>CM077913.1:69112589-70395877 GCA_039766575.1 Serrognathus titanus
CATGAGGATAGTGGTAATCATGGTAATGACCATGACTCTTTCATCAGAACTCTTCCTCATACCAGATCAAGGTGTTTATAACATATGGTTGGACAGTCACGACTTGTCAATTCAAAAGACAAAAGATGAACAAGAATGCAGACTCAAAAAATGAGAAGGGAAAGAGGAGAGACACACTAGAAAAATGAAGAAGACAAGAGACCAAGCAAGTACATACTAGAAGTTTGTCTAAAGAGTTTACAAGAAACTGACGGATTCTGAACTATCTGGATCGAACGTTCACAAAAAAAAAACGATTAAGATTTACAAACATCATTTAAAGAGAAAAAAGGAATCTGCACTCAGAGGAAAACTAGGGGAAATCAAAGGCAGCAACTAAGGAAACTTGGGATGGTGGAGATGGTAATGGAGAAAATTACTGATAAAGGTTGCACAAGACCTCAACTCTTTGATAAACACAACTCATCGTAATAAGTGTTTTTGACATGTTGAGGGTAACCACGACCTTTTAACTCCAAAGACAAAAGAGGAACAAAAGGCAAACTCAAAAGAGGGAAAAGGAAAAGAAAAAGGGAGACTAGAAGGATGAAAAAGAAGGCGGGAGACCACGCATAGAGGTATAAACAGCTGCCTATCGAGTTCAGATAAACCTGATGCCAGTGAACCATCAAAAGACAACTCTGAAATCGAATGTTTACAAAAAAGAATGACTCAAGTGAAGACTAGGGCAAATCAAAGACAGCAACTAAAAAAAAATGAAGATATGGTGGTAATGTAAGGAGATTACACAAGACCATTACTATTTGAAGATCATGCAATAGCAGTCAATTTAGGGCAGTAGCTAGTACAAAAGGAGAAAAAAGGAAGGCAAGTAAACAGAAGCAAAGAAAAAAGAAGCCAAAGAAGACTAAAGAGAAAAAAAATACATCAACAAGAGAAACACGAAAAATACATTGAAGTCCACTTCAATTTTCATTTTCAAAGTATTCTAAACGCACAAACTTCCTCCAAAGATTTAAAGGGACTCAGAATTTGATTCAGATCAAGACTATGACGAATCTAGTAGCAGCGAGAAAAATATTGGTCAAGGTTACGCAAAGACCAAGACCCTTTTATCGGAACTTGCTGCATTTGAAGGTCAAGGTGATCGTAGCATGTACATGGTGGTCAGAAATTATAAAGAAGGAGAGCTGGTGGTACCCAGACTTAATGCTCAGTTAGGCCTAGGTCCAATCCCACCTTATGACATGTGATTTCTATGTGAGGAAAACAATTGTCATATCTTAAGCAGACTTACATCTACACCAGCTTCTCTGAACTAGACTTTTAGATTTCCCCAAATCATGAGGCGAACGCTAAAAGAGTGAAAACGTCCAAAAGACAAAAGATGAACAAGAAAGCAGACTCAAGAGAATGAGAAGGGAAACAGGAAAGAAAGACTAGGAAGATGAAGAAGACAAGAGAAAAGAAAGGACATACAAAAAGCCTACCTGAAGAAGCTGACGCCTTCTGGACCATCAGAAGACGACTCTCAAATCGAATGTTCACAAAAAAACCTCTTCAAAACAAACATCGTTTAAAGGAAAAAGGGGATCCGAACTTGATTCAGACGAAAACTGGGGCAAATCAAAGACAAAAACTACGAAGCCTGGGGATGGTGGCAGTAATAGAAAAAACAACTGATAAAGATTATATTATAATGAACAAAACTCATCGTAATAGCAGGTCAAGGTGTTTTTGACATGTTGCATGTAGTCACGACTTATCAGTTCAAAAGACCAAAGAGGAACAAGAAGCAGACTCAAAAGAAGGAGAAGGAAAAAAGAAACAGGACAATGAGGATTAAAAAGAAGACAGGAGACCTGATGCCAGTGAACCATCAAAAGACAACTCTGAAAACGAATGTTTACAAAAAAAGACACATAAATTCTTTCAAAGAAAAAAGGTCTCCGAATTTGACTCAGACGAAAACTGGGGCAAATCAAAGACAGCAACTAAAAAAAAATGAGGATGGTGATGGTAATGTACAGAGATTACACAAGACCGTCACTCTTTGAAGATCATTGCAATAGCAGTCAGTTCAGGACAGTAGCCAGTAAAGGAAGGCAAGTCAACAGAGGCAAAGAAGAAAGAAACCAAAGAAAACTATAGAGAAAAAATACATCAGCAAGAGAAGCAAGAAAAATACAGTGAAGTTGACTTCAATTTTAATTTTCAAGGTATTCTAAATGCACAAACTTCCTTTAAAGATATAAACGGGCTCAGAATTTGATTCAGATCATGTCTAGTAGCAACGAGAAAGATAGTGGCCAAGGTTACGCAGACACCAAGATCCTTTTATCGGAACTTGCTTCATTTGAAGGTCAAGGTGTTCGTAGCATGCACATGACGGTCAGAAATGATAAAGAAGGAGAGCTCCTGGTACCCAGATTTAATACTCAGTTAAGCCTAGGTCCAATCCCACCTTATTACATGTGATTTCTATGTGATTGTCATATCTTAAACAGACTTAGATCTACACCTAGAGTTTTAGATTTACCCAAATCATAAGGCGAACGCTAAAGGAGTGAAAACATCCAGTAACTGGTTCGTAGGCTGCAGCAAATGAATAAGTTATCAATTACTCTTTTCAACAACCTTCAGAAAACTTGGAACTTAGTGTGGTTATGGCAAAAAGTGACTGGTATGGGATTTGGTACATCGCCATTATTTCTTCCTTTCATTTTTGGAAATCTCCTCAACGCAACTCAACTCCTTCAACTTTAACCGAAACAACTTGTCTAAATTGGTTTGATCTGTAAGGGTAAGTTTAAATTGGGCCTATATTCAATCCCACCTTATTACATGTAATTTCTATGTGCGAAAACAATTGTCATATCTTAAATAGACTTAGATCTACACCAGCTTCTCTGAACTGGACTTTTAGATTTCCCCAAATCATGAGGCGAACGCTAAAGAAGTGAAAAAGTCCAGTAACTGGTTCGTAGGCCGCAGCAAATGCATAAGTTCTTTCTTCAACAACCTTCAGAAAACTTGGAACTTAGTGTGGTTATGGCAAAAAGTGACTGGTATGGGATTTGGTACATCACCATCGTTTCTTCCTTTCATTTTTGAAAATCTCCTCGATGCATCTCAATTCCTTCAACTTTAGCTGGAACGACTTGCATAAATTGGTTTGATCTTTAAAGGTAAGTTTAAATTGAATTAAATTTTCCTTGGAATTATTTTTCCGGATTAAATAAAATAAAACAAAAGCAAGAAGGAACTTTACACGGACGCAATCCTGGAAAACCTCGTATCAAGCCAATTTTAATGGCCTCACATTATCTCCGTCGCAAACGGCGAAACGAGTGAATTATGTTTCCATTAAATTACCCCCGCCCTATCGCTTCAGATTCCTCATAAGCACATCGCCATATTCTCACGAGTTATCTGACTTCCACCATCTTACGTTTCCTTGTGCCGAGGTTATTATACGCCCGCATTAGCATTTTGAGTTTAAAAGTGATAACGACAGTTGCTCCTCTTTAAGTCGCCCGGAATGCCATCCTAACCCAAATTACGCCAGATAAGGCTGACATGTGTTCATCCCCTAACGTACTCCCATTCCACGTCGCCGCGCCTCAAACTGCGCGACACAGAAGGAGAGAGGTTTCTTAATTTCAGGGTCTCCTTATTAACCGACATTATTATTAGTTTAGACTCAAGGTCTTTATAAATTATACAAAAATATTCTCTCTTTTAGAATTTATATGGCATTGGGTTTGTTTTATCTTCATCACCAGTTCTGCATCTATCCAAGTTTATTTAATAATGCACTTGCATCAGACTTTCGCTCTGCCACTATAACCCAGTTACGAAACCGCGTCGTAACAATATTATTCAAAATTTCCTAGTCAAATCGATAAAACTTCCAGAATCTTCGCCTTTGCTTCAAAGCTGTTGACTCGCGATGGTTAAACATTTGCATGCACTCGAGTTACACCTCGCGCCATTTCCGACGCAGTAAAATAACATTCCGTCTAAATGCGTTCTTCACGTTCGAGCGTCCGCCATTCAGCGGATATAAAACATGTATGAGCTCAAGGTAGTTACACATGGCACTTTACTTCGGTGTGCAAACAGAGACTGCAGTGTGTCAACAGCGGACCTTCTGAGTAAATAATGTATAAGCGTGGAAGGGCCGTTCGTTTCGCGGCCGAGTAAGCGAATGGTCAGCTTTGCAAGTTCAAAGAGTTTGATCTCTCCGGAAGTGGGGCCGCAATATTTCAAATTTATTACAGCAGCGAGAGGGAGAGAGGAGGAGTTGATATTTAAGGCGTATGGTCAACGATTTACGTGGGCGTGGGGGTTGCAAAGGGAAGAAAAATCGAAAAGTGCTCCAGTAAAATGGGAACATATCACATACATTGACTTGTATACTTATAAGATAATTAATTCTCTTAATGTCAATGGTCTAGCTCAAATGAGCCCATCTGCTCACATGAGCCCATCTGCTCGTTGGTGAGGTATACCTGTGTGTCTGCAGTTTTTATAAACACATCTTAAAACAATGAAGCTCCTGCGAAATTCATGGTCCCTCGGTCAATGTCGCCCTTAAACAATTCGATAACGGAAGGAGCTTCTAAACCTCCACCGAATTAATTAAATACAAGCAATACTAGCAGTCCTGAGGAAGTTGTTCTGCAATATTCAACTCTTTTTGTTTGTTGTCCATTTATTTCCTAATTTATATGTTGAGGAACACTATCACAATATTTAACTTGGAGGCTTCCACGACCGTTGTCCATAATTGACTTGGCTTCCGGTTGGAACCGACTGTTTCTACTGCCGACGTTTCGTTTTCCATTGCAGAAAAACTTCCTCAGGGCTGCCGCTACTGCTGGCGATGTTGCTGCTGCTGGTGATGTTGCTGCTACTTCTCGTTAGTCGATGAGTCTCATCGCCAGCAGCAGCACCCTTGAGGAAGTTCTTCTGCAATGGAGGACGAAACTTGGCAGTAGAAACAATCGTGACGCGGTTCCACCCGAAGGCAATTCAATTACTATCACAATATATTCCAAAAGTTACAAAAACTGTTTTAAACGGATTAAATGACAATTGGTTTAAAGCTACAAAATCACTGACGTCCTTCAGAAAAAGGAATATTTGATTTTGAGACCAAGGACTTAACAGAGCTTACGATAACATCCGCATATGACAAAGCACTTCCTAGAGGTAGGAGGTTTAGTAAAACATTGACGTATAAAATAAAAAAATAAAGGACCTAGAACTCTTCCTTGTGGAACACCAATTTTAATATTATCAGGTCTTTTGTTTTCTTTTTTCATATATCTCCGAAATTCATTGTTTTTTGTTCATTCTGTACTTCTTTTTTTTCCCATCGAATTATTCTTTTTGATCAAAGAGTGCTCGAGCAACAAACAAAACACGAATCAGTCGAAAAGTGACGCGAGAGCAAAACAAGAAAAAAAAAACTGTGAATAGATATGAAGAATAATTGATCGATGTTCATTTGTTTTCCGTTCGTTCTATGCTTAGCATCTCGATGTTCCTTGTTTTCTTCTTTTTTTCTGTCGAATTGGATCAAAGAGGGCTCAAACAACACAAACAAAAAACAAATCCGACAAACTTAACGAGAGAGCAAAAAAAAATTAAATTGTGAATAGAGCAGAAAAATAGTCGATGTTCATTTGATTTTTCGTTCATTCTATACTTAGTATTTCGATGTTTCTTGTTTTCTTTTTTGTTTCTTTCGAATTATTCTCTTTGATCAGAGAGTGCTTGAACAACACAAACAAAAAAAAATTGCACAACGCTAACGAGGGAGTAAAAAAAATTAAGCTGCGAAAAAAGTCGAAGAATAGTCGATGTTCATTTGTTTTTCGTTCATTAAATTTTTAGCACTTCTATGTTTTTTTTTCTCTATCGAATTATTCTCTCTAAACAAAGAATGCTTAAACAACACAAACAAAAAACAAATCCGACAAAGCCAACGTAAGAGCAAAAAAAAATTAATTTGCGAATGAAGTCGAAGAATAATCGATGTTCATTTGTTTTTGGTTTATTCTAATCTTATTATTTCGATGTTTCTTGTTTTCTTTTTTTTTATCAATCACAAACAAAAAACAAACGAGAGAGCAAAAAAAAATTAATTGCGAATAGACTGGAAGAATAGTCGATATTCATTTGTTTTTAGTTTATTCTACTCTTAGTGTTTCGATGTTTCTTGTTTTCTTTTTTTTTTTCTACCGAATTACTCTCAAACACAAACAAAAAACAAATCTGACAAAGCTAACGAGAGAGCAAAAAAAATTATACTGCGAATAAAGTCGAAGAATAGTCGATATTCGTTTGTTTTTCGTTCATTATATTTTTAGTATTTCGATGTATTTTGTTTTCTTCTTTTTTTCTCTATCGAATTATTCTCTTTAATCAAAGAATGCTTAAATAAAATCCGACAAAGCTAACGAGAGAGCAAAAAAAAATTAATTGCGAATAAACTGGAAGACTAGTCGATGTTCATTTGTTTTTTCATTCATTCTATACTTAGTATTTCCATGTTTCTTGTTTTCTTCTTTTTTCTGTCGAATTATTCTATTTGATCAAAGAGTGCTTAAACAACACAAACAAGAAACAAATCCGACAAAGCTAACGAGAGAGCAAAAAAGAATTTAATTGCGAAATAGACTTGAAGAATAGTCGATGTTCATTTGTTTTTAGTTTATTCCATTCTTAGTGTTTTGATGTTTCTTATTTTCTTTTTTTTCTCCATCGAATTATTCTCTCTAATCAAAGAATACTTGAATAAAACCCGACAAAGCTAACGAGAGAGCAAAAAAAATTAATTGGGAATATACTGGAAGAATAGTCGATATTTATTTTTTTTAGTCTATTCTATTCTTAGTGTTTCGATGTTTCTTGTTTTCTTTTTTTCTTCTCTATCGAATTACTCTCTCTGATCAAAGAGTGCTTAAACAGCACAAATAAGAAACAAATCCGACAAAGCTAAGGATAGAGCAAAAAAAAATTAAATTGCGAATAGAGTCGAAAAATAGTCGATGTTCATTTGTTTCTCGTTCATTCTATTCTTAGTATTTCGATGTTTTTGTTTTGTTTTTTTCTCTATCGAATTATTATCAACACAAACAAAAAAAAAACAAATCCGTCAATACTGACGAGAGAGCAGAAAAGAAAAAACGAAACGAAGAAAATCGATGTTCATTTATTTTTAGTACATTCTATACTTAGTATTTCGACGTTTCTCGTTTCATTTGTTTTCTATCGAATTATTTATTCTTCCTGATCAAAGAGTGCTTAAGCAACACAAACAAAAAAAAAACAAATCCGACAAAGCTAACGAGAGAGCAAAATAAACTGCGAATAGAAACGAAGAACAATCGATGTTCATTTGTTTTTTTGTTCATTCTATTCTTAGTATTTCGATGTCGAATTATTCTCTTTGATCAAAGAGTGCTTAAACAAGACAAACAAAAAAACAAATCCGACAAAACTAACGAGAGAGCAGAAAAAAATTAACTTGCGAATAGAGTCGAAGAATAGTCGATGTTCATTTGTTTCTCGTTCATTTTATTCTTTATTTGCAACTTTGACAGTTTGCATTCTGTTACTTAAATAACATTTTATAAATTGCAAGGCCATCCCTCTAATATCATAAATGTCTAATTCTATGATTTACTGCGTCGAAAGCTTTCGCTAAATCTAGCAGAGTCACTATTACAGGTTTATTTTATCAAAATTGTTATAGATTATGTTTGATAGATAATTCAGAGCATCGCTGGAACCTTTATGTTTGACAAAGCCAAATTGGCTTTCAGACATCAGTTTACTTTTGTTCACAAAATCACACCTGTTATATATTATTTTTTCTAAAATTTTGGCCATACTTGAGATATGTAGGTCTATAATTTGTTGCACGGCGTTTATTTCTTGATTTAAAGACAGATATAACTTCGGTTCTCAAAGCAATAGGCCATATAGAATTTTCGATACGAAGATTGAAAATGTGCTTTCGTGGTTCAAGAATAGAGTTCGAAATTGTTTTTAAAGTTTTTACGTTGATTCTGTCGACCACCCACCCCCACTTCGATTTTATCATAATTGTATATTGCTCCCCGTGTAACCTTTTTTATAATTCTTATAGTCACTCTTGAGATAATCGTTTAAAGGGTCTATTTTCCAAATTTTATACAAATAGTCTTTAGTTCAGCATGAGTTTATAATACCTACGGTGAGTCGTCTAAGTCTAGACGTATTTTTATCATATAATTTGCTTTTCCTAAATATAGAAGCTGTTATCATGCCAATAATTTTATTCGTTGCAGAATTAATTATGCATATACATAATATTAAATTCCAGTTTGCTTCAGCTTTTAATTTAATTTTTAATTGTAGTCTCAACATGAGCTGGCTTTGGCGTACCAGAATTAATATTTAATTCAACAATAAGCGGAAAGTGATCTTTATAAGGTTTAATATTTTGTAATTTGAATTTAATGAACTTAAACCGAAAGAGCACAACGACAGCCCCGCTCCCAGTTTTTGATTTTTTGTTTCTAAAACAACAATAATTTAATCTTACTTAGAGGAACCATAAAAAAAGTTAAGATAATAACTAAAAACTAATTGAGAATTAGAACAAACTTTTTATGTAATTTATTTTAAAAAGAAATCGTTAAAACTGAACAGTGCACAGCTATAGCGCCGGTTGAAATAAATTAATGAAATCCAAGCTCGGCTGTGCCTCTTATTATGAAACAAAAGAAATAAATAATGTTATCATTAAAGGTCATTACTTTGTGATAATTTTTCCCGATGAAAAAAGTCTAAACCAGATGGTCCAGACGGATTTAATCGTTCCTGGTGGGATTTAAGAGAAAAAACTCAGTATTTTTGAACGGGAAATTTTGGGGGAGGACCTTAATGGTTTGGGGTGCCTTTATCAAAACTGGGGTTTTAACATTAGCTTACCCATAGGCATGAATGAATAGCAGAGAATATCTCGACGTTCTTGAAACCAATTTAATTCCATTTTTAAATGACAACAATTATCAAAGTGGGTCCACCAACAAGACAAAGTACGAATACATGTTAATAGGGAATCGATGTTTTGGTTCGAAAAGAAAAATATCGAATTATTTGATTGGCGTTCCTATTTCCCAGAAAGTAACCCAACGGAAAACCTTTGGGGAATTTTGGTTCGCCGAGTTTATCGTGATAATAAACAATATGCCAAAATTAATGAACTCAAAATTGGATTAGAGGAAGTTTAGGTTAATTTAGAGCCGGCAATATTGAACGATTTGGTTATCTTCAAGAATTTTCGGGTTAATCACAAAAAACAGAGGTCCAACCTATTATTGAATAGTTAATAGCTATGCACTGTTCAGTTTCAATGTTTTTCTTAAAAAAATTATATTAATTATTTCTTAGCACTTCTGAATTGGTTTATTGTTTCTGGTCTAGTTATTTTTATCACTCTTCTAAGTCGCATGAAGGTGTCTTTGAATTAGACAAAAATAAATAAAAATTGGGAACAGGGCTATAGTTATGCTCTTCAGTTTATTATCAATGCAAGTTCCTGATTCAATATTTCGGTCAAAAGGTCTAGTAATACTAGTAAGATAAGGAAAATATGCAGATTCTAAAAAAAAATATTGATAAAGTCTTGATTAACGGGACCCATTTGTGGAAAATCAACATTGAAGCCTCCAATTATATTATACAATGATTTCTCTGTTTCTTATTCAGTTCTATAAAAGATTTGATTTGAAAACGAAGAAATTGTAATAGTTCGATAAAAAAAAACGTGGAAATACGAATAATACGGTGAACATAAACAAAAACAAGAAAAAGGAGATTGACGTTTCAGAAGCGAAGGAAAACCAACTCGCGAACAGAAAACAAAACAAATTTTTTCTTTAAAAAAAGAAACAAAAACTACATAGTGAGATGCGAAGAAACAAATGAAAGCTTGATTTAAACATCGAAATAACAACGAAACGTAATGAGGAGAAACGAAAACAAAAGAGGAACGCAATGGTAGGTATTATAATTTATACTTCTTTTGTTTTATTTATTAACACCGTTGAGTCGTCTTTTGTTTCTTATTAATAATTTTTTTTTTAACTTTTTTGTTCCATTTTTGGTTTTTTACGATCTTTTGGTTTTCTTCTTGCATTTTCGAGAAAAGACGTTCTCTCCGCCGTTTTCTTTCTGGCGATCGTCTTTTGTTTCTGAAATTTGTCCTTTTGTTTCGTCTCCGACTTTACTTCGATTTTTCTTTTTTTCCTTTTTTCAGTTTTGAACGTCTTTTGTTTTGTTTGTTGATGAAAAAAAAAACTCGTTTCGAAGATATGAAAATAACGACGTAATGAAGGAAAACAAAAATAAAGGACGATCGAAACGAAAAAGGTAATCGCAAAATCGAAAGAAAAACTGAAGTAAATTCGGAAACAAAACAATACACTTCAGAAACAAAAGACGGTGGCGATCGTCTTTTGTTTCCGAAGTATCTCCGAATTTACTTTAGTTTTTCTTTTTTCGATATCTTCGAAAGAGAAACAAAATACGACTTTTTTTTCATCAATATGGTTTTTTTTTTTTTTAATTGACGTGTTGTTGATTTTTTTTTAAATATCGAAAAAAAATTGTTGTTTTCTTTACAGTCCAGGTCTTTTTTTGCGATCGTCTTATGTTTTTAAATAAATCATTTTCCTATTTTAATGCTAACCAAATTCTTCTTATTTGCTTTTTCCGTTTTACAAACCCAATTCTATAATTCATAATGACATCGTTAAATAACGATAATCATTAAGTAACATATTTTGACCAATCAGAACTTAGATACAACGCGTTTCTATGTTTTGATTGGTCAAAATGTGTTACTTAACGATTGTCGTTTTTTAACGACTGTTTTATTCTCTAAATTTTTATCGACTGCGTTTTAGCTCTTTGCATAGTCTCTCTTTTGGTCACTGGTGGTTTAAATAATCAATAGTTTTTTCTCTTTAATACATAATCAACCTCTCACCTCTCGACTCCTACGCGATTTCAAATGAGGTATAAAAAGCAGTACTCTGCTATTTGGATTTTTGGGTTGTTGGGGTTGCTGTCACTTAAGGGTTTGAAGTTATACCTTGAAACACTGTATATTAATCCTCTTTTCCGCCTAGTTCGGTATTATTTCAATAAAAAGTTGTATACATAAGAAAATCTGTCCTGCATCAAGTCAACAATCTGCTACAACATTTTTATATATTCCCCCGTAAACCAGCTTTTATGCTTCACGTCGTGACATTCCCGAAATTGAATGAAAAAGAAGAATGTGACCGCCATTTCATAAAATTCATAAACCTTTTGTGCGGAGCAGTATTTCCCGTATCGACGGGCCGGCGTTTTGCATATGAAACACGGGATTACCCCGTCGCACGACGTCGGAGGCACTTTTCACATCCTGTCCCCCGCCGCCTTTGAAGGATCGTAACACGTCTTATGTAGGTCATATGCTGTCTGGTACTACAAGCTATCTCGACATATTTAACTTTCATTGCGCTGCACCTCGCGCCGGCAAATACCCCGCGACAATGAAAGGAATGTCGAGTTTACGTCCTCTTATCTCCTGGTCTTTAGCCGGGGAAACACCGACGCTCGTAACATCGCCCGACTGTTTCTGCTACATTTAACTTTATGATAAAGTATAGTTGCTCGCGACGGGATGGTGTGTATTTGTTTTTACTTTGCCGACAGATGATTTATGGTTATTCTATAGACTTCTACTTTTATTATTTTACGAACGCTGATAGGATACCTGGTCTGATAGATATAAATGAAACAAGCTTGTAATTGGATGGTGCATCCAGGAAGCTGTTTCTTCTGTTCAACGCAACAGATGATTGATGTCTCATCTCATCAGCTTGGTGGGGAACCTCCAAACCTAAGATCTTCAACAGCATCAGCTGACGATGTTCCCAATCATTCGCACCTCACACAGGAATTTTGATAAGACAAAACCTAAGGGTGGTCCTCCAAAACCTATCTGGGTGAACGACCCCAGAAAACACTCTTCCTTCTTCACTTAGCTCAAGAGTAAGAAAAAACGTTTCTTTAATTGTCCATCCCTAATTACTAGGGAATCAGTTTTCGCGGGAGCAAAATTTGATTAAAATCTAATCGTAAAAATAAGGCAGCGTTTTGGGGTTGATCACGTAATAAAGTTTGCTTTTTAATTCGTGGGAATTCGTCCCAAATTCTGGACATTCCTCACCACCAGGCGGGAGAGATCACGCCTCGGAATGGAAACGGCCGATTTAATGAACGGGCATTATTTGGAATTATTTATCGAGCCGGCCAACTTTCGCGCATTATGAAATAAATGAAGGCTTTAGGACGTCGAATTACCACCGCCGGCGCTCATATATTAAACGTTAATACAGCGTTACAAAGCCATTACTGAAATTTGTGTCGACGTGAATTGCTGTATTACAAAGTATAATTCGAGTGCGCGTTCGTGTTTACATCTGATAGATTTAGAGTGTCGGGGGTAATTCATTTATGACGAGGGATATCGAGTTTTGGGCGCGGGGGTTGTGACTGATGGTGATGACTTATAGATTAGGGAAAAGAGGGACTTTTCGCTACCGTTTTTTTTTTTGTGCGAACTTGAAGATCAAAGCGCAGAATACCAAGGATCACTTCGCCTTAAATCCTCGAGGAATTCGCCCGGTTTTCTTGACTAAACTCTATTTACCTACTTAAACGGATTTTAAATTTGCAGAAACTCTTCTCGTCGTCCGACGAAGTCGGACACATTGTTTCCTTTAATTTCAGTTTAATTGTTCCGCCGGTTTTTGCTTACTCGCCGGAGAACTCCGACACACAAGTGATTTGCAGAAAGTAATCTGCGCCATTTTAATCTCCTGCTAATGGAAAGTTTGCGTTAGTCATTGCCTGACGCTCGCCTCAGGGAAAATCGTCGTTCTTTTGTTTTTGGAAGGACGATTTTGCGTGGAATTTAGTGACTTTTTTTCCAATTGCCAAAATTTTTCTTTTTCCAAAAGAGTTGCTATTATAACTATCACAAATTGACCTCGCGATGTCACAACCTAAGCGGTTGTTAACGATCATAACGGAATCGAAACCAGCGCCTCCACCAACTCCGGAATTTTGTATAAAAAATTCATTAGAAAATTAGAATAGAACTCGCAAAATAAATTGCAATCATAAAATTCAAGAGTATGAGTCTGTGAAACTGAATCAACGTAAACAAAGGGATCGGTTAATCGTTCAAATTAAAACAAAACATGTCACGTTGTGCAATGATTAGCAACTAACTCGACCAAGTGACCATTGTTTATTACTCTTATCGTATTCCTTCTATAATTGCAGCTACAAAACCTCGAGGAAAATTGCTGAGACTGCAACTGGATACAAATGTGATTATCATCGGCGCCGAAATTTGCTGAGACTGCAACTAAAAACAAGTGCGCGTAGACGCAATGAGAAGACAAACAAATGTCACGGTGATGTCACTTTACCCCTCTTGAGTCGGCAGACTGATTATTTAAATATGGTAATCCCAAAAGAAAAGTCACTTCCGTCGTGTATTCATTAAAGTAATTTCCTTGCTGAAGCTAATAAACAAACTACTGGAGTAATTGATAACTGACGAAATAAAGCTCAAAATAATTTATGAATACGCTCATCAAAATCAAAGTTCATTCATTTATTCGCGAGTAACTCCACGACCTTGAGCTTTTTCCAGCCATCGATTTGCTTGCCCCATTGAAACATAAAAGACATCATCAGCCTGCCCCAAACAGCTAATCGATGAGCGCGCAATAAAAAAAAAAGATCCGGAGGTCATCATCGACTTGTCCCGCATAATTTTACCGCAACGCTGAATTTGCATGTAATTGCCCGGGCCCCGGCAAAAATAAATTCCATCTCGCCCAGCGCAAACACGCCGTGTTTTTAGTTGTAATGTTTATTCTAAGGACTAGTAGTTACGGCGGTTATGCTGTTTATTTAGGCGCGTGCCAGGTCAAAGAGAAATGATCACGCTCGTTAGTTTCCGAAGAATTCACAGGGCGGTTCGCTTTAACAAGACGCATTAGACTCGCCGGGCTACTAATCCCCCTGCCGTAATTCTCTGTTTTATTAGGGCGGAGGTTATTTTATTTATCCTGGGATTTTCTAATTTATTTAGTCACCACCCACCCGACCAACAAAAAAAAGACAAAGATGGTTTCATAGAGAAATGAAGGGTCATGCAACTTCGCACAGATTGTCCTTTGGATGGGCGACCGTTGTCCGGAAGGTAGAAAGAATTAATTACGTCCTTTTGGTGTTTCTTTTAATTGATCTAAAATCCAATCGCTCGTCCTTTGAAATGGTCGAGTGCATGTGACTTTCATGGTCCACGTGATTCTCACCAAACGTCAGTTGAAAGTTATCGTATCAGAGGGTGAACGAGGGGTGAAGTGGTGGAGGCGACGAAACGCAAACTAAAACTCGGAGCTTTTAATCGCGCGCATTGATTAAGCTTAATATCTGGCATCGAGGAGTAATTTAAAGTAATAACGCCGTCGGTAATCGGTTTAAAATGTGCGCGCCCCCGTCTCCTGCGCGTTATTAGATTATGCCGGCTTCAAAGACAAGCTTCAAATATTGCTGCACATGTAGACGACGAGTTCTCGGCGCAAGATTCAATTTCCGTCAAGGGTGCACGAGGATGTATTAATGGCGAACTGTTTCGCAACGCTTTGCAACGTCAGGACGAACAACTGATTTATGATGTGCATCATGCACTCCGTGGATAGGTGCACGGAAACGAAAAAAAAAATCTCTTCGAAGCTGCTGCGGAAATTATGAATATCTGTAATAAAAGTGATTTCTTATTTAATGTCGACGAATTTGTTTTAAATCCAGTGAAAAATGCACTTCAATTTATTTTTAGAAACGTGGACATAAATATACACTCTCTTACGAGGTTTGTTTCAAAATCTCGAAGAATTTAAATTTCAGGATGTCACTCAGTAAATTGCAACAGAAATTAGATTTAATCAGAGATTGTCTGACGAAATTGAACGTTTTCTATTTCTAACGCCCAAAATATCCTTATTCCAAATGTTCTAGTAATTGAGGAATAGCTTTTAATAGGTAAATCGAAAGCCAATGTCGCCAACTGTACGATTATAATTATGTTGGTGCGATTATATAGCAATTGGTATAATGTACAATTTCATTTTCAAAATAGTTTGGATAAATAAGATTAACTTTTAAACATTTGGTTACTTTGGAAATGATTCTCTTGCCTTTTGTCCAGAAACTGAAAAATGAAAAATGAAAAATGATTATCAATTGAAAACAAAAGAATTTTTAAAACCCAATCGGAATGAAGACAAAAATTTTGAAGAAAGTAAGAAAAACAGGAGACGATTATTTAACAAAAAAGTAAAACTCACAACGAATTGTAGATTTAAAATTCTGTTAAAAAATAATTAATAATATGCATCAAAATATATTATCAATTCGAAATTTACAAAAACAAAAGACAAAGGAAAACAAATCACAATCGCAGCATGAATTTACGAAAGAAAAAATATGCAAAAAAGTTGAAAATAAATTTTCGATTATTCAGTTTCTCAAAAATGAAAAACAGAAGCAAAAAAAATTGAGAACGTTTTTGAAACCCAATTGAAATGAAAATAGAACCCCGAAGAAAATAAGAGAAACAAATGACGATCACATAAGAAAAGAATTAAAACTCAAAACGAATTATAGATTTAAAATCTCTCAAAAAAAAATAATTAACGATAAGCATTCAAAATAAAAAAGACAAATCAAAAAAAAGATAAAATAAAAAGGAATAACAAAAAAAATAAAATGGAAACTCAATCAAAATAGAAAAAAAAAACAAAATTTTTGAAAAAAGTAAGAAAAACAAATGACGATCGTAATAAAAAATTAAAACTAGAAAAAATGATTAACAACATTCACAACGTAATGGTAATTTGAAATAATCAGAGGAAATAAAAAGAGAAAGGAAAATCACAAATCACAATCGCAACTTTTACAAAAGAAAAAAAAATTTAATAAATTTTTTATTATTTAATTTCTCAAAAATGAAAAACGATTAGAAACAAAAAAATCGAGAACGTTCCTGAAATCCAATTGAAATGAAAATAGAATCCCGAAGAAAGTAAGACAAACAAATGACGATCACATAAGAAAAATAATTGAAACTCAAGACGAATTGTAGATTTAAAATCTCTGAAAAAAATGATTACTGATAAGCATTCAAAATAAAATTGACAAATCAAAAAAGTAAAAGGAATAACAAAAATAGAAAATGGCAACTCAATCAAAATAGAAAAAAAAACATCAAATTTCTAAAAAAAAAGTAAAAGAAACAAATGACGATCGTATTAAAAAATTAAAACTCGAAAAAATAATTAACAATAGCATTCCAAAACGTAAAGGTAATTCGAAATATTCAAAAGAAAAAAAAAGAGAAAGGAAAATCACAAATCACAATCGCAACATTTGCAAAAGAAAAAAAAATTGAAAATAAATTTTCTATTATTTAATTTCTGGAAAAAAAAATAATTAAAAACAGAAAAAAATAAGAACGTTATTGAAAACGAATCTAAATGAAGAAAAAATTCTAAAGAAAGTAAGAAAACAAATGACAGTAATATAATAAAAAGAGAGAGACTCTAAACAAATTGTAAATTTAAAATTTCTTTGAATAATAAAAGACTAATGACAATCATAATATTTACGAATTGTAACTTTAAAATTTCTTTAAATAATGAAAAACAAATGACAATCATAATATTTTCAAAAAAAGAAAAAACAGAATCGTGTGAAACGTAATGGCGATTTGAAATTCACAAAGAAAAAAAAAAGAGAAAGAAAGGAAAACAAATTACAATCGCAACATTTATTAAAGAAAATTTCTGAAACATTAAGACCGTCCTTGAAACAAAATCGATGTGAAAAAATTATTTCCGAAGAAATTAAGAAAAACAAATGACGATCATAGTGATGAAAACAATAAAAACTCAAAGCGAATTGCTGATTTGAAATTTCTCCAAAAAATAATGAATTATAAACATTCAAGACGTAGATTCACAAAAAAAAAAAAACAAAAGAAGGGAAAACAAATGACGATCATAATATTTACGAAAGGAAAAGAAGCGCTGAAATAACTGACATAAAATTTCTTGATTTTTCAAAAATAGCACACAATCAAAACCAAAAAGAAAAATAAATAAAAAATGTTTTCGACGAGTCGAAAAACCCGACGTATATAAATTTCTGAACAAAATAGGAAAAACAAATGAAGATCGTAATACTTTGTAATCGTTTAGTATCAGTAAACACAGTAACAAATTTAAAAAAAAATGACGGAAAAAGAAAAAAAATTTTACAAAAAAAAAGACGGAGAAACAAATGACGTTCGTATTGTTTACGAAAGAAAAAAATAATTTCAGAAAATATAAACGAAAAAGGAGAAAAGATTAATTATTTTCAATCCTAACTGCAGTGAGACATTCTTTCTAACAAAACATATACAGCGATAATAAATTTAAAAAAAGAAAATCAAATGAGGATCGAAAGAAAAAAGACGAAAAAACAATCGTATCGTTTACGAAAACAAAAAGACAGAAAAACAAATGACAGCCGTATCGTTTACGTTCAGGATTGTTTCCATTTCACATACTTTTGTAATCTGAGGAAATAAATAAATTGATTGATTGATTGAAAGAAAAAAAGACAGAAAAACAAATGACGATCGTATCGTTTACGAAAGAAAAAGAATCATTTCAGAGAATATAAACAAAAAAAAAACATTTTCTTTCTAACAATAACAACAAAAAAAATTCCAAAAACCGTCAGGAATATTTGAGGGCGAATTTCAATTTCGAGAACAGTTGATGAATGAACAAATGACGATCGCAAAAAAAATATTTGAGCGCGAATTTCAAACTTAAAAAAATCCTTCAACAAAATCATTTTATTTATCATCATTATTAAACCAAATTGGGATGTTGCGATTTTTAACGACAAAACAGGATTTTTTTCTCTAAGAAACACTGTCTAAATCACTGCACCTATGTAGAATTTGAATTCATTTTAATTTATTTTTCGCATAGTATTATATTAATATCCTCAAAATCGTACAGCAATTAATGAATTAACTACTATTATTTTTTATTTTCAATAAACATCAATTGTGACAGGTATTGATGTGACGGTGACTAATGTCACTTCTATTAAACATTAATAAAAACAAATGTCGCATTAAATGCGAAAAAATCTCGTTAGAAAACAGTTCTCTAAACTCGTATGGCCTTTTAAATTACTTGCTCGTATTCAAACAAGCCAAACTCGTTTAGTGAAACTTCACTTTTCTAAACTCGTTGCGTAACATACTGTTATGGTAAGTAAAAGTAAAATAAACTTATTACCTAGAGATGTTTAATTTTTCGTCAGTTTTTTTTAAATTAGGTGTTCAGAGTTGACAAACCTGGTCTTATGCGACTTTTATTCAACGTAATTTTTTTTTTTACTTAATTTTCTTTTCTTTCCTCGAATTCTGTTCGGCTTATATGTATGTATAATGTTTAGCCTATATTCTTCTGATATTCATAAAAGAATCACACAATAGACAATAGCTAGTCGTACAAATAATAATAATAATAATTTTATTCATCCATTATAATTTTATTCATCCATTCATTTTACTTTTATTATTACTTTTTATTATTCATCCATTTATTTAATTCAACCAAAAGGTGGGATTTGTCCGTTACATTCTTGACTATACTTAAAGTACATTATAGTTGTAAGGATGATGTAATAAAAAAATACAAAATTTACAAAAGGATAGCTTAACGTAACCTTAAGAGTCTTATTTTAAATAATTGAAATTTAAATATTCATCCACGGAGAAGAACACTTCGTCCTGGAGAAATTTTTTTAGCCACTGTTGTATCTTCTTACTTGGTAATTTTTTTACTTCTTCTAGCAATTTGTTGAAAATTTTAAAAGCTAAGTAATTAACAGCATGTTGTGACTTTGTGATTCTGTGAAAAGGAATAACAATATTATCCTTCCGTCTGGTACCATGAGAATGGAAATCTGCATTAATGTGATATTTTTCTGGATACTGAATTACAAATTTGACGCAGGTATGTATGTAAACACTGCATAAGGTAAGTATTTTGCTGTTGTGAAAGAGAGGCTTGCAGCTTACTTGCTGGTCGTTTGTACCGTGTACAATTCTAATCGCTTTTTTTTGCAAGATTAAGATTCTTTTAGCTTCAACTGAGTTACCCTAAATCAAAATTCCGTAGGATAACAGACTGTGACAATTAAAGTGATAAACTGTTCTTAAAGTTTCGTAAGTAGTGCAGGTAAGGAGTTTTCTGAAACAATACAAAGGTGGTAGATAATTTACAGCTGAGATAATCAACGTGGGTGTTCCATGTAAAATTATTTTCGAAATAATCTCTCAAGAATTTAACGCTATTTTTTTGTTGTCCCAACATCTTTGTAGAGAAAGTTAATACATTAGTTTTGTTCGACTTTATTTTATTGGCATTAAACCATTTTTCTGTAGTTTTTAAGGTCTCATTCATTTGCAGGTGAAGTTCATTTATATCTGTACCCGTAATTAAGAAAGAAGTATCATCAGCGCAGAGGTAAGTTTCGGCTCCGGGAGTATTGTTAGGAAGGTCGTTTATATATATTATAAATAGTAAAGGTCCAAGGATGGATCCTTGTTGTACTCCGCGTTCTAAAGATAGTTTCTGGGAAAGTGTTCCTTGCTGTCGTCTGCTTCTTAAATAAGACTTTAAAAATCCTAATGATAATCCTCTAATGCCATAATGATGCAACTTATGAGAGAGTATATCGTGGTCAACTGTGTCAAAAGCCTTGCTCAGGTCACAGAAAGCCCCAAGTACGTTACTTCATTTCCAGAGTCAAATGCTATTGTAATGTTTTCCACCATTTCTACCATTGCCGCCACTGCTGATTTATTGTTAAGGTAACCATGTTGTCTTTGTATTGGTAGATCATAGGATTTCAGGTATTTTATTAATCTTTCTTCCATTGCTATTTCTATTACTTTGGAAAAAAACAGGTAGTACTGATATGGGTCGGTAATTATTACACGATTGCTTATCTCCTGTTTTGTGGAATGGTACGACTCTTCCTTAAAGCCGTCAGGAAAGATACTCTCTTTTATGCATTGATTTATTAGCTGTGTAAGTAATCCTGCTATTTCTTGTACAGTTGTGGTGGAGAGACCATATATATCAGGCGTTGCTTTACTTTTCATGCAATTGATGATTCTCGTGATTTCAATTTCATCTACTGGACTCAGAAAAAACGATTTGGAGTTACCGATGTGTAAATTTCGAAGCTAGGAGTCAAATTTATTCGTGGAATTTATTTGAATATTAGTTTGTGAGCCTATCGGCCCTCATAGGACACTCTCCGATAATTCGATGGGCGAACAACCCTGTAGTTTGGTGGAGAACGTTTTGATCTCGTTGACCTTTTGTTTCATTTTTGCGTTGTTTTGATGTACATAACATAATTTTGGGTACGTATCTGTGCCCACGAATACGTAATTGTCACACGTAGGCTTCTGGTTCTCTCCAACCTCCTTTTATAATAGCGATTTACTCTCCTTAAGACAATGTTTTTAATTTTAATGTAGAACATACAGGATGTCCTAGCCGTTTAAAATAACTTTGTAACATTTTGAGATATTTAACGTTTCTTAACACTATTCAAGCGGATTACCTTATTTTCTGTGGCGCCTCTTTCCTTTTTAACTAGCGATTCATATTTGTCACCGTATTTTGTGTTTTGTCAATTTTATTTTATTACGATACAGGGTGACTGTCAATTTTGTTATTATACAGGATGACCGACAAACGTATATATCACGCGGGTATAAAGCAGTGGGAATTTCGCCCACTTTCAACAACGTGTGTAGTCCTAGCGGTACCACGAGTTTTATTTGTCGGACAATTTCACGCTAGTGGCGTCCCCTTTACCTCCACGTTTAAGCTACCAACAATCTATTCGTAGCCCACCCCATCTTCACTAAGCTGGGCATATTTCAAAGTAGAATTTTTAACATTTTAACGATTTTTCCACAGTGTTCGCTACTTTATCCAGAGTCAAACAGGTAAAACGAATAATTAGGAAGCGTCTTATTTTGATTTCTTCTTTACACTAAGTGCCGAATGAAAGTGGAAGAATTGATACTCCACTCCACATATAACGACTCTTACAACTCATCCATTTATTTTTTCATTTGGTGTTCAATTCCTTTCCAGCTTTATTAATTCTTTCTTGTCTCCATATTTTTTGGATCCTTTCTTTTATATTTTTCTTATGGATTCCTGTTTTATTATTATTATTTTTTTTTATATAACCGACAGTTTTATTTAATCTCTCCATTATTAATGAAGCTAATTTTATCTGCGTACCTCCTCGAGTTCTTTAACAAATATCTTAAACATAATGAATTGTTATATCACAAAAAAAGAAAATTTATAATTCGAGTATTTCACGACACTGCCCCTCCGAAATTAATTTCCGTTCCCTTTCCGAAATTCTTTTCGCATGAACGTAATGAAACGCGCCGTTTTGCTTATTGACTGGATGCAAAGAAACGGAACGATCCCTTCGAGGCCGAAGGAATTCCGAAATTGCGAAGCTCCCACTTTTTTTTCAACCTTCGTTCGCGGCGGCCGCGTATTTATCTAAGCGCATCAGGAGAGGAAGTTTCATATCCGTGAAAAATTTTTCTGACAATGCAATTAGTTCCGACGATACTGAACTGCTGGAATTAATTTCCTGTAACAAATGTCGGAGTTGGCTCTCCGAGATAAAGTCATAAATATAATGGGGCCGAGGAACGACGAGAGTCCGTTGTTGTGTGTTGTAGTGAGCGACGCTGTTTTAAGTCTCGTCTGGAAAATTAATTTTTTTGTTTGTTGTGTGTTTTTTCTGATTAAGATAAGTAATTAGGATTATAGAGATTTGTGCTTAGATGTGGAATAAAAGCTCTGAAGTACCCCACCATTAAAGAGGGCCTCCATCTTCCTTAAGCGCAAACAAGTTGAGTAAAATCGGCTCAAAAATTCGCACGATTTTTAATTGCCCCCCTTTTATTCCTTGCTTCTTGTATGAAGTTGAAGAAATCTTTTGGGTGCACGAAGTTTGTGAATTTGGTGATGCTTAAAAAAATTGAGAACACCCTCGAGCCTGAATCTTTTACGACTTTCAATGGTGAAGGAAATTAACTTATCGATGACATTCAGACGTCCATTGGTATTGGTAGAAGTCAATCTGCAATTGTGCTTCAAACACAAAGATTAGAACTAAGTTTGAAGTTGGTGATGCATAACAAAAATCGAGAATACCCTTGAATCCTTGATTCATGGAGGAAATTACAACATTGAAGATCATCTTTGATGACATCCAGGCATTCATTAGTGGGTGGTATTGGTAGAAGTCAAATCCAACAGCTCTCCTCTTATCCATTTTGTTCATGCAAATGAATCCAGAAGAGTACGAAAACACGTTCCAATTAAGCATGCAGATAAAAGACCTGAGTTTAAAGTCCAAATGAGATCAGAGCTTTTTTTTAAACAGACTGTACCTTAACACCCACCATCTTAAAAACGCGCATCCAATTTAGATTACGCAACGCCATAGGGCCTGCATCTCCCACAGGAAATTCAAAACCAAAACCCAATTAGGAAAAATTTCAGTGTTTGTCACCGGATATTGTATTCAAACTCAATAAGGGGGCGGCGGCGGCGTTCTGCCCTCGCACCAGCCGATTACCAGATCTTTATTAACGATAAAGCTTGGCTTTAAAGCCGAGGAGATGCGAAACGAAAGAAAGCGTAATTAAGCTGATGCTGCCTCGCGTGTTGTCGCAGGGAGTTTTCGTTCGGATTTGGGGGGATGAAACGCGCTGCTTTCCGAATGAATGCCGCCCCATTGAAGGCGGCCGGTATTTGTCGAGTTATTTATTATTTAACGGGTTGCTTCTTGGGTGAATGGAATTGGGAAGTCGAAAACGAACGTTAAAAGTCGGAATAACTACCCTGAGAAAACACGAAGGGAAAGAAACTGATGGATTTGGTGACGAATTGTTTTAGATTGGCATTTGTTTGCACTTTGTTCTCCGTTTCTGCAAGGTAATAAAAATCGTATGCGTATAGGAAAGCGGAAATTTGTGCATCCAATTCCGTAAAGCTGTGCTTCTAAACGAGGAACGTCTAACTTAATTTTGGCGGGTGCCAATCGGGGACCGCGAAATTCCACCAATCACGTTCCAACGGTAGTAATCTAACACTTAATTTCCTTCCCAATTTTCAGCAAATTTCGCGTTCGTCGCGTATTGCATTAAAAAGGGCGTCACCCTCAAGCCTCAAGCAAAAGACGGATTTCAATTGGGCCGACTTTTCCTTCCTCCTCATCTTCGGGCTTCATTCGATTTCTGTTACTAACGAAATTTCCAAATTTTCAAAAACCCCCCGACTTCAGATTTCATTTGATTACGCAGAAACTTCAATTTAAAAGAAAATATTTATACAATGTCTCTTGAAAGTAACGAATAAATTCTATAAAATTTAAAGATGTAATTTGTAACCCCCCAACCTTCAACCTCTAAACGCTAGAAACCCCAACTTTAGAAATTCAAATAGCAAAGTACTCCTTGCGAAACCTCATTTAATAGGATTTTTTATACTGAATATAATAAATAAAACTTTTTCAAAGTCGTTTGATAAAAAACTGATATTCAAACGAAGCAAAACATCAAACTTATTTTTTTTGTAATAAAACAATATCAAAATTAAATTAAATGTTCAAATTGCTGCCCCATTAACATAGCATCCAGTTATCTGTTTTCATCTAAAGTCGATGGACATCTAACTTTAGATTTTCCTCATACATGTCCAAGATTGCGAAATTTGTCCTCAATTTGATATACCGTTGACTAGGATTGGAGGACGATTTAAGTGAGTCTCATTGAACAAAATACGAATTTCTTCGTACGTCCGAATTCTGTCTCCAAACCCGATAATCATTAAAATTTCGATTCTGTCGGCTTCAGTAAGTCTCATTTTTGCTATCTAATCGTTAATCAAGTAATACACTCCACTACATAATGTAAATAAATTCTATTTCATATCTAACTACAAACGACTTGCAATTATTTTTATCACTTATTGCTAGAGCCATATCAACGTCTGCTCGAATATTGACACTTTCATTTCAGTATAGAGGATGTTTCTAAAAGAAGTGCAGAAATTTTAACCACAGTGCCCTGACAGTATAAACAACACAAAACAATACAAAAAAAATTCGTATAACAAAAAGATTCCTTTATCCGACCCTCATGAAATAACAAAAAAACTTACGGAACCTGCTTCGATGATCGTAGGCAGTAAACATCAAGGAAATGACTCACACGCACTCACCAAATATCATTTGTGTGGAGGATCACAAACAAACGTTCACTATCGGCATTTAGAAATGTTTATAACAACTGTTCGAAGTGGCGTCCATCATTAGCGACATACAAGCGAGCTTGGCGAAGAAACGATTCTGGTATTCATATTAGCATGTCAGGATTATCGCGAATACTGTCGGCGGCGTTATGAATGCTCACTGTCAACTCATTTAATGTGTTTATAGGGGGGACATACACTATTTGCTTCAAGAGACCCCACAAAAAGAAATCACACGGATTTAGATCAGGAAATCGGGCAGGTCACCACATGGGTCCGTTTCGACCAATTCATTTTCCTGGAAAATGTGCATTAAGCCAGGTTCTGATAGGAATAATATTGGGTGGTGGATCGCCATCGTGCATAAACCAGGCGTTTCGTAACTGGCTCTGCCAGTTGATCATCGCAAATTCCTGCCCACACATTGACTTTGAAACGCTGCTGTGAATAAGCTTCACGTACAGCATGAGGATTTTCATCTGACCATACTATGTATTGTGCGTATTAAAAATGGCGTCACGAGTAAAAGTGACCTTATCTGTGGTCATTAGATTTTGAAAAAAAATTGGTTGTTCTGCACATTCTCAAATTCCTACTCACACATTGACGTTGAAACGCTGTTGTGAATAAGCTTCACGTACAGCATGAGGATTTTCATCTGACCATGCTATGTATTATGCGTATTAAAAATGGCGTCACGAGTAAAAGTGACCTTATCTGTGGTCATCAGATTTTGAAAAAAAATTGGATGTTCTGCACGTTGCTCCAGTGACAACTCGCAAAAGGTTCGGAATCTTCCAGGTGTAATTTTTGTACGCGTTGAACATGGTAGGGATGCAAACCCTGTTCATATAACGTCTTCCAGACAACCTTAGCCCAAACACCCATTCTGGCTGCCAAGCGACGTAACTTATTCCCGGATTTTCCGCAACAACGTCCAAAATTTCTGGTTCCAGTTCCAGAATGGCTGCATCACGATTACGTCCTCGGTTTACACCTTGCGGTTGAAACGTTCCGTAATCGCGTAAATGCTGCACATTAGTTGTAAATGTTCTTGCAGTGGGAAGTTCTCGGTTCGGAAATTTGTTTACATAAAGGCGCCGTGTTTCTTCAGCATTTCCTCGAGCTTCGCCGTAGATGAGTAGCATATCAGTTCTCTCGCCGTTCGTGAATTGCGGCATTTTGCTTTAAGTTGTTCAACCACTTTTCACAAACTAAACTGTTGATCCCAAACGATACGGAGCAACAAATCGTGTGTCATGATCATAAAAAAATGAAGCAAATTCTCTCGCTCAGCTGTGATACGACTTGTTACAACGTGAAGGAAAAAATGCTGTTATTGGCCTCCCGGCTTCGGCAAAGGTCACTGTTCGGTTGCACTTGTATTTTTTGTCGAAATAAAAGGTCCTTTTCTTGATCTACCTCAAAGACATAGACGTGCGATTAATTCTTGCCCGATTTTCAACTGCGAAATGTGCAAAACTTTTGTTAAGGAGATGTAAGTTCAACCGTTCCCATTTATGATGATGTATTACAGGTTTAAATTTCTGCACTTATTTTGTAAACATGCTGTATTTTTGTTGAATATCTTAGTTACTTTTCAACTGATTTTGAAAAAGTTTTATTTATTATCACAAGGAGTACCTTCATTTGAAGTTGGAAGTTGGAGTTATTAGCGCCTGGGGATGTAAGAACTCGGAAATGCTGCAGGAAAATTTAATTTTTTTAATATTATTTAAAGCTCTACAGATGTATACGTTAATAATAGAAACGCAGGAAACTATACTTTAGCAGATTATTATGTTTAAACTGAAATGGAAATCTCAGATTAGTTTCGAACATGCTTTAGGGAAGGGACGAGAGTCGGATTACACGAATGAAGTGTCATTCTATCACGTCGGCACCATGAGAAAAACCGCGAGCTTAACGATTTTCTGTTGAATGTACCTCCAATCTCAGTACGTTGCTTGCGTGGCATGATAAAATTGGTAAAAACAATATTCGACCGACCTCACGTGGCAAAGGACTTGTCTGTCGCTTAGAAGCTCGCACGGGCAGAGAAATTCAAATTTAGCCGACTCGAGTGATAATCATTCCCACTCGATAGTTTTGGCGATAAGGAAGTTTTAAAAGACCTCGAGGGGAGGAAAACGAGAGTTGTTTTTGTGTTTCATTTCATTTTGGTAGAGTTCCGTTCTCAAAAAGTCTTGACAATTAGAATCTAGGCGTTGATCTCGTCGTTGATTTATTTGTTTGTTCTTTTTTAAAGTCCGGTTTGTTTTTCGTGAAATATTAAATTAACTCATCCCTAAATGTTTCCTATCCGATTTCGGTAAAGAAAAGACACAAGTCTTTTCCGCGGGTGTTAGTTTTCGGTGTTTTAATAAAAATTTATAAACCGTTTGCAAGCGAAATAGTTGTTGTAAATTTAAATTCTAGTGTGCCTTAAATCTTGGATTGCGGGAAGAATAGTTTTGATATCAACTTAGGTAAGCCGAAAATCAATTGTTGGCCTCAATTCTTTAATTAACAACAAACATTTCTGTTTATGGAAACGGCTCTTCACTCTCTCTCTTCGAATTGTTATTTATTTATAATAATAATATTTATCATTATTGCTTTTGTCATTTTAGATGATATGTTGCTTTGTCTATGATTTTATTTGATTTAATATAATTTTTGTGAATCGTTCGCAAAAGTTTGTTTTGTTTTGTTAGAGAGATTATTAAAATTGTTTTATTTTTTAATTTGAGTATATACATATTATTAAAAGTTCAGGATATTTATTGAAATTCAAAAAAACCTTTTAATTTAAAAATCACAAGAGAGAGAAGAATTGGAGAAGAGACTTAACAATACAGAAGTTAAAGACGGATGCTAAAGAGCCAAAATTCATACCATCTAGGCAGAGCTATTCCCGGCTATCAACAGACTAATTCCAGAGACGCTCAAACAAAGGAATTTGCGACGTGCATCTCTTTTGGTTTGTCAAAATTTTGGATAAAAAGAGTGGGTAAATTAAAACAGGTTTTGTCTTAAGAATTTTGTCCGAAGTCAGAGATTTACAATTTTTATCTCTTGAACTCCCCTTTTTCGATCACTTTCTTTTTACTTCCTCCTTTTTGTCACAATACCCACCACCTACAGGGCTGAGGGTTGAAAATTACATTTTTCTCAACCGCTTCATAGAATTTATTTATACACAAATTTGAACCGCCCCCCCCCCCCGCGTCAGAAAATTTATTCGTGACGTTTCTCTGTCCCCGATATTATTAATAAACGTTCGCGTTCGGACCCGGACTAGATTAAATGCCGGTCCGAAACGAAATTAAATTTTCTGCGTAATGAATTGCAAAATTCGGCGGCCTCTGTTTGTTAACAAATTCAAATACATTTTATAATATTTATATTTTCAATAAATGATGACTAAATCCCGTCGTACGCGGACTGAATAACGCATAAATAAAATCCGCGTTTCAAATATGTCCAAACGGGGTTTATATTTTATCTGATCGCCTGCCGTTCAAATAATTTAATTAATTTAAAAATTTTATGCATTTGATGTTTCGGGATCGAGTGGTCTTCTTGCTTTTCGGCGAAACGAAAATGTTGCGCCTTGCTTCATCGTAAAACTTCAAATTGAAAATGATTCTTTTGGTTGGCGCTGTTTTCATTAAGAACCCTTGGTTTTATTCGATGTTTGCGTTTGATTTCCATCCCATCCGAGCGGGCCGGCGAAATTTTAAATAATTAGCAGTAATTAAGGCCCGAAATTAATGTTTTAATAGCGGAATTTCGGAAACGAAACTGCCGGTGCTTCGCAGCCTCCGGGTGATGTGTTTTTATCGCATCGCCGAATTGGAGGAGAACTCCTGCAGGAGGAGTTTTCGATGGTTAGAGCCTGTTGTTTAAGTGAATATTAAACTCGCGAGCGTTAAAATTTAATACAGAAGCCGACGCCCGTAAAGCTCCCGAACTTTTCATTTAACTACTACATAAACTATGATACCTAAACTTTTTGCATGCGGACTAAAATCTGCTTTACGATTAGAGCCTTAATAAAGTTGTTAAGATACTCCGGTAAAGCACAATTTACAGTCACCGCAGGAGCTGTACTTTCCTGAAATAAACGCTATTGTGAAGCAGCTCCGTAGCTTCTTTACTTGGCGAAAGCTCGCCGGTTTCATATCATTTATTAATTTAAGAATGATAAAAGAATTGATGACCTGCAAAAGAGAGAGGAACCTAATTTTGTTTCTCTTCCTCCTCTTTAACTTTAATGTAATAAGAATTTGGAGATACAACTTCAAAAATACAAAAGAAACAGAAACCGACATGAGTATATCTATAAATTATAGAGGATGATACCTGAAGCGCTTCTGCTTGTAACAGTGGTGCTTCAAGGGACTAAGTTAGGTTCTTACTTTTTAACCGTATTTCTAAACGACTTTCCAGTATTTGTAATTTCCTTCCCTAAACGCATTCCGAACTAAATTAATTAAATTTAACGAGATGCACTTCACGCGAGTTATCCTAAAGCTCTCCACGTAAACCCGAAATAAAACTGCGCAATAACGAATATGCAAATCGCGCTCTCAGACGGAGTTTATTAACAGTAATGCTAATATAAAATAATAGTTGGCGTTTTAGTGGCAATATACGGGCATAACGTTTTCGGTTGTAAAACATAGGACGTACAGCAGGATAATGTATGCACCGCTTATTGTTGAATATAATTTTACGGCCGGGAACATAAACGCCCCGGCGTATATGTACGCGTAACGCCTTGATGTGGAACTGCCTCAAATCATTAAACCCGAATTGGAAAACGGCCTCGTAAAACTGAAAATCAAAATTTATGAATTTCATATTCAACTTTGTTCGTTGGGAAAGTCCATATTATTTTTCGCCCTACATTACGTTTGCTAGGGGAAAAGAAATCAGTTATCACATAAGAGGATTAATTCCACAAATCGACTAACTCAAAAATTAAAAAAATTGGCCTACCATAAATCTTTTGTTTGAAAACCTCTGCTTCTTGCCACTGCGGTTTTTAGAAATGCATCGTAAAACAATAAAGTTCCAGCAATATTCACGGTCACTCAGTTAATGTCGCCCATAAGGAATTTGGTAATGAAAAAGCTTCTAAATATCCACTCGCGTTGATTACTGAATTTATTAATTTCAAGCCAACTTTTCAATTAATTAATTAAGGGACTAAATATGTAAAAATTATTTTGTAAACTCTATTGATACTAAAAGAAAATTAGAATGTAAATGTTTCATCATTATTTTCGTATTGCTTGCGTATCACCAGCTGCTAATCTCCGTATTATTTCGTACGAAAGTCATAAATGACCTGCCTCAACGTTTATTTTATTACATCTGCGGGTTTATTTATACTCTTTCATTTATTGCATGTAATTGTAAACTTCACTCAGCTGGGGCATCCAGTGCTTCTCAAAACTAAAGGATTTTTTTTAGAATTATTATTGACGTTTGCCTCATACGTAAGTCATAACTTCGCTTCTTTTCTTGTGTATTAATAGTGGTTGCAGTTGGTGAAACTTATTCGATTACACACTGTATGATTCCTAGAGTGTATTAAGTGAATCTATTCAAAAACCACGTCTTCGTTAGACTCCAATATTTTGACAGGTATGAATCTAACTGAGGCGTGATTTTTAATTCCATGGCCTTTTGGGGGAGAGGGGGGGGGACTCTGAATTGGTTCTCTTGGTTGGTAATAATTTAATTATCATAAGGAAACAATTCTCCTAGGAATATTTTTTTAATTATATAAGTAAGCAGCTCAATTCCAACACAACGATAATAATACAACGCTTATATACGGGGTGATTCTCAAATATACTGACTAGCAAATCGACTTCACAATACGCGGCATTTTAAGCTTTATTCAGGTTTCTGTTTTGCGAAGCTGATTTTTGTGTTTCCTTTACACTTTACTGAAGTCAAGTTTGCAATTAGAATAATTAAGCGATTTACACAACCTTGAAGCTAATTTTCATTTTAAAAAATGTGAATAAAGGCAGGTTCGCACTGAAGAAATGACGCGGTGGTCTGTGACTTTAGCTTTGTCCTTCCTTTAGTTTTAAAAAGCTATTAAACATTTCGAATGAAGGACTGCTTTACACTGTACAAGTATTATTATTTTTAGATTTTTTACGACGTTAGACTTTATTATGTTTTTGTACTTTACTGATATTAATTTAGCGATTAGTAGAACGAATCAATTTATCAGGGCTTGAAGCTAATTGAAAAAGAAAGTGTGAATAAAGGTCAGTTCACACTGAAGAAATGGCGCGGTGCTCTACGTTAACTTGATTTTAATTTTCTACTTCATTTAACTTTAAAAAATGCTTGAAGTTTTATGATCCTAAAAGGCCCATTGGAGATAATGTCCCAACATTTTATATAAAAGACCGATTCACACTGTACAATTTTTTTGAGGCTGTCACATGTATGACATGAGTAGGGGGTATTGTGATTAGTTACGAACAACAGTCTGCCGTGAGCAAAGTGGCTCATTCTTCCTTTGGTTGCCAATTTATCAATTTTACAAGACCTCATCGAGTCACTACACTTCTCTAGCAATCAAAACGACGACGAGAGTGAGAGAGAAGCTCTACTATTCTGTCTGTCAGCGATCGCGTAGGTAACGTTGCATCGAATTTAACTTATTCAGTGCTAAATGCCGTTTTCTTACACAACAAATACGTTTCTTACCTTAAGGCTTGGCCACTCATCCATATTTTTATATCGCTGCGGTAAACTCAGGACGTCTAGGATATTGTAGTACATTATGATCTCTATTTTTACGGTTTCATTTACCGCAATGCGTGTAAGACTAAGGTTTCAAACAAATGCTAAATTCGAATCAATATTTACATCTTTTTTTTCGAATACGGGATCGCAATGTCGAATTACGTGAATAAACCGCCTGCAACATTTTTCTGATATCAGAATTCCATAAATCGGTTACGTTTTAATCATTATGTAACGTTTTGGCCGTCAATAACAAAAACGTGCCCGTTCAACCATTATGTAAAACTTCAACTGCACCTATTATCGCTAATGAACTTTGCTCTTCGAATAAGCGTACACACTTAGGCTCTTTATCGTTTTACGCAAAGAATCGCCATCTCGATAATCATTGTAGTTTAAACAACTTTCAACAGTAATTAAAGACAGGCTTCTACGGTAGTAACCGTGAATCAATAGTTTACATTTTGTCCCCGGCATTACAATGCCGACTCCAGCAATTGTCACAGGAGCTCGGGATAACGCACAAAGCTCCTCGTCCTGCAGGGCCAACTTAACTTAACTATCATTAGCCTTCCCCGGCTAGAATAACCATAGCCCGCTGTAGGTGGTGCAATGGGAACCAAGGGATGACGCACACAGTCTACTGGGGAATAACCACCCAGTAGGTTTCAGGAATGCCACGTAACGACCCGCCCGGACATGTTACAAAAATGTAAGGACGAGAGGAACAGGCGACGAGGGAGAGCAGAGGAGGAAAAGGAGAGAGAGGAGGAACGAAGAGGAGGAGAAAGAGGATGAAGATGAAGAGGAAGAAGACGATGAAGAGGAGGAGGAAGAGGATGAAGAGGAGGGGGAAGAGGAAGAAGAGGATAGGATGAAGAAACAGACAACATGCGCAGGGGAAGAAATGCCGAGAGGCGGTCCCCCTGCACAGAGTGCTGAGAGAGGAAAGGATTTAGGCGGTGGGCGCTCCGTACAGAGCTGTCGGGGTGAATCCGGGTCAGATATTTCCGGTGGTTTCTTTAGAAGATTCTCTAAACCTCTATAAAAAAAAGGGTTTGATGAGAAAACATTAATATATTTACAAATTAGTTATCCTCTGATGAATAAAGAGAAGCAAATACTACAAATATATGAAGAAAAATGAAATTCTAAATAATTCTGCGTATAACATAGTAAAAAAAATTATAAAAGGATTTGTATATTGACCTGCAAACGAAATTTTTGCAAGTAGTTAAGCTTTAAAAAAATTTCAACAGAAATAAAAGTATATGCTTCGTTCTATTCATTTGGCTCTTTGTTTTAATACAGATTAAAATTTTGCTTTACGCCAAATTCTTTATTTGAATTGTAGTTGTTTTACTTATTTTAAATAGGTATTTTTAACTCATTTTCATTTGAAGAAATTTCGTCAAGGGCTAAAACTCATTACATATAAAGAGGGCAATTAAGTTTAACCTCTGGCTAATAAAACTTAAACCAGACACACACAAACAAAGAGGTTGATACTTGGATCGTTTATGACTTGATTAAAATTTTAGTGAAACAGTGAGGAAAAGTGAAAATTGTTGATTGTTTCTGCAAAGTGAATTAAGACATAGAATTTTATGCGAAATAATAGAACTTCTTTCTCACTTTCGTCTTGACAACTAGAGGCGCATAGCGTCTCGACGAGGCCTTGTAAAAATCGATAAATTTGAAGAAATTCCCTTTCTTTGTATCATTATTTCGAATCACCCGTCCCTCATACTTCCGTTAACTTAGATTTTTTGAACACTCGTTACTTTACTGAAGTTAATTTGGCGATTAATATAACGAATCAATTTAAAAAAAAAGTGTGAATGAAGGTCGGTTCACACTAATGCGGTGCTCTGTGTTGACTTGATTTTACTTCTGTACTTCCTTTAACTTTAAGAAACTCTTTGAAAAATTTGCCCTTGAAACGCCAAATGAAAACATTGTCTATTATTTTATTTATTATTTAAAGAAAAAGTGAATTAAATCCAGCTCGTATAGGTGCTCTTTTTAAAAATTTCAAAAGATTTTCGTTCCTTAAAGTAGAGGTGCACAAAAAATAAAATACATGATAATTTAAGCCCTTCATTATAAATCTACTCGTCTAAGCAAGGCATACACTTCCAGAGCAGCTTTTTAGTAATCAGATTACGAGCTTCCCGTGAACTCGAAGTTCCCCAGGAATTTTAATTAAAAATTTTTATATTCTTCCGTTTCGATATTGCGTTCTGTTGACACAAAGAGCAAACATTTTCCTCGATCTGCAATAGCCGGGGAATATTCAATATATTGAAGTTCTCGAACTCACGGAGATATACACACACACACACATATCGAGTTTAAGTTTTTAGTTTTGCTTGCGCTCGCAGTTATTGACGCGCTGCTGCTGCTGCTTCGGGCGACTACTGCGTGAATAAATAAGTTCGATTGCATTATTCATGGCGTTCAATAAAACTGTAAACAGAAGGAACTTAATGCGAGGCGTTTCCTTCCGTGCCGACAGGTACTTTGGAAGTGGAAGTAACGACGGTTTTAATCGTCCGCTTTAAGTTCTTGGAGACGATTAAAAATTAATGCAGTTTAACGGTAATGGGGGGTTTAGATGTATAGCGACAGACAAAAGTAATGGAACAACGATTTCCCGTTGTATCTAAATTGGAAAATCAAGCGCAAAGCTGGCAGATAATAATCGTAAAATTGACTGAAACGCAGGAAGCAATCTTTAAATACGTAAAGCAGCTGTCAGCTTCTTTCAAACGGGCACACATTTATATTTATATACATGGATTTCATAACCGAGAGCATTGAGGACGTTTTTTATTTTGCTTTTTAGTTTGCCATAATTTTTTTATTGTCAAGCAATAAAGCAGAACTAAATCGTTCTTTTGAAATAGGTTCTGACTCATATACGAGTAGGTACTTTCCGCACGCAAACTCTCATTATCAATGATCAAAACCAGATTTCAAGTTACGACATCCATTAAATAATTTTACCCACGTGCAAAATTATGCTATTGTTTGAGTATAACAGTATCCATCTAAATAGTTATAACATGAGAGGATGGTTTGCATGTGAAATTAAATTTGTTTTAATTTGGTTGTCTGGTCGATTAGCGTACGAATTGATTTCGTTGCACTGTCAGCAGATGACGCGCACGTATCATAACTCTGTTCGAAACGCGGAGATTACTCAAAATTACGCGAGGTTTCCACTAATCACGTTTAATTACACGCGAAATGAAGTCCTGCGAATTAAATTATTCCGGAACGCCCCGCAGAATGCATTTCGGCGCACCTATCGCAATCGATGCGAATGGCCGGTTATAAATCTTTATATGCCTGAAAATTTATGCGCGGCTGAAACGGACTGACGCAATGACGTTCCTAAATTATTTAACTAAACCGCTTGGATTATTAATAATTGCTGAAATTATGCATAAAGTAACGATCGATTTTGCGCCGCCAGTGATTAATTTTCTAAATCACAGGACTGTCCGTATTTAGAAATGTACGAATTTTTTTTTAATGTTAATTAAAGTCGACTGCAATATGTCGTTTTTGTTAGGTCAAAAATCAGCCGCAAGATGTCGCGACCTAAATTATATATAAGACAGTTAGGCACATTTGCACTGGATATTTGATAAGGAGAGGATTCTCCGAGATAGATTTCCTGAAGTGCTCTTAACTTGTGATGAATGGGTGTGATCTCCTCTAATCTGTAGGTTGTTTTTTGACACGATTTATTTATATATATTTATATATTTTATTATTTTTCAGGAATATTTAAGACAGTATCAAATAACAGGGCATTAAATGTTTATGAAAGTTCTTTATTCGGTAGAATGAGAACTTTTTTCAGGAGAAAAGACCAATACTTTTTCTGTATTATTTGATTTGCTCTTATTTGATTATGATTAGTTGCTTTTAGGTTTTATGAAGTGCTTTTAAATTGGTAGGGTGTGTACTGAAGATGTCAGCGTAGCTGCCGAAATACGTATCTGCGGATATAAAAATTATTGTGGGCGGAGATTAATTTTTTAATTAAAATCACAGAATCAAAATAAATTCTATCTAAACTAAAATTTCTTTTGCTATTCGCGTTTTCAGTCTCCCCTAGATGACGTTGAAAATTGTTCCGAAATGGCGGAGCAGTGATGTTCAAAAGCGCGCGCGTTACTATTCGGTTGTAAAGAAATAAAGAAACGAAGAAATTAAAAAAAAAAACAAAGAAACAGAGAAACGAAAAAACTAAAACGCGAATGGAGTGAATTCCTAAATACTGCCTAACATTTCCATTCAAGTTTTCAGATGGATTAAATAAAGAAATTACGTCATTGTTAAGTGACATAATTTTGCAGCTCCTCTAGAAAGAGAAAGAGAGGGGGGGCAGTAAGAGATATGTATATAGAGAGAGATATAGAGAGACAGAGAACCGTAAATTTGAAAAAAGAGGAAAATGAAGAAAATTGATTTTGTGATATTTCCTGTGAATCACATCCAAGACAGAGAGACAGAGAGAGAGAGCGAGAGAGACCAACAGAAAGAGAGACAGAGAGAGAGAGCGAGAGAGACCAACAGAAAGAGAGACAGAGAGAAAGACAGAAAGAGACACAGAGAGAAAGACAGAAAGAAGGAGAAACAGAAAGAGGAAGAGACAGAAAGAGAGAGAGAGAGAGTCAGAAAGAGAGAGAGAGTCAGAAAGAGAGATAGACAGAAAGAGAGAGAGACAGAAAGAGAGATAGACAGAAAGAGAGAGAGACAGAAAGAGAGAGAGACAGAAAGATGGAGAGACAGAGATACAAAGAGGCACAGACAATAGAAAACTTGAAAAAAGAAGGAAATAAAGAAAATTAATTTTGTGATATTTACTGTGAATCACATCCTAGACACAAAGAGAGAGAGAAAGAAAATAAAGAAAATTGATTTTGTGACATTTACTGTAAACCACATCCAAGACGGACAGAAAAGAGAGAGAGAGAGAGACTCAGAGAGACACAGAAAGAATAAAAATTTTGATGGAATAAGAAAATAAAGAAAATTGATTTTGTGACATTTACTGTCAATCACACCCAACGCAAATGAAGTGAGTTTAAGATACAGAGAGAATAGGAAATTTGAAAAAAAAAAGAAGAAAATAAAGAAAACATATTTTGTGACATTTACTATGAATCACATCCTAGACACAGAGAGAGGGAGGGGGGGAAGAGACAGAGAGAGAGACAAAAAGAATAGAAATTTTAAGATACAGAGATACAGAGAGATAGAGAAAATAGAAAATTTGAAAAAAGAAAAAATAAAGAAAATGGCTTTTTTCTGACATTTACTGTGAATCACATCCTAGATACAGAGAGAGAGAGACTCAGAGAGGCACAGAAGGTATAGAAATTTTCATAAAAGAAGAAAATAAAGAAAATTGATTTTGTAACATTTACTGTAATCACACCCAACGCAAATGGAGTGAGTTCCTAAATTATTAATACTGCCTACCATTCCTGTTCATGGGAGGGTGAGGGAGAGAAAGAGAGATACACACAGTGTAAGAGACAAAAAGAGAGACACAGAAAGATAGAGATACAGAGATACAAAGAGACAGAGAAAATGGAAAATTTGAAAAACGAAGAAAGTAAAAAAAATATATTTTGCGATATTTACTGTGAATCACATCCTAGACAGAGAAAGAGAGAGAGGACGAAGAGAAAGAGACAGACTGAGAGAGAGAAAGACAAAAAGAATAGAAATTTTAAGGTACAGAGAAACAGGGAGAATAAGAAATTTGAAAAAAAAGAAGAAAATAAAGAAAATATATTTTGTGACATTTACTGTAAATCACATCCTAGACACAGAGAAAGAGAGGGGGGGGGGGGAAGAGACAGAGAGAGAAAAACTCAGAGAGAGACAAAAAGAATAGAAATTTTAAGATACAGAGATACAGAGAGACAGAGAGAATAGGAAATTTCAAAAAAAAGAAGAAAATAAAGAAAAGTAATTTTGTGACATTTACACACAACCAAGTCAGGGAGAGAGAGAAACTCGAAAAGAGATAGAAAGAATAGAAATTTTGAAAAAAGAAGAAAAGAAGAAAATAAAGAAAATTGATTTTGTGGCATTTTCTGAGAATTAGATCCAAGAAAGTGAGAGAGACAGAAAGAATAGAAATTTTGAAGAAAATAAATAAAATTGATTGCGTGACATCTGTGAGAGAGAAACAGAGAAACAAAGAAACAAAAAAAAAACAAATAAACTTTTTTGCCTTTATCTCATGAACGCAACATTCAATTCTTTTTTGATTACATCGTCGCAATGAGCGTGAAAAATACTACTAGTTTCTACTAATTTAACCGAATTTGTAGCTTTTGTAATAACAAAGTTAGCAATATTGCCGATTTGAGTTTGAACAGACTGTATACTATTGTCTTTGCATCGCTCGAATCACGACCTACTATATTTCACGAGACAGAACTCCTGGCCTAGGCACTATTTTATTTAACGCAAATTTTCAAGAAACACCGTAAATAAGTGCCCATTCACAATGGACGTAAGCGTAAGATATACGTAAAGATTGTAGATGTATAAATATAAATTTTCGGTGTGTGTGTCAATTCATACGTCAATCATTACACTTGTAATAGATAATAATAAGTTTTAGTCGTCTTCTTTTAGTATATGTATAAAATGGTTTATTTTTGGAATTTACGTTTATGTATCTACTATCTTTACGTGTTTCTTACTCTTACGTCACTGAGAATGAGCAATAACAAAAGGAAGTAAGTAAGAGTACTTTCACAAACTGATATTAATTCAACATGGCGATGGCTTTTCGAATATAATTTATTTCCAGGGGTGTACTTGCACCGGATAAGACACATTGTCTCGTCAAATCTAGTAGAAGTCGGTTATGGCTCGAATACCCTTTTTTTTTCTGGTTATCCCTCGTATATTCAATTACGTTTTTCAAGGTGTCCCACAAAACAGAACTTAAAACAGCAACCACGCGCAAATAATCAGGTAATTCCAAACGAATTTAATAATAATAAATCCCGCCGGTTATTACAGGGCGTAATTTTATTACCGGGCGTAATTTTTATTCGCGTTCGTTGTGCAAAACCGCGGGCCCGCGGCATTTGTAATTTAATTAAATGAAAATTCATGAAGCCGATTCCCGGTACCACACCGCCGCCGCCGCCACCATCGCCCGCCAATAACGAAATATATTGTTTACAGGTTTTGTTTAATAAGTAATGAGAAAGCGTTTTGGGCGCGTGATTCGCGCAAATACGATTTTGGGCGGCCCCCCTGCCCCGGTTTAATGAAGCGCCGAATGCATCCGAAAGTGTTTGCGTTTTTAACGTAATTACGGCGGTGACAACTGGAATGAATTTGCGTTCAATGTTGACGTTACTGTGCGCGAGATTTAAAATTTATAGATTTTAAATGACATTTTGTGTTGATAGAGCCCATGAAAATACGTTTATTTCTGTTTTTTTTTTTTTTAGTTGATAATCAATGAATCAAATGATGTAGGTAATAATTGGGAAATCTATCTTCTACTTAATTCACAGTCAACTTCTCCTCTCATTCAAAATAATTTTATAACGAAAAGAAATACCATTTTGCGTAAGAATAAAGCGGTTATTTGTTTCTTTTTAACGTAACTCATTGACTAATACATTAACGCTTTCTCACCAAACCAAATGTAGAGGAACAGACGGATTTTCGGAATTTGATCACACAGTTTAACATTTTAAGAAACCGGCATTTTCTCAACTTATTAAATGCATCGTTTAAATTAAATCCAGTACGACGCCTACGCGACCACAATTATGTAAACAAACGACTCGAAACGCGCTTTTCATTTTCTTTGTTTTAATAAAGAAAGCGAATTGAATTTGAAAACCATCGCCATTTGTTTGCTTTTCGACACTGAAAATAAAAAAAGGCAAGTTGCTCATGGACGATCATCTTTTTTTCAGTTTTTCCTATATTTCAGACTTCACTTTTTTCTTTTTTTTTTTAATTACGAAAGCAAGCGGAATTCAACTTGAAACGATCTTCATTTGTTCTCACTTTTCTTTGTCTTTCGGTAGAGAGAAAAACGTCAAGTTGTCTCTTGAATGGTCAATCGTCTTTTGTTTCATGTTCTTCTCTTATGTTTAGGCGTTCTTTCCTCTCCTTGTTTTTTTTTTTTTTAATAACTGAACGTCTTTTGTTTCATGTTTCTCTCTTATTTCGTTTCTTTTTTAAATGAAAAAAGCGGACGGAATTCTATTTGAAAAATCATCTTTTGTTTTTGTTTACTTTTCGACGCGGAAAAGCTTTTGTTTCATGTTATTCTGTTATTTGTAGGCACTCTATTTCTTTCCTCTCTTTTTCTTCGATGAAGAAAAACAATATAATTCATTTCGCAGACTCAGAAAATTTGTAAGGGGATTGCTTTTTGCTTTCAGTTTTTCCTTCTTTTCAGACGTTCATTTTTTTCTTTCACTTAATGAAGAAAACGGACGAAATTCAGTTTGAAAATTATTGTCATTTGTTCTTGCTTTTGTTTGCTTTTCGACTCGGAAAAAGAAAAACCTCAAGTTGTCTCATGGTCGATCATTTTTGACTAAAATTCACACCCTCGTACTCTGAGTGATGTGCCTGACCACACGATTACTGTCCGTAAGTAATCTTTTATGTGGTTTATACCGGAAATTCCGACTTCAAACAAAAGCTTGTTAATAGGATAAAGTTGTATGAGTCATCGAGGCTTTCCCTGGATCGACTGCTCTATTTGATTTAAAACAGCGGCTTTCCATATGAGTCATTTCGGCGACTCTTTGATAATGCAATATGCAGCTGCTAATCTCCGAATGCAGTTGCATTGCAAACGGCGAGCAAATTTTGGGGATCGCGTAGGCGAAGTTCTATCTTAACGATTTGCAAAATGCCAATTTCTTACAATCGATTTGGTAGATGCAGAAACCCTAGTCAAGATAAATACGCTTTAAACTGAATGCATTTTAATTGAATTGGAAGTTTCTCGAGTAATAACGCACTCGAAGTGCAGTGATGGAAGAAGTAGGGAACTCATTTTATAAATTGAACGTATTGACTTTACTTGACGTGTTATTTAAAATAGCAAACTTTATAAAACTTCAAGCCACACAACTTCGGATTTACATTTAAATGTCTCCAATGGAAACTTCTCGGCCCCGTTGGTCGATGCTACCCTGTACGCGCAGCTACCACTCGTATACATTATAACTTTGTTCCTCGCACAAAAAAAAAGTTTTTTTTTTTAATTTCATAATCCATGAGTGCCCTCCTCCTCATTAATGCGATTAAATTAAACAATCGGTTCTCACAACTTCCCGTAAAATACGACCGTCTTTTTCTCTTCCGAGCGCACAAAGGACATGTGTAGATTGGCGTGCGTGAGAAGAAGGACTTTCGTACTCCGGCGGAGTTCCAAGTGAGCGCCCAACCGAGACTCCTTTTAAAATAAACTAATTATTAAGTCTTGAGTTGAACCTTCGCGGGAGAGCGCAAAAACTCGCTATTCATTTGCATTGTTTTCATGGGTGTTCGTGTTTAAGAGCCCTGTTTTTGCTGCTGCCGCCGCCGCCGCTGCTCCGAAACTTTTTCACAGCGGCGATAAATTAAGCGAGAATACACAACGATATAATTAGATTTCGCTACGAAGAAAGTGTGCTCTTATTTTGCGTTGAAATTTAATTACGGAACTCCTACATCCAGTAGATGGATAAGATTACCTTTCCGGTTTCCATGTCTTAAAACAAAAATTACTTCGCTAAAAATTACTACTTATTTCTGTCACGACGTTTCACAATTGTTTTGTTTGTTTCATCACGAAACGACCCTACACTATAAGTACGACGAGTATTTCAAGTATTTTCTGTATGAACAAACACTCAGATACATACGAAATATAAACACACATTCATGCCTCAATTAACCCTCTATGATTTTAATAAAGAGTCCATGGTTTAAACATCCAGTCCGAAATATTCGAACCGTGCATGAAATTTCGCGTTTAATCCCGCACTGAAATTCACACACAACGAATTATTAATATTCCCTAATTCCACGTTAACAATAATTCATATAATAATCCTGCGTTCACATTTTAATGTACTGATTGACGTAATCCGGCGCGTATTATTTCGGGCAATGCGCAAAAAAAAAAATTTTAGTCTCTGCCTTTAATCCTCTTTTGATAATAATTAAATGCGTTTTGCACATCGCAAAAAAGCAGGAATAAAAAGCTCTCGGGTCAAAGCGCACCGGGAATTAATAATTCCTATTGCAGTTGCGCGCGCGTATTTATGTGCGCGCTGTTATTGTTGAAACTCAATTAAAATTATTGAGTTAGAATTGTAATGGATTAAACTATAGTTCTGAATGAAGCATGAAAGGGGATTTAAAATGGTGAACGCACTAATTCCAATTAAAATAAAACCGTTTAACTAAAATAAATATTGGACACGCTATACATATAAGACACTCCAACTTAACGTTTGTAGATCACTGAATTAATAGAACTTTTTTGTTGTGCTCTGATATAACTTATTTTGGCAAATACAAAATTATTTATGCATTTATCCTTCACCCTTAACGACAACGCGTCGGGAGATAAACAAATCCATTTAATATCAAACTTCCTTACATTGAGGATGTATGTGCACTTATGTCTAGGTCTAGGGTGAACTGATACTTACTGAAGGTATTGGATTACGCGAAAAACATATCGCATTACCTGCTTGCTTTTAAACGATATGGTCCTTATGGCCAATGGTTTACGAACGGTGTAATTCCACCGGTCCCTTTCGATAAGGCAACGCACGAACACCGACTTTTGTAAGTTGGATTTGAATTACGAGAAACGACACAAACAAAACGACAAACCAAAAAAAAAAAGAATCTCAATGCAAGTTGGATCCGATCGAAACCGAAAACAAAAGATCAATTTTAAGCAAAAACAAAACAAAATTCATTCTGAAAGATCCCAAATGGATAAAACAAAAACGGAACTCAATACAAATGCGATCGATCAATTTTGAGCAAAGAAATTAAATAAAATTCAATCTGAAACTTCTCAAATCAGTAAAACAAACAAACGAAACTCAGTACAAATAAAGCAAAATCAATCGAAACAAGAAACGGTCAATTTTGAAGAAAAAGAAAATAATAAAAATCAATCAGAAAAATCCCGTACATCAACAAAAGCTTTTAAAAATTATTGGGTAAAAGACGATCGATTTTGAGCCAAGATCATTCTAAAAAGAAACTCAACTCTCGAGACGAGAGAGAGAAAAAAACAGCGAATTGAATGAAGCAAAATCCATTGCAGACGATCGAAACAAGTGAAAATCCAGCGATTCAAAACAATAAGAGTAAGAAAGAATTTAAAAAAAAAACAAAAACAAGAGAAGATCGACTTGATCTTACTCAAAATACAACGCAACAAACTCTCAATAAAACAAAGGAGAACAACTCGACAGGCGAACACAAATCGATAAAAAAAGCAGCCAGTTTTAAGGAAAAAAGAAACGAGAAAATAAACGAAACGTCTTCGAAAAGAAAATCAAAAATATAAACAAAAATAGAAAACGACTGGTTTTGAGCAAAATCCAACAAAGCACTTGCCTGGCAAGAACTCGTGTCCCGAGTAAAAAAAAAAGAGAAAAAGCGATGGAAACAAAATTCAACAAAAACGTTCGAAACAATTAAAAATTAAGTGACGCGACGTCCTCTCTCCTCCCCCCCCCCAAAAAAAACAAAAGAAAATCGATGTAAATACATAGCTCAAAAAACAACAGAATCAACCAACCAAACAAAAGAAGAACGCAATACAAGCGAGATTCAAAATAAAACAATCGAAACAACAACCAGTCGTTTTTTTATCAAAAAGAAAACAATCAAACAAATTCAAAAATAGAACAACGTCGAACAAGAAAAATAATCAAGCAAAAATAATCGGCTGGGAAACAACAGGCGATCGAATTTGAGCGAAATCAGTCCGAAAAAATCGACTCCCAAAACAGAACAGAAAAAATTATAAAGTTAATAAGTTAAGCGACGTGATGTCCTCCCCCCCCCCCCCGAAAAGAAACAAAAGAAGATCGATGCGAAAATACAAGAAACAATAGAATCATCGAAACAAACAAAAGAATAACTCAATACAAGCGAGACTCAAAATAAAACAATCGAAACAAAAACCAGTCAATGTTTTATCAAAAAGAAAACAATCGAACGAATTCAAAAATAGAACAACGTCAAACACGAAAAATAATCAAGCAAAAATAATCGGCTGGGAAACAACAGGCGATCGAATTTGAGCGAAATCAGTCCGAAAAAATCGACTCCCAAAACAGAACAGAAAAAATCATAAAGTTAGTTGAGACAAAAGTACAATAAAAACGATCAAAACAAACTTTTCTTTTGTTTTGATCGTTTTCGATCGCTACTTGTTTTTTCGGCATCTGTTTTTCTTAGTCACGTTTGTCTACTATTTTTATTGATTGACTGAAATGTGACTTCAAATGTCAATCAATAAAAATAGTAAAGTCACATTTCAGTCGTTTGTTTTTTTACTTTACTCAAAATTTGGCCGTCTTTTGTTTCGATTCTTCTTTTGGATCTTGCTTCAATTGAGTTTTTCTTTTGTTTCATTGAGAGTCGTTTCGATTGATTTCATTTGGTTTTTCGAGTCAGGTTTTTCGGTGGATTTTTCTTTTGTTTTTCGAAGATGTCGTTCATCTTCAATTGTCGGAAGAATCGAAACAAAAGACGGCCAAATTTTGAGCAAAGAAAAAACAAACGAATGAAATGTGACTTCAAACGTCAATCGATAAAAATAGTAGACAAAAATGACTAAGAAAAAGAGATGCCGAAAAACAAGAAGCGATCGATTTTAAGCGAAAACAAATAAGACACACTCTGAAAAGAAGAAAAAAGAAAAATCCTGAGCCCATTGAAACAAAATCCAACAAACACGAATCAAGTAAAAAGGAGGTTGATGTAAAAATTTATTGCGAAGACACAGCTCAAAAACAACAGAATCGTCGATACAGACAAAAGAAAAACTCGATGGAAGCGAGATTCAAAATAAAACTATCCAAACAAAAATCAATCAATTTTTAACAAAAAGAAAGCAATCAAACAAATTCAAAACTAGAACAACATCAAATAAGAAAAATAATCAAGCAAAAATAATTGCCTGGGAAACAAAAGACGATCGAATTTGAGCGAAACCAATCCGAAAAAATCGACTCCCAAAACAGAACAGAAAAAATAATAAAGTTAGTTGATACGAAAGTACAAGAAAAACAAGTGAAAATCCGGCAATTGAAAATGAACGACCGTCCTCGAAACAAAAGAAAAATCCACGAAAAAACCCGACTCGAGAAACTAAATGAAATCAAACGAAATGGCTCTCAATGAAACAAAAGAAGAACTCAATACAAGCAAGATCCAAAAGAAGAATCGAAACAAAAGGCGGCAAAATTTTGAGCAAAGAAAAAACGAACAAATGAAATGTGACTTCAAATGTCAATCAATATTTATTTGTATTATTTTATGATTTGCACAACAAAGTCATTTATTATTATTTGAGTTTTATAAAGTAGCTCATTAAAGCATTGTTGTGACAATGTATGTAGAAACTTCAAATTACAAAAATAACCACCAAATTGACATTTGTTTAACATTACCTACATTTATTGACAACTCAAATTATAAACATTTGTTTGAAATTATTTTAAGTGCCAAACCAGTATCACCAACCGCCACTTAACAAAACATACGTATTTTAATAAACTGTATAACTGAAATCGATTTACATTACCCGTTCTTTAATCCTCGATTCACCATCGATTCTTTCGTGTTCACCGATTTGATTTCGAGCCTCTAGTCTTCTCCCAAATTTATTTTTAACTTTCAATGTGCGTCACCCACATTCGCTTTGCATTTTCATGTGTGAAAAAGTGCTGACGTGAACCGTCACCACAATGCGCTTTTATGTTTTAAGTACGCGCAAATTTGCTGCTTGTAAAGCTCTCATCACAACAGCGAGTGTTTTCGATATTGCTTTATACGATCCCAAAAAAAAACCTGTGCAGAAATGAACCCGGTTTTTTTTATATTTTACAGGTAAATTAAAAGCTAAATCCAGAAAGACATTCACACGTGGAACGTTCCAACATGGGAACATCAATTTTTAAATAAAAATCTCCTAGTCAAAGTTCTTTTATTCCTCGAGTAGAAGGGACTTAGGACTTCGTCGAAGATTTGACATTAGATGCAAGCTTATGAATTTAATATAGGTATGAATAAAATAGGGAATTCGTCCTAGTTTGCGACGTACGAATACAAAGTTAGAGCAAAGCGTACAAAGACAACAATGCACTTTGAAAATGCAGCGCAAAGCCTTCTCTAAACAACAAAAATCCTTCCAATGTACTGACGCTCGCATCGTTCAAATCCTCTTCCTGCAGGTTTCGCCCAAAAGAAAACTCATCACAAAACGATACCATCGTCCCCACGGGGGCGCGGAGTAAAATTCCTAATAACAACAATAATAATATCGTAATAAGGAGCGAGCTCCGGCTTATTTATTATTGCCGCCGTTCGTCGGCTTCCGGATTTGTTAGATTTATTGAGATTTACGAGCACTATGAGTTGTCTTTTCAACCGCAGCGGACGAATAAATCAGGGCGAATTCTACAGGATTTGAAAATAATTAATTAAGCCGAGGCGGCGCGTGCAGCCGAGCTTCGAAATTAGCATTTTCATTACGCCTGATACATGCGAGGGCTTTGATGTCTTGTAAATCTTGTTTCGACTTGATTAAAATTCAAAAGTAAAACGAATGCTCAACAAAAAACTCAAAAAAAAGGGGGGAAATGTTTAATCCATACTTACGCACGTAGGCGTTAACAAAACGGATGGAAGAGCTTTGAAATTTACGTTAGAATCCTCAAGCCTTTTTGGATCACTTCAGCGCCTTACTCAGAAATGAATCGTTAAGTAATCTGGTACAATCGATTCGAATTTATCAACAAATTACTTCCAGAAATAACTCGTGTGTGCACCTCACTAATGCATTCCTCATACGAAGGCGGGCGCAATTTATCGCCTCCAACTTACCCTCTGATTGGAGATAATTTCGAACGCCATTAATTCACGATATGATAATGATTCGAAACACGAAATCGATAACGGCCCCGCTCGGAAATTAGTAGGAACAATACGTGCGAAATTGCAATAACGCCCCGTCCCGTAAGATACACCTATTTGCATACATTAACCGCTAATTCACTAATATTGTTTACCACTTCGCGATATGGGGGGGGGGGTGGGTGGGTGCATTGTGTCGAGCTTAATGCATTCGATTTGTTCGAGTAAGGCTCAAATATATACTTGACTTAATAAAACCTGATTTCTCAAATATTATTGTTAATTAATATAGCTTAGGTCTAACAGGAGCTTTTTTTTTTTTGGAGTCAGTCAGGATCTGCACTTTCAAACCGTATTCAGCCGGTTTGTTTGGTATGTACATCCTAAAACCACATCTTACCCTGAGTGGAACTAACATCTCATCAATAGTTAGGAATATTCCAGGCGAATCCCAGTTTTGGACAAACTTTTCGAATAACTCATGGATTGGAGCAAGTTTATTCGTTTTTCTTCTCTCGGTCCTTATTATGGCGTCATCAAATCTCAAACAAGCCAATATGAAAGAGAATCGTGCTAATGTCATCGTACATCGGAGAAGGTCTCGGCCTGTTCCATCAGTCGCCCATCTACATCGATCGTAGATTCTCGTGACCCGATTTGAATACTCCTTGCATGTAGAGTAATCCAACTGGATCTATAAATGCAGGACCAAACGCCTGTTTGAGTTTTCCATATCGGCTTCTCATTTCCTCAATCTTCTCATTAGTTCGAGTTACTATCTCTTCCATTCTTTCTGGAGTAACAAGAAATATCCAAGTATCTAATATGCTGTCACGAATATTGGAACGAATAGGACTCCTCAAACCAGGCTGAACCGTCACAATACCCTCTTTCCTAGTTTTGGATTTTTGCAGGAATTTTGGACCATCTGGCTTTATCTTTTCCATAGAAGTAGCCTATAGGTCTTCCTTCAGCTGTATCACCATCATTTGCACCGTCGTCGCCATCATTGTCATTACTAGGTTCATCTACAGTCTCATCCTCTGATGGATTCCGATCTATCTCACTAATAGAATCATGATCACTTACAACTTCATGATCACTTTCACTTTCATCGCTTGCATCGGCTACTTGGATGGTACTTGTACCTGCTTGGATCTCCTCGGCACTCACCAAAATTTTCGAATCCGATTCATTGAAAGGAGCATCTGAATCGTCTCGCCAGAAATTCTCACTCTGAAACATGGCTTCGATTTCCCGATCAGTAACATGCTTGTAAGGACCCGGAAAAATGCTTTAGGGAATTTATTGAATTAATTTATTTTTATTTTATTTTAATCATTTGATTATCAGCTCTGCTTGTTCTTAGAAAGAAGCCGCTTTTATGAGCTTCGGATGCAAATTCAAATCAGTACTAATATCAGGTTACGAGATAAAAATTTTCCTTTCCCATTGATTCAGCAAAAGTAAATCACGCCACTGTGCGTCTCTGCCCTTGAACGTCCGACGTGGGTAAAACGAGACGTTTACGCCCTCTCGTAACGAGAAAAGTTTCGCTTGGAAGCTACTGTGGGGACCGTCTGAATACAAATTCTTACTGATCTCGCAGAATTTCCCTCCTCACTTTTCCAGGAGGTGACGAGCCTTTAAGTAGCTTAAGCGAGGGAGATAAATCAATTCCCGCTCGCGTTAAATCTCTCGTCGAAATTGCAGTTCCCGGTTTCCTTATGTTTGGCTCGTGTTAAATCTCTCGTCGAAATTTTAATTTTATTTGTTTTTTCTAAGTTCGGATTTTGATTTTTTTTTTGTTATAAATTTTACAAAAGTTTGTCATCGGTTTCGGTCAAGAAAAGCAGAAGCTTTTCCCGTGCAGTTTTAGTGTTTACCTAAATTAAATTCGTCGTAATCGAAACAAGTCCCAAAAATTTTGGATACGTGAAAAATCCTTTCTGATTCGTCGCTGGTAAGCTTAATGTAATTGTTCTCAGAAAAGTTAATTATTTACGATTATTGTCATAAATCTTTTAAGATATTTTGTATTACCTAAAATGATCTCGTTATTGATTCTGTAATTTTCTTGATGTTTGTTCTTGTTGTAGTTTCATGTGTTTTATTGGAAAATTTCGTTACGATTTGTTAATTTTAAAATTTGTTGTAAATTCTTTGTTCTCGTAAAATTTTATTTTAATATATATTCTATTTGTTAAAACTATCGTATTTTATTTAAAATCTCAAAGTAGTTTTTTTTTTAATAAGTCGAACAAGGAGAGGAGAAAGATTCAACAAACCCAAAATAAGTAAGTCTGAGGGTAAAAAGGGCCAAAATTCAAATCAAATTCGAAGAGAGCGGGAAGAACGATTGCTGGCTAATTTTTGGTTAAAACTGGAAACGCTACTAACAAAGGACTCATCTTTCGCATCTCGATTTGTTTTGGAAAAGTTTTGGTTGAAAGGGCGATAAAAAGTAGAAAGGGAGTTCAGAGAAGTCAGAATTTGAGACTTCCAATCTCTTTTAATTTTTACTGTAAAAGATTTTATTTTTGAAATCTCGTGTTCTGGTTAAGAACCGTTTCTACAAAATATAAACCACCCTTCTTCCGTACTGATAAAGTGCTTACATCATTATTCCTAGCCATTTTAGCTAAAAAAAATATATTCCCTACTAAGAAGAACAAGATGCATGCAAAATTTGCATATATGCAGCTTTCAGCTATATCTACGACTAATTGGAAAATTCACTTATTACTACTGGGTCTAATTTTTTAGTATCAGGTTTTGATAAAAGAACAAAAGAAGAAACTACCATGACTCGACTATAAAATAAAACTGAGATAACCTACGCAGAAACACAAAGAGTTCGAAATGCAAAGAAAAAGATGAACAAAAAAAAACAAAAGAAGATTGACGATTATTAAGCGGATTTTTTGAAAATGAAATTTGGTTAAAAAACAAAAGAAGAAACCACAATGACTCGACAAAAAAACATAATTAAAAATAACAACGCAGAAATACAAAGTTCGAAATGCAAAGAAAAAGATGAAGAAAAAGAAAACAAAAGAAGATTGTTACTCGGATTTTTTGAAAATTAAGACTGAAAAGAAAGCAAAAGAAGAAACCATGATAATTCTATACAAAAAAAAAAAGCTGAAATAAGCAACGAGGAAATACAAAGTATACTAAATCCGAAAAAAAAGAAGATCGGTGATTATTAGGGAGATTTTTCTAAAATTAACTCTGGTGAAGAAAACAAAAAAAGGAACCAGAATAATTCGACAAAAAAGGAGCTGAAATAAGCAACGTGGAAATACAAAATACGACGAAATACGAAGAAAAAGATGAACAAGAAAGAAACTAAGGACGATTGATGATTATTAGGCGGATTTTTCGAAAATTAAGTCTGATAAGAAAACAAAGGAAGAAACTATCATAATTTGGCAAAGAGCTGATAAAAAAAAACAAAAGAAGATCGACGTTTTTGTAGTGAAGTTTAAATAAATCAAATTGCCGCCAGAAAGAAAAAAGAAACTTGATCTTGTTTGAAGCGTCAACTATAATACGAAAAATTGATGCGACGAAAAGAAACAAACGAAAAGTCGATTTAATTAGTTAATCGTCCTTTTTTCATTTGTTCTCAACTTATTATTTTGTTTACTGAGAGCCTTCATTTTTAATCGTTCCCGAACGAATGAGAGTCGACGTTTTTCTTTTATTTCTCTGTTCGTTCGTGCAATTCTGCATTTCATTGTTGTTTGTTTCAGTTCTCTTCTGTTGCTCGTCAAATTATTCTTTATTGTAAAAAGTGATCAAATGAAAAATGAATTAGAATTGGCGATGCAACTAAACACGCAGGTGTGCATTTAGTTCATCGAACGTTCGTTCAATCATATTTGACGTCCAAATATATAAATAATTATAAATTACACGAATTAAAATACCTTTCCGTATCTTAATTCAGACCGAGTTGGCTAGGAATAGGGAAAGCAAAGAGGTGCCACTAACCTAAGATGGGGAAATGACTGGCTTCGTGGGGATACTCTGGATCCGAGAGTAGTAACAACATCGCTCCTTTATAAATGAGAAAAAAATAATAATAAATGTGCAATAGAGTTTATTGACATTACCTAGTGGAGTGTGTCACTTGTTTAACGATGAGATAGCAAAAATGAGACTTACTGAAGCCGAAAGAAACGAAATTTTAATAACGATCAGGTTTAGAGTAGAATTCGGACGCATAAGGAGGTTCAAATAAACTCACACAAACCGTCCCCCCATACCACAATCAATGGTAAGTCGAATTGAGAACAAATCTTGGACATGTAAGAGAGAAACTTCAAGCCGGACGTCCATCGGCTTTAGATGAAGACAGACAATTAGATGCCATGTTAATGGTGCAGGAAAATCCACAATCAACCCTCATGGGAGTCGCTTCACATCGTAATACGTCTTCTTCATAAGAAAAAAAATTCATCCCCATAAAACTCACTTGGTGCAAGTGCTCTCCGATGATAATTTGGATCGACGAGCACAATTTTGCAAGACAATGATGGAACTCTCTAATGCAAATCCTGCATTATATCCTCTTTTCTGATGAGGCAACATTTTGCCGTTATTGGGCGGTTGAAAATCCGCATTGGATGATGGAGGCGAGCAAACAAAATCCCCAAAACATATCAGTTGGGATAGTGAGGTAATCGAATTTATCCGTTACTTTCGGGAAACACTGTATACGTACTCAGTTAGTTTTAAATTGGTATAACCTGGATGTATCGTATTGTATTAAAAGCATCCAGAGTAATTACTAAACCGCATGTACCGAGACAATCAATTGTACGTAGGTACTTCCTGAATGCGTGCACACGCATACAATATTGCGCCTGACTAGGTAACCCCATTCACAAGGGTTGAAACCGTGCGCCCCCTCATCTGCTTACTCCAATTCCCAGGTAGCACGTAATGACTTTATCGATGTGTAGACAAAATAAATACACGGGTATTTACACAAGCGAAACAATTTATCGAAACCTTCAACGTTGTCATTTGGAGCAGAATATATAAACAGATTTAACATAAATGAGGGCTAGTTTCAATAAATTATTGCGTTTTTTTGTTTGTTTCCGAATGATAACAGGTATTTGTCTTTTTAAACTAAATATCCACGTATTTTATTATTGAGTACCGATCGACGTGTATTATTTATTTGACCTACATAAACTGATTCGATACAATCATTTTTTTTAAACGATGGAAACAACTGTAACGACCTTTAGTTCGGTAGTATAAGACAGATGTGTATCACGTGTACACAGTACTTAACAACTTTAATACTCGAAAGTATGGTGGCAGCGGTGGGATTGTTGATATGTAAGCTTTTGCCCCCCCCCCCCTAAGCGAGCTTTTGGTGTTTTCGAAGAAAAAATCTGAAAATAATTTATTACACATTATTAGACGATATTTCTGCCCCCGTATCTAAACCGTGACGATTTATTTCTCGGAGAACGTCACCGCGGATCCCCCAAAGTGCAAAGGCTCCCTGATGGAAATTCGATCCCGCGTAAGCCCTCCTTTTGGTCCGCCCTAACAGGTGATGATGTATTACGTTTGGGGGCCGATAAAAATTCCACCGCGCTAATTTCGATTCGACCAGAAAAGAAGAGAAACTCGAAGCAACCGGATAAATAAAATTAATCGAAACGCGTGTATCGTCGACGACGGCGACGAAAAAAGCGAGTTATGAACTCGGAGCTGTAAATAATTTTACGTCTGGGAGGAGACGAATTCGAAATGTTCGGCAATTACCTTCTCGACGCGTTTTTATAAAATACGCGCATCAAAAACCAGGTGAAAAAAGAAACTTTCGTTGTAAAGTTGAAAGAAAAAGTTTCGAATATCTACGGGGCGGAATGCAATTATCGGTCTTCAAAGTTTTAAAAGAGTTTTCCATCCAGACAGATTTATAGTTATTCCGTTCAAGTGAATAAAAAAATAATAGCAATAAAAACGTGAATCTAGATTTCATTATCCTGATGAATAGGCCACCAGTACAGCAGATACAGATGACCTGTTAATAGTTGCCTCTCATAAAAGTTACTTACTGATTAAAAGCAGATATGAGTGCGAATTTAAACACTTTCATTGCTAACTGAACTAGAGCTGGATATCACATCATTTAGAAATGGAAATATTAAATGACCTCTACGTCAAAAAGCGTTCGAATATCAAAGGAATTTTTCCAGCGTTGTGCACAAACATACAATTCGCGTTTCTAAATTTATCTCTTCGGCAGACGAGCGTCAGACGTGTTTTCACAATTTTTCCGCGTGAATCAATCGGCACACGTATCGAACGCACTCGAAAAAAATACAGGATAATTAAAACGCGCCGATCAACGATAAACAATGCCTTAATTTATTTACTACCACTAATTCATATGGTCACACATACAGGCGATAATTGTCGCTTAATTCTCTCTTCTCGTTTCCCTAACAGCTGTCCGCGTTAATTATGAATCATCGCAACTGCAAACAAACTGTACCTATAAATAATTTGGTATTCCGAAGGCTAATCTCGAATATAAGCAATTTGCGCGCTGCTCTCTCGGTAAGGTTGTGTTAACGATGTTGGAACAACATCGGCGAACGTAGCTAATGTAGGTCAGCACCTGAATTTACACGATTTTACATCACGGAATTACGTGTTACTTTTTCTTCTATTATTAGATAGTCTCCATAATATTTACAAGCCACTTCCAAATTAAATAGCGAAAGAAATTGTTTGCGAAAGCATCTCATCCTTTTTTTTTAGTATGCGATTTAATATTTCTAAACTGAACCCATCCTCTGACCTTCTGAACACGTGCCCCAATACCTTTCTTAAATTTTGTTTCAATTTCGGATCGAAAGGAAGAAGTGCATCTTCAATATTATTTGGCAAATCGAATTACCGTATACCAAATCCAGGCTAGAGTAAAGGCAAGTACTTTCATCAGATCCATATACCAAATCGATGCTAAAGTAAAGACGAGGTCTTTCATCAGATCCTTGGTCTTTCTTGGTTCAAAAAAGAAAGAATCTTGGTTTTCCAAAGATTCAAAAAACTTAGAAGATGATCCATCTAAGAATATAAGATTCAGATGAGCCTTTCAAACATTGCAAGGAAGTATCTTTTCTTACTGGTCGCTTAACATTACCTAAGTTCTTTGGGAAAGAAAAAAAACGAACACAAATGGAAAAGAATTTTTTCTACATTATTTATATGAAGTTAAATTAGTTAATTAATCCGTTTTGTCCGGGCGGGTCGTTATGTGGCCTTTCTGAAAACTACTGGCTGGTTATCCCCCAGTAGACTGTGCGTTATCCCTTGGTTTTCTTTGCACCATCTACAGCGGGCCATTGTTATCCTAGCCGGAGAATGCCAGTCTATTAAATCTAGTGGTTAGATTCCTGAAAGTTACTGGGTTGTTATCTCCCAGTAGTCTGTTAGGAGGGAATCTCGTGCGTTATCCTTTGGTTCTCATTCCATCACCTACAGCGAGCTATGGTTATCCTAACCGGGGAATGACGGTCTATTAAATCTAGTGGTTAGATTCCTGAAACCTACTAGGTGGTTATCCCCCAGTAGACTATGTGGAGGAAATCTCGTGCGTTATCCCTTGGTTCTCTTTGCACCACCTACTGCGGACTATGGTTATCCTAGCCGGGGGAATGCCAGTCTATTAAAGCTAGTGATTAAGTTCCTGAAACCTATGGGTGGTTATCCCCCAGTAGACTGTGAGGAGGAAACCTCGTGCGTTATTCCTTGGTTCCCATTGCATCACAGTTATTCGACATTGCGATCCCGTGTAAAAAAAGAGAAATAAATATTGATTCGAGTTTAGCGTTTGTTTAAAACCGTAGTCTTACATTTAGCAATTCGTTTTTTGTTTTTCTCCTTATTTCTCTTCATTTGTTTCAAGTTAACAAGAGTATTAAGAGTAACTTGAACAAACATTCGATAGACCATCGCGCAACCAGGGATAACACAGCCAACTAAAAATTTAAATAAATGCGATAGCGACTTGTTTTATTAAAAGCTTTGCAATGAAACCGCATTCAAAAAATATCAGAAAACATATCAGTTGCATATTGCATCATAAAACAGTCACCGAGCCGACTCATCAAAGAAGCCCCGGCATTATGCAAGCATGAACAAACAGGACTACGAGCGGGCGAATCAAAGGGCAAGTATGCACCTTGATCCTACACACAGCGTTTTGTGCGTAATCGGAATTTCCGCTATGAACGATATAAAACACGACTGGTTATCATGAAAGATCAACAATCAGTCAGAAGACGTTTAGCACAGGTAAGTACCCATGATTTAGTGTGATTAAAATTTTGGTGAAACAGTGAGGAGAATTAGAAATAGATTTTAGGCATTAATATAGAATCTCTCTCTCACTCACGTCGTGGTACTTAGAGGAGCAAAGTATCTCGACGAGGCCCTGTAAAATTGGTGAATTCGAAGGATAATTCATCCCACTCATCCCTCACAATACAGCTTCGTAAGTGTCCACGATTCATTCCTACACGCGAAAGCTGGAGTCACTACGTTTCGTTACAACTTATACTTTCATCTCTTTTGGTCCTTTGAATCATTGCTACTTCCACTTTCATCCTTTTTGGTATTTCTTTATTTCCGAAGAAAATTGTAGTTCTTAGAAGATTCCAACAGTTCCCATTCTTTTAGTTTCACCTTCCATTCCTTCTGATGGTTGATTGTTCCACTTTCCCATGTTACATTGTGACCTTTACTTTTGTAAGAACACCAAACATAATATAAGGAAACGCAATTCTACGAGAAGATACACTTATCCACTTAAGGACAAAATGAATACAAGTAAAAACGCCAAGGAGAAAATGGAAAATTATCAAAAAAATGCAATGGCTAGTAATACTTGCATCTAGTATTGAAGGGTTTATTTCAATAATGAGGAGAAGAAGATAAGAAATGAATAGTTATGGCAGAAGATGTTAAAAAAATAAAAGAAAAGAGAAAGGCATATGAAATAATGACTAGAAATAAATAAACAACAATGAGGGGGAGAAGGGAAAGAAAAGAAGAAGGAAAACCAGGGAAACGCAGAATAAATAATGTTAGAATAACACTAAGATGTTATTTCACTTTGTTGTGATAAGTCACAGTTCAATTAACGGCAGCCATCATCAGCCAAATGAATTAGTTTACTAACAGATCCTTACGTCAGATGTAAATGGGCTGAGAGGGTGGTTTTCATTTGCATCTCTCCCCCGTGATTTCACTGCTTGGTGCAAGTAGGTTAAAATAACACTTGTCAGTGACATATCTTTTGCTTACACATATGTAGTGACAGCAAATCGAAAAGTAAAAAGGTCTTTTAACTTAAATTAAATCTATTTAACTTTCCCTTTCCTTATTTTTCTATTATTTACATTTTGTTAACAATTCTTAACACTTCTTCCTTTCTATCTTTCAGTTCTTCATTTTAAGTTGCTACATTAATAGTTTATTCTGCATTAAAGTTTAGGGAATCTTGATGTATCAATTAACACGATACTTTTTGCATCAGACCCCCCTTTCGACACTAATCCTAAACACTCTGCGAGTATTTGGGCAAACGTAAACAATAAACTGTTGTGGTTTCTGTAGGGATTCAAAAATATTAATAAATTTTCTTGTTGCGAACAGTTTAGTTTCTTTAAACCCTCTGAAAGTTCCACGAGAGTTTGAAAGAAAATAGAAAAACCCTACCAACCAAGAGGTCCTCTCTAAAGGTAGGAATAATTTATTAGGATCCATTGCATGTCCTTCCTACTGTTTTAGTTCTTCAGCTTTTGAGTCCAAGAACTACTTCCTCCGACAATGAAGAATAATAATTAAAGAAACGAAGGTAATTCTCTTTAATAAATTGTACGAAGGTCCGGTGACCCTTGAAACTCCAGTGGTGAGAGCGTAATTATTTTAAATTTAATAGATTCTTCATTTCTACCGATTTATGAAAATCCTCATTTTAGAAACTGCCCCGTCACAATGTTATTCCTCGTCACAACTTTTTCTGCTCGCAAAAATATTTAAATTTAAAAATAAATCCTGTAGCCTCCTCAATAACAACTTCGCTGAAAACCACATGTACAAATATTAATTAAAGCAGAAGACGGATGCTACGCGTTATTTTCGACGTTCGCCGAAACGCCATGGCTTATTTAATTACTCCATCGCGACGGGCGTCTTTGTTTTACGTTTTCCGCCTTTCGTTGATGCACTAATTACGTTAGCGCCTTTCTGCAACGTCCTCCGACTTTACTACTGTTTGGCAATTTGGAGCTGCGCTCGCCCGTGTGTGTGGTACTGCATGCAATTTTTTTGCTATTTCTTTATGGCGTTTTCCTGACGCGTGCCGTTTTATTGCGCCCATAAAAGTTCATCCGCGATCGCTTTATGGCGTCGCCGAGCGTGTGCAAGTCGGAATTTCTGCAAGGAGAATTCCACGTGGAAGTTGAGATTCTCAAGAGATAATTTTGAAATGCTTTTCTGTTACTTCTGTAACCAGAGTCCAAATTTATAGGACGTATGTAGGTAGAGCCAAGAAGATACGTGAAATATGTATTAGAAGAGACAGGCAATGGCGTAACATACACAAGGGATTTAAATGCCGCAAATGAATTTGAAATGAAAAATCGTTTGACTTTATTTGTCAACCGTCATTATACACTTGGAAAGTTGGAAGAGAAACCCAAGAATAGAATGATTTAAAGGCATTTAAAATTAAAATTGAAACTATAATAAAATATAAAAAGGACGAAGGACATGCCACAGAAAAAAAAATAGAACAACGTGACTACTGCTAAATTCTAGTAGGTTTGGCCATATGACCTTGCCCACTAAAAAAAAAAAAAGCAAGGAGAGGAGCAGGAAAAGGAAAAAAAGGAAAGTTCAAGAACATGCAGCTAAAAATGAAAGTTGAAGGAGAAAAGAAGAAGAAGGCCAACGAAATGACCTGTAATAAGAATCAGATGGGTTGAGGCAATCTTGAGAAACGACGGAGAAAAAAGGAAAGAAAGTCTCAAGAAAAGACAGACCATAAATGTGAAGAGAATAAGGAAACACCCGTGTCAGATAAGTATGAGTGAGACACCCACTCAAGGATGAATACACGAAACGCCCATGTCAGATAAGTATGAGTGAAACACCCACTCAAAGACTGAATATACGAAACACTCGTGTCAGGTAAGTATGAGTGAAACACCCACTCAGGGTTGGATACACGAAACGGCCGTCAGTTCGGTTTGAATGAAACACCCACTCTAGGACTAGATAACAGAAAGGAGGAACGGTAGTGGGTAATACAAACAAAGCACAGGTCGCAAAGCGGACCGGCGGACGGATGACTCTGTCGGTCGCTGTACTCACAGCATTTAAATAGGCCTGGGGTGCCCCACTCTGCTGGAACTCTCACCCATAACTTTAATTCAAATAAAAATTAAAACTAAAAATCTTATCTCCTACTATGTACAAAAATTTAAATAAACATAAAAAAGTTACTTTGTTACAAGAAAATAAAGGAAAGTGATATATGAAATCGGTCAGACGAGCTCAGACAACAAGAAATGAGACGAAAAAGAGAGAGAAATGAAGAAAAAGACTCAGGAGAGATGCACGGCGATAAAAGGAGAACAAGAAAAAAGGATATATAAGACAAGATTAATAATAATAACAAGAGAAAGAAGAGTAAAATGGAGAAGAGCCTTCTAGATGTGACCAGATTGAACAGCAATAAGAGAAAATAGAGGAAAAAAATTTGAAAAAAGGGAAAAGCACCTAAGAATGAACAGCAATGAGAAGAGAAGAATTAAAAAATAAGAAGAGTACGAAAGGTTGACTAAAAATGAACGCACAGTAATGAGGATAGATAGATACATTTCCAATTTCTTCCAAGTATCGGGTGATTGTCAATTGTTCAGGAAATGAAGAAAACGAAAAAGTTCTAGAGAGATTTGGCTAGGAATAAACAGCAATGAGAAATAAAGGAACAGCCATACGAAGAGAGGATGGACGAAGAAGGAAGAAGTTTCCAATTGTCTTCAAGTATCGTTTACAGGAAAGGTAAAAGCAGAATTAGCGTGCGGCTCTTAATGAGTGCGAGTAAAATGAACTGCGTTTTCTCGAAGTAAAACAGAAATGAATATAATAGCGTTATTGTCGTAATTCCTGAGCTTTTCTTCCTCTTCTAAGGCGTACATCCAGAGCATCGCTTGTTTTATATCCATTTCTGTTCTGCATCTAAAAAATCGCAGTGCATTTTACTCGCACTCATTAAGACCCGCTTCTACATTTCTGTATGATGATTGTCACTCGTTCAAGAAACAGTTTAGATAACGCTTTAATATTGGCTTCACTTGAACTTTTAAATAAAACTCGAGTGCTTCACCACCCTCGATATTATTTTTTGTAGTTTTATTTTTCAATTTCCTACGCAATCATAAATAAGAGTAATGGATTCGGATTCTATAAAAAGCATCCAGCGTGTACACAACGATGACGTATGAAATGCAATCGAGACCATTTCAGCTGACGGTTAATTTAAGAAAGAGAACACGACTTTTAAAAGCGATGAGTCAATTTTCGGCAAGCCTCATTGATTAATATTATTTTTCACGTCGGCGTCCGTCGCATCCGTTTATTTTATAAAGCCCAGCGCCAATTTATTTATAAATTAACTGGAATTACCATAAAAACATAAACACTCTTCTCCTCTCTTAATTAAAGGAAAAACACGAGTCAACATTGGATGTTAAATAAAGAAAGAACGCAAATGATACTTCTTGTGAGTAAGGTACACACGGATATGGATATTAATGGCTGATGTTCATCTTGATTGTATGTGGACGTTGGTATTTGTTAAATATAACAAAAATTACGGAGTCATTTTAGATGGTCGTTGGATAGGAAATTCGATTAAGATATTCCTCGACTGATAACACATTGTAAATTATTTTGGACGAGCAGTGCGAAGAGAGGTCCAACTTTTCCGTGATCTAGACGAACATGTGGGTGACACTCTGGAGCAAAATACGGAACAAGTTCCTTGCCAAAATCTATTTGCGTCGGGCATTCAGAGAGTGCGCGAATTACTCAAGGCGTCCCACATTCGCAGATATGCACGGCCAGAAGAATCTCTTTTATAAGTCTGCGCTTGATTTACTGTTTTGCTTACATGTGGCACGTGCTTAACGTCGGGGGCTGTTACAGTTAGATATTGGAATCGCTGTGCAGGCTTCGGAATTCATTGTTCGCCCGTTTGAAAGATGTGCTGCAGTCTTGCAGACTGAATTTATTGAAGAGCCCCCGGACGAGCTGTTTGCGGCTTCCAGTGAATGAAATCGGTGTTTAGAGTTGCAATTGATTGTTTGCGGACCACTCAATTAATCACTCTGCTTTGGTCGGGTGTTTTCTTGCCACTTTTTGATCAATTTTGCAATGGAAATAGTCCACTTGATCAAAAAGACCTGGAACCTCTATAGAACGAATCTTTTCTATATTTTTGACATTTATCGCAGGTGGTTAAACAAAGACAGAATCAAAACCAAGTTTTATCTCATCTCTCTCAAATTCATTTAAATTTTCACAACCTCTTCCTCCATTTTCTCCAAAATTTTAATCTTAATAGTTATTTCTTGATTTACTAAATACAAGCTCAAGAAATGACTTTGGAAAAATGAGCGTTCTGATGCGAATTCGTTAACGTTCGGTAAAAACAAAAAACTTGAAGAGCCAATTTCCCACAAGCGCATTTAAATAAATTAATCATCGACGAGGGGGTTTTCCGGAAGCGGGAATTTCCCACGGCCGAGCGAATTTCGAAATAAACGCGCCGCGAATAAAAAGAATTAATGCGAGTTGCGCTAACGAAATGTAATTTTTACAGCCATAACCTACATGCCGGACGTAAAAATTATTTACAACGCGCGCATACCGTTAAAATATTCAATTCGACTTCCTCCGTGCAGTTTTACATTTTGCAACTGGAGTGCACATAAATATGTGCACGCCGGGGATCGATAGGTTTGGCGGCAATTTTATTACTTTTGGACATAATTTATTGGGCGAATTAAAAATAACATTCATTCTGGTATGCGCAGACATCAGGTGGTTCTCAAACTGTATCTGAAATTATTTAGACAGCCCAGTGAGAAGCTTTTATAGAACTTTTGGTTCTATTGATCAATAGATGTTAGAAGAATTTATATTTTCAATTGATCCTGATTCCTACCAAAGCTCGACGAGTCATATCTAGAGGGTCGTGGACCAAAGAATCTATAGAATGAAGGTCCATGGAAGATCTTCGAGCTTCATCAATGATAAGTTACCCCAGTCAATTTAATCTATTGGTCAAAAGGTGTTACAACTTCTTCAATTGATCATTCAGACTTGGTTCCTTCCAAAAATCGAGGAGTCAATTCTAGAGTGTCATGGCCCAAAAAAATCCATGGAAGAAAGGTCTATGAAAAACCTATCGTGCTTAATCAATGATAAGCTACCCCAGCCAATTTGACCTCTTGGATCAAAAGGTGCTATAACGGTTACTTCTTCAACTGATCATTCAGGCTTGGTTTCTTCCAAAAATCGACGAGTCAATTCTAGAGTGTCTTGGTCCAAAAGAATCTATAGAAAAAAGGTCTATGGAAAACTTATCGAACTTAATCAATGATAAGGTGTCCCAGACATTTTGATGTTTTGGTCAATAGATGTAACGACTTGTTGCAGCTGATCATTTAGATCTGGTTCCTACCAAAAATCTATGAGTCATATCTATAGTCTCATGGCCCAAAAATTATATAGAAGAAAGATCTGTGGAACAGCTTCGAGCTTAATTTGATCTCTTGGTCAAAAAGTGTTACGACGAGGTAATTCTAGAGTATCATGGCCTAAAGAATCTATAGAAGAAAGGTCTGTGGAATAGCTTAGAGCTTAATCAATGATTAAGTAACCCAGTTTATTATTATTCCTTCAGCTGATTATTCAGACCTGGTTCCTACCGAAAATCGACGAGTCATATCTAGAGTGTTATGGCCCAGAGAACCCATAAAACAAAGGTCTGTGAAAAAGCTTTGATACGGTATCCCAGCCAATGTGATCTATTGGTCAAAAGGATGTTACGAACTGATCTTTCAGACCGGTTGCTACTAAAAATTGAATTTTTCGCTCTGCCTCGATTGGTTTTGATCAAAATAGATCGTCTTTTGTTTTACAGCCATCTATTTTGACATTTTTACTCTCTATTTTTGCCGATGTTCAATATTTAAGTTTACCGGATTGTTTTTCCTTCGATCAAAATTGACCATTTTTGTTTGGAATGCTTTTTCTTCATTTGATCTTCCTTCTATTGATTTTTTTTTTGTTTTATTGAGAGTTCGTTTGGATAGATTCTGTTGTTTTTTTATTCAAAAAATGTTTTCACGAGTAAAGTCGATCTTTTCTTGTTTCTTTGAGGACGTCGTTTCGTTATGCATCATGAGATTTTGACTTATTTCGTTTTGATTAGATTTTGTTTGTTTCAATCGACTCTGTCTATTTTTATTTATTTTATTTTTTTCGGAGTCGACTTTTTGGAGTGTTCTATTTGGTTTTGCATAAAATCGATCGTCTTTGATTTCCTAGGCATCTGTTTTTCTTAGTGATTTTGATTATTCAACGTTTGAAATCACATTTAAATTGTTTGTTTTTTGCTCAAATTTGGCCGTATTTTGTTTGAGATTTTTTTTGGATCTCGCTTCTATCGAGTTTCTTTTTTGTTTTTTTATTTTGAATGTTTTGCTCAAAAGCGATCATCTTTTGTTTTCCAGGTTAATTTTGTTTTCTTTCATTTTTGTTGTTCAGTGTTGTTCGATACATGAAATTACATTACACTGTTTTCTTATTTGCTCAAAATTAACCGGTTTTTGTTTCAATTGTTTTTTTCTTTAATTCGCTTCTATTGTCTTTTTTTTGTTTATTTGAAACGATTCTGATGATCTTTTACGTATTTTCACGTTTACATCGACCTTGGTTTTTTTTGGGGAGGGGGAGGAAGTCACGTCGCGTCGTGTTGAGAAATTTTTACTTATTTTGATCGACTTCTTTTTCTTTTTCTCATTTTTCCATTGGAATTTCAGTTTTTCGGAGTGTTGTTTTGTTTGGCTTTGCTCAAACTCGAACGTTTGCTGGTGACATCTACTTTTCAGTCACATTTTTGCTCTCATTTTCGAAGATGTTAGATTTATTTCATATCTACGATCGTTTTCGTTTTCCTTAAAACTGTTTTCTTTTCGATTTGGACTTTGGCGTTCGCATATATTGAGCTTTTCCTTTAGTTTATCGAGAGTTAACTTCAATTGATTCTGGTCATGTTATGTAAGAGCTCAACCAATTAAAATTAATTAATGCTAAGGAAGGTCAGGAAGAAAAAAGCAACACACATGATACTACCAGGCAGATGAAGATGAAATGAAGAAGACCGAAGACCTGAGGTGACCAGGACATGTGAAAGAAGATCAATAGCAAAAAGAAGCAGCATCTATGATGCCAAGCAGAAGGAGATAAAGAAGATGAAGAAAGCCGAAAACTTTTCTTGATAAAATGAAGGAAGGAGAAGAGGCAAAGGGTGAATAGACGCAAAGGCCACAACCCACAAATAGTAAGGACATCACAGATAAAAGAAAAGACTCTGTACTTCTCAGATATGATGATTGAAGCTCGACTAGATTAAAAGTGGAGCTACAATCTCTAGTCACTTGCTGATTTGTCGTTTTCATTTGAATTCCTCCATTCCATCGTTCTTGGTCGAACTCTCTTCTTTCTCCTGTACAAATCTATTCGAAATATTTCTTATTTGGCATTTCCTCCACCATCTATTATCCAAACTTTTACTGTATAATACTATATTATTATACTTCTGATCATCAGCATCCCCTCATTTTTTATTTTACCAAAGTTCTGAATATCCTCGTTTCGTAAAATGTCTAAATGTTCAAAAAATGTTGTCGGACTAACAAGAACCCATTTTGCGAACATTTTGAGGATGCTGTGGCATTTACGGTTATTGCTCCCCATATACACTTCTGGAGAAAATTAAGGGACCACCAAATAAACTTGAAATAAATTTCCAGTTTACAAGTTATTTTTAATAGACTTTTCGCATGTCATAAATTGACATTTATTAAACACAATTCAAATAGTGTGCCATGAAACAATTAACAATAGCAAGGCATTATCTGATAGGAAACGAAAAGTCAACAAAAAGTCCTAATTGTTGACACCCTTTAAGTCATTTAATTAATAAAGCGTTCTTCTTGTTTCGAAAATTAGTGAATTTGTTTGGATTAAGTTAATTAAATATGTCTAGACGCCATTGTAGATCAGAAGAATTATCGCAAATGATTATTCTTCTTCGTGAAGGATATTCACTGAGAAAAGTTGCTGGAATTCTAAATACCAACAAATCGGTGGTACAGAGGATCGCCGCACGGTTCAGAAACACTGGTAGTTTCAAAAGAAGACTTGGACAAGGCGCTCAAAGAAAAACCACGCAGAGAAGATCACTTTAACGAACTTCAGAGTTTAAGAAAGCGGTTTGTGAATAAAAAAATGATCTTCGATTAGCCACTGGAAACAAAATTTCTACCAAAACAGTAAGAGAAAGACTAAAAGAAGTCAATTTTTCTGCTAGAAAACCAGCAACCTGCCCAACACTCACAGCTACGCACAAAAGAAATCGCTTAAACGTTTGTCAAAATCATCAAGGTTGGTTCGAGGGGCAGTGGAGCTCCGTTTTGTTTTCGGACGAGTCCAGATTCCTTCTAAGCAGGAATCACCGCCGTGCTCTTGTCATACGAAGACCAAGCGAGCGATTTGCACCATGTACCATTCGAAAAATTGACAAATTTTGTGGGAGGTCTGTAATGGTTTGGGGTGGCACACAATTTAATGGTCGTACAGAATTGGTTTTGATATGAAGTGGGTCGCTAACAGCAAGAGGATATAGAGACGAGATTATTGTACCCCATGTTCAACCATTTGCCGAAAATTTCGGCAATAGATTCATTTTTATGCAAGTCAATGCCAAACCTCATAGAGCTAACATTGTCACAGCTACGTTGGGAGATGCAAATATCCAATGTTTGGAGTGGCCTGCCAAAAGCCCTGATCACCAATCCTGTTGAGCATCTCTGGGATCAATTGGGCAACAAAATTAAAAACGCCCGAGATCACCGGTAACACTTGATGAGCTCTCTAACATGCTTGTTCAAGAATGGGAACAGATACCTCAAGAAAGTATACGAAACTTAATCTCAAGCATGCCAAGAAGATTAGCAGCGTGTCTACAATGCTGAGTATTAAGTATCTCTTCAAAAGTGTTTTGAGGAAGTAACAACCCAACTTCTTGAGCGAAAACGTTTAACAAAATGATGACTCTTGCACATCATCTTATCGGAAAAGTTCAAAATTGTCGTAGGACTAACGAGGATCCATTCTTTAACTTTCGAGGATGCAGTGGTATTGGATTATTATTGCTTGTGTATTTTGGGTTAGGTTAGTTAAGGCTTTTTTGGAGTTCGTCTTCATGCAGTGTTCAGGAAGTTTTGTCCTTAACGTTGAGCAATTAAGTGTCCCCTCAAAAGTATTTTGGGGTACTAACAACAACCTATATTGCAACTTTTTGAGGTTGCAGTGAGAATTGTAATCTTGTATTTTGGGAAACAAACAAACAAAACCAAGCTTCATCTGAAATTAAACTTTCAGGAAACCACCGATAATAAGTTTGCCTTTGTATGGAATTACTAGTAATTTTTGTACATCGCCTAACATGAAAAGGGAAAGAAAGTTTCTTAAGACAATGTGTTTAGTGCATCCCATATTAATATGCCATTTCATCTCAAAAAAGTTTTACTGACGATGTGGACTTTGTAGAACTATTTATGTTGAAACGGGAACATCAGAATAAGTCTGATACGGAATAGCTTCTCGACACTTCTACAATAGCACTCCACTGTAAGGATTACACGAGGTAACTCAAAATCCAAACGATTTTTTTTTTTTATATCTTTGCTCACGTTTTCATTTTTCAGTTGATTTGTTTGCTTCTGCCCCAACTGCTTTGCTATTTTCGTAGATAATTTGCTCGTTTTTATAAAGATGACCTTGCATGAATAAAATATGATGTTCGTTCCTCCACAATACCCAGTACAATCGCTGTCGGAGAAAAAAATTAAGTGTTTGCGCGCGAGGATCGCAAAATATTTGCGTCTGCGAAAATTTGCAAAAAAAAAAAACGGCGCATGATAAATTCTCGTCGCGCAAAAGCACATGTGAAAGTGATGTGACAACTGTTATTAGATTAAACGGCGCGCGATGCTGATACCGCGCCTTTTATTAATTCACTTTGAAAGCGAATTTAAGGTCGAGTCCGCATATTGCATCTTGCTCGGGGAACCCCATGTGTGGGGATTGTTACACTTTAGGCCTTGCTTAGCATTTTTATTAAAATTTGTTCGGAACACAGTATTATCGCCGCCCGGAGCAAATTTGCGATAGAGCAGGTTTGTGGATTTCGTTTGAAATCTGCCAGAGTAATGATTTCCCGGGGGGGTTTCGAAATGAATGTACGTAAGGTTCGAAAAATTATTGTTATGCACGTAATAAGGATAAGTATCCGGGATAATTTGTTACGGGAGACGGGACGAGTGGATATTAATGGAAACCACACTCTAATCATAATACATATACATAGTTGATGGCGTAATGGATGTTGATTACGATTTACAATTACATAGGTCAGTTTGTCCATCAAAGATTATTAGATTGTTAATACAGGTTTTGTGATGTGGTAAACAGATAATTAACTACAGTAATCCATCTCTGGCATAGATAGGTAATCAATTATTTTTACTTTTTTGGAATTTAGATTTTTCCCATCAAACAAACACTCAAACGAGCTTTTGGATTTCCGTTTTAAATACGAAAGGCAACCAAGCCATGTAATCAATTAACATCATTAGATTCCTCCTTCCCCTCCCAATTTCATCGAGTAAGCAAATCTAAACTACAATGACGGTATTGTTCATTAGCGTTATACGTACAACTGATATTACTCGCACAAAATTATAATAATGGAACTAATTGGATTAAAGGCTTCGAAAATGCAGAATAATCGCCCGTAAATTATTTATAAAATAGCAGGGAGATTACCAGATAATCACTAATACCGCTTTAAATAAAAGCTTTTTTAAATGTCACGCTCCTCTTATCTCGCATGTACGTTGTACGTAAATGAAATTCACTTACGAGGCATATTCATTATAAAAACGAATCAGGAACGAGTGTATGAAAGTAAAGTAATAGCCTATTAGGCAAACGCAAATGCTGGATAACAAACGGCATTGTCGTTTCGTTTCTAGCGTGCAAGCTGGAATTTCCCACGGCGTTTTCCACATACATTCTAGTCGATGATGATGATGACGATAATTTCCGCAGTTTAATCACCGCGACTACTTCGTTAGCGAAACAATGATTCGCGCAATTCGATTATTGGCGAAGGTGAATCGGAAACTGAATCAAGGCGGAACTCGTCCGGAGATTTCAGATATTTCATTATGTCGTAGTGGATAATTACATAAACCCGGTCCGTAAACAGCGTCTTATGTAATTAGAGCGAAACTAAATATTTGTTCTTGCGCGAGCTTTACCTACGTTCACCGCCGCTCGCAAACATATGGCTGCGTATTTTCCTCCGTCATGATTTAGATCCGACGGTGCTAAAGCTCATATTAGGAGGCGTGTTTGACTTGTACAACACGAGATACCTTAACAATCTCTGCGAGTCCGTTTCAATATTTATTTACCACCACAATAATAGTACATTAATTTATCTCTTGGGCAAACAGTCCTTTGTTCCCCCGCATTCAAAATCGCAAAGCGTAATGCCAAGAAAAAAGAACAGATTTGGAACAGCTCGTGACTACCCAAAATCAATTTGCAACCTCCTCGGAAACATCAGTTGCCAGTCGAAACCATAAGAAAACATTCTCATGTGCACTTATCTAAACTTTGAAAATATCAAGAGTACGATATGACCAACTTCAACACGAGGAAGCTGATTTGGTGGTAAGAATGCACCAAAGAGGCGTCCGGCAAGTTGAAATCGTGGAACTTTTTAACACTTCTCAAAGTGTGATTTAAAGAACAGTTACACGCTTTAGACAAACAGAAACAGCTGCAAGAAGACCTGATAGTGGGTCAAAATGTGTAACTATTCCAAGGGAAGATCGATTTTTGATCATTCAGGCCAGGAGACAACCTTTCGCAACTGCTCGTCAGCATATGCAGAGCCTTGTCAATGCCACTGGTACCAGAGTATTAGACCAAACAGTAAGAAACAGACTGTGGGAGGCTCGATTGACCTCATATAGGCCTCAAAGATAGCCTCCTTTAACAAGGGATCACAAACATCAGAGAAGAATATGGGCCGAACAAAGACTTGAAGAAGCTACTCCTTGGGAGAACATTTTGTTCACCGATGAGTCACGTTTTTGCATTCACAATGATAGTCGTCATAAACGGATCGCTTACTCCACGTTCACCAGACCTCAACCGGATAGAACACGTTTGGGACATGTTGCAAAAGAGGATGGATAATCATAATCCTCAACCTACGACTCTTAGGGAATTAAGACATATTCTTCCTATTCTTTGGTACGAAATTCCACAAGAGCGCATTGATAATTGTATTGAGAAGATGCCTAACAGATCCCAAGTTGTAATTGATGCACGAGGGGGCTCAACTCAACTCAGCAGAATGCCGTTTCTTTTCTTTGTAAAATTATTTTCAAATTGTCTTGTAGTGTTTTATATGATATCGTCTTGAATTCATCTTCAATTACAGACTTAAAATACATGATTTTGGGTTATTGTTGTAATGTTGTTTTCTCATCTTAAATTTGCAATTCAGAAGAGACGCAATTTCGACAAGGGCTAACATTCCATTCAATATAAAAAGGGCGTTCAGACCAATTTCTGGCTACTTAAAACTCAAACCAGAAACGTGCAAACAAAAGGAATGCGACTTGGTCCTTTTATCATTTGTCTAAAATCTTGGTAAAAGAGTGAGGAGAAGAGGTGGAAATAGTTTGTTTATTTCTACGTAGGATTTTTGTAAAGTTTGAATTAAGCCACACATACAAATAGAATCTCTCTCTCACTCTTGCGCACCTCCGATTGTGTAAATTTCGAACAACAACCCATGAAAGAAAAAAAATATCGGATTATACCGAGGCAAGGGTGAGAAAGGGACACTGTCGTTCTGTAAGCTCTTCGAACGATGTCTTGTGTATAATTCAATAATCAATACAAAACTAAATTTAAAAAAGACACAAGTAAAGAAAAAAGAAAACAAAAGATAGGGCGCTGCTACTTTAATTCAATGCGACTTATCACCAATTCTGTGTCCCTAAACCTTGAGTTAGAAGACGAAAAAAGCAACGTAGAAACCGGTAAAGAGGAAAAATACAAAAGTACATTCAAAAACCAGTCTAACCCTAAATCCACGAACAACAGTAAATATTTTTCGTACGCAATTTAAAAATCCTACCAAAACGCTGCATATTTTTGGCGCCAAACGCGGGGCCTGATAAGGGCTTCATTACAATATGTTATCGTCGACTTAAAATAATTAATTTTTAATGAGTGCTTTTATAAAGCGAACAAAATAGGGCTAAACAGGACCACGAGACCGCTACCGAACAAAGTGAGGGATAGTTAAAAGGAACTTTGAAGAGAAGAAAATCATGTTCAAACTCAAAGCTCTCTAGTTTTTCTTACGTTTTGTTACAGTGTCAAATATCATTACGTATAGGAGGACTGACATTTAAGTTCGTAGAAAAAAATTATCACAACTGCAGAATACACGGTCACGGTCACCTTCGAAGTAGTCTTCGCTCAAACCAATGCACTCGGTCCAACGTTTCTTCCGTTGCCGGAAATCCTCTTCCAAATCATTTTCCGTGAGATTGTGATCCGTTCCACCTTCCCTCGTGACCCCCAATGACGTCCTTCACGTCTTTCTTGATCTTAGGAAATAAAAAGAGTCAGAAGAGGTCAGATCGGGCGAATAGGGCGAGTGTTCCAAGCTAGTGATTCGATTTTTGGCGAAAAAGTCTTTCAGAACAATGGCTGAGTGTGCTGGAGCATTGTCACGATGCAAGATCCAGGCTTATTACCTCTCGTACTGTCTCTCTGCTGATTCCTAATTTTCTTGCTACGAACTTAATTGTCAGTCCTGGTAAATGTCCGTTAAGTGTAAAATGCCGTTAAAACTCAAATAGTCTCTAAGATCGTTGCTAAAAACGTGGATTTTATGTTTGCACCGTCACCGGTCACCTCATTCGTTAGATTCGAGAATGTTCCAACATGGCTACTCAAAACAGTAGGCAACCTCGCGACATCCTCATTTTTGTTGTGGACCTTTTCCGATCGAACGTATCAATTTCACCAGAAAGTCAAAGTCAATGACTGGCCAATTCGAATCATGTGATCATGCTAAGTTTTCTCATTTCGCGCAAGCTTAAGTTAGTTTTTCGTTAGATACGCTGGAATCCAGACGTTTTATTTCTGACCTGGAGCCATTTTTGTGGTTGGTCTTCTTTAGTATGTGGACTTGTGAAGGGAGACGAACGGATCATTACCCGTGATATGAAAGGAAGCACTCCACATGTTATACTCTGCTTTTCAAAGCCTGATTTCGGCATATAAGTCTGGTATTTATGGCAAGCAAACTTTGCGCAATTTAGGCCAATTATCTTTTGCTGTTTAGGCTTTATTCTTTCTCCTTATTTATTCTGCCATCTGTGGTGCTATTTAGGGCCAGTTTTGTTGTGGTGATGTGGTAGAAAACGTTTGTCGTCCAGTAAGGTCTCCTCCCCTGTGCGTTCGGATTTCTTTTCGCCAATTATTGTTGATCACCGCCGTCGCCAGAAGGAGGCACCACCCTAAGACGTGAATTGACATATTGTCGTGACTCCTAACCCTTAATTACCCGTGATCTGAAAGAAGTATTCCACGTGTTATACTCTGCTTTTCAAAGACTGATTTCGGCATATAAATCAGGTATTTATGGCAAGCGAGCTTTGCGCAATTCAGGCTAATTCTCTTTTGCTCTTTAGGCTTTATACTTTTTCCGTGTTTATTCTGCCATTTGTGGTACTATTTGGGACCAGTCTTCGTTGGAATGTTGTGGTGACGTGGTAGGAAACGTTTATCGCCTCCTCCTCCTGTCCGTTCGGATTGCTATTCGCCAACTGTTGTTGATCACCACCGACGCCAGAGGGAGACATCACCCTGAGACTTGAATTGACATATTGACGTGACTCCTAACCCTTAATTACCCGTGATCTGAAAGAAGCGCTCCACGTGTTATACTCTGCTTTTCAAAGCCTGATCTCGGCATATAAAACGGGTATTTATTTCAAGCGAACTTTGTGCAATTTAAGCCAATTCTCTTTTGCTATTTAGGCTTTATTCTTTCTCCCTGTTTGTTCTGCCGTTTGTGGTGTTATTTGGGGCCAGTCTTCGCTGGAATATTGAAGTGGTAGGAGACGTTAGGTATCTTCCTTCTATCCGTTCAGATTTCTATTCGCTAACTGTTGTTGATCACCGCCGACGCCAAAGGGAGACACCAACCTGAATTAGTGATTTGAAAGAAGTACTCCACGTGTTATACTCCGCTTTTCAAAGCCTGATCTCGACATATAAATCGGGTATTTATGACAGGCGCAATTCAGGACAATTCTCTTTTACTACTTTATTTTACTTTATTTTTTCTCCTAGTTTATTCTGTCATCTGTGATGCTATTTGGGGCCAGCCTTCGCTGGAAAACTGTGGTGACACGGTAGGAGTAAAATCCTTTCCCCCTGTGCGTTCGGATTTATATTCGCCAACTGTTGTTCATCACCGCCGAAGCCAGAGGAAGACACATCCTAAAACGATCAATTGACAAATCGACGTCACTCTTAACTCTTGGTACCTGGATGCCTTCCACGGGACTAATGCAGCCAATGTGAAGGTTCTTTTTTTGATAACACAAGATTGGATCATTTAATTCTATATTATAAGAATTGGCCACTTTGGCAATGATACTGAACTAACGCGAACAAATACCGTTGATACTTGTCTGTTATATTGTGTAAAGTTCTATTTATTCTGTTTTGGTCATGTAAACAGAAGGCGAATCCTCATTTCGTGGTTTGACAATCCTTGCCGAGTGGGCTTTTGCTTTTTTTGCGTTGTCTATTTAATCGATTGTAACTTATACTGTTCTGCTGAGATATTCCAGATTTGAATGTCGCTTTTGGTTTCCTTAAAATAAAGTCAAGCGTGCAATAACTAGTTACTATTTATTTATTTATTCATTGTCCCTTTTTACTTCGGGATTACCTATGACCCTGCCCATCCCACTTGAATCTAGCCTGGGCATTTGGGTTGAACTTAACTTGCCCTCTCAACATTTGCAAACCTTCAGGTAAATAGCAGTTTTGTCGGAGATAGTCGGTCCAGCAACTATTGCTATGAAAAATCATCACACAGTCAGAAGACTCTTGGCCGTAAATCCTTCGGAAGAAATGACGTTAAAAAAACGTGATCCGCTTCTCTCTCTCTGTCTGTACCCAGTATCATGTTTTGGTGAACAAAAATTAAATTAATTTCCAATTAGTCGTTCGTAACTAACAATTGCTTTAATTGAAGTACAGAATGCCGTTTCTTCTCTTCATAAAATAAAGTAATTGCTGATATCTTGAATAGTAAGTTGAAAGACTTGGTGGCGGTAAAGAAACTCCTTTTAATTTTAAGTTGATGTTTCGGTTTCTTTTATCTTTTAACCCCCGTCCCTTACTCATATTTATAAATAGTGATCTGGCTCATATTCTTTTCTGAAACCTCAAGACCCAATCTGATACTGAAGATAAGGTATAACCTTTGATGAAAATGCCCGATTTAAACCCACCCGGATTCAAATATCATCCCCCCATCTCGAACATAATAAACTGACCAATACGGTTTATCCGCTAAGAAGCTTCTGGTGTTTGAAAGAGTCGAAATGCCGAGTGCGCAGCGAACTGTTATTATTTAAAGCTCGGCGGAAGTTCGACGCAAATGAACGCAGCAGCGAAGTATCGGCAGCTCCGGAGCTGCACCGCTTGAATTTCCGGGCACATCTGAAAGCTTGTATGCACAGAGCTTTGCTGCAGCGAAGGCCGTAATAAAATGTAAGTTAATTACGCGCCAGCGTCAACAAATTCTTAGGTGGAGGAGAATGTCTCTTTGCCTCGCAAAGTGGCTTCTTGCGATGATGTGATAAGAATTTTACTAGAAATGTCTTGCAGTTTGAAAAATCTTTAGTTTCTTTTTTATTCTTATTTTGACGAGAAAAGAAAATAATTCTACCTTGGTTATTTTTCCAAATTTTAATTAAAAATTAAAAAATAGAATATATTTATAAAGAAAATGCACACGTTACTTGATAACATAAAGTTAGTTTGCGTTTGCGTAGCTTTTATAATTTAATTAACTTGTTAGTTAGTTTGTTTTAAAACATAGGATTCTTTGAGCTCTCGCTCGTGTACTTGTTTTGAGCACAACTCTAAACAACATGCAAAGCACAAGAGTTGAACGTAAGAGATTCTATTCTATTAATTTCAGCATGCACGTACCGGCATCGCTAATACAGAAGCCCCGGAGTCGTTGATGCTTTATGCATGTTCTTCAATTAACTAATTAAATTTCCCCGTCGGCTAAAACTAATTAGGGCCAAAGGTGCTAATTATGACGGGTAAAAAAATTATCCAAAACGCGAAATATGAAACGAAAGAATACGAGAGAGCGTGCGAAAAAGACCATCTTTTTCAGATGCAAATGCATGCAAATTCCCGTGCCCTTTTTTGCGTCTGCTTTCCCAGAGAATATATTCATCATAACTTATTTAACGTGAATAATTCGGAATCCTCCGCGACGCGAAAATAAGCTCAGTTTTAAGGACTGCTTAATATTCTCCGATTATTCGTCGGGAAATTACTTTCGGTAAATATAACGCGGCGCACTTCACGCCGAATTAACGGTCGGAACGTTTTATTTATTTATTTTTTTTTTGGGAGGCCCTTTATCGTCCCGAAGGAGGTGTTTCCTTCGGGCGTGCGGAAAATAAACAATCTCTTCCACGTTCTGACAGTCGGATAAATCAATTTATGGTCGGCTGAGTTCCGATATTTTTTCTTCTTGCACGCACAATGCCACTAATGTGTATAAGAAACAGGTGAGAAATCGAAGCGACCAGAAAAAATCGGATTACACTGATAAATCAGACGGTTTATAACTAATGGTTGTGTTTTTTTTTTTTTGGTTACTTTATATAAAGCGTGAACATTTTTAACGTTTCAGCGAAAACAGAACTCATTCTTTTTTTTTTAAAGCAACCTTTAGATTTATATTTACATATTATTCGCACAAAAAATATTTACCTGTTCGTTTCAAAAGTTAGGTTGCTGCTGTGAATGTTATAAGCGAATGACTTCTTCCTTACCTAGAAAAAAAGACAGAATGGTAACAGAATGCATATAAATTTTTGCAGTTTAATAAAATAATTGTAAACGAGTACAAAAAAAAGTTTTTCATATATTCCGTGTCAGAATTATTTCAATTTCCGCGTATATTTGAAATTCTGTTTGTTTAAAGCGTATAATAAAATTCAGCACAGACAGAGACTGGATTCCACGCTCGAAAAATTCAAATATAAAAATAATTGGCGCTGAATATTTCATTGTTTAAATAAAACCCGTCGAGTGAAAAACGCAAGGCGTGCTGGAAGCAGATTAATATAAAAAAAACGCGTATTTATTAATAATACACTTCTGGACAAAATTAAGGGACCACCAAATAAACTTGAAATAACTTTCCCAATTTACAAGACATTTTTAATAAACTTTCCACATGTCATAAATTGATGTTTACTAAACGCAATTCAAATAGTGTGCCATGAAACAATTAACAATAGCAAGGCATTCTCTGCTAGGAAACGAAAAGTCAACAAAAAGGCCTAATTGTTGGCACCTTTTTAAGTCATTTAATTAATAAAGCGTGCTTTTTGTTTCGAAAATTAGTGAATTTGTTTGCATTAAGTTAATTTAATATGTCTAAACGCCATTGTAGACCTGAAGAAGTATCCCAAATGATTCTACTTCTTCGTGAAGGATATTCACAGAGAAAAGTTGCTGGAATTCTAAATACCAACAAATCTGTGGTACAGAGGGCCGCAGCACGGTTCAGAAACACTGGTAGTTTCAAAAGAAGACGCGGACAAGGTACTAAAAGAAACACAACGCGCAAAGAAGATCGCTTAATCGAACTTCAGAGTTTAAGAAAGCGGTTTGTAACGTCTCGTGAATTAAAAAATGATCTTCGATTAGCCACTGGTAAAGAAATTTCTACCAAAACAGTAAGAAGAAGACTAAAAGAAGTCAATTTGTCTGCTAGAAAACCAGCAACCGGTCCAACTCTTACATCTACGCACAAAAGAAATCGCTTAAACTTTTGTCAACATCATCAAGGTTGGGACGAGGGGCAGTGGAACTCCGTTTTGTTTTCGGACGAGTCCAGATTTCTTCTAAGCAGGAATGACCGCCGTGCTCTTATCAAACGAAGACAAGGCGAGCGATTTGCACCATGTTCCACTCGAGACTTTAACAAATTTAATGGGGGGGGGGGTCCTGTAATGGTTTGGGGTGGCATACAATTTAATGGTCGTACAGAATTGGCTTTGATACGAAATGGGTCGCTAACAGCAAGAAGATATAGAGACGAGATTATTTATTTTTACATTTTATGAAGTAAAAAAACATTAACGGATATGTTTAAAACAATTCTTTGGGTGTAATGCCGTATTACATTTATCGCAAATAAATTGACTTTTTTGCCACAATACCCACATCGGCGATCAGTTGTATTGTAAATAACGATATGACCAATTTCATCATATCTAACGTCATCATTTACGGGGACACACGTCCTTGTTGTGGCTTAACTCCATACGATTACAAAAGGCATAGAACAATATATCTTCTAAAAGCCAATAAATTTTCCGCATTGGGTTTATTTGGTTGGAGTTTTCGCATTAGAAACCATCCATTTACAATGGAGACGTCTAATAGATAAGCCGCCAAAGACCAGTACCACTTTCTTTAACGAATCTATAAAGGGCCATTAAAGCATCGAGCTTATCCACTCCACCCATAGACTTGTTATAAGAGCCAATAATTTTAGGTTGAGGAATAATCTTTCTCGATTTTGAAACTCTTTCCCAACGAGAAGTAGTTTGAACATCATCATTTTCAAAATTTGTTACAACGGATACTACTTTCCATTGCACTAGGAGAGTATGGTCATTTCTGAGAAATTTGTATGTTCCTCTAGTTTCTTTATTCATTCTTTTTTTTTGACAGAACGGGGCACTGTTGAAGTCGAGTTTCTCGTATCGTTCCAATGACACAGTATTTTTGATCGGCGAGATAAGGAAGAAGTGGAAGACTGGTAAAATAATGATCGAAATAAATTTTTTGTCCATTGTTCTTGGGAACCTTTACTTGATTTAGCAGCAATGAAACAACTATATCACCACCAACACCAAATTCCTTGACCTGCATTGAATTTTTCCTCGTGTAAATTTCAAATCCATACATGTACCCATTACTCGAACATAAAGCCCAATTTTGTATCCGAAGCGAATGGGCTTTCCTCTAATATATTGCTCTGCATAATGCTTGCCATAATATGGCACCGCACTCTCGTTAATGGATAAATTTTCCTCTAGAACTCCATGTTTCTTGAAATTCTCATTTAATTTCGTTAGCAGCTGTCGTAACTTATAGACTCTGTCTTCTTTTACAATTTTACTATTATCACTGAAATGCATTTTTCAAATCTTTTAAGTCTTATGCTATTCTGAAGAATTTTTGGAACGTCATCATTGCTGGACCAATACAATCTCTTATTCGAATATTTTTGGAAGGCGTGTCTATAACTTTCCTCCAGTTTAGAGACATCAAATCATCATCAAAATAAAGTTGAAGAAAATCAAGGGGACTACACGCCCTCATTGCTTCACTGGACGGTTGGGACGGGGTACAAGATTGTTATCAAGCAATTTTTTTACCCATTTTGATCTTTGGTAATGTTTCCGTAATTGGATATTTCCACCGATGTTCCAACGTTTCTGTAATTCAGACAGCGGAATGAGATCCTCAGCTTCATAGTCGTCTTCTTCAATTTGGGATAGGGAAACAATTTCGCAAGATTGATTCAATATTCCACGTGGTAAATGATTTACATTGCCCATGTGTTCATCATCAGAACCATCGCTATGGGCCTCAGTTTCATTTCCATTTTCCGGAGGAAGGATATATATAATTGATTCTTGAATTTCATCAGCACATTCTTCTAAAAAATCCATAAGCTGAGCCAAAATGAGCCTAATAATTGAACATCAAAATATATGAGTAAGTCGTGGTGGATAGCGACCCTTGTAAGGGATCTGACATAAAAATTGAAATAGAGATGAGCAAATAGAAGCAATAAAAAGGTCATGTGCCCAAATCAACAAGGTACGTATTGTACGTACCCGCCATCTCTGGTGGAGTAGAGTGACGGATCCATATTGGATGTGTCTTAATTTTACTCCACAAACACTATTAAAAACATGCGCACACAGGTTTTTTCAAGTCAGTAGAAGAATATCTGACACTATCAACACGTAGCATCCCCACTATATATCATTTTTAAGGAAGTCCCTTCAAAGGGACGTTATCCACTAATGGGTTAACTTCCGTAAAGCGGCTTTTGAGATGTTCTTATCAATTTTTTCGTAGGCCCTCATTGACTTCAAAAAACACAAATCCTGATAGGGCGATTTTACTGCATAAATACATTGAAGCCATGGCTTGACGTAAGATATCACAATGAATAAACAGACGTGCCTTATCCTTGCTCGTAATTTTCAATTGACCGTTCAGTAATGATATTTTTAGGGAATAGATCGCTCTTGCCATCCATCGAGCTTGATGTATGGCACCTGGAGGTCTCTGCATCTCCTCCTAAAAATATTAAAGAGAGCTCTATCAATTCTCTGATTATTGTTTTGGTCAGTTCAGTTCAGTAAAACTCAAGCAAATTGCCAATTTCGGAAACAGTCAAGTAGGATGTGAGCTTGTCTCTGTCGCACTGTATTTTATTGGGATCGACACTTTTCCAGTTATCTCGGAATTTTTTGAATAGTGGAATGTCAGGGCTTGTAGTCACGTGGGTGATTTTCAATTCGAACACCCTTTTTAACACCAATCCATACACGTGATGGCGGTAAGCAAAAATTAGCATTTCTTTATTAAGTTTTTGTTCGAGAAGTACATAAGCACCTGTGTTTGAAGCTGTAGTATCACAGCAAAGAATTTGTACTTTATCTTCGAGATTCCAGTCTCTAATAGCAATCCAAACGGCTTGCGCCTGTTCACTTCCTGAAGGGCTTTTCAACCTTGGCACAGCAATAAGTGGGTCCTTTTTATTATATGAAATAACTATTGGAAGTCGTTCTTCTTTTGATTTCCTGGAATCTAAAGCAGGCAGGAGCTTACCATCCCAATGAACAGTCACAAACATCTGGTATCTCGTTTTGAAAATCAACTTTTGTTGTTCTTTCTATTATTCCGTACGAATTCTTTGAATTGATGACTTGCTTATCGGAAACTCGTCAATATTAAGTCCAATTGCCTCAGTAGTAGCTTCAAGAATCCATGATATCCCTCATACTTAACTGACACCTATCAAGTGCTGCTACTAAGTTTGAAGTAATGAAATCTTTCCGCATATGTGTTTTACTTATTCCGGATTGTGTGGATTCGATCAGGGTTGGCAAATCTTCTTGTAAATCCATGTCTTCATTAGAATCAAAAGATGAATCGTTTTGTAATGGGTCATAAAATGATGACGAAGAAGTTGGTGTGGAAAAATATTTAGCACGTCGCTTTTTTTCCGCTATAGCTCTAAGGCGCGTTCTTTCCTCTTTTTCAGTCAGTTTTTTGTCTACTCCAGCTAAGTAACCAGGTCGACCTGGCTCTCTCTGGTGCTGCAAGAAGATTCGGTCTTCATTTATTTTTATCAATTGAACCGCGTCGACGTGTGCTATGTCGAACAGATTGTCTAAATCGTCCACAAACTCTTGTCGGCGCTGCTTGTGCATTTTTTGCTAGTTCCTCCAAACTTGATATAAGTTCACAAGCTTCTTGACACTGTGAGGTATAGATTTAGTAAAGTATACGCGCCTTCTCCCAATAAATAATAGTAATAGTAAGATTTGCACTTTCGTTGACAGTTAAATTTACTTCGCGAATGTTGTAAAACAAAACTGCCAGATCTTGTCCATTAGAGGGTAGTTTTGAGCCCATTATTTGATGTTTTACGTCCCCTATCAAAAATACACTCCTTTTAGAAATGCGTAATTCCACTGACATGTTGACTAATTGAAAACAAAACGTTTACTAACAGAATAGCAAGCTATACAAGCACATCAACACATTAGCTAGCTTTCACCTTAGTGTGCAAGGACCAAGATGTTTCGTTGCAAGGTGGCACGAGTTGCCGTGGTTCTAGATACACGAAATTTTATTTACATTTGTTTTAACATCATACGAAAAAATTAAGAGGGTATGCGATCATAACTTTAATTTTTTTGGGACACCCTAATACACGCTATTAATAATTTTAGTTTTTTTAACTTGTTACAAATTAGGATATAAGTTCATGAGAAGACCAAAGGTATTTTAAAGATTTAAAGTATTTTAAAGTTTGTTCAATTTAATAGCCCTTAAATCAACTAAACTTTAACGAAACGCTTAGATTTATATATTCATTCGTTTCATTAAGTTTCGTTATCTTGTTCTAAATTGATTTTGAATTTTACTGGGGCCCTTAATTTTGCCCAGAAGTGCATTATTATTACTACGCACGCATGTAAGTAGGTATAGATAAAAAAACTTAGACTTAGTAATGCTAGGACTTTGAGTTTCAATTAAAAAGCACGGTCTTCACAATAAATATTTTATCTTAATTCAAACTGCATTCAAACGTGTATGAAAAATTTACATCGTCGCCGTCCAAATTAAAGAAAAATAAGGGCCGTCATTTTTAAAGTGCCCTTGTAAAACTTCACGTATTATTCGGGCATCCTAAGCAAACACGAAAGGCCGAAATATAATGCGGCGAAATTGAAACTTTTAAAACAGATTATCATGCCAAAAGGCCAGGAAGGCGCTCGCGCGCGTGCGATATATTTCAATTCGGGTGTTTTGGGTTTTGGAATATTTACGTTTGTTTTGTTGTTTTATGCGGTGAACGATTCTCGCCCCGAAATAATTAATTTAAAATCTTTTCGTAAATATTGTTGTCAGACAGAAACTCGCCCTGTCAGACAAAAACTCGTACGAATCTAATTATTCCATTAAATCTCATTGACAATTAAATTAAAAGAAAGCAAAGTAGTGTTAGTAAAACTGGAGAGCTAAGAATTTGAGTTTGAAGATGATTCTCTTCTCTACAAAGTTCATTTCAGCTTAACTTTAGGGCACTTGTTCGCTCTCGGTCTCGCAGTCATGTTTAGCCCTATTATGTTTCGCACACCGAAACATGGTGCGGGATGCAGAGAGAATCGGAACTTGGAACTCACATTGTTTTTAATGTCACTTCTACCGATGTGTTTATGGCCATTCGTTTTCTGACTGTGTGATGATTTCTCATGAAGATATTAGGCCGAAAAACTCCGATAAAACTTAAGAAGAACTAGAGAGCTTAAGCTAAGGCCGCACTGATAGATAGTTGAAGAGTGGAGAATGAATGGTAGAGGGTAAATACCTTTTAGCCGCACTACAGATTTACGTCGAGTCAGTATAAAAGTAGGTACTAAGGAAAACGTTACTTTGTGACAATTAGACATTGGTCGATTTAATTAATACAGCCAAGAAATCTGTGGTAGGTAACGAATTTCTGATGATTCCACTAGATTTTATTTAAGACTTTTTACATCAAACAGAAAAATACCTTAAATTAAGCCTACTGGAGTCACTAGAAATTCATAACGCGTCGAGTAATTTCGAAGATATTTTACTAAACAACCAAACTTTTTTTGTGAGGTTTGGAGAAATCTTCAAAAGACATTCCTGTGACGGTTATCCATGCTCAGGAAGTGTTGGATTCGCAGGGTTGATGCCTTTCTGAAGGTCTACAAACGAGCGCCTACCAACTAAAACTCCTTATCCTCGTGTTACCTGCTAACTTCTGGAATTCGCCTTTCGGCATGGCGTCAGAAGCTTCGCACGGTCTTTAGTCTTTCCTAGCCGCTGGTTTCTAGAATTCGCAGAAATTTCGCAGCTGTTGAGGTATTTGTCATATCCGGTGGGTTGAGCAACTCCTGGGATCCTCCTTAAGAGCCGTGCGCTTGGTTCGTGTCTGGTGTCTTAAGTCATGTCCAATGTGTTCTTATTTACTCTTTTCGACTTTGCCTTACTTTCCATAATTCCGCGCATCATGAAAGCGGCAGCATTCCAGCCCTCCGGACCGCCGAGCAGGACCTCCGAGATGTTCTCCTTCGTGAGGTCTGTCCCGCACCGGAGAGCCGCCTTCGCTCTCACGTCCCGCCAATTCGGGCAAAGGAAGATGGTGTGTTCTGCCGTGTCTTCTTCACCGCAGTACCAGCATTGGTTGTTCGGTGTCCAGTCATGACTTGGGTCATGTAATAGTCCACCTCGCCGTGCTTCCTATTACACCATCTCCCGACGTCTCTTAAGAAGGTCTTAGCCCATCCATCGTAAGCATTCCATGCGGTCTGTCGCTTCTCTATGAAGGGAATGGTGCTCGGTCGAGTGCCCGTTCTCTTGGCCAAGTATTCCTGCTCTCTTTCCTCCACCTTCACTTTATAGGTGGGACGACTGCTATCGCTAATACAGCCGTGGTAGGAACCGTTTTGTAGACTGATGTGATGCGGATTGCCATCCTTCTGCTTACTAAACAACCAAACTGATCTTAATGTATTCAACCTTATTCGAAGCTCGTAATTAAAAAAATCCCTCAAGATGTGACGCAGTTATTGTCAACAGCACTTAGTTTTTGGTATATACAGCCTGTTTCATAGTAAGTCGGCAGCATTGACAACTTTCATAATTTTGGAGCTGCAGAGTCGATCATATTAGCAAATTTGACTTTTTTCCGTTAATTACAGAGTCTGATCTGCAGTATACTAGACAAAACGCCTAGGTAGCCGGATGAATTATCAAACAAGTCTGATCAGGTGGATAGAGTGGATCCCAGGATAATTGGGTGGGATAGGAGAACAGTGCTGCTGGTTCTATCTAAATATATTGAAAACAAATTGTCTAAATTGTCCCCAGGCGTGTATCTACCCTCAACCATCTAGCCGACCATCCTGCACTGCGACCCCAGCTTTAGAGTTTGAGTTTGAATATAATTATTTTCTTTTCAAAGTTCTTTTCAACTTTCTCTCACGATACTTGTCCGCTATCGGTGAAATAGTCACGCTTAGCCCTATTTTGATTCGCTCCATGAAACTAGCTCTCGGAATTTAATTATTTTAAGTAGGCGACAATACATTACAATGAATCCCTTCTTCGCCCCACGTTGAGCGCCAATAATATGCAGTGTTTTGGTAGGGTTTTTAAATCGGGAATCAAAAATGTTTAGTGTTGTTCGTGGGTGGAATTTTTAATTTAATTTTGTATTGATTATTGGATTATATGCAAGACGTCACCCGAAGTGAATCCAACCGGGATTACAGAACGGCATTGTCCCTATCATCTTTGCTTCGATAAAATCCGATTTTTTTTTGTGTAATGGGTCATTGTGCGAAGTTTGCACAATCAGAGTTGCCATTTATTTTAATGGACGAGGGTTAAAAGATAAAAATCCTTTATCAATTTACAAAGCCTCGCAACTCGTACTTTTCTCCTCTAGATATCACATCAAGAGTAAGAGAGAGAGAGATTTTTACGCCCAAAATCACCATGGTTTAATTTAACCTTTACAAAAATTCTACGCAGAAATAAACCACCTCTTCTCCTCACTATTTTACTAAAATTTTAGTCAAACCATAAAAGATCCAAGTCGCACGTTTCTGGTTTGAGTTTTAATTAGCCAGAAATTTCCCTCAATGTCCATTTTACATGGAATGAAATGTTAGCCATTTCTTCTTTTTAAAATTGTGCGGGCTCGCAAGATCCTTATCGAGCAACAAAGCACGATGACAGATGACAACTAACGTGAAAATAACTGATGTAAGAAATGTCAAATTGACAAACATCAAAATGACAGTACACCTAGAAACGTCAAGAAATGTCTTGTAAACAAATACGGGCGAAACGTCACGAACACATTTATGTAACAAAAGCAACGATGACGATCGTCGAAAATAATCAAAATTTATGCCGCCACTTCACCAATCAACGTTCATAATTAGCTCGCAAACAGCAAATAGCTCGCACCCTCAAATTTGGCTACCCCTGAAGTAAACACAAAAAGGCTACCCCTGACGAATAAGATACAGTTCTGGTTATATTCTGTTTTCTTACAATACTTGTCAGTGACAAAATTCTAGGGTTTCCGTTGTAACCCTACTTTAATCACTAAATGTACGACAGAAATTTTTGAAGTTTCCTAACATTCTGGTAATGGTGCCATCCTCAGAAATATTTGACAGCTATAATAGTTTTAAACGGAGTATATCAGTGATTCGATTACACATTTAGACCAATAAAGCAAAGTTCATACCCGCTTCCAAAAAGCTCTATAAAAGCGAGAGCGCTAACAGCTCCAGCTTCAGTGTGCATCTTGTGCAGTCATTGTCGGAAATACTCATAAGCTTTCTGTGCACCCAGTCAGAAGCACCACAAGCCTTCTGTGCAGCCATTGTCAGAAGCATCCACAACACCTTCTCTGCAGCCATTATAAGAAGCATCCACAAGCCTTCTGTGCAGTCATTGTTAGAAGCATCCACAACACCTTCGATGCAGCCATTGTCAGAAACATCCACAACACTTGCTGTGCATCCACAAGCCTTCTGTTCAGTCATTGTCATTCGCACTCACATTCAACAATACCTTCGAAAACAGCTATTGCAGAAAAAGAGAAGAATAATACCACAGGAAACAAATTGTTAACAACATTAAAACGACAACCAAAATCCTGTATTTTCAATTAACATTAAAAAAAAATTGAAGATCGTAATTGGAGATTAATTCAAAACGATAGCATACAAAACATGCGAGACAAATTCAAAGTAATTTTATAAAGAGAAGAAACGACACTCTGTACATCAATTAAATTAGTGTGACTATTAACTAATTGGCAAATAAATTAATTTTTGTAACTTAGAACTTGTCATGATCACACTAAGATATTTTTCTAATGTCACTTCCGATGAGTCAACATCTTCTGATGTGTTATCTCAATTCATGACAACAGCCGACTTTTATTTAGTTATTAGACCGAAAAATTCCGATTAATTATAATCAAAATCTGCATAATAAATCAAGTTGCAACTCAGAGCACACGTGTTCCAAGATAGATGCTGAAGTTTCTGTCATCTCGACGCGCTTCAGATACGAGCGCGTTTAGTCACGTTTTGTTTATAATGACGTTCTCTGAACAAATTTCTGTACAAAATACCGGTTTCTTACATTTTTAAATAATCAGAAACAAGTTTGCACTATGCCCGTTCCAATTACTTTGATTTTAATTATTTATTTCAGTTCCTTCAATTCGTTTTTTGAATTTCCATTTATAGGGTTGTGTTGGGTTTCGTTTCACACTGCATTCGTCGCACGACAGCCGCAATGTCTTCAAAACAATTATTTAAATTTCGCGCTCATCGCTGCTTTTATAATCAGGTCTTTCATCTCATCTAAAACGATCCGGTACCGGTGAAAACATCCGCAAAGTTTCTGGAATATGGCGGCAATTTTAAATTTGTCATTTCTCTCTAAGGGCCGGTTTATTCACTTTCAATTAACTTTATTTTCTGATTTATTGTCATAGTAACAATTGTACAAATAATTGTTACTATGGGAATAAACTGATGGTTAAAGTTACTTGAAAGTGAATAAACAAGGCCTAAGTGCAGGTGTTCTAATCACTAATATCCAATCTTTTCGTAATTATTTTTTCTATTTTTTTTAGTGGGCGATAACATATTATAGTGTAGCCAACGTGTTTTGGTAAGGTTTTTAAATTGAAGGCCAGAAGTATGTAATGGTGTACGTGGGTTCAGGGGTGGGCTGATAAATTATTTTTAGAGCAATATTATAAAGAATATAAAATATTTCCCATCGATATGAGGAAATTACACAATTCCTTCACCAAACTTATCTCCGATGATTTCGAATGCCTTACCATCCGGAAAACCTCATGCGATTGTTGAAGAAAATTCAAGAATTTATGATAATACCCATAATAAGGCAATCTATAATCCGTCGCCTTTATTCACACCCTCTTACACTAACAAGTCTTCATATCAAGCGACGCTTCCGGATAATTCCACTTACGCAGCGGACGAAGACAGAACGGAACCGGAAAAAATTCCCCAAGTTATTTATTGCAGAACTTATTAATTACACGGATCGTAAGGCCCGTGAAATTTAATTTTTTCGCGCGCGCCCCCGGAAAATTCACAACGATGATGGTGGTAAATGAGGGCAATTATTCGGCGTAAATAAATAAAGCGTCGCACGCAGTGTAATTCCCACAAGTAGTCGCATGCTTATCAAATATGCATCGGAAATTACGATAATAGGATTTTACGGTTGCGCCGCGTTTTCGATGTCGTAAATTAAATACGGCGCATCTGATTAATATTAAAACCTAATTAACTGCAAAAAGTGGCGTTTCATTATGTCCTCGTCTATAATCAGCCCGCACGTCGTCCGCCGGCCTGCCCCCCCAATCAATAACATTCATTGTAAAGTTTTTCCAGCGTAATTGACTTTGATGCTTATTAATGTATAACTAATAAATGGAAGTGGAAGACTTCTATTTTTTTTTATATCACCAAGAAGTAAATTGTACTACACTCAATATCAGCTGTAACTAATGAGCTGGAGAGTTATAATTTCCGAGGTTATCAGTTAGTGAAATGCTTGCAAAAAACCAATGAAAAGACTGCACGTGGCATAAAGTTTCACAATTGCCCTATGAGTCATCGGGGTTTTCCTTGAATCGACTGCTCTCTTTGATTTTGATTTTTTTATAACAACAGCATTCTATGAGCTGCTTCAGCGACTCTTTGAAAAGGCAACATGTAGCTGCTATAGTAATTTTATTGCAAATTTCAATCATGACTCACGATGACAAAGCAAGTCGCTTGTTTATGTAGTTTTTAGCGATCGCGTAGATTTGCAAAAATGCCGGTTTCTTACATTTATAACTGAGCCCAACAGTGTTGACTTCCCCCCAATGATTCAGCGGTTACATCGACACTCCGGAAACTCAAAGCAAATTCCGGATTAGTATAAAATCGCATTTAAACCCGGAAAAACTAGATTTCCGGGCCGAGCTCTGTTTTCATCAGTTCGACAAACACGGCGGCGGCGGCGACGAAAACGAACATTTAAAACGTGTGGCGCGAATAAACAATCACTTCGAGCGCAAACAAAAGGAACGTCGCTAGCACAAACAAATTTAAATCCCCCTCCCATCAAAAAAAAAACAAAAAAAAAGTTCGAACTTAGCTGCTCGTAAAAGAGAAAAATTGCGACCGCCGGCTCTTATCTAATTACCCCCCGAATTTGGGGATCGATACGGTCGGCCTAATTCGATTTAAGTATTATATAAACCAAACGCAAATTCTCCATGGGGGGCGGAAAGGGGGGGGGGAAGTGAGTGAGTGAACCAGATCATAAATCTTTGGATTCAATTATTATATAACAAAATTTCTCACGTTCACTTGTAATTACGAAGCAATTCGTCTTGCCTGATGGATACGTAGCTTACTAAATTATATTTCATAGTTAACAACGTTGTAGTTAGTAGATTACCCTAGTAGATAAATGTGTTCTGTACTCGGGTAATATTAATTTGACGCAAAGTGAGTGAATAAAAAAAAATTGATTGAACACTCTTCTAACAAATTCCTATTGGATTTTTTTAACGACGACATGTGTTCCTCTGGATTTCGATCGGAACAATAATTGTTTCGATTAATTTAAAAGATTTCATAATTTACAATGAAACGAGTCACGTTATACACAATAGACAACCAATAAAATAGATTTGAATGCCCTATTTATTAAATACGAATTCGTAACAACTGCTTAAAGAGCAATAAAATAATTGTGTCTATTTAATCCGTGCTTTAGTAATTACCATCATCCTTGCATAGAAAACTCATGTATTTAATTGTTGCAGTGTTTCTGACAGTACTGAAACAAGCAATGCCAAATAAATACGTTCGAGCGTTTCATTTCGCCAACGGATGATAAAACAAAATCAAGTTTTCATTTCAAGTTAACAACAACAACATACATACATTGCCAATATTCGATGCCGTGCGGAACAAAAAGCGTCGCAAAGGCAATTACGAACGAACATAAAGGGCCCTTTATTTAACAAAAATATGCACCTTACTCGCATACGCCATTTCATAACCGATTGCGAACAATTGTTCCGCGCGTACCTCCCCGAAAAGGAAATGAAACAATCGACGTTACACACATGAAGAGCTTCAACCCCTAATCAGGCATTTTCAATCTCGCCGTGTTTGTTTATTTTTGCGGTCGGCGTTATTTTAAGTCGCGAGCGGGAATGGCCCTAATAAATTCCCCCGTTCACGCACAATTGCAGAGGAATAAATTGCGCCGCAGGCTCAAAAGGTGAAATATGTCCCCGATCAATCTGTACGCTTAAATACGGTTAGTTTCACTTCGATCCCATTACTCTCTCTCTCCTTTTAATCTTTTAAACAGGATTTAAATCTATGCGAAAATTGCACATTTAACATTTCAAAGATCCTGTCCCTCCCTTAGTTTACTATTAGCGTTAAACAAATTGCTCAGTTATACTTAAAATAAAAGTTAAATTTAAAACAGAGACTATAGGTGAGTAGTAAGACACCGGAATCACTGTTATCGTATGTTTCTAAGAATTGTAGCTGCAAAGCTTTGAAACAAAATGCTGAGACTGCAATTGGACATAAGTGCGATTTATCACCCTGTATAAGTACATAATTAAAATGTAAATTTTTAGAAGCCTTGTATAGCAAGTGACATCGAATAGTTAAAAAGTAAAAGCTGTTCCAACACAAATAGTATACAAGGTGATGCCGTAGTTCTATATTTTTAAAATAATTTACTATTTCAACAGTTAACACAGGACGGAAATCTTTAAAGTTGCATTAGACTCTTGGATCTCAATTGTTTCGAACCGACCGCATCTCCATTTTTTTTTTTAATAGTACGACATATTTTTGTAATGGATTTCAGTAAGCACTTAAGTCGATCTTTCCCTATATAAAAGGTAATTCGATGATTTTTGCTTACAAAAAAGAAACGAAAAAGAAAACAATAATGGAAATACAAAGGAACAAATGAAAGCTTGATTTCAAAGGCTTTCCCGTCGGAAATCGGCCATCTTTTTTTGCTTATGAAACGTAACAAAAAAAATAATAAAAACGAAGAAACAAACGATAGTTTGATTTCTTTGATTTTCAAAGGGTTTTCGTTGGACATCGACGATTTATTTTTGCTTATAAAAAGTAACAAAAAAGAGAATGAAAAACAAGAAAACAAACGAGAGCTTGATTTATTTGATTTTCAAAGGCTTCCCATCAGAAATCTGTTTACAAAAAAAAAACAAAGACAGAAAAATAATGAAACACAGAGAAACAAATTATTTATTTGCCTTCAAAGATTTCCCGGTAAGCGGTGTTTTTTTTTGCTTACAAAAAGAAACAAAAAAAATTAGAATGAAATACAAAGAAACAAACGAAAGCTTAATTTATATGAATTTCAGAGGCCTTCTGCCGAAAATGGGTTTTTGCTTACAAAAAAGAAAGGAAACAAAGAAACAAATCAAGGCTTGATTTGATTTATGTTTCCAAAAAACTTCCCGAACAAAGCGACGATTTAAGCCTCCAAAAAGAAACAGAAAATAATGAAATGCAAAGAAACAAATGAAAGCTTGATAGCAAAGGGTTCCCGTCGGAAATCGGCCACTTTTTCTTGCTTACAAAAAGAAATAAAAAAAATTAGAGTGAAACATAAAGAAACAAACAAAAGCTTAATTTATTTGATTTTCAAAAGCCTTCCGCCGGAAATCGGTAATCTTTTACTTACAAAAAAAAAGGAAACAAAGAAACAAATGAAAACTTGATTTTATTGATTTTTTCTAATACTACCCGAAAAAAACGACGATTTTTTTGCCTTCAAAAAGAAATTAATAAAATAATGAAATGCAAAGAAACAAATGAAAGCTTGATGGCAGAGGTTTCCCGTCGGAAATCGGCCATTTTTTCTTGCTTATAAAAAGAAACAAAAAAAATTATAATGAAACATAAAGAAACAAAAGCCTTCCGCCAGAAATCGGTGATCTTTTACTTATAAAAAAAAGGAAACAAAGAAACAAAGACCCGAAAAAAAAGGAACAGAAAATGAAACACAAACAAACAAACGAAAACTTGATTTCAAAGGCTTCATGTCAGAAATCGGCATTTTTTTTTGCTTATAAAAAGAAACAAAAAAGTATCAAAAACAAAGAAACAACCGTGAGCTTGATGTATTTGATTTTGAAAAACTTGTTGCCGGAAATCGATGACTTGTTTACATACAAATAGAGACAAAAAACAATATGAAACACAAAGTAACAAGTAATCTTAATTTTTCTCTCTTGGCGTTAGTCTTTTGCTATTGCAGGACGATTTTGAGTGAAATTTGGTAACATTCTTTTTTATCCGAGTTTTTACCTTTTCCCAAAAGAGGTTTCGTTGCTATTTGTCACTTGTCACATAATTTTAAATAAAAAAAAAATGCATGCGCGATGTCGCCACCTAACCGGTTGTTAATAATTATAATGAAATCGAACCCAGCGCCTCCACCAATTAATATTGTAAGAAATCGGAAATCTGTACAAAAAAATATATTGTTTCAAAATTAGAAAAGATCTTGCAAAATAAATAGCAATCATAAAATTCAAACGTACATAAATTTGAATCAACGTAAAAAAGGGACCAATTTATTATTCAAGTTAAAACAAAACATGTCACTTTGGGCAATAATTTCCAACTAAATCGATCAAGTGACCATTGTATGTTACTCTTATTGTCTTCCTTCTACAAGTGCAGCTGTAAAACCTTGAGGAAAATTGCTGAGACTGCAATTGGACATAATTGCGTTAACACCTGCGCCGAAATTTGCTGAAACTGCAATTGAACACAACTGCGACAAACTCCTGTGTCACTGCGTAGACACAATGAGAAGACAAACAAACGTTACAGGCGAATGTTGGCACTTTAATCTTCTTGAGGTAATCCCAAAAGAAAAGTCAGTTCCATCGCGTAGTCTTTAAAGTAATTTCCATGCCGAAGGTAATAAACAAAGTATTGGAATAATTGATAAAGCATTTTATTGATGAATTAAAGCATAAAACAATTTATGAAGAAGTTCATAATAAGAAAGTTATGTATTCATTTATTCGCCAGTAACTCAGCGATCTTGAGCTTTTTAACCATTGATTGAATCATACAAGACTCATCAGCCTACCTCAAACACCTAATCGATGAAACTGCAACTGGACACAAGTGCGATTAACGTCTGTGCCGAAATTTGCTGAGACTGCAACTGAACTCAAGTGCAATTAATACCTGCGCTAAAATTTGCTGAGACTGCAACTGAACACAACTGCGACAAACACCTACACCGCTGCATAGACACAATGAGAAGACAAACAAACATGACGGGCACATGTTGGCACTTTAACCCTCTTGAGACGGCAGACTGATTATTTAAATATGGTAATCCCAAAAGAAAAGTCACTTCCATTGTGTAGTTTTTAAAGTAATTTCACCGATTAAAGCTTAAAATAATTTTTGAAGACGTTCATAAAAATCAAAGTTATGTATTCACTTATTCGCCTGTAACTCCGCGACCTTGAGCTTTCTAGCCATGGATTGAATCATCAGCCTACCTCAAACAGCTAATCAATGAAACTGCAACTGCAACTGGACGCAAGTGTGATTAACGTCTGTGCCGAAATTTGCTGAGACTGCAACTGAACACAGGTGCAATTAATAGCTGCGCTGAAATTTGCTGAGACTGCAATTGAAACCCCTGTGCCACTGCGTAGACACAATGAGAAAACAAATAAACGTTACGGGCACATGTTGGCACTTTAACCCTCTTGAGACAGCTGACTGATTATTAAAATATGATAATCGCAAAAGAGAAGTCAGTTCCGTCGTGTAGCCATTAATTAAAAGTAATTTACATGCCGAAGATATTAAACAAACTACTGAAGTAATGGATGTAACATTTTATTGAAGAATTAAAGCTTAAAACAATTTTTGGACGTTAATAAAAATCAAAGTTACGTATTCATTTATTCGCCGGTAACTCCGCGACCTTGAGCTTTCTAGTCATTGATTGAATCATAAAAGACAGCATCAGCCTACCTCAAACACCTAATCGATGAAACTGCAACTGGACGCAAGTGCGATTAACGTCTGTGCCGAAATTTGCTGAGACTGCAACTGAACACAGGTGCAATTAATACCTGCGCTGAAATTTGCTGAGACTGCAATTGAACACAACTACGATAAACTCCTGTGCCACTGCTTAGACACAATGAAAATGACAAACAAACGTTACGGGCACATGTGGGCACTTTAACCCTCTTGAGAAGGCAAACTGACTATTAAGATGTAGTAATCCCAAAAGGAAAGTCAATTCCGTCGTGTAGTCATTAATTAAAAATAATTTGCATGTCGAAGGTAATAATTCATTGACGAATTAAAGCTTAAAACAATTTATGAAGACGTTCATAAATTGAATTAAATTAAATTCATTTATTCGCCTGAAGTTCATAGAATCACAAACGTCATTGAAAAATCGTTAGAAGAAAGAAAAATATGTTCCACCGTTTTCCTCGACGTTGCTCAGGCTTTTGACAAAGTCTGGCATGAAGGTTTCTTTCACAAGCTGAACTCGCTTCTACCAAAACAAAATGCACAACTCTTACAGTCTTACTTATCAGAAAGATACTTTAGAGTCAAGCAAGAAGATGCTTATTCTGAACTAAAAGAAATCAGAGCAAGGGTCCCACAAGGTAATGTACTAGGTCCAGTACTCTACCTATTATACACCAGTGAGATTTCTGATCTTGAGCATGAAACAATAGCAACATTTGCTGATGACGCTGAAGTTATTGCTGTAGGAAGAGATCATGAAGAGGCTGTAGAAAAACTACAAACCTCCATCGATAAAATCAACAATGAATAAATGAAAACAAGTCTGTACATGTAGACTTTACTAATAAACAGAAAGAACACCTACCAATCAGATACTTTACGCAGACTCAGCTAAGTATTTGGGAATGACTCTAGACGCTAGACTCCGCTGGAGAGTTCATGTCAAAAACAAACGCGAAGAACTAGACATTAAACTGAAAAAAAATGTATTGGCTGCTTGGAAGAAACTCCAGGCTGTCTCCATACAACAAACTGCTTCTGTATAAGCAAATATTGAAACCCGTTTGGACGTATGGCATTCAGCTATAGGGTTGCGCCAGCAAGAGCAATATTCGAGTGATCCAGCGTTTCCAGAACAAGGCATTAAGGAACATCGTCGATGCACCCCGGTACTGTCGAAACAGAGACATCCATCGGGACCTTCAAATGGATAGTGTTGACCAAACCATCGCTAAATTCGCCAGTAGCCACGAACAAAAGCTACTTAACCATGTGAATGTCGAGGCCATCCAGCTCCTGGACAACACTAGCCTGAGAAGAAGACTCAAGTGGACGAAGCCTTTTGAGTTAGTGAACGAATGAATAGTGCAAAGCAGAGTATTGTGCGGGTTGCGCTACATATTATGTTTAGTGTAGTGTAGGCAAACTAATGAGTAAGACCTTAGTTTAAGAATCATCAAACATTATAATTTAAGTTAGTACAAAATTGATGATAGATCTACTTAGAAGATCAGATTGTAATAACCTTAAAGGATTTTTTTATAAGAATCTTTTAAATTTAAAATAAAAAAAAATTATTCGCCAGTAACTCAGCGGACCTTGAGCTTTCTAGCCGTCGATGAATCATAAAAGACATCATCAACTACCCTAAACAGCTAGTGGATGAGACTGCAACCGGGCACAAGTGCGATTAACGTCTGTGTTGAAATTTACTGAGACTGCAACTGAACACAAATGCGATTAACACCTGCGCCGAAATTTGCTGAGACTGCAACTAAACACAAGTGCGATAAAAACGTGCTCCATTGCGTAGGCGCAATGGGAAGACAAACAAATGTCATAGACACCTGTTGCGGTGATGTCACTTTACCCCTCTTGGTAAAATAGACTGATTATTGAAATACGGTAATCCCAAAAGAAAAGTCAACTCCCATTTAAAATTTTCTGTCGGGTAGTCATGAAAGTAATTTCCCTTTTTCTCTGCGCGTGCTTGTCTGTCGTCCCAAATTCTTCTACAAGTTCAGTTTATTATTAATTAGTTTTATTTTATTTTATTCGATGTTATAACTAGTTAAGTAAATCATAAGCGTAACATCGCTATCAAAGTTAAAAACTAAAGTGTTCCAAAGTTTGGATTGCGAGAAGATAATGAGACTCAACGTTGGATGAGTAGAATTCAGAAATGAAGAAAAGCTTAAATATGGTACAGAAAGCCGTTTCTTCTCTCTTCGAATTGAATTTTCGATTGTGTTGTTTGTGTTCTTATTTTGATTATTATATCTACTCCTTCTTTATCTGCTTTTCAAAATTAAACTAAACAGATCCTGAAACTCGCAAAAACATAACGAAACTCTACGTTGCCCCCAGTATTTACGTACGTACGTGTCCCGTCGCTCTTTATTTTATGCATTGTATTAGTTCCGGAACTACTACAAAACTTCAAGTTCCAGTCCGGACGAAACTTCGGCGGATCCGAACTCGTTAGATCAAGTTTTGCAGAGTCGCGGAGATTTATGCGAGAATTATTTCGCGAAACGTAAACCGCATAAATTTGTAGGTAGGTGTACACATGCGGAATTTATCTCGCGCGCGTAAATTATTTATCTGCGATTTTAAAGTTCGGATCTGGGTCATCATCTCTCCGCCACACGTACGGGGTGATCGGTTAAATTGGGTGGCTGACGTGGTTAGTCATACCCGGCGCAGCACGTCACTCACACTTGGTTAACTGTAGTTAGACAGTTATTCGAAGTTGTTTTCTAATTGATGGTTTAAATTCGGTATTAATGCGGGTTGCGTTGCCGTCGGATTTATTGTTCTGATATTTATGACGGAATTTCATATAAATTTAATTCATTGTCATATCTGCGAAGCGGCAGTGCAGGAAAAGGATAGCTTTTATTACCATATTTTTTACAGAGATAACTTTTTATTTATTTTAAAAATATTTCCGCAACAAAAAAAATGTTCACCCAAAAAGTATATTGTTTCAACTCGGTTAGGCAATCGACTTTAAAATAAAATAACGTAGAGTCCACGAACCAACCCGACCACATCAGATACTCGACGTCGTGGAGTAACTAACTACAGAAGCAAATTAATCCGATGTCTTGCAGCGGAGGCAAACACAAATGAAAAATCGTACGAATTAAACATGCCAGCGAACAGCAGCAGAAGCTCAGTGAGCTCCGAAACCCCTTCGGCTCGGGCAAAGCTCAAACGAAGCAAGTCTTTCTCAGGAGCGCAAAAGAAGCAAAAACCCCGGAATTGCCGCTGCTGAACGCAACGTAACCGGCAATTTATCAAAGCAAATATCAGCGGAAAACGCTGTACATTAGCGCGCGACGAGGAACGTGTCAACATCTGGATAATTCGCTTTAGATTACGGGGTGTTTCGCAAAAGCGCGCCAGAGTCTTATTCGCGGCTCGCCCGAAATTAATTGTTACCGTAATTAAATGATGATTACGTGTTATGAAGTTATTAAGGCAAATTGCCCTCGCCGTTCTCTCAGCGCAAAACGCGCTGCCACCATTTATACCGGGAGCGTCAATTAAGTACAATGCGATACAGGATGGAGCAGGAAGTGTTAGCTAATTAATATGCGTAGACGATATGTCAGGCGATGTTTTAATTACTGGCTTCCTATATTTCTCGGAGCATAACAATCTACTTTAATATTTATGGCGTTTCTGTTTTGGTTCAATGATTAAGCATGGTTGTCAAAAATATAATCTGTCAAACTGTCAACCAATTTCTGTGACGTAACAGTTTGATAATGAGCAAGATAAAAGAGAATGGTTGACACCTGCACGTCGCATATCCCCACGGCTTTTGTTTTAATCGCTACTATGACTTAGCTTGAAATGCATCTTTGGTCTCTCCTTATAATTCAGTGGCAATAATTTACGTGTAAGCAAAATTATTTGATCTCCTGGTATTACATTCAATGATGACATTTATTTATCGATCTCTCTTTTCTCAGAAAACAGTATGAATAAATCTGCACGTTTAATATCATTAATCATTTTCGATATTTTGTATTACAGGCCGGAAAAACGTAGTGAAAATTGCGAAAAAAAATTAATTGCCGTCTTGAATGTCACACACGCACGGAAAATGCAACCTAATTATACAGTCTGGTCTTGGTTGTAATTACGTTTATTACGGGTTGCATGCGATTTAAATTTCACGAGCGAGTGCTGCTGCATTAGCGCACAAGAAACATTTATTATAAATGAGGGTAATTTTTAATTTCTTGACGTAATTGAATATCATCACTTCGATAACTTCTTTCAAAGAGAATTACGGATGAAATGCAAAGATAAAAAGAGTAAAAGTAAAAGTGTCGAATTTAGCCCACCCCGCACATATAATGAAATAATCATTGAATTGAGCACTTGATTTGAATCATTTTATTTGAAGGTTAATAAAGTTGTGTGTCAACAAGCTCAAGCCCAATTATTAAATTATAATAATAATAATAATAATAATAATAATAATAATAATAATAATAATAATAATAAATCAGTTTATTAGGCATCACCTTATACAAAGCATAAATCAGGAACAGAATAATCACGCCTAATGGGTGTGGGGTCAGATGAACTAGTAACAAGTTACAGTTCCCTGATCTACCCCCCGCACCCCCAAAATCAAAAGAATACATTTAATCCACGTGAACAGAAAAAAAATGAAAAGAATAAGATACTGTATAACAATACCTGTTGGCAAACTTACACAGATTAGATACATAAATCTAATTAACTAATAAAAGTAAATGCACACACAAAGGAGACACCTGAGTGTTTTGGAGAATATGAATTACTCAGCCTTGCCCACTGAAAAGCATACGATACAGCCTTGTTTTAATCGTGCATGGTGACAGTTTCAAAAAACCTGTAGGTAACGAGTTCAAAACATTAACAATTTGATACTTGTAACATTTTTTAAAGAATTCGAAATTATGGCGAGGAATTGTCAAGAGATCTTTGCGTCTTATGTTGATGTTATGAACATCCGTTCGGAACTGAATTTTATTGTAGAGGTAAGGAGGACATTTATATAAAATAATTTTATGAAAAAAATTGCACTGTGTAAATAACGTCTGTTTTTCATATTGAGCCATTGAAGTTCATTTAGTTTATGAGAAATAGGACATCTACGTCTTATGCCGCATATAAGTCTCATGCAACAATTCTGGACTCTTTCTATACGAGAAGAATCAGAAACTAACAAACAAGGGCCATACACACTATCGCAGAGGTTAAAATGCGATAGGACCAATGACTCACATAGCAAGCGTTTAATTGACGGGGAGAAGAAATGTCGATTAACATAAATTAATTTTAGATTTAAAAAAGCGCGTTGAATAATTTTGGTAACATGAAAAGTAAATTTAAGATCAGAATCAAGATATAAACCTAAACTGCGACAATTAAGTGAGAAATATGAGAGCGATATTTCTTTTTGCCGAACAGCACAACGTTAGTTTTGGCGGCATTAAGACGCAGGCCATGACTATTTGATATTTTCACAAGATTTTTTAAATCATCATTAATCCTATCGCACGCCACATTAACCTTCTCAATATTAAATGCATAATACAACTGTGTGTCATCCGCATAAAGATGAAATTTACAATATTTAAGAGATGACGATAACTGAGAAGTATAAATAGAATATAACAAGGGACCCAGGATAGAACCCTGAGGAACACCACAATAAACGCTTAAGGCATCAGATAAAACGTTACTGCAAAATACTCTTTGAGTTCGGCCATTAAGGTAATTATGAAATAAACTTAGTGCAGAGTCGCACAAGCCAATAGACTTTAAAATAGCCAGCAATACCTTATGATTAATAAGGTCAAACGCTTTAGTGTAATCCAGTAATATTAATAGGACCATCTTATTGTCATCAACCTCGGTAATTACATCATCAATTACATTACGCATCGCACTGCAACAACTGTAGCCTGGCCGGAATCCAGACTGCATCACAGGTAGAATGTTGTGGACTTTGAGAAATTCTCTGAGTTGTTTATCTAAGGTTTTTTCAAGAATTTTAGTTAATACATGGAGAATGCTGATTGGACGCAAGTCACGAAACGATTTAGGGTTTTTATTTTTAGGTAAAGGTAAGATGCGAGCTACTTTCCACATTACTGGAAAGACATGTAGACAATGCAATAATTAATGATATGTGCGAACACCGGCAGTAGATAAGGACAACAAAAAGTCAACAAGTCAATATTCAAGTTATCAGAACCGCTTGCTTTGCTGGAAAAACTCAAAAGAAGTCCAGCAATAACATCCTCTGTTACAGGAGAGAATTCGAAACATTGTCCGTTAAGAAGATTATTACAGTAAAAATTCAGAATTTCAGAAAATTCAGAACTAAAATTATTTAACGATTCCAAAAGGAATTTATTAATTTTATTAACATCGTTAAGAATATCCGGTATAGCAAATTGTCTACTCTCCTGTGCACCCAGTTTATGCAGTTGCTTCCACATTTCTTTAGAGCTACGGTTTGCAATAATACTACTAAAATATGCTCTTTTCTCACATCTAACTGCCTCAGTAACAAGATTCCTCAGAGTTTTATAGCAAGTCCATTGTTCATTCAGACCAGAACGTTTGAAACGTGCCAAAGACTTATCTCTGATATTCATCATAAATCTTAAATTATCAGTCATCCACGGACAATGTTTTTTAGTAGCAATAAACTTTCTAATTGAAATATGCACATCAAAAAACAATATTATCCATCTGATAAATTACATGCCAAGGAATTGAGTACAAGTCAGCATTGAAGTCGATTAAGCTAATATTTTTGAAATCACGATAAAAATGTGAAACGGGCTGAGCCGCATGGCTTGTAAAATATAGTTGTGCACCAAATTAATGAGTAATCGGAAATTTCATGAACATCAATAGTGCCGGAATCGAGAATGACATTTTTTTGTTAGCAATTATAAAATCGATAAGAAAAGTGGAATTAGCAGTAATACGTATTGGTTCATTAATAATTTGCTTTAAATTAAAAGTTTCTAACAGGTCGAGAAACTGAAGAACTGAAGAATCTAAAGGTGATAGGAGGTTAACATTAAAATCGCCGAGAATATACATACAGTCATAAGACAAAGATAATTCCAATAATGTTTCCTCAAGATAAGGAAAGAAATTAGAAAAATTAAAATTGGGTGGCCTGTAAACTACACCCACTAAAATACGCATAGAATTAATAGATATTTTGACCCACATATGTTCAATAAATGCGTTAATCTCTGATTTAATTTTAGTATATTTGATATTTTTCTTTATAAAAGCTCCCACTCCTCCCTTGTACAACGATCACATCTGAGAAAATCGTAATCTGTGATAAGAAGTGAATCAGTCCTTATGTCATCGGAAAGCCAAGTTTCGGTTAAAAACAAAATATCAAAATCATTTACTGTGATAGTATCTTTGATTTCTTGAAAACTGCTAAATAAAGATCTCACATTCAGATGAGCGACTCTTGCGTGTGACACTCACGAAATTATAATAAACTTATGAATAAACGAAAAATATTATAATATTCCCATTACGGCAAGAATTTAAATGCAAGTAAACAGAAGAATATGAATAAGGATTAAAAATAGTATAATTAATAATGGGAAAAGAAGAAAAAGAAAAGAAAGAAGCGGTGCGATTTATTTTCAAATCGAACATAAATGTTGCCATTGAAAGACCAGGAGTTTCTAACACCAAATCGTTCCGAAGCCTTTTTCAGAAGTTGCACTCTTGCAGATGTAAGATTTTCCTTAATGATATACTTAGAATCTTTCAGTAATTTTTTGCTTGCCAGAACACTCCGGCACAAACTATGCGTACCAAATTTAATGATGATGGCTCGGTTCTTCCGATTGGTATTACTTTCAGCTGTGAGATTTTTGCCTGTTCTGTGACATATATCAATGTCTTTGTTACTAATGTCCAATTGTAGTTTATTACGTAATATATCCAAAGTTTTGGTCTTGACGTCTTCATCTGCTTCTTCATGTACTCCGAAAAGTCTGACGCAACTGCGCCTGGAATATTACTTGAGACGGTCGAGTTTAAAATGTAGCTCGGCATTTGCAGTCTCTAATTTAGATATTTTAGACTCAAGATTGTTCACAATGTTGTCTAATTTCTTGTTGATGTCTTCGATTCCAGTTTTTAAATCGGCGATGTCGTGCTCTGACCCCACGCCTAATTTATCAACGTGTATCGTATTAAACACCTCTTTTATTAGTTCAACATATTCTTCGCGTTGACTTTTTGTCAAGACCATTTTTACACAAAGATTCAGTAACGCTAGGGGGCAAACTGACGAACAAATCTCACGTTGATTCACTGAACGAAAACACTTGAAATTGCTAATTAATGAGGAGCAACACAGATCACGACTACTCTGCACGCGCCATTAATTCTACTCTCTATTTAAATCGATTAAGAAGAGCACAGGACTCAATACTTATCCCTGTAGAATTCTACACTTAACACCACTCAAATTATCTTTATTTTCGAACACACTAACTTCTATTGTGTGTATAGGTTTAGTTTCACGTCTTTTGTGCTATTTCTGTAGGTATTTCTGCCCCCTGTAATTTGAAGTCTTTGATAATTGCTTTTTTTTCGTTGGCATTATTACTGTTCGTTGTGATCCTAGTCTTCGATTTGATGAGGTTGATCCTAGTCTTCGATTTGATGAGGTTAATATAATACTTTATTGCGTTCTATTTGAAATCTATTAGTACTTCAAAATATTAATTCTTTTATTAGGTCTTTTTCTACGTGGTTTCCCTTTTTGTTCCTGACGTTTTCAGTTGCTTTTAAAAATGTCTGGCGCTTTACTCGTACTAAAACTTTTACTCGCCGGAGAAATAATTTTATAGTCGCGTAATCATCTCCAAAATGCAACGCAAAAATAAAAATAAAGCCACTCCAAGACGAGCAAACAAGAAATAAGCACCGACATTAGGAGGAACTTCCATAATGAACGTAAAAGCCGGCCGCTGCTTCATCAGTCGCACTTTTCCTTCAACCCCCGGAAGGAATCTAATTCCGCGCGCTGAATGAAAATCAATCACATTTCTCAAGTCCATTTCTTTAAATCGCGGAACCAAAAAGAGAAATCCCTCCTCAAAGGGAAAGACACACATTTTAACTTGAACGTATGTGAAAGCAGTCGGTCATAAAGTTGCGATATACTCGCCCCGTGACCTATAACATTCTGTAACACATATTTCTTCGGCGTTTTCCCTCTTTTCCCTAGCCCGGGGCCCTCTCGCTCGCTCTAATGTGGACCGTATTTTACCTTTTTTATGTCGGAGCACCGGCACAGGTATGACACCTGTTCATTTCAGCATCTCTGTCTCGCCACAATGAACTCGTCGGTCTTCTTCTTACCCGAGGGTGAATGATGCTTCTTTTTTTTGCGACGTGAATATCCGGCCGACATGCAGTGAACAGTACTTCCTGTTACACAGGTCCACTATTCTTTTACATACATTTAAAGGGGGGATTAAAAATTTTAATTACAGTCGTTTCGGCCTGATACTTTCTTCACGCACGTCATTATTTCCTCGAAACAAAACCGATAGGGATAAACAAATCGTGGTTTAAATTAAATTTGAACCTCTTATGAAACGAAGCGCTTTCGAGCGGAATTTTAACTGAAATTCCTGAAATAATGGGGTTAGCGACTCTCGGCATTGTGCACGTCCAGTTATATTTGTAAGATTACGTCGATTACGCAGATATGTCGACCGCCGGACATGATGACACAGTTATCTTGCAGTTGCTGCCCGACATGTTTACGACATGTGAAGCTGTATTGTTAATAAACTCGAGCGCGCACACTGATATTGTTGTTGTTGGAAGCGCGCGTTTTAGTTTGCCAAACGGCAATCGGGGGGGCCTTTGTGTCGGGCGAACTGAATGGCTGCACAGTTGCTCGAGGGAAGTTTTTAATTCACCCTTAATAACTTTCAATTACGCTCGAAATTTAACACTTGTTTAACACCAGCGCGGTGGTAGTTTTATGTAATCAGCAAAACCTATACGTTCAACTAACTCAATTAACGATTTAGAAAAATCAAATTCCAAGTTGGTTCAAATCAGTTCGTCTAGAGTGAAATCAACTAAGAGCATTTTATTTCCTCTTGGAAACATAATGTGAAAGAATGAAAATGAAAGGGCTGTCATTCTTGGCTTAACCTAAACGCATCTCTAATCATTATTTACGGCTCTGTTTCTGCGGCGACTTATGCAAATTCCGAATTTACATAAAGTTAACCGAAAAAGGTCACCTCGCCGACGTTAAGCACATCTAAAACCTGACGCGGATAATTACAGAAGTGCCTAAACACGGGTTTGATGACTTGGGTGAAGCTGACGTCAGCGCGATATTTTACTTCTGCCGAAATTAGTTGGAGCCTCCCTGTTTGAAGTTCACCCAGCCACATGTAACTGCGTGCATTTTCTCAAGACAAACACAGACCTAAATTACCCACCTACGAAAATCATACATACACATAGTAGGCATTAGCCCTTGGATGTAAATTTTCTTTTACCTTAACATAGCTCTGGTTCTAACTTGTACAAAAAGTTTTCCCATCTAGTGTGTTGCTCTCATTTTTTCGCGTATTCACGTATATTCCTTATTTGATCCTTAAACGCCAAAAATAAACAGCAAGGATTTAAATCTGCTGATCGTGGGGGTAAATGCACGGCTTCAACGTCCGAGGATACTCGATATGCACTATGTCTCTTCTCTGTTTATGTGTGTTATGCGTACATTTTTTTATCAAATCGCGTACGTGAATGCAAGTCACAGATTACGAAAAAATGCAACTTGCTGGGTGTTGGTTGGAAAATGTGAAGTGATTATTAGACCTGAAATTGAAACGAACAAAAAACATCAAATGCAATATTTCATTGCTGAAAGTTCTCAGTAACGTACACCGCTACTTTCGTGCTTATTATTATTTTATTTAAACTGGTCGGGAATGTGGGTATGTAATCCAAGGAGCCAGGCGTTACGAGTTAAAAATTCCAAACGACGCGGTGTGTAACTTGATCCTGAATATCACGTTGCGAGACGCGAAATCAGACCAAAAAAAAAAAAGATACGCTGAAATTCCTCCGCAGCTTCCGCTTTCGCAACTCTGTCTTTACGGTATCTCCTCTCGCCTCACCAGGGCGATTAATTAAAAAAAAATCGAGTTATTAAGGCCGTCTTACACTACCCTATTTCTTGTACAAAATTTGATTCAATTTCTATAATAAATATTTGGAACAAGAAGTGCTGGGCTGCAGATAAGGTTCGGATATAGAACACGTTCTATTTTTCATCTAGTTTTGTAATAGGTATATTAAATCTGAATTTTTGTTATTTTTTATAAATACTGTGGTGGAAAATTTACAAAAATCACGTAGAAAATGAAATTCCACCAAGGTTCACTTAATAATGTAGTACTTCGTAAAATAATTTAATATTTGATACAATTAAATTGCTGAAGTTGAACGATTTTTGTACAACACGTAGGGTAGTGTAAAACGGTAATCTAATTTTAGTGGACGTCGTCGGGATGACGTCTTATTCAATACGCATCAGAGTTGTTATGACAAATGTGTGTACACTGGGATGACAATACTAATTGTGTGATGCGTGGAATCAAACAAACGCTGTCACCCTAACGAGTGAGTGGGTCGTGCACAAGCAAATGGATCGATGTATTTATTGCCAAATACTGTCAGCATTATGTATCTGCAAATCGTGCCCATCGACTATTAATTGGGCCGTAATAACAAACGACATAATTTTTTCCTTGTGGCTCTCGATTCAAACTGCAATATTTTATACCATCGTAAAATGAAATCCCAGCTTATGCAACCTACTAAATACTTCTCCAATATTATTTGATGTACCCTCGTATTTAAAGTCTGGTATCTCTATGTAATAATAACACGCGCATGAACTAATTAAATTGCGTCTTTCTCCCACGGTTTCCGCCACTTACAATAAACAAACGGGCCAACTTTACGATCAAAATTTCGCCGCCTCCAAAATTAGTTGGACGCAAAGTATTCAAGATGATTCACCGTTGCACGGATGTTAATTTTGGCTGGCGTTAGTCTCCGCAATGGACCTTGGGAAAATGCGCGAAAATGTTACAAAATTATCAGGCAAAACTGTAGTGTCGTCATTGCTTGCATATAACTAGAATAATCTATCCATTTCTTTCATTTTTTTAATTCTGAAAGAAAAAGAAACAGATTGAAATATCCAATACAACGTGCAGTTTTTGTCTGAACGGGCATGTCTTACGTCAAAAGAGGCGTGGTCTATTTTAAAAGGTAGGTTACTTCTCTCAAAAAGAACATGGTTTGTCTCAAGGAGACATAATTTATCCTTAAAGAAAGTAAGCGCGAGTTGTTTAAAAAAAAAATTACTCAAAATACACGTGATTTGGTTCAAAAGGGTTTTCTTGAAAGGGGCGTGGCTTACGGACTAAAGACACTCCAAAAAGGGGCGTGGTCCACTCCAAATTGAGCTTGAATTGTTCCAAAAGGGGCGTGGCCTCTTTCAAATGTACGAAATGTAATAGTAAATTAACAGTCGAATTATGCGCGGCACATTCTTATTTATTTATTTCATCGTTAAAGAAAGTGAGTGAGTTGTTTCAAAAAGATTTTACTCAAAATACATGCGGTTTGCTCCAAAATGTCACGGTTTTTCTCGAAAGGGGCGTGGCTTACGGACGATCAGGTTCGTTACTTTTAAAAATCTCCTTTAAAAAATATGTCATGTCCAAAATCGAGCTTGGATTTTACTAAAAGGGGTGTGGCTTATTTCAAACGGTGCTTGAATTGTTGCAAAACAGGCGTGGCTTCTTTGGTATTTACAAATTTAGTGAATGTAATTTAATAATGAGGGTAATCCACCTGAAGACCTATTATAAATTACAAAAAAATATCCAGATAAGTTAACAGTCAAATTAGGTGCGGCATATTCTTATTTATTTATTTTATTTTATCCTTAAAGGAGCTAGTGTGAGGGGCGTGGCTGATTTCAATATAATTTCTTCAAAAGGGGTGTGGCTTATCCCAAATCGAGCTTGAATTGTTCCAAAAGAGGCGTGGCTTCTTTCAAATGTACGAGACTTAAGAGCAAGTTAACAGTCAAATTAAGCGTGAGATATTCTTATTTATTTATTTTAGCCTTAAAGAAAGTGAGCGAGTTGTTTCAAAAATATTTTACTCAAAATACATGTGATTTTCTCCTATTTCCTAGAAAGGGGCGCAACTTACGGCAGAGAGAGAAAATAAAATAAAACCAAGCTCGAGGATGTGGCTTATTTTTATATTTCTTCTTCAAGAGAGGTGTGACTTATCTCAAATAGAGTTTAACATTATTCCAAAAGGGGCGGAGCTTCTTTCAAAAGAACAGGATTTAACATCAAGTTAAAAATTTAGTGCGACATATTCATATTTGTTTTATCCTTAAAGAAAGTGAGCGAGTTGTTTCAAGAAACAACAACAACTGAAAATACATATGATTTGTTTGTTAAGGCAAAGGTTTTGCTCGATAGGGGCGTGGATTATGGAATAAAAACATTGAAGTTTTATTATTTTTAAAAAGTTTATTGTTATTAACGAGGTTTTCCCCAAAATGGGTGTGGCTTATCCCAAGTGGAGCTTGATTTGTTCCAAAAGGGGCGTGGCTTATTTCAAATGTCCGGGACTTAATAGCAAATTAACAGCCAAATTGGGAGCAGCACCGAAACCATGCCCTAGGCTTATCACAAAAGCATGTGGCGCTTGTTTCAAAAACCGAACTATGGGATTAAGTGTTGATTAAGATCGTCCAACTAGGTAAGCTTGCCTATCTCCAAGGGGACATCGTTTGCTTTAGAATGACTTGCCCGAAAGGATAGCGTATTAAAGGAGGCGTGGTTTATCTGAATAGGAACGTGACCTGTCTTGCGATTCTAATAGATCTCTAAATGATTGGGGGTTATGAAAAATGAGGATTAAGCTTATTGCAAAAGAGTACTTTGTCCCAACAAGGGGCAAAAATGTGCGTACCTTAACAACAAGGTAGGCGTATTTTATTTCAAATAGGGCGTGGCATATTTTAGAAAGAACAAAGTTATTCCAAATACAACATCGTTTATTATTTGTTTCAAAGTGGGTGGATTAAGTAATGAATCCTTGCTTGCTTTAAAAGGACATGCCATTTGCCACAAAGTAGATATGTGTTATCATCAAAGGCAAAAGGAAAGTTTCTAAACAAATGCGATTTTTCTTAAGATAACAAATAAGGCGTGGCTTATCCGAATAGGACTTTGATTTGCATTGTGGTTCTCAAAATGGGCGTGGCTTATATTATAAGCATAAGTCAATCTTGAAGTGACTTTAAGAATGGCGTGACTTACGCTAAGAGGATTGCGAATTGTTTCCAGATATCCAAGCTCAGGCATTTCTCTCTTACCTTACCTTCTTTGACCTATATGGAAATGGACAGTACAAGGTAATATTACAACACTAAGCACCAAATTAAGAAGAAGCTTTTTGAATTAGTACATTCATGATCTGATCCCTTTTATGTTCAAACAATTCATTTAATCGACAGATAAAGATCAGATGGCTTTTGATAAGTCTCGATGGTCGCTTACATTTGCTTGGAACTACCGTCCCAATGCCGGTCATGCGGTATTTAACCAAATAACTCATGAGAAATAGAACCATTTTAATGACACGAGCAACTAGGAAGCGGAAGAAATGAAGACATGGAAAGGAGAATTTTAAGAAAGACATCCCATGAGAAAAAGAAGGCGATAGATGGATAAGGAGGAACGACGAGGACATAAAAGAAATTGAACGTCAGTTTAAATCTTTGATAAAGATAAAGATGATCAGAGATCAGATGGATGTAAATAGTGGAAGAGGAATTAAAAGAGAAGGCAAAAGGTCAAAATCCAAAAACAGAAATGATTGGAAGAAAATGCCATGCATATCATCCCCAAACCTGTAGACATTCAGTTTGTTACCCCCAAAATAATGTTATACGTTTGAAGAGAGGATGAAAGGAAATGACCTAAAAGGCTTAGAGCTTCGTTGATCTAATGCCTTTTACTTTAAAACATGTTCTACTTTTTTCGCGTCGATAAGATCATTGATGATACTTTTAATAAAGTTCGATGTTTGTTTTGTATATTATCAAGCCATCGCTCTTCAAGCTTTGTTTATTATGAAGGCAATCAATTTGTAAACGTCTGTCCACATCTCAAGCTGCTTTATAAATAGTTTCCCGCCCCATTTTCGCCTCGGCTACGTGCTGGATTGCGCGTAAAAAAATTCACGTTCGCGAAAACCGAAGGTGTGCGCCTAATGCCTCGTTAAATACAGCGTACTTACGAAGAAAAGCGAGCAAGTATCAAAGATATTTCCATTTCCGATTCGGTTCCGTTACATTAGTTCTCGACAAAATTTCTATAAATTCAATTCCGCGCCGGCTCCGTTTCCAGAGACGCGAGCGGCCCAATTTTCATGATTTGCATATTTTTGCGCCCTCCTTAAACTTCGCCCCCAGAGAGAGGAGAAAATCAGGCGGGTTTTATAAAGACTGTTTTAATGTAATTCCGTTTGAGAAATATATAGCCATCGAGAGGACTGCCGCGCCGGATCGGACGCGGAGAAGTTTTATTTAAAAATACGGGGGGCGGCGGATGCGACTTGTACATTTATTTTTTTTTTCCTTCCCCTCTCTCTACGTTGTTTCGTCGCAGTGTGTAAAATACTGTCACGGGGTTGCAAAGTGAGTTATGTTATGTGTGAAAATAAGGTCGCTTGTAACATGTATAAAAATGATTGCTTTAATACTGCCATGCACTACGAAAGAAATAATAATAAAACGAAAAACCAGGAGCAGCGAATTTTAAACACCGATAAAGTAGAATTAAGAAAGTTCGTTAATTGTAACCCTTCGAGTGAAGGCCGATTCAGAGACAACCACAAACACCACTTCTGTTTTCAATAGACACCTCAAGTTCAGTAACACCCTATATTATAAGGTGCCATACCATACAGGATCAGGCAACTGGATCCGTTTAAAAAAGCTTTAATGTCTCGTTGATGACGTCGTTCCTAATCTCTTCTATCCATCAAATAAATGGGTTAGCTTCGACGGAGTAAGAGGAGTATGGTTTACCGGACTATTCAGCACCAACGAGTAAGGTGCGGACTATGATAGTGATTTGCCAGACTATACAGCACTAGCAGTGATTATTACAAATATTTCTTGTCGTGGCATGATTTTGTTGATCGCTAAGCAACGTGTGAGCCTCCTCACAGTATTATTGCAATTAAAATTAGAATATTAATAAACGAAAAACTTAGTGCCTTTTTTCAATCGACAAACAAAAAGCCAATTGCCAAATTAATTAATCAACCAATTCTTTTAATTTGATCAAATTAGGTTAATGTTACCTGCGATTGTTTCACCAGAAATTAAAAGCACCGATCTAATTTCATCTGACATTTTAATCAACTAATTCCTCGCCCTGGATTCCTCCACCAACGAGAAGATAAAGTTAAAGCGAAACCTATTTGCACACTCGGCGTGTTTATTGATATGTAGAAACGCATCTTTAATGCAGGTGCTTGCTGCAACTTTATTTATAGAGAGAACTCGCGTCAGAAGCTCCATCGCAATTTTGATTTGTTTATGCACTCTCGTACAGAGATGGAGATTACGGTTAATTTTGTTTGCCGGAGCTTCGAGGGTTCATTAAAAGGAAAAAGGTTCAGTCTTCCGTTAAGGAGAGCTGCATTAAAAGAGTGAGGGTGCATATTTATGCTGCTTCTTATTAATCTTGCTTGGCATGTCATAACTTCGTTACTTCGTGCAGCCCAGAGAATTTAATTGTATGAACTTTTTATTACTAATTGAAAATACCGTGCGATCGAAATTAAACTCCAGACAGGATAATCTCTGGTACCTGGGCAACGACTAGGTCTTCTCCTCCGTTGTGCAATATTTAATAAAGCTTTTAACGACGTTAAATTGCGACATATTATATGAGAGTCGAGATCAAAGCTTCCGTTGTCTGCAAATTGTGCAACATTGTTTCGTAATTAGAAATAACAGGAGGGCGATGACGCTGGCGCTATCAGATTGCATAAAACGTGCTTTTGCATCTTTTTTTTAATGGTTTTGTTGCTCTTGAAACGGTGTGCCGAATTAGTCCATCTGGTCTCGTTGTCCGGCGGTGCTTATTACTTTATTTGCTTGTGCATTTTTTAGCTTTTAATTATTTGCTGTGTCGCGCTATCAACAGGTTGAAATGAAATTTTCAAATGCAATGAATTTTCTATTTTTAACCAATTAGCATTCGATTTTTTTTTTTTTTCTAATGAACAAAAATAGAAACAAGTAATAGTTTTTCTTTTAAATAAAAATTCAAACATTTTTAAACTTTTTAAAATTTGTTATCAATCAAATCGTTCGGGCCTTTCAAAATTTACTATTGTGGGCATGATCGTAGTGGTTTTTTAACAAAATATAAACTTTATTAAACAAATATAAATATAAAGAAATTAACACGACATATGACAACAAGCAAAGAAATTAATATAACAATTTCACTATACAGCACCAGCGGCTGAATATTTAATTAAGAAATGCTGGCTTGAACCAATGTTGCCAGATCAGATAAAGCCAAATTCATGACCCGAGCGTCGAAAATTCGTGAGAAATCGTGAGATTCCGGAAAATTATTCTAAATTAAACTTAAGGTACCTTAAAGGCCCAAGTACTTATCTATGAACAGAAAATAATTTTAAAAAATTGTATGAAAACATTTAATTTAATGGAAAGTCTAAGCCGCGACAACTTGCAATCGCTTTTTGACCTAACTTTGCATAGGGATTGACAAATTGCAGCCAGTTTGCTGCTTAATAAGTCATACAAGGCGGCCAAGCGTGCTGTCAAAGCGTATTGAAAGTTTTTAAAAAAAATTGTTGCTAGTCGGTTTTGATTGTAGTGGATTCCTCGAGCATCCTCTGTACAGCTGTTTTGACAATTGCAAAATGTCGCGCCTTAGACTTAACTATTACTATTACATCGCAGTTGCGAATAACTAGGACAGGAGGTTTGGTTTGCAGTGGAATTTCGAGCCGAAACAGCTGTACAGAGGATGCTCGAAGAATCCACAGCAATCAAAACCAGCAACAAAATTTTTAAATAAATTTAATAATAATACTAATTAACAAGTCTTTTTTATATTTTTATATTTCTCTAAATGTTTGTATTTAAAATACTTTCTTGGCTACACTACTTAAGCTATAAAATTAATTACAGATACAAAAGGAGGACGAAAGAAACAAAAGAAGATCGACATATTTCTACGGCGGACTGTGAAATAAACAAATCACCAACAAAAAAAATAATCTTGTTTGAAACGTTGGTTCGATTAAGAAAATTCTAATAAAAAAGAAATAAAAATAAAAAAAGGAAATACGAAAACATGAAAAAAGAAAAACAAAAGAAGGTCGACGGTTATTAAGTAGACTACCAAAATCTCAAGAAAAAAAAAGAAGAAATCATAATAACTCGACAAAAAAGGACTGAAACAATCGAGGAATAAGTAAAACAAAACAAAAGATCGACGTTTCTACGGCGAAATGTATGTAAATTAAATCTCCGACGGAAAACAAAATAAATGAAGTGTCAACTTCGACAAAAAATGAATGCGACAAAGGAAGTAAAAAAAAAACAAATGAAAGCTTGATTTTATTCTCAAAAGTTTCACACCGGAAATCATCAATTTCTCATTTATTTTCAGCTTACTTTTTGCTCACTGAGAGCCTTTTGATTTTCAGTCGAATGAGAATAAGCGATCTTCTTTTTTTTTCTGTTCATCCAAACCTGCGATTTGTTGTCGTTTGTTTCGGTGTTTGTAAAATTCTTATCTTTAAAACTGCAGCAGCTTATCACTATTTGGTTTTTTTTTTATAAAAAAAATTCCGCGCAGGTTATCTAAAAGATCATCAACGATCGTATTTTGTTTTCGCTCATTGATTTACTTTAGAAAAGTCGAGACGTCGACGATCGTCTTTTGTTTTCGCCCGTCGCTTGATTTTCTGTAGAAAAGTCGAGGTAACGTCGACGATCGTCTCTTGTTCTCGTCCGTCCATTTACCGTAAAAAAGTCGCGATCATCAACGATCGTCTTTTGTTCCCCTCGTTGATTTTCTTTAGAAAAGTCGCGACGTCGACGATCGTCTTTTGTTTTCGCCCATCTTGAGTTTCTGTAGAAAAGGCGAAGTAACGTCGACGATCGTCTCTTGTTCTCGACCGTCTATTTACCGTAGAAAAGTCGCGATCATCAACGATCGTCTTTTGTTTTCCCCCGTTGATTTCCCTTAGAAAAGTCGCGATGTCGACGATCGTCTTTTGTTTTCGCCCATCGCTTGATTTTCTGTCTTTTGTTTTCGCCCGTCGCTTGATTTTCTGTAGAAAAGTCGAGGTAACGTCGACGATCGTCTCTTGTTCTCGTCCGTCCATTTACCGTAAAAAAGTCGCGATCATCAACGATCGTCTTTTATTCCCCTCGTTGATTTTCTTTAGAAAAGTCGCGACGTCGACGATCGTCTTTTGTTTTCGCTCATCGCTTGAGTTTCTGTAGAAAAGGCGAAGTAACGTCGACGATCGTCTCTTGTTCTCGACCGTCTATTTACCGTAGAAAAGTCGCGATCATCAACGATCGTCTTTTGTTTTCCCCCGTTGATTTCCCTTAGAAAAGTCGCGATGTCGACGATCGTCTTTTGTTTTCGCCCATCGCTTGATTTTCTGTCTTTTGTTTTCGCCCGACGCTTGATTTTCTGTAGAAAAGTCGAGGTAACGTCGACGATCGTCTCTTGTTCTCGTCCGTCCATTTACCGTACAAAAGTCGCGATCATCAACGATCGTCTTTTGTTCCCCTCCTTGATTTCCTTTAGAAAAGTCGCGACGTCGACGATCGTCTTTTGTTTTCGCCCATCGCTTAATTTTCTGTGGAAAAGCCGAAGTAACGTCGACGATCGTCTCTTGTTCTCGTCCGTCCATTTACCGTACAAAAGTCGCGATCATCAACGATCGTCTTTTGTTCCCCTCCTTGATTTCCTTTAGAAAAGTCGCGACGTCGACGATCGTCTTTTGTTTTCGCCCATCGCTTGATTTTCTGTGGAAAAGCCGAAGTAACGTCGACGATCGTCTCTTGTTCTCGTCCGTCCATTTACCGTACAAAAGTCGCGATCATCAACGATCGTCTTTTGTTCCCCTCCTTGATTTCCTTTAGAAAAGTCGCGACGTCGACGATCGTCTTTTGTTTTCGCCCATCGCTTGATTTTCTGTAGAAAAGTCGAAGTAACGTCGACGATCGTCTCTTGTTCTCGTCCGTCCATTTATCGTAGAAAAGTCGCGATCATCAACGATTATCTTTTGTTTTCCCCCGTTGATTTACCTCAGAAAAATCGCGACGTCGACGATCGTCTTTTGTTGAATCGTCGATCTCAGACAAAATTTGAAACATAATTGCAAAAATTACCTTGCTTTCAGTTATTCATTTATATAAAATTGTCTGTTTTTATTAAATAAAGTAAATAAATAAATTCTCTAAAAACAAAATATTTTGTAAGTTCTCCATGTATTATACCCTTTTTTAGGATAAAATACGGTATTTTATCATAAAATACAGTATTTTATTATAAAATACGGTATTTTATTATAAAATACGGTATTTTATTATAAAATACGGTATTTTATCATAAAATACAGTATTTTATTATAAAATACGGTATTTTATTATAGAATACGGTATTTTATTATAAAATACGATATAATACATGGAGGACTTACAAAATATTTTAAAATACCACTGTAATTGTCAGTATCATAAAATACACATAGGGATGTGCGAAGTATTTTAAAATACCGTATTTTTACATCACTACTCAAATATCAAAATACAGTACCAAAACAGGCACCAAAGTATCTTGAAAATACAAATTGCAAATACATACATCAGTGCTATATTTGTCTGGTTCTTCGTATTACAACAGGATGTTCCACTTATGACGATTTCTTTCATACCTAAGTAGTTACTCATTATACAAAAAAAAAAAATTCAAATGAAAATATCATAAGGAGCAAATTTTAAAAATAGTTTGTTGTATACAGACTGTTACGCTTAGTCTAAGCGTTATGGTACTTCTTTATTCTAAATGGAACACCCTATACGTTCTCAATAGAATTTTAATCTGACTGTATATTCTTATATACTTGAATTCAAAATTAAATTTCAGTGAGGCTTTGTCTATAATAATGTATAGAGTGTGATTTTTAATGAGTGAGGATATTGTGAATTTGGTGCCATAGTTTTCAGTATATGTTACGTTTTAAATGTGGCTGCGATAAAGAAATATTGGATTATTCAATGTTGAATTTCACGTTCTTTTGTTTTTGATATTTTTAATTCCTTTTATTTCACTACAGCCATTCTTATATCAAAAGAAAAACGATAAAGGTGACAGAACCGAATGTTGCCAACGTAATAGCAATTCAGTGTGGCGGTATATACAAATCATCTTCAGTCATTGAACATCACGCTGTATAAGCTGAGTAGTTTTTGAGATATTCGTAATTTAATTTCATAAGTTTAACTCGTCGCTTTTAATGTTATAAAATATGTAAAGCATATCGTCGTGGATGATTAAGCTTGATATTGACAAAATTAAAAAAAATTAAATCAAGAAAAATGAAAACGTGACTTTTATCAATTTTGTTGCAAATCGGTTTTGATTGCAGTGGACCCCTCGAGCATCCTTTGTGTAGTTGTTTCGGCCCTATTTGGGGCCTCGTCAGCAAAAGCGTAACTCGAGACTTCCACTGCAACCCAAACTGACCTGTCCAAGGTTATTGGCAAATGTGATGTAATAATAATGAATAGTTTGAATCGCGACATCCTGCGATCAATTTTTGACACAACTTTGTATAGGATGTGAGAAATTACAGCTACTTTGCTATTTAATAAGTGATCGCAGGATGTCGCGATTCAAACTATTGTGATTTTTACCATTTAACTAAAAAGATGCAAGTGCAGTTTAACAAAATCATGAAAATCAAGATTTATGACTCGTGTAAAGAAAAATCTTAGGATATTTAAAATACATATTTAATATTTTTATTTCCTTAAACATATAAATATGAAGGAGTAATAAAAATATATAACACAATAATTGCAATAATAATTTTTCTAAATTTAGTGCAAGGCGGTTTTGATTGCAATCGATTCCTGAGCATCCTCTTGGACTACTGCTTCGGCCGTATTTGGGACCTTTTCAGCCAAGAACTTCACTGCAATCAAACCTACCTGTCGTGTCTTAAATTATTGATTAATAATCTTTGTATATATATAATTTTGTAATGATCTTCGGGCTCTTCCTCCGCGTAGAGTTCTCAAGAGAACCGTTTTTGTCTTGACGACGTTTGGGCAGAATCACATCTGCCACATTCAGGTCTTCTTTGCTGCTTGCTTGGTTCTGCTTCTCATTGTTATTGGAATTGAACTGAAGATGGAAAAGCTACGCATAAAAAGAAGTAAACTACTTTCCTGGAGCGCTGCCGAGATGACAAGATCATATCGAAGAGCATGAAGCTGGCATTCCACAAGAAGAGCAACCAAACAAGACGCATCCTCAGAAGGGCAAGCTTAGCCTTATTACGCGAATACCACGACACCAGAAGAGAATTGAATAAAATCAACACCGAACTCCTGAAACTACATCTTGAATTGATGAACACGTTGCACCCAATATTATGGACAAAACTGGATCAACTTATGGAGTTCCGAGCAAAAACGGATTCGAAACTAACAAGAGAGAAGCAAAAGAAAAATTCCAGCGTCTACAAGCTGAGCAGAGACCAAAGAAGATAGTGACACCGACAATAGATGAAACAACTAGAACTGTCTTAGCCAAAGTATTCAAGTACGCAGTAGCACCTTCTCGCATACCAGTGGAAACTATAATATGTAACGTAAAAGCATCAATCGCCGAGCTACCAGAAAGTACTGCCGAAACCGTACGACAAGAGTGTCGAGAATATTACGCACAGCAAGACCACCGAAGAAGAATTTGTCACAAGAAGGACTTCAAGCTCTACGTTCACTAAAGGAAAACGAAGATATTATTATGCTACCAGCAGACAAGGAAAAGCAACGTTAGCAATGGACATCACCGATGACGAACAAAAGATAAAAGTGCTTTTAGAAGATCCAGCACACAAACCTAGCGCTACGGATCCAACGACATATCTGGAAAAGACGGCAAAACGCCAACTGATTCCAAGGAAGAAGTCGTCCAAGTCTCCAAAACTGTATGGACTGACGTTACAACGTTAGAACGTTACAACATACAAACATACAACACCCGCGGAAACCTACGATGTAATATATATATGCTGTGTTCTTCCGGGTGTGTTTATGCATAACAACGAGAAGCAGCCGAGAAGACCTGAAGATGGCAGATATGATTCTGCCAAGACAACAACGGTTCTTTTGCACAGAGGTTGTTATGCGAGTCGAACTCGCATAACAACGAGGAGCAGAACCAAGCAAGCAGCAAAGAAGACCTGAAGATGGCAGATGGGATTCTGCCAAAACGTTGTCAAGACAACAACGGTTCTTTTGAGAACCCTACGCGGAGGAACACCAAGAAGAACAACACAGCACATATATATATACAATCCGAAGGGAAGTACGCCACACTTGTTGAAATTTAATTGAATGTAGTTTAACGAGGATAAACGGCTGTTGATTGGGCGTTATTTAAAGAACTCCTTTTAACTTCTGTCGATATTTCGCAATTTATTTATTGCTTCATCAGGACCCAAATTGAAGAGTAGTTAAGCTAGTGATGAAGGTAAATAATGACGTAATACGAAATCATTAAACAAAACTGTAAATATTAGTCATGCCTTTGTGTGCGTGCCACAGAGAAGTATTTTGAGACCATTTATTTATTTGGTATTTAAATAATTTATCAACAGCTATAATGTTTGTAATTACGCAGACGAACATAAGTAGTAATTTATTCAGAAATCAAAAAACTACTTCAATTACGTCAAAATATTACAGGATGACTTTGAGCAAAGCTACAGTGTGTTCAGAAGTGATTGAACACACTGGCGTTTGAATTTCCCGCCTGCCAGATTATTTTTAAAAGTTGTTACTAAGTTTTGTACCGTTTTACCATGCGCCTCACATGGAATAATATTTATTATTTTAACATATCTACATGTTATGTGACTCTTTTTCTTTTACCAATGAAAGACATACAGCAGCAACTGGTAATACGAAAAAGCTTTTTTGATAATAATAATAATAGTAAAGTAGAAAATGTAAAAATATTTGGAATTCGTCATACTCAGCAGGATTGTTGCAAGGTGGTAATTACTAATACTTCAGCGCGCTAAAATCAAACGCCCTTCAATCATTTCTGAACACACTATATAAAACATCAGTAAAATATTTGATGTTTCAGTTAACTAACAATAAATTAGATTGGATTAGCACGGTCGCTTGAAAATGATTCAATGGGGAAGAACTGGAAGCGAAATAAGAACCTAGAGTGCACTTGTGAGTAAGCAGAGGATAAGCTCGTTAAGCACCGGATTAAATGTACAAAAAGAACTAATACCTGCGCGAGTGCAAGGTATTTCCAATTGAAAGGCTCTCGTTCAGACCTAATTAAGATATAGTTTCGCAGAGACTGAGAAGGAATGGAATTAGTCCATTAATCAAATCGACCACCTTTTATTTGGATAGTATTATGTATGTTCTACAAAATAATTGTAAAAGTAACAAGCGGTTCTGGCGACATTACATATTTATAGGTCCATTAGTAAAATTATCATTGAACATATTCTCGTTCGTGTAACAAAATTATGAGTAAAACATTTTACGCACATTAAGTATGCATAGCGTATTATACCCGGTTCACTCTTAACTTCATTATTTACACCGCGTCTGTCTCTTTCTGGGGCGCGTTCGCAAAACAGGTGGAAAACGAAAGAGGAGAGATTTGAAGCAAATTGACTCGATATTCTATTACGAGCGAGCACTTTTGCCTAATTTAATTCCGCGCTAAAATAGTGCGTATCAGGGCGCGCGCCCCGTGACATATTAGTGGGGCCCGCCTCAGCGCGGAGTGGCCCCATTAAAACGAAATAAATTTTTAAATTCAATTATGCCGCGAGCAGAACTATACGGCTGATAAAGTTTCCATTTTAGATTTATTCGCTGTTGTAACGCCCGGCCCCGCCGGAGTTATGGATAAATAAGGGGCGCGTTCAGTAACACGTATTTATGTACTCACTACAATCACCGGCCGGAAAATGATTTATGGCCATGAATTCTTTCCCAAATGATCTATCGGGTGTACTCTCACTTTGGTACACGTTCATTGTTCCAATCCCATAACGTATAATTTATGTTTTTCAAATGCACATCAGTTTTTACGAAAACAACAATAAATAGTATAAAGAAAACCCTAGTGTAAACAAATATTACGTTGTGGGTATTTGTTTATGGTGATGAAGTGGAGAAACCGTAATGTATGTAATAAAACCCTTATTAATACAAGACCACCGTTGAGTTACGATAATTCGAATGTTAAGTACCTGTCGGAAGTTTATGTGTGTACAAAGCCAATAGAAACCACGAAACGTGATTAAGTTTATTATTTAATAGTGTGTAGTTACCCCGTTAACGATATAACTTCTAAACTGTTCTACTGTGTACAGGTTGAATTAACAGATTTAATGACGCTCATCATACATATGCCGGAGACTTTAAATAAAGCCGCCCCCCCCCCTCACCCGAATTTTCACGGCATAATTTAACTTACCACCTCGCACTCGTCTTTAATTGTTCATAATTATCGTGTTCCTCCCCCGACACAGACAATAATTTAAGGGCGCCCGCACAGCTGCGTATGAGTTACGACACGCGTGATTTAGGTACGCGCACTTTATCTCTTTCATTTTCGGGGGGTTGGTATCTTTTAAAATGTTTTTCCGCTGGGAAAAAAGCGCGTGTTTTCTCTCGAGTTTGTATAGGGTTGCACTTTGTTAGAATAAATCCGGTTTGTTTTAAACGTGTTTCCCCTCCGTGCGTCCGATGAAATTCGCCGCCGCCGCCACCGCCGCCCACCCTTGTTTCTGCTTTTATTTTTTATTCCCCCGCTGCGGTCTTGATAAATATGTAACGCGAACTTGAAACCGGGACCTAATTATTTTAGCAGAATAAACACTGAAATTATTTAGCAAAAGGGACGGTTTTACTGGAGCTTATCCTCTTATAATATACGAGGCAACATTTTAATACATTTTTTTTTGTTTTAATTAAATTCACCAGGAAATTATTTTCAATTTGAGGTTAAAGAATATGTAAGTGAGCATATTTTCTTTAAATTTAATTAATGCTGGAACTTTATAATACAGGGTGACTGACAATTGTTTCGCGCAATAGAATGAATGTCACAGATTTCAGGAAGGAAGTTTAAAAAATTCTTCAAAACAGTTTGTAATTAATTAAAAATTATTCCCGAAATCACGTTTAACAGATGAGAACGGAAGTCTGAGTTGTTTCTATTACGAAACGTAATTATTAGTAATTTCTAAAATTAATAAGGGTAACACATTCGCAATTCATTAGACGTTTTATTTCAAACTCTTCCAAATGATGTTGTTTGACACAGGACCTTACTTCTCAAAATGAACCTATTCAAAATCATGTTACAGAAATAACAAATGCACACCGAATTACAATTGTAATAATTATCGAGAGGTGGTTTTAGACTTTAATTTTAAAGCAACACCAAGTGGAGCTATTTCCGCGTTTTTATTTCGGTTTTCTTATTTTCTCTGCCTTTTATTGTCCATTTCCATCTCCTTCAGACTATCCTTCACCTCCTCTAACCGCCTCTTTCCTTTCACCTTCAATTCCTTCGTCTTAGTTTACTTTGCTTCGTCATCATGCTTTCTAGTGATACACCCCTGCCATCCAAAATCCTTTCTGTTACACCAAGTTTTTTTTGACAATTCCTTTCTCATTGCTTCTTCTTTTTCTTCTCTTCCTTCATTGGTGAAGGTGACGGAGTTGGAACATGAAAGGGTGCCTAATTTATAATATTAGATAAAGGAGTAGCTTCAAAAATGGTTTATTTAACCCTTCGTTTGTTTCCCCAACGAGAGATTCTTAAATTATCTCCAGGCAAATGCCAATTGGTTGTTTCTTTAATTTTTTTTATCAACCCTTGCCATAAACTTGGATACCACGTCTTAGCTTTACTGGAAACTAATCTCAAGGTGTCAACGACTTCTTTTTCAGTTAAGCTAAGACATATCGTCCAAATTTTAAAAATCACCCGGTATTAAGCCTGTATTGACATTAGCACGGCTACTGTGTTACATACAGGATGGCTGATAATTGTTCCGCCAAAAAAAAAGGCGTAAGAAAAATGATGTCACAGATTATACATAGATTGAAGTTTAAAAGATTCTTCTAAACAGTTTATAATTAATTTAAAAATTATCCCATCCCAAATCAAGCTGCGGCACCAAGGTTAAGATTTTCTTATTGACTACTAACTTCCACACAAAGTGATCTTGACGCACATCTCAATTCATTTTATTACACATTTATCAGCTAGGAACGGAAGTTTATAAACAATTGCGTGTGAAATAGGGGTAACAAATTCACAATAGTTTATTAATTCTGGGGGACTTTTACTAAAGCGGAATGTACCAGCTGCTTCATTCATTTCTCTGTCTTTCACTGTCCAATTCCATCTCCTTCAGACTATCCTTCACCTCCTCTAAGCACCTCTTTTCTTTCGCCTTAAATTCCTTCGTCTTAGCTTACTTTGCTTCGCCATCCTTCTTTCCAGTCATCCCAAATCCTTTCTCTTACACCGAGTTTTTTTTAAACAATTCCTTTCTCATTGCTTCATCTTTTTCTTCTCCTCCTTCATTGTTTTCGACTTTTATGCCTCGAGTGTTTTACACTTCTAATATTTTGGCTAAGGTCCAACAACCACCCCAAAGGAACAGCAGGTGACGGAATTGAAACATGAAAGGGAGCCTAATTTATAATATTAGATGAAGGGGTAGCTTCAAAAATGGTTTATTTGTTTCCCCAACCAGAGATTCCTAAATTGTCTCCAAGCAAATACCAGTTGGTTGTTTCTTTAATTTTTTTATCAACTCTTGCCATGAACTTGAATAATACGTCTTAGCTTTACTGGAAACTAATCTCAAGGTGTCCAATGACTTATTTTTCAGTTAAGCTAAGGCATACCGTCTAAATTTTAAAAATCACCCGGTATTAATCCTGTATTGACATTAGCGCCGCTACTGTCCTACATACAGGGTGATTGACAATTGTTCCGCCAAAAAAATGTCACAGATTACATAGATTGAAGTTTAAAAGATTATTCTAAACAGTTTATAATTAATTTAAAAATTATTCCAAAATCAAGCTGCGGCATTTAAGTTGAGAAAAAGAAAATTTAAGTCACCCGGTATTAGGTCTTTATTCACATTAGCACAGATATTATGCTACATACATATAGAGTGACTGACTGAGACTACTGTTACGCGAAAAAAAAAGCGTAAGAGAATGTCACATATTAAAGGAAAAACATTTAAAAAAATTTTCTGAATAGTTTCTAATTAAGTAAAAAAATGACTCCCAAATGCGGCTCTGCATTTAGAATACACCGCCACGTTCTTTAAAAGCGGACTATACAGGGTGACTGACTACTGTTATGCAAAAAAAAACAAAGAGAAAAACGTTTAAAAAATTCTTCTGAACAATTTCTAATTAATTTTAAAAAAATGACCCCCTAATGCGGCTCTGCATTTGGAATACGACGCCACGTTCTTTAAAGGTTTTTATTGTCAAGATCGCATTAACCTTGACACACATCTCATTTCGTTTTATTACACGGTTAACAGCTGAGAACGTAAGTCTGAGTTGTATCATTTACGCGACGTAATTATTAGTAATTTCTAAAATAAGGGTTATAAATTCACAAATAATTTTGTAAATAACTGTTGGTTAACTCATGCGGATTATTTACTAGAGCAGAATGGACCAGCTGCTTCACCCATAAAAAATCACAAGGATTTAAATCGGGTGATCGCAGAGGTAAATCCACGGCCCGTAACAACCGAGAACGGTATATGTTGTTCCTCCTCTATTTATCTGCGTTATAAATACATTTTTTAATCAAATCGCGTACGTGAATAAATGGATTAAGAACTTAATTCAAAGTGGAACAAATTATTCAAAGTGAAAACAATGCTTACGGTGGAACCAAGGACAACCTACAACCAGCGCACCAAAAACACAGGATAGATAGTTGCAAACGCGTCTTGAATTTGTTAAACTTTTAATAGATTTATGTTAGTAATAATTCGTCACACACAAAACGAAATTATAATAATTAACAGATTGCGAAGGTATTTACTGATTATAATGTTTTAAATTCTGTTTGTCAAAGAATGTTTATGTATGGAATAATCTGGTTCAGCTAATTTGCATGCATTTGTTAAATAAATATTTTGTAGTTCAGTCGTTGACCTAAAAGCGAAGTTGACTTTATGGAACTTCACGTAATTATTCAAAGTGGAAACAGTGCTTACGGCGGAGGGAGGAACAATTTACAACCAGTGCAACAAAAGCACAGAGTTAGAGAATTGCGAACGAATCTTAAATTTGTTAAACTTTTAATAGATTTATGTTAGTAATAATTCGTCACACACGACACGAAATTATAATAATTAACAGATTACAGAGAAATTTGCTGATTATAATGTTTTAAATTCTGTTTGTCAAAAAATGTTCAGGCATGGAACAATCTGGTTCAGCAAATTTGCATGCATTTGTTAAATATATATTTTATAGTTCAGTCGTTGACCTAAAAGCGAAGTTGGCGTGATGGAACTTCACGTGATTATTCAAAGTGAAAACAATCTTAGTAATAGTAATAATTCGTCACACACAAAACGAAATTATAATAATTAACAGATTACGAAGGTATTTACTGATTGTAATGTTCTGGTTGTCATAAAATGTTTAGGTGATTTACCTGCATTTGTCAAATACATATTTTGTTGTTCGTATTCCATGGCGTCGGTCGTTTACCTATATTTGGGTGCGATTATTTGACTTTAATTTTAATTTAACTATTAAACTTTGTTGACGTGAAGTTCCACATGAAGGTCAAATTCACGATCGATGCCACGCAGCCGTGCCTACCACAGAACTTTTATGAGGGCATTTATTTCGTTCCTTTATTTTTTAACCAGAGGCGTATCGTTTTGGGGCTAACATTTTATTAATTAAATCTCGAAAACTAAAGCAGAAAGATTTTTTTTAACAATTTTCCCATACTCTCGGACATCGCTTCTTATCATGGTTTTTCTTTGGCGGAACAATTATCAGTCACCCTGTATGTACAGGAGGCAACGTTTTAATTTTATTTCAATTAAATTTATCGAGAAACTTGAACTTAATTTTATACTAATCGATTAATCGTTTCCGTTTAAAATGAACTTCCGTAACAAAATGTCGCCAAAAAAAGAGCGACTTTTAATACCCTTCCTCATCGCAGCCGTTACCTTTATCTTCCCGTCAACAAAGCTATTTACAAACTCGTCCAATTTAAACTTTTTCTACAATTGTCAGGCAGAGATAAAAAAAAAAGAAATAAATCCGGAAGATACTTTTCTTTTTCATACACTGACAGATCCCGGAAAATTTATGTACAAATAGAATCGAAGAACTTGCGACGAAGTAGATTCGTCCTGCATCCAAATATTAACATGACAAACGTTCCCAAAATTTCCTAATAACGACGCGCGTTCGAAATTGAATTTATGCGTAGTAGCAAGAGAGCCCTATTTAATTAAATACCGAAGCTGAGATTTGCCCGCAGTAAATCTCCTTAAAATATTTTCCGATCTCTCCCAGTTACGACGACGTCTGCGCGCCATTCAAATCGGGATGTGCAAATATTAACACAATAGAAGAGGGAGTCGTTTTACGAACCGTTTAAACACCGCCTGCCGTACCACTGCAAGTAAATGAATTTTGACTTGAAGGATGTACATACAGTAAAACAGTGTATTTGATTAAAATAATGAGGGCCAACAATATTACGCGCATTGGAAGCGCTTCAAACAATCCTTACGACCAAGTAAAAGAAACGGATACATGAATCCACGTATAACAGAACATCGTAACGTATCAACGTCGCGAGTATCATAACGTATCAACGTCACGTAACGCTGTTGCGTAATATCGATCCGTAACAAATGTTCCTCCCAACAGTGGAATGAATTCTTCCCTCGAATATGCAAAACCGCTACGTTACGATGTTCTGTTACTTGTGTCTACGCCCCTTAACAAAGGCATAATTTTTATGTTTAGACTTAGGCTCATCATTTTCGTGTACTCTACTAGTTTAGATAAATACTTATAAAAATACGTAAGTAATTCAATTTTTTGGGAAACTATAGTCTTTTGTTATCTGTTACTGATGAGTGATTTTCCCTAAAAATAAAGCAGAGTTTCAATTAGCTTATTACGTGCTTTGTTCTCGGCCCACGTGTCATTTCGCCCCGGCGTAATGTAATTAAACGAGAAATACCTGGAGGCAACCAACCAAATAAAATCTTGCACTGACGTCGGTGAATGCTTGAGCCTTGCTCCATGACCTTGCTGTTACGTCACAATAACATAAAGAGTCACTCATTGAAAGTACGATAATAAAAGTGGAAGACAAACTGTGTTCCCCCTACGGAAATGCAACAAATAAAACATGAAAATATGGTTTCTTAAACACAAAATTCTAAAGAAAGAACAAAAGCCACTATTTCCCTATAAACGAAAAAAAAGGAATGGTTTAAAAATGAAAAAGACGTCAGGGATCAGTTTAACGGAGTTTCAAGAAACTCCTCACGGTTGCGTTCATAAATTATTCCTTGGAGTGTAATCGCATCTTTCTCCCTCACGATTTTTAACATATTTTGTGTCTCGCTCATCTGTTTCAAGAAGTCATGTGTTTAAATTATTTCCAATAACAGCGGACAAACTTTTCACATCTCACTTTTTTAATAGGGCGTAAAATGTTCACCCGTTGTCATGGAAATAGTGCAAACACAGGACTTCTTGAAGAAGATGAGCGAAATGCAAAATATGTTAGAAATCTTGAGTGAGGAAGATGCGATTACTTGTTCAAAATGATACTTTATGAACACAACTCAGAGGACTTTAAAAGACAAACAATAGACTGGACCTAAAAATCAAAGTGAACCAAAGGATGGATAGCTTTAATATTATTTTTTTTACTTCATTATTTGTGATTGCTTGTAGCGGAAATAATAATAATTATTTGAAAACAAAACAGAATGACGCAGCAAAGCATCGAATTAGATCGGTCGAGCCAGATTTTTTTTTGGAAATACAAATTACAGGTTCGAAGCAATTTTCTGTTGCTTCGCACATAAGAACAGAGAAAGTTTTAGATGCGCCATCTATTGGAGAATAACCGCCCATAATCAAAATTCAAAAGATAAGTAAAATTAAAAAATAATAATAATAAAAACAAGAGACAATCGATTTTACGACACAGTTTAATAGATTAAAATTAAAAAAAAATGAACGATGAGAAAGTAAAATAAGTAATAGAATTTGTAAAAAATACGAAATAATAAAATTTAAATAAAAACAAAAAACAATCGATTTTACACACACAATTTAAAAGAGAAACAAAGACTTCCACAAAGCTGCAACAGATGGCGCTGTTCCGAATCTCACACAAATACAATTCATTTCGTCCTTTACTGGCGACAAGTGACATTTTCTTGTTGATCCTCGGCATGGATATCCCTCAATTCTTAATGAATTAAAAAAAATAGGGATTTATTCTTCAGGTTAGCAACACTGCCAGTGTTACCAACGTATAAAAAGTAGAAATCCCTCAATAGTTACCAATAAATCACTTTTCAACACAGAAAACCCCTAAAATTCAGATTAAGGAATAATTTCTTTTTAAATCGTAAAAATCATGAAAAATGCATGAAGTTAAAGAAAACAGAAACAAAAGACGGTCGATTTTACGGCGCAATTCGGTAGGATGGTCACAAAACAAAACAAAAAAAAACTATAAAATAGTAAAAATTCAAAAGTAATCAAATTTCAAAAAAAAATAATAAAAGACTTCCACAAAGCTGCAACAGATGGCGCTGTTGCGAATCACACACAAATACAATTCATTTCGTCCTTTACTGGCGACAAGTGACATTTTCTTGTTGATCCTCGGCATGGATATCCCTTAATTCCTAATGAATTTAAAAAAATAGGGATTTATTCTTCAGGTTAGCAACACTACCAGTGTTACCATCGTGTAAAAAGTAGAAATCCCTCAATAGTTACCAATAAATAACTTTTCAACACAGAAAATCCCTAAAATTCAGATTAAGGAATAATTTTTTTTTAAATCGTAAAAATCATGAAAAATGCATGAAGTTAAAGAAAACAGAAACAAAAGACGGTCGATTTTACGGCGCAATTCGGTAGGATGGTCACAAAACAAAACAAAAAAAACTATAAAATAGTAAAAATTCAAAAGTAATCAAATTTCAAAAAAATAACAAAAACAAAAGACAATCGATTTTACAACACAATTTCATAGGTTAATAAATTGAAAAAATAATTAAGAAAAGCAATGCGAAAACAAAAGAAACAATAGAATTTAAAAAAAAATACGAAATAATAAAATTTACAACAAAATAAAAACAAAAAACAGTCGATTACACAGCACAGTTTAGCGGGAAGGAAAGGTGATAAGATAACGGAAACAAATGAACAATTTTTTTTTTTGTAAATATAAAACATTAATATTAAAAATAAAATATGTAAAAACAAAAGACACAACCAAGCAGAATTCAGTAGATTCATAAATTAAAATAAAGGAAAAAATCGCGGCATGTTTCAATAGATGGCGCTGTTGAATGCCTTATAACAATGGAAGTTATTTTTTTGGTAAAGTTCGTAACCTCGTGTGCGCCATCCATTGAAGAATAACCGAATTACTTTGAAATCTCAAATAAAAGAATGAAATGAATTTTTTTATTTGTTCTTAATGTGCAGCTGATACGTAATAGGACAATAGGTTACTGGACAGGTAAGATACCGTCAATTTTCTATCTCACTCTCCTTAATTTTGGGGTTCAAATCACTTGTGACGTCATCATGAAACTCCATGGAAACGGTAATTCGTTATGCATCTACCTTTATCTTCATAGCGTCTTTTTTAATTTGGGAGACGAGAAACGCGGAATGAAATGTACCTTTAGCTGACAGATGGCAGTCAAAAGCAAAAAAAACAAAAACTTTCTCCTTTCTTTATTTATTACAGGAAACTGTTTTTGTTTATTTTTTTTTACTTTCGACTGTAGATGTCATTTATGAGAGTAGGAAGCGCAAATCCTAATGGAGGGTTTCTAAACCTCCGGCATACGGCATGCGGCATCCGGAACCCTATTCTTGATTGGTTGATTTAAAATTTCTGATTTGCAAATTTTAAATCAACCAATCACGAATAAGGTCTCGGAGGCCGCATAAGAAAAAAGTGAGAAACAAAGAACTATCTTAGCAAGACCTTTTGAAAATGCAAATGACTAATTTCTACCATATAAATGCTAAACTTTTTGATCTTTGTTTGTAGAGAAAGTCTAAGGGCGCCATCTATTGAAAAATAACGAAATTACTTTCAAATCCGACTTAAAAGAACGAGGTGAGACTTTCTAATAATTTTCTGAGTGTCACCCAAATTAATTTTAGAAACAATTTAATAACACGTACAATTTTTTGTTTTTTTAAGGATATAAACTTATTCAGAGCAGAGCAGCTGCGGGATTGACAGTACGGACGTTGGAATGTCAATGAAGAAACAAACGAACAAACCTCAGATCATGGAAAGAAGTAAGAGATAAACTATAAAAACGATATAAATAAATTGAAAACGTCCCATCAACAATTTGATCTGGCGAGGAATTTTAGAACTCTGGTAAGTTCGGTAATACCCTGTATAAAAAGATGCTATTATATTTTCTGTTGATTATATTTTGTCATGTACTCTACATTTGTGCTTAATAAAATTATTATTATTATTATTATATAAAATAATTGAAGTCGTTATTTTTTTAATAAATACCACAAAGAATAAAAACGAGAAATGAACAAATCGATAACTAAACTGATTTGAACAATAAATAGAAAATAACATTACCCCGTATTCTCACCTCATGATTAATTTAATAACGTGTTTGTTTACCATGGTAACACTCATCCGTCACTCTCTTACACATTAAATCGACATAAAGCTATATCGTTTCTTGTTTGTTTTAATCACGACCTTAGTTAAACACGACCTTAACCGTAAGCTGAGAATGCGGTCCAATGTTTTTTTGTTCAATGAATAAAGAGTCGTGGAAATTTCGTTGTTTCAGCGATTATTTATTTAATTTGGTTTCAGTTTTGAATCGACTTTTGTTTCAGCGATTACCTCTTTAATTTGAGTTCAGTTTTGAATCGACTTTGTTACATACGACAGAAAACTGTAATAAGTTCGATAATACTCTGTATATAAAAACACTATTCCATGAAATTAAAAACGAAATAAAGAAAGTGACTAATAAAGAAAAAAAAAATAGAACAGCTGTTGTATTTCAGCGATTTTTTTAAAACACGCATCGAAATTCTGTTAAGTTCATTAAAATCTTTTATATAAAAGCATTCTGCCTTGAAATTAAGGCGAAGTAACAAATGAGAAATGAAGAAAAAGCAAGCACATACAGCTGAAATTATTTACAAGATTGTATTTCAGCAATTTTCTTAAAACATCCTATCAAGAATTTTTATTTTGCTTTGATTCAACGGAGAGCCTTGTTACATACAACGGAAGTTCGGTAGTATCCTGTATACAAAAACATTGTGCCGCGATATTAATGACGAGATAAAGAAAGCAAGAAATGAAGAAAAAACAAATACAAACCGATGTATTTCAGCCACCTTTTTTATCAAGAATTTTATTTCTGTTTTAATTCAATGGAAAACCTTCTAACGTAGAAGAGAACTACAATACATCGTATATAGAAAAAGACGTGAAATTAGAACAAAAGTAAAGAAAGTAAGAAATGAAGATGAACAAGCTAGTATTTAAGCTATTTTTTTGACCCATCTTATCAAAAGTTTGAATTCTGTTTTGACTGAACGGAAAATCTGTTATGCACAACTGAAATCCGTTAAGTTCGGTAGTACCCTGTATATAAAAACGTTGGGCCGTCAAATTAATACAAAATAAAGGAAATTAGAAATAAAGAAAAAACAAATACATACAAATGAAGTTATCAAAACGCTACAAAGAAGACAAAACTATTATTTGTTGAGAGGTTCGATATACATAGTCATTAAGGTATCAAGGGCGTTATAAAGTTTATAACGCCCAAGGTCGGCAGTGTACAACCCGACCAAAGGTGCATAATTTTAACGCCCAAGGTGCCTTCAACGTTTAATGTCCGACTAGTTTTGTATTTCGTTATTTCAGTACTGTCAGTTATTTAATAAAATGAAAAAATGGAAAAAGAAGAATTTAATCTCCAAAAGAAAGTCCTGCTAAAGGCTGTAAAAACAGCGGAAACTCTTGTACCCCAAAAAACAAAACAAGAAACTGTACAAGAAAGAGTGATTAAGAATGATTGCGTTATTAAAGATGATTTATAATTTATATTGTTATTTTCCATAATAGTGTGCCTTGAAAATTTATATATTTTAAAATAACGCCCTAGGGCATTATTTCAATACTAACGCAACTTAGAATTGATCCATTATATTGTTATAATAGTCTACTAGGACATTAAATAAAAGGAAACGTGTACAATTTGCTTTCCGTGCAGAAGCTCCATGTTTTATTAACACCGAACATTTAAGCGAACACACAGGTAACACTCATACTTATCATCGCAACTTTACTGCAAGTATACGTGCATTTAAACAAAAAGGTTTAAGGAGGGTTGCGACTATAACGTATGCTGAATTACACGCGCCGTCTAGCCCCCCCGACTTGTGCGAAGCTGCCAGTCGTAAACACATAAAATTTGTAACGTTTAGGGGCCCATTATATTCGTTGCAGATTTTACTGCCGCCTTGTATCCTATGCAGGACATTATTTTCAATTCGTAACTCGGCTTGTTTATGACGATAACGTCGACTAAACGGCGATGGTTTATTGATTTCAGAAAAACACTGGGATTTAACCAAGGTTAATAATAACCTTGAGTATAAATTATGTGAACAATTTCTTGCATTCTTTTTGAGCCGCAACAATACTACTGCCTGCAACATTTCCCGTTCGAAGAAAGCCGCCACCAACACAATCTCCTCCTTGTCGGTACAATGGAGATTGTATTCACATAATTTAAGTTTATGCTTTTGTAATTACACGCCGCGATTTTCTCATCCATTGTGTCGCCTCTCGTGCTGCTGCTTGCCAACGAAAATCCTATAAATTTGTGCCCCATGTCGAGGCTCTCGCACCACACCAAAGGGGATTTAGGCGTGCTAATGATAACCGTTCCTCACAGAAGGATCACTTTTAATAAGGCCACTTTACATTTCATTTCGATTTTGGTCTTTGAATTCTGAATTGCTTACCGGAGATAATTGATCATTAAATTAATTTACTTTTGCTTTTACTCGAAGTGCGTAAATCTGGAACGTTCGCGCTTAAGGTTTGTAGCAGGAAATAAAAAATGAATGGAGGGAGATCTGTCCCAGTTATGGATACCTTGAATCTGTTTTTTATTCCCTGCATCTCTTTACGTCTCATGTCTTATTATACCCGCACGTTTTTTTCTATAAGCAGTAGAGATCTGTACAGTCTGTACATACATCACCAAGAAAGAAGTGAAAGAATTGACTGAGAGTGATAGAAGGGGAACTAATGAGAGCAATTTTGGGACCTTGCAATGGTCCGGTAATGGACATAGGCCTAGAATTAATTTTAAAATGTTATAAGAACTAGGAAAGGTTCGTTATTAACATTAACATTAACAAAGCAGAGAAATTTGAAGGGGGAGAATGGGTTAATTCCTAACAACATGAAAATGGTTGTAGCACGTGTGGAGAATCGTTGCAAAGGACAGCGAAAGATAGAAGAAGATAGGGAGGACCTAAGACATGATGGTTGCAGGAAAAGTACGTCTTTGTTGCTTTCAGTTGTTGGTCTTCTTATAAAAAAGTCTCCTGAAAGATAAGCTCTTAAATCGCAATCGAACTCCACGTGTCGAGCTTTCCATAGACTAACTTAATCAAGTCTTCATCTACACCCCCAGAAATTAAAAAAAAAACACCCTCTAGAATCCATACATTTTATGGTCTTCCAAAAAAATCTACAAAGCCAACGTACTTTTACGACCTCCACCGGTGCTATCAATTTCTCAACTCTCTAAACACCGTTTCTAGAAACTCTCGAACAATCGCAGATAAATAAATTGGCAGCATTTAATCCAAGAACTTCACGAGCTATGTGAAGATTTCGATCTTGGATCTCTTTTCACCAGAGAACCTACCCAGAAACAATAACCATCACCCAACAATTACTTGAAGCTCAATGTCAATCAGAAGACTTGGCCTTTTCAGAGAGGGGAAGTTTAACGTCGATTTACTTCATATTCGGAGGCAAGACTACGAGTGAATGTTCATCCCTCTTTGCTGTTGTGTCCAATATATCCATACAAACAATTCACCAACCTACAAGCCCTGTAAGTATCCTGCAGAAACCCCCAAACCATCAGAGGTAATTATTCATCCTTAATCTGTAACGTTTAATCCAAAAGCTGTGCGAGTTATGCGAAGATTCTCGATGTTGAATCACTTTTCATCAGAGGATCCACTCCAAATAAGTTATCAACATCCAACAATGACTTAAAGCTAAAAATCAATCAGAAGACTTGGCCCTTTTTAATGGAACGAAGTTTAACGCCGATTTCCTTCATATTCGGAAATAATACAACGAACAAGTATTCATCCCTCTTTGCTGTTGAGGCCAACAAACAATTCATCTACCTACAGGCTCTCTAAACATCCTACAGAAACTCTCAAACTATCGGAAGTAATCTTTGATTTAATTCGTAACGTTTCACGGGTTATGTGAAGATGCTCGAGGTTGAATCCCTTTTCACCAGAGGACCCCCTCCGATTAAGTTATGGTCATCCGAAGCTCAAAATCAATTAAACGACTTGGCCCTTTTAATGGAACGTCATTTAAATCGATCCAAAAGAATATTACGAACAAGTGTTCATCTCTCTCTGCTATTGTGGCCAATACGCATCAACCTACAAGATCTCTAAATATCCTGCAGAAACCCTCAAACCATCGAAAGGAAATGTTCATCCTTCATTCAAAATGTTTCATCCATCCAAGAGCTGCACGAGTTATGTGAGGATCCTCGATGTTGGATTCCTTTTCACTAGAGGATCCACTCCAAACAAGTTATCGTCATCCAACAATCACTTGAAGCTCAAAATCAATCAAACGACTTGACCCTTTTAATGGAACGTCGTTTAAATCGATTCTCTTCATATTCGGAAACAATATCACGAATAAGTGTTCATCCCTCTCTACTGTTGTAGCCAATACATCCATACAAACTATTCACTAACCTACAGGATCTGTAAATATCCTGCAGAAACCCTCAAACCATCGAAAGGAAATGTTCATCCTTCATTCAAAATGTTTCATCCATCCAAGAGCTGCACGAGTTATGTGAGGATCCTCGAGGTTGGATCCCTTTTCACTAGAGGATCCAATCCAAATAAGTTATGGTCATCTAACAATTACTTGAAGCTCAAAATCAATCAGAAATCTTGGTTTTCTTGGTGGAGCAAAGTTTAATGTCGATTTGCTTCATATTCGGAAACAACAAGTGATCATCCCTCTTTTGCTATTGTGACCAATACACTCACGGAAGTTCTAGCGTCTTTCTACCTTAAACCAAAGTGCTGATTTTAGATATCTTCGCAACCTGACTACAAGGCAAAGAATTTTACCATAATCTCTTCAGTAATTTAACTTGAAGGCTTCCACGGTCATCGTACATGTTTGAATTGGCTTCCGGTTGGTACCCCATCACGTTGATGACTTCTATTGGCGACGTTTCGTTCTCCGTTGCAGAAGAACTTCCTCAGGATGTAGCTGCTGTTTCTCATTAGTCGTTGAGATTGAGTACGTATGTCCGTTGACGTGGTATTTATAGTGTTCGGTGGTGGCAGTCATTCGGGACGGTGAACTGGGATTGGTCGGTTGAGGCATGTCGGATCGCTAATGAGATGGTTCCTGGAAACATCTCGTTATCGGGTACCTCTTTGGCGTTTTCGCCACGCCCCAACAGACCAATCCCCGCTCACCGTTCCGACCCGACGCCTCCAACGAACACTATAAATACCACGACAACGGACATACATACTCAGTCTCAACGACTAACAAGCAGCAACCCTGAGGAAGTTCTGCAATAGAGAACGACGAAACGTCGGCAGTAGGAGACATCAGCATTCATTCATTATAGAATTTGTGAAGACTGGATGTCATCAGTTGGGCGAAACTTGGGGAAAAAGTTGAAGTGCCGCAGGCAACCGTACCTCTTTTTGTTTTGTATTTATCGAGAACAGTGATGTTTATTAATACTGAGCAAGTATTAAAGTACGTTTATTTAATTTCAAGAATTTATTTATGGTCAAGGTATTATCGAACGTGACTGAAAAAGTCATAATATTTCGGTATTATTATTACTTCTGTTAATATTCTTAATTATCTGTCAGATTATATTTTAACCCTTTATAACCTTTAACCGCTGGTCATTGATTTGATTATCTACAGCAAGAACTAGTCTGATAATATTTCTTTTCTTAGATAATACAAGAACGGTGGCTCATCATCGTGTAGTCCCACCAACCACGACCATGAGAGCCTAATTATCATCGAAGCGAAACTGACATCCGTCGACGAAAAGAAAGAAAGACACAAATGACTTTGTTAAGCGCACTTTTAAGCCGCCTGAAACGCAATCAAAATAACGGAGGATGCCGCATTTGCTTTATTTTTCTATCAGGCCACAAGGCATTCGCTCATTAACGAAAACGTCTTCATTTTTCTCGGCCGTATTACATTCTGGCTGCAAGCAAAAATGGCTGTAATTTGAATTATGTAGGAGCGCGCTCTGCATTCCCTTGCGTACGACGTTACAAGGCAAGTGGATGTAATTATTGCAGAAACGGCGCGAATGAAACGATTTTTTTTTAGAAAACATAAATAACAAGATCCTTTTTGCAACTAATTTATACACACCCTGTACATACATACATACACTTATTTCTTTTCCTGTGTGTGTGTGTGTGTGTGTATTCATGGCTATAGTTAAACAGATTTAGCTTCAAAGCTCCAAGTATACATACATGTACGAGGGGAAACTCAAAAATTATCTACCGTGCCCCGAAGAAGAAAAGACGGGGTAATCAAAGAATACGAGCTGCATGTTACATCATCAAACAGTCGCCGAAATAACTTATCAAAGAAGCTGGCATTATGTAAGCATAAGTAAACATGGTTTACACAAAGATAGTTGCTGTCATAAAAGTAACCAGCCTTTAGTCATGTTTGTTTATGCTTACATAATGTCGGCTTCCTTGATGAGTCACTTCGATTGACTATTTGATGATGTAATACGCAGCTGATATTCTAAATAAAGTCTGGTAAATAACTTCCGTGCAGACGGTTAACTCTTAAGGCCCGTTTTCACACTGATAGTTGTTGTCATGGAAACAAGTATCACAGAAACTATCATCATGTAAATTAACTTTCACCTTATCGCGAGACAACTTTCATACTATCTCGCCTTACTAGATAGTGGATAGTACTATTGCCACAGCGATTCATCTTATTTGCTGATCTCAGTTGGCGAGTATTATATTCACAACTTTTAAAATGGCGCAACGCAAAAATTATCTACCTAACTCCGAAGAAGAGAGACGGGGTAATCAAAGAATACCAATTACATATTACATCATCAAACAGTCGCCAAAGAAACTCATCAAAGAAGCTGGTATTATATAAACATAAATAAACATGACTAAAGACTGGTTTACACAAAGATAATTGCTGTCATTAAAGCAACTATCATTGTGAAAACTAGCCTTTAGTCATGTTTGTTTATGCTCACATAATGTCGGCTTCCTTGATGAGTCACTTCGATGACTATTTGATGATGTAATATGCAGCCGATATTCTAAATAAATTCTGGTAAATAACTTCCGTGCAGACAGTTAACTTTTAAAGCCCGTTTTTACACTGATAGTTGCTATCATGGAAGCAAGTATCACAGAAACTATCATCATACTTAATACTATCTCGCCTAACTAGATAGTTGATAGTGCTATTGGCATAGCGATTCATCTTTTCTGATGATCTCACATGGCGAGTTTTATACTCACGATTTTTAAAATGGCGCAACCGTTTGATATATTTTTGGAAGAGTATCTAAGATTTCCACTGTCCAGAATAAAAAGAGATCATGCAGAAGAGGTTTTGCTACCATTCTCAGAGCTCGCCAGCATTAAAGAATTCTGAGCATTATTTTAATAATTCCACCAAGAACAGCAACCGTAGCTGCAATTAACTCATCGTCGACCATCGTGAAGACACTTAACTCTCATGAGATTAATATCACACTGACTTTCGCGATAGTATGTTCATGAGAGTACTATCATCGTGAAAGCAGACCTTAAAAGTGGACGAATCTAGGAAAACTGCGAATGACTCATAGGGCAAGTGTGCATCTAGATCCTACACACAACGTTTTGTTCATAATCGGAATTTCCGGTGTGAAACATATAAAAGAGGGCTACTTTCACAGGCAGAAGTCGTGTGGTCGTGCCCATCACCAAGAGTGCGTAATCGAAATTAGCATTATCTGAGCAACATCTGATTTGTTTAATGAGTAGAATGCGTTTAATGTGTTAGTTGCAGGCAAGAGAGGGTAATTTCTGGCTAATTAAAGCTCAAACCTGAAATGTACAAACAAAAAACTTGCTACTATGGTCTGTTATGGTTTGATTAAGATTTTGGCAGGTAAAAGACTGAGGAGGAGGAGTGGAAATAAATTTGGGCGTAAAAGTAGAACTTCTCTCTCACTATCGTCGTGGTATCTAGAGGAACATAGTGTCACCACGAAGCCTTGTAAGTTGGTAAATTCGAAAGTAAAGGATAATTCATCGTCTTTCTTTTTATCATTTTTAACCACCCGCTCCATCACATACTGTATACTGTTGGGAATGTGTTATTTTGTATTTGATGAGTTCTTTAGCCCTTGCTCTTTTTTTGTTGAGTTTTTCTTTAATTTCTGCGTAGAATTATCAAGAGATTAAAGCAAAGATACTAATTTACGTATACCCCGTCTTGTTATAGAACTTTCAAGGACTTTTTTAATGAGTCGGTATTCTTTTAGAATTGTATACGGCATTTCTAACTTAATTTTTACTACAACTCTGTTCATACCGTCAACTCCCAGCGGGGGTTCCCCTACTCTCATCCCACAACATTAATAAATTCGAGCACCCATCTCACGACGACGTTTGACTCAACGACGGAACTTTGTGCGAAAAGTCTTGAGCACCCTCCATGTTATTTGGACAATTTAAATTTCGGCGCGTGTCCTTCCGCAAATTGACCCAATTCCGATTTTTGTTTAGGAATTATTTACGGGGGGAACGTTTCGCCCCGTCCGTCTCCGATCGTGTTCCGGCACATCAAGTTTTACGATTACGCATGAGGCAGGGGTTCACATGAAACGCACTGTTAGGAACCACTGGCACAGACGCGATCGTTATTTTATTAATGCCGGTCGTGGTGATTAATTACGTGATTTGTTCGCTGAGATATTTGATGAAGTGTTGATAAGTGATCATCTGTAAAAATTATGATTGCATTCTTATTTCAATATTACGGGAGAATTAAAGAAAATATAAGTTTCTGTTCGAGATCGTAAATTTAACTTTACATTGCGCTTTCCTCCGCTGTGGGTTGTAATAATTTGGCAAAAACCTGGGGCGGGGTATATTCATCCTCCTGCTTGTTTGGGTCGAACATTTTCATATTAAATAAAAAAAAAACACACACACAGAAAAATGTTTGCTTGCCGGATAACAGCGGCGTGTTACGTGACGTTCATGTAAAAATATTATTTTTGATATTCCCATATTTCCCTTTCAAATTATTTTCGCTACGTAAGTTTGTTGTTTTACGTGCCGGCCATTAGTCTAATGTGTTTATCTAAATAAAAATCTCCATTAAAGAATGAAAGCGCGACGTTATTTTTACGTTCTAGCGAATCGCTCTTGCATTTGAATTGAAGTGAAAAAAAAATCGCTTTTATTTTTGCGACGGGGCGAGTTTTAATTAAGTAATTAATTTAAGCTAGGAAATTAAAACTAATAACATTCGAGTCTGGAATACGTTTAAATTCGACGTTGTTTAACGCTCGCTTTGTGTGCGTAGAAAGCGTGCACGGATTTGTTTTTGATAAACATTTAAATTTCAAATCGGTTTGATTATTTCGAAAAATACTGCCAGAGCCAACAACAATGGAATTTCACGCGCTCGCTCGCACTAAATTAGTTCGATAATGCGTTTTCGTTGTCGATAATGATGGAAACGTTCCGGGGCCGCGTTTCGTTTCAATTTTTCTGACCGAATCCGAAACCCGGATATTTATTGCGCCGCGCAATATACTACAAACACCGTCGTGAAGTTATCGGAAGAGTAAACATGCAGCGGCAACCTGTAATGTTACATAGATCTAAAAATAACGACCCCCGTATTTATAGCTTGTTCGAGTTTATACTTTTATTCCCGCTTTTTATGTGCGCCAGTAAAATGCACTTGTTTATGACGAACCACGGATTATATACGATTTGCAAACAATGCTTTCATATTTCTGCACCGAAGCTGAAGAAGGATAAACCCGAATCTACCACCAAGACATCTGCGTTTTTCGCCAGAGTTTTATTACATTCTCAAAACTCGACGAGAACATAAAATACAATATAACTCCACAATATCGACTCATGAGTCTATCTATGTTAGGATCAAAATCAATTGAGGTTTAACTGTAGGGTTCTAACTTAGTAGCAGATTTTTAAAACGCTCTTGAATCAACTCAAAGCTATAAAGTCTTGTTTTCTACATTTCAACTTTTTATTTCAAAGAAAACATCGTAATGCATTTCAAATACATTTACATTGTTAATGATGAGAGTTTGCAACGGTAGCTTATAAAATGCTTATAAATGCATTTCAAATACATTTACATTGTTAATGATGAGAATTTGCAACGGTAGCTTATAAAGAAGATTAAAACAACATGAAGTAAATGCCTCAGTAGCCTAGTGGCAACGTACCCGGTTTACAAAACCAAAGGTCCAGGGTTCGACCCTCACAAACAACGAAAAAAAAAACTAAGTGCAATTACTTAATTTCTGAATTAATTAAAAAGTATCTAAAAAAATTGTAATAAAATGAGCAAGGGATAATAGACTGAAGCTGCTTTCGATTTACTCATATGAGATGCTCAGAGCTGTCCATTTATGTAAATGGAAAGCGCACCTACAAGTAGACTCGGTAAACGTGTGTGAATTGCTGAGAAGTCTCAGAAATAATAATCTAATACGAATTCTACGTGACCCTGCCGTTTAAGTAACACGTTGTATTCTATTGGTAACGATGCACACTGCATTGTTTAAATCGTTGGAAGATCTAATGTCCACGATTTACATAAGCATCGTAATCTACATCGGCATCATGGCATTGCTTGGCTAAACATAACGGAACACCTTTAGCCACGAACATCACTGACAAATATACACCAATTTGAAACAGGGAACTCACTTTCCTCGGTGTTGCCAAATTGGTAACGTGGGTTGCAATCATTTCTGATCTCCTTGCAAAATCAATGATTAACGTTAAATAAACGTTAAATAATAAAAATTTATGATAAATAGCAAAAGTATACAAATCTCTTCTTTTCTGCTTTACACTGTTATGTAACCTTGCGGTCAGAAATGACGTTTTGATTATATTTCCATATTGTGTACCAGTCTTACAGTTTTGGAGGTTATCCTAAATGTCATATTACACTTCCATTGTACTTTTCCCTTTTGTATTACATAGTGGCAATGCACGCACGTTGCACATTGCACTTCATTAAGTAGACCATTATTCCAAGCAGCAATTTGAATGCGACACAATATGACAGCTTCAATAATTTTCTACTTTGACAGCTCGAAATCCAATTTACAATACAAAACAGTTTTTTTTTTGACCGCAAGTTTACAATCTTATGACTTAGAGTGAAAGGGATAGAGATAAAAATAATGTACAAAGACAGAAGGTTACTTAGAAACCTCAGACAAAAGAAAACTCTTGCGTCTTATAAATGAAAGGAGAAATAAAGAATAAGAAGAAATAAGAGAGAGATTTTTTCTCTTTTTAAACCACTGCTGTGTACTGTCTTAGATCATCACTTAGAGTGTGATAAGGAGAAACAGTGACAAAAATAAAGTATAAATTTATTTTTCATACAAACGAAAGGAAAAATATGAAAGGAAATAAGAAGGAGAGTGATGACATGTCTTTTTTTGAATCACTGATCTTTCATGTTAGTTACAATTTTTCATTTTCTTCTCGACCAACGATCTCTTGCACTTTCAATATCATTCTTGTTCAAAACAAAGTAAAGAGTGTCCAAATAAAAATCTGCTCGAGTAGGTTGTGATCGAGTATTTGTTCACTGCATGCACGTCGCTTCTAAGTTCAACCTCCAAGCTGTCAGTCAAATCCAACATCAAATTAAAAACTAAATTATTAAATGTTATCAAGAAAGGTGCTGCCCATATTTAGCGTATTTTATAATAAACGTTTCTAAATTTCACGTTTCTTATTGCTCTTTCTTTATTATTTGTCATAAATGAGAAAATTTTGATTTTCGAGAACCTATTTTAAGGTTATGTTCTATTTTTTTGCCGAAAGTACGAAATTATACAAGACGCTACACATCTTGTTTGTTTGGAAAATTTTTCACAGCCAACTTGACCAGTTTTTTTTTATTCAGACACACGTTAGTTGGGTATTAAGGTCTTTAGACCCAAGTTTTTGTTTCTGAATTTAAATATTTTTAAATGAAAAATTTAGAAACATGTTAAGGTCACTAAAAACGAACGAAATTTTTATTGTAATTCAACATGTTTCGATTACAGGTCTAACCATCCCCAAGATCTACAGATTAAAGAGAGAAAATGTGCAGACCTTGAGGATGTTGGATTAAAATTAAAATTTAATGAATTAACTTTCGTTCATTTTTAGTGACTTCAAAATTTCTTCAATCATTTCTGGTCACTTCTATCAAGTGGAGCAACTCATCGAGATTAAATATTTGTTAGATTTACTAAATTCGTTTTGCTTTGTCAACTTTTTGTTCTTGGAGACCATAGCATTAGATGTAGGCATAAAAAAGGATGATGTTCGAAATTGGATTTAGAATGGATCCAATGAAAGAAGGAATCTGGAAAAAGCTAGCTAATGGCAAAATGCAATTTCTCGTTGTAGTCCTCTGACTCTCTTGCATTTTATCATCATCTGCCTTCTTCCACTTTCCTTCTTTTGTCCATTACACATTTTTTCATAAAATATTCTTTTAACTTGGAGGCTTCCGCAGCCGTTTTCCATAATTGAATTGGCCTCAGTTGGAACCGCGTCACGATTGCTTCTATTGCCGACGTTTCGTTCTTCCTCAGGGCTGCTGCTGCTGGCGGTGTTGCTGCTGCTAGTCGTGTTGCTACTTCTCGTTAGTCGATGAGACTAAGCCAGCAGCAGCCCTGAGAAAGTTCTTCTGCAATGAAGAACGAAACGTCAACAGTAGAAGCAGTTCTGAAGCGGTTCCAACCGGAAGCCAATTCAATTAAAATATTCATTTATTTTTTTTTTGTTTTTCTTTAAGTTGGTAGCACAAAAGAAACATTCTATTACATATGAAGTAAGAGATCTGGTTGTGTTAGTTTATCTTTACAAAAAAATATAAATTTTGAATACACGTTCTCAATATACAGAGCGTTTCATGAAACAATGACGTTCCAAATTTAAAGTCCTAGAAGAAAAATTCCTGTGCACTGGCTTTAGAATCCCCCCTCCCCAGAGTACAGTCGCGAGCAAAATAATCAAGTCGTTGAAAATTTTTTAATGGATTCGTCACAAGTTAAAAATTCCTCGCCGAATTATTAGATGTTAATCAGTTTGACAAGTAAAGCACACGTGACACATGTCGCTAGCTCCACAAAACTTATGACAAGCATGACCACTTCACAATAGAAAACTTATCACTTGTGCAAAGAATGACGCGTACGACAATTTTTTTGCTAGCGACTGTATATGTTTTTTCTTTTTCAATATTTTGTACCAGAGACTTTATTTTCGGACATAAATTTTCAATACAAAACTTGGTATCTTTTAGAGTTATAACAAAAATAAAAACATAACGCAAAATAGAGAAGTGGAACGCCCTGTGTATTGTTCGCTGGGAGGACTGATTCCAAAAGTATATGATTTATTGATATTTGGATGAGCCGTTCGTGACATATTTGAGTTTAAAACATCAATAAATTATTGTTAAAAAAAATCAAGGCGGCCTTGAAAAAACCTCTCATTCAAATAGCAACTAATTATATTGGTTGGTATCAAAAAGGTCCCTAGCTGGAAGAAAATTTGTGTGCCACGGTTGGCAGCACTGCTTCGAGATATATTCCATCGGCCGTTTGGGACTTGCGCTTAACACAACGAGTTGTCTTTTATTTATTTATTTTTTAATTGAATTCTACTATATTTTTTTTGCTATTCTACTATAGTCTCGAAATATGCCAAGCAGGTGTGGTAGTGAATCTACTGTACGTTTAGTAGAAATTTTTATAAATTGGTAACACTGCAAGCAATGGCGCGTCGACTTGGCAGTGTTGCCAAGTCATTAGTGTCGCCAACTTAAGGAATAAATCGCTTTTTTAATTTTTTTTTTCAAATCAATAGGGATTAAAGATTCTTTTTCTAGAAACAGAATTTTCAGGTGTTATTTCGTAAGAAGAAAGTTGCTCTTTATTTATTTATTTGTAAGTTATTGCGTCGTTATAAAATATTCAACAACGCCATCTGTTGTAATTGGCCGATAATCTTCTTTTCGTTTGGTTCTTTTGATTCACTGGTTATCGACGGTTTCAAGTTTCAACTGACAGTCACTTCTGTTGTTGTTGTTGTTAAGACATTCAACGGCGCCATCTATTGAAACATGTCGAAAGTTTTTTCGTTTGTTTTAAATTATAAATCCACTGAATTCTGTTCGAACATCATCCTCATCATTATCGTCCTGTATGTTTCTGTTATGTCCGTCTTTTTTTTTCATTCTTTCTGATTTTGATTTTCTACAACTTGAAATTCATGAGCTTTAAATTCGTTTATCGTAATATCCACCACACTTGGAGTAGTTATTGCATTTTAAGTCTTTTGTTTCTTTGTTCTTTTGTTTCATCGTTATTGCTATCACCTCGCTTGTTTGATCGAAAGGATTTTGATTAGTACTTTTCACGTCTTCTCATTTCTCGTCTTTTTCCTTCCACTGTGCAACGTATTTCCTATGTAGTTGCTTAACAACAATTTTCAAGGTCGTATTTGCTCATTATAATGATTAATTATTATTCCTTTAAAAAATTTTGTCAATTCTTGGCACTTTCCTTTCCCTTATTTATGATTGTCACGCCAGCTAGCTTTCCCGATAATTCCAGAAGTTACGATTCGAACGCCAGATGGCACTAGAATTTCGCGAGAATGTTTGAGAATAGAAGTACCTCTATAAAAACAAAATCAGGCGCACAATTTGTATCAAGTTCCGTCTAGCAAGTGACTAATAGCTATTCGTAATTGATATAAAAATATCGCAAGTCATTGTTTTGTATTTTGATTGTATTAGGTGGCCATGGACAGTGAATTTAATTAAACACTGATTTCTTCGAACCCCAAATTCGTAACAATCTAAGTACAGATGTTATATTTTTCATTAAAACAATCTGATGCACGTTGTGAATTGAATTAAGGAAGTCATTGCCTATTAGTCGGGAATGGAATGGACGAACGCCCTGTATACATAACAAAATCCGTACTTTCCGTCTTTTTTGTGGGCGAACTCGCTGCAGCGAGCAAGAATTCGGGGGATAATTTTCGGAGCAGGCGAATTAGCACCTCCGGATGTGGAACTTTTATAAACGAGTTCCGGTCTCCGCTTCTGCTGGCGTTTAATTGCTGGACATTCGTTTCGCCAGAGCGCAGAATAAAAGATGTGTGGGGAACTAAGACTTGGACGTAATTTCCGACGGTCAAAAAGAATTTGTGCAGTTGTTTTCGCCATTGACAGAGAGAAAAGAAAATCAAGAAGGACAATCGTATGAACGTAAAAGAATTTAAACGACCAATCGATGATCAAGCGCAGTGCTTCTCATCTGAACCAAACAGTCGATTCCATTGGGCAACTATCTTGTCCAATTATTTCCTCCGCGCTTTGCTTATCCAATCAGTTTTTTTTTAATCTATTGAAAATACTGTTAGCGCTTGCCTGCGAATTTTTTTTTTAAGATAACTTCCACTTATCCTAGGTAAGTTTTGAAAGCAAACGTTTAAAAGAAATGTTTCGATAACCCCAGTTTTGCAAGTAGAACTGTGCGGTATTAACAGAACACAGACGCAGTTAAATCTGCTGAACTGACGGGAGATATTTATTACATTCAATTTAAGCGAAGCAATTTATCTTCTCCAATGCAGTTGACAACTTGTAACGGTGAAGTTTCTTAGTTCTGCTTTAAAACGTTCGTCCTATCGAAACTGACCTAGAGGAACTTAAAAAGTTGGAACTGAGGATGAGGAACGTGAACGCAAAACGTTAAAATTATTGAATTATTAAAACGTAAAAGTGTTATACAGTTGAAACCATTTACTACTTTAGCATTAGAAAGTTTATTTTTATTATAGACATGAGAGTATTTCACATGCGGTTACATGTTACATTAAGCATTGCAGCTCAGTCATAAATTATTTTGTTATAACACGATAATAATAGCAGCCAATTAAGACATTAAAAATTCAGTGGGAAAGGAAGTCGTTATTCTCACAGAAAATAATTTCATTCCTTGGGTGCAGGCTTCGCGTTATATAATGTTTCATGAACCTCCAGTCAAACAGAATTTCGTCTTATGCTAACCAATCTCTGTTACAAAGAAAAATAGTGGAAAAAATATGTTTTTATACACAGGGTGACTGTTAATTAATCCGACCATATGAAGCCACTAAAACAAGCGATGTCCGAGACTATGGGGAAAACGTTAAAAAATTATCTCTCGCCTAATTTTCGCGAAATTTTTAATCAAAAATTAGCCCCTAAACGACGATGCGCTCCTGTTTAAGAAATAGAGAAGCAGATGGAACGAAAAGTTTTTTATAGTTTTGTGATACGGCGGCGTGGCATAGTGAACTTGACCTTTAAGTGGAATTTTACGTGACTCCGTTTTTAGGTCAACCGATATCGTGAAATACGTAACGAAATACGAATAATTACTTGACAAGTGCATGCAAATCACCTGAAGGGATAACAGCGGCTCCACTTTGAACACCTGCTCTGACTAAAACCACTAAAACGAAAAAGAATTCAAATTGCCGTGTTAAGAATTCGTTCGCACACACCGCGCACTATCAATTTATCATATACAGACGGTTTCCAAAATAAGTGCAAAAATTTTCACCTGACAGCACAAACAGCATGAAAAAATACAAAAAAAATCGTATAACAAAAAGAAAAATCCTTTATCCGTCCCTGATTCGGCGCTCATGAAATAACAACAAAACTTACGGAACCTGCTTCGTTGATCGTAGGCAGTAAATATCGCGGGAATGACTAATATGCAAAGCACACTCACCGAATATCATCTGCGTGGAGGATCACATTCAAGCAAACGTTCACTATAGGCATTTAGAAATGTTTATAACAACAGTTCGAAGTGGCGTCCATCATTAGCGACACACAAGCGAGCTCGGCGAAGAAATGATTCTTATTTTCGTATTAGCATGTCAGGATTAGCGCGAATACTGTCAGCGGCGTTATGAATACTCACTGTCAACTCATTTAATGTGTTTATAGGGGCGGCATACACTATTTGCTTCAAGTGATGGGGTCACAAAAAGAAATCACAGGAATTTAGATCAGGAAATCGTGCAGGCCACCACATGGGTCCGTTTCGACGAATCCATTTCCATCCAAAATTTCTGGTTCCAGTTCCAGAATAGCTGCATTACGGTTACGTCCTTGGTTTGCACCTTGCGGTCGAAACGTTCGAAATGTTAACTTACTTGCACTTTTTGATCAGCATATTCCTTTTAAAACATTTAAAAGTAACAAGAAGCAGTCACCGTGGTTGACTGATAATGTTCGGTTCATGATTAACCTCAGAGACAAATCTTTATCACGTTTTAAGCGTTCCGGTCTGCAAGAACACTGGACCTATTACAAATCCTCTGGAATCTGGTAACAGAAGCCGTCAGGGCTGAAAAGAAAGCTTACTTTAACCGCACCATTGCCAGTGGTAATGTTAAACTAACATGGAATCAGTTAAAAAAGTTTGGCCTTCGTGATAGCAAACAGTATGTTATTCCTGATAATCTCAACGATCCTAACGAAATAAATAATTACTTACTTGAATCATTGAATATTTCTGCCAACAACACTACCTGTAGTAATCATTTTGAGTTTTCTCCTGTGACGGAGGAAGTTGTCGCTAAACTGCTTTTGAGTTTTTCTAGCAAAGCAAGTGGTATGGATAATTTAAACATTGACTTATTGTATTTTTGTTGTCCTTATTTATAGCCTGTCTTTACACATATTATTAATTTCTGCATAGTAAACGATGTCTTCCCGACGAAATCGAAAGAGGTTCGAGTTTACCTTTGCCTAAAAATAAAAATCCCAAAACTTTTAAGGATTTACGTCCTATATGTATTTTGCCCGTACTTTCCATAGTGCTTGAGAAAATTCTGTTGCGACATTATTTGTCTGTTAATAATATCTTACCTGAGATGCAATCTGGATTTCGCCCGGGCTATAGCTGTTGTAGTGCGTTACATAATATAGTAGATGACATAATCACCGAAGTCGATGACAATAAAATGGTTTTATTGGTTTTACTCGATTATACCAAGGTGTTCGATCTCATCAACCATAATTTGCTATTTTAAAATCTATCGGTTTAAGTCAATGTTCTTTATATTTTTTTCGTAACTATCTTAACAATAGGTCTCAAAGAGTGTTTTGTGGAGATGTATTATCTAATCTTTTGCTTATTCCTTGTGGTGTACCTCAGGGTTCAATTTTAGGTCCGTTATTATACTCGATATATACACTCAAATTACTGACATCAGTTAGTCACTGCATGTATCATCTCTACGCCGACGACACACAATTATATTACTCTTTTAATATACAGGATATTGATGAGGCGTGTAACAAAATTAATGATGACATTAGAACATTGGTAAAGATATCAAGTGAACACGGTTTGAGATTGAATGCTGCCAAAACAAATATTATGTTGTTCGGCAAAAAAAAATCGCGTGCCCAAATTTCTAATCAAATAAATTTGCAGATGGGTGACGTCACATTATCATTATCCGACTGTTGTCGAAGTCTAGGTTTATATATTGACTCTGACCTTAAATTTACACAACATGTAACTAAAATTATTCACAGAGCCTTTGCTAATCTTAAATTAATTTACGTCAATCGAATTACTTTTCTCAGTCTATTAAACGTTTACTATGTGAGTCGTTGGTTCTGTCCCATTTCAATTTCTGCGATAGTGTCTATGGTCCCTGTTTGAATGTCTCAGACTCCACCAGAATTCAAAGGGTACAAAACAGTTGTATGAGACTCATATGCGCAGATGTCACATTTCTCACAAGTTGAAAGAATTACATTGGCTGAATATGAAAAGTAGACGACTTTTGCACAGTGCACAATTCTTTCATAAAATATTACTATATAAATGTCCTCCGTATCTTTATTATAAAATTCGGTTCCGAACTGATGTTCATAATATTAATGTAAGACATAAGGGCCTATTAACAATTCCTCGTCACAGATCGGAATTCTTCAAAAGATGCTTTAAATATCAAATTACTAGTGTTCTGAATACTTTACCTGAAGCTTATCTGAAATTGTCACCATTTCGGTTTAGGACTAAATTAAATGACATGCTCTTTGGTGGTCTCAGTTGAATGGTATTTTAAATTTTTAATTCAAATCTTGTCACTGTTATTATTATTGATATTTTTCGTTTTCAACTTTTTCAAATTTATTATTTTTTTGTACGGATCTCTTATCGATATCTATTACCTACATATTTCCTAAGGATACATATTGCTTTCATGTACATTTTGGGTACAATACATTTTTTTTCAAGAGGGTGTGAGGGGTAGACCAGGGAACAGTTGTTACTACTTCATCTGACCTCACACCTTTTAAGCACAAGTTATTGTTGCGATTATATTTTGTTATTGTTTTGATTATATTTTGTCATGTACTCTACATTTGTGCTTAATAAAATTATTATTATTATTATTATTTTCTCGAAATGTGTAAAACTTTTGTTAAAGCCATGTAAGTTCAATCGTTCCCATTTATGGTAATATATTACAGGTTTAAATTTCTGCACTTATTTTGGAAACACACTGTATATTTGGAATATTTCCAAAAGATTTAAAGGTTAGTAAAGTAATACCAATACCTGAACGTACCCAAACTTCAAATGCATTAAATTATAGGCCGACTTCATTAACATCAGTTTTTTACAAAAATTATTGAAATATGATTGATCACTTTCAAACACATAATTTATTTACAGACAGTAGTTTGGCTGCACTGGGAACAGATCCACTATTGATGTGTTATTGTGTATTGCATCGTTTATTAATTTTAATTTTGAAAACAAAGCCTTTGTGAAAGCCACCCTCTGCGACCTAACAAAAGCATTTGATTGCGTAAATTATAAAATACCGCTAATCACTTTTTTGCATCATATGTGACAATTAGGTCTCAGAAAGTGGTTATGGATAGGTGTGTTTCTGAAGAGAGAGACACCTGACAAGTGGAGTCCCTCAAGGCTCACATTTAGGCCCTTTACTTTTTATTATTTATCCACACGACTTGCCAAGCTTCATGCTATCTTTATGCGGATGACACCACCCTACTGCTATGTGGTAGTGAATTAGGAACAGTTCACAAGCACGATTAAAAATAACTGACTGTTTAATTCCAATATGATTCTGATAAACACATGTTGTTACCAAATTGTTTTTTTTTTTTATACGAATGAATACTTAATGTTTGATTGATTAAAGACAACCTAGAGTGATATTTATGTATGTATGTTTATTAAAGATCTTGGCGCGGCTAAACATGTAACATCTTAAGCCAAATAGAGATTATTATTATTACTAATAATTACGTCTCGTACATGAAACAGCTCAGACTTTCGTTCCCAACTGTTAAACGTGTAATAGAACGAATTGAAATGTATGTCAAGCGGGTAATCAATAAAAAACTTTTATACTCCTATTATACTGCCGCATTTATAAAACGTGGCATTGTATTTCGTACGCGATGTCGGAGCTTGATTTTGGGATAACTTTATAATCGATTATTAACTATGTATTTAGAAAAATTTTACAATTTCCCCATACTCTCAGACATCGCTTCTTTTAGTGGTTGCATTTTCTCAGGTTAATTAACAGTCACCCTATATTTTAGTGTTCCAGAAATAATTAACGAAAAATTATCCCCAAAGCGACGATAAGTTAAGTTGGTTAAGAAAGAGGAGTAGATGAACGAAATAAATATAGTTATAAAAGTATTTTATAGTTTTATGATTGTTACGAGGCGGCGTCGAACGTCACTTTGACCTTTAAACGGAATTGACGTGATCAACTGAAATACGAACTCCAAAATATTTACTTGCTAATCACCTGAAGTAAATTGTACAAAATAAGGACAACAACGGCCCCACTTTAAACACCTGCTTCGACAGGTAAATAAATAAATCACTACAACACGAAGCTCCATGTTTAAAAAGTTCTAGTATTTTTATTTAATTTTATTGTAAATAAAGTTTATTCCCACAAGCAGCGTGTCCATCATAAACATTTCGGCATATTTTTATGTCCCAATATTCAGTCGGTTTATGTCGCTGACGTTTGAATAATAATGACGTAATAATGACTTTGTTAATAACAAAGAAATGATGATGACAACCAGAATTTAAAACAATATAACACATTCGTAATCTGTTTGGTTTGTTAATTATTATAATTTCGTTTTGTGTGCGCCGTCCAACGAGAAACAAATTCTGTTATTATAAAAAACGAATTATTTACACAAATTTGTCTAACAAAATTAAACACGTGCGTTCGGTGTGTTATTTTTTGAAACGAGGGAATTACCTTTCGTAAGTTATTGTTCGCTCTGAAGCATTTCACTTTTGAACACCTTTAAAAACGTAATTGATTTTAATTAATCTCAAAGCCGACTCTGCTTCTCTGCGTCACAACCTTTTGGTTCTTGTCTTAGGCATTTCGTGCATCTCGGCTAAATTTTTAATTAATTATAAATTATTGTGTGGATTTTTTTTTACATTTTTCTCATATTCTGGAAAGTCCTTTCTTTCCTCAGTCTATTCAAAAATCACCATGTACACTCAGTTACATTTATATCATAATGATATATGGCCACACATATTTCGTTCCACGTTTACGATTCCAATCTAGATTCCCGTTTTTTACGCGGCATTTCAGGACGAATAAGGACATCAAGGACCTGCCAGTTTCGGTAGTTTCAACCTCAAATCTCGTCCCGGATAAATTATATATCACACGAATCCCCCTTCAAGCCAAATGAAAGATTAGAGACGTACGTGTTCCGTGCAGAGGAGGGGGTTTCGGGAAAACTTAATGCATTAAGGATAAACAAGTTACAGGTCGCTCTGCTTGTGTAATACGTTTTGGTTTGCCTGGCGGCGCGGCGCTGCGCGGCGGCGGCGGCGCCTTCCGTCGAACAGGATTCGCCTATTTGTGGATTTCGTGTAGATGCTGCCGATTATCCTGGTTAGTTTCCTTGTAAATATCCGAATGCTGAACAGTGTTTACGAGGTACAAGGTTCCGCGTGCATAAAGGCGAGCTTAGAGCGAGATCGTTCGTTATTACACAAACACGATTCGATGATAATGTGTTTACTTTACGAAACTTGTTCGGGAAGATTTCGGAATTTAGTATTACGAAATCCAAAACACAATTGGAATTTCAAAAAATTAAAATTGTGTACGAGACAATTCATTAAAAAGTAAGTACCCAAGGGAAAAATTCAAAATAGGCAATTTCTTGGCCCTTGGAAAACTCACGACTCGCTAAATGAATGTTGAAATAACTGCACTGGAAGTTTGAAGTAAAAATAAAAATCAAAACGCTGTTATGATATCACCTAGCACTTATTTAAAAATGAAAACACTCTGAATAATATAAATGAATAATGTAACATTGAGATCTATTTTCAGTCGCATAGTAATTGGGACAGAATCTGTGCAGAGAATTTATTTTAGTTCATGCAACTAAATTGCAGTTATAACTTCGTCGATTAACTCAGTTAACTCCAGTAATTTAAATCAACAAAAAGAAGTGAAATAAAATCTTAGGCAGAAAAATGACCTTACTTCATCAATATTTATATCGTCTTCCAAAAATAAAACAACATTAGACGGCCTTTCGGTTTTACTATTTACTGTACCTACATACAAACGTTTATTGTGTCATTCATATCTTGCCAAGAATCGCCCACAAAGCTCCAAATGAATTCCACAAACTCGAGCACCGGTTAGTTTCTGTGTGTGTGTACAACGTACTAATAACGAGGAATGAGGAATGCACTAGGTGGAACCACGTGGGAAATTATGTAAAATTTATCACGAAAATTCGGATTTTCCATCGCACACAACGTTCCCTTGGAGAAATCGACTGGCGGCGACACTAACATATATCCAAAGCGAAAGGAGTAATCAATAGCTTTAGACACTTCCTATTCGTACTTTCGAAACGTCTTTAATAAAGTCCTTAATACTTTTGGCTTTAAATCTCGCACTAGTTGTTGGTTAGTCTTTTTTAAGGCAAAAAAATGGAACTCAAGGATCACCAATAAGAAAAAACAAAATTTAGAAATGAGAACTAAGCTGAACTAACTTAAAACCAAAATTTACAAAATATAAATTCTAATCCCGTTATTTTTAATTTAATAACGAACGAAATAGTAACAGACAGCACAACATAGAAAAGAATAACATCAACAAGAAACAAAAATTAATAAATCTGGAGTAGAATAGAAGAAGGAAAATAATACACCAAAGTTTTTGAGTTTGTTCCGCGTAAAATTAAAAAAAAATCAACTTTGTCGTATTTCTCTTAAAACAAATGACAATCGCCCATCTTTAGTTGGCTTTGGTGTTTTGTTTTGTTTTAAACTGAAAAAAAAAGTCAACTTCATCGTATTTCTGTTAAAATAAGTGACAATCGCTCATCTTTAGTTGGTTTTGGTGTTTCGTTTTATTCAAACTTAAGAAAAAAAACAACTTCATCGTATTTCCGTTAAAACAAATGACAATCACTCATCTTTAGTCGGTTTTGGTGTTTTGTTTTGCTTCAAACTTAAAAAAAAATCAACTTCATCGTATTTTCGTTAAAACAGATGACAATCGCTCATCTTTAGTCGGTTTTGGTGTTTTGTTTTACTTTAGACTTAAAAATAATGTCAACTCTATCATAGTTCGGTTAAAACAAATGATAATCGCCCATCTTTAGTCGATTTTGGTGTTTTTTTTTTGTTTTAAACTGAAAAAAAAACGTCAACTTCATCGTATTTCTGTTAAAACAAGTGACAATCGCTCATCTTTAGTTGGTTTTGGTGTTTCGTTTTATTCAAACTTAAAAAAAAAAACATCTTCATCGTATTTCCGTTAAAACAAATGACAATCGTTCATCTATAATCGGTTTTGGTGTTATGTTTTGTTTTAGACTTAAAAATAATGTCAACTCTATCGTATTTCTGTTAAAACAAATGACAATCGTCCGTCTTTAGTCGGCTTTAGTGTTTTGTTTTGTTTTAAACTGAAATAATAGTCAACTTTCTGTTAAAACAAGTGACAATCGCTCATCTTTAGTTAGTTTCGGTGTTTCGTTTTGCTTCAAACTTAAAAAAAGCAACGCATTTCCGTTAAAACAAATGACAGTCGCGCAACTTTAGTCGGTTTTGTTTTGCTTCACTCTTAAATATAATGTCAACTCTATCGTATTTCTGTTAAAACAAATGACAATCGCCCACCTTTAGTCAGTTTTGGTATTTTGTTTTGCTTCAAGCTTAAAAAAAACAGTTTTGTGTTTTGTTTCGCTTCAAACATAAAAATTAAATCAACTCTATCGTATCTATTAAAACAAATGACAATCGCCCATCTTTAGTCGGTTTTGGTATTTTTTTCTTTTTCGCTTCAAACTTTAAAAGACGGTTTTGGTGTTTTGTTTAACTTGAAACTTGAAAAAAAACAACTCTATCGTATTTCTGTTCAAACAAATGACAATCGCTCATCTTCGGTCGGTTTTGGTGTTTTGTTTTGCTTCAGACTTCAAAAACAAAATCAACTTCATCGTATTTCTGTTAAAACAAATGACAATCACTCATATTTAGTCGGCTTTTATGTTTCGTTTCGTTTCAAATTTAAAATAAATCAATTTTGATGTATTTATTTTAAAACAAATGACAGTCGTTCATCTTTAGTCAGTTTTAGTATTTTGTTTCGCTTTGAACTTAAAAAGACGGTTTTGGTGTTTTGCTTCAAGTTTAAAAAAAATCTACTTCATCGTATTTCTTTTAAAACAAGTGACGATCGCTCATCTTTATTTGATTTTGGTGTTTTGTTGTGCTTTAGAGTTCAAAATAATGTCAACTTTATCATATTTCTGTTAAAACAAATCAAAATCGTCCAACTTTAGTCGGTTTTGGTGTTTCGTTTTACTTCAAATTTCAAAAAAAAATCAACTTCATCATATTCCTCTTAAAACAAATGACAATCGCTCCTCTTTAATCAGTTTTGGCGTTCCGTTTTGCTTCAAAGTTGAAAAAAAACAACTTCAGCGTATTTCTATCAAAACAAATGAAAATCGATCATCTTTAGTCGGTTTTGGTGTTTCGGTTTGCTTTGAACTTAAAAAAAACAACTTCATCGTATTTCTGTTAAAACAAATGACAATCGCTCTTAAAAATGCAACTTTGTTACATTTCTGTTAAAACAAATGGCATTCGCTCATCTTTTGGCGTTTTGTTTTGCTTTAGACTTAAAAAAATCAAATCTTTAGTCAGCTTTGGTACTTTGTTTTGCTTCAAACTTAAAAAAAAGACGGTTTTGGTGTTTTGTTTTGCCTCAAACCTAAAAATAAAGTCAACTCTATTGTATTTCTGTTAAAACAAATGACAATCGCCTCTCTTTAATCAGTATTGGCATTTTCTTTTGCTTCAAACCTAAGAAAAAGACAACTTCATCGTATTTCTGTTAAAACAAATGACAATCGATCATCTTTAATTGGGTTTTGGTGTTTCGTTTTGCTTCAAACTTCAAAAAAAAATCAACTTCATCACATTTTTCTTAAAACAAATGACAATCGCTCATCTTTAGTCTGTTTTGGCATTTCATTTTTTTTTCTCGAAATAAGAAAATCAACTTTTTGATTCTTTGCATGAAGCAAATGATTATCGCTTCCCTTTAATCAGTCTTTTGTTTTGTTTAGTTTGTTTATTCGTTCGTTTTTTTTTTTTTGGCTGAAATGGAAAAGAAATTATTTTCGGTGAAACAGATTGCAATCGCTTATCATTAACTACTAGTTCTGGAGTTTTACTTCGTTTATTTCTTTGCACCTTATTAAAGAAAAGGGAATACGTAAATCACTTGTTAAAACAATTGACAATCGTTTATCATTGGTCAGTTGTGGGTTTTGGCTTCGTTCGTACATAGATTTGTTTCAAATTTAAAAAGAAAACAACTTTGTAATATTTTTATTGAGACGAATAATAATCGCCTGACGTTAGTCACTTGCGGAATATTATTTCGTTAGTTTCTTTGGCTCAAATTAAAAAATAATAATAACAATAACTTTCTCATATTCCTATCTAAACAAGTGACAGTCGCTTCAATGCTGAAGTTTTGTTTCGTTTATTTGCTCCAAAGAGAAAGAAATAAATCATTTTTGTTGAAGCAGTTGACAATCGCTTATTGGAAATAAAATTAAATGTTGAAATGTCAAAGCGTTTTTCACTTATAGAATTTTGGCGGTACAATTTTTTTAATATCAACTTAGTTTATGACAACTTATAAAAACCACTTTCCCTAGATTTGAACGTAAAAATTACGTTGAACTATTTTCAACTTTACGTTTGCCTTGTATTCGATCGTAAGACGTATACTTGTCGTGAACAATAACCTTTAATTTCCATTGGTTTAACTTTTTTTTACGTTTTTATTATGGCTTACGTCCATTGTGAACAAGGACTCAAATTGCCAAATCACAAAGAATAAAATACAATAAGTTTGAAAGAATTTTAAAACGAATTTAACAATTTACTTCCGGGTTTTGCCAGATAAATAAAATGCCTCGCTCTGTGAACTTGTAAATGCGTTATTTTTCTGGCAACTTTACGTTTCTCACACTCTCTCAAAAATCAAGGGAAAAAAAATGTTTACGCTGCCTGGGCCTTGTTGATGGTGAGATACTTATCAATCACTCCCCGTATAGTCAAAAACTTAAACACAAACATAGAGGGCGACTAATTTTGATATTCTTAATAGAAACTTTGGTTTATATTAAAAAAAAAAAAAAGAAATGATTATTAGAAAAAGAAAAAGCAAATAATTGGTAATACTTTTTGAAACATTGAAAAATCGAATGACTTAAAAAGAAATCGGCGTTTATATTAAGTTGGTGTATTATGTATATACAATACAGAGAAGAAATGAATTCAAGGAAAAGTATAAGAAAAAATATTAAGCAAAAGAGAATTTAATTAAAATTACACAAACTTAATTTTCCAAAACGTAGTGGACATTCTCATTAAATATTTATTTATTTTCAGTTATTTTAAGGCGAAACTCTGGGGTAACAAATTCCGTATTCGTGGTGGTGAATAATTCATAGGTAAGACGAGGGTAAAAAAAAAACCAGCTGCTCACCAGCTGTCGTACGTACTTACAACAAAGATCCGCTTAAGAAAATTAAATACGCGAGGGTCGATGATATTATACACTCACGGTAGAGTGGGCCCCCCCATAATAAACAAATTTAATTCCATAATAATAATTAATAATCGCCTACCTGTATTTCGTGCGCAGAACCCGACGACGAGGACGAGGCAGAACAGCGACAAAATCCTGCTCCTTGCTCCTGCTCGCACCATGATTTCGGGGGCACAGAAAACACAACCGACAAGAAGGGTAGCAGTCACAGAGGGTTTTTGCATTCTCACATAATTCAAGACGAAAGTTTTCCTCCTAATTCGAAACCGAACGGTTTTATTCGCAAAGTTCGGACACGAGTTCTATTTAAAAGTATTTCGTATTTTCGGGTTATTTATACGCAGCGGAGACTATACCACCGGCGGGGCTATATAGCACGATGATCTAATTAACATATACAAGAAAAAGATGATAATAATTTATTTATTAGAGATGGACAAGGCAAAGTTCAAATCTTGCCAAAAAAAAAGAGCAAAAAAAAAAAACGAAGTACTTGCGTAACGTGACAATTGAATTTTTAAAATCTAAAAATAAATTCTTAAATTTCTATGAGTCTTACGTGCGTGTGAGTGGCGCGTTTATTTTTGAATCGGTGAACCGGCGCAAATTATTTTTTGGGGGCAGCAAATCGATGGAAAAAATTTGCTAGCTGCGGATTTGAGTTGGCCGCTTCTTTCGCGTTTTGACCGGCGTCGGTCCACTTCACTACGCGTCGCGATGCCTGAAGAACCGCGGCGACCGAAAAAGACGACGGCCGTCGTCGCACTGACGGCAACCAACATAGCAGTGTGCGTTTTGGCGCCGGGTACCTGCGAATCCTGCGACGTTAGAACATGCGCCTTTCGGACTCGCATAACAGGTGCTCGTGCATCTGCCTTGAAACCGACGATTATAGTGCGACGACGAAGTCCGATTACCTGTAATTAAGTGTGGGGGGGAAAGGTCGAGTCATGAAGGATATTTTTTTTGCCCCGTTTTTTGCCCGGAGTAAATAGTTCACGGATGAGTCAAAAATATAAGCTCGATCAGGAAAAGGGCAAAACACCGAAGAATTCGGCCCTAAAAAATTTTATCGCAACCGACAAAACATAATTTTTTTTCAGCCTACTCCAGATGAGGAGCCCCAAATCGAAACACTGTTTTTAACAACTAGTTTCGTCAAAAAATTATATTTTATGCTCTAATTATTCAATTTTAAGAGTTCTTGCAGTCGGAGACCATGGTAACCATAAGCATAACATGATATTGAAATTAAAAGTACAGGGCGATACCTGCAAGAGTTTTGATCATTTTGTCAGTTTGGTCAAAAACTTGCAATACAAAGAACTTCCTTTATTCGTTAATAGATGGCGCCACGTTGGAGAAATTACATTTCCATGTTGTATAGATGTCGATGTACAACTTTTAAAAGAGACAACGAGTGCTTGATTTTATTACAATTTAAAGAAGCAAACGCAACACAAAAGAACTTTCCTAAGTCGTTAAGAGTAGGCGCCACTTGGAGAAATTCTTGTTAAATAGACGTTGTTTTACAATTTGTTTTTGCTTTTAATTGCAGTTTAAGAAAATAAACGAGAAACAAATGACTTCCTCAGTTCGTAAATAGATGGCGCCACGTTGAAGAAATTAGATTTTCTAGTTATACAGATGTCGCTGTACAACTTTTAGGAGAAAGCACGCAAGCTCGATTTTATTTGCAGTTTAAGAAAATAAATGCAATACAAAGAATTTCCTCAAATCGTTAAGAGATGGCGCCACTTGGAGAAATTCGATTATCTTTTTATTTTTGGCAGAAAAATAAGAGAAAGCGTCTTTGATTTTGATGCAGTTTCATACAACAGAATCCCTCAAATAATATTCCTAAATTGTTAAGAGATGGCGCCACATAGTGGAAATTCTTCTTTTTTAAAATATAACGCAAGATGTCGCGCTATAATTTTTTTTTCATAATTGGAAACACTAAACTTGGGAAATTTAAGATGTTCTTCCACTTTAATTCAGGCCAAGAGATGGCATTGCGTTAACGACAGAAGGAAACTCTGGCTCACTTGCACCTTTGCATATCGAACGCGTGAACGTTCACTTTTATTTCTAAATGCGACGTAAGATGTCGCTCTGAAGTTTTCATCTTAACTTGAAATCCTAGTTTGCGTGATAAAATAAGAAGAAATCGCTCTACATTCAATCCCAAACTGCGATTTAATTTAAATCAAGAGAGGGCGCCACGTTTGATAAATTTAATTTCTTTCCAAAAGAAAAAACTCTGAACTCTTTACTCCCTCTCCCACGAATGTGTAGACAAAGCGTAAATGAGTAGCTTCATGATACTTTTTTCAAAAACGTCGCCAGATGTCACTTTATAATTTTCTTCTACATTTCGGGTTTTAATTTTAATTCGGACCCACAGATGGCACTGAATTAAAGAATCCAATTTTTCTCGAGAACGATAGAAGATGAACTCCGCGGTTCTCTTTCGGAATACGACGCAAGATGTCGCTCAGTGATTTTCATTCTCAGTTACAAAGTCTGAATTTACGTAATACGACGCAAGATGTCGCTCTGTGATTTTCATTCTCAGTTACAAAGTCTGATTTTGCGTAATACTCGTAGTTTCAATCCGAAGTCTGAATTTGCATAAAGCAATTCGGATTTTAATATGAGCCGACAGGTGGCACCAAATTTAAGAAATTCAATATTTTCCAAGAATGGAATAGAAGAAGATGGACATAAATGAATAAATTCGCCGTTTCCTTTTCAAATAAGGCACAAGATGTCGCTCTATAACTTTCATCCTTAGTTTCAAAGTATTTTTTGTTGTAACCTCAGATCGCGTTTTTTATTTGAGCTAACAGATGACGGAACATGAGAATAGAAGATAATAAAAAAAGAAAACTGACTTAAGTGGCCAAGTCCATGGTTTTCTTTCTAAATATAACGCAAGATGTCGCTCTATACTCATTTTTCTTTCTTAACTTAAAGCCTAGGTTTGCAAAATGGTTTTAATCTCAGACTGCGATTTTAATTTGGGCCAACAGATGGCTCCCCTTTGAAAACTTGAGAATATAGCAGACGAGTCCGCGATTTGTTTTGTAAATCTGACACGAGATGTCGCTCTATAATTTTCATTCTCAGTTTCGAAATGAGTATTCGCATAAGCAATTCATTCTGGTTTTCACCTCAGATCGCGTTTTTGATTTGGACTGACAGATGACACGATATGAAAAGATTTGTACAATACTTTAATCTCAGACGGCGATTTTAATTTGATCCAACAGATGGCGTTTTGTTTTGGTGCTGTTCAAACAAGATCATCACTCGAACTGGCAACATTGGCCAGTGGTAGTTTTCAAAATATAATCATAAAATTAAAAATGAACGTCAATCAATTTTCTGACAAATGTATTTTTTAGTGATACCAACAAAAATGTTACCCTAACATGGCCTACTCTGAATCTAAAAAAATCATGAACGGATATTACTATTTTATTGAATATAACCTATTTTAATTTAATTTGAATTCTGTATGTTACTCAGAATGACAGTAGTGTGTTGTTCTTATCCAATTTCAGACAATTATTGTACATACTAAATTTTATCACCCTGTATACCGAAAACGAACCACTTTAGGCCTTAAGTTTAAAGGAACTTCCTTGCGTACAATCAGCTCAGGAATCTCCCTTTAATTTTTTCTTGCCAACATTAAGTTACACCTTGTAGATGCACTTTTTAATTCAAAATAAAAATTAAACTTTATCCTCCTGTATATCGAAAACGAAGCATCTTAGGCCACATGTTTACTGGGAGTTTCTTATTCAAAACCAACTCAGGAATCATTCTCTTATTTTTTTTGCAAACATTCGGTTACACCCTGTATATGAAATTTTTCTAAATTCAAAACAAAAATAAAATTTTGGTTCATTTTTACTTTAACGACTTATCGATTTTTAACACAAAATTTGTATGTATATGTTTTTATGTATATTGTAATTACAAATTTAATTAGGTTAGTAATTCCTGAATTTTAATAAAGTACCATAGAGATTTCACGAAATAATTGGAATTGAAATTCCGATGTCTAGTTACAACACAATCATGTATCCATTTAAACCTTTTGATATCTTAAAGACAAGGAGGGCACAAAATAACTTCCTCAAATTATGTGAAAGTTAAAACAGGTCCTTTACATAATAAGGATTCAACAAAACTATATCTATAGTCATCCAGCGAAACAAAAGTACAATACCGACCAAAGATTTGAAATTTATTGTTTGCTTTCATTTATTTGTTTTTGATATTTTTTATTAATTGTGTGCGTGCTTGCGTACTTATTTATTTTCGAAACTTAAAAATTGGTTCTTTATTTTTTTATTTCTATTTTTGAATTTAGTTTGTTATTTATTCTAATTCTCCTTTTTCCTTTAGTTTTTCACTTTCCTTTGATCTTTTATTTGATTTTTTCTATCCTAGTTTTCTCCTGATGATAATAAGAATAATAATAATTGTCCAATGAAAATTGTATAACAATTTTGTATCAGACACTTAAAATTCACACAAAGGCTCAACATTTCAGTGAAATGTTGAACGATTTTCAATAAAAAGAATGACGTACATCATTGTTCAATTTTCAAATCAACTTTTCGTTTTTTATTTTCTTCTTCTATGTTTCCTGTTTGTTACTTTTTAATTGCCTTTCATTTTCTTTTTCTGCTCATTACTAAGCTTCATCTTTCATTTGTTTCATTTTCTATTTTATATTTTATTTGCCCTTAGTTTCACTTTTTCGTTTTTTGTTTTTTGTTTCTCTTTTCTTTTTTTCGATCCTTTCCTTACCATTCAACTTTTCCACGACCTACTAGATTTCACGAGGCAGAATACCTTTATCTGGCCTGCTCAATTTATTAGTTCAAGTGTTTCTCCGCTGGCGCAACTCACCCAAAAAATCATAAGCGAATTATATCTCAAAGGTCTTATTCAATTGAAGTCAAATTCGTACGGTTTATAGCTAGTAAAGTTGTATTTTCTTGCTTAGTTGTGAGTTATGACTTCTTTCGTTACTTATGCTGTTTCTTGTTTGAGAGACTACCGCCAAAACGGGAAAAATTAGCACTAAATAAAAATATTACCCAGGCCGGAAGAAAGCTCTGTCTTATGAAATCTTGGAAGTCGTAAGTTTTTTCATCTGCCTTTGGTCTTTCACTTGATTTTTTCCCTTTATTGTCCCCTTGTTTTTCACTTGTCTCTTTTTTTATTTGATAGTTGTTTTTAATTTCATTTTTGATTTTGTTTTAGTGTCTTTAGTTTTAGTTTTTCATTTCCCTTTGGTCTTGGGTTTTTGTTTCTGATTTATTTTCTTAAATTTTATTTTCCTCTCAATTCGTTTTCGTTCTCGGTTACTTCGTTTTTATGTTTTCTTTTTTGTTTTTCAATTGTTTTTTTTTTATACATTGGAAATGCAACTTTAAAAGCTTGAAGCTCTTCTTCCCTATTTTCACAACTTACGATATGTCAAAATTAGGTTTTTAAGCGCCAAATGTGCCTAAAACGATGGAATTTCATCCAAACTGGCAACCCTGATGACAGCCTTGGGTGGCCTTGGTTTACATCTCTGAGATGAGTACAGTTACCAACTTGAGGATTGATTCCTTTTTTGATATTTATTTATATTATACTCAAAAGGGACAAAGAGTTTTTTTTTTTTATTAAAAACCTTTGCCTTTTATTTCTCTTTAGAGAAGAGAAGGGAGATTATCAAACTATCGGTAAAACAGTTTTCAGCACTTGAAGACATTCACTGAAGAGTACACGCGTTCTATAAAAAAAATCAATTTTCAGCCATTCTTCTACACTGTGATCAACAATGATGGAAGGTTTGCATCTGAGATACATGTTTCCGAAATATGACCAATCTTGAAAACCGTTGTTGTAGAGTTGCACATTCAAATATTGTTGATCGCAGTGAACATTGTGGCCTTTGTTTCACATCATCAAGGATGTGCATCGAAAGGGATTCATCCAAAGTGAATGTGAAAGATGAAAACTAGAGTATTTAAACATTCTTCGTTTTATTATTTTTATTATTCATTGTAGTAGTTCTCAAAATGTCGGCGACTGAATTAGTGAGTGTTGGGATTGAGTTAATAAGTATAGCCATTGCAGAATAATGTCATGTCGCGGATATTCGTTTTATGATAATCCTCAAATTTGTTGTTCCAAAGGCATTCATTACTTCGATATGTCTCTAGAAAAGTGTCTATATGTTCATCTTTCCATGGAAAAGACTTTTCGTTCAATTAGATTACCAAATCAGCGTTCTTTAAGCGGCTATTAAATGTTCAATGTGTTACTGGATGCACCTCTGCCTATAATACAAGTTTAGAATTGTTTTCTGCCGTTTCACCATGAATGAATCCCCCATTCAATTCATCAAAAGTAGAGAGTGGGGTCTCCTTGGTTCACTGGTCACTTTCGTTGTTCATTTTGGATGAAATGTGGATGAAAACGACCTTTACACCTTTCACTGCATATGAATCATCGGGGATGAACATCCAAAGTGTAAAATGTAAATTCGGCTTCAGTGAGGCCAGATAGGATGGTTTCTTCCTTTAGCGTTTTTTTATGACGAAAAGGATAAGGGGCTATTTTAAAAGGAACAATTTCTACGGACGGGAACATTCTTATGAGCATCTATTTTAAAATTAAATAATAAATAGGTATCATTCTTTTAAAAAAGAAATTACGTAATTTTATTTTGATTGGATGGAGAGTTTTTTTTTGTTTAATTTTATATTTGAAACTGAAATTGCGTTTATTAAAAAAAATTTTTATATAAACCTATCAAATTTTTATGAAAACATACTTAGAAAAATGCCTTTTTTGATTCGTAATAAAAAAAAATGGGAATTGCTCTCGTAAAGGCCTATTTTAACCCTCAAAACATAAATTGATTTATTTCTTGGTATTTCTTTTTATAACGTGAATAGTTCATTGACCATCAAAAGAGCTCTCACAGATCAACAATCGGTCCCTTTCAGATTTGCATCGACCATTCATATTTCAATGACCCTCCAAAAAACACTTAACAGTTCAACAACGACCCCAATCGACACCTCTCAAGTTTTCATCGATCTCCATCGATCAGTCGACTTTAATAGTTTATCGGCCACCCAAAAGACCCACCAGTCAGCTATTTTCAAGTTTTCATCGACCCACACTCGACCATTAATAGTTCATCGGCCCTCAAAAGATATCTAAAAGTTCAACGTCCCCCAATCGGTCACTTTCAAGTTTTCATGGACTCCCAGCTGATCATGAGTGGCTCATTGACTTCCAAAACACCCCTCATCGGCCCCCAAAGGGCACCTAACAGTTCAACGACCCCTCAGTCAGCGATTCTCAAGTTTTCATCGACCCACAGTTGACCATTAATAGTTTATTAGCTTCCAAAAGATATCTGATACTTCAACGTCTCCCAATCGGTCACTTTCAAGTTTTTATGAACTCCCAGTCGACCATGAATAGCTCATTGATTTCCAAAAGATCCCCCATCGACCCCCAAAAGACACCTAACAGTTCAACGACCCCCCAGTCAGCCATTTTCAAGTTTTCATCGACCCACAGTCGACCATTAATAGTTCATCTGCTTGGAAAAGTTATCTAACAGCTCAACGCCCCCCAATTGGTCACTTTCAAATTTTCATGGACTCCCAGCCGACCATGAGTAGCTCATGGACTTTCAAAAGACCCCCCCATCGGCCCCTAAAAGACACCTAACAGTTCAACAACCACCCAGTCAGCCATTCTCAAGTTTTCATCGACCCACAGTTGACCATTAATAGTCCATTAGCTTCTAAAAGATATCTGACGCTTCAACGCTCCCCAATCGATCACTTTCAAGTTTTTATAGACTCCCAGCCGACCATGAGTAGCTATTGACTTCCAAAAGACCCCCCATCGGCCCTCAAAAGACATCTAACAGGTCAACGACCCCCAGTCAGTCAGTCATTTTCAAATTTTCATCGAACTACAGTCGACCATTAATGGTTCATCGGCTTCCAAAAGATATCTAACAGTTCGACGTCCCCAATCGGTCACTTTCAAGTTTTCATGGATTCCCAGCCGACCATGAATAGCTCATTGACTTCCAAAGGACCCCTAACAGTTCAACAATCGGTCCCTTTTATATTTGCATCGACCCAATCAATCATTAATAGTCCAATGATGCTTCAAAAAGACACCTAATAATTCAACAACGCCCCCTATCGGCCCCTTTCCAGTTTTTATCGAGTCCCAGTCGACTAAAAATAATTCATCGATGTGGGAAAGACCCCTAACAGTGCAGCGATCCCACAATCGCTACCATTGTAGTATTTTGTTAATACATATTTTTTTTAATGAAAAAACAAAATCGTATCCATTTATTTGCTCTGAACCATACAAATCTAGTTCTATTTTCGTTACTGTCTAGCTCTCAGCGAAATACAAAGTTGGCAAACACTGTCTACTAGACTTTGTGACGATATTTCGTATGTACAGGGAGATCGAAATTGATTGTCCTGGTCCTACACTACTTTTCGTGAGCTTGATATCAATGTTTACATCTATCACATGAAGATTAGAACGAAAAGCGGTGACGTGCATAGAACATTCATGAAACTTACATCCAAACCTTACATAATTAATAAAGAACATAACTATTGTTTAATCAGATTGCTATAACGACAAAATCTTGGAATATCTAGTAACTTTTTCAGATCTTCCTAAGTTGCTAACTTCATTTTAATAATTAGATGTAAATATCGAAATCGAAAGCAGTTTAGAATCAGGACAATCAATTTTAATCTCCCCGTATCTATTGATAAGGAAAATCACAGAGTGGGTGACATCTAGCGAATGTTTTATGAAGGCAACATTGGAATGACATGTGGTTAACCTATGAAAAACATTAAATTGTAAGTATGACGCTTCCATACGAATAAATATTTTTATATATGTATTGTGTGACTAGTGTGCTTATGACCACACGAAGGCTTCTTTCAATTTAATAAGAATACCGAATGGAAGCAAGACATTAATGACAGCTCTTTGATTTCCTTATTAAAAGCGCCATCTCTTAGTTGTGATATACATCCATTCAATGCCAGCCCCAAAAAAAAGGTATAGAAATGTCAATTCCGAAAGCAAGCCTACAAAGAACTGAATAGTTATAAAATATATATATATATAATGTATGGAAAAAAAAGAAAAACAAGGGGAAGCAAGAATTCTAATTCTAAACATTGTAATTGACAACAAGGGCTAACGCGGTTGCCAACTGTCGTTAATAAAAAAGCACCAAACTGAAACTGGCGACAGTATTTCTGGCTCACCTGGTATATATCATAAAAGAAAAGTAAAATTTCTGCACTTAAAAAAGGAACGAAATTACTTTGAACGGTATTCAATGAAAGAGATACTATTTTTTTTAAGTGTTACAGAAAATTAAAACTTTTAATTTCCTGCGAGAGTCTCTTTATAAAAATATTTATTGATTAAAAGTTAATTATTTTTAATAAACCTTATGAATAATGTAGAATGGATTGTGTTAATTTGTAAGTTACTTCATGACTTGCTTAAAAAAATAATAAATTTTTATGAAGCATTGAGTATGCATCCAAGGTGGCAGGACAGTTGTTAGTTTGGTTGCCTATAGTTTACTGAAAATATGAATTGAAAGAATAAAATTCTTTACTTTTTAAATTGATAACTTTCCTGATTTTGCCGAATTCATTTTTAAGAAACAAAATGCTCTATTACTTCAATTCAAAGTCACACACAAAAACATTGAATAAAAGAAGCTCAGCTTTCCTTTCACCTTCAATTTAATTTCAGGGTACAGGGGTAACAAAAGAAAGATAAAAATCGAAATTAATTATCCTACGTTTTATTAGAAGTAATATACATAACCTCATCAAAGGGCACCAATAAAAATATTTTAGATACAAAATAATTAAATAAGATTACACATAAGTTGTTGTAATTGCATTCCAGGCCATCTCAGTCATCCACGTATTTACATCTCTCTACAGAAATTACTTATTTAAACGCACATGCACACATAGCACTTCATTCGGATAGAGACACATTTAAATTACATCAGATATGAATGATTAAATTATAGGAAAAAAAAAATGCAACGACCTACCGGGAAAGATGTAAATACGTCCTTCAAGATTGACCGAAACAACACACTACTAATTAAAGAAGAAAAAAAATATGTTGAGTAATACATGTTGTTGGGTTCGATCTTGAAATTAATAACGTTTCTGCTAGCTTAAAATCGTCCTTATTTCTTTATGCATGTGGCAGAGGAAATCGACGTAACTTGGACTTCCATCGATCCCCCGGTCTTCGACTAAGAAATGCTTGAATACAGGCTCCAATTTCTCTCTTTGTCTTATCAGAGTCAACTAAGAGTTTACCCACAGTTTTATAATTTTTATTATCAACGTCTTTTTAGTACTTACCCTCATACATCTATGTCGTTCTATTCTAACTTGATCTATAATCGATCTAACTGCAATTGACAATGAGTTATCTAATTCAGGCAAGGTGCATTTGTCAATGTTTATTTGAACAGCTGAGGGCACACCGAATACTTGTTGTATGAACTCGGGGTTCGCTCCAAGGCCAATATACAAGAACATATGTATGCCATTTTCTGCAAACATGAAATCAATAAACATATTAATAATGAATGCTATGAGAATTTTACCTAATAAGTAAACCCCTTGGTCGGTGATTTTTTCAATCGAACTCCGAATCGTTGCTGGTATCTCCACGTTTCCGTCATCAGAGGGCTTAACCTCATGGATCGGAATCAGACGTGGATAGAAATAATTCACCGAGCTCGGAACATCCATTATCATAACGGCGTTTATTACAAAAGACCTATCATCTAAAGTAATGTCAGAACCTGCAACCAATCAAGGATATTTTAAAGGGTATTTTAAAGGCTTTTAAATTTACTTACCTCCAGACAAGGCATCGCTTTTTAATAAACAATTGACGTAAAGAGGCAATAGCTTCATGCATTCAGGCAGTATGAGCTGCCCGGCACTGCTGGGGCTTGCGCAATTTTTCCTATAGTTTGCAAGCATCTGCGCTGCCCTCGCTACTATACTATCTTTCACTGCTTTCGGGTTGTTCTCCATGATTTTGTAGACTGACTGCTTGCCGAAGAAGTTGATGATTGTGTCTAGTTCGCAGCTGCGATATAGATCAGCCATTTGGGAGCAGGTTTTCAGGGATAGGTTCAATATGCGAAGCCTGCGCTGCCCTGAACATGAAGTGTACAGCAGGGCGACTTGAACGTAAACTCCGTCTTCTTCTGTCAGTTTATCATCGTGTTTTATTTCGACAGCAACACCCTTATCGCAATCTAAAATTATCCCATTACTTATTGTACGTTAAGAACTTAACAAGTGAGGGGTAAACTTAATTGTTGGAGGCTTACCAATGGCACCTAGTTCCATGTCAGTCGTATTTGACATAAAGAAGTGTCCATAGAAGTCGGTGGCCCTTATTCCAGTCGATGTGCGCACCCTCATAATAGCATCGAATGCAATGGGTCTACTAATATTCATTATAATATCTTGTATCAATCGTTCTCCATCGATGTCAGCCTAAAATAAAACTTGGTTAGGTTGGCTCTCGAAAATAGCCTAATTTAAATCACCTGGAAATAAGTGTATTTGAAAATTTCGCCTCCAGTAAGCCTGGACACTTGCCCAATGGTTGCCACATCTATATAAGCATTGTTAAACAAAAACAAATCCACGCTACACCCGGCCCCCACACACTCCTGCCCCAGTTGGTTATATGCCTGGGTCTGTGGTGTTAAAACCGTCCGTTCTTTCTCCGTACCCAACAACTTCCGATCATCTCGATTCCTTAGTTTACCCGGAGCTTCGGCTATTGGTAAAGATGAGTGGAACACTAGAAGCTTTCCAGCGCATTCTGATGCCTTAAGGAAAAGAAAACGTCAGCAATTAACACTTTGAAACCAAGCCGCCTATTACTTTCAGTGCCTCCAATCCGGCTAACACAGCTGGCAACAAAATAGTTTCCGTTTCCCTCGTATCTCCAAACATAGCGGGAATCTGTTGCATGAGGGCGTCAATAACTAATTCGGATTCTTCCGGAACGCACAAAAACCCATCCAAGAGCGGCATGAACATTTCCTGTACGTCGCTCACCACCAGCATTTGAGGCGCAGCCAAAGACCCCTGCGAAACTCATACAATCAACACAACCCCCTCCAAATTAAAGTCGCACTCACTTTTATGTTGTAAAAATGCACCGTGTTGTTGTAGGTTATAAACCCGACCCTCATGTTACTCTTATCCTGGCCCTGGTCAACGGGTAGATTCTTGATGATATCCTTGATTTGCGAGCACAACAGATGGACCAGCCCGGATTTTATGTTGTTGTATGAGACGTCGATTACAAAGACGATGGCCGGAGGCTTCGGTAACGTGTTGTTCCTGCAATAGTCTGTGGTCGCTGTGAATTCGTAGGCCCCCAGAACCAGTTCGGGTCGTTCGAAGCGATCCATGCGCTGCCCAGTGTGATCGAGATGTTGGAAATACTCAGAAGGTACTGTCGGGCATAAAAATTAAAGAAAGGAACAAAAGGATGCTTGATAGAAACTACCGTCAGTCGCAGCTTTGCAAAACAGACATTGGAATCGCCTGCCCGAATCAATAAACTGCATGTAGGGGCACATGTAAGCCTTGCAACGGATGCACCTGACAGGTCCTAGGTCGCCGAAATTGACAATCGGGGGTGGGTATTCCTCCCCGACAGTTCTTGCCAGGGGACTGATTACTAACCCGAATGGTACGGCGGTTTGCTTAATCAGGTCCTTTAATCAAATCAAATTAAGTGAAAATAAATTTTGAAACAGAAACTCTATTTTACCTGAGTCACAGGAATGTTGTACATTGTGGAACGAATGAATCGAGGACTGGCATTTCCTTGATCCTGCACGACGAAGTTCGTCGAGACTAAAGGTGGGACCAAACCCTTTTGATTGGTGCAAAATATGCCTGACCTTGAACGTTGATCGTCTTGTGTCACTTGAATCTAGAAATGTACATTTTTTCATATGAGGGGGTCATTAAAAAATTAACTTACAGGGCTTGGCATTTGATCAGGATCCAATCTCCTCTGCTGCTGTGGTTGTTGATAACCCCCCGGAGGATAGGGCCCACTCGCTAAAGGTGGTTGTCCAGGCATTGCCGGTTGCCCTGGCATCGGTGGTTGCCCAGGCATAGGCGGATAACCGGGGGCCTGAGAACTCCTAACTTGAGGGCCATTTATGTACCCTTGCTGGTTAATTGGGGGAGGCATATGAGGGCTTCCATCGACCATCGGCTTTCCAGGCCCACCTGGATAATGCGGCCCGCTAAGGTTCATCCCTTGCATTTGATTGATCAACTGATTCGGTCCAGGATGTGCAAATTGCATCGGATTTTGTCCATACTGAATGTGTGGCTGCTGGTTAAATTGGCTTGATGGTTGTTGTCCAGGCATGGGAAGTTGTCCGGGTTGCTGAGGATTAGAAAACGGGGGTTGTCCATGAAAAGGAGGCTGTCCATGAAGAGGAGGCTGTCCAAATATTGGAGGTTGTCCAGGAATTGGAGGTTGTCCAGGAATTGGAGGTTGTCCAGAAATTGGAGGTTGTCCAAGAATTGGAGGTTGTCCAGGCATTGAAGGCTGTCCAGGTTGACCGGGTAAAGGTGGTTGTCCAGGCAAAGTTGCTAAAGGTGATGGTTGTGCTTGTAAAGGTGATTGTGCAGGATGACCTGGTAAATGTGGTTGTCCAGGAAGAGGAGGCTGACCAGGAGGGGGTTGTTGTGATGGTAGAGAGTGATTTCCTCCTCGTAAAAGCGGTTGACCAGGTACGGGTAATGGTGGTTGCCCAAACTGATTAGGTTGTCTAAATTGTTTCAAATTTTGCCCTGGTAAGGGTGGTGGCCCTCCTTGTCCATACTGATTAAGGTTAGAATTAGGCTTATAGGGCCCCTGCGGGCCAGGCCCCGGATTCCCGTTAGCTCCATTCATGCTTGGTAAATTAGACTTCTGCATTTCACTAATTTGTTCAGGCTGGTTCAGACTTGACGTTGGGGGACCGTTCTGAAACTGTGGTGGTCCCGATAAACTCTCTTGTGATCGAGCAGGCAGTGTTCCAAATTGCTGAGGTTGCGATGGCTTCAGAGGGGGCAACTGTCCCGGTGGTATCTGACTCGGCGGGGAACGTGAGTTTTGTTGTGTGGGGGGCTGAGGGTTCGAGTGTGACAGGGGAAATTGACCTGGAGGAGGAGGGGCGGAATTTTGAAATGGTTGTGGGCCATTAGAGAGCGGTGCTCCCATCGGTGGTTTTTGGGAGGCCCCCAGGGGGATGTTTTGAAAGCTGCTTTGTGGTGTTAGGGCAGGTGATGGACGAGTCTGCTGAAAATTTGGAGGGGGCGCTCCATACTGTTGTGACATGTACACAGGATTCATATCTGCATTCCTAAAAAATAAACAAAATTGAAAATACCAAAAAAAATTAATTTTGATAAAAAGAAAAACTGAAAGTGAGTAAATGTAGAAAGTGTGTGCTAGCCAATTAAATTAAAGGCCAGCAGTAGAAATTAGGCAAACCAATTCTAGTTCATTAAAAAAAAAAACAAATTTGGAGTTCTGTTGCATGAGTCTCTCTTATGGAAAGTATTAAATTGGCTACAGAATGAGTGTTAGCTCAATTAGAGACGTCGATGAGGATTCCCAATTAGCAACATATGTACGTTCAAGCAAGCAAAAACAGTTTACCATTTCTGTGCCATTTATGTAATTGTGTTTCTTGGTGTTACAACAAACAAACGGACTTGGTTAAACACAGTCAGACGAAGTGACACTCTCGGAAACGATTTAATCTTACTTACAGAATTGTAAAATCACCTAAACACACACAATTATTTTATAAAAGGCATTACAAAAATACACACATTCACGTATGCCACGTAAGGTTGCAATGCGCAAGTTTTTAGTAACCTCCACGTCAATCCAAACGCAACTTCACGCGTGACTGTCAAAGTTACTTTTCAATGTACAAGAATTTCTGCGCTTACCTGGTCGTCGCAGCTTTCGTAATTTATACGTATCTACCAAGTCGCCACGCCAAATGGTACGATTACGTGGGCGTCGGAAGTGTCCTGGACGAGTTGCAGCTGGAGAAAAGCGATGACAGCAAAACTAACCTCGAAACTTGCCCTTACGAAGATGTGGTGGCGTACGGCCGCTACGTTGATATTTCCGAAATTTACAAGTTTCACAGCTTGGACGACCCTTTTAAAGGTAAATCAGCTTGGAATTTTCGAATTTGAAGTCTTCCGTTTTGTTTTGAGCGACGGTGACACTGGCAAACTTAAAAAAATAAAATTCCCTAAAACAGTCCAGTGTAGGTAAACGTAAACAATAGAAATTAAATTTACTAAAGCGTTACTTACTGATTGTAATAATTATACTGTGTCAATTCTGTTTATTGCAAGCGAAAGTTATTATTATTATTCCGTTGAATTATTTCTGGACCGAACGCTGAGTGACACAACTATAAACTAAACAGAAAGGCGCGCGAAGACGCAATTTTTAAATTTTGTTGGAGAAACTGAATTTTTTTAGCAAAAGTTCAATTAAATTTATTATTGATTATGTATTTAAAAAAAAAAACTATTGATTATTTAAAACCACCAGTGACCGAATGAGGAACTATGCAAAGAGCTAAAACGCAGTCGACAAAAATTTAGAGAAACCTAAGCAGGCGACACAATGACGTCGTTAAAAAACGACAATCGTTAAGTAACAAATTTTGACCAATCAAAACACAGAAACGCGTTGTATCTAAGTTCTGATTGGTCAAGAGATGTTACTTAACGATTGTCGTTATTTAACGATGTCATTATGAGTTACAGAATTGGGTGGCTAGTCTGTAAAACGGAAAAAGCAAATCTGATTAGCATTAAAATAGGAAAATGATTTATTTAGAAACATAAGACGATCGCAAAAAAAGGACCTGGACTGTAAAGAAAACATTAACAATTTTTTCTCGATATTAAAAAAATCAACAACACGTCAATTAAAAAAAAACGATACTGGTAAAAAAAATCGCACTTTGTTTCTCTTTCGGAGATATCGAAATAAGAAAAACTAAAGTAAATTCGGAAACACTTCGGAAACAAAAGACGATCGCCACCGTCTTTTGTTTCTGAAGTGTATCGTTTTGTTTCCGAATTTACTTCAGTTTTTCTTTCGGTTTTGCAATTACTTTTTTCGTTTCGATCGTCTTTTGTTTTTGTTTTCCTTCGTTACGTCGTTGTTATTTTGATATCTTCGAAAGAGAAACAAAACGCGTTTTTTTTTTCAACAAACAAAAACAAAAGACGTACAAAACTAAAAAAAGGAAAAAAGAAAAATCGAAGTAAATTCGGAGACGAAACAAAACAACAAATTTCAGTAACAAAAGACGATCGCCAGAATGAAAATGGCGATCGCCAGAAAGAAAATGGCGATCTCATTACGTTGTTAATTGTTATTTTGACATTTTCGAAAGAGAAACAAAACGCGTTTTTTTTTTATTAACAAACGAAAAAAAGGACGTCCAAAACTAAAAAAAAAGAAAAAAAGAAAAATCGAAGTAAATTCGGAGACGAAACAAAACAACAAATTTCAGAAACAAAAGACGATCGCCAGAAAGAAAACGACGGAGAGAACTCTTTTTCTCGAAAATGCAAGAAGAAAACCAAAAGGCCGTCAAAATCGAAAAATGGAACAAAAAGGTTCAAGAAAAATGTATTAATAAGAAACAAAAGACGATTCTTCTTAATAAATAAAACAAAAGAAGTATAAATTATAAATACCTACCATGGCGTTCCTCTTTTGTTTTGATCGTCTTTTGTTTTCGTTTCTCCTCATTACGTTTCGTTGTTATTTCGATGTTTAAATTCGGCTTTCATTTGTTTCTCGCATCTCTCAATGTAGTTTTTGTTTCTCTTTTTAAGCAAAAAAATAAAGGAGATTTGTTTTGTTTTCTGTTTGCGAGTTGATTTTCCTCCGCTCCTGAAACGTCAATCTTCTTTTTCTTGTTTTTGTTTATGTTCACGTATTATTCGTATTTCCACGTTTTTTCTGCCGAACTATTACAATTTCTTCGTTTGTTTTCTTGTCAGTCTTGACTTTCGAACATATCGCCTTTGGTTTCTTGTTCGTCGTCCTCTTACTCCTACGTTTGGAGATGGCGTTAGTTTGGTAAACGTATGTCGGTGCTGCGTAGTCATAACAATCTGATGCCAATAACTTTATTTGACGTTTTAATATGAGAAAAGACATACCTTGTTTCTTGCTAGCTCAAGTCAAGGCCAACTCCAAACGTGGGAGTTTTTGAACACGTGATAGTTTGGAGCCAAGATGGCTGCAATTCGCAACACTTCATGAATCTGAGGGACTTTGGCGGTAAATTCAAATTTTTAATAAATTTTCTGATATAATATAGGTACTATTTATTCCTGGAAACACTTTTAAATGAAATCCTAATAAAGGTTCTTTGTGTGTGCGAGATTTGGTGTGAACAAGACATAATAAATTTGAAAATAGTTGACTATGAAGTAATCACTTTCCATAACCGATCCCAATTTATAAGGGGAGAAGTCTGTTTTTGAATACATGACAGTTTGGAGCCAAGATGGCTGCAATTTACAACACTTCATGAATTTGAGGGGCTTTGGCGGTAAATTCAAATTTAAAAAAAATTCAGAGATGAAATAATTTAATTAAGAAAAGGCATCTCGCTAAGATAAATGAGAAATTAAAAAACAATTACAATAATTAACAAATTTATAGTTTTTTTTTATTATTATTTATTTTCAGGTGGTGAACATTTTCCCAGGCACTGCATTCCCCTTATCAAGAGTGCCATTATAGTTCCTTACAGAGACCGCCAGGACCAATTAAAAATATTTTTAAACTACATCCACAATTTCCTACAAAACCAGTACATCCATTACAGAATTTTCATAGTGGAACAAAACGACCTCGAGCCGTTCAACAGGGCGAAGCTGTTAAACATTGGGGCTAAAGAAGCAATGAAATTGAACTTCACGTGTTTGATATTGCACGATGTTGACTTGATACCACTACATACCGGTAATATTTATGCTTGCTCGAAAAGGCCTAGGCACATGTGCAGTGCTTTGGATACCTTGAGGTTTTTGAATGGTTACTTTTTTAATGAGATCCTAAATTCATTTTTTCTGTATTTTCAGATATAATTTGCCTTATGAGGAACTATTCGGTGGAGTAATTTCTGTCACAGCTAATCAGTTCAAGCAAATCAATGGTATGTCGAACGAATACATAGGATGGGGTGGTGAAGATGATGACTTGTACAGAAGACTTAAATCTGCGAACTTTAAACCTTGCAGATTTGCTCCAACTCTCAGTAGATACATGATGCTAAGGCATAGGAAAGTAAAGCCCAGGTAAACCATACTTTTCAAATAAGTCGTCGAAGTTTATGTTTTATGTATTCCAGCGAAAACAGATACGAGAAATTGGAAGCTGGTTTGAATCGCCAAAAGGACGATGGTTTGAATTCTTTAGCTGATGATTATGTGGTGTCTCTGCAGAAATTATACACACATATCATGGTGTTGTCGTAATCCCAAGTAGGGCAGACAAAAGTAGTGAATAGCTTTAATTTTACATACATATCACTGGTTTTATTCCTATATACGCAGATGTTTCACAGACCACCAGAAACTGTGACCAATCTGTATATCACGAGGCAGAACTCTAAAAGAAATAGCCTAGGAACAAATGATATTATTTTTCGAATTTTATTTAATCTCAGTAGTGATTGGGGGGATTTAAAAGTTATTTGAGATTACACTCGAATATTTTGTAACATTATAAACAATTTTTTTCATTTTATTTATATTTAAGGAGATTCTTTTATTTTAATATTAAACAAAAGTTTTCCAAGAAGCAGACAAGTATTACTGTCTTAAATATCAATTGGACATGCTAATTCATATTATTTTTATTTTTTTTTATTAAGTCGCCATTGATTCCTTGAAAAATCTTGTATTTCTCGAATATGTTATGATTTAAATATTACTATAAATCGCTGAATTTCATTTTTATTAACTTAAAGTATTTTTTATTCAAACCATCTGACTATTTAAATATTTTGTAAAGTTGACAATGGAAAATAAATTCAGTGTCTCTGATTGATTCATAAAAGCCTTGCCAATGAAATAAATGAACGAACTGTCAATCTGACAGCTGTCAAGTGATATTGTTGCAAAATAATTTCCACATTGGACACATGGAGCGCTGTAATACAACAGATATTATGACACATAACGCTTATCCGCCACGAGATGTTATACAATTATTATAGCATAACTTCTGCTTATTTTAGATTCCGATTAACTAATAATCTGAAATCAGCAGAAGTTATGCAATAATGAATTCATAATCTCCCCTGATCTCAATTTTAATTTGCCTCATCATGGCGGACATCTCCAGTAAATAAACTCGATGACTTTTGACGGTTTGGTTGATTTAACGCCATCTACCGTTTATAGTGACATGTAAATTCTAAAATTGACACTTTTGCAGTTAAATGTCAAATTTTGGTTGATAAAGGATTGAAATATAAATGTGCAAAACAATATTTATTGTGATGACGCCAAAATTATGATTGTGATGGCGACATCTATTACCAAAATGAATAGCCACCTATTGCAGTGTTGCCAACTTAAGTAATAAAACCCTTTTGAAGGGCTTTTTTCAAGTCATTAAGGATTAATAGATGTTTTTAAAGGATTATTTTATGAATGCTTTTAAAACTTATTTATTGCGTTATTGTAAGACATTCAACAAAGCCATCTCTTAAAACACGCCGATAGTTTCTTGTTCGTTTGCTTTTACAGGGGAGGTTCACTAGCTATTCCCCGCAATCCAGAAGATCAATAATAAAATGTCACTTGTCGTCACTAAAGGAAGAAATTTATTGTATTTACAGTACACAACAAAAAAATAATGAAATCCAAAGAAACAAATGAAAGCTTGAATTGCCTTATTTTTAATGTGTTGATCATATGGAAGGCAAACAATACTTTGTTTTGTCAGTTTGTTTTCCAATTGTTTCTATTTTTAATTTACGAATCTACTGAATTGCGCTGTAAAATCAATTGCCTTTTCTTTTCATTATTTTTTTCATTTACATCATATCTTCTTTTAATTCTATTATTGCTTATCTTAGCTTTTTTAAATTTGTTTGTTTTTACTACTTTGTTTTCTTTGTTTTGTTGTTCATTATTTTCAAACTGTTGTGTTTTCAAATTTTTTATTAATCTACTGAACTGAGCTGTAAAATCGACCGTCTTTTGTTTCTATTTTTTTTCATTGTGTTTTTTTTTACGTTATTTAACTTATTCCTGAATTTAGTAACAAATTGAGGGATTTTCTATTGAGCGGGGATTGCAACTCTTGGGGGATTTCTACTTTTTACACGTTGGTGACACTGCCTATTACGAAGTTCATGTTTTTCCTAACAACAAAGTTCAACAAACACTTGTCAATTAATATTTGACATCTGGAGTGAGGTTAGGTTTTCATACATTATGATTATAAATAATTATTCTAGATTATATACTAAAAAAATAATTACAGTATTACTAATTATAATTATAATAAAAAAACTGAGATGTCAGCAATTCAAAAGAGGTTATAATTTAGAATACGTGGACAAAAAAACAAATGACTCACTGGTGAGTAAATTCGACAACTACTGGCAGTCAACACAAATAACCAGTGGACACAACTGTTGAGTATGTTTAATTTACGGTGAGTGCGGTGTCCGTGAGTCATTTGTTTTTTCTGTCCACGTATTCTAAATTCTAACCTCTTTCAAGCTGCCGACATCTCAGTTTTTTTATTATAATTATAATGAGTAATACTGTAATTACTATATAATTATTTATAATCATAATGTAAGAAAACCTAACCTCACTCAAGTGTCAAATATTGATTAATAAATAACATTTAGTTGTTATAGCATTCAACTGCCCCAACTTGTTTAAACGCTCAACGTAAATGAAACACGTTTCTCGTTTTAGTCTATTGGCAACACTGTGAAATTTTTATTTTTTAAAGCCATATACTTATTGAGTTCCCTCTCCTCAGATTCATTCCATTTTATACCTGTTTCATATTAATAAAATGAATGTATAAATATTTGCTCAAATAAATCAATAATAAGTATTGATAACTGTTTTTTTTTGAAAACCAAAACCCAAAAATATTGTGAGAATTTGACGCATTTTGAGTCGTGCAATTGTCAATAAGATCTGCTTTAACCAAACAAGGCAATTAATTTTTTAGAATATTTGAAGAGTTATGAATAAACTCCATTCACTTTTGAGATTTTCTTGTCCTTATGTTATCTTACAAAAACGATTGGTATTGGTAAAGTTTTGTTAGTCAAATTATCGTTTGTCACAATTTAGTTGTCAATTGCAAAATGCAATTTTCAAATATGACCATTCACCCATGACGAAACAAACAAGGAACCACATTTACATAGGTATAACGCATTGAATAAAATGTTGGTAAACCATGGAAAAGGTAGCCAGTGATTGAAAATAACAACACAAAATTAAAACCAATGTAACCTAAAAATAAAAGTCCCATTTACAAGATACAGGAACTAAAAGAAGTTCAAGTTTCAACGATAAAAGTTACTAAATCTTAGTTATTCATACAAAAGTCAATGAAAAACTTTAGTTTTATAGTTTCCCACAGCTATATGAAAATGGTTGCGTTATTTTAATGCAATGGTAGCGCTATAATTAGCCGAATACCTCAAAATAATGCCAACTCTGCATCGAAAAATTACTAACTCGTGGTCATGGCTTCTAAGTTACAATTAAATCTAACATTTCACCTTTATAATTCTAAACAAATTATTCGACGAATTATTAATTGTATATTGATTGGTGCATGATGCCAACTGTACTTATCAAAATTGCAAATTTAATTGAATGACAGCTGAGGGCGCTGGGGTCGCTAAGCACATTCCTCATTCCTCCTGTTATTTAAGGTTAGGTTCACAAAGTAGATTCAACATTGCGCAATTTGAGTTCTTTGAAATTTTCTCGCCGCTTTAAATAATTTACGAAAATGGCTTTTCGCGTTCAATTCGAAAATAACAACGAAGTTGGAGTCTTCGCCAAGTTAACAAACGCATATTGTCTAGTGAGCATAGGAGGCTCTGAGAACTTCTACAGGTATTAATTTGTCTTTCTAACCTTCAAACGTCAAATTCTGACTGGATTTTGTAGCACATTCGAAGGAGAACTGGCTGATACAGTCCCGGTGGTTCACACGTCCTTGGCAGGATGTCGTATCATTGGGAGGATGTGCGTGGGAAACAAGCACGGATTGCTCGTACCTAATTCTACGGCGGACACTGAACTGCAACACATTAGGAATGCTCTACCGGAGAGCGTGAAGGTGCAGAGGATTGAAGAGCGTTTATCTGCGTTGGGGAATGTGATTGCGTGTAACGATTACGTTGCATTAGTACATCCAGACCTTGATAGGGTAAGATCTTAATTGAATCTGTGATTTTCGTCAAATTTAACAAAAATGTATACTGAACGTTTATTTATTTGGTAATCCTCAGGGTTACAATCGATAGAATTTTAATTGTACCAAAATTTCAAATCAAATTATGCTAAAATCACTCATTTGACTATGAGCTGGCCTCAAATAGACTAAAAGCAAAAACAAAGTGTTGCCAATAGGTGTCTGCAAAATATCTAGCAAAGTAATTTTAGTGCATTCAATTCGGGCTTTAAAACTAAATTGAAATCATGGAAGAATTTGTTATTTTGTGATAATATTTTAATTTTTGCTGTACATTAAATGTATTAAAAGAAAACAAGCAATTGAGGAATTCAAAATACACAGTTGATATTAACAATCAAACATTGCTGTTTATTTTTTGTTTAGGAGACAGAAGAGATCATTGCAGACATTTTAAAAGTGGAAGTCTTCCGGCAAACGATAGCAAGCAACGTTTTAGTAGGTTCGTATTGCGTCCTGAGCAATCAGGGTGGGCTTGTTCACCCTAATACAAGCGTGGTTGACCAAGAAGAACTGTCATCACTACTGCAAGTACCTCTTGTAGTAAGTTTCTTTCGTTTAAAATTATTTTACTTGTTAAAAGTATTTATTATAAGAGACACAAAACTAAAAAACTAAAAAAAACAAAATAATCATCCTCAAACTCTACATTAAAAAAAAGTATAATTTATATAAAGTTACACAACCCCCATCTTCCAGATTTATAATTCAAGTAGTACTTATGAATATGATGTGAATTTACTTAAACATTCCAATGAAATCTTAGATGTGAAAATAATCTTTTCAAGGATCGGCGTTTAAAAACCATGAAGCATGCCGGTAATACAAAACCGAGTTAATTGAGTGTTTTATTTTTGTAGGCCGGGACCGTAAATAGAGGAAGCGAAGTGGTTTCTGCCGGTATGGTGGTCAATGACTGGTGTGCATTCTGCGGCATGGACACTACGTCGACGGAGCTGACCGTAATCGAATCTGTTTTCCGTTTAAACGAAGCCGTTCCTTCGACGATAGCCACCTCGATGAGAGCCAGTCTGATTGAAAGGTACCTCCCCAACTAACTTTAAAATTTTTCTTTGAATATAAATGTTTCGTTTCAGTATGTCCTAAGCGAAAACTAAGAAATTAAAGGAATGATCGATGAAGACAACTGTTTTGCGTTTTTGATAATATTTTTGCACATCTTATTTTAGTATTAAGCGATACAACTGTAATTTTAATGCCTAATATATTGTTTATGAAATAAATGTGTTTTATTTAAAAAGTTAGAGTGATGCATCATGAATATGGAGCCATGTTGCCAAATATGACGTATGACGTGGATTGAACACGCTGTACATTTCTTGACAGTTTCAACATAACCTTGCTTTTTTTACCTTCGCTTCGCAAATCATTTTTTCAGTCGTTATCAAACATTAGTCTTTTTCAAGACGAGAATTACGTCTCTCGTTTAATCAAAGTTTCCTGAAAGCGTCTGTAACTTGAAATTTTTTTTATGAAAAATATACCAAACAAGTAATCCTTATTATCTGTAGTAAGCTAAGACCTACGTTTTTTTGTACGAGTTGAATTCGTCTAGCAGTGTTGCCATCAGATCAAGCGTGCGTTTCGGAAGATAGTTGTGATAAATTTCGGTTGATGTCTTTGAATTTCGGTAGATCCAACAAGTAAAGAATTAACAGGAGGGAACCTACGGTAGTGGGGTCATTTGGCAGAAGTTACCACTTTGCAGTAGGTCAGTTTCTGCACTATGACGATTTGTTGATAAATAATTGCCGGATTTTGTGTTTGTATCTGAGTGTAGAACGAATTTATATGTTTAATTAGCAACAGTAAATAGCAGTGTAGACAGACAAACAATACATTTATAGCTTATTTATAGACTTCAGTTAAAAAGTGAATTATTTTTAGGTTACTTTTGAATTTTTCGAACAGTGGCGCAGCAACTATGTTGTAAGTAAATTCCTTGTAGATACTTTTATGATAGAATTCTAGTGCCTAGAATAGAATTGATAGTTCTAGGATCTTACTTTGTTAAATTTAATGTAGCAAGTGTATATAAGCTTAGGTGAACTGCGTAGTTTATGGTCGTTACAGAATTTTGTAAAACGATTGTGTGCGCCTATGACATACCGCGGCCATATTTAGTTACCACTTTGGATAAGAAACAACTGTTAGTATGACTCGCTCCTATTTATTCTTTCTTCCCAGGGTAGGTTATAAATTTATTTTCAATAAAATTGTTAAAAAATATGATTCATAAAGTAGAACAAATAAAAAAATTAGCAAGGTTAATGATTGCGAGAAGAAAAAGCACATTGTTACTAAACTAAAATAACACAATAAAATAAGAATGATTAGATGCAATAATAAAATTTAAAAGAAAACATAAATCTCTGTAACATATTTATATGTATACGTATAATATACAGGTTGTTTATAATTTTTTATTAACTTTTCGCGCATACACTTAACTATCAAAACAAGGTAGAATTAATTTGAATTCGGTAGATACATAGATCTGCAGAAAAGTCGATAGAGTTGGCAGCACTGTCATCAGCTTAAAAGAGACAGTGAGTCTTAAAAAAACACTCGGTATAATAATCTCACCAATTTCTACTGTACCTAGGCCAAAAGTTCTACAAAAAAATTCGTGCATTTTAATATTTCAAATATTAATTATATCTATATTCCATTTTATACAATTTCTTAAATGTTATGTCATATTATTGCTAATATGAGACCAATTTTACAAACATATAAAGAAGCGACATCTGTTGAGTTTATGACAAACGAAACCACCCAATCCATTTTCAATACAGGAATTATTTATGATGACTTTCTTTATCTATAGTAGAAAATACTTAATTCTATCTGAAATAAATTATTTGGAACTGCGACATCCTGAATGATTTCAATTTAATTCTGAACCAGCACCAAAATTACTTTGGCTAGCGACATCTCTTATATTTTTAACGAACGAAGTAAGCTTGAAAAACAAAAACTGATAAATGAGGCCGCGTTGCTAATTGTTACAATTTGTCGATTACCTAATAGATTTGGTTTTGAGTGGCGACATCTGTCGTATTTTCAACGAACGAATAAGCTTGAAAAACAAAAACTGATAAATGAGGCCGCGTTGCTAATTGTTACAATTTGTCGATTACCTAATAGATTTGGTTTTGAGTGGCGACATCTGTCGTATTTTTAACGAACGAAGTAAGCTTGAAAAACAAAAACTGATAAATGAGGCCGCGTTGCTAATTGTTACAATTTGTCGATTACCTAATAGATTTGGTTTTGAGTGGCGACATCTGTCGTATTTTCAACGAACGAATAAGCTTGAAAAACAAAAGTAGATAAGCGAGACCGCTTTGCAAAATATTACAATAATTCGTCGTTACCTAAAGTTTTGTGCTTTGGAAATTATTCATCAGAATGAATTTAATTTTGAAGCAGCACCAAAATTACTTTGAGCAGCGCCACCTGTTGTATTTTTAACGAACGAAACTGCTAAGTAAGTCGCGTTGCCAATTGTTACAATTTCTCGGTTATCTAAAAGATTTTGTTTTGACTGGCGACATCTATTGTACTTTCAACAAACGTATAAAGTTGAAAAACAACAAAAAACTGCTAAGTGAAACCGCATTGACAATTATTATAATATGTCGATTAACTAAAAGATTTTGTTTTGACTGGCGACATCTATTGTATTTTCAACGAACGAATAAAGTTGGAAAACAAAAACCGCTAAGTGAGGCCGAGTTGCCAAATGTTACAATTCATCGCTTACCTAAAAGATTTTGTTTTGGCTGGCGACATCTAGTGTATTTTCAACGAACGAATAAAATTGGAAAACAAAGAATAATAAGTGAGACCACGTTGCCAATTTGAAACTGCACCAAAATTACTTCGAGCGGTGACACCTGCTGTATTTTCAACGAAAATAAACTTAAAAAACAAAAACTAAACTTAAAAAACAAAAACTAAGTGAGGCCGCGTTGCCAATTATTACAATTTATCGGTTAACTAAAAGATTTTGTTTTGACTGGCGACATCTATTGTATTTTTAACAAACGAATAAAGGTGAAAAACAAAAACTGCTAAGTGAAGCCGTGTCGTCAACTATTATAATTTGTCGGTTAGCTAAAAGATTTTGTTTTGACTGGCGACATCTGTTGTATTTTCAACGAACGAATAAAGTTGGTAAACAAAAACTGCTAAGTGAGGCCACGTTGCCAAATATTATAATTCATCGTTTACCTACAAGATTTTGTTTTGGCTGGCGACATCTAGTGTATTTTCAACGAACGAATAAAATTGGAAAACAAAGAGTAATAAGTGAGACCACGTTGCCAATTTGAAACTGCACCAAAATTACTTCGAGCGGTGACACCTGCTGTATTTTCAACGAAAATAAACTTAAAAAAACAAAAACTGTTAAGTGAGGCCGCGTCGCCAATTATTACAATTTATCGGTTAACTAAAAGATTTTGTTTTGACTGGCGACATCTATTGCATTTTTAACAAACGAATAAAGTTGGAAAACAAAAACTGCTAAGCGAAGCCGCGTTGCCAACTATTATAATATGTCGGTTAACTAAAATACTTTGTTTTGACTGGCGACATCTATTGTATTTTCAACAAACGAATAAAGTTGAAGAACAACAAAAAACTGTTAAGTGAAGCCGCGTTGCCAATTATTACAATTTATCGGTTAACTAAAAGATTTTGTTTTGACAGGCGACATCTGTTGTATTTTCAACAAAAATTGCTAAGTGGGGCCGCGTTGCCAAATGTTACAATTTATCGGTTATCTAAAAGATTTTATTTTGCCTGGCGATATCTATTGTATTCCTAACGAACGAATAAACATGAAAATAAAAAGTGATAAGTGAGGCCACGTTGCCAAGTGTTACAATTCGTCGGTTACTTAAAAGATTTTGTTTTGCACCAACAATTTTGTGGTTTAGAAATTATTCTACAGAGCGAATAGAATATTTACTCCAACCAATCGATCGAGCCTTTGAGTGCTTTTTTATTCGTCAAGAAAAGTCAACGTTTTATATTTACATATATTTGATAAGAGTGTTTAGGCAAGTCATACCTTCGCACGGGTTCTATTCGTTTTATCGTCCAACTCTGCCGCAAACTTAAAAATCAATAAAGGCGCTCATGAGCAGTCTTCACGTTTCGCCATATGGTTATGTGATGACAAGCCTGCAGTTTTCACTGGTGTGCGTTAGTTAAAGCAGAGTGAGCATTTTTTTTAAATAAATACTGCTGCGAAGTGAAAGTTTGTTTATTTAAAAACCGGCGCAACTGTCGCAGGGTCTTCCCCCGTTCGAATTTAAAGCGAGGTAGGCGACTGAACGTATTTGAAAGTGATTGGCAGTGATTGTATTTGTTTACTTCTGTACAGGGAAATTGTTTACAAATTCATTTTGAAAGTCACTAACGTTTTTTTTAACAAATTCAATTTTAAAATTTTATTCTTTTATTTCTAGACGCAATTAAGAAATCATAAACTAGGATTCTGACAGTCTTTGGTCCTAAGTCTTTTTTATTAAAAATTTTTATATTTGTTTATTTTTTAATCAATGTGACAACAAATTAATTGATTACATTTTTTTAAAATTACGGTCGATGTGTGGTTGGTACTTTTGCGTAAATATTAGAATTTGATGTGTGGCTAAACGCGAAGGACAACAGGCATGGAAACACCTGTTAGCACTGCTGAATCGATTCTGATAATTTCGATCATTAAACTATTTTGAGTTACTTTTTTGTATTGTAGTATGACGCTTGGAATATCTAATTAATTAATGATTTGGACCTCTCAGTGATAACTGTTTTATTATAATTAATTTGATTGGCTTCAAAGATAACGACAGTAATGTTTTGAAAACTCAAAAAGTAGGTAAATTTATGTGAATATTAAAAGAAATATAAAATTACATTTAATAGGACGACATATGCTTCAGATTTCGTAAGACATAAGTTTGAAAAATACATGTAGAAAAGGATTAAAAATTAAATAAAATTGCTTAAAAAATATACAGAGTGATCATCACAGATGATGGAAAAAATGATAAAAATAATAATAAAATAAATAACTAACAAAAAAATTATCCCAAAACAGCGATACGCCCCTGGTTAAGAAAATAAATACACAGTCATTAAAGTGTTTTATAATTTTATGATAGTTATGGCGTGATCTTGACCTTCAAACGGCATTGACGTGATCAGCTGAAATACGAGCTCCAAAATATTTACTTGACAAATGTATGCAAATAAGTAAAACAACGTTCCCACGTCCTTGACAGGTAAACAAATAAATCACTACAACACGAAAGCAATCAAATCTCCGTGTTAAGAATTTCTAGTACTTTTCTTTAATTTTCATTTTAATTGTATTGTAAATTAAAGTTTGTTCTCGCAAGCAACGTGTCCGTCATAAACATAAAATTCTTTTTCAAGTGAAATGGCAACATATCCAGGTATGAGCTTAGGCGGAGAAGTCAGAGAAAGTGTCTCGCTTGATGAGGACGACTTGAGCGACGTTGAAGACGAAGTCTTCATACGAGACGGTAAAAATGGTTATAAAGTACGTATGGCCTTCATATTTTTGGACGGTTTTTAAAACCTAAATTATGCACGAAACTTTTGCGTTCCGTTTTTTTCTTTTACAGTTTGCTGAAGAAATGGGGGTCAAGAGGCCCTTGATGGCACCTCGCAGGAAACTGGCTAGATCCGATTTATCAAACAGAATTAAGAATAGACCCACGTGTAGAGCACTTTGCAAGCCTTGTTGTTACGTGTTTGGCGCCCTTGTAATTTTATTAGGTAAGGGAAAAATTTCCGAAAATTATTAGATTAAGCAGAAAATGTTTAATACGATGCTGTCTATCATCTCTCTTAAAGTTAGAAACTCAAAGTTAGAAATAGTTGTTTTGAAACACCCTGTATAAGTAACAGAAACATTATCCAAGATTTTGACTTGGAAAAAAAAATTTAATGAAAATAAAATTACAATAAATCCAACCAAATTTCAATTAAAAAAAATTTTTTAGAAACAACATCGAAATACTAAAACTAGTATGAACAAAAAACAAATGAATATCAACAGTTCTCCGGGAGGGGAGGGGGCATTAAAAATTAATTTTTATTAACATTTCTTCAAATTTTCTTTCTGCTGGTCTTTTGTTTTCAAAAGCTTGTCGCCGAAAAGTCATTGTTCTTTTGTCTAATTTTATTTTCTTTTTATTTTATCGTTTTTTTTAATCACTTGCAATTTTATCTATCACTTTCTGTTTTTATTTTCCATCATTTTCTTACACTCCCTTGGAGAATCGTCGATCTTCTTTTGTCCTTGGATAGACTCTTTCTTCATATTGTCACGTTTTTGTTTCACTTTTCGTTTGTTTCTTTTTATCCAATTATTTCTCAACCTTCTATCATTTAGTGTATTTTGCTTTTTGTTCGTTTCCTCGTTGTTTTGCTTTGTCTTTTTCTTTCAAGTTCAACGAAATTTTAATTAAAAAACTTTGAAAAACAACTTCTCCAAGTTTTCTTCTGCTACTCTTTTCTTGTCAAAAGTTTGCCGCCAAAAAGTCTTTTCGCTCTTTATCTTTGTATTTTCTTTTGTTTTTATTTTAGAACTTTTTTTTAATATTACGGGGGTGATGCGAATGACATCTCTTCGTTCACTTTCCGTTGTTTTTTTTTTGTTATACGCTCCTTTAGAGAATCGTGGATCTTCTTTTGTCTTTGGATCGACTCGTTTTTTGTGTCGCTTTTCTTTTCTATCGAATTATTTTCTGTCATCTGACGTGTTTTGTTTCTCATTTGTTTTTTCATTGTGTTTTTTGTTTTTTTTTTCTTTGAATACTCTTTAGCCTAATATCGTAGAATTGAGGGCATTAAGACATATTTAAAATTAAATTTTTAAAGAAGAATTTAAAAATGTAAAATAAAAAATAAGAAAGTTCAAGCAAACTTCAATAAAAAGAAAATTGAAAAACGACGAAAACTAAAAACAAATGAATTTCAACGGATCTCCGGAGGGGTGTTAAAAATTGTTTTTTTTTTACTAACATTTCTTCGAGTTTTCTTGCTGCTACTCTTTTAATTGTTCTATTTTTTGAATTTTTTTTCGTTTTTATTTTATTCAATTTTTTTAATGTCACAGGCGTCTCTTTCGATTCGTCTTTCAGTTTTTTCTGTTGCTTTTTTTTCGTTTTCTTACACTCCATCGTCGATCTTCTTTGTCTTCGTTCTTCATATTTCCCTGTTGTTCGTTTCGCTTTTCTGTTGCTTCTTTTTATCGAATTATTTTTAACCTTGTAGCATCTGAAGTGTTTTGTTTTTCGTTAGTTGTTTCATCGTATTTCTTTCTTTCTTTCCTTTTCTAGCCTATTACCGTAGAATTAATTATAATTTTATCAATTGCACTCGTCGTTTTCTTTTGTTTTTCATTCTTCTTCCAGAATGAAAGAAAAACAAATGAATATCAGCTGTTCTCTGGAGGAGCGTTAAAATTCATTCAAGTTTTTGCTAGTCTTTTGTTTTCAAAAGTTTGTCGCCAGAATGTCGTCTCCTTCATAACTTTCGTTATTCTTTTGTTATTTTATCCGAGTTTTTTTTAATGTCACAGTCTATTCAATAAGTTTTTTCACTTTTTTTGTAGTTTTTTTTTAATTGTCTTACACGCCATCGTCGATCTTCTTTTGTCTTCATTCTTCATATTTCCACGTTGTTCGATTCATATTTCTGTTGTATCTTTTTATCGAATTATTTGTAACCTTATAGCATCTGAAGTGTTTTGTTTTTCGTTCGTTTTTTCGTCGTATTTCTTTGTTTTTTTTTCCCCCTTTGAATACTCTTTAGCCAGTTATCGAATTCCACTTGTCGTTTTTCTTTTGCTTTTCGTTCTTCTTTTTCCAGAGTGAACTAAAAACGAGTGAATGTCAACTGTTCTTCGGAGGGGCGTTAAAAATTTAGTTCTTGAGGTTTCTGTTGGTCTTTTGTTTTGAAAACTTGTCGCCGCAAAGTCATCTCATTCTCTACAATTCATTGTTTTATTTTTCGAATTTTCTTTTGTTTTTATTTTATCGATTTTTTTAATGTCACAGACGTCTCTTTAAATTCTTTTTAATGTCACAGACGTCTATTCAATTTTCTTCTTTCACTTTTTTATGTTGTTGCTTTTTTTTCATTTTCTTTTACTTCCTTCAAGAACTGTCGATCTTCTTTTGTCTTTGCAGCGACTTTTTCTTCAGATTTCCATGTTCTTTGTTTCGCTTTTGTTTTATTTTGTTTTTTTTATAGAATTATCTTTAATCTTGACGTGTTTTACTTTTCATACATTTTTTAAACGTATTTCTTAGTTTTTTTTAGTACTTTTTAGTTTATTACTATATGATTAATTTTATTTATTTTGTCAATTTCACTCTCGTTTTTCTTTTGTTTATCATTCTTCTTCTTCCAGAATGACAAAAAATAAATGAGTATCAACTGTTCTCTGGAGGGGCGTATCTTCTGCAATTTTTTCTGTTGTTTTTTGTTTTCGTTTTCTTACACTCCATCGTCGATCTTCTTTTGTCTTCATTCTTCATATTACCAAGTTGTTTTTGTTTCTTTTTATCGAATTATTTTTAACCCTGTAGCATCTGAAGTGTTTTGTTTTTCATTCGTTTTTTCATCGTATTTCTTTGTTTTCCTTTGAGTATTCTTTAGCCTATGACCGTAGAATTATTTTTAATTTTATCAATTCTGCTCGTCGTTTTTCTTTTGTTTTTCATTCTTCTTCATCCAGAATGAACGAGAAACAAATGAGTATCAACTGTTCTCTGGAGGGGTATTAAAAATTTATCCAATTTCTGCTAGTCTTTTGTTTTCAAAAGCTTGCCGCCGGAATGTCGTCTCATTCTTAACTTTCGTTGTTTTTTCTCGAATTTTCTTTTGTTATTTTATCCAAGTTTTTTTTTTTAATATAACAGGCGTCTTTTGCAATTTCTTCTTTCATTTTTTTCTGTTGTCTTTTTTTCGTTTTCTTACACAACATTGTCGATCTTCTTTGCTTTTCTGTTGCTTCTTTTTATCGAATTATTTTTAATCCTATAGCATCTGAAGTGTTTTGTTTTTCGTTCGTTTTTTCATCGTATTTCTTTGTTTTTTTTCCTTTGAGTACTCTTTAGCCTATTACCGTAGAATTAATTTTAATATTATCAATTCCGCTCGTCGTTTTTCTTTTGTTCTTCATTCTTCTTCTTTCAGAATGAACGACAAACAAATGAGCGCATCAACTCTTCTCTGGAGGGGCGTTAAAAATTCAATCATGTTTCTGCTAATCTCTTGTTTTCAAAAGCTTGCCGCCGGAATGACGTCTCCTTAACTTTCGTTGTTCTTTTGTTATTTTTTTCATATCACAGGCGTCTTTTGCAATTTCACTTTTTCAATTAAAAAAAAATTGAAAAACTAAAACGAAAACTAAAAACAAATGAATTTTAACAGATCTCCGGAGGGGTGTTAAAAATTAATTTTTGTTATTAACATTTCTTCGAGTTTTCTTACTGGTACTCTTTCAATTGTTCTATTTTTCGAATTTTCTTTCGTTTTTATTTTATCGAATTTTTTTTAATGTCACAAGCGTCGCTTTCAATTTCTTCTTTCACTTTTTTCTGTTGTTTTTTTTCTCATTTTCTTTTACTTCTTTGAAAAACTTTTGCCTTTCCATCGTCTCTTTCTTCAAATTTCCACGCTCATTGTTTCGCTTTTTTTTTGTTTTTTTTTTATGGAGTTATTTTTAATCTTGACGTGTTTTGTTTTTCGTGCAATTTCTTCTTTCACTTTTTTCTGTTGTTTTTTTTTTTCGTTTTCTTACACTCCATCGTCGATCTTCTTTTGTCTTCATTCTTCATATTTCCATGTTGTTTGTTTCGTTTTTCTGTTGTTTCTTTTTATCGAATTATTTTTAACCATATAGCATCTGAAGTGTTTTGTTTCTGGTTCGTTTTTTTTCCTTTGAGTACTCTTTAGCCTATTACGTAGAATTAATTTTCATTTTATCAATTCCGCTCGTCGTTTTTCTTTTGTTTTTCATTCTTCTTTTTCCAGAATGAACGAGAAACGAATGAATATCAACTGCTCTCCGGAGGGACGTTAAAATTCATTTTTAGTAACAGTTTCTGTTAGTCTTTTGTTTTGAAAAGCTTATCACCGCAAAGTCGTCTTTTTTCACATTTTATTGTTCTGTTTTTCGAATTTTCTTTTGTTTTTATTTCATCGATTTTTTTAATAACACAGGCGTCTTTTGGAATTTCTTCTTTCACTTTCTGTTATTTTTTTATATTTTTGTTTTTCATACTTTTAATTTTTTTATATTTCGTTGGAGATTCGTCGATCGTCTTTTGTCTTTCGATCGATTAATTTTATATGTATTTCTACGTTGTTTTCTTTTGTTTCTTTTTAACGAATTATTTTTAACTTTGTATTATGCGACGTATTTTGTTTTACGCACAGTTTTTCATCGTATTTCTTTGGGGTTTTTGACCCTGTTATCGTAGAATTAATTTTATTTATTTTATAATAGTCGTCATTTCTCTTTTGTTTTTGTTCTTCAAAATAAATATTTAGGAGAAATACGTACAGGGTAATTCATTACTGTTTCATACTTGTCACACAAATCCTGCACGGATCATGTGATTTAGGAAACGAGTGAATGTAAGTCGTACGAAAGAAATTCAGAAAGAATAAGAACGTAAATAACGAGATTCACGAAACTCCGGAGTGTTTCTTACGTTCATAAAATTCGTGGCCGCTTAAAGCCCCCGGAAAACGCTGGAAAAGTTCCAGAACAATAATGTGGCGTAATATGTAAAAGAAAAGTAAAAAATCGTGTCTTTTCACATGCAGAGAACTAGGTCGAGTCTTACTTGCTGATGTAACAACTGTACACAAACGTAACAAATCTTCAAACTACTTAAATGATGTACGTATATACAGGGTGTCCCAAACTCAATAGTATCCTGTAGGTAATGATGGAATAAAAAAACGTGCGTGATTGTGGCAGCTTTTATAAGGTAGTTTCTGAATGAACGACATCTGTGGTTATTTAATTTAATTTCTTTAATGAAGTTGTACTTATAAAGAGTTTACGTTTTCATAAGTTATAAACTAACATCCAATTTGGGCCGCCTCCTACACGTCTTGTTTCCCAATAGGTTTAATTGCGCTCGTGGTAGTATTAGTCTCGATGTTCCCTCTGCCTTTGGACAGGCTTAAGAGCTGGCTCATCTCGAAAACCACCCCGACAATCAGTACGAAATTCCTGCCCTGCAACGACCTCATCGTCACCGACGTGTGGACGATCAACTTGCCCAAATTAACATCGGAGTCGGTGATAAGGACGGTTGACATCGATAAAGACGGGGTTGAAGATATCATATTTGGTTTCGGAACAGGTAAACCCCTTCCGCCGCCCCTTTCGATTCTAAATCACTCCTTTCCGCAGGCGACAACTACAATATAAGTCCGGATATTTTCTGCCCCATGTTCCTGGGGGTCCCTCCACCCTGCGGAGGCGGACTCATCGCCCTAAACGGAAGCACCGGCGATGTTGTTTGGAGAAGGTGGTTGCCCGGCGCCGTTTTTACGATTTACTGCACGGTGGATGTAAATGGGGATGGAATTTACGATTGCCTTGCGACGGGAAAAGGAGGAGTACTATTTGGTTGAAATCTTTAAGGGCGAAATTTAATTTGTTGTTTGTAGATCTTTTGCGTGATCAATGCCAAAAACGGCACGATTTTATGGCAATTCACGGATAAGTCTAATCAACAGCAGCCGCTCCTTATTGATATCTACATGGCCAACTTCATCCCGGATCAGGATAATGATGGGATCAGCGATGTCCTGGCGGCCCACACGTCAAAAACCGGTGGGTTTCTGACGTGTGGGCAGACAGAGTGTATGATGGCGCTTGATTTTTGTAGATCGCGGAAAATTGGGGCATTTAATCCTGGTATCGGGGAGCACGGGGAACGAATTGAGGAGGGTTTTGACGCCCGGTAACGTGGAGACTTACTACACCCCGCAGTTGCTTTTAAACGAAAGGGATGTTTTTGTGATTTTTGGAACTGGAAGCCCGACTTACCCCGGGAATTTATCTGTTGTCTCACTCGGCGAGTTGGTCAATGGATTTATGGTATGGAACACCACCACATCCACCCCCCAAAACAAAACAAGTAACGATGGCGCTTTTAGAATAACATCACAACTATTTACGAGGACAGGTTCAAGGGTGTCATTTCCCCTGCTGTGTTGGTGGATATAACCGGCGATAACGTAACTGACATAGTCATATCCATGTTCAACTCGACGACGGTGGCCTTAGATGGCAACACCTTCAAGCAAATTTGGAACTTCTCGATTCCAAATTCCGAAACGCTGAGCGTACCCACCCCGGGATATTTCAACGACGACAACGTCACCGACTTCTTCATCAAGTACCAAACAGGAGCGGGATTTCCGGTCTATTACTACAGCCAGGTGGTACTTAACTTGCAAGTCTTTTGCTGGTAACGTAATAAGCTGATTTAGGCGTTCATCATTGATGGAAAAACCGGAAAGCCGATCTATCAGAAGCCAATCATCGACAGCGTTGGTTCGCAAATGGGGGGGCTCACGCTATCCATGGAAAACAGAGGGTTAGATTGGTTCTTGTTCTGGAAGGCCGATTGTAAAAACTACGAGGGATTCCAAGACATGTACGAATTTATATCAGGTATAGCCATACCTCTTCCTCCTTTTTCTTCTTCTTCTTCTGTCTTTAAAGGAATCCTGCACATCTTCCAGGTAGCAATTCCAAGCAGCAAAACCACGCCGATATTTGCAAGTTGCGTTTCAACTCCTCAATGGTGGCCAAAATGTTTGCGCTGAATCACTATGACCAACCACCAGGTGTCGAAATCTACTCTTCAGGTACGTAGATACCTACCTCATTAGCTGAACGCCTAGCCAAATTGCTCAAAACGTTTTAGACAATAGATCTGATGTAGAGTACAACAACACGAAGCCCCCTCTTCAAGAAGCTAAGGAGTACTTCAAGTTGAACCCTGGCCAACAGCAAGCGTACACGACGATGATCGCCGATACTGAAACGCCGTATAAAACAAGCCCGGAAAACCTCCGGGTTAAATACAAGGACGGAAACACTTTCCGGCACAAAGGAAACAACCAAGGCCTGATGAACGAGTTTATGGGGAACGAGCGAGGCAAAAACAGCATGGCAAGATTTTTCCCTAAACCACCCGACCTATCCAAAAATTACCTACAACTTTTTATAGGTTGATGACTACGACCAAGAGAATTGGGGGCCAAAACCAGCCCAATACCACCAAAACATCGATAACCTCCAGAATGAAGAAGTCGACCCGTATTTAGACGACGACACCATGACTCTATACGGCCCCCCGAGTAAGCAGTACGACGGTGATGAAGGCAAAGGCACAAATCGCAACACGCGAAGCCGAATGCAAGAAGAAAATGGGGCCACGACGCCAGCGAGCAAGACTCAAAAGAAGAACTTGGCCGAAACCGCCCAGTACGACATCTACGGGTACAAGAACGTAAAGAACTCGAAAAATCGACTCCTCCACGACTTGAGCAACCTTCCCAACGAAATACTTAAAGACACCTACTTCAAAAACCGCGAGAGGCAGCTGAAGAAGTCTCGTTTCGAACAGAGGGACTTGCTCTCGCATAAAGACAAGCTGAAAGAAAACGAGGAAATCAGGGATTTCATCGAAAGCGAAAAAGCAAACTCGCTCAACGTATCGGAAAACTTATGGGATTTGGAATCGGATAAAGAACAAGAAGACCGACAAAATGGGTATTATAGAGGTAAACGCGAAGCAAACACCACCATCGTGGGGATTCCAAGGTTAACGTCAGTTGGTAGGTGATTGACCAACGGCACGAAGCAAACAGATTCAAACTTAGTCTTTCAGGAACCTTGGTAAAATCGATCAACACCCCTGGCAATAACACCATCGATTTGGTTTTTCTCACCTACTGGCTTCCTCCAATCGCCGGCGCCCAGCTGGTTTTGGAAAAAGACGTGCAGTGTATAAGCGAGAAAATTAAAAACGCGCTTCCCTCCAAGGGTAAGTTTTTTTTTTAAAGCGTCCTTGTTCTGCCCAACCCCACCGGTTGTTTTGCAGAGAAAATCCTCGACTATCAAAAATCGACCTTGGAAGAGCTTTTTAAGAAGGAGTGCATCGCCGAACGGATGAAACAAAACCAGCAATCGTCGACGCTCAATGGGGGTGACGTCAAGGACAACTTCCCTTACTATAACGAAATCTCACGCCTGAATCTCGGCCAGATGACGGTGTACCGGGTGAGGATAGAGTGCACTTGCGAGGTCGCCAAAAGGGCGGGGCGATGCGCCAAATTTCTGAATTACGAAGATCAAAGGTGGAGTTCGTATTTGGGCAAGTTTGGAGACGCCATCTTCAGAACCAACGTTTAATTAATTTGGGCCAAAAGGAATACAAAAGGGATTTCGTTTTTTTTTGTGTTGTCCTTCCAAAACACGAAGCGGAAAAAGCTTGCCATAACCTTCTTGAAAATGATGAAAAGTTGATTTTTTAAAACGTTCCTTTTTTGCTTTAAATTTAAAGATTCCTCGTTGGTTGTTCTCTCGCTTTCTAACATAGAATTTCTTTTTTTATCCACCTTTCTTTATAACTACCTATTACACGTTATCCTGCTTGGAGTTAAATATGGTCCTGTCACCTATGAGATGCAGTTGTGAGAATGATTGCGATTTATTTTTCTATTTCCGACAATCTAAGATAGTGACTTGTCACATATAGAGTCTGAATGTTTGTGTTTGTTTAGTAAATAATAACCTCCTCTTTTCACAAGCGGTGTTGTATTAATTACATATTAGTGTACCTATGATGTATATAGTACACGTATTTTGTATTATATAAGATAAATGACTATACATACTTGATTGTTAATACTTCCAGACATGTAACATATATGTACCTAATGAATATTTGTATATTCGTTACTCTTTAAAAAGAAAACCACAAAATATTTTGTTTGTTTTATTTTGTTCCTCAGTTTTCATTGGCTGTGAGTGTTTCAGAATCTAAAAACAAAGTCTCTATTGGTTGTTTAGCGACATATTGTTAGTATTAGTTTGTTTTAACCGCGGTCCGTGTGTATCACCAACGTATCGATTTGTTTTAGCCGCGGTCCGTGTATATCACGAAAGTATCGGTTTGTTTTAGCCGCGGTCCGCGTATATCACCAAAGTATCGATTTATTTTAGCTGCTATCCGTGTATGTCACGGATTGTTTTAACCGCGGCCCGTGTAAATATGATCAAACTAACGATTCTTTTCAACCGCGGTACGTGGAAATATTACCAAAGTATCGGTTTGTTTTAACCGCAGTCCGTGTGAATATTATTTTGTTTTAGCCGCAGTGCGCGTAAATATTTTCAGCTTATTTTAGTTACGGTGCATATAAGTAGAACTTTTTGTATTTAATTGCCTATTGCGTGTGCTTAAGGGAAAGATCCGCTCGCTTTAAAAAAAAAGAACCTTAAAATATTTTCTTTTGATTCTATTTTCTCCCATAAAACCTCTAATTTAGGTATTTAGGTGTGAATCATAAAATTTAACGACGAATAATTAAATTCGATCGAAACTTCCTTGGTTTTAAATATTGATCTAACAAACAAATCAGAAAACCTCTGGCACCTGTGACGTTTGACGCATTACTTGAAATTACATCGCATTTGAGTTGTACTTGCAAAATGAAGTTTCATTCAACAAAGCAGTCCGGTGAGTATCGAGCACGTTCTTTCTTTATTCTTCTCGATTTCATTCTTTCGTGTTTATTTATTTTTTTAATTCAGACGTCTTTGTCACTGTTTCCCAAGTACAATTCGGGAGGAGGAATACAAATGTTGCGCAAGCCCTACTGAATGGATACGTGAGGAATAATTTTGAAGTTAATTTTGGATCCCCCAAAAATATCGCTTCGTTATTTTAGGCCGTCTGTCCGATATTCGAAACGATGTTTTCCGGCGCCCCTCACGTGCCGAAATTCCAAATCATCAAAAGGCAAACCCGTTTCGTCACTTCCAAGGCCGCCGCTCTAGCTAGATCGGAAGTTTCTGCCAACGCCCCCGCGGACGTGCAGGGCGTCGATCGCCACAAATTTTTTCGAAAGTAACCGACCCTTTCGCATTCATTTTTCTTAAGGAACCTGCTTTTAGGCCTCTCACTCCAAAGTTCGAACCAAAACTCGAATTACCTCTGGAATTCGTTGAAGTACCGCCCGAGCGAAAACTCGTCAACAAGAAAATTCAGACCCAGTACAGGGAATCTTCAGCCCAGACTTCACCTTGGCAGCCACCCTATAAGGTAGTTGATGGAGGCGATCCCGAAATTTTGAAGCTGGACTTCCTAAAATGGGGTGCGTTTTCTATGAAGTAAATCGGCGGGATATTTTGGCTTGTTTTTCTAGGTTGTGGGTTGCCAGCTGGTGTGCACGAAGCTAGTCTAATAGAGCGCATGAGGATGAAGCGCCAATGGGAGGAGAGTTTGCCACCAATCACTGATGGAAGAAGCTTGGCGAAACGCAGAGAACTACTTGAGGCTATGGAAAGAGACGCCTGGTTGCATCGGGAACAAGTAAGAACAGCAATTCACTTTCCTCTTCTAGTGGTTTCTTCGTCATTTTCCTTGGTCTTGGCACGTGGTTCTATTTTCTGGAGATTTCATTGGAATATCGTGGTTGTTTCTTTTTCTAAATTTCATTTTTATTCGTTTCTTTTCCTTACTCTTCTCCTTTTCTGTTTTCTAGAGATTATCCTTTTTGGCCATCGTCTTCCATCCTCAGTACGGGTCCAAATCGTTTCGTAATTGTTTCACTTATTACTTTCTTTTATATTCTCTTTGCTTCCTTGTTCAATGTCCTTCCAAAGCTCACGTCTCTTAAACAATCTTTTCCTTTCCTGTTATCTGAAGATACCCATTGGAAAATTGTGATCTTTTAATGTCTTCCTGGGTTCTTTTATATCGTGGAGGTTGGGTTTTCTTCTTTTCTGTTTTTTGAAGATATCCATAGGATTATCTTTTTTGGTCATAGTCTTCCATCCTCAGTACAAGTCCAAACCATTAAGTCATTGTTTCACTTTCTTTTTTCGTTCATGTTCTCTTTTCTTCCTTGCTCAATGCCCATCCAGAGCTCATATGCCTTACCTTCCCGCCATTTATTAAGCAATCTGAAGGGAGGTTCTTCCGGGCTCTAAAACTGTGCAAGCACGACGGCTTACTGTTTGGTTTACATTCAAAAAGCAAGAAGGCAGGTCTCCACCAAGATGTGTTTCCCTCTTTAACACTTTCCCCTAGGGGCTTGCCTTGAGAGTTCAGCCCTTAACCATTTGACTATTTTACTTTACCGTATTTTAATGGTCACTTATCTGAAGAGGAGTTAGTATTTCGTCTGGGCCATTTCCTCATGCCTCCTATTGCCTGGGAAACTTTTAAGTTAAAGATTTGATGAAACAAACAAGCCGTTTGCAGCTGTTACCTTACCAAAAATGCCCCATTTATTTGCCTTTGGTCTTTCCTTGAAAATAATTCCACAGGAAATCCAAGACATTCAGGATTTACGCTACCAACTCCTGGAGGAAATGTTGAAGGAACTGTTCGAGAACACGAGAACACGCACCGAAAAGAAAATGCAAATGTTCTGCATGCAGAAGCTGGCCAGTAAAGAAGAGAAATTACGTAAACTTCGCCGTAATAGTGACAGAGGTAATTTTTTTGTTTTGAAAATGACTATGACCATTCTAAGCCACATTCTTATGGAGAATTAACATTAAGTAACAAATGTGTATGTGTGGTTGCCTGTAGTCGCTTTGACGGGCGCACTGACGTAGGCGACACGTCAGTGCATCTCTGTTTAATAAAACTGTTGTCACCCATACGTCACCATACGCCTATTAGACCTCCATAAGAATGTGGCTTATTATATCAACTTACCTTTTATGTTCTGACCGCAGAAAAACGGCGATTAGACTTCAACCATCGCGGAATAATAATGAAGTACCACCCTGTGAATGTCATAGATGAACACGCGGACTTCAAATCTGAACTGTACGCTCCGATGATGAGACATGGATCGCATCCGAAACGTTGGCACCAAGTCATCGACGAACACATGAAGAAGTACAAGGCCAAATACATCGGTAATTCAAAGCAGACGTTTCTTAGCATCTTTTTTTTTCAAATTGGAATTTTAGGCGTCGAAAAATACGAGACCACACCAAATTGGTTGGAGCACGCGACCAAAATTCCAGACCGCTCTATTAAGCTACCGGGCACGCGTCTGTGCATCAGGGAGACGAAATGGACGAAGCCGGTCCTGCAAGCACTCCACCACGAGCTTAAACGTAAGCGCCCTCAAAATTGCTTAAACTCTTTATTAATTTTGTATTTTCAGATTTGCGGAAAGTATCCATGAAGTGCACCATCCGCATGTTCATTGAGAGGAAACAAACCCCACCTCCCACACCGGAAATTGACGAAGTCGACGAGAACGAGGAGGCAGCCGAGCAGGGCTGCATTCAGCTACAAAGTACGATTAGAGGCAGGGCCGCGCAAATTTTGGTGTGTGAACGAGTTTTGAATTTAAATAAGTCTAATAAGAAATAGCTTTTCTAAAACAGTTTTTCTTTCCTTAAATCCTAGAATACTGAAAACCTTTTATATTAAAAACAAAACACAGATCTCGAGGTCCTACTAACTACGCCAGGGAGCTAAAATACCTATTCTGTTGTAGATATTTGAAGGTAGAGATACTTGCAGAGAACTCATACAAGAACTCCGTAGTACTCACGCCGTATTAGACGGACAAGCTTTTGAAGTATACAAACAAAAGCTCGAGGTGCAATACGACCAGAGAGATGAAGCTATATGCATAGAAAACGTAAACATTTGCCACGCTCCTGTAAAACTCTGCAAACCCCATGCATTTTGCTTCCATTTAGACTAAGAAGGTGCAAGAAGCACTCAACAGGCTTCAAGGAGGCGTCGTTGGAACTCTCCTCGATTTCTTGAACAAAGAACTTCGCCGGCTTCTAGACGAAAGGAAAGCGCACGCTCTCGGTTTGATGGCCGAAAGAGAAAGGCAGAAACGTGAGGCAGCGGAGGCCGGAAGAAGACAGGCTGAGTTGAGAAGGCGTAGGGAACACGATGAGATGTTTCGACAGGTATTTAAATGGCGCAGACAGTAGGGGACCATTAACTAAACCCTCGTTTAGGTAGTAAAATATCACCAAGAAACCGTCGATCTCTATTTAGAAGACATAATAAACGAAGGCATGGACGAGGCAAGCACCGACAAAACAAAGGACTACATTATTAAATTAGCCGCAAAACTAGACGCAGAAGTTTACCACAAGAGATCCCTGTAGGCTCAATAGTTTTCACCTAAATCCCTCATCAATGATCACATCATTTTAGCACCGAAGATTTTGGTCAACAAGAAGACTACATAGCGGAACTAGTACATCATTTCCTCCTACCCGAGGTGGCGAAGGCACTTATAAGAGAGCGCATCAAAAAGAGAGAAAAACGCCAGTTGAAGATCGTCCACGATGAGCTATTCGGGGCCATCGAACGTCTGCCGAAGCCCCACTGCACTCCCGAGCAAGTCGAGAGTAACATCGGAAACAGGAAAGATTCGGGGTGACCTTTTATTAAATTTTGGTTTTCTACAGGGGAGCTCAGACGCAAAAAGCGAAAAGAACGCGCCCAGAAGTTAAAGGAATCCGAATTGGAGGTGTCACTTAGTCGCGCGCAAAGGGAGAAGGAATCCGAGGATCAGATCGCGCACGGTAAAGATGAACTCGCGAGTCTGAAGAAGCGAGATGAAGTGACGAGTTGCAACAGAGTTACGCCTTCGAGCAGTCAGACTGCCTTAGAGGTCACCAGTTTTTTGGACTTAATTTAATAAAGAATTAATTAAACAAAATTTACCTATTAATAAACCATCCTGAATTCTTTTGGATCTATTCATTGTTGTTAAGGCAATTTCTCTGAAATAGAAAGAACGATAAGAAGAATTACCTAATTGGAAACAACCTTTCAATTTGTGCTTATAATGAAAAAGCTTTTTAGAAATTAATTTCGAATTAATTGATGAAACGTCACATATACATATAGAAATGAGTTGAAAGATTTTGAACCCTTTCCTACCTTATCGAAAATTCTAGAAAGAATCATGTATAATCAATTTGTCACTTAAACATGTATAACATGTGCTCTATTAGGTTTTCGTGTAAATCACAGCAGTACAGCTGCATTACTTCAGGTAGTTGATGATATTCCTATTCAGGCAGATCAAAATAATGTAACTGCTCTTATCGTCCTGGATTATTCCAGAACATTTGATACCTTGAATCACGCACTGCTTCTTAGCATCTTACATTTTATTGATTTTACAACTGAAGTTTGTTCTTGAATTTCATCATTTTCTAGTTGGTAGGTCCCAGGTTGTTACTTTAAATAATACTTTCTCTTTGCCTAGAGATTTGCATTCTGGTGTACCACAGGGTTCAATCTTGGGGCCTTTATTGCTCACAATTTACACTTGCAGACTGGGATCATGTTTAAAATATCTTTCCGCTCACTATTATGCTGTATTTTTCGTTTTCACCTGTTGATATAGGTTTAGCTAATGATTGAACGGTCCTTCTCATATAACAAATTCTATAAGTGAATAAATGCAATTATCTATTAATTTTTTTTTGTTTTTGATTTGAATGCACTAGTGCAATCAATATGTTTCAGAAGCGGGGGTAGGAAGTTATACAATTTCGGATCAGCAGCAGACGGGGTTTTATTAATTAAATTGGAACGACCTATAAGAGTTCTGTAATTACTTCGGTGTCGACTGTCGTAATTATGGAATTATGAGAAATTGTTGCGATTATCATTTACGTACCCTAAAAGTTCAAGAATGTACAGGGTGGGCCAAATTCGACACTTTTAATAGGAAACTCCTATTTTTAGACGAGTTAGACAAAAACTGACCTCGGTCCTTGGAGCTCGATTTTTAAGACAAAATTAAATGGTGAAGACCGCGTTTCGATATCTTGTACCTTTTAGGAGTTACAGGACGTTTTTCAAAATTCTACGATTTTTAAAACCTTCATAACTTTTTTGTTTATGAAAATTTTTGATTTCTGTAAAGATTTCTTCAAGGCACTTTTTCATGCAGAATTCATTGCTCCAAGTTAATTTTTTCTAAACTGCTCAATATTTGAGAATTTTGATTTTTTATATGGAATACCCTATTTATTTTTAAGTTTTTGAAAGGAGTATAAAATTTCATTCATATAAATATAAAACACTTGATATTTTATTCAAACAGTTTGTGAAATATAGAGTTTCAAAGTTTTAATCAAAAATTTAATTGTTTTTACAGCATTGAAGTAGGCTATGGATGACGATAATTAAGCGATTTAAGTTTTTGTAACTTCGTATTCGTATTCGTATTCTTTATTTGTACATCGACAGTTACAGCATCGTACACGTCAAAAAAATACTAACATAAATGTAAAGAAACACATACAATATATCATGATATCACAGTATAAAAAAGTATCACAAGTTTGCTAAGTCAAAGAGATATCAATCACTATTTATTATAGTCCACCGGTAACCCCAGTCAAGAGATTCTATAAATATAGCTTATATATGTACTCAATACGAGTATTTAAAAGAAAACATTATTACCATATGATATCAGCAAAGTTTGTGTTTTCGAAATCCGTTATACTGTAAAAAGCTTTTTGTATTAGAAACGATTTGACGACACGTCTAAAGTTCTTCTCCTGGAGCCCTTTTATTTCAACAGGTAAAAGATTATAAAATTTTGGCCCGTAATAATTGACAGAATTCCTGCTACTTTGCAATCTATTGAATTTTAATCTAATATCTGAAGTGTATCTCGTATCAAAACCGTGGACATCGCTTTGTACTGTATATAAGTACTTGTTCGAATGGATGTAAGTTAAGTAGAGGTAGATATACATGGCAGGAAGAGTTAAAATTTGTAATTCAATAAATTTATTTTTGACGTCGTCACTATATCCTAAATCTGTGATGATACGAACAGCTTTTCTCTGTAGACCGAATATACGAGATGAACCGGAAACATGGCCCTACATAAGGAGACAATAAGACATATAGGATGAAACTAAAGAGTGATATGCAACCATCAAAACCTTCCTGTCAACTAATCTCTTTAAAGTTCTTAAAACAAATATATTTTTGGACATATTGTTAGCTACGTGTTCATCGTGATTATTCCAGTTCAGTTGAGGGTCCATATATAGTCCTAAGAATTTCGCTACCTCTGGGTTTGCCAGGCTGTAATCATTAATGGTTTTATGTGTAAAAATCATTTTAACTGTTTTGGATTGATTTAAAGATAAATTATTTGAAATGAACCAGTTATTAGCTTCGTCTAAGGCGTCCTTTATTAAGTTTATTGTATTACTAGGATCGTCACCATGCAAAACCAGAGTAGTGTCATCGGCAAACAAAATTGATTTAGATAAGGCGATCACCTGTTTAATATCATTTACATAAATCAGAAATAAAATAAGATCCAAAATTGAGCCTTGTGGAACACCGTGTTTTAATTCGGTCATCGAGGATGCCTGACTATCGTAACGAGTATATTGTTTCCTGTTTTCAAAATTTGATCTGATTAACTGGCAGCTAAGGTCGCTGAAATTTAAAGCTTTCAATTTATTTAATAACAAGGTGTGATTCATACAGTCAAAGGCTTTTTGTAAATCGCAGAAAGCCACACCGACACATCGTTTTTTTTCTTGACCTTCTACAATTTTCCCAATTAGATTTAAAGCAGTATCCCTAGTAGATTTGTTGCTTTGGGAACCATACTGTGTTTAAATAAGATACTGTTTGTGTAGTTTGTGTACTGAAGATGGCAGCTTAGCTGCCGAAATACTTATCTACGGATATAAAAATTATTGTGGGCGGAGATTAATTTTTTAATTATTGTTTTGTTTTGTTTTATAGTTTGTATGTAATAAGTAAAGGCAACCCGCTTACTTAATTTAAAATAAAAATATTAAATTTTTTAAATAATTTCTTAGATATGGGTTGTGATACTCGGTTGAAACAAGAAATGAAAATGCCATTTAATCGCATAAAAATCCAATATGGCGTTGATTTAAAATAAGAAAGTTGCTATCAATATCTTGACAGCCGCCACCTTGAATTTTATTTTCACTTAATTTTCAACTGTATTTTATCAAACATAGTAACTTTTATATGAAACATTTTTTTATATTTTTTATATTTGCGAAGTTATTGGACATTAAAGAAAATAGCGATTTTCAGTTTTTCTGCGATAATATCTGAAGTATTCGGAATTTTCAAATTTTCTCAACGGAATCTGAATCAGCACATGAAATTGCAAAATATTGCCCATTTAACCAAATCTCTATCTTCACTAATAAGAAAGTTACCCATGATAGCCTACTCAATCTGGGACACACTATATAGTAGATTTCCTGTTATTCTAAGATCTTCAAAAATTCTTTTCAGAAAAGTGTCATCTGTATACATAATCAAAGTATAATTAATAAATAGATCGATGTCATTTATGTAAAGCAGAAATAAGATCGGGCCCAGTAATGAACCTTGCGGAACACCGATGGTTACATGAAGTCACTCCATCAATTGTATTATTGGCAAAAAATTTTACTTTGACATATTGATTACGACCTCTTAAATAAGAAAGAAACCAATCAGAAAAAGCCGCGAATACCGTAGAATTTCAATTTGGAAACTAATAACGAATGATTCATACAGTCGAAAGCTCGACTTAGGTCACAAAAAAGACCAACAGATTTTTCGTCTTTGTTCAGTGTACGATAATAAATAGAATTATTATTATTTTTATTTAATGTAGTTATTATCATAGATAATGAACTGCGTTCTAAAAATTATAATTGCTTTTGTGTTTAAATACATTTTGATTACTTGTTGTTTTATTTCATCAGAAATAACATGCATAAAAGCGCATATTTTTGGAAAAACGTGACATATTTATGCGCATATTTTTAACATTTCTTGTGCATAAAAATCCGATTTTATTCACCCCATACAAGGCGACCAAGCGTGGTGTCAAAACACATGAAAGTTTTCTTGACGAGGCTCCAAATAGGGCCGAAAATGCTGTACAGAGGATACTCGAGGAATCCACTATTAAGTAGCAAATTGCTGCATGCAATGTTAGGTCAAAACGCGATTGGAAGATGTCGCGCCTAAGACTTTTCATTGTAATTTTTATAATATAATCCATTATATCTATTTGTTGTCGAAGTATGCCGTGAAGTGAAGTGAGAATATGATACTCATATACGTAACTAAATTTTGACAATGAACGTCATGTTGATGTAGATTTAAGGTTACTTCGAATTGAGCAATGTTGCGATATTTTCTTTCCACACGAGGTGTATTCGTGTCTAAATTTACAAACATGAATTGTAAAACGTTTTCTTCACCTTTTGAAATCTGTTTCGTTGATCTATCTGATTTGAACTGTTAAAATTTGACGTATGTTATAATGACGTCAAATTAAATTTGTCTAACTTAAAAAAAATTGTCTAACTTAAAATGACAGCCAACCTACTAACTTAAAGTCACAACCTACTGCGAAAAAAGTAGATAAGGAATGGATAATAAGCAATAAATTTTGTTCACTAGTATTCTACGATCTGTCACTTATACATTTTGAACGCACAATTAGAAAAGCAAAGAACTCAAATGTTCTTTTAATTTCCAAAATTATCTATTTTTTATCTACGTCTGTCGAGAACAATTGAAAAATACAAAAAAACAACAAAAATGTAGGAAAAAAATAGTTTAATGATTTGGATACAGACAGTGTTTTTCTTGACAAAAGAATAACAGATAAAAGACGATCGATTGTGTAGCAAATGCAGAAAACAAAAGACGGTTGACAATTTGGACTTGTCGACTTATTGTGTTATCGCTTTTAATTTATTTCTTGACGTGAAAAATCGTTGACCATTTTTTTATTTCTTGCATTTGTTAAACAATCGATCGTCTTTTGTTTATCTTTTTATAAATAAAAGCCATCAGTTCTCATTTTTTTGTTTGCAATTTTAACGGTCTGAGGCCAATGTTGCCAATCTTAACATGCTGAAGTATAATAGTGGAATTTTTAATATAAGGAATAGTTTGATTTTTTCTTTGGCATTTGTTTCTAGCGAATTATTTTCCGCTTCTGTAGTCTATTTTGAAAGTAGGAGGAGTTAATTTGAATTTCGCGCGCCAAAAACTGACAAAATTATTGGATGTTTGACAGCCGGTTTTACACAGGCCTTCAATTTAAACGGAAAAATTAACATTTTTTATAATTCGTGTGACAATTTCAGTTAGTTTTAAACTTGTAAGCAAATTTGTTGATAAAGTTGTTATTTCAAGAATCTGTAAACGGTCTGCAAGAATTGTTGAATGTGCTTGGTATAAAAGGCATCTGTAAAAGTCACAGCTTTTTTTAAATGCAAATGTCTTTCAACTTTATTTCTTTTCTTCAAGTTGTAAAAAAAACCTTTTTTTTGTATTACGCATAAAATCCAGGACTTTAAAAAAAAATCTATTTATTATCAACAAGGAATAGCAAGTTAACACAAATTTTATTTTTTAATAGGTCTATCTGTAAAATTATAACGACACGTAATCTTTTGAAATTCGTTATTATAACGGTATTCGCTATTTCACCAATAAGTTGTATTCAGTAAAACTACCGTGCATTCAATTAAATTCCCATTAAAAGTAGGCCATGACTTCAGTGTTTTTTCTCCTAAAGGTTAGTAACACTGACAGCTGTGCAATGAATTGTTTGTGCTAACATAACCTCCCAACACTTAGCAAACGCGTTTGTGCATTCGAAACGAAGGACAACATTTTTACCGTCTGTTTTAAGCGTTAATGTTGTTTTGAATTGAAGTAATTAAATGTTTCTTTGAATTTTGAGTTTACACATTTTTTTATGTGATATCGTGATTAGATAATATGACACTGACAGTTATTGACAACTGTCCCTCACTCTTGTATTGCCTGTTGCCAACATTACAAAATATTATAGTTTACTTTAATGAGGAATTCATTTGAAGGCACGATATCGTTACAAAAATATTCGTTATGATATCGTTGTGGTCAACGTTATTTAACAAGAGATTCACAGTACTAGTTGTAGTTATAAAGATTTCGATAATTTTTTTGGTTGGATCTGAATAACGCCTCATACAGGGATCTAAGGATATTTAGGATTTTCTAATATAAAATCTAGGGACCATATAAAATTTTGTCTGGCAACTCTGATTTTGGCTTCTTTCGCCACCTATGTTGGCAACATTGATTAACCAAAATATAACCTAGAAAAATGTTTAAAATTACGAAGGTTCTTGTAGGTAAATGTAATCGAAACAGAAGTCTTTTTAATTTGAGGCAATTCTACGAATCGAAACCTCTCAGAACGCAAGTTGAGGTTAAAATAAAACCTGACTTTCGCCTGCGTAGTGGCAAGAAAGAAATCGGCCCCTTTGGATGGTTCCTTCTGGTACGTTTTCGATTGATTACACTAGAGCACATCTCCATCCCTTATTATTACACGAGATTAAAACAAGATAAGAGTGCTCTAGAGCAGTTAATCAAAAACGCTATTAGCACCTCCTCATTAATTGCAGATTGTGCCAGCATCCACTTTCGGTCTGGGCACATGGCAAGTGCAGAGGAAGAAATGGAAGGAAAACCTCATCAAAGAACTGCAGGAGCGAAGCAGCTCAGAGCCAAGGAAACTCCCAGAAAACCTAGACGACTTACAACAACTCGAATACCATCCAGTACACGTAAAAGGTACGTTTTTAAACGACAAGGAGATCTACATGGGACCTCGTACTTTGTTAATGCAGGGGGACGCTGCAACTAAAAGCTCGCTTATATCCAAGGGGCAAAACGTCTCTCAAGGTTACCTGGTCATTACACCGTTTAAACTCGCAGACAGAGAGTGAGTTGGGTGTGCGAGCGCTTTTTAAACTTGTAATGCGTCTTGTGTGCAGTGAAACGATCTTGGTAAACAGAGGCTGGGTCCCAGTGAAACACAAAGATCCGCGGAGTAGACCGAGAGGTCAAGTTGAGGGGGTCACCGATGTAATCGGAATTGTTCGTCTCCATGAGAATAGGCCGACTTTTATGCCGAAAAATCAAGTGGCAAGTGGAAATTGGCTTTACAGGTATGCGAACAACTTTATTGGACGCTTCGGTTTAGGAATTTTCACTTTGCAGAGATTTGCAACAAATGTCTCTAGTTACGGGGGCTTCGCCCGTTTACTTAGATGCAACAAATGAGTTTGATGTGCCCGAAGGTCCAATTGGTGGGCAAACGAGAATTTCTTTAAGAAACGAACACTTTTCGTACATCGTTACTTGGTATAGTTTGTGTGGAATTACTAGTTTTATGTGGTACAGGCAATTTATTAGGCCTGTGTAAAACTGTTATTAAAAAGAAAAGGTTGAGCTTCATTTAATTTAACTTGTGCTCTTTGCAACTCACAATTTTGAGTTAAATTGTTAATGGAATCTTCAGTTTATGTTAATAAACTGACTACAGTGTTGCCAAAGTTAGTACAATCATATATATTTGATGGAATAATTAAAAATTAATCTCCGCCTACAATAATTTTTATATCCGTAATTTGAAACATCTTTAAAATTTGTCGTACAATGTAACAATGTATAACACCAGCAGAAACATCCTTCAAATTAATTTCATCAAAGTGTTGGAAATGTCAGAACTTACTATTTAAAATTTATCTGAAATTTCAAAAGAGAGTCTAGGGACAAAATCACTAAATTGGCAACAGTGCTTCGATGCCATGTTATTTTTCAATGATCAGGAAATTCCCTGCTTCACTCGGTTACAGTAAGAAGTCCGAAATGTTGGTCAAGATTAAGATATACATAATATAAAGGCGTGATATTTCTTTTGTCCGGATTATCGGAGCTCTGCTGTATATAGAAAGAGAAGCTTTGGATACTTGCTATTTCAGTGTGATTTCAAATCCGTTCGTGAAATAATCAACATCTTTTGTTTTTCCTTTGGCTTCTCGATTCTAGTTCCGATTTCTATAGTTCTCATGAAAGCCAATCATAAAAATCTAGTTCTTCTTTATCAACAATACATAACAAGAATTTTGGCAATTTGCAAAAAAAGAAAAGAAGGAAAATAGAAAATGAATGACGATAGATTCCTAATCCCTGCCCACTTTTTTGACAAAAAAATAATAAAATTCGATAGTTATCTGTTCTATTTACGATCGTATTTTGTTTCTTTGTTTTTTTTTGTATTTTTCGAAAAAAAAACGCGATTATCCTTACAATCACTTTATAAATTGTTTCACAGTTGACTCTGTTTTGTTACTTTTTTACAAAGGAAAAAGTCCATAAACAAAAGATGGTCGATCTTATAATAAATGCAGAAAACAAAAGGCGGCTGATAATTATTTTCTTGTCAAAAAACACAACAAACAAAAAACGATCGATTGTAAATATAAGAAATGCAGGAAACAAAAAGTAGTCGACGATTTGAACGCAGCATTTGTTTTTGTTAAAAAACGTAAGAAACAAAAGACGAACGCCTGTATGAACAATGTAGGAAAGAAGTAGTTTGATGATTTGGATACAGGCAGCGTTTATTTTATCAAAAAAAATAGCAAACAAAAGACGATCGATTGCCAAAAACATGAACAAATGACAAAAGAAATTGTTGACTGCTTGTACACGTTCTTTTTTTCTCAAAAAATATAACGAATAAAGACGATCGATTTCGTGCAGGAAACAAAATACGCTCGATAATTTGGATACAACGGTTATTTTGTCAAAAAAAAAAACAGAAACAAGAAACGATCGATAAGTAGAAGAAATGCAAAAAACAAAAAATGGCATAGGTTTTCTTTTGTTAAAAATATAACAAACAAAAGACGATCGCTTGTATGAAAAACGTGGGAAAGAAGTAGTAGGTTATTTTGTCAAAAAAAAAACAAACAAAAAACGATCGATAAGTAGAAGAAATGCAGAAAACAAGAGATGGCCTACGATTTGGACGCGACGTTTCCTCTTGTTAAAAAATATAACAAACAAAAGAGGATCGTTCGTATGACAAATGTAGGAAAGAAAGTAGTTTGATGATTTGGATACAGACAACGTTTTTCTTGTCGAAAAACTAACAAACAAAAGATGATCAATTGTTTAGCAAATACCAAATATTACAAAAACCGGTCGACGATTTGAATACATGTTTTTTTTTTGTCAAAAACATAAACAAATGACGATTGATGATGTGATAAATTTGAGAAACAAAAGAAAACGACGATTGTCAAAAAATATAACGAACAAAAGACGATCGATTTTACAAGAAATGCAGGAAACAATAGATGGTCGATAATTTGGATGCAGCGATTATTTTTTTTGTCAAGAAACATAAACAAAAAACAATCGATAAGTATAAGAAATAATGCAGGAAACAAAAAATGGCCGGTGTTTTGGATGCAGCGTTTTCTTTTTTTTGTAAAAGACTAGACGATCGATCGCTTGTGTTAAAAACAAAATAATAATAAACAAACGACGATCTATTATATACTAAATGCAGGAAGCAGAAAACGGTTGACGATTTCGATACATCGTTTGTTTGTTAAAATATAAACAAATGACGATCGATGATGTGACAAAGGTAAGAAACAAAAAAAAATTAGGAAAAAAAAATAGTTTGATGATTTGGTTACAGAGTTTTTCTTGTCAAAAAAAAATAATAAACAAAAGATGATCGATTGTGTACCAAATGCAAGAAACAAAAAACGGTTCACGATTTCGATATCATTTGTTTGTTAAAATATAAACAAATGACGATCGATGATTTGACAAATGTAAGAAACAAAAAAATCGACGATTTGCACACGTTTTTTTTTGTCAAAAAATATAACGACAAAAGACGATCAATTTAAAAGAAATGCAGGAAGCAATAGATTAACGATAATTTGGATGCAGCGATAATTTTTTTTTGTCAAAAAACAAACAAAAAACGATCGATAAGTATAAGAAATAATGCAGGAAACAAAAAATGGCCGGCGTTTTGGATGCAGCGTTTCATTTTGTGAAAAACATAAGACGATCGATCGCTTGTGTGAAAAATATGATGATTTAGATATAGACAGCGTTTATCTTGTCAAAAAAAAATTATAAACAAAAGATGATCGATTGTGTACCAAATTCAGGAAGCAGAAAACGGTTGATGATTTCGATACATCATTTGTTTGTTAAAGTATAAACAAATGACGATTGATGATATGACAGATGTAAGAAACAAAAAAAATGTAGGAAAAAAATAGTTTGATGATTTGGATACAGAGTTTTTCTTGTCAAAAAAAAAAAATAATAAACAAAAGACGATCGATTGTATACCAAATGCAGGAAATAAAAACCGGCGACGATTTGAATACATCGTTTTTATTGTCAAAAACATAAACAAATGACGATTGATGATGTAACAAATGTAAGAAACAAAAAAAAAACCGACCCTTTGCACACGTTTTCTTTTTTTGTCAAAAAATATAACAAACAAAAGACGATCGATTTTATAAGAAATGCAGAAAACAATAGATGGTCGATAATTTGGATGCAGCGATTATTTTTTGTCATAAAATAAAAACTAAAAACGATCGACAAGTATAAGAAATAATGCAGAAAACAAAAAATGGCCGGCGTTTTGGATGCAGGTGTCTCTTTTTGTGAAAAACATAAGACGATCGATAAGGCAGCGTTTTTCTTGTCCAAAAAAAGTTATAATAATAAACAAAAGACGATCGATTGTGTACTAAATGCAGGAAGCAGAAAACGGTTGACGATTTCGATACATCATTTGTTTGTTAAAGTATAAACAAATGACGATCGATGATGTAACAGTTGTAAGAAACAAAAAAATGTAGGAAAAAAAAATAGTTTGATAATTTGCATACAGACAGCGTTTTTCTTGTTAAAAAAAATAATAATAAACAAAAGACGATCGATTGTGTACCAAATTCTGGAAGTAGAAAATAGTTGACGATTTTCACAAATCATTTGTTTCTTAAAGTATAAACAAATGACGATTGATGATGTGACAGATGTAAGAAACAAAAAATATGTAGGAAAAAAAATAGAGTTTTTCTTGACGAAAAAAATAACAAACAAAAGATGATCGATTGTGTAGTAAATGCAGGAAACAAAAAACGGTCGACGATTTGGATACGACTTGTTGTGTTATCGCTTTTAATTTATTTATTTCTTGCGCGTGTCAAACAATCGATCGTCTTTTGTTTATCTTTTTATAAATAAAAACCATCAATTCTCATTTTCCTTTGCAATTTTAACGTTCTGAGGTCAATGTTGCCAATCTTAACGTGTTATAGTATAATATTGGAATTTTTAATATAAGGAATAGTTTGATTTCTTCTTTGGCATTTGTTTCTAGTGAATTATTTTCCGTTTCTATAGGTCTATTTTGAAACTAGGAGGAGTAATTTGAATTTCGCCCGCCAAAAACTGACAAAGTTATTGGGTGTTTGACAGCCGGTTTTACACAGGCCTTCAATTTAAACGGAAAAATTAACATTTTTCATAATTCGTGTGGCAATTTCAGTTAGTTTTAAACCTGTAAGCAAATTTGTTGATAAAATTGGTTATTTGAAGAATTTGTAAACCTCCTAAGCAAGCCAAATTAATTTCTGATTTAGTATCACAGTGTCAATCTACCTACGTCAGGCCGACAACTGTTACTTTAGTAATTATTTAAGTTATATGTTCTTATTTTTTTGAGGTTAACACTCGTGTTGGGATAGTCCTTTGACGTTTGAAAGTTTTGTCTCTTGTTTTATTTATCAAATGAGCCTCTAAGTCAGTGTCGCCAATGTGTAGTAAAATTGAAAAATCCGTTTTGTTGTGACCAAAAAAATCCTCTTTTCATAATACTAGATCAAAATACTTTTATACGTTGAAAAAAATAGTCATTTATTGAAGCAAGCACTAAATTGTAACAGAAAACAGAAAAGACTCTCCACCAAACAAAACAAAATTTATTTCTTTCGTGGCGAACATGAAAAATGGGCCATTTCCAGTGCTGCCAACACAGTAAACTTCGAATTCCCTTTTGGAACGTCAAAAAGTTCCATTTTGAAGGAGAAATTCCTTGTCTTTAAATTTAAAAATAACGCGTTTTCTGCCACAAATTGACTATTGATTAATTTCTTAGCAATTTTGGTCGAAAAATTGAAACTTGTAAAACCCACTCGTGTAGGAAAAAAAAGATTTGTTTTGCGCAGATCTCTATATTTGTCTTTTGGCATTAACTATTTCAGACAATTTACTGGAGTTTTGTAGCCGGATGTAAATTTAGGCAGAACAAACATCCAGGGCCCAAAATTGATAAATATTCTGCAGTTGTCAGCACTGCTCAAAGCAGACAAATTTGCGGTGGTTTGTAATCAGCAAAAACAAAACCAGAAATGTGTATAAGCTATTGCTATTTAAAAATACAAAACTCAAATTTCAGTATGTTTTTCGAACAGTTAAATACCTCAAATTTTAGAGTTGTGGTAACACTGACTGACTTAAAGCGTTTTCGATTCACCTGCACCAGTTGCACTCAGTGTATTTGCATCTTCTTTTACCCTCATGTAATAACACGAGATGAAAGTACTTCCAGTGCGCACGTTTTTATTTCATCAGTGTGAACCCAGCCTAAGTTTGCTAAGAATAATTTTGTTTAAGCTTTGGAATAAGAAGCCATAATGATAATATAATTGTAAATTAGGGTAAAATAAGCTATGTTCAAAGTAAACGTTTATTTTCACATTTGTGTCATTTACATAAAACTGGAAACAGATTGAATAAAAATTTCTTCGAACAGTTCGTTTAATATTCAACAACAATACTTTACAAACACGATATAGTACAATAAAGTATTTGCTATTCGATCAACATATAATATTCAACAATTTCTTTGGTGAGATGCATTTTGCGCTGCTACATACGATACAGCCAGTAAAAGACTTTTTCCTCTAACGTCGTAAGCTTCGTGAGCACATGAATGGCAGGAAGTTAATTAATTAGTTAATTATTATTATGTGGCTGGACAACTACATCGATTCGGAATTACACGACTACCGTGCACTACCTCTTGGCACAGTTTAATTTCTTAACATTGGCACTACATAATATCATAGCCTATTCTTTTTTTTGTTTTTGTTTTTGTTTTTGAATACATAAAACAATTAAAGTGAACAATAAAAACATCATATGCATTAAGTGAAGGGGAAACGGTTTAACAAAGACTGGTTGAAATTTAATTTAAATAAAGAAAAATCTGTGTGCATCCCATCTGTGTGATAAGTGTTAAATAATTTTAAATTAAATATAAAATAACATATAAAAATTAATAAAAAAAAAGGTTAATAAAATACATATACTCTCTTAGGCCTAAAACTTACATCTTAAAATACAATAGAATATGAATGGCAGTCGGAATGGATGAGTACATACTGTATTCTTATTATTTCTTCTTTTTACCGTTCGGTCTATTGTTGTTATTAAAATTATTATTCGAAGTGTATGGCTGATGAGGTATGTTACCATTTGCAATTCTGCAATAAAAGCAAGACTTAACTTTCGAATTGAATGTTATTTAAACGCACCTCTGTACAATACGTGGGACTGAAGCCCTTTGATCTTCCATTCTCCCAGATTGAAATCGCATGATGAGGCTGAAGAAGTCCTCATCGGGAACCGTGGCGCCACTTTTGGGGGCGCTACCGGTGGGTATTGGAGGATCAGATTCCGAGTCAACAGTTGAAGCAGGCAGTGGAGATCGTTGGTCCTCTAACCGAGAATCTTGACAGCGTACCAGTTGGTCTAAGAATGAATCATCGGGGATGCTATTGCGGGCCGACTCGGTCAGACGATGCAAAGAATTCGACTGCAAACCTAACCAACAGCTTAACCTAAACCAAATTACACTAATTTAATTACCAGGTAGATGCGGTAGGGCAACTCTTTGTTCGTCCATTCTCTTGCTCTGCATGCCGGCGATCATATCCATTAAATCATCAGGTCCCTCGTTCTTAGGTAAGTTTACAACGTTTGTATTTTCTTTATTATCGATGTTGAGCGAGCAGCGCTGGTCATCCATACGTTTCGACTGGAAACGAGATAGAAGATCGAAGAACGAGTCTTCATCTTCGTTTCTTGTGGGAGAAGGCGCCGTGGCTGTCATCGGTTGAGGCAGCAAAGTAACACCCGGTCTTTGCTTTCCATCTGGCGTCAACTGGAAAATTAATTAAGTTACGCACGTAATCAGATAATCCCCGAGCAAATGAGATAACATGGAAACCAATCAAACTGGTGATGATAATGACAACGAAAATTAAATAAAGACAACCACTACCTTAAATAAATCAAGTTGATCCATGCTTTCACGCCTCACCCTTTGTATCCTGGTGTGCGGATGGTTTTCAATTTTCGGGGTGCTTTCCGTACTGTTCTTGTTGCTATCTGTGCTATCCGGACTTTCCGGAAGGTTCAGAATCTTTTTCAAATCGGAGATGTTCATTTTTGCCGTTGCCTCACCCATCGGGTCCATTAACTGAAAAACATAGGGTTTAAGAAAATCGAAAACCATCGAATGAAAATAAACCTCTTTGCTTATATCCAGATGTTTGCTTGCAAAGTGCAGTGCCTTCTCGTGATTCCCCAACGCTGCGTGAGCATTCCCCAGCGACCAACAAGCCCGACCTTCACCTACACGATCCATTAAATGCTGAGCGATCAACAAGTGACGCAAGTGATATTCAATGGCGGTTTCGTAGTCACGCAGTAACGTGTAAGTGTTGCCCAGACTGTAACAGGCTTGCGCTTCAACTGCTCGGTCTTTCAACTCTTGGGCCAACGATAAAGTCCTCCTACAATGTATCGCAGGTTTTTTTTTTTTGTAAACAGTTATTTAAAGCTGTACTTGTAGTGATGAGCAGCTTCTTCGAATTGTCCCATAAATATATGGGAGTTTCCCAAATTGCTGTGCGCCCGCCTCTCCGCTGATTTATCTCCGAACTGCCTAGCGATGGACAAACGTTCCTCATGATACTTAATTGCCTGTGCAAAATCACCCAGCAGGTAATAGGTGTTTCCCAAATTTCCACAGGCTCGACCTTGAGCCGCTATATCACCCAAATCCTTCATGAGAATCAAATTCTCCCTATAAAGAAAAGCACCCTCGGTAGTAACATTTCCATTATTCACGAATATGGAAGGACTTACTCGTAATAACTGACAGCTTGGTTCAAACAGTTTTTAACTTCGTCGGAAAACTCGCCTGCGTCCTTGTGCCCCACCCTTCCGATGTGCTTACCTTTGGAGTGATAGACGTTTCCAAGGTTGTAGAGGGCGCGGCCTTCGCTTAATTTATCCTCAAGCTCCCTCGAAAGATCCAGTTGTCTTTTGCAGCAGACCACGGCTTCATCGAACCGCCCCATCACCTTCAGGGTGTTTCCTAAGTTGCCCGAAGCTTTGGCTTCTCCTAATTTATCTCCCATGGTTCTGTGAAATCGATTAAAAATGAGACGAGATTTTTAAATTTGAAGGTTTCATATTAAATGACATTTTAAATGTCAAGTTGACAGCTCATTTCAAGTGAACGGTCAACTTGCAGTGCATAAAATCACCTTACCGATGACTTTACCAGTGTTGCCAGTTTAGGGAATTTACTCCTAAATTTAGAGATATGATTTTTTTGAAGTTATTTTTAAAGGGGAAAAGGAAAATCTTGAATAATTTTCAAATACGCAGTTGCTTGCTGGTTTACCGGCCTTATTTGATAGCTAATCTGTTGACAGTTGACAGCAGTGTCATGACAGTTGACTGTTTGTTTCGATTATGGTAAAATGTAGAAGTGAGTCCTAAGAAAAAGTATGTATAAAATTATACCCGCCTATGAACTAAACAATTAAATTAGGGGTTGTTAGTACCAATTTAGGGAATTTTGAACCAACGTTTAAGGGGAAAATTCACTGAAGAGTGGCAACACTGGATTTGACACTATTGCCAGCTTAGTGATTTTACCTCTAAGTCTGGTGACTTTATGTTGAAATTTCAAACCAACTTTAGTACATTCAGACAAGTCTGAATTTTTTTTTATTTAATAACTAATTTATTTTTTAATTTTGTGGTGACATCTGTCATAAAATAATTAATTAGTCATGTTTGCTAAGCACAAAAACTGCGTTCTTCTTTACCAATAAAACCTACATGCAAATAAAAGAATTTTTTACATTTTTGACAAATAACAGAAGTAGTAGGAAGGCAAGAAAGAAAAAAATGAATGACGATCGAATCCTGTCCCTTTCTTTTTGGACAAAAAAAAAACAATCGAACGTTTTCCTTCCCACCATCGATCGTATTTTGTTTCTTTATTTATTTTTTATGTCTTTCGAGGAAGAAAGTGCAATATAAACACTTGTATTTTTAACGCAAAAGCGAAAACAAAAGGTTTTCTTTTACTCAAATAAATCGTCGGCCATTTTTTGTTTCTTGCGTTTGTTAAAAAAAAGTTGATCGTCTTTTGTTTTTGTTTTTTGACATCTCTAATTTTATTTTGTAATTTTAACGGTCTTGCCAGTGTTGCCAAACCTAATACGCTTAAGTAGAATATTGAAATATTTAATGTTTTAGACACAATTTGATATTTCGGCATTTGTTTCTAGTGACATTTTTAGTGAATTACCGTCTGCTTCTAGTGATATTTTAATAATTACTTAAATTCGGACCAGTTTTACCAACTTAGTGGTTTTTACATTAAATTTGGTGGTTATAAATTTAAGTTTGGAATTTTTTTCTTAAATTTAACGTTCAGTGCTTTATTTCTTGATTTTTTCAAATAAAACCGTGAAACCTTGTGATTTATTGTAGAAGTCAATTTTTTTGAAAACGTTCAAAGTGCTGCCAAGCCAACCAGCTTAAGTTTTTAGTTTCTTCTTGTTATGAAATTTTGTGTTGGTATTCATTTTGTAGTTTGTGTCGATTGTCAATTTTCCAGAGCGCGTTTTCCCGCATAGTAACGTTACTGGTTTTATGTTTATTTTTTAACGTGTTTCATTTAATAAAGTTTAATAAAACTTATTTGGCAAGCTTGTGGCCGCATACTTATTTTGAATTTGAATTGATTTTTTAGTAATTAGCTTTTAGTGAAAACTTTTTTCGACTGCTGGCAACACAAACGTTTTGCAAAATTCTATTGGCAACACTGAGCCTAACCCCACCATTTAAGATATGTAGCTAAACTTAAACGTCAGAGTCAAATTCAACTGACATACTGTTTAATAGTAAGTTTTCTTTTTTCTTCTTCGAAATTCTAATTTATATCCCAAGTAATGCATAAATTATTCAAAATTAATTCAGAAAAAAAAGACATTTAAAAGAGGGGTGCGTTCAGAGACCACACTGGGCGTTAGAAAAGTGTAGAGAATAAATTCAGTATTTTAGGAAACGCCCATTTTTGACATATTTACATTTGACAGGTCGATTTTATTATTTCTTTGGTATGAAAATTTCACAGGTGACAACGGATATGACGTCATCATTATTTTTAAGTAGCAACACTATATTTTTTGACGAAATCTTGTAGATCTGCTCTTTCTAATTACGCAATATTGAATACTTATATAAATAAACGTTTAAAAACATACAATTCAACTCGGAAGCTTCTACGTTCGGTTGGAACCGCGTCACGAGTGCTTCTATTATCGACGTTTCGTTCTCCATTGCAAAAGAACTTTCTCAGTGTTGCTGCTGCTGCTGGTGATGTTGCTGCTACTTCTCGTTAGTCGATGAGACTAACATCGTCAGCAGCATCCCTGAGGAAGTTCTTCTGCAATGGAGAACAAAACGTCGGCAGGGCTACGCCCATAAACTATTCCTCCGAGAGCGACTTGGGCGTGTAATCGCATTTTTCTCACTCACGATTTTTAATATATTTTGCGTCTCGCTCGGTTATGTGGCGACATCTTGTGTTTACATAATTTCCATGACAATGGGCGTATTTTTTACGCTCTACTTAAAAGTGGGTTGTGAAAAGTACGGCCGTTGTCATGGAAATGATGTAAACACAAGACGTCTCGACACATACTGAGCGAGACGCAAAATATGTTAAAAATCGTGAGTGAGAAAGATGCGATTACACGCCCAAATCGCTCTCGGGGGGAATAGTTTACGAATTTACGTATTTTTTACGCTCTACTTAAAAGTAGGTTGTAAAAAGTACGGCCGTTGTCATGGAAATGATGTAAACATAAGACGTTTCGATACATACTGAGCGAGACGCAAAATATGTTAAAAATCGTGAGTGAGAAAGATGCGATTACACGCCCAAATCGCTCTCGGGGGAATAGTTTACGAACGCAACCCACTAGAAGCAGTCGTGACGTGGTTCCAACCTGAAGCCCATTCAAAATAAATACAATTTGTAATAATAATAAATATATATACATGTTCCACAAGATCAAAAGGATAGAGAATCTGACAGATCATTTCTGAAACCTATCATGTTACCTATGGACCCTAATCAAAGCCTACTTCTAACTATATTCTGTCTTTTTTTTTCCATAATACCTGTCAATGTTTCTGTTAGAACCCTCCTTTTATCATTAAATGTATGACAGAAATTTTGAAATTTCCTAACATTTTGGTAAAGGTGCCAACCTCAGAAACTTTTGACAGGAATTATAGAGAAAAAAAACGGAGTATAAGTATTAGATTATGGCTGCGTTTAGTTTAAGGCCTGCCTTGTCAATAGCTTTCAATTCTAGGGAATTTAAAATCAGGTTTTAGTGCCCAAAGCTGTAGTTATTAAAGAATACCTTCCACTTAAGACCCAAAACAATCACTCCCGGGGTGTTATGAGAGGCCGTTCCACTTATGTTTAAACCTTGTGGGTGATATGGGGGTAATTCAATTCCACTTGCACATTTGGGAAAGCAAAATGGCAGACGTTATGATCAGCTGTTTAGTTCAACGTTTACGAAATTGTTCGATAGTGATTCTTAAAACCTGAAGCATGAGCTATGGCCTCGTGTAGAAGATTATGCTTGTTAAATAGTCTCTCAGTGTACGGATTGTGAATTCAAAAAAGCCATTTTCAGCAAGATGTATTATTTATATGAAAATTGTTTAAAGGATGTAATTGATGGTTTTACAGAATTATTAACACAACATTTAATTAACTTCTGGGTCTCATATATGCAGATCTCATTAGAAGGAGAGTCACAGAAGCTTTATTTAAGTTGACATCTAAAATTAGTCGACGGCCTATAGGAGACGAGGCTGTAATTGTTATGCAAGGATTTTTTATTTGTTGTCCTTCTGAATTCCTGAGGAAGCTACTGCTACCGGTGACACTTAAATAGCCTCGCACAGGGTACGTCCAACCTGTGCTTGCAGCATTATGTGGAACATCAAAGTGTGCAATTTTATCATTGTGAACGTTAAGTGGAAAGTACTCTTAAGTAAACTTAGGGGTAAGTGGTCAGTCTGCCCGCCCACTAAACGCAACCTATATTTTTAGTTACCTGGCCAATGTTAAATCATGTTTGTGATACTGCATAGCCTTTCCGTAATCTCCCAAATAGAAATAAGCATTTCCAAGCTGGCTATAAATAGCACTCAACGTACGGAGATCATCTGTGCCGGCCTGAATCGCAGCTTGAAAAAAAGCAACTCCAGCCCTACAGTCCCCCGACTTACATAACCTCTCGCCTTCAAGAGCCAACTCCAAGCACATGTTACTGGACCCATCGTATCCCTAACAATATTATTTGCCGTAACGTAAAAGAGCTTACACAGTGCAAACTTATTATGGCATACCTGTGAGTCACTCGCTAAATTTTCTGCGCTCGCACTCAGTGACATTTTTATTTGCTGCTTTATTACTTAGTTAATACGCATTACGTGGATTTGTTAGCGTCGGTTAAGTTCTTGGAGTTCTTGGATACATTTAAAAATGAGTAGTTTACTTGTAGCGTCGGTAAATGTCAAACGGTCCAACCCATCACATATCAACTACAAACTTTGCCTTGTAGATAGGCAACTCTTTAAGCGAGCCACGTTCTTTGTTATGCTTGTGCAAGTCGTACGAGGCGCTGCTATCGCAAAGTCGACACGAGCGGCATATTTAAAAAAATGTTTATGATGTAAACAACCATTTCTACGAAATTTCACTGATAGATAAATGCATTTAATAAAAAAATATTTCAAAACTAAATTGTACAATACCAGAGAATGTTTAAGATCATTTTACACGGAGCGATTTTTGCAAGCAATTTATTACAGCAATGTCCGCAGGGTAAAGGCCGTTATGCGTGTGCAATGCAACGAAAATTGCACACAAAAATTACATTTGCGGACGGCTTCGTATTTAAGCAATTCCTGAGCATTTGCAATGAGAGGTAGTAATTTCTGAATGTAAACATAATAGGATAGGATTCTAACCTATCGAGCCACCGAGCAATTTATCCCAAACAGTAGTTACATACAGGGAGATCGAAATTGATTGTCTTGATTCTACACTGTTTTCCACGAACTTGATATTGATATTTACATCCAATTATTAAAATGAAGTTAGCAACATAACGAGATCTAGGGAAGCTACTAGATATCCTAAGATTTTGTTGACAGTTCTTTGCCGCTCATTCACGAAAAATGGTTTATTTCATTGTCATAGCAATCTGATTAAACAATAATTATGTTGTTTATTAATTAGGTTAGGTTCGGATGTAGCTTTCATGAATGTTCTACGCACGCCACAAGTCGGCACTGCTTTCCGTTCTAACCTTCAAGTAACAGATATAATTATTGATATCAAGCTCATGGAAAGTAGTGTAGGATCAAGACAATCAATTTCGATCTTCCTGTACGCGATTCTTTTAAATTAGAACTTGTTTTTCTCATGCAATCTAGTTACTTCTCTAGGAATATTTAGCTTGACAGCTGAATGAATATTCCAAACACTGCATTTTTTCAATTGATACTCAGTGTTGCCAACTTAAAGGCAAGTTTTAATGGTTCTTTCAGAAATGTTTTTAAAAGATTGTTAAATTTTATTCCGTGAAAAGAAACTGAAAGCCAATAGATAACTCAAAGTCAGTGTTTCCAACCTCCGAAAAGAGAATTCCCTTCGCGTCAGCTAAAAAATACATTTTAGAAAGAAATCCTCTCCTTATATCAAAGAATCCCGGTTTTATACGATGAAATCCCTTTAAAAAAAAGTATTTGAGCGCACATTAGCGCAATCAAATAGGAACGTATTTAGTTAATTTTTTTGAAAGAATTTATCAACTCTTGAAATGAAAAATACATAAAATTATAGGAAACGGAAACAAAAGACGGTCGATTTTACAACGCAATTCGGTAGATTAATAATAAATTTTAAAACAAAACAACTGAAAAGACTGCTGACAAAACAAAATAATAAAAATTCAAAAATTATCAAATTTAAGAAAAAACAAAACACAATTTAATAAGATTAATCCTTTTTTTTTAAATAAGAATAACGATTAGAAAGCAAAGAATTAAAAAAAATACGAAAAAATAAAATTTGAAAAATAATAAAAACAAAAGCCAATCGATTTTTCAGAATGATTCAGTAGATTAATAAATAAAAAATAAAATTGAAAAGAATGACGACAAAACAAAGGAAAGGAAATATTAAAAACTAAAAACAATCAAGTTAAAAAAGAATAATAAAAACAAAAGACAATCGATTTTACAAAACAAATATATTAATAATGAATTAAAAAAAAGAGCAATTTGAAAAGAATGGTGAAAAACAAAGAAATTTAAAGAAATAATAAAAACAAAAGACAAAAAGAAATAATAAAAACAAAAAAGGCAATAATAAAAACAAAAGACAATCGATTTTATAAACAATTAAATATATTAATGAATTTAAAAAATGTGCAATTTGAAAAGATTGGTGACAGAATAAAGAAATTTAAAGAATAAAAAGAAAAAAAAATGAATAATAAAAACAAATGACAATCGATTTTACAAAATATTAATAGATTAATAATGAATTTAAAAAAAGAGCAATTTGAAAAGAATGGTAACAAAACAAAGAAATTTAAAGAAATAATAAAAACAAAAGACAAAAAGAAATAATAAAAACAAAAAAAAAGGAATAATAAAAACAAAAGACAATCGATTTTACAAAACAAATATACTATTAATAATGAATGTAAAAAAGAGCAATTTGAAAAGAATGGTGACAAAAAAGAAATTCAAAGAAATAATAAAAACAAAAGACAAAAAGTAATACTAAAAACAAAAGACAATCAATTTTACAAAACAATTTAACTGAACAGAACTGTTTGGAAGGAAAGGTGACGAAACAAAGGAAGCCAATGAACAAAATTTTAAAAAACATAAATCTAATTAAAAAATAAAAACAAAGCACAATTCGGTAGATTCAAAAAATAAAACAATCGAAAGAATAACTTTTGGTACGTTTCAAGGAATGTCTTTATAACAACGCAAGATTTTTTTTATGACCGCCCAGAAATGATTGTGTCAATAACCAGCGAATCACCCCCATAGAAACAAATGAAAAGAACACTACCGACATATTTCAACAGATGGCGATGTTAAATGTCTTACAATAAAGCTTGGTTTGAAGGCTTGCGCGGCCGTAGTCTGTGTTGCTCTCAAGTTATGGCCAACTCTAAACGTGGGAGTTTTTCGACCCACTGTTTACAGTGGTAAGTCTACCTCTGTTTTAAATTTATTTTGGAAGTAATCGACAAATTGTACCCTTTAGGAGATAAAAGGAAGAACAAATTTAATATATTTAAAAAAAGTGTATATAATAATTTCATCCCCAATTTGGCACATTCATTTAGTATCACACAAGAGGGCTACCCCACGTAAAACCCAGTGCTCCGGAGGTTTCACACTCTCCAACCATAACGGCGTGATATAACTCAAATCCGTCCGCCTCTTCTTCTTATAAACCGGGCACTGAAACCCCAGACTCTATTAAACAAACCAAAAACGTCATCGCCACAATGCGCCGTACCGTGTACAATTTAGGGTCCTTAGGAGCCACAGAATTTATGGCATAGATGTGAACGACCGGCAGAAGAGTGTACAGCACTTTGTTGGTCGATTCAGCCAGTCTTCCGTGTCTACGCTCCCAACCCGCACCGTCCAAGAACAATCCATAAACGTACACACCTTCTGGCGGGCCAGTTTTGATCTCTTCGCGGGTGTTCTTAGTAACTTCGTTGTGCAATGCGCACTGATCCAATGCCCAACCTTTATGGGCCCTGGCAATTTCTTGCCTCATAGCAGTTAGAAAACCTAAAAAAAAAACAACTCCATACCAAAAAGACCTAGTGCCACACCGACCTTGGGGATTAAAGAAACCGGTCATCCAAAACGCAGTGGGTTTTCCCACGAAACACCAATTACTAAACTGTTCGTTCCTCTCTAAAAGCTCGGTGTACCAAAAACCTAGAGTGCTGGCTATCCAAGAAGATTTGAGCCAAACCGCGGGAACCCTAGCGTCGTAGATGTTATCCAAAGCGTCTCGTAAGGCCTACAGAATATGTCAAAATTGATTGTGAATGTGAATGTGATAAGCTTAAATCATTTACTTCGCTCATGATGATGGTCCCTTCGATGGCCAGAAGAAGATCTCTGAGGGTGAATCGGACGATTGTAATCACTTTCTGCATTCTATCAATCTCCTGTCGCAGGAATATGTTCAGTGGATTCAGATGACCCATTATCCTTAATCTGAAGATAAAATCACGCATGGAATATGATCAGCCAACTCATTTGAAGGACGGCACCTTTCTTTGACCTCGTAAACGTCGTAATCATGTGGTAATTTGGAAATCATTTCCTTGGTCAGCCTCGTGACCACAGCTTCCCTTGTCTCACCACCACCCATGGCAGATTCTTTCGGTTGGATCGAAATTATGGTGAACAACATATCAATGGTCGTATTAGTTTGGTACCTAAAAGAATGTTAGAGGAAGGGGGGCGTCTCAACTAGTTGAGATACGTACGTTATGTCCGCGTTAGAGTGAAGACCATAAACCTGGGGTGGGTCATTAGTCGAAAATTTATCGACGGCCTCGATGTAATCGTTCACGTTCTTGAAAGTAATGATTTTGTAACCCTTGTAGAATTGGAAGTTTTCCAGAAACATGCTTTCACTGAACCACACCCTTGCAAACGTATTTAATAATCGCTTATCGTAATCATCGGTCACTCGCCCTCCATATTGGACCTCGCCAAGCATATACCTTCATTTTTGGGGAGGGGGGTTAATTGGGGTGGTGGTGGAAATTAAAACTTACCTCACGGTATTCCAGCTTATACCTCTTTTAGGGTCGATCTCTTCCAGGTGATTTTGAACAAACATACAACTCGCCAGCCAATCCGCCGAATTAAACTCGTAGGGGATGTTCCAACCTAGTGGTCCGAATTTTCGCCTTTCTTGGACCACCGTATGCAGAAATGAAATCGCGTAGATCATAGGGATGTACTGAGGTTGATCTGAGTAGTCCAGCATGTCTTGGTTCATTGAGGTGAATGTTCGTAGCAAGCCAGCTCGGATGCCCGAAGGAGGTTCGTTCGTGAATTTGATGCACAACTGCAGTAAGCTTATGGGGAAGTCGACATGTAGCTCGGTGGTCATCCACAGGCGAAAATCAGCGTGGACGTTTCCGAAACCCAGCTCTAGATCAATTAACTGCGCCAGAATCTCCGTCATGTAGTCCAGCCCTAAGTGGCAGTTTTGTAGGAGAGCCCAGTAACCCTAAAACGTAACACCTAAAGCACCCAAATCAAGATACCTTGATGTTTCGTACTTCCGTTTGCGCAGCGGTTATTAGCTTCCTCGCGTGCACCTCCTGACCTTGACCCATGGAAATGGGCTTGCATTTAGTCTCCATTTTTTTAGCCAGCTGTTCGATGTTGGGGGTTGGATCCGAACCCACACTTAAGAAGCATATGATTGGAGTGAGCGATCGGCTCTCGGTTAGCAACACTTCAAAGTTAAGGATCACAGGCTCGGCAAAGCGCGCCCCCAGCGATGAAGCTATGTACTTTCTACTCTGGGTGACAGTTCGATCAGGACACCAGGAACTGAAAGTCAAATCTGTGAAAGGGCAAAACCTGTTAGGCTTAGGAAGAATACCGTATCATCAGTAATTTCCTGAAGGTGTCCAGGCTGTTGTAACCATCGGGAATATTCGCTTCTTCCGGCGCATCCTTATCGAACCAATACTTCCAAGCCTTATCATTGGCTGTGACCTGTGTGGAAAAACTCGTGAGTCACATTTGCGAAATTAAATTTTGAAATTATAGACCTGTTGGATGATGTACTGGAAGTGCCTCAGTTTGGATAGCTCAACCAAATTCAGCCACGTTGTATCCATTATCCATTTGGCTGGTTTTGGAGGGCAAGCGTTCAAATCCAAAGCTGCCCCGCCTTTTATGAAGACCTGAAACTCCTCGTGCGTGATATGCTCCTTTTGGAGGTCAATTTTCAGTGCCATCAACAGAACGAACATGTACTTATCTTTTTCGTAGAGACCACGCGATTTATACCTGAATATTTCGTACGTTAGATAATCTACGATGTAATTTAGTCTCCTGTAATAAAACCAAGGTCACAACAACTCCTGAATGTATACATAAAGGAAAAGCAAAGGTGGGTATAGTCAAGACCAAGTCAAAATAATAAAGTATTTGGAGAAGGTTATGACGAATTCACAACCTTCGTAATAAAAACAATCTTTAGGATCAAAAGCCAAAAATATTTGTTCTATACACACTTAGATGTAATGGGACTCTTATCGGACTTCTTCATGGAAATATCAAACCGTTCCAAAAATTGGACCAACGAGGTTTGGTACATGCAATTCACCAACGACATGCTGGTTACCAAGAAGTACAGGACGCTCCCTCTGGTGGCCACCGGCCTGTAAAAACACGACATGAGAATTTTGGGCTCTTTTCAGTTGCTCTCAGTTACCGAAATTCTTCCCTGGCGGCGTTAATTTTGATTTCAGTTTCCTTGGCTATCGTCAGCTTCTCCCTGACCTCCGTCGCCGTGTCTTTGGTTACGTTCAAAACGTAAAGCAGCGACTCGTCTTCCAACAAGGACCCCTCGATTGTGGTGAGCTTGTACAACAGGTTCTCTTCCAGTTCTAACATCTTCCTTTTGTTCTCTGTGACGTCCTTGATTAAGTTGGTACGTTCCGATTCCAACTCCCTCTTCTCTGAGAGGATCACTCGCCCGAGGAGTTGGTCTTCTAACCCTGTCAAGAATTAATCAAGCATCCATTGACGTAATTAATCAAGCCCAAGTACCTTTCATGGTCACTGTAAAGTCGATGACAGAGGTCCTGGCGAAAATCTCCGGAGTGTAGTGCGGATTTGCCAGTTTAGTGGAGATATAAAGGCGGAAGTCCTTGTGGACGTCAACTTCTTTATCACCAACTTTAACTTTGAATGTGCTTCCGATCTTGATGTGATTCTTTTCGAGCACGTTATCCAATACGGGATCCAATTCTTCACCGATATCCTCTATCAACATTGGCATGCCCATTGAAACTGCGTCCTCGATGAAATTCCTGCAAAAATTGAGTCGTGAAACCCATCCCGAATTAGTTGGACAAACGATCATCACCTGAAGTATTTGTTGTTTAAAGTCGTCACGATGAGGTTAAACTCCTTCTCCTTGTTCTTTATCCACATCTTCCCCTGATTCTGAGGGTCTATCATCAGAGGGAAACGCGACGCTTTCGTCACTATTATCCCGTTTTGTATCGAGAGGTCATCGGTGGGTAATCCCTGGAGGTTCCACTCGCCTACCTAGAATCGAGAATTTAAACCAGTTCGCTGGAAGAGGTGGGGTAGGAAATACCGTTGCCGAATCAGTCAGGCACTCAATGATGTTCAAGTTCAAGGTGAACGGGATCTTCCTCGTCGTGAGCTCTTCGATCCAATCCTCTTGCATCCTCTGCCGAAATTCCTGGTTGAAAGGCCCCGTGTAACCCAGAAACGCAGTCAAAACAAGAACGTCTCCGACTAAACGGTCGATTTCGGATTTGAAGTGGACGCACTGCTCGGTCCAACGAGTTCTTTCGCCGCTGAGGCCGCTCAAGAGAGCAGTTGCGGCGTCCATTTTCGCTTTGCATTTCGCCGCGTCGTCCAGAACTTCCTGAAACGAGTTTTCAATACGGTCCTTAAGTTTGTAGAGGAAGGTGGTGTCACCTGTTTCAAGGCCATGGCTTTATCATACTCGATCTGGCAAATTCGGACTTCTTCTTCTTTAGCCGCCAGCAACGACATGGCCTCGTTGAGTTCGCGCGTGGCCTTATCTAATTTGGCCTGCTGGCGATCTAAATTGGCCTAAAAAGATTTTGTAATGTGCCTTCTAGGGGTTATATGGTCAACAATCACCTTTAGAGGCAGAACTTCTTTGTTGACTTCGTAGAACGACGCCATGGCTAGCGTCCATGATATCAAACCGGCTACGTTACCGCAGGCGGTTTTGGCTGCCTCGTAAGTGTATTGGGGCCACTCGAAATAAGGCACCAATAAATCCAGTATTTCTGCGTTTATTGTGTCTTTGGGGTAGTCTTGGAGCTTACTTAACATCTTCGTATCAGCCATGACCTGAAATCGTAACTTACAACCGAATATCGTTAAAGCGACGACTTTACCCTTAGTGATTCTGTCCAAGAAGTTAGAAAGAATTTCTTTTCGTAATCGGGTTGAGTCGGCTCCAATTTTCTCCTGAAGTAAATCAGCACGGCGTCCATGATAAGCATGATGAGGTACGGCGGTTTTCCCAATTTCCTTACCGTGGCTATATCAGCTGCTTTGATGGTCTGTGGTAAACAAAATTATATTTATTTTTAAGAGGTTGTGTTGGGCAGATGTACCAGTAGAGCAGCTTCGGCCGCTTCTAATGCCGGTTTGGCCGCCATCAGTTTACTCTCTGCTTCTTGTTGATCGACGCTGATGTTCGCGACCAAAACCTCAGCCGTTTCCTTGACAACGGACGCCTCTTCCTTGATTTTGGTTGCAGCCTCCGTCGATGCCAATACAACTTGCAGCACCTGTAATTGACTTGGCTGTATAAATAGAGGGAAAAAAGGGGATAAGTGGGGTCAACTTTTTCGGCCTGCTCGGTAGCCACGATTATTTCAGCTTCCTTCACAGCTAATTCCTGCTTCAGTACATCAACACTCTTCTCGGCTTCCACCAATTTCGTCAAACCAGTTGACATGTTCAGGGATAGGGCTTCAATGTTCTTGTGCTTCGCTTCGTAAACGGTCTTGTAATTGCCGAGGAACGAGAGGTACGTTTTTGGGGTGATGTGGGTCATTCTTCGAAACCTATTAAAAGCTTGTTAAAGCACCCCAAAATCGCGCACTTAAAAATGGCATCCACCTATCGAAGTAACTCTGACATATCCCTCCGACTTCCGTTTGGACGTCCGCCACTAAATCAATCACCTGCTCTTTAATTTCATCGGTGCAGACGATGTCAAATTCTTCTAGTAAATGATGCGAGACGGCGGTGAGCGCATCTTTGGGCCACCTGAAGAACCAGTTCATGGTACACCCCGAAATGAGACCCGGGAACTTCATAGCCCTGCTTCGGAATTTTTCCCCCACCTAAAATTGCACGTGGTTGTACAATTCGATAAGATAATTGCAATTTAATTTACCGGGGAAAAACATAACACCACGTGAAGGTTAGAACGCGCCCGGCTGATGAAGAAGTCGTATAAATTATCGACGGTGGGGATCCTTTTCGGTTGAACTTTCTTCATCACCGGAATCAGTTCAGTCTGGATTTCATCAAGCTCGTCCTTGGCGAACAAATTCGCGATTTCACCGGAGTTCAGAACGTTGTTCATGGACTCCAGGAAGGTCTCATCTTTTATGTCATTATCCGTGAAGACGAAAGTCATACCTTTACCTTCAGCCCCAGCAACGCGGTACAAATACTTCATGTCTTCCATCAAATTATTCAAATTATATACTCTAACAAAAACAAACTGTTAGATGCAGCGGGTGTACCCTTTAGGTGGTGGTACCTAGTTAACTGAATTTGGAACGTGTTGTACCCAGCTATGAAGGAAGCCAATCGGGTAAGACTTTGCTTGCCCGAACCTCCAACGCCGACCAATAACGCATTCCCCCTTGCAGTCCTTATTATTCTGGATATAATAATCAGATTAACCATGGCATCGTGGAAAAACACCAAATCCATCGACGCACCTCGTATCTGCTCATTATACTGATCCATGAAACCTTGAAACAAAGTCTACAATAGGGGGCCAAAGCAAGTTCGCGCGAACCATCCATACCATACAACTTTTCCAACACAAATTCTTTGCTGGGGATCTCTTCGTATATTTTCGGCGCGTCGAAGACAAAGTCTTCGGGTTCATCTCCCGTCGGTTCTGGAGGCTCACGCAAGAAGTCCACCCAGAAGGTTTCTTCGAGGGGATACTCGTCGTAATACTCGGGCATTTCTTCCTCGACCTGACGGGCCAAGTTTTGATAAAACCACTCGCGATCGGCCTTCTTGACGAATCGATCCGAAATCACCCTCTGACACTCGTGCCTCCACAATTTTAACGCGGATGAAATGGTCTGACATTCCGGCCCTTGGACCGTCAGTATCCCCTGCCAAATTCGAGACAGATCACGCAGGTTGAAGACGTAGTGGAATTTGGCGGGGGTTGGCAGCATTTTGTTCTTGGTTTGAGACCAAATGTGACGGGTGAGGGACACGAATTTGGGGATGAACTCGACGATGACTTCGTTGAATCGGGTGGAACAGAAATATCCTTGGGCTATTTGTTCTGGAAGGGGTAGGAAGTTTAGCACCTTTAATTGGTGAGGTTGTTTGTGGAAAGCGTACGGAATATCATGTCCATGGAGTTGATACTGGGCAAGGTGCAATTGAAAATGCAGAATTGCCTCTTGAGACGGTGGGGGATATCGTTGCGGCCACCTCCTGGATGAATCATGGCCGCCAAAAAGAGAACGTCCATTATCACCGAAAAATCGCCTGGTTTATCTAAACTGTAGAATCCTGGAAATCAGATAAACCTCAACCACAACTACCATATATATAAATCTGTAGATGAGGGAACGATAATGGAGAAATCTCTCGAGACCAGTATCATTACCAAACCATCCCCCAAACATATCTTCTCCCCCAAAAATCAGTGAGGGAAACCTATATTCACCAATTGTGATGAGAATCCCCTTTGGATCAACCCTAATGTTCATAACCACGATCAGATTGACTTGACAGATCCATAGAACGTTCAGGTGTGATTGAAAAAACTTACCCCCCATTTCCATACATTGCCTGACGATTTCGTTCGTTATCTGATCGCCCCAGTCATTTACCACAGGCATGTTGATGTCATCAATAAAAATGGTCAGCGTTTTCCCCGCCGGAGGACCATAAGTCGTACCCACCCTTTTATCAACGTATGACTCCAAAATGCGCTAAAGGATTTTTTTTTTAATTTCGAACCAAACCTGAAACCCACCCTCCCGGTTTTACCTGAACCATATTTGGCGTCGTGGCCGACGAAAAATTGAAGCTCTTGGTGAGTTGGAATTCACGGTCGAAGGTCGAGGTGTACCCCTTGATCATGACCGTCTTAGCCGTACCCGGTTCTCCTAGAAACCCCAAGTTTATTTTTGCTGACGTGTAACTATCCAACTAACCTATTAACAAGACGGCTTTGTTTTGTTTAGCGATTGTGTGAATCAGGAACACCGTCCTCACATTGTCGACGTTGGGGACCAATATATTGGTGTACTCCAGAACGCTGTCCGGGGGGTAATAAAACTCTTCCACTCTTTCCGACCAATGTTGCCATTTTCCATTGGGGCCAACCACGTATTCGAATATGGTTTCCTCGGGCTTGCACTTAGGCCAATCCAATTTGGGGGCAAGGTGTACAGCAAATTCTTGCAGCTTGTCTCTATCGTCCAATTCCAAGGCGGCCCCCAGTGACCACATGATTGAAAAGAGGAAGTAACGTTCCAACTGTTTATCAGTGAAAACCTCTGCAAGTACTTTCCACATAGTTCATCGTCGCCTTATTTGATAAGAACTTACTGTTTTCTTCTCCAATATCAAGTACCCCTTGAAGAACGTCATAGCACTGTCGGATGTACAAGGCTTCGCGTATCATCATTTTTGGCTTCAGACGGATTTGTAGGAAAGTCTGAACCTCGTTGTAGATCTTATGAAAAAGTGTCTTAAAAACATCTGATTCTTGCTGGGATCTCGATTTCAACCATGCCTAAAAAACCTCATGGCTTACATCAACGGGAATCAACTGAGGAAACAGCGGTACTTCTAATATGGGTTCCCAAGGTAGAGCCGAGGCACTTATGAACACCATCCCCATTCTAGAGACGGTAGCTGGACTGGCGTTATCAACATTATCCGGCTCGAAGACCAGTTTGCAGTTAACCGACATGACGATGCGATCGCCATTGGCCAACGTAAGGGTCTTGTTGTCATCCAAGACAGAATTAAGGTTTTCAATCCAAACGGCGTCGACGGGACCATCCAGGACCAACCTGGAGCAATGATTTATTAGATCATTTACAATGGGATTCGATTGCCCGACGACTACCAGCAGTAATCCGTCTTTTTGAACTTGAGCGTCCTCCTCCATAAGGTGGAGAAGATTCCGTCGGTCCAATCGTTGGTGGCCACGTCCAGTCGTCCAAACATTTGAGGAGCAGTAATCGCTTTGGGGTTCATTCGCAGTTCTCTGTGAGGAAGACCGTTTTCCGTCATGGAACGCATGAGACAATGCATACATTTAGTTTTGCCAGCTCCAGTAGGACCTTCACGAGTACCAATTAATCTTAACATTGAAGGGGAAGACGCGTTTGGGCAAAACATACCTAAAACCATCAGACCATGTCTGACTAGCGACGTTTCGTATAGCTGCACTATTTTCAAGTTCCAAGTGGGGTAGTTGATAAGTTTCATTTCGGCACTTTGATTGGCGATGGCCTTCTGCAAGTCTTTCCACCCGTGGGTCTGCAGTTTAATGCCAGGGAACATATCCTCAATTAGGGATAAGAAGAGGGGTTCGTCCTCGTCTACCAATTTACTCAAGTTCATGTCCCTATAATAAATAGAAAGTAAAAGGAAAAGAGAAGGCCGCAACCTTTCGAAAAAAGGGTTAGGCTGAATTTTTTTGAATCCCTCCTTCAATTTGCTTATTGTTTACATTGGAAAAGTAAGATGTCATGCCACGCCTCCTTCGCACGTGTTGCTATCTTTAGCGTTTTCCTCTGGTGGGGGTGTCCAGGGGATACTTATCTGTGACCGGACCATTCACTTTATTGAATTAGGGTTTAGAATTTTTGTCCCTTTGAACACTAATCCTCGCCCAAAAGTTGCGCATTTCTTATGGATCAGAGGTAAGGGAAACTTACCTCAACACTCTCATTATTATGGTGTCCTCTGTGTCAGTGGGGTGACTCCTCTTTTGCGCCCCCAATGTGCGTAGCACCGCGAGGATGTTGCGCAAGCCAAAATCGTAATGCACCTGAAAATATATGGCGTTACCACTACCCTTATCCCCCCTTACCTTTCAACACCTCACCTGTTTGGACAGTTGTTCCTCGCACAATATATACAACGTATAAAACTTACGGGCCAAAATGATGTTTTCTTTAAAACCACATGAGGCCATCTTCACGCGGATGATGATCTGTCTGTCGGGGACCATCATAGCCACCGAGCGAAACTGAATTTTGAGGTTTTCTGGTAACTCTTGGCGACCGGCGTAACCCGGATTCATCGTCAAGAATATTCCGAATTCGTAGTTTATTGTCACGGTGTCACCATCACTGTAATCACGTTGTTATGGTGTAGGTCACCAGTGAGCTTACGCCTACCTGAATATGAAAGAGGCTTTCTTTTCTTTCCGGGCCGTCAACACGATGTAAATTTGTTGGGCGGCCACCGAAAGTACGGGCAGGTCAATCCGGTTGAACTCGTCGAAACACCCCCACGTTCCTGACTGGGCCAAACCCTATTAAAGCATGGGGATATTTGGGGCGGATTTGGGCAAGAGTTGGATAGAACCTTAAAAATGCGTCCAAGTCCGCGAAAGTCCATTTGATCCGAACAGTTGAAGACCACCACGAATTTCCCCAAAGCACGCCCCATGTCCTTCGTAGTTTCGGTCTTACCGGTTCCTGCCGGACCAGCGGGAGCTCCACCCATATTCATCCCTAAATACAACTCGTTTGTTTAAAATAAAATAAATCAGTGTGGGATGCTTACAGATAGCTTGAGCGAGTGTAATATAACACCTGTCGGTAAGAGGAGTAATGACAAGACGTTCGGTTATACCCAAATACTCATTTTGGTACAAAAAAATCGCGTCTGTTATTCTGACTATGACGTCGTCGTTCTCTTCGTTGTAGTAAAAGCGAGCTTGCTTTTGCCATTCGAAGTCCAACGGAGTTCTAATTTTAAGCTTGCATATATCATCGAATATGTCTCTGCGAAAAAGAGGTTTACACGTTGATTCCAATTTAGCTTTTCTTTTACCTTTGATGGACGTGAATGGTCACCATCGTTTCATATCTGGTCCTTTCCATCGACGTCAGTTCCAAAGAGGTGAAATCAATCAAATCGTTTAGCAAGTCCAGAAAGCGTTGGTTGGTAACTTTCATGATGGCCTTATCGACCCTCGATCTCTTTAAAGCAAACTCGGCTTCCTTAGTCCAAAGCAACTGTACACCAATAAGTCCGGCCTAAAATCAAACGGCTTCAAATTTTAAACCCCCAAAGACCCCTCCCCCCTCGTTCCGTACTTGCCCGCAGTATACAGAGAACCCTTTTATAAAGTCGTAATCCGGATCTGATAGGCACTGGGCCATACTGGCAATGACGTTTTTCACTGTATCCCTCACCATGTTAAGCAGCGAGTTCAACCATATTTCCACCCCTCCTGAGCAAATTACGTGCTTGTCGAAAGGTATCTTCTCCCCAACTTGCGCTTTCATGGCAATGATGTGATCAGTTTCTGCCTCATCGAATTGGACTTTAGCCACGGCATCGAACAAGCTGAGCAGGTGTGGTTGTATCGATTGGGGATCCGAGCTTTGCCCCAAAATTTCCAAGAGTACCGGATCGGAAATGAAGAAGAAACGAGGAAAGCAAAGCCTTTTCGATTCTGCAAGGACGCAAGTGGGTTGTTTGGATTGTCGCAGAGGTGTAACAGGAACTTACCCAAATACCCAGTCAAGCTCTTCTGGCACGTTTCCAGTTGTTCCAAGAGGTGTGGTAGTAGTTGCCCCATGGTTTCATCGCCGGTACAACACTCCACGGCATTCACCATTTCGTGCGCCCTCGTCATGATCTTCACCCAAGATTTATCTATGCTCTGAAAATTGGGGGAATCAAATTGGAACGCGTTGTTTTTTGGAAACGTACGGAAAATCTCTTGGCTTCGGCCGGTAATTGTTTAGCAATATCGCCACCTACGAACACCGCCTCCAAATAGATCCACAGGTTCTGCACTTGAAGCCACTTCTCCAAAATCTCGGACGTGTTCACCAATTTGCTTACCCAAAGCTGTATGTCCTTCTTGAACGGCGCGTTATACCTATTGGTGCAGGTGAGTCGGCAAGGGTCATAGAAAAAAGTGGTTGTGGTAATAACCTGTTACTCAATAGTGAATTCAAAATCATCAAACTGTCTTCAAGTGCTGCAATGATTTCGCCCGTCTCGGTTCCTTTGAGGAGGAGCTCACCTCGGTTTTTGAATTGGGAAAACGAAAGCTCCACTATGGCCCAATCAGCTATGACTTGCTTCAACTTGCCTTCTATGTCTTTTTCTTTGACCGCACTTATGCATATGTCCTACGGCAATGAAATTTGATGTCTGCAAATCCAAATACGTTCGTCACCTCGACGTCATCTTTGAATTGTAGGAGGGGCGCTTCCATTACGTTCCTCAGCGTGAAAGTTGGGGACTCGACGTCGAAATAATAGCCGGTAACATTCGCCATTCGTTTCCAATGCCTGTCTTTCATAGCCTACACCACCATGAATGACCAATAGACGCGACCCAATTGGATTGATTGAAGCCTTACCTTATTTGCCATCAGTTCCAATAACGGGCAAGTCTCATTGAAGTCGTCGATCTTCTTCTTCAATTCTAAGAACGCAGGCCAATCCTTCATACCCTTAGGTAACTTCCTACACCTGCTCTGAAAGTCGGCCAATTCGGCCATTATAACTTCGGTATCGACGTCAGCCCAAAGCAAGTCAAAGTAGCCATCAATACTGTGATTCACCGTAATATAAAGACCATACAACTTATTTAAAAGATTAAACTCCTTCTTCTTCTGGTGCAGAATGGGATAGTCGTTGACTTCGAGTCCAAACAACCTCTCACCGCTGCTGTACATCTCGAATCGTCCCCAAAGCTCATCGAAGCGGGCCTGAAACAAAAGTACCCGATCGCTGGCTTCCCTCGCAGATAGTCCTGGTATCATAGGTCCGTTCAAATCGAAATCGCGATTGAACTCTTCGACATCTTTCTTGAATTCCTCCACGCCCGAGGTTAACTCCTTCAGTAAGGGACCTTGCACCACACATATTTGCTCTTGCACGGCTTTTGCCTGCAACGCCAGCATTAATTCCGCGCTCCAATTAATCTAAGCGCGAAACTTACGTTATTCACCATATTATTGAAATTAAACCTCAGGGTATCGACTCTCTCGACGTCTTCCTTGGCCACGTCGATTTTGAATTTGGAGAACGTGGCGTAAGCCTCTTCCATCAACCCCAAATCCAGATCCATTTCGATGAAGTTTTGTCGTATGCGTTCCAAGCAAGCCATTGCTAATCTACAATACGATAATTCGAAATGCCCTCTCCCCAAATTTCTTTCTTAACTCACCTGCAGTCGTCTAGGTCTTTGATCGGTTTGCCCAGCACTTTTTCTTGTTGCTTGATGAAGTCCACCATTTCGTTTAGCTTCTCCTTATACCTCAAACCCAAATTTTTCCCGAGTAAGTGCTTCCACGCATCGGATTCCACCAGCAAGGCCAGCTTGAATTTCTCTTTAAAAACGGAAGTTAGTCTGGGGTTGGGTTGTTCGTCTGCCGCTTACCCATGAGGATTGTAACGGGGCCGATCTTGTGCTCCTCTGGTAGATTCCTGATCATCTCTGCTCTATCGTCGAATTTCTGGAATTGCTCCCTAATTTCCACGTTCAGGGGGTTGGTGTCGCAAAACTCTTGTATCTTGGCTTCCCTGTTTTCCGCCCATAAATACGAATAGCCCAGGTAGCTCTGGGGAGTTAAAAAGAAATCAGCGGCTGATTTGTGAAGCGGTGGCGAAACCCATCACCTCCAGTAGCTTCACCACGTCAGGTTTAAGCATGTACATAGCTCCTTGGAGTCCCATGTACATGCGCAAGATTTCCTTGTGTTCCGAGACGATCTTGTGGTAGTTCTTGACTTTGTCAGATTTTCCCGCTAGAATTAAATTGGTCTGAAGCTTTGGTTAAATCAAACAGTGCTGCGCTCACGCTCGAAGATAAATAGAGTACGCCGCCTGTTATCCTTCTTATTTAAATGACGCTGCCCCCACATGGTTATGTCTTTGGTCATGTCCGTGATATTATTTAAGACTTGAGCGAAGTAACTTTGTATTTCGTCCAAGCTTGGGTTGATGAGGGTTAACGGTATTTGAAGTTCCATGTACGTCGTCATTAAGGGTAAGCAGTTTTTCATGTCTTCGTAGCTGAAAGACCGTCGGTGATTAACGCGTGGAATACCGATGGGGTTTTTGGGGGAAACCTTCCGGCCGATGCTCGCCGTTTCAGTTGATCCAAAGAGAGTTTCGTTGCTTTCACCAAGCTGTCGATGAGTTTCATGTTGAACAAGGCAAACATCTCGATGCAGTCTGATTGGAGGGCGAATTGGTCGATGAGTTGGTGACGATCTATTTCTCTGAAAGCTGCGTGCGCCAAACAAATTTGAATGGATTAAGTGGATTAAGCCGCCGGAAGTTAATGATTTACCAGCATCTTCACTCATGAGTAGCTTCGAGGAAGACCCAACCGGTTTAATCGCACGCTCGGGATCCATCCAATTATACTTTTCTTGTTGCAGGTCCGGTTGAGTTACGGTTTCCATGAACTTATTTATCAAGTCAATCACCGCCTTCTCAGTGGTGGTCGTTTTTAGCTCGATGTCTTTAACTGAAAAGAAAATCACCAACCACGATTTTGATTTTGAAGACCCAAAAACAAAGAAGAACCCACCAATTTTTTCGCGATGTTTCAAATTTAACTCCAGCAACTCCTTTGGTTTGACAGGAGTGTCTGGTAGATACACAAAACTCATCCTGGCGATGCTATCCAACACCTCGTCGATGCGCGCCTCCTTCATATCTGTTACCTGTTGAATTGGAAAGAGTTTGAGGAGATGCTATTGAAGAAAGATGATGGGGGATCACACCTCTTTGACGAACATTTCTATTTCATCAAGGCACGTGGCGATTTCCTCGCAGAACTCTGGTATTTTCATTGACGTCCAGGTTATAGCGGAAAACCCAGCCATGAACGCGTTCTCCATCTTCAGCATTTGAGACCTCATGAGTGGTATGAACAGCTTCGGAATGTTCTGCCTTATGGTATCGTTTCTTTCGACGAGGCTCTTGATCAACTCATATGAATGCATGATCTTGTCTTTGCAGAAGACTATGATCTGCCCAACATCAGGCACAGCTATACGAAAAATCACTTTATACCACTGCGCCCTCCTGCACACCCTCGAACTTACGCAGCTCTAACTTGTATATGTATTCCGTTTCACGAATCGCTTCGACTATGTAATTATCAAAGTTGACGATGACCCTCCTCGTTTTGTCATGTTTTATAAGAATGGGGGTGCCTAGTACATAACGTACCTAAAACATACTAAATTAGGTCTTCGGTTCTTAGAACTCGCGTGTGGTCCTCACCTGGCCCAAATAATTGAACCAAGCGTTGTGGTATATCTGCTCGTAATGGACGAAAACCGTCGCTAAGGCGTTGTACATTTGAATGCATTTTTGGGCCTTCCTGTGTCTCATAATCTGGAAATGGTTTCGAAGAGGTACGGTCGCGCGCAAATCAGCTTATTACTCACTTTGCAGCGCTCCTTGAATATGTCCATGGGCTCTTCAATCCGTTTGTACAAGTGCCTGATCCACATGATCCTACCAGCAACCGGCGTCATATTTCTGGGTATGGACGGGTGTTGCCTCTCCTCGTTATAACGATCCCTCAGTATCGCGATCTCATTTTGGAACATCTCCAGCGCTTCCAAATAGCGCTCGTCAAGTCGAAGGCATTCCAAATTTAGCTTCTCAAATCTGCAACAGACCCTGTCATGTTTGGGGGAAGTCCTAAGTGGCCTACCTCCTCAAGCCGTCAGAGAGGAGCATCACAATGTATGCATACGTCATCTCCCTCTTTTAGGACCTAAACCAATCTCCTTCCAAGAACTGTGGAGTAGGTAGTACAAAAACCTCTTTCTCAAACCTCTTTCCAAGAGCTTATCAAAATCGATCATTTCACCAATGAAATGGTAGTCCCACGCCTAAAATCGCCTACTACCTTTTCAAGACCTCATGTCTCAAAACTTGCCCTTTTTGTTTTTCTTTTGAAAAAAACCCCATTCTACATGCGACCCGAAACTACCTACCTCTTTAAGAGCCTCAGCACATTATCAACGTCCGACCACTTCTCCAAAGACGTTCCCACGAACTCCTCCAGATCCCATTCCGTATCCGTCACCTTCTGCTTAAAGTCCGCGTAATCGTTGTCGAACGCCTCCAGACGATGATTCAACGCGTCGTACGTTTGCGAAGAGATCTTATGGTAGAATTCCTGGAACTTACCGGCGAACTCGTCGATGCCCTCGATCTTGCTGCTTTGAAGGATCGAGTACTTCGTAGCAGTTCGCACGACGTCGACTATCTACGATGGAAACCGAAATCGGACGACGTAAGACGTCACCACACCCGACTTACCTGCTCCAGTCTCTTCTTGAACGTCTCGAATTTTCCGAAGACATACATCTCGGAGCAGTCGAAAGCGGGCTCGCCGGCTTCCTCCATCTTCTTTTGCGTGCCTTTGAAGCACTGGTAGTATTTGAGGTAGAGGTCCAGACAGTGCTGTTCGGGAATTCATTGGTTAATCACCAAAATAATGTATCAGGCGTTCAAAAACTCCCATGTGGGAGTTTTTGAGCGCATTCTTCATATATGGTTCTACCTCGACTTTTTCTAGTAATTCCTGATGTGGCTGTTGCCAAACGGTTTTGGTCCCTTCACAGCTCAAATACCTGCGACAGCTCGAAATCATTTGATTGGAGACCTTGACGAGGATGGCGGTCACGCTCGCCGTGTTATTATAATAACGCGAGGTGATGAAGATCATGCGTATCGTAAACAGCAAAGGAGAAAGGTGATCCATGATTTCAGGTGGATCCAAGCGATATAGAGGCTCGCAGTATCGCTCAAGAGCGTAAAGGTACTTCACATTGTCTTGGCATTCATTGCGTGCGTTTGTGACTTCGTTATCGTGCTTGCGCCAAATCTGAAATGGGCTTATTGGGTTATCTGGGGGGGAGAGTGAGGAGTCGTCTCGCCCTTACTTTCATCAATTTGGATCTGGCCAAAGTTAAGCACTGCACGTAGGCAATGCACACGTCGGAGTTGATGAACTCGACGATGCTGGTAAACCTGGCCAGTTGTCTTCGCCAGTACTCGATTTCAACCGTAGGTCCGGCGAATTCGTTTTCTCTTCTTAGTTGTTGGAATTGGGTTAAAGCCTAAAACGTACCAAATTGACCAAGGGCAACTTTCCTCCATCGATCCATACCCGTTCCATTTGCTTCGTCCAAATCCTAACGAAAGATTGTATGTTGGTGACGAACTCATGTTCTTGCGAGCTGGATTTGATTAGTCCAATCGTTGATAATTTCTCATAGTAGATGTTTTGGTTGTAAGCGAATTTGATGGCCCCCTCAAGATCAATAGTGGTCGCTACAAAAAAAGGGATTCGCACTTTTACAATCGCAAAGGGAAAAGACCTACAGTGTAAAAATTGTATGAAGACTTCAAAGTCGGCGAGAAAGTTGTCCCTAATCCTAATTCCATCTTCGGTTTTCAACAAATCGCCCCAGTCTTTCATCAGTAGTATTAAGGGCTTAATCAAAGTCGAAATCTTATCGTACACCATTGCCACCACGTTAGGGTAATCCTGCATGTCGAAAGGCATATACATGATGTCCTAAAAACGAAAGCGTCCAAACCTATTGGCCCTTAAGTGATTGAAAGCACGCACCTCATTCACGTTCCTCAACTCGATGGCCTTCTCATTGCTGATCCTGTAGGCGATGACAGCCTTTCCTAAGACATCAACCATCCCCCCATTTGATATAATGATTTTTTTGACAGGGTCCTTTGAGGTTGGATTATACCGGCCGCTTTCTGGTAAAAAACAGGCTTGAAGCAGGAGTGTTTAGAGAGTGCCAATTTACCTACCAAGTTCTGGGGGATCACCCTCTTGATAATAAAAGATGAACGCATTCTTTCCTCCTACAGATAAAAGTTTCTGTAGATAATAAATATGAATTGACTCGTCCAGTACGCCGTCCATAACTTCGTTTGAGTCGATGTTGAAGTACAGGGCCACCATGTCGATGATGTGCCTGTGTACTAAGGTCAATTGGGATAATCTCTCCATGCGGTCTTCTTTCGCCTTTAGCTGTAAAACGCACAACCCACTGGATTCTTTCTTTTCTTCCATTTATTCTCGACTTACCATTTTCGTCTTCAGGCTTTCGCCGTAGTTAATCATCTGGATGCTTTTGCTCCTTTTTTCTGCTATGCTGGCGATGCGTTTCGTTACGTCCACGAGCATGGCGACGTCATTCTCTTTGGTCTTGTCATCCTTGGCGACGTCACTATCTTTAGAGTCGCTGCCCTTTCTGTTTCCGGCGAGGTCACTATCTTTAGCCTTGCTCTCTTTGCGAGCTTCAGCCATTCTTTTCTTGATAGATTTAATCAATTATTAGGTTTTCCTTAAAATATTTTTTTATTAACTTTCTTGGAGTAGCTACAGTTTGATAAGCATCAATTTTCTTTTGATGTTTGTTATTTGTATCCATGGAAACGTTAACAAAATTCGAAAAGGGCAAGGCACTCTTGAATCAGTTTAAACTTCTGCATGCTTTAATCAAAACTACTTTCATGCAAAATGTAAGTACATAAACGAGTATTTAGGGATCAGAGCGTGTGATAAGACCTACTGGAGGGTATTTTTAAGGATGATCCTGATTGGACATCAAAGATGAAATATTTCTCCATTGGCGAGTGAAGTTCTTTTGTTTATTAATCAAAGCATTCACCGGGACTTCACCGACACAAAATTGTGCGTCACGTGACCTTGTAACATTGGTTGTCTGCCCATAAGGGGATTCCTATTCAAAATCTTTATTTAATATTTTATATTAAATATATTCTATTAAAAACAGTCGACAGTTTTTTGTGAAAGCAAATGAAACAAAAGACGATCGATGGTGAAACGGATTGAATTTCTTGTTCTTAACGAAACAAGAACGCGCAATGATTTTTTTTTCCCATTGAGGAACTATTATTGCTTCAAGACGGAAAGGAACAAAAGACGATAGATTGCGTAACGAAGATCTCTTTTCTTTGCTTCATTTGAAAAAAAAGAGAAATTATGATGAGCTGATCGCATTTAAATTAAAATGAACAAACAAAAATCGATTGTTTTCAGTGACTTTTCTCCATAAAAGTGAAAAAAAAAAAACAAAAGACGATCGACTGTGAAATGAAATGTTTTTTGTTCCAAAAAAGAAAATGAGCCAATGATTTTCCATCAAGAAAAATTTTTTTTCACCAAGCCCAAAAGAAACAAAAGACGTAACAAATGTCTCTTTTTAATAACTGAAAAAAAAAAAGAGAAATTATGATCAGTTTGGGTTTATCACATTCATTAAAAATAAACAAACGAATGTCATTGTTTTCTTTTCCCTTAAAAGTAAAATGACCGAATTAAATGTCGATTCCCAAAATAACAAAAAAAAGCAGCGCAATAAGGGAAGAATGAAAAAAAGTTCTTTGTCAAAACGAAAAGAAACGAAAGACGATATTTGAATGAAAATGGAGTCAATGATCACCAGGACTTCATAGGAACACTTGTGCATCACGTGACCTTGTATCATAGGTTGCCACACCACAAGGAGATTCGATTTTTAATCAAAATCTTTATTTAGTATTTTATATATTTATTAAAAACACTGACAAATAACTATCATAATTCTTATAATAATTAAATTAATAACAAACTAAGTTTGTTGAGCTTGCTGTTCGATCTTGCTGGCCTCTTCATTCTGCAACTGCTCCAAAGTAAGCAAAGAAACACCAAGTTGGTCTTCTCGGGTAAACGGCTGGGCCATCTGCCTCAACCATCTCTTGGCAATCTACAAAAATTAAAGCAGTTATTCACTCAACTTGAAAGAAGTTTTCTTAATGTACTTGAATGGCTTCCTCCGTAGATAAATTACACAGGGAATCCTTGAGGTGCTCCTGGATCCACTTGGGCAATTTCGACCGTTTGTCGGACCTTGAGAAGCGCTTGTCGGCGAAAATCATGATTCCGTAGTCCGTCTTCCCCCGAATGGCCCTCCCCACACACTGAGCCGCATGCCGCATTGCGTCGAAGGTTAAGAAATCATTTTCACGAATCTAAAGCGAAGCTAAATTTATTAAAATCAAAAAAAGAGGAAGGCTTTGGCCTTGAACACCTGAAACTGATCTCTTAGGTAATCCAGGCGGGCTTTTAGTATTCTAGATTGGGTGTAGACGTAGGGAATGCCGAACATGAGCACCGCTCTGCCGAGGTGGTGGTCGAAATCGACTCCTTCGGAGACTTTCCCTCGAGCTACAGACAGAAGGACTGCACCTCTTCCAGATTCACATGCCTTAAAATTAAGTTACAACTTTAATAACAGTCCACCAAAGACGCCCTAGGGAAGTTTACTATCAAGTTACAAGTATGTAAAATCTGTGCACCCTCTTTTGGGGTAAGGCCCGCCCAAATGGGTGAAACTGAATAACGTAAACTTACTTTAATGTAATACATGAGTGCGAAGCTCGTCTCAGCAGAATCTTGAGTCTCAATAAATAGTAACTTGTACCTCTGGAGGCTGTCGATGACTCCTTGGTCATACCAACTTGCAACCACCGATTCCAAGTAGAGGTACGACGTGAAAAAGCAGACCACCCCATCAGGAACATTCGCAGCAATCTACAAATAACTGTAAAAATAGAGTCATAAGAACAAATGACTTCATGAAGCAACACCTCAACCAAGAGTTGGCCATAGTTTCTTATGACGGCAATGTCTTCACGTGTCTCGAATTTCGAAGAGATTGCCACTTGGTCATTGCCTTTCGATACTATCTAAAAAACAACCACGTTTTAAATAAAACATTTTAAAAATAGGAGAGTCACATTCATCTTACCATGGGTAATAAACAGGGCCTAGCTAAAGTCATAGTAAAAGACGACATTATCACAGGGTGAAAATTTAATATTTTCGGATACATATCCAAGGGTGACAGGGTCCCGGAAGTTATGACAACCGTCTGAAACCTGTCGAACACCGGCTTGATCGCTATGGACGAATCCAAACAACTAAAACCAAAAGCTGTTAAGGCCCCATGCCAGTTTAAATTTAAGCCGAAACTTGAAGTCGTAACAACGATCATATCAACAATTGTTGTTAAGGGTTTAAGCTTTGGTTTAAAGTTAAGCAGGGCCTAAGTCGTGCACCCACCTAAAATGAAAAATTGGATTTGAAACGGTGGGGGTTTTATCATCGAAAGGCTCTACGATTATCGTAAATCCCTTGGTGTAAGTTGAAACGAGCGTGGCCAAATGTGTTATCAAGACTAGTGGGCTGAAGTCTGTGACGTTGGATATCTCGAGCGTACGAAGAAGGGAAGCGAGTCGTTCCGCACAGAACTTAAGGGGCTTTCGCTCGATGCACACTTTACTCTGGACGTCTCTCAGAAATCCAGCTGGTGATTCCTGAACCACATGTTGCACCCTTAACCGGGTCTTCAAGTACTCGAGGAAGCGTTTTAGAAAACTAACGAAATGCTCGGCGTTCCTTATATTACCAGGAACCACCTCTACAAATCAATAAATAAATGTTTACTACAATTAAGATTAGGACATACCGTTTAGTATATCGTCGGGTAATACAGGATTGGCTAGAATCACATCCGTTTCCCTTGCAGTGCTCGCTTCTCGCAAACCCTCCACCATACGCTGGTACTCTTCTTGAAGCTTCTTTTGATCGTCTTCCCTCATTCTGCGATAATAAAATAACGACCTTGTGCCCGTACAGTAAACTAAAGAATAACTCACTCGGCAATCGTCTTCTCAAGAACCTGTATATTAGCGGATGATTTGTCCAGAATCCTCCTGTTAATTTTGACACTCATAGAATCGATGCAAACATTGTCGATGTTGTGGGCCTCGTCGAAAATCACGACGGATTCTCTGGCGAGTTCCTTCGAGACGACGTCTGCGATTTTCGGATCCAACAAATAATGGTAGCTGTACACTACGATATTCGCGTGGATAATCTAAAAACACGGCGAAGTAATAATTTCTAGGAATACGTAAAATAGACTCACAGCAAACCGAGACAAAAAGTACGGACACCAGTTCCTGTCCCGACCATACTCTTTCAGGTCATCGATGCTATAAACTCCGTAGGGCATTGTACTCTCTTTCCCATCCATGTTAAACCCTTCAAAATACTGACAAATTGGGGTGGTGTCGTCGTGATTGTATCTTTCCCGCACGTAACTCGCAGTGAGTGAATGGCATTTACCATCTACGATTTTGCCTTCTCTTTCTGTGCTTACCTAACATAAATATTTGCATGGAATTGTAATTCTATGTATAAATATCCAGTTTACCTCGGGGTGTATGCATAAATTCTTTCTGGAACTCAAAACCAAACCAATAAGCCTTGGATACATGCCGTCTTGTTTCTCGTAGTAATTCAATAGTTTCTTCAATTCTTCGATTACTTTCTCAATTTCGGGCACTGTACGTGAGCAATAAATGAGCTTGCGCACGTCGTGGGGGTGCTCCAGCATGTAAGCTACGATAAGCGATAACAAAGTAGTCGTCTTACCCGTACCAGAAGGCATCTCCAACAGACAGTGCCCCTACAATAACAGAGCGTTATTTCCATTTTATATTATAGAGAGGAGTTACCTTGGCGTCAAGAGCTCGTTTGAGCTCGCACATGTATGCATATTGCTCGGGGTAAATGTAATCGTAAGGGAAGTACACGATTAACCCGTCTACGCTTAACCTGAAAGTAATTGATACATCGTCAGGCGTTACTGAATTTTTTTTTAGAAATACTCACTTCATTACAGTGGATTTATTATTTTTTCTAATAAATAATACACATGAGAAAATTGTAGGTTAGAAACCGCGTCGCCTTTCAAAACAAACTTCATGGACACAATGTTGCCAACCGTCTAAAGAGAAAAAAAAATAACTTCACGTCATTAAAAATGAGAACTATCCAAATTATTTAACTGCCTTTTAAATGAGTGCGCTTAAAAATGCATGTAAACCTAAAAAAGGTTGTACGAAATTAGGAATATAATTTATAATTCGAGAGATGCTTGAGTTACCAACTTATTTCAGTGCCTAATGTTGCTTGAAGTAACCACATATTTATTTCATTAATTTCCATCTTTATCACTTGAAAATACTTATGAAATTATAAAAAAAAACAATTAATAAGATATGACACGATTATTTTATTATTAATTATTAATTTGAATTTTGCCCGCCTAAAACCCGCAAAATTATTGGCCGTCTGACAGCCGGTTTTACGCAAGCCTCCAATTTAAACATCTTTCATAATCCGTGTGACAATTTCAATCAGTTCTGATTATTTGAAGAATTTGCAAACCTCCTAAACAAGAAAAAATCATATCTGCTTCAGTATTACAGTGTCAATCTACGTACAACAGGCTGACAACTGTTGCTCCTCATAGTTTAAAAATAGACTTTAGGGGAATATTTTAGCCAGTGCTTTTCGGTTGGTAACTAGTGCTTTTTGTCAGTTAATCTGATGACTTAAATTTTGTTTGCCTGACAACACTGCAGTGTTAAGAAGCCGTGTTGTTAACAGAAAAGTAAAACATTTGACAGCGTAACAAATTTCGTTTCTTACTCATTGTAAAATCCGAAAGTATATATATAGGGTGTTAAAAAAATGCCACAAACCTTGAGGGGGGAGGAATGTGACCCAAAGTATCCTTGTCGAACATAAGTCCCAAATAAACGGTTTCGGAGATAAGAAACTTCCTCAATGCTTTGTTCACATTTTACCTACAAAGCTTTGGCTTAAACTTAAAAGTAACTTTTCACCACACACTATGAAGCATGTAAACCTATAAATCACCTTCACCTGTAAACAATAGCAAAAAGAGGGTATGTTTAGTCCGGTTTGAGAGTGAAATTTAAATTTTTTGAATGCAGCTGGTGTATTCATCGTCTTTTGAGTGGGTGTCTTACTCTTACCCTCTTACCCTTATCACTCTCCTATATACCGTCCTTTGAGTTTTACCAACCTAATACCAGTGTCTCTTTTATACCGTCCTTGAGTGGGTGGCTCACTCTTGCCAACCTGATGCGGGTGTCTCGTGTTTACAATTGGGAAAGAATTTCAAAAAAATTAAAATTTTAAGAGACGTAGTCAAAAAGGCGGAAGGTCAACCCGACCCAAGGCAAAAAAAGACTAGAACAAGATTTTCAAAAATTTTAATTTCTAAAATAAAGCCAGGTGGTTAAGGATCAAGGTCAATCCGACCCAAGCAAACATTAAAGATTGAAACAAAGGGACCGTATTTTATTTTTGTAAATACAGGGAGATCGAAATTGATTGTCCTGATTCTATACTACTTCCCGTGAGCATGATATATCACATGAAGGTTAGAACGATAAGCAGTGCCGACTTGTGGCGTGCATAGAACATTCATGAAAGTTACATCCAAACCTAACCTAATTAATAGAGAACATAATTATTGTATAATCAGATTGGTATGACAATGAAATAAACCAGCTTTCGCGAATGAACGGCAATGAACTGTCAGCGTAATCTTGGAACAGTGTTGCCAACCGGTAGGAGTGAAATATCGCCACAATCAGAAACGAAAGTCGCTAATTTCGTTACCAAAACCTAAGAAAGTCGCCAAATGGTCGCTACTTGACTTACATAATAAAAATGGACAAATAACGGTTTTTAACAATTTTTTTACAGGTGTATTAGTTTCTAAATATTTGACGTATTTAACATTAAATAAAATTCAGTAACAAAACCTTCAGGGGTCACGATTTAAAATGGGCATCCTGTATAATACGAATGCGCTCCACAATTTCTCAAAATTTCTATTAAAATGACCCTTGCGTATGTTTTTAAAATTATCGATTGCGTTATTCAACAACGCCATCTGTTGAAACTTGCCAGTAGTCTTCTTTTCATTTGTTTTCTTGTTTTTGTTATTATAATTTTTGAATTTGATTATTTTTGAATTTTTATTATTTTGTTTTCATTGTTTCTCACCATTCTTCCCAATATTAAAAAAAAATTATCATAATCTAGTGAATTGCGCTGAAAAACCGACCGTCTTTTATTTTCGTTTTCTTCAACTTTAATGTATTTCTTACGACTTTTCTACATCTTTTTAATTTATTTTTTTAATTTATAACCCACCCAATTTTGAACTAATTTTAGATTCGTAAAAAAATAGCTACTTTTGGTTAATTCCGCGGCAAGCGCCGCTGCGTTGCTACGGACTTCAAAGTGTAGCTATTGTAGCGACAAATTGCTACGATTGGCAACACTGTCTTGGAATATCCAGTGACTTCCTTGGATCTCGTTATGTTGCTAACTTCGTTTTAATAATTGGATACATTTGAGATTTTCAATGTGAAAATGGAAACTTACGGGAGTTTTGTGAACAGATTACAGAATACGATTGAAAATGATTGGGCGTCCTTGAGAAAGTAAATACCCAAAGGTGATCAAAACTAACTTCCGTCTAGGGAATTTTCTAGTGCTCAAGATCAGCTGACAAATTATTGAGCATTCAAAAACGCGGAAGGTAGTTTTGATCACCTTTGGGTATTTATTTTCTCAAGGAGGCTCAATCATTTTCGATCGCGTTGTAGATGGTCGTTTTAGTTAGGCCAAGGTTGGCAACATTGATAATAACTGTCAAATTTAAATTTACGATTGAAGGTTGAAATTGTACGTATCGTTATTTTCTCCAATGTTTATAATTCTTTCACATTTACGCCTTAGGTTGCCTTGTCTCAACATATTAGAAGATTAAACACTGGCGCAAGCCTAACCATAAAAAGGACTTGAGTAATGTCGACGAAACAACAAAGGGAACTGGAAACCCGATTACACGAGCAGGTTTACAATAACATTTTCCTGCTGACCTTGAAGCATGCTCCCCCAGACAGCTTCAACAAAATCTTCAAGAAGGACATGTTTATGAAAAACAACAAAGTCGCTTTCCAGCAGGTCGTCTACTACCTCCTGAGCATATTAAATCCGGCCACACTCACCCAGAAAATCACAGTGTGGCCCATATACGACCCCCGAAGTGAAACCCAGTTTCGCAATGAGGTTATGAAATACCTGAACGAGTTGAACTCGCTCTACGAAGATGCTGACATACCTACGGTTTTAGTCTCGCATTTAGTTTCACCAGGCGGGTACAAGTTCATGAAGTTCATGCTGAAGCTAATCCAGCTGGTCACGTATGAAGAATTGAAGAAGGACCCCGTGATTTCAAAGGAGATGCTACATAGAATCGTGCCGAATAAAAGTCCGCGACGCACGCAGGCCAACATACAAACGTTGAAGGAGAAAACACGTGCCGTAGATGAGGTCTCGCGTGGTTTACTGAAAGAGTTTGAAAGTACTTTAGCAGAAAATAAGGCAAAAGCTGAGTGTATAACACAAAATCAGTCGCAGTTAAATTCTGCGTTGCCAGATCTAATGCGCAAGCTTGCAACTTTGCAACAGACGATCCAACATGAAAATTACAACTACAGCGAAGCCGATGCAGATATTAAGTCGCTCCAAAGTGAAATTAATCACGTTAATAATTTTGATGTGAAGCTGGAATGCTTGCGTGGTTTGGTGACTTTACTGTGCAGCGGTGGTTTGTGTTTAGATGGTCGTACTGTTGACTGTGCAAGGGATGAACTAAATCTGCTGGATTTGTTGCGCGAATTCAATGATCTGTTACACAAGAGATGTCTAGAAATGCGGGTTTTAACTAAAAGTGAATTGTCGCAGTCTCTTGATAAGTACTCAGCATTTAATGAAGAGATGCAAAGGCATCTGAACAATTTGAGTGATATTCGTGTGAAACTGAGCGCAATCTTGATGAGTCTGAGAAAGCAAGGAGCTGATGTTGAAGGTCAGTCTGCTCGAGGGTGTTTACCTCTCGGTGTGATTACTGAAGCCGATTCAACTATTCTTGCCATACCACTTGATGACACATAGTTTAAAAAAGAAATTGTCTACTTATGTGATTTGTCATACAGGGGGTGTAACATCCTGTTAATTAAGGAACAGTTAATCACTTGCTTATACATGTATGCATTGAATTGTAGTTGTTTCGATTTTAATGTGTTTTTTTTTATACCATACATTAGCTTTTAAGTCAAAGAAGTTTTCAAAAATATACATTTTTTTTAGATGAGTTTTAAAATTTGATTTTCATGTATATAGAGCTGAAATTAAAAAAAAAATTGGGAAATGATAAAAGTAATTATATGTTTTATTTGATGGTATGTCAGTTTAAATAGTAAATAGATTAATATTTTTGAAAAGTATGTATGTTGTATCAAATTGACAATTAATTAACAAATAAAACCAAATTCACAATTGGAAAAATAGCATTTCCCATTTTTTTTTTTTTTTAATTAAGCTGTACAATAAACCAGTACTTAATAATTTCATTGAATGAAATATAATAAATAAAAAAGTTTATTTTGTTCAATATGCCAATAGTTGTCATAATCTTAGCCATAATTAAGTGACAAGCTATGTGCACTGAGTGCTACCAAGAATGTATACTTGTCGTCATCTTCTGATGATTACGTCACAATGATGAAAGAACTGCAAGTGACATTTCCCTTAATTAAAAATAAGAACAAATGTTTTTTCTTCGTTTGAAAGCGTTTTAGTTTTTATTTGTCAAGAACAAAAATAATTCCCGTATATACTTTAAATTTCTAAATCCAAAAATATCAAAAGTAACTTTTTTTGAGAATGTAAAAATAGATCCATCATAAATCATAACCTATAACTAACACAAAATGAAACAAAAGACCGTTAATGTCGTTAACAGAAATGTATACTTGCCACGATTACGTCATAATGACGAAACGCAAATTTGCAACTAGAAGATGTATACCAAATACAATTTTGTTTTTTCTTTTTCGTAAAAAAAAATGAACAAAATGTCTACCATCTTTAATTTTTTCTTTGTCAAAAACAAAGAAAAACGAACAGAAAACAAAAGATGATCAGCTAATACTTACACTTAAGTTAAATTTCGAATTTTTTAGGTAAAAAAACAATCCAATGCGTTTTTGTTCTTCTGTAAACAAAAGACGATCGACTGTAAACCTAGTTCAAATTTTGTTTTCTTCAAAGAAAAAATGTCAAAAACAAAAAAAAAACAATCCATTGCTTTTTGCTTAGGAAAACAAAAAAAAAGACGAGCAAAAGCAAAAGACGATTGGCTGAAGTGATGCCATAAGATCAAAATTTATTTAAGTTACCAACCAAAAAGTACCAATTTAAATTCTTGTGCTCACTCTGATTTATTTAAATTTTTGACGTTATTATTGAAACTTCAGTAGATGAATAATAATTTTTTCAAAAAAAGAAAGAAAATAAAAAAAACTTGAAAATAAAAAAAAAACAATTTGAGACAAAACAAAGCAAATAAAATAATAAAAATTGAAGTGATTAAATCAAATTAACAAAATAATAATAATAAAAACAAGATTTTACAACACAATTGAAAAGATTAATAAACACGACAATTTTTAAAGAATACTGACAAAATGTAATAGATTAATAAAAAAAAACAAATGAACAAAAAAGAATGGTTACAAATGAAAGATAACAAAAGAATAATAATTAAAAAATAGTCAAATTCAAAAAGTAATAATAAAAACAAAAGACAATCGATTTTACTACACAATTGAACAGACTAACAAATTAAAAAAAAACAATTTGAAAAGAATGGTGACAAAACAAAGAAAACAAAACGCATAATAAAAGTTCAAAAATAATCAAATTAAAAAAATATAATAAAAACAAAAGACAATCGCTTTTACAACACAATTTAATAGATTAATAAAAAAAGACAATTTTCAAAGAATGCAAACGAAATAAGAAAACAAAAGAATAATAATTAAAAAAGACAATAAAATTTAAAAAATAATTATAAAAACAAAAGACAATCAATTTTACTATACAGACTAACAAATTAAGAAAAAACATTTGAAAAGAATAATGACAAAACAAAGAAAACAAAATACATAATAAAAATTCAAAAATAATCAAATTAAAAAAATTATAAAAACAAAAGACAATCGATTCTACAACAATTTAATAGATTAATAAAAAAAAAACAATTTTTTAAAGAATGCTGATAAAGTATAATAGATTAATTTTAAAAAAATTGAACAGAAAAGAATGGTGACAAATCAAAGAAAATAAAAGAATAATCATTAAAAAATAATCAAATTAAAAAAGTGATAATAAAAACAAAAGACAATCGATTTTACTACACAATTTAACAGACTAACAAATTAAAAAAAAACAATTTGAAAAGAATGGTGACAAAACAAAGAAAACAAAACACATAATAAAAATTCAAAAATAATCAAATTAAAAAAATATAATAAAAACAAAAGACAAACGATTTTACTTTGTTAGAAGCAAAAAAAAACTAAGAGAAAACAAAAGACGATCGGCTGTATACGTCGAGATCAAAAAAAGTGGACATTTCTTAAACGTCATTTCTATAAAACTAAAACTTTTGCGGGTTACTTACAGTAACCTGACAATCAGTAATGATTATTTGTTTATTATCCGTAAGTATTAGTTCATAACTAAAACCATCCAGCAAATGTTTTATTTTTATAGAATTGATGTTTAGAAAAGTGTTCACTTTTTTTTTGGCCGCGACTGTACCTAATTGAAATTAATTTTAAAATAGTGTCCACTTTTTTTTGGCTGCGACTGTACCTAATTGTTTACTTCGACAAAAGAAAATCAAACAAATGTATTGCGTTTTCTTTGTCAACAGTAGAGAAACAAAGGAGAGTCGACAACGAAACAAATTTAGCTTTGTTCCTCAAAGAAAGGAAATCACCAAATGCAAAAATATTCCTGCGAGTATTGTTTTAATTCAGAATCGAAAAGTGTCAAAAACGACATTTCGATTTTTTTAATAATGATACAAAGTGGTCAAAAAATCAAACTGCTTGAGTTGGCAATACAATTTTTTCTTCGACTATTTGCAACACTGCAACCGCATGTACGTTTTGTTGATTTGTTTGACGTAACATCAACAGCGCCAGGATTGGAGGTTATGCGAATAAAAAGAAATTAAAAAAAAATGTTTTAATTTGAATTTGAAATGTCAAATGACGCTTGTAATGCGATGGCTGTCAACAGGTTTGTTCTTAGAGCAGTGTGTAACTAGTTTGGAACTGTCAGAATCAGTCGGCTATCGACGTAATAATCAGTTTCGATATGTAAAACGTTCATTTTGGTGCATATTTCCAACAGTTCCAAACTAGTCAGAATTACTCCATGCCAAGCCGTCAATAATCGAAAGTTACTCCACCTGTCCCATTTAAAAATAAAATTCAGCACTGCCAACTCAAACAGTGATTCTTGACCACTTTGTGTCTTGGTTCAAAATTGTTAAGAGGGACGACCGTTTAATTTTATGCCAATTATAGTTTTCTTTTGCTTTTCTTCGTCTGCATTATCGTTAAATTTTTCTAAAGTCAGAACTTGCAATGCGGAAAATTCTCATTTTAATGGGAAATCTAAAAGTGTCTGGGAAATTATTTTTTAAGTTTAGGAGAAACAGCATTTAAATGTTTAGGTTCTTCTGAATTTCTGAACTGAAATTGTGTATGAAAATACGAATAATTTTTGTGTATTGTTTTGGTAACACTGCTAGTGCTAACTTGGCTAACTTCACCGTAATTACTATTTACTCAGCTGATTTTGTCAACAAGAATCGAATCGTTTCGTAAGATGGTTTGCGAGAAATGCGAAAAGAAATTAGGTAAAGTAATCACGCCGGATCCGTGGAAAAGCGGCGCCCGCAACACGACGGAGTCGGGAGGAAGGAAAGTCAACGAGAACAAGGCCTTAACGGCGACGAAAAACAGATTCAATCCCTACACCTCAAAGTTTGAAACGTGCAGGTAATTTTGAATTTAATTTAATCACAAAGAAGGCGCTGAGTGTTGATTTAACTTGAAGGATATGCCGCCAGAAGGTGCACCAAGTCGGGTCACATTACTGTCAGTCGTGTGCTTACAAGAAAGGAATATGTGCCATGTGTGGGAAGAAGATGATCAGCACAAAGAACTACAAACAGTCTTCGGCTTAGCTGTTGTATGTATACCATGTGTGTATTAGGTTTAAGTAAGAAGTAGGTGATGTGTTAAGTATAATAAGTATAAACGTGGAATAATACTTCAGGTATTACCTTGGAGTTAGTTGATTATTTAATGTAAATAATATTTAATTTCGCTTAAAATGTACCTAATGATTATGTCTGATAAAAATTAAAATGTTAAATTTTTTTCAGCCTGAGTCTTATGCAACCAAATATGCGTTTCCTCTTTAGCGGCGCGGCGTTGTCATTTAAAAGAAAACATTGTGATTTAAATTTTTTTTTGACATTATTGAAGCTTTAAAAATTATGTGAAACCTTTAGATATAAATTTAAATTCACAGTGCAATTCAGGAGATTAATAATAAATTTAAAGAAAAAATTAATAAAGCAAAAAGTGATCAATTTTGCAACAGTTTAATAGAATACATTAAAAAAAAATTAAAAGAATAGTGATAAAAAACAAAGAAAACAAAATATTCAAAATTAAGAACAATCACATTTAAAAAATAATTAAAACAAAAGACTATCAATTTTACAACATAATTACAATACAGGCTGGAACAAAAGTAATGATTGTAATTTTTCTATTTGAAAAGTTACGAAAAAATGTTTAATATAAAGGTTGTTTGATGCTTCGATGTATATGGTTTTTTCTTGTTGTCTTTTGTTTTCTTGTTATGGCAACCGACTTTGTTTTTTTTTTTTTTTTAAATAGCATCTATAATTATTTTTAGTGATTTTGAAACAAGCGTATTTTTTTCGATTCAGTGATACAATTTTATCACTACAGGAAAAGTTAAAAAGAAATAAAATAAAGGAGAAAAAATTAATTCAGTAATAAAACACAATTATCATTTTTAAGTCAAGAATGCTATGGAAATTTGACAATTAAAGTTATACAAACCAAACCAGCAATAATGATTGTTGGTTTTACTTTTAGTCATGAAATGTTCATATAGCATTGTTGATTAAACACATCAAACAACCTTTATATTAAACATTCAAAATAGAAAAGTTACAGCCATTATTTGATTCTTTTGTCGCACCCTGTATATATTGATACAACAAAAAAAAAAAACAAAAGACAATCGATTTTACTACACAAAATCGATTGGTTTTTGTTTTGAGGTCCAGATAATCGTCGTTTTTAAATCATGACATTTCAGTGTAGTCAACTTAGGGGATTTCCCCCTAAATTTAGGGGAAATTTAGAGGATAACATTTTTAGGAAATTTTTCATGTTTTTTTTTTTAACACTAAAGAAAATACTAAAATAAAACAAAAATGTTTTAAAAAAGAAATAGATATATACACCTTCATTGTAAGTAAAAACAAATTTTAGGGGAATATGTCTCTCATTTGGGGGATTTTTAAACATTAGATGGGGGAATCGTTGTCAATGGGTTGGCAACACTGTGACATTTCATAATTGACAGTGACAGCACATTTATTTTGCTGGTGATTACTAAGAGCTTGCTTCTATATTCAACAATGCACTGACATTTAATTTTGAAAGCATTTTCTTCATTTGTTAAAGAAAAAAAATACAAAATCGATTGTCTCTTGTTTTTCTTTTCTCTTTCCGAGTAAATCTTCATTCACCAAACGTCACTTTTGACACTTCAAGACGGAATTTAAAAAAAAAAACCAAATTTATACTTGTTTTTTACGTCTGCTTTAAACTATATTTTTAATGTGATTCATTTTATTGCACAAAAATGAATTAGTCATGTTTAGTTAATTATTTTCACCAATTAATCACTATTTTGAACTCGAATTGTTGCAGTCTTATGGCAATTCGAATGCTTTCTCTATTTCAGTAGTTATGAAAGTGGCCATCAGAGGTCAGCCAATTTGCTGATTTTCTTCTATTAAAAAAAGGTTTGCAGCATTTGTTTTTTGTTTTTCAAAGAAAAAGTCAAATGTAAAAGACACAATTGACATTTATTCATTTTTCTTTTGTCGAAAACAAAATTTTAAGTCTGAATGCAGCCGATCGTCGTTCGTCTCTTCTCCTTTCTTTTTTTTTTGTTTCTGTCTTCGACAAAGAAAACAAAATTTTATTTACGTGTACAGCCAATCGTCTTTTGTATTTTACTTGTATTTTTCGTTTTGTTCTTGATAAAAAAGAGAAAACAAAATGCTTTTGTTTTACCCAAAAAAGAAAAAAGAATTATTGAATTTTGAAAGCATCTGTTAGAGAAAAAAATTAGAAAAACAACTGTCTTTTGTTTTTTCTTTTCTGAGTAAATGTGCACAGTGTGATGCACATATGCATGTTGCATGTCCAGTGTTGCCAACTCGTGAGAAATTGCCCATTTCGTGGGAAAAAACACTCGAAAATTTGCATAAAGAGAATTTGTTAATTTTTTCTTTGACGAAGAAAACAAACAAATTTAGGTGTATAGCCGCTCGTCTTTTGTTACACGAAGAAAAAAAAAGTATTGATTTTTTCTTGACATCCATAAATGAAAAATAAAAAGCGAGACATTTGTTAATTTTTTCTTTGATGAAGAAAACAAAATTCTAATCAGGTTTTCACTCAGCTGGTCGTTCTTTTTGCTCGTTTTCTTTTGTTTTCCAAAGAAACAATAGCAATGGATTGATTTTTTTGACAAGGAGAATATAAAATGCGAAAGACGTTTGACATTTCTTCAGAAAACAAAATAATTTGACGTTTCTCGACGTCCGTCATTCTGACTGTACAATACAAGCCGATCGTCTTTGTTTATTGCTCGTTTTTCTTGTTTTTGACAAAGAAAAAATGAAAGACGATTGATTTTTCTTTCTTAAAATTGTTTTTGGTATACAGCCGATTGTCTTTTGTTATCTGCATTGTCTTGTTTTTCAAAAAAAAAAAAAAAAAAATGCAGAAAAAGTTGCAAAACCATTGTCTTTTGTGCGTACGTCTTTTTTTTGGGTAATCGTCAGTAAATCATTCACGAAAAATTTATTTATTATTTCTTTACACTCAATTCATTTTTCAGTCTCTCGAAATACAGCAAGTCTTCGCCACTGATGGAAGGTTTAACATTTTCGATGGCCTCATTAAAATCCTCCATGTTAACTATGATATCTTTCTCTGTTAATTCATCATGGTTAACCTCACCTAAAACTCCACAAGATAAAACAAAGCAAGCGGGGGGATAGTTAGAACATCACTGACCTCCTTCGACTTTAACTATCAACTTCCTAGCTGCTGACATCCAAGCATTCGAGCAAATTCCATAAAAATCTGCACCCGAAATGTTTGTGGGGCAATTGCTTACAATCTCTTCCAAACTGATGTCATCGGACAGTCGAAATCTGCATTGGTAAATTGCAAAAAAAAAATGTTCCATCACTTCAGTATACCTACTTTTTTGTTAGTGCTTTTAATACAGAGATTTTTGATGATTGATCATCAGCCGGCCCAACATACAAGAGTTTATCAAAACGTCCAGGCCTTAAAAGAGCGGGGTCTATTAAATCAGGCCGATTAGTAGCACCTAAAATTATTGTTCCTTTCAGATATTATTAAGCATGAACCTTGGTGGAATTGCTATTCTCTACGTGATTTTTATAAATTTTCCACCACAAATAAATTTAATTTACCTATTACAAAAATTGTTGCCGCTTCATTTAGTCCATCCATTTCTGCTAGCAGTTGAGATACAACTCGATCCATGACGCCCCCCGAATCTCCAGACATACCTCTGTTAGGGGCTAAAGAATCCAGTTCATCGAAAAATATGATGCAAGGCGCTGCTTGCCTGGCCCTTTCAAATACTGTCGCCAATTTAGTAGATTTCAATTTGTTTAATTTTTGTTACCTTCTCTGACGTTCCGCTCTGATTGCCCCACGTACATGTTGAGCAGCTCCGGTCCTTTCACCGACAGGAAACACAAGCCGCATTCCGTGGCAACCGCCTTCGCAATCAGTGTCTTGCCAGTTCCGGGAGGTCCATACAATAAAATGCCTGGATTTTGGGAGTAATTTGGTGTAACTTTGGGGGTTCACTCACCTGAGCGTTTCAGTCCTGAAGTCTTTAGAAGTTCCGGGTGCTTCAGGGGTAGGTTTATGGTGCGTATGATTTCATGTTTCACGTCAGTCAAACCTCCGACGTCGGACCACTGGACTTGGGGGACCTTCGGAGCACCCAAGCTATCCATGTAACTCGATTGCATAATATCTAAGACACACAAATAAAAGAAATATTACATTTAATTAAAAAAGATGATAGAAAAGTTTGAAGTAATAAAATTCATGAAATTGGAGAATTGCTGCTTGTAAATAAAATTTTAAATATATTTGGAGTAATTTTTGCATAACATTTTTAGAACAATATACATTCCTGTTATATTCAGGCTCATCAAAAGTATTTTCGGATGTGAAACCTTAAGTTTAATAATAAGTTTAAACACTTTACTAAATGTGATAATTTGTTTGGCACTGGCATATTGAAAATTAGAGAAAGCCTTCAATTTTATGCTCAGTTATGTGCTGAATGTTTCCAGCCTGCCTGCAGCAATGCTATTGAGTTACATAGCTCTGCTTTTATCGTGTGCTTTGTTGAGGGTGAACGCTCAAGACTGTGGCGTTTATGGAGAAAAATGTGGTGATGACAAACAATGCTGTGGAGGATGCTGTGACGGTGGTTTCTGCATTGACACTTATCGAGACTGCAGGGTGCATGAAGATGTCTGTGCAGAAGAAAATTGTCCACCAGGATACGATTGTTTCCCCTACAAGCCCCCAAATTGTCCAGGTTGTGACACACAACGATCGTGCAAGCCATTTAGAAGCGATTACTCATATTAAACTGAGCTACATTTAGGCTTCCTTTCTTGTGCTACTTGGATTTAAAAGTTTAATAAATGGGCGTTTTGGTTAAAAAAAAAACGATTATTATTTTGATTGTAATTTTTTTCTGGAAAAAGTTGCACGAATAAAAAAATGATGCTTCCTGATGCCACAGAATTCCACTAAAAACAAACAAATTTATTAAACAGAGCCTGGAGAGTTAAATGGAAAGTAAAAATTCAAGTTAAAGTAACGCCATCTGACGACCATCCCGTAGAAGTTACAGTTACTTTCTGACCGTCAGATGGCAGCATTGAAATTTAATTAATTAATCAATATTAATCAAATATGACTTATCGGTAGAGCTTGGAAAATATGTATATTATTTGCGTATTTCTATAAACTATACGATATACTTCACCTAGATAATTGTACTGAGTGATTTTTAAAATTTTTTTATCAACTCTTGCCATGCAATTTGGACTGCATGTCTTAGCTTTACCGTAAAACATCATCAGGAGTGCAATGACGTACTTTTCACTTAAGCTAAGACATACCATACAGATTTCGTGGCAAGAGTTGATAAAAAAAAATCACTCGGTATAATTTTTTATGTCGCTCTTGGACTGTGGTATGTTGGGTTAATAAATGTTATTATTATCATCATTATTCAAATTGTTATCAAATTTAACAAGTGCAATACGCTCTAAATAAAAAAAATCAAATAAAGAATGCGTACACTTGATGTTAAATAATTTTGTGATAGTCAAATCGACCGTCTTTTATTTTTATTATTATCTTCCGACTGTTCTTCAGAAAAACGTCGGAATTAAAAAAAAATATTGACTTTGGTAGTTTCATTATATTGAAGAAAAGCAAAATTTACTATGACGTCAATTATCTTTTGTTTTGTCTTCGTTTGAAGGGGAAACAATTGAAGTTTGTTACAAAATCGATTGTCTTTTGTTTTGAAAAACTCAAATGTAAAAGGCGACTGTTAATTTTTTTTTAGACGAAGAAAACAAAATGTTGATAATTCGGTTTGCAGCCGATTGTCTTTTGTTTTTGTTTTTTATTTTTGGCAAGGAAAAACAAATGCGAAAGACGATTAACATTTGTTCAATTTGCCTTCAACGAAGAATAATAAAATTTTAATTATATTGAAGAAAAGCAAAACTTACTATGCCGTCAATTATCTTTTGTTTTGTCTTCGTTTGAAGGGGAAACAATTAAAGTTTGTTACAAAATCGATTGTCTTTTGTTTTCGATTAAATCCTCATTCAGACGAGCGTCGTTTTTGATATTTCTCGAGTTGGAATTAAAAAAAGAGTTTTGCAGTAATTTTCTTTTCGAAAAAAAATCAAATGTAAAAGACGACCGTTTTTTTAGACGAAGAAAACAAAATTTTAATAATTAGATTTGCATCCGATTGTCTTTTGTTTTTGTTTTTGATTATTGTTTTTGGTAAGGAAAAAATAAATGAGAAAGACGATTAACATTTGTTCATTTTGCCTTCAACGAAGAAAATAAAATTTTAATTATATTGAAGAAAAGCAAAACTTACTATGCCGTCAATTATCTTTTGTTTTGTCTTCCTTTGAAGGGGAAACAATTGAAGTTTGTTACAAAATCGATTGTCTTTTGTTTTTGAGTGAATCTTCATTCAGATAAGCGTAGTTTTTGATACTTCTCGAGTTGGAATTAAAAAAGAGTTTTGCAGCAATTTTTTTTTGTTTTTGACAAAGGAAAAATCAAATGTAAAAGACGACCGTTCATTTTTTTCTAGACGAAGAAAACAAAATATTAATAATTAGGTTTGCAGCCGATTGTCTTTTGTTTGTTTTTTTATTTTTGGCAAGGAAAAACAAACGCGATTGACATTGGTTCATTTTGCCTTCGACGGGGAAAACAAAATTTTAATTCGGTTTGTAGCCGATCGTCTTTTGTTTTGTTCTCGTTTTTCTTTTTTGTTTTCTAACAAGGAAGAACAAATTAAATACGCAAGACGATTACTGACATTTGTTCATTTTTTTTTATCGGAGAAAACAAAATTTTAATTAGCTTTGCAGCCGATCGTCTTTTGTTTCTTCTCCGTTCTTCTCTTTTGTTTTCTAACAAGGAAAGAAAAAATCAAATACGCAAGACGATTATTGACATTGTTCATTTTTTCTTGTTGGAGAAAACAAAATTTTAATTAGGTTTTCAGTCGATCGTCTTTTGTTTTTTGCCCGTTTTTTTTTTGTTTTGCGAAGAAAATAGGCAATGGATTACTTAGTAGTACAGCCGACCGTTTTTTGTTTTCTACTCGGTTTTCTCTCGTTTTGTTCTTGATTTTATCAAAAAAGGAAAAAGAATTTTCGAAAGCATTTTATTTAGATGTTCAAGAAGAAAAAAAAAATAGAAAATCTTTTGTTTTCTTTTTTGAGTAAATCTTTATCATTTAGAAAAACGTCATTTTGATACTTTCTCTTCCAACTTTGTATGTAGACACCTCATATTTTATTTAAAACTGTCATGAGAATTATAATTTGTTTTCTTAATGTACAGGGTGGGCCAAATTTGACACTTTTAATAGGAAACACCTGTTTTTAGAAGAATTAGACAAAAACTGACTTCGGCTCCTGGAGTTCGATTCTTAAGACAAAATTAACGATGAAGATTGCATTTCGATATCTTGTACCGCTTAGGAGCTACAGGGCGTTTTCAAAATTCTACGATTTCTAGAAGCCTTTTAACGTTTTTGTTTGTGTTTGTTTTTTTTTTATTTCTGTAAAAACTCCTTTAACTCTTTTCATGGGGAATTCGTTGCTTCAAATTGTTTTTTTTTCCTAGAGTGCTCAATATTTGAGATATAAGCGAGAACTTTGATTTTTTTATATGAAAAACCCTATCTATTTTTACATTTTTGAAAGGAGCATAAAATTCTATTTACAAAAATAGACGCTTGATATTTCATCCAAAAGATTGTTGAAAGAAAATTTAGATAATTTCAATGTGATTTTTTTAAGGTTGATTTTATACAGGGTTTTACTGAACTTAAGTCATGTATAGTTCTATAAAAAACACTGCGTGAAATGAAAATTTAAGGTTTCTGCGATTAAAAAGAATTACAATACAAGAACAGAATTCAAAAAAAGACAGATCAAAAAACATGCAATCATTGGAGTTTGATGTTACAATTTTTTTTTATAGTAAATAATTATTACAAGTTCTTTTCGTCAATAATTATTAAATAAAAAAATCGTAAACTTACGAGTTTCTATTTTGGATTTATTTAAAAAAATCGATTGATGACCATTTCACAATATAATTTTCGAACAAAAAGGTTTATTTTACACAGGGTGTTACTATACTTAAGTCTGTACTTACTGATCTCGCAAATAGTACCCAAGAAAAATAATTTGGAATTAAAAAATACAATCAAAATCGACAATATCCAACCCCCTTCCCTCTATTCTGTCCATTATTATCTATTAGGTGTCTTATTTGTTATAAACAAAACACGTACTTTTGGAATCATGATGAGTTCGAATATGTACATTATCAAAATGAAACTTGGCAACCGATTCAGAAATAAAATATATAAAATAACATTCTGACGAGAAGCGCTCAGATGGCAGCATTAAAATTTGATCAAATACGACTTGTAGGATGGTCGTCAGATGTCGCTAGTGAAGACGGTTGCGCGTCAAAAATGAAATTTGAAAGTTCGAAGAAATTGGTCAGAAACAAACGGCTTCTAGTTGATGTGTTGTAACGTAAGTCAGTTGAACACAATTCAGGAATTTAATTAATTAATTAATTTTGACGCGCAACCAGTTTCGCTGGCGTCACCTGACGACCAACCCTAAAAGTCATATTTGATTAAATTTTAATGCTGCCATCTGTCGGTCACTCGTTGTTAATTTTTATCATTAAAATACCCTTCATTGATGACGTCACCTATCCGAGTCAATTACCTAATTGAATAGAAATCTTTTTCGCTCTTTGTTTATTTTAAAAATTTTAGAATTCGACCGATAAGATTTGGAAATACAGTATGAATGACAGAAGTATACTAACACCCTGTTTAAGCCCTTAGGATTGAGAATATGAAGCACTTAGCAATTAATTCTACTTTGGCAATCACTTTGATGACGTTATCTGCCCGAGATTAAATTCTTAAACCATGCACAACTAACCAGAAGTCTTAAAATAAAGTGGCCTTTCCTTCTTCCCTTTTCTTTAAATTTTAAAACGCCCCACTTTTGAGATTTGAAGAACAAATTTTTTATAGTCGGAAACCTACAGTATTAACGAATGATTGAAGTATAGTCAAACCTTGTATAAAATGACATATTAAATTCTCAGCTATAAATAATAGGCAAGTTTGATTGCTTCTATGAAGCAACCAACGAATTTCGAATCCAGAAAACTTAATGAATGACTGAAGTATAATAAAACCCTGTATAAGTGGTATATTAGGTTCTCAACTATAAACAACAGGGAAGTTTTAATAAAATGTTATGTACACAAGAAGCTTTTACGCAACTGCTTTACGTGTAATAGTTTTCGAATCCAGAAAAAAAAAAAAAACTTAATGAATAATAAATTACACACCCGGCAAACTTGCTTTTACCGTAATTCGAAACGCAGTGAAATCGATCATTTCAAGCTCTAAATATAGCCGCTATAATTTGTTGTATCGATTTGAGCCTATAATAAAAGTGTCATCGCCTCGTTTTTGTTGTGGAAAAATCATATACCTATCAATTAACTCACCTAGCCCCACATGAAAATCAATGTCTTCCAAAGTACTTCCTTTGGTGAAACAATTCCTTCGGGCGTAATAAACCAAGGCGTCCAGGTCTCCCAACAAAAAACCATGTGATTTCCCGGATACGTTATCCAAATCCGCGTTGGATTTTAGACTTTTGCTCTTGATCAACCACCGGAGGATTTCGGCCCGGTCTGTTTGGGTGGGCGCTTCAAACCTGAAGACTTCCAGAAAAATCCGGCTCAAGTCAGCGGGCAAGTCTTTGGTGTTGGCCAAGCACATCAAAATAATGGGAAAGGGGTTGCTCGTGAATAAACTGTCCAATTCGTTCTTGAAGAAGGTGATTATTCTTTGGTCGAATTGACCTTCGTTGTTTTTACCAAAATTCTGTCAAGAAAAAAAAAAGGTTGCTGATAAAAGAAAACTGATCTTTAAAATGAAAAGTTTGAATTTTGCGGAACGTATTCGTATTATACAGAGTGCCCTTTAAATAGTTAACCCCTGAAGGTTTCAGAACAGGCAACCCATCAATCAAATCAGAAATAAATTCGTGTTCTTACAAGGACAAAAAATCACGGAAGTAGAATGGGTTGCCTAATTTGAAGTTTTTGAAGGAATCTCGATTTAAAACAATGACATCATAAGCAGTCCTTTAGTTATTAGTTCATTGTCAAATCAAAATTCAATTGATGGTGCGAGGAATCATTAAACGTACTTCAAAATTATTTATCACCACGAAACAAGGGCAACACAGTTTGGCCTTGAAGAAGACGTTCTTTATTTTGATTTCAGTTTGGGCGTAAGCTTGCGCCGCGACGTCCCCACTCGAGACTTTATACAGACTCATCCCCAGTTTTTGGGCCAATGAGGTCACGACGACGTTCTTGCCTACTCCTTTGGGGCCTTGCAGCAGGAACACTGGTTTGAGACGTAGCTTTCCTAATTAAAAATAAATAAATGTAAGTCAAATTATCTTAAAGTGCAAAGAGGGGACAAAAATTTGATAATGGGAGGTGGAGGGGAGATAATGGGAAGTGGAGTCTACGTATTTTACTTTAATGAAGCGTATGCGCGCCATCTTACGATGACCCTACAGAAATTACATGGTTTTAATCTCTGCTTAAAAATACATGGCAGGTTCCTCTACTAGCTACAATAAATACATTTTCTTTTTTAATTATTTCACAAGGAAACTCAATAAAATATATAAATTCTGTACGAGTCCTTACGTAGTAGTAATTTGAAATTTGAAATTTCATTCTGAACGTGCGACCAGTTTTGCTGGCGACATCTGACGACCAACCCTACAAGCAGAGTTGCCAACTTGAGGGATTTATCCTTTTTTGAATTTTTTTACACTCGAAAGGGAGTAAGGGATTTTTTTATTAAAAACGATTATTTCGAGGGACTTCTGGAGGCTTTGGAGTCTTCTATTTCTCTTTCGTATTGTCATGAGGCAATCATCTGTCTTCGTTATTTTGAAAAAAATGTAAAAAAATCAAATGAAAAACCAAAGTGAAAAGTAAAGAGCAAAGTAAAGGAAAAACTAGAAAAAAGAAAAAAAAACAAATGAAAAATAAAAAAAAAATGAAAAGGAAACAAAAAGGAAATATGCGATGAAAAGAGATACAAGTGAAAAACAGCGTGAAAATTAAAATTAAAGATCGAAGCAAATGAAAAACTGAATGGAAATGAAAAATAAAAAAAAGCAAAAATAAATATTAAAGTTGTTATAAACATTGCGATCGTCATTTGTTTTATTGTGTTCGAAAATTTTAATTTCTCTTGGGTTTCGACTTTATTTCTTAATCGTCAAAAAAATTCTTAATTTTCTTCGTCTTAATTTTATTATGATCGTCATTCGTTTCTCTTACTTTCTTTGGGAATTTAATTTTTTTGCATAGGAACAAAAATAAAACAAATTAAAAAGAAAATTAAAAAAAAACGAAACTTATGGAAAAAGAAATGAAAACCCAGAATAAAAAATTGTGAAATAAGAAAAATAAAAATATCGAAAAAAAATAAATGCATGCAAATAAAAAATTGAAAAGAGTGATTTCGAATTTTTGGTCGTAGGGCACTTTTGTTTCCATGCACGACTACAGATAGAATTTTGTTCAAAGGACAGTTCAAAGGAAAGATGGCGCCACTACCACTAGACGTTTACTCTCCATTAATTGTTCCGGCCCTGGTGGGCATACTTACTTTCTTTTATGAATAAAATTTAAGAAAAATAATAATAAAAACAAAAGCTAATCGATTTTACAATACATTCAATTGTGTTAATATTAACATTAAAAAAAAATACGAAAAGATTGATGAGAAACCGAGTAAATCGAAATAATAGATTTTTTAAAAATAATAAAAACAAAAGACAATCGATTGTAGAGCACGATTTATTGTGACAAAACAAAGGAAATAAGACAATAAAATTTTAAAAAAATAATGAAAAAAAAAACAAAAGCACAATTCGTTGTGGCAAAACAAAAGACAATCGATTTTGAATCAACAAAACAAAGGAAACAAGATAAAAATATTAAAAAATAATAAACTTTGAAAGAATAACAAAAAAAAAACAAAAGACAATCAATTTTAGAGCCACAATTCATTGTGACAAAGCAAAGGAAACAAAATAAATTGTATAAACTTAAAAAAATTAAAAATAAATAATAAAATTTAAAAAAATAATAATAAGGCAAAAGACAATAGATTCTACAACCCGATTTAATAGATTAGTATTAAAAAAAAATGAGTAAGTAAAGAAAACGAAATGATAGAATTTTTAAAAAATAATAAAAACACATGACAATCAATTTTACAGCTCAATTTAGTACACCAATTAAAAAAACTGATTTGTAGGAAATATGACAAAACAAATGAAGAAAATTAAAACAAATAAAATAATACACATTAAAAAAATAAAATAAAAACAAAAGACAATCGATTTTAGAGCACAATGAAAGAGATGGCGCTGTTCAATATCTCACATAAATACAACAAATTCACTTCGTCCGGTGACTGACGACAAGTGACATATTTTTTATTGATCTGTCGCATCGCGGGAAATAGCTAGAGTACCCACATTCGTAGAAACAAACGAACAAGAAACGATCGGCAAGTTTTAACAGATGGCGCTGTTGAAGGTCTCACAACAACGCAAGTCACTTTTTTTGTTGCCATCTAGTTCAAACTTTGCTCAATAGATGGTGGTCGTTCAATATAAGTGAGTTTTTAAAAAATAAAATAAAAACAAAAGACAATCGATTTTAGAGCACAACTCTTGTGACAAACCAAAGGAAACAAAATAATAAAAACAAAAAAAAACTATAAAATTTGAAACAATAATAATAAAAACAAAAGATGTCAATCGATTTCATAGATCAACATTAAAAAAATGAAATGAACGATGAAAAAGCGAACAAATCGAAATAATAGAGCTTTTAAAGAATAATATAAACAAAACACGATCGAGTTTAGAACACCATTCATTGTGACAAAAACAAAGGAAACAAAAAAAATTGTTAAAATAAATAATAAAATTTGAAAAATAATAATAAAAACAAAAGACAATCGATTATAGAACACGATTTCATAGATTAATAAAAAAAAAGGAAAATAACGATGACAAAGCAAAGAAATCGAAATCGAAATTTTAAAAAACAAAAATCAAAAATGAAAGTTGTTGTTTTAAACTTTACGATCGTTGTTTGTTTTTCTTACTATGTCCAAAAATTCTTATTTTTTTGAACTTATTTCTCAATTGCCAAAAAATTCTTGATTTTCTTCGCATTAATTTTTTTATTATGATCGTGATTGGCTTCTCTTACTTTCTTTGGGAATTTCACTTTTTAGCATGGAAACAAAGATAAAACAAAAGAAAGTAAATAATGAGCAGAAAAGGAAAATCAATCGAAAAAGGAACAAATCGGAAACAAAGAGAAAGCAATATAAAATGAAAAGAGAGACAAGTGAAAAACAAATGAAAAGAGAGACAAGTGAAAAACAAATGAAAGAGAGACAAGTGAAAAACAAATGACTTTCAAATTGCTAACACTGACGGATGCCATTATTTTCATTATAAAGGAAAAATTAGGAAAACAAATGAAAAATAATAACAAAAAAAAATGAAAAGGAAACAAAAAGCAAATATGCAATGAAAAGAGAGACAAGTGAAAAACAGCGAGAAAATTAAAATGAAAGAACAGAAAAACTGAATGGAATAAAAATTTTAAAAATAACAAAAATCAAAAATGAAACGATCGTCATTTTTTGTGTGTTAAAAAATTTTAATTTTTTTTTTCTGTTTCGACTTTATTTCTCAATCGTCAAAAAATTCTTTTCTTTGTTTTAATTGTTATTACGATCGTCATTTGTTTCTCTTACTTTCTTTGGGACTTTTAATTTTTTTGCATAGAAACAAGAATAAAACAAATGAAAGTATGTAATGAGTACAAAAGGAAAAACAATTGAAAAAGAAACAAATTTTTTTTCTGTTTCGACTTTTTTTCTCAATCGTCAAAAAAATTCTTTTCTTTGTTTTAATTGTTATTACGATCGTCATTTATTTCTCTTACTTTCTTTGGGACTTTTAATTTTTTTGCATAGAAACAAGAATAAAACAAATGAAAGTATGCAATGAGTACAAAAGGAAAAACAATTGAAAAAGAAACAAATCGAAAATAAAGAAGCAAATAAAAAGAGTGACAAGTGAAAAAACAAATGACACTTTCAAATTGCCAATACCGATGTATGCCATTGTTTTAATTGAAAATATGTAAATATTATTGGTAACACTGATGCACGTTATTGTTTTAATTGAAAATATGTAAATATTATTATTACTATTAAGGATAAAATTAGAATGAAAAAAAGTTAAATGAAAGATCAAAGGCAAATGAAAAATTAAAAGGAAAATTAAAAAAAAAAGAAATAAAAACCAAATCAAATTCTAAATTTGAAAAATAAATGTGTATACAACCACCAAAAAAAAAATATAAGAAATAAAAATATCGAAAATAAACAAATGAATACAAATTAAAAAATTAAAAGTGTGATTTCGAATTTTTGGTCGGTAGGGTACTTTTGTTTCCAAGGATGACTACAGATAGAGTTTTGTTGTAACTTCGATGGGGTAGCCGTTAGATGGCGCCACTACAACTAGAGTTTTACTCTCCATTACCTGTCCAGGCCCTGGTACGCACACTTACTTTCTTTTATAAACGGCTTGACAGCTTTCTCCAAAGACTCGGAATATTTCTCTAAGCCATAAGGACACCGACTCACCAAAATGTCTTCAAAACTCAGGGAATCCCCGACTTCAAACCTACAAACTCTCGTCTCACGCGGAACCAAATACCCCTGAATATTCGAAGACTGCTTCAGGGTAGTTTGCCCGAAAATACAAAAACACCCACCAGAAAAATCTCGTCCGCCACACTTGATTTTCATGCACTTGAAATAAACGTTGTCCACCGCATTGAGTTTCACATTCGTAAAGACAAATTCAGCCCCGTACTGTCTCAAACTGATGGTGATTATATCGTTTTGGTGCAATATCTTCGGCATCATGAAGTAACTTCTCAAGAGGGCATCGAGGGTGGAATTGCCGATGTCCTCGTGCGAGTTGATCAGGCGAAGTTCCACGTCAGAGGCAACTTTCAAGTTATCCAGATTTATGGCACTCACATTGAGTTTTCCCTCAAAATTCAAATTGGCACGTAGAGTCTCACCAATGAAAATTTGGTCGGGGGGTGAGGTGTTGAATTCGAAAACCTGTACAAGTCTCGGGGATGGTTTCGAGTTTAACTTTGCGTACCTCTCCAGTCCCACTTGTTGGGAATACAGTTTTGAAATGATTACGCAGTTATTCGGATCATGGTTGGGGAAACTTGCGTGTTTATTTAGGAGTGCTATTAATAAAGTATCTGGGATTGTTGTTACGGTGAAAGCCGTCTTTCTCTTGCAAACAGTTTTATAAACGATGTACATGAAGGATGGGAAGAAATAATCGGGGTATTTTGGGAAACGCAATCGAGACACGTAAAGTATTATTTTAATGTAAAGCAACATCTTCGTGGGGTATTTTGGGTAGCACTGCTTTCTGTAATAAAATATGGTGTCTCCACCGTTTTAGTATCACTTTAAATCACTATAGTTTACATGACACACACCACACGAGTGTAAGATCAATTTTTGAATGCATTGAAGCAAAGTCATAGTTTCCAAAGAGAGAAATGTTTTATAAAATGAAGGAATTATTAATTTATAAATAAAAATGAACACCCAACTAAAAAATATATTCAACACGTTTGAACTGTTACTAACCACTATAAAAACTAGCTTTTAAAATTATTTACGTTTTCAGTCCGTTTACGTAAAGTACAATATCACAAATTTTATCACAATTTGATTAATAAAAACATAATCAAAATATCTTAGGTTATGTCACCCGTCCGTACTTGATGTTTGTCACGCACAGTGTCACCAACGCACAAAAGTTAGAAATCCCTCAATAGTTGTTAGAAAGTCCTTTTTCTACAAAGAAAATCCCTGAATTTGTTGTTACATTCAGAAATCAATTAAAAAAAAAAAAACCTAAAGGCATCACTAACAAAACACGGTCTATTTCTGTTGATTTATAAAACATTTCAAAAAAAGAACCAGAATCGTGACTGGTGATAAAACAAGAAAGCAAAATAATAAAAAAATAAATAATTAAATTTAATAAAAACTAAAGACGGTCCTTTAATAAAAAAAAAGAAATTTTCCAAAAAACGTATAAACTTAAAGAAAACAAGGTGGTCGATTTTACAGTGCAATTCAGTTGGTTAACAATCAATTTGAAAAGATGATGTCAAAACAAAAGAAAACGAACATCATTTTGTTATTTAACAAAAATTAAAAAAATAAAAACAAAAGACAATTAAAAAGATGAACGATGAAAGCAAAAGAAGTTATAATAGAATATAATTAGAATAATATAATATAATTAGAATCATTTTAGAATTTTTTATAATTCTTTTAGAATTCTTTTAGAATCATTTTATAATTCTTTTAGAATCATTTTAGATTTTTTTAGAATCATTTTAGAATTCTTTTAGAATCATTTTAGAATCACTTTAGAATTATTTTAGTTGATCAGCACTCCTGCTGATTTCATAGAATCTGGAAGATTGTTTACGAACATTATAAACATCAATGGGCCAATTACAGAGCCCTGAGCTATGCCCATAAAAAATAAATAATAAACTTTGAAAAAATAACAATAAAAACAATAGACAATCGATTTTAGTACATAATTTATTGTGGCAAAACAAAGGAAACAAAACAAATAGTAAAAAAATTTAAATAAATAATAAAATTTAAAAAAATAATAAGACAAAAGACAGTAAATTTTACAACCCGATTTAATAGATTAATATTAACAAAAAAATTAAAAAAAGGAAAAAGAAAGAAAAAAAAATGAGAAAGCAAAGAAAACGAAACGATGGAATTTTTAAAAAATAATAAAAACTAAAGACAATCAATTTTGCAGCGCAATTCAATAAACTAATTAAAAAAAATGATTGGGAGGAAATGTGTCGAAACAAATGAACAAGATCTAAAAAATACATAATATTAAAAACAAATAAAATAAAAACAAAAGGCAATCGATTTTAGAGCGCAATGAAAGCGCTGTTCAACATCTCAAACAATCATCAGATCTGTCTTTGTTATTGTAAAAATTAAAAAAAAAAACAAATGAAAAACCAAAGTGAAAAGTAAAAGCAAAATAATCGAAAAACTAGAAAAAAAAAAGCAAATGAAAAATAAAAACAAAAAAAATGAAAAGAAAATAAAAGCAAATATGCAATGAAAAGAGCGAGAAACTTAAAATGAAAGACCGAATCAAATGAAAAACTGAATGGAAATGAAAAATAAAAAAAAAACAAAAATAAAAAATTAAAGTAATAAACTTTACGATCGTCATTTGTTTCTCTTATTGCGTTCGAAAATTTTAATTTCTATCAAAATAAACAAATGAAAAATATCGAAAATAAATTAACGAATGCAAATAAAAAATTGAAAAGTGTGATTTCGAATTTTAGGTCGGTAGAGCACTTTTGTTTCCATGGACGACTACAGATAGAATTTTGTTCAAAGGACAGCCGTCAGATGGCGCCACTACCACAAGATTTTTACTCTCCATTAACTGTTCCGGCCCTGGTAGGCATACTTACTTTCTTTTATGAATAAAATTTAAGAAAAATAATAATAAAAACAAAAGATAATCGATTTTACAACACATTCAATTGTATTAATATTAATATTTAAAAGAAAAACGAAAAGATCGATGAGAAACCAAATAATTCGAAATAATAGAATTTTTAAAAAATAATAAAAACCAAGGCACAATTCGTTGGGACAAAACAAAAGACAATCGATTTTAAAGCACAATTTGTTGCGACAAAACAAAGGAAACAAGATAAAAAAAATTAAAAAATAAATAATAAGCTTTGAAAAAATTACAAAAAAACAAGAGAGATTTTAGAGCACAATTCATTGTGACACAGCAAAGGAAACAAAATAAGTTGTATGAACTTAAAAAAAAATTAAAAATAAATAATAATATTAAAAAAAATAATAATAATAAGACAAAAGACAATAGATTTTACAACCTGATTTAATAGATTAATTAATTAAAAAAAAATGAAAAAAATAGAAAAAATAATGAGTAAGCAAAGAAAACGAAATGATAGAATTTTTAAAAAATAATAAAAACACATGACAATCAATTTTACAGCGCAATTCAGTAAACTAATTAAAAAAGTAATTGGGAGGAAATGTGACGAAACAAATGAACAAAATCTAAAAAATACATACTATTAAAAAAAAATAAAATAAAAACAAAAGACAATCGATTTTAGAGCGCAATGAAAGAGATGGCGCTGTTCAACATCTCACACAAATATAATCAATTCACTGACGACAAGTGACATTTTCTTATTGATTTCTCGCATCGCGGGAACTAGCTAGAGTAACCACCTCCGAGAAACAAACGAACAAGAAACGTTCGACAAGTTTTAACAGATGGCGTTGTTGAAGGTCTTACAACAACGCAAGCCATTTTTTTGTTACCATCCAGTTGAAACTTTGTTCAATAGATGGAGGTTGTTCAATTCAAGTGGGCTACAGCTTTTACGTAAAAAAACTTGAGCTGTCAAGCCTTTGATCAAAATCCCTTAATCTCTAAGCATTAGGAAAACATCTTTTATTCTTTAAATTGGCAACATTGGTCACGCACTTGAAATTGCTTTGCAAGTGTTGCCAACTGTTGCGCTTGAAAACCACCCCGCGGCATTCCTGTGACAAGGGTGGTGGAGAATCAGGCGCTTTTAGCCCCCCCACCCCCCCCTCATCGTGATTTACGATTACGGCGATTACAAACGGCCGTAACAAATTTTGCGTGCTCTCCTCCGGTGTGCAAACAAAATTTCCCCGATTATTATTCAGAGGGATGCGTCAGCGCGCGCAAAAAGCGCAAACGCGCCGCATCTCGCGCTGCCTTCAATGGGGTAAATACACCCTTATTTTCGAGCCAACAACGGCGAATAATACGACGCACCGGTTACCAAACGCCAGAACGAGCCGGCGTCGCGACGCTCGTTTGATTTTTAGAAAGTTCGCACACGGCCGCCAGCAGCAGTTAACCACCGCCGTCAGGAACTTTTAAGAAATCAACGAGAAGGCAGTTGTTTATAAATTTAATTTAATTTAGAGACTCGTTAATTATTTTATATCGCAATTAAAATAATAGTGTGAAGCATGGGTTGTAATACTAGCAAAGAAACGATTGCGACGTCGGAAGAGAAAGAACATATTAACGGCGAAGAAAATTGTATAAATGAAGTGGAAAAGACGGACGCGAAAGGTAAGATACATTTTTCTATGAAGTGAAATCCTGTTGTATATTAAAAAGAAACTTTATGTTTCAAAAGCAGTTAGAAATAGTCTAGATCTATAGAGGGAAGTTATACCTACTCTGAGTTTTGAAACTTTGATGAAAAATCATATGAAAAATAATATTTTAAAAATTATTGGATAATAAGTTAGGGTCTTCATCGCGAACTTTAATAACATAAAGAGAGGAAGCTATACTCTGAGCTTTTCGCACCGTTAGCTTCGCCATATTCAGATTTATTGAGTGGAGCTATACATCGAACTCTTCACTCATTTATTGGAATGAGCAAAATCGATATTTCAATCAGCGATAATAAATTGTAGTCTCCGCAATTAGCTTCGCTCCGTCCAGATCTGCAGGATAAAGCTAAATTCTTTTTAAATTATTATTCAAGTTGATTTACGATTCATTTTAAGTGACGGTGTTCATTTTATTAATACCAATTTTCTTAGTTTCTAAAACAAATGTTGGAAAAGGAATTACTGCTGGTAGGTCGGGCGCAGCCACAACTTGTAGTAAATCTAATAATAACCATCAGCTTTCCGATAAATTTAGAAAATGTAGAGCCTCTACGTATGTTAAAGTAAATCTTTAGTAAATATTGGTAACATTGTCTGGAGAACAAATATTTACAAATGCGAAATTAAAATCTCACTACTTAGAGTTCTAATAAAATCGAATTAGGTGCGTTTTCTTCATATTATTGAAACTCCACTCAAAAATCAAATTTTTGCAATTTTAAAAGAATAACTCTCTACATTCATAAGCACAAAATATTTGACAATTGTCTAAAAACAAAAGAAAATAAATTCCTGGACAAATAAGGATTCGTGATTCGCTATACTGGGTGTTTCATTGAAGATGCATCAAACTTGGTATGCGGGTAGATGTCGAAAAAAAAAAGAAAACTTTCTTTGTAAAATTTTCTCTGTAATGAATAAATTTAGAGAAAATCGAAGCGAAAGCAAAGGGAAAAGGGAAAGCAAAGCAAATTTCAAAAAACATCGACTCGAAATTACGCAAATTTCAAATTGCTCCGATAAATTTTTTTATTAAGATATTTTGTTTGAAATAACGTCAGAAACGTGTCCCTCAAGTTTGATGTATCTTCGATGGAAACACGCTGTATATTAGGAATGTAGTTAATAAAAAACAAAAACGACGTGCGTTTAATGTAATTTTAATCGTTTAATCTTTACTCTCCTCTCCAGTTAGTAAAAAAAATATTATAATTTTTTTATTTGTGCAAACTTAAAAAAGTCGCGTGCTTAGGTCAGTGTTACCAACGTGTAAGAAGCAGAAATGGCAACGACATAGAAAATCGCACAATTTGATACCTGGTTTAGGAACAAATTTAAGAGAAATGTGAAAAAATCATTAAAAAAACCCAAAGTTAAAAAAACAAACGAACAAACAATAGATTAATGAAAGATTTAAAAAGAAACTATTTGAAAAGAATGGTGACAAAACAAAGAAAACAAAACAATAAAATAAAAACAAAAATAATGAAAACAAAGGAAATTCGATTTTACGAAACAGTTGAATAGATTAATAATAAAAAAAATGAAAAAAGTGAAACGATGAAAATGCAGGGAAAACGAAATATGCAATAGATTTATAATAAAACAAGAGACAATCAATTTTAGACCATAATTCAGTAAATTAATTTTAAAAAAGTTCAGAGGAAAAGGTGACAAAACAAATGAACGAATATTTTATTTGTGCAAACTTAACAAAGTCGCGTGCCTAGGTCAGTGTTACCAACGTGTAGAAAGCAGAAATCCCTCTAACGTTGCCTAACAACATAGAAAATCGCACAATTTGATACCTGGTTTAGGAACAAATTTAAGAAAAATGTGAAAAAATCATTAAAAAAACCATATAAAATATTTAAAAAGAAACTATTTGAAAATAATGATGACTAAACAAAGAAAACAAAACAATAAAATAAAAACAAAAATAATGAAAACAAAAGAAATTCGATTTTACGAAACAGTTGAATAGATTAATAATAAAAAAAATGAAAAAAAAAGAAACGATGAAAATGCAGGGAAAACGAAATATGCAATAGATTTATAATAAAACAAGAGACAATCAATTTTGGAGCACAATTCAGTCAATTAATTAAAAAAAAGGTTCAGAGGAAAAGGTGACAAAACAAATGAACGAATACATTTTTTAATACCAAATAAAAAAAAAAAAACAAAAGACGATCAATCTTAGAGCACAATTCAGTAAACTAATAATTAAAAACAAAAGGTTCGAAGGAAAACAAGCGAACAAAACAAAAAATAAAATTACAGTGGTATTTAAAAACAAAACACAATCGATTTTAGAGCACGATTTAGTAGATTCATAAATAAAGAAAAAGCAATTTCAAACACGCACTGACAAATACTGGGGCACTGGTAAAAACAAAAGACAATCGCCGTTACAACATAATATCTTTAGCATCAATTTCTTTTTCTTTTTTCTTTTACAATTCAGTAAACTAATAATCAAAAACGAAAGGTTCGGAAGAAACGTGACAAAACAAGCGAACAAAACAAAAAATAAAATTACAGTGATATTTAAAAACAAAAGCCAATCGATTTTAGAGCACGATTTAGTAAATTCATAAATAAAGAAAAAAGCAATTTCAAATACGCACTGACAAGTACTGGGGCACTAGTAAAAACAAAAGATAATCGCCGTTACAACATAATTTCTTTTCTTTTTTTAAAATTTTCGCACAACTTGCCAATCGTCTTTTGTTCTTTTTTAATTATTTTTCTAATGAAATTTGGAAATTCCTTTTTTAATTCTTTTGTTTTCAAATTTTCTCGGCATTTTTCCTTTTCCAATTGACTTAACACTTTTTTGTTTTTATTTCCAGAAATGTTTTGTATTATTTGTGTAGTCATTCTTTTGTTTTTTCTTCAATTTTTCATTTAATTTGCCGGTGGTCTTTGCTTTCTTTACTAAAACGTCTTTCTTTATCATCAATTTCTTTTTCCTTTTTTTTTTTAATTTTCACACAACTTGCCAGTCGTCTTTTGTTCTTTTTTAATAATTTTTTAATGAAATTTGGAAATTCCTTTTTTAATTCTTTTGTTTTCAAATTTTCTCGGCATTTTTCCTTTTCCAATTGACTTAACACTTTTTTGTTTTTATTTCCAGAAATGTTTTGCATTATTTGTGTAGTCATTCTTTTGTTTTTTTCTTCAATTTAGAAAGAATATATTGTTTGAACTTTTCTCCGCAATTTTCTTTTTTTAGAAATTTTTCATTTAATTTCCCGCTGGTCTTTGCTTTCTTTATTAAAACGTCTTTCTTTATCATCAATTTCTTTTTCTTTTCCTTCAAGTTTCACACAACTTGCCAATCGTCTTTTATTTTATTTCATTATTTTTTAAATGAAATTTGAAAATTCCTTGTTTAATTCTTTTGTTGTCAAATTCAAAAATATTAAATTTAATTAAATAATACGGTCCTAAGGAGAAACGAGATTTTTATCTGTTTGTTATAACAACTCTTTTAACAATTCCTTTTTTTTAGTACAGAAGTTTCTAGCAAAAGCACAACATTTTATTTTCAATTGTTTTAATATTTTGGTGGTTGATGATATAAAAAAATTCTGTCTTTTTAATTAATTTTTTCTCGAAAGGTGAAAGGTTGTAAATCCGACCCTCCTTACTTAGAAATGTATTATACGTTTCGCATAATCAATTTTCTTCGCCTAATCACTTGTTAGTCTTATCAATCGATGATGTTGCGTGCATGGAAAAACATTTTCATAATTCAGGGGTACGCTGGGAATCACAGTCTTAATAGAAATGAAATCGCCATCATTATTTTATCATTGGAGCTTTACAATGTTCTCCTCACAGATTTTAATTAGAAATCACAAATTGTTGTGGTTTCTAATGATTGATGGTGTTTTGAATTTGGCGCCACAGTTTTTAGTGTAATCCAGTTTGGCGGCGGTAAATTCAAATCATTTCAATCACGCTTTCTGCTTTTATGTCTAAGAAAATTGTACAAATAAATTTATGGCGCTGCCCTTGCCAAAGTCCCTCAATACTTTTTGCAACACACAGAAACTTTCTCAATAAAAATAATCTATTCTGAAAAAGTTACCAAAGGGGACATGTTTATTACCCTTATTATTTTATTACCGGCCCCCGCGAATTTTTGCAACATAACATGAAAACAAAATTAAGATCGTTAAGCACAACAAAGCGCAGTAAAACATCGACTCGTCATCACGATCGCATTAAGTACTTCCTATCAGCTTCGCTCAAGTACAACATACATAAACGACTGGGGTAGATCACACAGATTAAGCCCCCCCCCCCCCCAAGTAACTAAGGAAATACGACCATCCACAGCTTGAAGGGGGGTCGTAAACCCCGTCGAGAGCGCACGAATTCGACTCTATCTGTCATTAGCGCCGCACTTCAGACTTGAAAAAGAGACGAAGGGAAACAAAGGCGTCGTAAATCAGGTGAAAGTTTGGAGACTTAAATAGATTCACCTGTTCGATTTCGAACCTCCCGTCGAGACACATCGTGCGTGAAGATTTGTTTCTGAAGTTTTTAGTTGGATTTCGATTAACATCTTGAAAGGGTACGTAGGGTGCCTTAGATGTAAGGCAAGCAATCAAGGGAGTTGAATAAAATGACAACAAAGCAAAGCGAAAACCTCAGTATGCAGCTTCAATCTGTAGATCCGGACAGGGCGAAGCTAAATTTCAAAGAGCGCAACTTAATATCACTAATCTTTCTCAAAACGTATTTTTTTTCTGTACTCTATATGGCTTTTCATCGCAGTAAATCAAATTAAGAAATTCAAAGTATAGCTTTACTCTATAGATCCGGAAGCGGCGGAGCTAACAGTGACATCGCAATTTATTAATTCTAACTGTTCTTGATGTATTAATTTTTTGACGGTTCTCGAGAATGATTTTTTTTCTGCATAGCCCATGGAATTTTCATCGCAATTAAGTAAGATTGAAAAATTCAAAGCGGAGCTTTACTCTATAGATCCAGATGCGGCGGAGATCCCTAATTGTTCTTGAGTATGAATTTCTTGACGTTAAATTCATGCAAGAAAGTATAGAGACGTTTTAGTGCAATATACATATTTGAAAAGCTCATTATAGAGCTTGACTCTATTGGTCCTTGGCACGGCGAAGCCATCTGTTAAAGACCGCAACTTATTGTCTCTAACGGTTCTCGAAATTGTATTTTTGCTGCATAATATTAATATTCATCATGTAAATAAGATTAAGAAATTCAAAGTATAGCTTTACTCTATAGAAAGCGGCGGAGCTAACAATGAGATCGCAAGTTATTAATTGTAACAGTTCTTGCTTTAAGAATTTGTTTATAGTGGACAGATTTTTTATTGTCTCATCAATAAATTTGTTTAAAAAGCATTGTATGTAGCTTCACTCTGTAGGTCTGTGGACGGTGAAGCTAACTGTCAAAGTAATCGCAATCAATAAAATTGAGAAATTCAGAGTATAGCTTTACTCTATAGATCCGAATGCGAGGGAGATCGCTAATTGTTCTTGAAGTATGAGATTCTTGACTCTATATTAATGCACGATGTTACACAGACATTTTATTGCAATAAATATGTTGAGAGTCTCATTATAGAGCTTTACTCTGTAAACCCGGGCGCGGCGAAGCTAATTGACGTTCTCTAACCGATCTCCAAATGTATTTCTTTTCTACACATTCTAGGGAATTTTTAAAGCAGTAAATAAGATTAAGAAATTCAAAGTGTAGCTTTACTCTATAGAAAGCGGCGGAGCTAACAGTGAGATTAATTCAAACTGCTCTTGCTTTAAGAATTTGTTTATAGTGCACAGGTTTTTTTTATTATCTCTTTAATAAAGTGTTTAAAAAACTAAATATGTAGCTTCACTCTGTAGATCTGTGAGCGGCGAAGCTAAATGTCAAAGACTGCAACTTACTATCTCTAAACGTTCTCGAAATATATTTTTTCCTTCAAATTCTATGGAATTTTAATCGCAGTAAAAAAGAATAAGACATTCAAAGTATAGCTTTATTCTATAGATCACAGATATTTTATTGCAATAAATATGTTGAAAGTTTTATTATTAAGCTTTACTCTATAGACGGCGAAGATAACTGCTAAAGAACGTTCTCTAACTGATCTCGAAATGTATTTTTTTCCAGCACTTTCAGGGAATTTTCAAAGCAGTAAATAAGATTAAGAAATTCAAAATGTAGCTTTACTCTATAGATCCAAATGCGACGGAGATGGCTAACTGTTCTTGACTTAAGCATTTCTTGACATTAAATCAATGTACGATATCACACAGATATTTTATTGCAACAAATATGTTGAGAGTCTCATTATTGAGCTTTACTCTATAGATCCGGGTACGGGAAGCTAACTGCCAAAGAGCGTTCTCTAACTGATCCCGAAATGTATTTTTTCCCGCACATTCTAGGGAATTTTCAAAGCAGTAAATAAGATTAAGAAATTCAAAGTATAGCTTTACTCTATAGATCCAAATGCGACGACTGTTCTGACGTATACATTTCTTGAGATTAAATAAATGCTCGATATCGCACAGATATTTTATTGCAATAAGTATGTCGAAAGGCTCGTTATTGAGCTTTACTCTGTAGAACCGGGTGCGGCGAAGCTATACGTCAAGAATCGCAATTTACTGTTTCTAACAGTTCTCGGAATGTATTCTTCTTCTTTGTGGAGTTTATATATTTTTCATTGCAATAATTAAAATTGAAAAAATCAAGGCGGAGCTTTAACTCTATAGATCCGGATGCGGCAGAACTAACAAGGAGATCGCTGACTGTTCTTGAAGTACGAGTTTCTTTGCATTAAATTCATGCACGACAGTTCATAGAGTTTCTATTGAAATACGCACGTTAGAAAAGAGCTCTACTCTATAGACCTAGGCATGGCGAAGCTAACTGTCAACGTACTATCTGTAATTGGAAAATTTATTATAGAGCTTTAGTAAACAAGTAAATAAAATTAGGATTAGCTTTACTCTATAGATCTGAAAGCGGCAGAGCTGACGGCGAGGTAACTGTTCTTGAAGTACGAGTTTCTTAACATTAAATACATGCAGTTCATAGGCTTTTTGTTACAATAGATACGTTCGAAAAGCTCATTATAGAACTTCACTCTGTAGACCTGGCCTCGGCAAAGCTACGGCAGAACCAACAGTGAGATCGCTAATAGTTCTTAAAGTATGAGTTTCTTTACACGACAGTTCCTAGAGTTTCTATTAAAATATGCATGTTAGAAAACATCATTATAGAGCTTTAATCTATAGACCTAGGCACGGCGAAGCTAACTATCAACGTGTTGTCTGTAATCGTTCTCGCAACTTATTTTCTTCTAGAGAGTATGTGAACTTTTTATTGCAATGAATGATAATAATGATAAATACATCAATCACCATAAATAAGAGTGGAAAATTCAAAGTAGAGCTTTAACTCTATAGATCCGGATGCACAAGAACCAACAGTGAGATCGCTAACAGTTCTTGAAGGATGAGTTTCTTTGCACGACAGTTCATAGAGTTTCTATTGAAATACACATGTTAGAAAAGGTCATTATAGAGCTTTACTCTATAGACCTAGACATGACGAAGCTAACTGTCAGAGACCGCAACATGCTGCCTCTGATCGTTCTCGAAAGGTATTTTTTTTTTCTGTAGAGTATATGGAATTTTATCGTAATAAATGAGATTGAAAAATTCAAAGCAGATCCGGATGCGGCGAAGTTAACAGAGAGGTCGCTAACTGTTCTTGAAGTACGAGTTTCTTTACATTAAATGCATGCAATGCACGACAGTACAGAGACTGTTTATTATAATACATTTGTTAGAAAAGTTCATTATAGAGCTTTGCTCTGTAGACCTAAGCACGTCGAAGCTAACTGTCAAAGAGTTCTCAATTTTTTTTGCGCGGTATATAGCATTTTCATCGCAATGAATAAGATGAAAAAATTCAAAGTATAGCTTTGCTCTATAGATCCGGATGCGGTGGAGCTAATAGTGAACGACCCTAACTTACTAATTCTAACAGTTCTCGAAGTATACTTTTTCGGACATTAAATCTATAAACGACAGTACACAGACTTTTTATTGCACTTGAATAAATCTGATTGAAAACTTTAGTGTATAGCTCCACTCTACAGTCCCATGCATGTGCGTACAACGAAGCTAACTTATCGAAAATTTTCCAAATGTATTTTTTCTAGACTTTTCATCGCAGTGCGAACAGTGGCAACAGAGGTTTTTCTTTAACAAAGAACTAAACGTTAGCTAGAGAGAAGAACTATAGATCTAGTCTGTAGTGCTTTTTATAACCGTAGCAGAAAAGCCTTAAAACGTAACGATAAGAAATTTATGTTTAAGCTTTTTCCTTTTTGATTTTAATCTGTAGCGCTTTTTTTAAATACAATTTGAAGAAAGGTTTTTTTTTTAAACCGACAGTTCTACGCGATGGATGATGAAATTGCTCCCTCTGGTAAATTAGCTCACGGCTTAATCGCATCGGCGTTTCGCATTTTATTTATAAATCCGCGATTTTGACGTCTGGCGCAAACACCACGGCGTGCCTAGCACTGTACCAGGACCAGCGGTTCCCAACAGGTCCCGTTTCCTTCACGTTCATCGCAATTGTAGTAACTCGATTCGTTCCAGAGACGCGTGAATTCGGGCGCAGAGCACACGTTTCCATTTTTTTCCTTCGTGCTTTCGTCGCTTGGAGCGTCGCGACGTTTCGGGTTTATTTTAAAGCCGGCGCTATTTATCAGGCTTTGTTTGTAAATCCGACGCGTCATAAGTAGAAGGATGTGTTGCACACAGGGATGAAACGTCTGGACGGTTGAGGGTGCGGTATGAAATGTGCCTGATTTCCAGGGGCGGATTCAGGATTAAACCTGCGCATTAAATACAAGAGGAATTCATTTTATTTTGAATTTCATGACGCGCTTATAAAGCTACATTTACATTCAAACATTTTAACTTATGCAAGTGTGTTGAAAAATCTACACCTTACTATTTGCGAGAGAACATTGAGTTTTCTTTTGTTTCAATTATTCTAAAAAGTAGGGGATTGGAGATCCCTTTACTTGCGTTTCCATTACTTTGTGAATTTAATTTGTTCAATTGACTTTGTTTAGGTCAAGTGGCTAGCGATCCCTGAGGGGTGAATGACCAAATCGATTTTGAGCTGGCTGTTCTCAGGGGGGGAACTACAAGGTGCCGGCCCCGGAGTTACAGGGGGTATAAGTCCTCTTTGATTTTTTTACAGTCCGTTTGGTTACAGTTAACCGTTACTGTTAATCGTTTTGAATATTGAATGCTCTTTTGATTTATTCCCTCAGTTTGTGATTCTCGTGGATAATTAATTAATAATAATAAAAAAAAATATTTAGATAAAAATGTGCAGTTTTCTTGTGGTCCGAGGGCCCGAGAATATAACTGTGTCCCCCCTCGAGGCAAGAGTGGTATTAAACAAAACAAATCTACGGTAGGGGCAAGGGGAAGGAAAAGTCGTCTTAGGGTCGAGAAACATCCGGCTTAAGAGCCCCGATTAAGCATCATAATCCGGGCTAAGACGACTTCGCAATAACAATAAAAATATTTATATTTTCTTGTGGTCAGGGCGCGAATAATTTACGCGGGGGGAGGCAGAAATTTGAAGTTCTACCACTGGCTGTTCTATTCTGTTTCCGACGTGAAAAATAGGGAGATTTAGTTTATCTAAACAAAGTTTGATTTCGTGCGGTTTAATGCCCTGTCATTCTTGTCGGACCTCGCATTGTACCCTTCTGGTATTATGAAGCAACTCGACTAACTACGTAATCTGTGCGAATCTATTCTGTTCGCCGAACGTTTAGTTTCTACTGCTCGGCAAACAAACCCCTTTTGTTGAAGGGAAAGTTTCCAGTGAAACCATTAAAATCTTATAATGGGACGTTACAGCTTTATAAAGTTTTCCGATAATGTCGACAAGCCGCCGGTTCATTTTTTTCTCTCATAACTTAATTTCTTGCGTTTGGAATTATACGAGGGCAGTGGATATTATACAGGATGTTTCATAACGGAAATTGAAAGGATAGTTAGGGTAGATCGAAAATTATTAAGAAAAAAAAATAGTTTCATTTCACCTAGCAACGCGTTTAGTTTCTTCCACACAATATGGGGGTTTTGGCTGACTTTCTTATGGAGTTGTATCAAACTAGCATGTGTGGTTGTCTATCGCTAGACATTAGCGCGCGAAATTCGAAACTGGTACCTGTCATATGTATGTATTTTCTTTCGGTTTTTCCTGACGCATTAATTCTACTTGCCTTATTACTATTCGCGTAACTAATTTATGGAATATTTAGTTTCTCCACGAAATTTCAAACTTGCTTGTTTCCGAAACTAACTTCTCACTTACCGAGGGTAAGAGGCGCCGCCGCCGTCTCCGCCGCCCATCTTTTTCATTTTGCAGACACAAGTCAAATATGCAACGGAGGGAATTCGAGGTCTGCGAAGTTCACGAGACTCTAAAATTCTATTCGTTCGTGAGAGCAATTTGTAACGAGTTTAACTTATTGATTTGTTGTCATTATCGGCGCTCTCTGATATTAATTATAAGTTTATTGTCGAAATAAGGACGGAATTAACCGCACCGCACAGATCGATGAACGCAGCGAAAGACTGGATTGATATTTTTTTAATGAGTTTTTTTTTTTTTTTTGGGGGCAGATTTTCTAATGAAGTTTTGGTGCTCTGGAAAAATTTAATTGGAAGTTGTTTTAATGAAGACCGCTTTTCCAGTTCTCAATCTAATAATTAACGTCGGGTTTTAATTTGTCGTTTCAAGGGAGATTTATTCTTATATTAAAATTGCATTTATATGTTACACAGAAAAATATTTTTCCTTGTATAAGAAAGCTTCTACTTAACTAACAATAAGAGAAACAGTCTCCTCGTCAATCATTAAATGTTAGCCTAGGCCCTAGGCAATGTTACTTTATGTAGCAATATAATTTTGGACCTCGAATATTTTTTGTTAAGTGAACCATCGATTTTTCACTAAAGCAGACGTGACATAACATACGTTGTTTTTTTTTCGTTTTATTTTTGCATCCATGCCAATGAAATATAATGAAAGTTCAACTGCTGCTCGTCACGCAATTACTTGGCAATTTTGAACGTAATTTATCAGCTTGAGTAAAAAAAAAACAGCACAGAGCCAAGCACCGGAGCGTTTATGATGTAGTAAAAGAAAACGAAAGTGAAAATTCCGAAGGGTTTCTTTCTTTAAGTGCTGGTAACCGAAACCGGTTTTTTGGATAATCGGTTTACCGGTTTTGTATATTCCTGGTTTTGAAGAAAAGCGAAAACCGGTTATTCGAATAAATTGATTGATTTGATTTGTTGGAAAATCGGATATTCGAACAACCGGATATTCGAATGAATGGAAAATCTTGCATTTTAATAAATTGGATTTTTTTACAACACCCAATTTAATTTTTATTAATTATAAATATGGAAAAAATTATTCAACGTAATTTTAATTTTAAATTAATGGCGATTTCAAAGTTTTTAATAAAGGAAACATTTAAAGCAAAAGAAGCAATGAAAAATATATCAAAAACATATATCATCCGACTATTGCAGAAAATCCGTGAACACAGTGTACAGGATGTCCCAATTTCGATGGTATTCCACTGCCATCTCTCATAATAATGGAGATAAAAAAAATGATTTTAAAAATTTTGATCTACAGTCGTTTTACAACTGGCGCCTTTAGACGTTAAAAGACGATTGACTTTGTTTTTCTATCAAAAAATAAGAAGAAAATCGAAGTTTCTCTTGATTACTGTTGGTCACCTTATGTTTTCATCTTCCGAAGAAGCAATGACAGTCGATCATCGTTTGTTTTTCATTGTTTTGAGAAAGACAAGAAAATCTATCAAAGTGAAAAGTAAAGCGTTTGTTATACCGTTTGTTATACAATCGATTATTTTTCGTTTTTTGTTTTCTTTTTTTCTTTCTTCAAAAGACGATTGGTTTTTTTCGGTTAACGAAAAGAAGAAAAAACGAAGAAAAAACAAAGAAAAAGCGAAGAAAAAACGAATTAATTACCGTCGATTTTTTGACTTTTTAAGAAAAAAAATCATATGACGATCGACTTTGTTTTTCTATCAAAAAGTAAGAAGAAAATCGAAGTTTCTCTTGATTATCGTTGGTTACCTTATGTTTTCATCTTTCGAGGAAGCAATGACAGTCGATCGTCGTTCGTTTTTCGTTGTTTTAAGAAAGACAAGAAAGTCTATCATAGTGAAATGTCAATAAAATCGAAATTTCTTTTCGTTGCCGTCGACCGTCTTTTGTTTCCACCTTTCGATGGAGAAGCAAGCGTTTGTTATATCGTTTGTTATATAATCGATCATCTTTCGTTTTTTGTTTTCTTTTTTCTTTCTTCAAAAGACGATTGGTTTTTTTTCGGTTGACGAAAAGAAGAAAAAACAAAGAAAAAGCGGAGAAAAAATGTCGATTTTTTGACAAGAAAGAAAAAACTCGAAGTTTCTTTTGATTATCGTTGGTCACCTTATGTTTTTATCTTTCGAAGAAGCAATGACAGTCGATCATCGTTTGTTTTTCGTTGTTTTGAGAAAGACAAGAAAGTCTATCAAAGTGAAAAGTCAATAAAATCGAAATTTCTTTTCGTTGCCGTCGACTGTCTTTTATTTCCATTTTTCGATGGAGAAGCAAGCGTTTGTTATACCGTTTGTTATACAATCGATCGTCTTTCGTTTTTTGTTTTCTTTTTTTCTTTCTTCAAAAAGACCAAAAGACGATTGGTTTTTTTTCGGTTGACGAAAAGAAGAAAAAACAAAGAAAAAGCGAAGAAAAAACGAATTAATTACCGTCGATTTTTTTGACTTTTTAAGAAAGAAAATCATAAGACGATCGATTTTGTTTTTCTATCAAAAAATAAGAAGAAAATCGAAGTTTCTCTTGATTACTGTATTACTGATTTCTGTATCGAGTATCGATGATGAATAGAGGTGCGTTTCGAGTGGCATCAAATTTCAGTGAAAACAGTGGGTTAACAAAATATGATTTAAAAAATCACAACACCAGGTGTCACGTCACCGGCAGAAGTACGGTACTGTGCAAGTAATATCTTATTTGACTTAAGAGTTTTACGTTAATCGCGGTTTAATTCAATAGACAATGTGATCAATGCGGTTTTCAGAGTGCGTGATAAACTTTTTTTGTTATCTCGCTCGTATATAAATACCTGCTCCGCAAGGACAGTACAAAAAAGTATTTGTGTGTTCCATGCAATTTAATATTTTGTTTCTAAACAAACATAAGGGACAGTTGGGGGACAGTTTGTCCATCACAGGAAAAAATGTCGAATAACTATAGTTCGCGATGTTTCATCTGCAAAAAATCATTTACAGACTTGAAAGTAGTAGTACAATGTACTAAATGCAAATTATATTGTCACAACTCATGCGGGGGACTAATCGAAATGAGAGGCTTCCACATGAAAAAAGCCTCTTGGAAGTGTAATAAATGCGACCCGACGGAAATAAAAAACACAACAAGTAGCGAGAATGAAGATACTTTAGAGGCAACCTCATTCTCCCAAGAGAAAGAAAATCCCGAAAAGGAACAGGACAATTCGAATGACGATAACAGTAGTCAAACCGCCGGTGATTCTAGCCTAGATCAGCTAATCTGTATAATCAATAATCAATACAAAATTATCAAAAATAAAATGTCCGACTTATCGAGAGAAAATAAAGAACTCAGAGAAGAAATTAAGCAAATGAAGGAAATCATCCTAAGTGGAAGTTTCAATGCAGCATCGACTGACAAATCCTACGCAACGGTAGTAAAGGATAAGACCGATAAAATATGTCATAAAAATCTAGTGCACGAAGTGAGAAATACCAGCCACGTAATAGTAATAGATCAACCAAACAAAAAGGAGAATAAACAGCTCAAAGCCGAAGTAAAAAATAAGATAAACCCAGAAGAACTAAAAGTCAAAATATCCTTAGGAGGTCAAACAAAAAAGGGGGGTCTAAAAATAAATTGTGAGAATAAAGCCGAGGTGGATCAAGCCAAAGCCTTAATAAGCGAAAAATTGGGAGCAAACTTTACGGTGGAAATCCCCAAAAAAATTAATCCAAAAATAATAGTCTATGGCATTCACAAAGACGACGCAGAAATTGACCCAATAGAGAAGATCATCATACAAAACGACTTGCAAGCACAACGTACTGACTTCCTTCTAAATTTAAAATACACTTCTAAAGTCCATAAAAACAAAGTAAATATGATGTTTGAGGTAGACGGGAAAACCTTCGATCAGACGATGGCAGAAAAAATTGTCAGAATAGGCTGGTCCAAATGCAGAGTTGAGGAATCTATAAATGTAATAAGATGCTTTAACTGTTACGGATACGGACATAAAGCTAACGAATGCAAGAACGAAAAAGCGTGTCCGAAATGCAGTACAAAACATGACGAAAAAAAATGCTCAACTGATGAGCCAGCATGCATAAATTGTCTGACTGCCAAAAGAAAATATAACATAGATGTTGACGTGAAACATACCGCATACGATACTACCTGCCCGTACTATCAACGCATTAAAGCAAGACTGGTAAATAGAATCAATTACGATTGACAATTACAGAACTCCGAAACGATGAGAGCAACCCAAACACATAATGCTATCAGTGCCATCGAAAACAACAAACTCGGGATCGTACATAAGGTGATGCATTTCAATATACAAGGCATGATTTCAAAATTTGATCTGCTAGAAATAGAATTTGGTAAACAGGATTTGGACGTCATATGCCTCACGGAGCATTGGCTCACAAACGATCAAGTCGAAAATTTAAATTTTGCTAAATACAGGGTAGTCAATTTTTTTGCGAGAAGCCAATTCCTGAGAGGAGGTGTCTGTATTTTAGTAAAAACTGACCTAGTAGCAAAGCCAATTACTATAAATAGTGAAGAAAAAATCTTTGAAGCATGCGCATGCGAATATATCTTGAACGGAGTCAAAACTATAATTGCTGTAATGTACAGGACGCCCGACTCAGACCCAACGCAATTCCTCGGCAGAATCGAATCTTTCCTAAACCACTCGTTTTGCCCAGACTATCACTACGTTATTTGCGGTGATTTTAATATAAATATGCTAGCAGAAACCCGCACAAAAACTGAATTAACAAATCTGTTTCTCGAATACGGATTAGTGCAGACCATCTTTAAACCAACAAGAATAACAAATGCATCACGCACATGTATAGATAATATCTTCACTGATATTAGTGACTACAGCGTGGAGGTGACGGAGACGTTCATATCCGATCATACATTCCAGCTATTCACAGTACCTACTTCAATATGCCCTAAGCAACTACCCCGGACCATTATTAAAAAACGGATCATCACACCCAGCGGCATGGAAAACTTCAAAAATAAGCTAAATCTGCTAAAACCCGATCGTGATCCCTCAAGAAATACTGATGAACTATTTGATGAGTTTTATTGCGCGATCAAAACGTGTTTTGACGATTGTTTTCCCCTAAGATCAGTTGAAGTGAAGTTGAACTCAAAAAAGAAGCCACCCTGGATTACGCGTGATCTGATGTTACTCTCTGAAATGTTAACTGAAATGGCGGAGATAGCAAAAACAAATGTCACTGATGAATATCGATATAGATTCAAAATCTTAAAAAGTTTTTACAAAGAAGCTATCGCAAAAACAAAACTAAACTATAACAATAACAGAATAGGTAACGCGGAAAATATGTCTAAAGAATGTTGGAAAATAGTTAAAGCACAGAAAAATAACAAGAAATCTGTATATATCGATCAAATCGAGAAGGAAAACGGAAATATAGCGCTAAATCCATTAGAGATCTGCAACACATTGAATGACTTCTTCACGAAGGAGCCCGACCCGCAGCTAGAGGATACTAATCCCTCAAGTTTCCCAATACACAAAATAAATAATAACAGTCTGTTTTTATTCCCAACGACCAGTCAAGAAATCACGGAAATAATTCAGCTAGCTTGTAAAAAGCCTACAGCAGGTCACGATGGCATCCCGGGAACGGTACTTAAAGAAATAAAGTATACTATAGCCGAACCCTTATCGATTATCATAAATAAATCATTTAGTGAGGGAAAATTTCCTAAAACTTTAAAAGAAACTAAAGTAATTCCCGTATATAAAAACAAAGGAGAGAGGCACTGTATGCAAAATTACCGACCTATTTCAATCCAAAACCAATTGGCAAAAGTTTTTGAATACTGCTACTTAAAAAGATTACTTCATTTCTTGGATAAATTTGAGCTGATTGATGACAGCCAACATGGATTTCGGAAGGGAAGATCCACGATGTCGGCCATTAATGAGGCAGTACACTACATAACACAATCTCTGAACGAAAAATGTAGAACGATTGGCATATTTTTCGACCTCAGTCGAGCCTTCGATATGGTCAACCACGATTTATTATTTAGCAAACTACACAGTCTGGGAATACGTGGAACAGCACTTACATGGATACAATCCTTTTTAGAAAATCGGACGCAGAGAGTGGTAATGGGAGACGTAATTTCTGACACCAAGAGTGTAAGCATCGGAACCCCACAGGGATCGATCCTATCTCCAATTCTTTTCTGCTGCTTTATAAACGATCTTACTGAACATCTGAATAATAAGGGCAAAACAATCATCTACGCCGATGATACAAACATCCTCTTGAAAGCTCCTGACTGTAGTTCGCTGCATATTCTTGCTCAGCACGTGGTCAACGAAGTAGAAGCTTGGTGTAAAAGCAACAAATTGATACTGAATATATCCAAAACACAATTGATGGAGTTTCGCACAAAAAACGCGACCGTGGACCAAAGCTACCTCTTACATCTGGGAAAGAAATCAATAGTGCAAGTGCCGCATATCAAATTCCTCGGACTTTATGTAGATAACAAAATTACGTGGAAAGACCATATAAACCACGTATGTAATAAACTAAGCTCTCTTTGTTTTTTGTTTAGACAGCTAAAAAATACTGTATCCAGAAATGTTTTGCTATTAATGTATCACGGGCTTTTCCAATCAGTTATGTCGTATGGTATAATTCATTGGGGCGAAGCGCACTACGCGAACGAAATATTCATGATTCAAAAAAAACTTATAAGATGTATGGCAAACCGGTACTCAAATCGTGACTCGTGTAAACCTCTATTTCAAGAAATGAAAATTTTGCCACTTCCATGTGTTTATATCTATTCACTTGTCTTACTAGTGAAACTATCTAACCAAAAACATACAAAAAATGGAGATGTACACGACTACGATACCAGAATAAAAAATTTATTGAGAATTCCGTTCAACAGACTTACCGTCGGACAACAAAGCTATGAACCAAAGGCTCTCCGGTGCTATAACAAATTACCACCTGATTTAAAAAATATTACAAAAATCTCGAAGTTTAAAAATAAACTAAAATTATTTCTGTTAGATAACATCTATTATAGCATCGAGGAATTTCTTGGTTAGTTATCAAAATATTTTAAGAAATAATTAATTTAATTTAGTTAAATGTGATTATCTGTATTGTAACTCATTTTACTTTCATCTTTCTATGACGGGTCTTATGTTTATTTATGTATTTATACAAACTTAGACATGAACTAAATAAATTATTATTATTATTATTATTATTACCGTTGGTCGCCTTATGTTTTCATCTTTTGAAGAAGCAATGACAGTCGATCGTCGTTTGTTTTTCATTGTTTTAAGAAAGACAAGAAAGTCTATCATAGTGAAATGTCAATAAAATCGAAATTTCTTTTCGTTGCCGTCGACCGTCTTTTATTTCCATATTTCGATGGAGAAGCAAGCGTTTGTTATAAAATCGATCGTCTTTCGTTTTTTGATTTCTTTTTTTTCTTTCTTCAAAAGACGATTGATTTTTTTTTCGGTTAACGAAAAGAAGAAAAATCGAAGAAAAAGCGAAGAACAAGCGAAGAAAAAACGAATTAATTACCGTCGATTTTTTTGACTTTTTAAGAAAAAAAATCATAAGACGATCGACTTTGTTTTTCTATCAAAAATAAGAAGTAAATCGAAGTTTCCTCTTTCGAAAAAGCAATAACAGTTGATCGTCGTTTGTTTTTCGTTGTTTTAAGAAAAACAAGAAAGTCAATAAAATCGAAATTTCTTTTCGCTGCCGTCGATCGCCTTTTGTTTCCATCTTTCGATGAAGAAACAAGCGTTTGTTATACCGTTTGTTATATCGTCTTCTGTTTTTTGTTTTTTTTTCTTTTCTCAAAAGACGATTGATTTTTTTTCGGTTGACGAAAAGAAGAAAAAACAAAGAAAAAACGAATTAATTACCGTCGATTTGTTGACTTTTTAAGAAAAGAAATCATAAGACGATCGACTTTATTCTTCTATCAAAAATAAGAATAAATCGAAGTTTCTCTCTTATGTTTTCCTCTTTCGAAGAAGCAACAACAGTCGATCGTCGCTTGTTTTTCGTTGTTTTAAGAAAGACAAGAAAGTCAATAAAATCGAAATCTCTTTTCGCTGCCGTCGATCGACTTTTGTTTCCATGTTTCTTTGTTATATCGTCTTCTGTTTTTTTGTTTTCTTTTTTAAAAAGACCAAACTTCAAAAGACGAATGATTTTTTTTCGGTTGATGAAAAGAAGAAGAAAATAAATACGAATTTTCCTTGATTACAGTCGCGTTTTAGACTTTTTTAAGAAAAACAAAATTCAAAAGACGATCGTCTTTGTTTTTATCCGAATTTTCTCTTGATTACAGTCGATTTTTTGACTTAAGCGACAATCAACTGTCGTTGCTTCTTCGAAAGATGAAAACATAATCAAAAGAAACATCTTATTTTTTATATGAAAACAAAGTCGATCGTCTTTTGAGTTTTTTTAAGACGATCGACTTTGTTTTCATATAAAAAATAAGATGTTTCTTTTGATTATGTTTACATCTTTCGAAGAAGCAACGACAGTTGATTGTCGTTTGTTTGTCGTTATTTTAAGAAAGATAAGAAAGTTTACCAAAGCAAAAAGTTAATAAAATCGAAATTCTTTTCGTTGCTATCGATCGTCTTTTGTTTCCATCTTTCGATGGAAAAGCAAGCGTTTTCTAGACCATTTGTTAAAGAATCGATCGTCTTTTTGTTTTCTTTTTTTTAAAAAGACCAAACGTCAAAAGACGAATGCTTTTTTTTCGGTCGACGAAAAGAAGAAGAAAATAAAAACGAATTTTCCTTGATTACAGTCGCGTTTTTGACTTTTTTAAGAAAAACAAAATTCAAAAGACGATCGACTTTGTTTTTATATAAAAAAATAAGATGTTTCTTTTGATTACCGTCGATTGTCTTATGTTTTCATCTATCGAAGAAGCAAGCGTTTGTTATAAGATCGATCGTGTTTTGTTTTGTTTTGTTTTTTGTCTTTTCAAAGAAGACAACATGATTTTTTCTCGATTGACGAAAAGAGGAAGAAAAGATCGAATTTGATTGTCCTCGTTTTTTTGACTTTTTTAAGAAGACAATTCTTCAAAAGACGGTCGACCTTATTTTTTCTATCAAAGAAAAGACGAAAAGCAATGTCGTTTTACAATTGGCGCCTTTAGACGTTATATTTTTGACAATATTGTTGAAATTGTAAATTACGTTAACCATTTGATTCACATGCATATGAATGTAAATCTGCGGTTTTAGAAAGACATTAATAACTGTATTGCTAGAGCGTTTACAAATCGAAAATTGATTTACTCGAACCTATTGCTTCTTAGTAAAAAATTGAAAATACATTTATTAGCTCATTAAGAGTAGATCTGGAGAAACCCGCGATTGCCGATGCATGCATATTGCCGAAAATTCGAAGAATTATTATTTTTTACATTTAGGAGTGCTATGTAATATTTCAATTCGTGCATATTTAATCAGATCCTAATATGTGCGTAAATTATAAAATACGCAACGTGCATAAAATCCTCTCTCTGGTAATAACTGTTTACGTATATCTGAAACAGCACGTGTTTATTCACACCGGCGAGAAGCCATTCGCTTGTGACTTCTGTAATTACCAATGCCGACGGCGCAGAATGTCGAAGCGCCACAAGTTAATCCATGTTAATCCACGAAAAAGAAATCCGTTCTGTTGTTATACTCTGGCGCAAGCTGACAATAAGTTTGCATGTAATGTTTGCGATTACAAGGATGAAACGATAGTGGAAATGAAATCGCATATGCTAGTGCTCAAGTGTAACAACATTTACGATTACAACTGCGAAACAATTGAAATCGCACATGCTAGGTCAGAAACTGCTTACAATATCTTTTACGTCAACGGCTTACCTTCTTTGTCACGTCTTACGAAAGTTTCTTACGTTGAGTCCAATGTTTGTGGCTTCATTAGAAGAATTATTTAAAATTTTTAGCCCTGAAAAGTCGTCTTAGACTCGAAAATCATCGGACTTAAAGACTCGGATTAAGCATCATAATCCGAGCTAAGACGACTTCGTAATAGTAATAATTAAAATATTTAGGTAAAAATGGTTTCCTTGTGGTGGAATAATCATTTAAAAAATAATATATAAAGGATTGCTCTCAACAATGCGCATGTGGACCCTGTAGAGTCTTTTAACAGCTTAATGGAACACAATTTTAATTTTATGAAAATGTAGATACAAAATAAGAACATCCCTGTTCTAATTCGTTTTTATTTAACCTCATATATGTTATAATAATATTAAGTATTCAATTTCAGGACACTTTGTATTTATTCCCAAGTCTCATCCTCATTTTTTAATCCACTTTATATACCGCAGGGCATCGCGCGTTTTATTCGATTCCCTCGTCGAATACGCCTTTAATATTCGAAGGCGAGCATCATTTTTGCCTTTACACTAGTTTTAGTACCGCTGGCGCCCTTGCGTGCACATCCGGATTTTATGGCCTGGACGACAAGGCATCTCTTCTACGGGCAGGTCTAGGATGGGGATTAGAATTTGTAATGCGTTCTATTTACACTACAAACAGAGTCGCAAATAATAATTCATGCAATTGTATTCGTGGAGGTCTTGAAAATGCATAGGCACGTAATGTGACCGCAGCGTGAAATATTTATTTATGATTTTTTGCATTTATTTCGAAGAGGATCGAGCAATTTGGAGCGACGCAAAATCGAAATGCACGATTGAATAATCCGTTTCCGGTTTTCCCTTTCGCCATTCAATAACTCATCTTGACTTCCTGCTTGCCGCCGAGCCGCCCTTGGCCAAAAAACAAGTGGTTCTCCATGGCAACTGCAGCAGTCGAACTAATAACACAACTTAGGCATCGCCTACAAATTTAATTGAAATTCGGAATGAGCCTTCCGCCTCGGCCAGAAGTACCACTCGAATTGTCCAATTATGGCTTTGTCAGGCGGAGCAAATTAAAAAGAGATATCTAATTAGTAATTACGTGCTACGAAAATAATTTGTACGAACAGACTGGATCAAGTTGTAACTTGAAACACACGTGTTCTAGGATAGACGAAGGCGTTAAGCATCGCGATGCGCCTCAAATCGAACGCTTTTCGTCATGTTTGTTTATAATTGCATTCTATTTAAAATAAACTTCTGTACAGAAAACCACCTTCATAGACCGAATGTGAAGTTCACGAAACGACTGTTTTGCTTATAATTGCATTTTATTTAAAATAAACAAATATCTGTACAGAATACCGTCTTTTAGGCTGAATGCAGGTGTGAGCGTGTTCGCATATAATTTTATTCAACACAACTTGAACTTTAACAAATACAACAAATTGAATAATTAATAATTGGAGTAGAATAATAAAAACAATGTGTTTGACGCTGTAACTCCTAGCCGGATATCGTCTGGATTCTTGGAGGGCGATGACTCTGGTAGTGGTGTAATGGTCTGCCCTCTTCAACGACGGACTTCGACGATGTTGGTCGAGTGTGGAGTGCGTAAGAACTCTTTCAGGTTGATATGTTTCCCCTTCTCCAATGGGGGAATGCGTGGGAGATTTTCAGGACGTCTCGAATATCTGACGTGTTTCGCTTCTCCTCTTCAGCAACACCTTTTTTTTAAAACTCCTTTCCTCTTTCAACGCTCTGTGCAGGGGGTACCGCCTCTCTGCATTTCATGCCCTGCACATGCCATCTCTTATTCCTATCTCCTCTTCATGCCTTAATCCTCTTCTTTCCTCCTCTTCTTCCTCTTCCTTCATCCTCTCTACCTCTCTTCTATCCTCCTCTTCTTTTTCCTCTTCTATCCTCCTCTTCTTCCTCTTCTGTCCTCCTCTTCTGCCTCATCTATTGCTCTCTTACTTCTCTCCCTTTCTTATCCTCCTTCCACCTCGTCTTTGCATTTAGTTCTCTTTATCGACCGCAGCATGTTTGCTACTGCTATCCATGTTCTGTCGTCCTTCATTATCAGGTCACCGACGTTTCTTTGGTAATGGCGCATCCCGCCTCAGTCTCCGCCGTCAGGCGTTCTTGACTCCATCTCGAGCACACAAATATCGCATGCTCTGGGTCGTCTTCCTCTTCCTCGCAATACCGGCAGTTCGCGGCATCCCTCTTCCTGATTTCCTTCAGGTATTTCCCAAAGGAGCCATGTCTTGTCTGCGCCTGACACCAGATCTCAACGTTCTTTGTAAATACCTTGGCCCAGCCTTGGTACTCTTCCCACCGGGCCTGCCACTCACGGTAGAGTTTCTTTCTTGCCGGTGCCTTTACCTGGTATCCTTTGCGAACGAGAGGAGAAAATCTCCGCTTTCCGAAGCGACGCGAATCCTTAAGCTTAAGGTTTCATTTGTTTGCCTGCTTCATTTTGGAACCAAAAGGCAAATAATGAAAATCGAACTTTCATTTATTTCTTTGAATTTCTTAATTTATTCGTTTTTTTTATAGAGAAAGAAACTACACTAATTAAGCTTTCGTTTGTTTTTCTGTTTCTGTTTATAAACAAAACTTAAATAGAAATAACAAAAGAAAATCGAACTTTCATTTGTTTCTTTGCGTTTGATTACTTTTGTAAACAAAACAACATCTCCGTTTTTCGACGGAAGGCCTTTGAAAAAAAACAAACAATTCGAGCTTTAATTTGTTTTTGAATTTCATTACTTTTTGGTTTCTCTTCGTAAGTAAAAAAATAACAAATGAAAAATCGCCGATTTCCTTCGCCAAGCTTTAGAAAATCGAACTTTCATTTGTTTCTTTGCATGTGATTATTTTTTGTTTCTTTACGTAACCAAAGAATTCGACGATTTGAAAGTCGATTTTTCAATTGTTTCTTAGCATTTTCCTAGTATTATTTTTTTTTTCTTTTTTTGGGAAAGGAATCGCTATTTTCCGACGGGAAGCTTTTGAAAATCAAATAAAAAAAAGTTTCTTTCATTTGTTTCTCTGCATTTCATTATTGTTTTGTTTGTCTTTGCAAGCAAGAAATAAATGAAAAATCGGCGCGAATTTTCGAATATCTAACTTTCTTTTGTTTCTTTACGTTTCATTATTCTTTTGTTTCTTTCTGTAAGAAAAAAAATTGACGATTTCTGACGGGAAGCATTTATTTCTTTGCATTTTTAAATTTTTTGTTTTTTTTTTTAGGTAAAAAAATAAATGAAGAATCGAGCTTTCATTGTTTCCTTGTGTTTCATTATTTTTCATAGCCTGTTGTAGGTGGTGCAATGGAACCAAGGGATAACGCACGAGGTGAGTCTACTGGGGGATAACCACCCAGTGGGTTTCAGGAATCTAACCACTAGATTTAATAGATTGGCATTCGCCGGCTAGGATAACCATAGCCCGCTGTAGGTGGTGCAATGTGAACCAAGGGATAACGTACGAGGTGCCCTCCTCACAGTCTACTGGGGGATAACTACCCAGTAGGTTTCAGGAATGCCACGTAACGACTCGCCCGGACATAACGGGTTATCAGACAATTAACTAATTTTAATCAAAAACCGCATTGACATTTAGCTATCTAATTGGCAGATTGTTACCGACTGTTCATTTAGCGATATTATTATTACAGAATCATTAAAGTGTATGTGAATAATTGACTCCGCACTAACCTGAATTTTAATTCTTCGACCGGCACACCATACAAGTTCAGACCACCAAAGTTAACACTCCTCTGACTCTCGGAACCTTATTTATTTATTTTTTCTTGCCACTTACGTAACTGGGAATTTTAACAAGTTTAGACTAAAAATTCTTGAGCCTTGAATCATTTTAAGTCAGGGACAATGTCGCTCTAACTACACAACGTATGTACTAAATAGTTGTATTTCCCAAAGGAGTTATGTCCTGTCAGCGCCTGACACTAGGTCTCAACGTTCTTTATAAATACCTTGGCCCAGCCTCGGTACTCTTCCCACCGAGCCTGCCACTCACGGTAGAGTTTCTTTCTTGCCAGTGCCTTTACCTGGTGTCCTTCACGGTACAATCTCGTGCGTTCCGCTACTTGTAGCTTGATGGGGCGGATTTCTGCGATTACTAGGACGGCTTCGGTGGACACCGTCCTATAGACAGACGCCACTCTTATGGCTGCTAGCCTGATAACCCTCTCTAACAGTTGCTCATGATATCTGTATTTCATCGCCGAATCCCAGATTGGGACGGCATACAGTATGACTGATGAGACTACCGCAGCTAACATCTTCCTCTTCTTTGGTACGGGTCCGCCTACGTTTGGCATGAACCTTGCCAGGGCCTTCACCGCTACTTCCCTGACGTGGGCTGTCATTTTCAATTCTCTGTCGAGATAGACGCCAAGGTACTTTAGCTGCTTGTTCATGGTGATTTTACTTCCCTCTACTCTCAGTACCAATCGCGACAGGTTTCTCTTGCCCGTTAGAATTGCGGCTTCAGTCTTCTGGCCCGCCAGGGAAAGACCCATGTTCTCCAGGGTCTGGCTCACTTTCTCAATGGCATACATGGCCTTCTGCTCTAGTAAGCCTGCTGTTTTCGCGCAGATGACAAGCGCGAGGTCGTCTGCGTAGGCTATAATCGTCGACCCGGAACCAACGTCGACCTCCAGGACTTTGTTGTATAAAATATTCCAAAGGGTCGGTCCTAGGACTGATCCCTGCTGGACTCCACACTCGATATTTGTGTGCGTGGCATCTGGGGCTATGATTTCCCTCTTCAGCAACACCTGGTTTTGATTATATCAATGAATGTGTGAAGTGTGAGTGATCTCTCGACAGTGGCTACGCAAGAAGTCGGTGTGGTGGTGGAAGCTTCAGACAATTGCTGCACAGAAAGCTTGTGAATGTTTCCGACAATGACTGCACAGAAGGCTTATATGTGCTTCCTACAATGGCTGTGTATATTTCCAACAATGACTGCACAGAAGGCTTATGAGTGCTTCCGACAATGACTAACATAGAAGGCTTGTGTTTGTTTTCGACAATGACTGCACAGAAGGCTTTGGGTTGTGCCCGTCAATGCCTACACGGGAGGCTCGGTGACAAACTGGAGCGGTTAGCGCTCTCGTTTTTATAAGGCTTTTTCGTAGCAGGGTTGAAGTAAGTGTTTCTTTGGTCTAAGTATGTAATCCAATCACAGATGACCCGAGCTGTGTATTTCATTAGTTAGGGGCAGTCTTTCTATGTTTACTCTGAGATTGTCTTAGCTACCAAATTTGAGTGAATCAATGCGGTTTCACTTTAAAGGTCTCCGCCCACTAGACCTGATCGTAATAGGATCATGCTAGGACCGCAACGTTTTTCTTGCTTGTATCCTAACACGGTCCTATTACGGTCAGATCTAGTGGGCTGACCACTTAATTCGTTAAGGGGCGGTCCAAATGTTGTTTATTTTTTGAGGATCGTCACCGTTGCTTTGCTACGTAAATGTCTAGGTGATGCTTCGCCCGTATTTATCTATATGACATTGCCTGACGTTTCTTGATGTCCGTCATTTTGACGTTTGTTGTCATCTGTCGTCGTGACGTGCTTTGTTGGTCGCTAAGCAACGAACGAGCCTCCACACGGGTATTCATGAGATGAGTCATCTCGGTGCGTTTCAGAATCGAGCGCGTTTCGTCATGTTTTGTTTATACTCTATGTCATTCTATTTAAAATAAACAAATCTCTGTACAGAATTTTACGACTGCCATTTCCACCTTTCTTACAAATTCTATGAAACGATCAGTATGCACTTCCGATTAGTGCGTTATTAAAATCGCATTTACATTTTCCGTTGGAGTTACAGTGCTCACGTGGTTAACCTCGTTGACATGTAATCTGGCGCAATTAACTTTGCGTGCGACGATCATATCGTACAGTAGATGTAGATAACCGGAAACGCCAATGGAAATTAACGCCGCCGTGATATGTACACTGATAATTGCGAACTTGAAACCAGACCTCCGGCTCGCTTTCCCAGTTTGATTAAATTTTTGACTTCCGGTGTCTGGACCACTCCCTCAAAATTAACGGGCATTCAGAATTTCGGTTTACCTCTTTCTCTCGAGACTGTACAAAACAATTCTTTTACGTTCAATCGAAAACACCCATGTATACATGTAATTCTGGAAGAACAAACACTATTTTATTGACTCACCTTCTTTTACCGGCGGCGGGGGGGGGTGCCTCTAAATATAATCAACAGAGATTAGGGATTAATTCACTTAATACGTCGAAAGTGAAGGAAAAAACTTCGCGATGCAATCGAGTTAGAAAAGAAGAAAGTTTGCCGAGGCCTAGGGGTGGCGTCCCCACTCCCACCCCCCCATTTTAACGCACAAGTTCGTAATAAGTTTGGAAAAAATCGGAAATAAAAAGGAAGTAATGAGCGGAGATCGATCGGGCTGCTCTGAGGTTGGTCGGTCTGGTGAACTAGTTCCGTTCCTATTTCTGTAGTAGTTCTGCACTGAGGGGGGGGGGTGGATTCGCTTTTAACGGGGTTCGAATGACATTAAAACTTAATCGATTCCGATGTTACTTTCAAGTTGGGCAGGATGAATGACACTTTGATTTAAATTTGCAGGAAAATGCTGCCACGTGAAGTAACATGTGTTATACATTATACAGGGTGACTGATTATTATTTCGTCAAAGCAAAACCACAATAATTTTCGAGAATTAATCAAAATTGTTTATAAAACGACGATACACCCCTGGTTAAGAACTAAGACCAGTTGAACGAAATGAATACAGACATAAATGTGTTTTATAAATTTATGAGCGTCAAGGCGCGGCGTCGGACGCGAACTTGATCTTTAAACAGCTGAAATACGGACTTGACAAATTCATGCAAGTCACCAGGTCGTCCGTACAAAGGATATCAGCGGCCCACTTTGAACATCTGCTTCGGCAAGTCAACAAATAAATCACTACAACACGAAAATAAGTCAAACTCCATTTTAATTTTAATTGTATTGTAAATAATACCAAACTCATCTATTGTAAATTAAGTTTATTCCTACAGGCAATGTGTTAAGAACTAAAACCAGTTGAATGAAATGAATACAGACATAAATGTGTTTTATAAATTTATGAGCGTTAAGGCGCGGCGTCGGACATGAACTTGACCTTTAAACAGCTGAAATACGGGCTCTAAAATCATTGACAAATGCATGCAAGTCACCAAGTCGTCCGTACAAAGAATAACAGCGGCCCACTTTGAACGCCTGGTTCGGCAACTCAACAAATAAATCACTACAACACGAAAATAAGTCATATTCCATTTTAGTTTTAATTGTATTGTAAATAATACCAATCTCATCTATTGTCAATTAAGTTTATTCCTACAAGCAACGTGTCCGTCATAAACATTTGACAACGAGAATTTAAAATACCATAATCAGTAAACACGTACGTATATGTTTCGATTGTTAATTATTATAATTTCGTTTTGTGTGCGCAGTTCAATGAGAAACAAATTCCATTATTATAAAAGATGAATTATTAACACAAATCCTATATTTTTAGCGCACTAGTTGTAAATCGTTGCTCGTTTCACCATTATGGCTTTGGATAATTTCTTCGAGTTTAAATAACATAAGCGATTTCAATTAATTCATAGTTTATCGTACGAGTAAACTATACTATATTCCGTAGAATATTTTTCCCGTAATCTATAACGTTCATTTTCTTACTCTTTTTTTGACGGAACAATTATCAGTCGCCCTGTATAAGAGATTCTGCTACAATTTTTTTATTTTGTTCTATATTTTGCTGTTACAGTTCATGTACACACTGTATCGTATCAGTTTTTGTATTTAGAGAGGAATAGAGGGGAGCCAACTAAAATTTTGCCCACAGGCACGCCCCTGCTGTAAGCCTAGAAAAAAGTTGCTAAGATTGCAACTGCACATAAGCGCAACTGCAACTGCAAACCTTGAAAAAAGTTGCTGAGATTGCAACTGAACATAAGTGTGATAAACACCTGCAACTGCAAACTATGAAAAAAATTGCTGAGATTGCAACTGAGCATAAGTGTGATAAACACCTGCAGCTGCAAACTATGAAAAAATTGCTGAGATTGCAGCTGAACGTAAATGCGATAAAGCACCTGGAGCAGCAAACTTTGAAAAAAAATTACTGAGATTGCAACTGAACTAAAGTGCGATTACCACTGCGTAAACATAATGAGAAGAACAACGAACATTATATTTAGAATTTCAATGATGTTAATTTTTTTTATCAAAAATGACCCGCCCTCGTCCTCTTCCATTAAAAGCCAAAGAATTAAATCAAACTTATTTGCCAACTTTTGTGACGTAAACTATAAACGGCAGCAACACAAAAAAAAAGAACAATCTCGTTAACAACTTCCTAATGCCGGCGCGCGTTCCGCCGCTGCAAATTAATTAACTGTTATTACGTCGTCGCGCCACCGTCGGATGATAAAACGCGCGCTTTTCCGGAATCTCCTCGCGGACGTGAATTTCCCCGCGCGCCGCCGATAAATAATTAAAGGACGAGACTGGAAATTTTTTTCGGAAATTGTTTGTGTCGCCCGGTGGCGGTGAATTATTTATTCGCCGGTCGGGGTCGGATAAGAAATGAAAATTCGGCCGGGGCAGGGTGAAAGTGAGAGACGGTGGAAACTTGTCCGATGATCAATACGGGTGCCACCCCCCCGGCAGACGAGACACCGACTTCGTCAGCGTGTCTGGCCGGTTAACGTTGTTCCTTCTTGCGCTTGACGTCACTCGCATGAAATTTTATTAACCCTTGACAGGAAACGGGGGGGGGGGGCGAAGAACGGGAATAAGTTTTGTATTCTTTGTTCTTCCTTTAATTATCGCGAAATCTGGATGCGTAAGAAATTTCGGCTCATTTTCCATTAGATACGATGTTTTCCGGGTAGAGCCTTTTGGAATAAACAAATTCATCAGTATATAAATATTTGTCATATATTTTTGTTTACAAACTAAGAAACGGATATTGAAACACCCTGTACTTTAAAATAAATTAAAACAATTACAAACTAAGATAAAAAAACAGCAATGAAACAATAACTCAATATCATGTAACACAATAACAAATTCAAAATATTTTTATAAAGAGAAGAAACGGCATTCTGTACATCAATTAAAGCAGTTGCTAGTTTCTAATAACATGTCTAGTTGACAAATAAATTAATTTCTGCCGATGAGTTTACGATCTTCTCTAGCTGTGTGATGATTTTTCATGACGACATCCAGGGTTGTCAGTTTTTTTATAGCCACTTCGTCGACTCGTCGCCAATAAAAATGAACCTTATTGAAATACGTCGCGAAAATAAAGTAGAAAAGAAAGAGAGATGCACAAAAATTAAGGGAAAAAACAAAAAGCCCTAAAATAATATTTAAAAAAATGAAAATCAAGAAGCAAATAAAAAATAAAAATGAAAGCAACTTGAAAGGAAAACAAAACTGCAGAATAAAAATCAAAAATCAAATAAAGAATGAAACCTGACAAGACAAAATTTTTATTTTTTTTTTTTGGGACGAGGAAGATCGCTACTTTTCGATGGGGAATCTTTGAAAATCAAATAAATATAGCTTTCATTTGTTTTCTAACATCATTCTTTATATTTCTGTTTCATCTTGTAAGCAAGAAACGGCAAATAAAAAAATCGTCGTGGAGCTTTTGAAAAAAGGATTGTCATTTGTTTCTTTGCATTTCGTTATTTTTTTGTTTCTTTCTGTAAGACAAAAAAATCGCCGATTTCCGGCGGGAAACCTTTGGAAATCGCGTAAGTCAAGCTTTCATTTGTTTCTCTGCATTTCTTAACATTTTATTCCATTTTGCAGATAAAAGGAAAACGAATGAAGAATCGAGTTTTCATTTGTTTTTTTTTGTATTTCATTAATTTTTTCTACGAGAAAAATTCGCCGATTTCCGACGGTAGACCTTTGGAAATCACGTAAATCAAGCTGTCATTTGTTTCTTTGGATTTCTTAACTTTTTTGTTTCATTTTGCAGATAAAAAGAAAACAAATGAAGAATCGAGCATTCACTTGTTTTTTTTTTTGCATTTCATTAGTTTTTTGTTTCCTTCGGTAAGAAAAAAATCGACGATTTCCGACGGGAAACATCTGGAAATCACGTAAATTAAGCTTCCATTTGTTTCTTTGCATTTCTTAACTTTTTAGTTCCATTTTGCAGATAAAAAGAGAACAAATGAAGAATCGAGCTTTCACTTGTTTTTTTTTTTTACATTTCATTAATTTATCGTTTCTTTCTGTAAGAAAAAAATTGACGATTTCCGACGAGAAACCTTTGGAAATCACGTAAATCAAGCTTTGATTTGTTTCTTTACATTTCTTAACTTTTTTGTTCCATTTTGCAGATAAAAAGAAAACAAATGAAGAATCGAGCTTTCACTTGTTTTTTTCTTGCATTTCATTATTTTTTTTTCTTTCTGTAAGAAAAAAATCGACGATTCCTCTGGAAATCACGTAAATCTAGCTTTCATTTGTTTCTTTGCGTTTCTTAGTTTTTTTGTTCCGTTTTGCAAATAAAAAGAAAACAGTAAAGAATCGAGCTTTCATTTGTGTTTTTGTATTTCATTAATTTTTTGATTCTTTGCATTTCTTAACTTTTTGTCCCATTTTGTAGATAAAGAGAAAACGAATGAAGCTTCCACTTGTTTTTTTTTTTGTATTTTATTAGTTTTTTTTGTTACTTTGCATTTCTTAACTTTTTTGTCCCATTTTGTAGATAGAAAGAAAACGAATGAAGAATTCAGCATTCACTTGTTTTTTTATTTCATTAGTTTTTTGTTTGTTTCTGTAAAAAAAAACGACGATTTCCGATGGGAAGCCTTTGGAAATCCCGTAAATCAAGCTTTCATTTGTTTATTTGCATTTCTTAACTTTTTTCTTCCATTTTGCAAATGAAAAGAAAACAATGTCCCATTTTGTAGATAAAAAGAAAACGAATGAAGCTTTCACTTGCCTTTTTTTGCATTTCATTAGTTTTTTGTTTCTTTGCATTTCTTAACTTTTTTGTCTCATTTTGTAGTTAAAAAGAAAACAAATGAAGAATCGAACATTCACTTGTTTCTTTGCATTTAATTAATTCTTTGTTTTCTTAATATATTTCGACTTTTGGGGTTAATTACTATCCTCTGCGGGAAGGAGAAAATACTTATGGTGAAGAAATTCACGTTTTCAGACGGGAACTTTTGAAAATCAAATCAAGCTTTTGTTTCTTTGTATTCAATTATTTTTTTTTTGCGAACAAGAAAAAATCTCCGCTTTCCGAAGCGACGCGAATCCCTAAGCTTAACTTTCATTTGTTTCCCTGTTTCATTTTGGAACCAAAAGGTAAATAATCAAAATCGAACTTTCTTTTGTTTCTTTGCATTTCTTTATTTATTTATTTATTTGTTTTTTTTTATAGAGAAAGAAATGCGACGGGAAGCCTACGAAAAATTAGACAAATTAAGCTTTCATTTGTTTTTCTGTTTCTTTTTGTAAATAAAACTTAAATAAAAATAACAAAAGAAAAGCGAATTTTCATTTGTTTCTTTGCGTTTAATTACTTTTGTAAACAAAATAACATCTCCGTTTTTCGACGGAAGGCCTTTGAAAAATCAAACAATTGGAGCTTTAATTTGTTTTTGAATTTCATTACTTTTTGGTTTCTCTTCGTAAGTAAAAAATAACAAATGAAAAATCGCCGATTTCCTTCGCCAAACTTTAGAAAATCGAACTTTCATTTGTTTCTTTGCATGTGATTATTTTTTGTTTCCTTCCGTAACCAAAAAATTCGACGATTTGAAAATCGATTTTTCAATTGTTTCTTAACATTTTCCTAGTATTATTTTTTGTTTCTTTTTGTGGGAAAGAAATCGCTATTTTCCGTCGGGAAGTTTTTGAAAATCAAATAAATCAAGGTTTCTTTCATTCGTTTCTCTGAATTTCATTATTGTTTTGTTTATCTTTGCAAGAAACAAACGAGAAATCGGCGCGAATTTTCGAATATCGAACTTTCTTTTGTTTCTTTACGTTTCATTACTCTTTTGTTTCTTTCTGTAAAAAAAATTGAAGCATTTATTTCTTTGCATTTCTTAATTTTTTGTTTTTTTTTTTTAGGTAAAAAAAATAAATGAAGAATCGAGCTTTCATTGTTTCCTTGTGTTTCATTATTTTTCATAGCCCGTTGTAGGTGGTGCAATGGAACTAAGGGATAACGCACGAGGTTACCTCCTCACAGTCTACTGGGGGATAACCACCCAGTAAGTTTCAGGAATGCCATATAACGACCCATCCGGATATAACGGGTTATCAGATAAATAACTAATTTTAATCAAAAACTGCACTGACGTTTAGCTATCGAATTGGCAGATTGTTACCGACTGTTCATTTAGCGATATTATTATTATTACAGAATCATTAAAGTGTATGTGAATAATTGACTCTGCACTAGCCTGAATTTTAATTCTTCGACCGGCGCACCATAAAAGTTCACACCACCGAAGTTAACAATCCTCTGACTCTCGGAAACTTAATTATTTTTTTTCTTGCCACTTACGTAACTGGGAATTTTAACAAGTTTAGACTAAAAATTCTTGAGCCTTGAATCATTTTAAGTCAGAGACAATGTCGCTCTAATTACACAATGTATTACTAAATAGTTATTTTTTTTTATGTATTCAAACGAACCCACCACCAGTCAACAAGAGGAAATAAATTTTAAGTTTGAACTTAACTTTACAATTGGTACCTGACACCTATTGGTGGATGTAAATCGGTAAGGAGGATAGGTACCGGGTAGGCTAATCTGACAGCGCAACTAGGAAGGTTCCGATTTAATTGAACACGACGCTACATGATATTAATAATTAGATATCCAAATGAACTCTTCCTTAACGCATTACCATGCTGATTACTTTCGTCGAAAACGAAGTTATGAGTAAATTTTTTTGTGCGTGACAAAGTCGTGATTGATCGTTGAATAATAAATTACGTACTTGAAAATGAATTCAAAACTAATTAAACGGCGCCGCAAATGATTTATTGGAATGCACTCCATGACGTTCCAATTTTGTTGCTGTCGATATTCACAATTAAAATTTTTATTACGCCCACGTTTATAAATAATCAATGTTTCGTGCACTGAATTAATTCTGGTTGGTCCTGAAAACTTGTCGTCCGATTTTTTGAAATTTTAAAGCTCGTTAATAATTAATCAATTAGTATATACCTATAACGTTCTCTTTGGAATACTGCCAACCACAAACGATTTTCTGTAAAATAAAATTGATTTAGTAATTCGATTTAATTTGCCCAACAGCAATCAAGATATTATAAAGGCTAACAAATTTTCGAGTCGTCTGTAAATAATAATTTGTTGCGTTTTAATCTTTGCGGCAAAAGTTTTCGAAAAAATTGTTTTGTTTTCTAGAGCTTTTAAAGAAATTGTTCTTATTTTATAGAAATTACCTTTGTTTCCTCTAATTTATTAAATACGGGCAAATTAAAATTAATCAAATTAAGTCATCTAGCTTGTTTCTTGAAATTTATTTTAAAAAAATTGTTTTCTAGAAATGGCGTTCTCGTTTTCTAAAATTACGCTTGTTCCTAGAGCCTCCCGAAAATTTCTTTGTTTTCTAAAAATTGCTTTTATTTTTTAAAACTTCTCGATCATTTTCTTTTAGTTTCTTTCTAGAGCTTTTCTAGGGTTGCTTTTGTTTTCTAGAAGTGGCTTTTGTTCACTAAAATTCTCAAACTGATCTGTTTGTTAAAAATTCCTTTTGCTTTCCAGAGCATTTCGAGAATTGGTCAATTTTTAAAACGTCTTGATGAATTTCTTTTGTTTTCTAGAGTTCTTCGAGGACTGCTTTTATATTCTAGAAATTGCTTTTGTTTGCTAAAATTTATCGAGGAATTTCTTTCTTTCAGATCATTTAAAGAAATCGTATTGTTTTCTAAAATCTACTTAACAAATTCTTTTGTTTTCTATAAGAGCTTTTAAAAAACAGCTCTTTTTGTACTTTTTCTAAAAAAATCGCTATAGTTAAATACTTACTTACTTTTTTTTTAGAACTCTTTGAGGGTTGTTTTCGTTTTCCAAAAGCAGCTTTTGTTTACCAATATTTCTCTAATAAATTCAGCTTTTAAGGAAACTGCTTTGTTTTCTAAAATGTATCAAAAATTTCCCTTCGTTTTCCAAAGCTATCAAACTTAGCTTTTTGTTAAAAATTCATTTTGTTTTCTAGAGCTTTTTAAGGACTGCTTTCGTTTTCTTTCGTTTGCTAAAATTCCCAAAGGAATTTCTTTGGCTTCACAAACTAAAATTTATTTAAATTTCTTTTGTATTTTGAAAGTTTTTAAATGTTGTTTTCGATTCATTTTTAAAATTTTTCTATAAATTTATTTTGTTTCTAGAGCTTTTCGAGGATTACTCTTGTTTTCTAAGCTAACGTTCTTTTTTAAATTTTTAGAGAAGTTTCATTGGTATTCCGGAAGTTTTGAAAAAACTGCACTGTTTTATAGAATCTATGATGAAACCCTTTCATTTTCTAGAGCTTTTATATAATCGCTTTTATATTCTAGAAGCTGCTCAAAATTACTCAAGAAATATCTATTGTTCCTAGAGCTTCTCGAGCATTTCTTTCTAGAATTTGATTTTATTTCCTAAATTAGTCGATCGTAGTTTTCATTTTTTTCTAGAGCTTTTCGGGGTTGCTTTTGTTTTCTAGAAGCAGCTTTTGTATTCTATTTTAAAGAAACTACTTTGTTTTTCAAAATTACTCGAGAAATATCTTTTGTTCCTACACCTTTGTTTCTGGAGAATTGCTTTGTTTTCTAGAAATTTCTTTTTTTTATTTGTTTCTAGACATCTTCTAAGGTTGTTTTTGTTTTCTGGAAACAGCTTTTGTTCACTAAAATTCTTCAAACAAATTCTTTGGTTTGCAAAAGTAAAAACTATTTTGTTTTCTAGAATTTATTAAAAATTTCCTCTCGTTTTCCAATACTGTCAAAAGGATCTGTTTTTTAAAAATTCCTTTCGTTTTCCAGAGCTTTTCGAGAATAGTTTTCGTTGTTTAGAAATCGCTTTCATTATTAAAACTCTCCTTATTAAAACTTCTAGTTTTCTAGAGCTTTTTAAAGACTGCTTTTGTTTTCTAGAAGTAACCCTTGTTTGCTAAAATTCCTGCAGAAGTTTCTTTGGTTTCCAGAATTTTCAAAGAAACTGCTATGTTTTCTAAAATTTGTTTAAAAAAAGTCTTTTGTTTTGAGAAGCTTTTCAAGTTTCCAAATTGCTTTCATTTTGAAAATATTTTCGAAAAATTTAGTTTGTTTTGAGGGTTTTTCTTTATTTTCTAAGAAACTTTTTTTAATGTGCGAAGAAATTTCATTTGTTTTCTGGAGCTTTTGCATTCTTATATAGAATTTAAGAAAAAACAGTTTTATTTTCTAGAGTTTTTAGATAATCGTTTTTCTATTCGAGAAGCTGCGCATATTTCCCAAAACATTCAAGCAATTTTATTTTCTACAGCTTTTAAAGGAACTGCCTCTGTTATCTCGACATTCCCTTTCTGAAACATTTCAGAATTTTCTTTGGTTTTCCAGAGCTTGAAGAAACTGCTTTATATTTTCTAATTTCTAACAATTTTCCCTGAGATTTGGCCTTTGAGGAGCTCCAGGTGTAACTCTTTTCAAATGAACCCTGTAATGATTTATTTATTTCGACAACTTTTTAATCCTTACTGTGGATTCTGTTGTAAAAATTTACTGTTCTAGTTACGTATTGGAAGTAAATAAAAAATTAGTCTAAAGTAATGAAATTCTCTAAGGAGCGTGTTTCCGAATTTTCCCGTCGAATCGAAAGATAAAAGATAAAGCAAACAGCACACCCACTCTATGTATAACAGCATAAACCGTTCCAACCGCCATATTAATCAAGTCTATCTCAAATATTTTGTTTCCATACCCCTCCGACAAAACTATGCCAACGCAAATATCGTTACTCACAGCGACGAGATCAGATAACCTTTTCCTTAGGTACGTGGAAAATGGAAAACCCTTCAAAGGAAACAGTTGACATTTAAAACGTTTCCTGCATCATTTTAAGTTTCAACCTAACAGGTCAACTTTGAACTATTAAGGTACGTCTACGAGGAATCTTATCTTATGCAGCTTTTCAAATCGAAAGTCAAGATTTCTTTTGTATGTATGTTCGCAGTTTGTTCAGGTTAATTTATTTACTTATAAAGAAATTAATAAAATTGCGTGGTGAAAGGAAAAAAAAGGGTGTAATTACATTGGTCCCCCCGACGACGGTCACGTACGGGGTTAGCGTAGGTCGAATTGTCTAGTCGGGGTGTCTGGAGACTTCCCTTTTTCTGGCACGAGTTCAAAACGCACCCGGCTCCCCCAGTTTCCAGCGTTCACGCTCGAGTACGTCCCCCAGCCCCAAAGCTCTCGGACAAGTGCATTTACATAAACAATGAAATTGTTTTCAATAAGCACGAATCCTTAATTCGAACGAAGCGATGATCTATTGTTGAGAGAGGATTTGGCTCCGCGAAGTCCTGTTTGTCATTTTGCGGCGAAACTATCCGCGTCCTCGAAAAGTTCTTCGACTTTGTTTAACTAGGAACCTAAAGCTAAAGTAAGCAAATGTAAGGTACGTACTACATACAAGGAATACGAAGTCAATGACCCTCAGACAGCGCAATGAATTTATGGCATTGTTATCGATTTTCGTTGGGGATAGGATCTCGACTAAAGTTGGACGTTGGAAGACTTTGCGGTATTATCGCGGATTAACGTAATTCGAATTCACAATTATTAAACTTTATTCGGTAGTATTACTCGTGTGGACTTGTGAGCAAGTATAATCCATGATAATCCTGGTCCTTCCCTGTCTACTGATTAAACGAACAGAGAAACTACAGACCTTGCCCATTGAATTAGGACCATTAAGGATAATTATATATTTATTCGAAATAAATTTATGAATTTTTGTGATATACAGGATGACTGACAATTGTCCTGCCAAGGAAAAACCACGATAAGAAACGATGTCCGAGAATATGGGAAAATTGTTAAAAAATTCTTGGCCTTTGGTTAAAAAATAAAAGAGCGAATGAATGATATAAATGCCCTTGTAAAAGTTTTGTGGTAGGCACAGTGGCGTGGCATTGATCGTGAACTTGACCTTCAAGTGAAGTTTTACGTCAACCCCGTTTTTAGGTCAACGACCGATGCCGTGAATAGACGAACTATAAAATGTTTATTTGACAAATGCGTGCAAATCACCTGAAGCAGATTCTTCCACATATAAACATTTTTTGACAACCACAATCTAAAACAATATAATCAGTAAATACGTTCATAATTGTTAATTATTATAATTTCGTTTTGTGTGCGACGAATCATTATTAACACTAATTTAACAAATCCAACATACGTTTGCGACTCTCCATCTTGTGTTTTTGACGCACCGGTTGTGAATTGTTTCTCGTTCTACCGTAAGCATTCTATTCGTTTTAAATAATTTGTTCGACTTTGAATTAAGTTCTTAATTAATTATAAACAATAGCATAGATTTTTTTAAAAATATGATACCGTTATCTGTTCATTCATTCACGTACGCGATTTGATAAAAACTACGCATATCACCACCATTATAATCAGTAAATACCTTCGTAATCTGTTAATTATTATAAATTGGTTTTGTTTGTGGCGAATTATTATTAACACTAATCTATTAAAAGTTTAACAAATTCAAGATGCGCTTGCAACTCTCCATCCTGTATTTTTGACGCACCGGTTGTGAATTGTTTCTCGTTCTATCGTAAGCATTCCATTCATTTTGAATAATTTGTTTGACTTTGAATTAAGTTAATAATTAATTGTAAACTGTACCATGTTTTTTTTTTAATACGAACCCGTTATCTGTTCATTCATTCACGTATGCGATTTGATTAAAAACTACGCATATCACAACCATTGTAATCAGTAAATACCTTCGTAATCTGTTAATTATTATAAATTGGTTTTGTGTGTGTCGAATTATTATTAAATATTTCTATTAAAAGTTTAACAAATTCAAGATGCGCTTGCAACTCTCCATCCTGTATTTTTGACGCACCGGTTGTGAATTGTTTCTCGTTGTACCGTAAGCATTCTATTCATTTTGAGTAATTTATTCGACTTTGAATTAAGTTCTTAATTAATTATAAACAGTACCATAGATTTTTTTAAGAAATATTATCCCGTTATCTGTTCATTCATTCACGTACGCGATTTGATTAAAAACTACGCATATATCCATAAACGGTTGTACATAATAAAATATTTAGATTCTAAAACTTATCGGCGATGAATTTCTAATAAATTGTATAAATTATGACATGCATCCACGTACGCGATTTGATCGAAAATTATACGCATAACATACATAAACAGAGAGGAAACAGTACTTAGCGCATATCGTGAGCCCTCGGACGTTATATATGACCACATTTAAATCCTTGCGATTTTTTTGTGAATGAAGCAGCTGGTACATTCCGCTCTAGTAAATAATCCGCAAGAATTAACAAACGATTATTTACACAATCATTTGCGGATTACTAATAATTACGTCGCTTAAAAGAAACGAATTGAGATGTATGTCAAAGTCGCACTGTGTGCAAGCGAGTAGTCAATAAAATATTATACTGCCGCATTTATAGAACGTGGCGTCGTATTTGGTAAACATTTTCCCGTAATAAGTGGCCTTATGGTTTGTTTTTTTGGAGGAACAATTGTCAGTCACTCTGTATGTGCATACCGACATTCTTTTCAATTCATTATTGATATATGTCAATAATTATAAAAACCTACTTTGTTCATAGTAAAAATAAAAATTCGTTACCTTCTTTTGTTTTCGAGTTGTAAATAAAATATACGCAGCAAGTTAACGAGCGTTCATTGAAAAATTCATCAAGTTGGTTTTGATTTTTTAATGAAGGGAGGTAAAGCTAAAAAGGGGTGACTGCTTGAATCCATTGACGTTTAAACGAATGACAGTTGTCAAATATCAATCAGTCAGTCAATTATTCATTAAGCGTCTTGTTCACGTGGTGGAATATGCTAAGTATACAATACGTTTGATTTTGAGGTAATTTCTTAAATATTTTTCCCGTAATATGTGACATCCATTTAAATGCCTTACCGCTTTTTTTGACGGAATAATTGTCAGTCACCCTGTATGTGCATACCGACGTTTCTTTCAATTCCGTATTGATGTACGTCAATAATTACAAAAATCAATTGTTGCTTGTGCTCTATGGATCCCTTGGCTCGTGTCCTGCCCGTGGACTTTACACCACTGTTTGTTCATAGTAAAAGTAAAAATTCGCTACCTTCTTTTGTTTTCGAGTTGTCAATAAATAAATTGTCAAAATGACTTAATTAATCATTTTCTAGTGTTAATTTGTTTTAGTCAATTAATCATTTTTATTAAGCGGTATTATTAAAAAAAAAAGAGAATTCTTGTTGTGTTCCTAATTAAATATAAGTGGACATGTTAGATGGCGCTTATTCTTTGAAGTTTCACGTTTGAGACTTCGATCTAATTTCACTTTTGCGCGTTATTGGTTTTAGATGAAATTAAAATGTCTGCTTTTTTTCAAATGCGTTCGTTTTCGTAATAATAAAATTGAGAGCATTTTATGACGATGAGGCCAACAAATGGGGTAGTAGTAGTTCCGCCTTTTTTCAAAATTCTCATAATAGGTTTAGCATAAATTAGACAACGGGAAAATTTCTTTTTTTTTCATTCTACAAATGAGCATTAAGCGCGTTTTTGATTTAAAGATGATGAAACCCAACAGATGGCGTCAGTTGGTCGTCTCACGCCTTCCTTAGTGTTGGAAAATTTAAATAACGAAGCAACTTTTTTGTTTTTGTTATTAAGTTTACTTTTTATTTCAACTATTTTCATCCTTATTTCTTTAAATTTATAAAATTTAAAAATAGCGAGGCAGAAAGTTTGATTTTTTTGTTTCTAGATGGCGGTGGAAGTACTATTAGTATCACTTTTTCAGTAATATTTTATTAACGTCAGTTGGTACCAACATTTTCAGTTTTACAATATTTACAAAGCGGCAAACCAAAAATTGTAATTTACTTTTCGTTTTCGTGATTTTCGATAGCATTAGGTGGCGCCATCTTTATTTCAGGCATTGCAACATTAAAAAAAAGCGAAGCAATAATTTGATTTTTTTATTGGCTCGAGATGGCGCTGGAAGTATTTCTTTTGTTTTTCAACATTATTTCATGAGCAACTGGTGATGCCCCCTATTATTTAAATTTAAAAAGTTGCCAACCAAATATTATAAAAAGAAACTAAATTTCGTGTCAATTTAAAACCTAATCCAAATGAAAATTGCATGATCTACGATTATTTCAATTTTTAATACTTTTTAACATCTGCAGCTTTTATGAATTATGTACTTTCTAAGTCCCGACTCTAAATTTACTGTCCTCATTACGAGAAAGCTTCAGAATTTCAGAACTCGAACATAATTTTAATTAATTAAAAATGTTTTTAGGATTTACGGTTCCACAGGGGGGTGAACGGGTCCCGTCACGCTCCCGCCGGTTTCAGGAAATAACCGGCGGCGCGGCGGTGGTAACTTCAGGATTTCAGTATTGGCCTAGATCGTGACTCGAAGGGATGTCGCTGCGCTTATTGACCGGAACTCGCAGAAATTTGCGTCCGTCAACGTCATAACTGACGGCTTTCCGTGTCTGGCGCGTCTTAATTTGCGATTACGGAAAGTTACGTTCATGCAGACACACCTGGAGCCCTCTATGTGTAACTGCTGAACTAAAGAAAGCTCTCTCCTAGACGCCCGGAGTTTTCCGTGTCTAGCGTCTTCATTTGAGGTTACGGAGAGTTACATTTACACCCGGAGCCATCTATGTGTAATTGCTGAACTAACAAAAGCTCGGAGTTTTCCGTGTCTAGCGTCTTCGTTTGCGGTTAGGGAAAGTTAAATTTACGTAGACACATCTGGTGCCATCTATGTGTAATTGCTGGACGAACGAAAGCTCTTTCCTAGACGCCCGGAGTTTTGCGTCTTTAGCGTCTTCATTTGCGTTCACGGAAAGTAACATTTAGGCACGCCCGGAGCCCTCTGTGTGGCATTATTGAAATAAAGAAAGCACCGGACTGCCGGAATAGTCCGTGTTTGCGGTTACGCAATGCAGAGGGCCCTCGGTGTGTGATTGCTGAACTAACGGCGCCCGGAGTTTTAGTAGAGCTAATTTACGTAAGGTGGCGCTGTACGGGTGATTTCAAGCTTTGTATAAATTCTTTTGCAAACGATTTTAGTTCGTTTCTTTAGAGGTTTAATGAAATGTAAAAATTAAAATTTCTCTTTTCTATTCGAGGTGTTTTCTTTAGACGACGAATAACAACTTTTAACTCAATAATGCATGCAAAAGTGTTTGTTCTTTGAAGTGTTGCGTGTTCGCTTACAAATCTATAATTTTCCACCTGCAATATTTTTCTATTTATACAAATTATTTATGCGTCATTACCACGCACGTTCTAGAAAGAACGAAATTATTTTGTTTATTAAGGAAACTCTTGATTTGCAAAGGGTTGGGCGAAAAGCTTTCATTTCTGTATTTTATTTGAGAGTGTATTTGCTCGAACATATTTTTAACAATGAACCTCGTTAGACGAAGCACTTGAAATTCATAATGATAACAACGGTCGCGCCTTTTACCGGAGGACGCGCATTAATCAGTTATTTATTATCTCGACGGGAAATCGATGTTGTTCGCGGACTCGAACACTTTAAACTTCAGTTAAATTTAAATCGACGAATATTTACATCCCAGAAGGGAGGAGCTTTTTTTTTATTGAGAGATAAGATGAATCGTCCGGAAAGAAATTCGGTTAAGCAATCGCAGTAAATAATTCGTCTCAAAACCAGATCTAAGGGTCGCCAAATTGTATGCAATTACCTAAACAGATACAACTAAAAATAAATTCAGCTTGTAAACTTTATTTTTATTTTATTTATTTATTTATTTACTGCGTAAGTCTTGTTGGTCATTGGGATTGCGGTGGAGTTCTCGAACTACTCTTTTGTTGTGAGGCCCCTATTAGGGCCTGCTCAGGGGGCCCAATGCAATACAAGCGACTTATTTAAATGTTTCTATTTCAACAGAATTAATTTTATCAAAGTGCTATAGATTAATCAATATCTACAGAGTGACTGACAATTCTTTCGCCAAAAAAAGAAACGACGAAGAGAAGCGATATCCCAGATTGTGGGAAAATGTTAAAAATATGTCTATGTACACTTCTGTGCAATAGAAAGTAGTTTTCAGTCACATTCGTTTATCTCGCGACGAAAGAACTTCAAAAATAAACGAATGTGACTGAAAATTACACGCAACTGCCCTTAAAGTCGTTTCGAGCAATGCAAATGTACTCTTGTGCGTCGTGAATTAAAAGTGTTTGAGTGTGTGCGTTGTAAAAACCCACGGGATGAAAAAATGCCAACGTAGACTATTACGGGTAAAACAAGTCGAATTTTGAGTACTTAAACTGCCGAGTTAAATACGAGTTTAATCGAGTACTCGAGTCCCTTGATCTGGATCGAGTCAAGAGATTCGAGTCCAGACTCGATTCTTTTATAAAAGTACTCGAGTTGACTCGATTCTTAAAAACGGTGACTCATTACTTTCAAGGCTTTCATTTGATTCGATGCCCAAAGGTACTCGTTCTAGTCGAGTAACTATCGCGTCAGCGAATAGCAAGTCAATTTGAGTACGATTGAAGTACCGAGTACCGACTTTGTGCGTATGCAACGGAGAACCAGAGTCTGCCAAGTTTCAAAGAGTTAATTCTAATGTTATTTAAGGTTTATTTACTTGTATTACTCGGAGTTATTTTATAAGCTGTCAAATGTAATGTAGTTTTCAGTCACATTTGTTTATTTCGTACCGAAAAAACTTTAGAAATAAACGAATGTCACCGAAAATTACACGCAACTGCTTTTAGGATCGCTTCGAACAATGCAAATTAACAAACCTTTAGTTTTGTATTGTTGAGCAATTAAAGGTGTTTGAATGTGCGTTGTAAAAACCTACGCGACGAAAAAATGTCAACGTAAACTCTATTACGGGTAAAAGAAGTCGAATCTTGAGTACTCAAACTCAAAGACATTGCCTGACAAACCCTAAATATGGATGGCTTCCTCTCATACCAACTTTTCAGATTGCCATCGAAAGTTACTCTTTTTGACATATATATATGAACCTCTGCTACGGCCAATAGGGTTGACAAGAAGAGACTGAAGACGTAGCCATGTAGATTAATATTCAATTGTTTCATTTCACGCCAACTTGAGAAATCGTATCTAATGCTCTTTGAAATCATTCAGAGTTGAGTCTCTCTTATTATAGTTGAGTTTCTCTTACTATCTTTGGCAAGGAAGACTAGATTTCTGGTAAGAGAAAGAAAAGATGTTTGGACATTCAACTGCTCCTGTGGACATAGTCTGACAACCTTCTCTGTACAAATAATAACTAATGTAGATTGAAGTAATTCATTTACAGTTGGATCTCTCTTACCATATTTGGCAAGGAAGACTCGATTTTGATTGGGACATTCAACTGCTGTGGCCCTATGAGTCTTTCATACGGTGAGGGCTCCTGTTGACATCCTCTGGCAACTCTATCCGTCCAAATCGTATCTAATGTCCCTTAAAGTCATTTAGAGTTGGGTCTCTCTTATCAGCTTTGGTAAGGAAGACTAGATCGATTGCATTTGGTTGGGATATTCAACTGCTGTGGCCCCATAAGTCTTTTATAAGATGGAGGCTCCTTTTTACAACCTCTGGCAAACTCTAGCCTCCAAATCGTATCTAATGTCCCTTGAGTGTCTTTTACTATTCTTGGCAAAAGAAAGAGAAGATCGAGTGCACATCTTTGGACTTTCAATGCTATGGCCCCATGAGTATTTCATAAGACGGAGGCTCCTGTGGACATACTCTGACAACCCTCTCTGTTCAAAGGGTATCTACTGTAGATTGAAGTCTCTCTTACCATCTTTGGCAAGGAAGACTAGATCGACTGCATTTGATTGGGACATTCAACTGCTGTGGCCCATGAGTATTTTATAAGGATAACAACGGTCTCACTTTGAACACCTGCTTTGACAGGTATACAACTAAAGCATTACGATAGGAAAAAATGCAAACCCCGTGTTAATAATTTGGAAAATTAAAATGTTAACTACGCAATTACAGTTTCAATCATTAGGTCAAAGAACGATTGCAAGATGTCACGCCTTAGACATTTCAATAATACTGTTCCGCTACCAATGAGCTTGAAGAAGTCCTTTTGCAAGGGCAGACGAAACGTCGGTAATAGAAAAATTAGTGTCCCGGTACAGTAAAAGCCTTTAGAGAAGAATGATGTCTGCCTTGGAAACTTCAATTTAATGTAAAGCAGCAATCAATTTCTTGAATCATTCTTCTTTTAATCTGGAAGTGAGCATCATTTATTTTACTAATTTGCTTTTCAAGCATTCCTTATTAACTGTCAAACTTGTCTTGGTTAAATGTCGGCAATTAAGTTTCTGTAAAACATCCTTCATAAAGAGTTTATTTTTTTAATCTCACCAGATGAGTACAAACATCAGTTGTTTATTTTAATTACCATGCTTTTCTTATTTTTTTTATTATCTGTCAAATTTGTCAAAATGAAATGTCTATGAAAGGGTATTTAATTGTCTGAAGTATCCTGTATGAAGAGGTTAATTCTTTTTCATTCTCTAATGAGGTGAGTACAAATTTCGTTGTTTTCCTAATTTTCATGCGGTTCATACTTTTTATTAACTGTAAAACTGTCAAAGTGAGCACAAACATCAGTAGTCTTACTTACTTACTTTAAATTGTCTATCAAACTTATCGAAGTGAAATATCGATAGAGCAGGAATCAATTTTTTGAAACGTTATGCTTCAAATATCGTTGTTTTATTAATTTTTATACTATGGATATTTTTTTTTATTAATTATCAAACTTATCAAGGTAAAATGTCGCCAAAACAATCAAAAGCGTACTTTATAAGAGTTCTTTTCTTAAATTGGGGGTTAGCACAAACAACAGTTATCTTCTTTTCATGTCTTTTGAGATTATCTGTCAAACTTGGGAAAGTGAAATATCGATAAGGCAGGAATTTTTTCGACATTTTTTAAAATATTCTTCTTTTAATCTGGAGGTGAGCCTACTGCTACTAATTAATAAATTGTTTATTAATTGTCAAACTTATCATGGTCAATTGTTGGCATTTAAGTTTCTCAAAAACATCCTTTAATAAAGAGTGATTATTTTTAATCTCATGAGGCAAGTATAAACGTCAATTGTTTATTAGTTACCAGACTTTTCTTATTTTTTTTAAATATCTGTCAAAGTTGTCAAAGTGAAACGTCTATAAAAGAGTATTCAATTGTCTGGAGTATACTTAATAAATACGTTATTCTTTTTTCCTTCTCTAATAAGGCGAGTATATATATCGTAGTCTTCCTAATTTTCACACTGTTTATATTTTTGTATTAACTGTCAAACTTATCAAAGTAAAATGTCGACAAAAACAAACGAGTGTCTGGAAATCGCCCTTCATAAGAGTTATTTTTTAAACTGGAGATGAGCGCATATATCAGTTGTCTTCTTAGTTACAGTACTTTTAATTTTTTTTAAATTATCTGTCAAACTTGTCAAAGTGAAGCAGCAATCAATTTTTGAAGCATTCTTTTTTTTTAACCTGGAGGTGAGCTCGAATATTAATTGTTCTACTAATTTGCTTTTCATATTTTCTTTATTACCTGTCAAACTTGTCACAGTCAAATGACAATTAATTTTTTGAAAAGCATCTCTTTACAAAGAGTTTAATTTTGTTTAATTTCATAAGGCGAGTACAAACATCGGTAGTAACTAGTTTTTTTAATTTTTTTAAATTATGTACTAAACTTGTCAAAATGAAATATTCATAAAAGAGTAAAGTATAAAGAGGTTCTTTTTCTAATCTGGAGTTGAGCACAAACTTCAATTGTTTCTTTAATTCTTATACTTTTCACATTCTTTTTGTTAATGTCAAGCTTGTCAAACTAAAACATCGACAAATTTGACAATTTACTAAATTCTTCACTAACTGTCAAACTTGTCATGCTCAAATGTCGGTAATTAAGTTTCTGAAAAGCTTCCCTTATAAAGAGTTACTCACGAGGCGAGTATTAACATCAATTGCTTTCAGTTTAGAGGTTTTCCTTATTTTTTTTTTTAATTATCTGTCAAACTTGTCAAAGTGAAAAGTCTCTAAAAGAGTAACCAATTTTCTGAAGTATCCTGTATACAGAGATTATTTGTTTTAAACTTTTTCTAACCTCGATTTGGGCACAAACTCAGGCGTTTAATTCTTATACTTTTCACATTTTTTTTATTAACTGTCAAACTTGTCAAAGTGAAATGTCGACGAAAGAACAATTCTATGCTTTTTATTTGTTGTCTTTTTTGTTGCAAAATTGCGAATAATTGTTGTTGAATGTCATAAATAAATAAATAAAAATTACAGTGAGATTACATCTAGAACACTTGGAGCGATTATTAGAAGCTGACATAACTAAGCTTTTCGATTCTTAGATCGCTTCTTCCGATTCTTAGACTAGACTGAATTCCTGCAAGAGGTTTTAGGAAAATACACATAAAGTAAATCCCTTCGACTTCGTGCCAGATTCCACGTACCGCAAGTGTACACATAACTCCGAGCTAATTAGTTTGACCTACTTCGCCCTTAAAAACGCCAACCCCACGTTATAGTACTTGCGTAAACTAATTGTATAGCTTTCTGCTTTACAGGTAAAATAAATCACGCGACCGGAAATTATTGGTTTTCCTGCGGCAACCATAAGTAAACGTCGCTTTTAGATGCGTTTTTGATACCCTTAATTTACCCATCGAATTTTTTTATCGCGTTACCACCCTGCGTACATTTTTTTCCGGGGGGTTATCACTTTAATAAAATCGGCGACGTTTGAAGCGAATGTTTGCCATCAGTTTTCTTTTTTTATTTATTTTCGCCGGAGACAAACTGTCGCGCGCTTGAAGAGCTAAGAATAGCTCTGGAAATTCGTTATTATTTTCTTTTCCAGCTTTTCTTTAATATTAATGGAAGCGGAATGGAAATCGTTTCATCTTTATTGAAATAATTGTCTTCGCTTGCGTAGGATGGAACGTGTAATTATCTCTTCGTTATAGTCAAAAGGGATTACAAGATTATTTTGCTTATTATTTTTCGTCAATTCTTTGATATTTATAACCACGTTCGATTTTAATTTTAAAATTAACTTAAAGCAAAAAATGCTAGTCTTATAAGGCCCGAGCTTTTTAAGCTTGTCTTAGCACTCAGCGGCTGTGACCGCCTTACAAATCGTCGACAATACAGAAAAATAAAAGGAAATAAGTTATTGTTAACTTTGTAAGTTATAAATTATGTGATCCAGACTCCTTCCTTGCTCTCTCCACCTTGTAAAATATTAAGTTTCCCGTTTTGTGTTTCTATAGTGGCTTGGTCATCGAGAAACCACGTAGCGCGAGTTATCATTTATGTAACCGGATCTGCCCCGCACGTAGGTTCAATAATTAATTCGGGGCCCGCAAAGTTTATCTTGCGCCTTTCTAATTTGCGAACGCACGTTTTGGTCGTTGCTCTATTTGCGGCAGAATTCGATCTCTCTCTCTCTCTCCCTGAAACTTAATTAATTTCAGACGGTCATTTTTCTTGGTCAGATTTAGGGTTGCCAGGGGATTCCTTCCTCTTTTGAACATTCCTGTAATGATCCAGTAAACCTTACCGGAGAGAACGAGAATGAGAATGATGAGGTACCCATCTCTAGAGTGTCTCCAAAGTCTCGTATTAGATGGAAAAATTGAATAATTATATTCTCTGTGGCTATTCGGATAGATAGTGTTGCCCCCATCTTATGAACTACTCATGGTGAATGACTCACCATAACAGTTGAATGTCCAAGCATATTCAGAGATGGTAACTCTAAATGACTTCAATTGACATTATTTCGCTTTGGACAGAGAGGGTTGGGTTGGGTCCACGGGAGCCCCCGTCTTATGAAATACTCATGGGGTTGAATGTCGAAACATGTGCCATCAATTTTCTCTTTCTTTTGCCAAAGCTGGTAAGAGAATGACTTCAAGCTGAATCAATCCAAGGTAAAAGAAAAGAACTGACCATCTTCCTTACCAATATGAAGCATTCATTGGTCGTTTTTGTTAGACGCTAGAAACTTCAAACTCAAATTTTCCAAAGTTTTAGTTCCTTTCTGTTCTTTCTTCCAAGGACTCCTTATGTGTGTACGCGTGCAGGTGTTCAGAAATCATCAGTCTGGAATCAGTGTGCTCCAGAGCATTTAACATTTCTCTTATTCGTCTTTAAGGCAGACTCACTGCCTTCACTTCAATTTCAGTCGAAAATCTATTTGGTCAACTATTGGCGAATTTTGCTTAAACGCTTCATTTGATAGAGAATGAAAGACAGAGGAGACGAAGCCGCCCATAAGTCTGTTAGATTTAACCAATGAGGAATCAGCCCAGTTAAGGCAGTATGTGGATGTCCTGCTTCTTGGTTGACACTTCATTCACTAGTAACCCCACCCCTTCCGCCTCTCACCAATTAGATTCCGTATCAACGTTTCAACCCATGAAACTTTAATTACTGTCAGACTTACCATTCTCTGTAAGCCAGAGGGTTTGTTCTTGGTTGATGTTTGAACATATCTAGACCACCAGATAGCAGCACGTCAAATCTGATGACAGCTCAATAGCAAGTAATATTGTCAAAATGTGACAAATGCTTGTCGTGTAGAGAATTTTTGTTTACCCAATGTCCTTCAGCTTCAAACTATCGTCCTTCACTGTCAATGCTTTTTCCAGCCAATCCTTCACTGTCAATGTTTTTTTCCAGCCAATGTAATTGTTTATGTCCTACAGTTGGTTTCTTTCGATAGACTTCATTTCTAATCTTTCTGAGGAACCTCATTTCGACTGTGTCAAGTTTATTTCTTTGTCTCTACTTCTCATCCAACTCGTGCTGGCAATGACACAAAACGGAAGGAAAGGCGACTGAAACAAAGGAGTGGCCGATATACTAATTACTATTGTTCAATGAAAGGTCAGCTCTAGAGAGTAGAGTTAGAATGAAGATCTATTTTCGGTGGCGTAGCAAGAAGTTACCGCGTCTTGGATCCTAGCCAAACAACGTTTTCTTTAGGAAATATGTTGCAAAGTCGGTCTTGATCGCAATAGATTCCTCGAGCATTCTCTGGACAACAGCTGTTTCGGCCCCCTTTGGACAAAAATCGGCGTGACCTAAACGGTTATTTTTAAGACATCCATGATTGTACATATTGTTGGGTAATCCAGTCTCGGCGGTAGGTCCAAAAGTGTGTCTTGCTATGTGGCTAATCATGTTTATTTTCTATCTAAATATTTCGCTTGTTTAGATCTTCATAAACGTTCAATTAACCTTTAGGAGTATCTATAAGAAAAGGGAAAGAAATTGCCGCAATGGACATCTCCTGGCAACCCCAAAATTAATCACGTAATTGTGGAGACAAGAATGATCAGGGATGATAGAGACCAATAGGAAGAGAAAAGGAAACTTCCACGCGACATCTCCTGGTGGCAATGTTGAATCTAATCGCGTAATTGTGGGATCTAACTCGCGAGTGTCCTCTATGATTAATCAATCCTAAATTTCATCACACGAAACGAGGACGACGACTGTGTATACTTAGACATCTAACTCTCGAACGTCTAAGTCTTGTCACTAAGCAAGTCATCCACCAGAAGTGACGTTAGGAAGGGAGGAAGAGAAGACATTGCCTGATAAACCCTAAATCTACAGGGAAGAGAGGAAAAGAAGACATTGTCTGATAAACCCTAAATCTGCAGGTTTCTCTCTCATACCAACTTTGTAGATTGCCATCGAAAGTTGTTCTTTTTGATATACATATGTTGGGGTGTTCAGTATATGAACATCTGCTACGACCAGGAGGGTTGACAAGAAGAGAGAAACAACTTTCGATAACCTTATCCGAAGGCGTGGCCGTGTAGATTAATATTCAATTGTTTTGTTTCACATCAACTTGAGAATTCATATGTAATGCCCTTTGAAATCTTTTAGGGTTGGATCTCTCTTACCATCTCTGGCAAGAAAGATTGCATTTGCTTGGGACATCCAATCGCTGTGGCCCCCATGAGTATTTCATAAGATGGGGGCTCCTGTTGACATCCTCTGGCAACCCTATCGTCCAAGTTGTATCTAAGGTCCGTTGAAATCATTTAGAGTTGGGTCTTTCTTACAATATTTGGAAAAAGAAAGAGAAGATCAATTGCGCATGTTAGGACATTCAACTGCTATGGCCCCATGAGTTTCCAAATCGTATCTAATGCCCCTTGAAGTCGTTTAGAGCTGAGCCTCTCTTACCACCTCTGGCAAGAACGACTAGATCGATTGCATTTGCATGGGACATTTAACCGCTGTGCTCCCCATGAGTATTTCATAGGCTGGGGGCTCCTGTTGACATCCTTTGGTACCACAATCCATCCAAATTGTATCTAATGTCCCTTGAAATCATTTAGAATTGGGTCTCTCTTACCATCTCTGGGAAAAAGAAAGAGAAGATCAATTGCGCATGTTTGGACATTCAACTGCTATGGCCCCATGAGTATTCCAAATCGTATCTAATGCCCCTTGAAGTCATTTAGAGCTGGGTCTCTCTTACCATCTCTAGCAAAAAAGACTAGATCGATTGCATTTGCATGGACATTCAACCGCTGTGCCCCCCATGAGTATTTCGTCGGCTGGTGGCTCCTGTTGACATTCTCTAGTAACACAATCCATCCAAATCGTATATAATGTCCCTTGAAATCATTTAGAGTTGGCTCTCTCTTACTATCTTTGGCAAAAAAAAGAGAAGATCGATTGCATTTGGTTGGGACATTCAACCTCTGTGGCCCCCACGAATATTTCATAAGATAGGGGCTCCTGTTAATATCATCTGGCAACTCTGGCAACCATATCCGTCCAAATCGTATCTAATGTCCGTTGAAGTCATTTAGGATTGGGTCTCTCTTACAACCTTTGGAAAAACAAAGAGAAGATCAATTGCGCATGTTTGGACATTCAACTGATATGGCCCCATGAGTATTCCAAATCGTTTCTAATGCCCCTTGAAGTCATTTAGAACTGGACCTCTTTTACCATCTCTGGCAAGAAAGACTAGATCGATTGTTTTTGCATGGGACATTCAACCGCTGTGCCCCCATGAGTATTTCATAGGTTGGGGGTTCCTGTTGACATCCTCTGGTAACACAATCCATCCAAATCATATCTAATGTCCCTTGAAATCATTTAGATTTGGGTCTTTCTTACTATATTTGGCAAAAGAAAGAGAAGATCGGTTGCACATGTTTGGACATGAGTATTTCATAAGACTGGGGCTCCTGTGAACATACTCTGACAACCCTCTCTGTCCAAATGGTATCTAATGTAGATTGAAGTAATTTAGAGTTGAGTTTCTCTTACTATCTTTGGCAAGGAAGATTAAACCAATTGTATATGTTTGGACCTTCAACTGCTATGACCCCATGAGTATTTCATAAGACGGGGATATACTCTAACAACCCTATGTGACCAAATCGTCAGATATACAAATTCGCCCCCTCCCTCCTCGGTCGATTTTGACTCGCCTCAACAAAATTAACATCTGGTCACTACGTAACTGATGGTAACTACGTCCGCAGTTACGTCACTAAAAATATGTCTTCATTCTAACTTTTCCCTTTAGATCTTTTCTTTCATCAAGTGATGGCCTGTGTTTATTTCTTCGCTTTTCCTCTATTGATAGAGAAATAAACTTAACGCCGTCGAAATGAGGTTCCTCAGAAAGATAGAGGTAAAAACACGAAGAGATTAAATAAAAAATGGAGGGAAAGTAAATATTATACCAACTGTGAAACATGAACAATGGAACAAATGTTGAAAATGATAAGCCACTGTGTCCTTTAGGTGCTTCCAAACATTTGTCTCACTGAGAAGTAAACCAAAAATTCTGTACAGGATAAGTGTTTGAAGGTGAAGACCACATTTGGCGTGCTATTACTTGGCGGTCTGTATATGTTCAAACATCGAAGAACAAATTCTCTAGTTTACAGAGAATGACAAGTCTGATAGTGACTAAAGACCTATGGGTTACACCACCAGCAACCATGGATAGCTTCGTCTCCTCTGTTTGTCACTCTTCAACGCAACTGTCACCAATTAAATTTTGACAAGGTCCAAACAAAACTATGTAGTCGACCAAATAGACTTTCGACTAAAATTGAAGTGGGTGATGGGTTTGGTATGAAGACCAATACAAGTCGAGTCTGCCTTATTTTACGATGAGGATGAATACGAGAAATCTTTAATGTTCTGGAGCAGACTGACGCTTACAGAACATCCACACTTGTAAGCACAAGGATCTATGGAAGAAAGGTAAGCATTGAACAGAAATTTTGGAAGTGTACGCAAGGGGCATTATCTTTTTATGACAAAGGGTCTCTAAAGTCCTCTTACTACTTCTGATTGATGTGGGACTGTCAAAAAGTATTTTCCCAGCTGGAAGGATTGAACAGGCTAAGCATGATTTGGGTGGTTAGTTAATCTAGGCAACTTCTTTAATTAATAATTCAATTTTAACATTTTTTGGTAAATTAAAGAAAATGTAAGATTCTGAAGGATCTCGATGGAGAGTTAAGTAGAAATCGCAAAGCCACTGGTTCTGATTTCTTAGTGAAATTTCTGATAACTTTCGTAACACTTCACTTGTTAGGCAGCAATAATGTTAACTCTAAATGGGTCAAGCCCTTTTTTTTGTGAAAATACAATAAACAACGCCTTTTGTAAATCATTGAATTTCAGGCTGCCATAAAAACTCGTTAAACTACGCTTCATTAAAATTTACAATTCCAAACAATTTATGTAATATTTGCCTCCGGTTTTAAATCAAGCTTTTATCTACCCACCTAAACTTCACCATACAACATACAACGGATGAGATTAATTAAAACTCGCATCAACACAGCGCCAGTAAATATTTGTTCGTCCTCGACCCCCCTGACAATTTTTTTAATAAATCGCCGGACTAAAGAATCACACGGCGACGACGTCGACGACGTATTCAACAGGTTCGTCGGCCGTAGTAATAATAATAATAAAGTCACCTCGAACCCCCTTGTAAAAAGCAACATTAACGACGGACGTGCTAAATAAAACCGTGTCACATGCAAAGAAAAAAGACGAGTCCGTTTATTCAGCGCCGGATTCGTTTCGAATCCGAGCCGGGACGCCGGTGCACGAGCGTCGTTTTTTGTTCTGCGACGTACGAAGGGGGAAAGCTCACCCTGAAAGCTCAAGCTCAGGACGGCGAGGGGACGTCTGTGATTGGCCCGCGCAGTCGTTTTGATGTATATAATGTTGCGAGCTCCTGAAATTCCCCATACCTGACGATTTATCCGTGTGGTTAACATAGTAGTGGGTGCAGAAAGCTCACACCAGAAGGGTAAGTTTAATCCCAAAGTATCTTTAAAATTAAAAAAAAAAAAAACACTCGGGAATTATTGACTAAATTTTGCAGTTTTTTTTTACAATAGTGAAACTAACTTTCAAGCGTCATAAAAGATAATTAATGATTGTGAATAGGTCAATTACGAACATCTTTTCTTTACAAAAAGTTCTTGTTTTTTTTTTTTATTGCGTTGATAAAATGCGCGCGGCTTTGCCGTCGAATAAACTTTTCAAAATCATTCGACTATAGTGTACATAATATATTTAATTAATTAATTAGCGTTATAGATAACTAGAGTTAAAGTATTGACTTTACTCACCTTGCGAGAAACGTACTGCACAGGGTGTACTATAAATATCGTTAAATATTCGCGCAGGCGATTCTCTTTTTCTCTATTAAAAATTGATTGAGTAATAACATTTTTTCCAAAAACGTGTAGTTTCCTTTAATACAGTCAATTATTTATTATATATTTTTTTATTTTTTGTAATTTGGCGCATTTTATTTAATTCAATAATCCAGGAAAATATCGAGCTGCAGTAACGGTTGTTTCTGAAACAACCTAATTTTCAGGAAGCAGCGGACCGAAAGCATTCTCGATCTTCTTCTTCTTTAACTTCAATCTGCTCTGATTGGTTGGCAGCTTTCCACTTTCAAGTTAACGTTTTCAATTTTGAATGTTTTGTTTTAATTATGATTTCCTTCAACCCTTGCTGCGGCCCTCCCCGCCTTCCAAAGCCAGATTTTTTTCTTTAATTTAATTTCTACATACGCAGTTTTTAATTTATGACAAAATAAAATAAATAAAGCGGGACGTCAATTTAATTCCGAGTAACATTTCATAGTGTATAAAAAAATCACAAAAAAATATTTAAGAAAATCCTTGTACGATACGCTAAAGAGTCTAACAGCCTATATAGGGTGTTTTGCAACTTCGTGAAAAAAAATATTGGCGTGTTGGACATGAGATGTGTGGCATAAATGCATCTAAATAAAAACGCGGATATAAAAACAAAATAAAACTTACCCTCAACTGATAACGCATTGACAAATGTTTAGATGCTTTCATGATCTAACAAACCCTCATCATCACAAAAATTTTGTTCGTTGATGTCTGAATCAGAGGATGACGATTCAAAGACATTTCTCTTCACCTGCTTCTTTCTCTTTTGTAACGTTTTGTTCTTCTTCTGTTCCTCGAAATTTAATTTTCTTTTCTGTCTTTTGTCCTTCTTCTGTTCCTCCAAATTTAATTTTCTTTTCTGTCTGTCATCCTTTGCTTTAAAAATGCTTTTCGTAGGAGTGGACGTTAACTCTGTAGAGTGTTGTTTATTTATTTTACTTCCAACAGTTTTTGAAGTTGATGGAGTTGGTAACGGAGAAATAACCTCAAATGAAACCTGATGCTCTTTCAGGACATTTTCAACAACGACCTTTTCAACAGTTTCAGGAGGTTCTTGCGGTCCTGCTTCATTAGATGGGTAGAAATCTTCATTACCATATGGATTACCATATGGATTAATTGGTAAAATTCCGCAAACTTCGAAACCTCTGACGGCTTTTTCTACAGTGGCCGTGGATAAATAAGCTTTCGTAAATATTTTAACGACATCGTTTGGAGTAATTTTTTGATATTTAAAGCTTTTCATATAGAGGTCACAATCTTTATGGTAGGCCTTCTTCAATGGTCCATAGAATGTTACGTCTAAAGGTTGTATTTTATGTGAACTATGTCGAGGAATGGTAAGCATATGAATTCCGTTTGCCCTACAAAAGTCGTAACTTGCTAAGGATGCATGGCTTGAATGATTGTCCAACACTAGTAAGGCTGCTTTCTCCTTACTAATTTTCATTATATCCTTGAAGTGTTGCAGCCACAATAAAAATAGTTCTTCATTTATCCGTCCAGATTTGGAGCATCCATGAATACAGCCAGGAGGTCCTTGCTTCTTAAGTTCAGGGGTTAAGCGTTGTCTCTTGTGAATAAACATAGGTGGAACATAAGAACCAGCAGCATTATTAGCACATACCACGGTTGTAGTGGTGCCCCTTTCTCCGCTAGTAGCACTTCTTATTTGCTTAACTCCTTTAGGAGCTAATATTTTAAGGGGATTTTGCACATTCGAAATCCCAGTTTCATCCACATTGTAAATATCACTAGGAGAGAAGTGGTATTTTTCTAGCAGTTCCTCCAAATTGTGGAAGAATAAATCTACTTCATCTTTGTTGAATGCTATTATCCTATTCAAACTGGTTGCTTCAGGTTGACGAAGACTAATAGACTTATGTCTCTTTAAGAAGCCTTCTAACCAGCTTTCTCCTGCAAGTTTATTTGTTTTATTAAATCTGTGTGGCACATTATTTCGACAAGCAAATTCATATGCAATTCGTTGAAAATCCGTGGGGGTTAGTCCGTAGTGACCTTTTGCCATTTTTAAAATTAGATTTTCTAACTCCTGTTCTTGTTCTTCGGAAAATGTAGACTTTCGTCCTAGTTTAGGTCCAGCATTATTTCCAGAGTAAATTCTCATACGCAGTGTTCTTCTCGGTATAGAATGAAGTTTGGCTACTTTTCTGACAGATTCTCCATTTTCAATAACTGTTAATGCAGATTGCAGTGTTTCTTGAGTCCAAGTTGCACGCTCAGTCTTTCTAATATAATTTCGCGGCATCTGTTATTACAAAAAAAATTAAAAAAATTGTTTTATACAAGCAGTTTGTGGGTAATGAAGCCCACCCGGGCTTTATTTATTAACGTTTTCAATTTTATCTCTGCAATATAAGATTTCCGTTTCGTTTTAAATATAAAAATTTGTTAAGCTACAGCCTCTTTTGTTTGGACTATGTATAAATTGTTTGCGTGTGGAAACTTGAAATGAATATTTTTATACAGAATTCCGGTTTCTTACACATTTATTCGAAAGCGCCATTTCCACGAAAAGATTTTTTTTTGTTTAATTTCGACGAAGAGAACGTTGAGTGTTGTGGTCACCTGTAAGTTATCGGATTAGTTTCCATCGTTTGGCTGGCGAGCTTTGAGCAAGTTCGCGGAGCTTTTCGCCAGATTTGATTGCATGCATCGGTAAAGTTCTGCGCGGATTTCGTCCGGAAAGGTGCGAAACGTCGCGTCGTTCGTTGGCGGGGGGTTTTATACGGCCCGATGCTTTTAGACGCGCTTAAAAGGAAAAGCTTGCTTTGTTTCAACTATATTTTATTTATGAAGCTTTCAGGCAACAAGCAATAAATATAGTTGCTATAACACATAAGTAATGATAATAAAATAACGTTGCGAAACGAATTTTAATGTTAGAGAAAAAATAGATAGGTTCAAGTTTATAGATTAACCGGATTTCTGGTTTTTGAAATTGATTATTTCCAAACAATCGTTTTATTTACAGCGCAATATATAATTTAAGAATTCCAAACACGTCAATCATTTTCGTAAGAAATATTATTGCTCGTCAGTTTGCCAAAATGCAGAGATTGATGGTTGTGTTTGATGTCTAAAATAAGTCGACGTGAGTTAATTTTTACGCGGATGGTTAACGTTACAATTTATCAATTTTTTTATTCCTTGTTTATTAATTTTTTTAAATTTTGCTATGATTACGCTCGTCATATGTATTTATAATTTTAATGAAGCTTAAACATCGTCTTGAAATTTATTTTAGCACTCGTTTCTTGTTAAAATATTTTTTCTATTAGACGAGAAACCGTTGTTTTATTTATACAGGTTGTCAGGGACTCAAGGTAAATAATGTCACGCGGTGATAGCTTAGATCAAAACAGTCAAAAAATGCTATACATTTGGTATCCTGGTTGCAACCGTTTTTGAGTTATGAAAACAATTCTTTTTTGGAAACTTGGCAGCAATGACAGTTTACATAATGACATTAATCTTACGTAATATTGACACGTTGTGTTTACGGTGTTTTAATAATGCTACTTTAGCGAACCAATGATATTTTTACAAGAAAGTTAATCCCATAATAACAATTTGATCTAATTTATTGAATTGTCTCAATCTCTTTTTTAACATTAAAGTTGAATTGAACATTACACTAATTAGAAATTACGGAAATTAAATCTGCATACTCGAAAATTAGTTAAAGAAAGTGTAGACAGATGTCACTTCACAAAAAGTTAATTAAGAAATTCTTGATTGAAAGCGCAGCCAAAAATATAATTAAACAAATTGTTACTCGCAACAAATTTATATTAGACTTTCGAAAACTTCAGTAAATTGTTTGAAGTTGGCGCTACCAAGGACGTTTAGTTAAGAAAATTCTTCATAGAAGGCATTACCAAAAAGTTAATTACAAAATTATTTACAGTTGGCGCCGTCATTTTTTTATATTATCCATTGCAACAGTTTACACTTTACTAATTGTAAGTCTACCTGACGAAACGACGGACATTTATGTTACACATTCAAAACTTAACTAAGAAAAAATTGTTCACAGGTAGCGCCGTCAGAAAGTTGGTTAAAAAAATTCTTCATATATTCTTTTATAAATAATCAGTTACAATAACTTCAAAGCTTTCAAAACATTCAAAGCATTCAAAACATTTCAAAGCATTCAAAACTTAGTTGCCTTAGTGCCACTTAACAGTGAGTTAAGAAAATTTTATAAGAGGCGCCATCTACAGCGACACTCTTTTTAATTAACATGTTAGCGGTGCCTCCTATAACAAAATTTTAACAGTTAGGTGGCACCATCTGTGGGTAATTTTCTTAACTAACTTCTGAGTGCTTAATTACTTTTCCGTGTTTTATTGTAAAGTATCTCCATCGTTTGTTGTTGAAGGTTTAAAATGAGAAGAAGATATCAGCGCCATCTATAAACACTCTTCTTAATTAACACATTTTTTTAAATAACGTATTTGTAAATTAAGAAGAATGTTTACAGATTGCGCTGATATTTTATTTTTCTCTTTCTTTTGTTTTTTGTAATTTATTTTTGTTGTTCATTTAACTAATTAAATCTTCAATTTTTGTTTTTTACGAAATCTGGCGATCGTGTTTTGTTTTTCTTTTATTTTTTGTAATTTTTTTTTTGAGGCCGAATTTCGTTTTTTTTAAATCGATTTGTTTTCATTTTTGTTTCAAATTGAATTTTTCGCTGGTCGATCGTCTTTTGTTTTTTGTAACTTATTTTCGTTTTTAATTAATATTCCTCGAGGTGAATTTTTATTTTCAGAACCGAATTTCGCTTTTTAATTCGAAAGCTGGCGATCGTGTTTTGTTTTTGTTTTATTTTTAAATCGAACTCTCTCGTTCATCTTTTGTTTTTATATTATTTGTTCTATTATTTTTTGTTTGTTTTGTCTTTTTTTTAATTGAATTTCACTTTTTTTTTTAATTGGAAATCTTTGTTTCGTTTTTTACCATTTTTTTAATCAATTTTCTTATTTCAAAGCGAATTTCGCTTTTTTATTCATGATCTGTCAGTTTTCTTTTGTTTTTGTAATTTATTTTTGTTGTCCGTTTAACTATTTAATTCTTCAATTTTTGTTTTTAATGAAATTTGGCGATCGTGTTTTGTTTTTGCTCTACTTTTTGTTATTTTTTTTGCAGACGGAATCTCGCTTTTTGTTAAATCGAAAATTTTTGTTCATTTTTTGTTTTTGTTTCAAATTGAATTTCGCCGATCGATCGTCTTTGGTTTTTATAATTTATTTCTGCTGTTAATCAATATTCTTCGACCTGATTTTTTTTCCTGAACTGAATCTCTCTTTTTGGTTTGAAATCTGGCGATTTGTTTTTGTTTTATTTTAAATCGAAATCCTTCGTTCGTCTTTTATGCATGTTTTGCTTTTGTATATATATTTTTTTTATTATTTTTTTGTTGTTGATCGCCTTTTGTTTTTGTAATTTATTTTTCTTGTTAATTAATTTCTTCGAGCTGAATATTTTTTTCCAAACTGAACCCCCCTTTTGAATTTGGCGAAATTTTGGAAATAAAATAAAATAAAAATTAAACACCGCCGTGTTTTGTCTCAGCTTTATTGTTTTATTTTGGATCGAAATCTTTTGTTTTTATGTCTTTTTTTTTGGAATTTTTTGTTTCAAATTGAATTTCGCTTTTTCGTTCAGGACCTGTCGATCGCCTTTTGTTTTTATTGCCTTTTTATAATTTAATAATTTTCAAATTAGTTTGAAATCTGACAACCGGCTTTTGTTTTTGTTACATTTTTTTTAATTAATTTTTTTTTCAGACAATCTCACTTTCTAAATCGAAATCTTTAGTTAGTCTTTTGTTTTTATTTTATTTTATTTTTTGTTTCGAATTGAAATTAGCTTCTTAAACTCTTAAATCACGGAAAAATGAAATAATGAAGCGCTGAGAAGTTAAGAAAATTATCAATAGATGGTGCCACTTAACAGTTAAATTTTTCTGTGAAATGTAAAAACTTACACGAGATTGAAATAAATTACCATGTTAAAGGCTTCACACGCTCCTTCTTTTAATTACATTTTGTTTGCCCATCCAAAACGTAACGTTTTCAGACCGTATACACGACACAGTTTTATGCACAGTTTACACATTAGGTTTTAACTATGCAAACAAAACGAAGGAAAAGAAGGATCGTATAAACGGCCCTTACTCGAATGCCATTACCAAGCAAATTTTCATGAAAAGGGAATCAACTCTTATATTGTTTTCTGAACGCATGAATAACACCAGTATAGATGATAAATAGTTTTTTTTCCGGATTTTTCTTGCCAACTTTCATTCGTGAGACCCAGATGTGCCGCGGAACGCCTTTTATAACACATTTCGTCCTTCCGTTTCAGTTAATTTCGTACTTACTTCGCCCGGAGAGAAAAACGAAAACAAGAACAAGTGGTGTACGAGGTTGAAATGGAGCACGAGCTCCCTAAAAACGCACATAACTAAACATTAAACAAATTAAATTGTCTGATTATGCACAATAGTAATATCCCGGTTAACTTGGAAAACATTTTTCTTCGTATATAAAAATGAAAACGATCGCTCCAGTTATTTGCTTTTTTATGCAGAAAATACGCAAATAAATGGGAAAACTTGGCATGCTATTCGAATGCCATTACCAGCCGAATTTCCATGAAAAGGAAATCAACTCGTATATTGTTTCGTGAACGCATGAATCACGCAGCATCGATAAGAAATAGTTTTTCTTTACGCATTTTACATTCGCGAGATGCTTTCCATAATACAATTCGTCTTTCCGTCTCAGTTAATTTTGTACGTATTTATAAGAAAGAGAAAAACTAAATCAAAAACAAGTGATGATAATATCTATAAGCTTCCTAAATACGGACATAACTAAACATTAAGCAAATTAAATTGCTGTGTACACACATAGCCGAATTTCTAAAAGGAGGAAATCAACTCGTTTATTGTTTTCTAAACACATGAATCACGCAGCATCGATAAGAAGTAGTTCCTTTTTCTTCTCGATTTTTCTTGCTAATTTTCATTGTGCTGCGAAGTGGCTTTTATAAATACATTTCGTCCTTCATCCGTCTCAGTTAATTTCGTACATATTTACTTCGCCCGGCGGAGAGAAAAACGAAAACAAGGACAAATGGTGTACCCGGGCAATGACGGTAATCCAGTAAGTAATTAAGGTCGGAAAGAAGAGCGAATGACTCGGGAAAACAAACAAGAAAGTCACATCTGTTTTTCCTACCCCGAAACGCGCACAGGGCTCAACGTAAATATACATCAGGACCTTGCCTGGAATACGTTATGCAGGGGCCAACCAAAAAAAAAATAAGTTGGGGCCAGAATCGTTTAAACAATTCATGTTGTCCTACATCCTGGACGAAATTTATAATTAGAAGCAGCGGTAGAAGAAGATAGGGCAAGGAAATTAGTTGTGTTCATTGCACACGACAATATTTTAATTATATTAAAAAATGCAGTTAGGGCTGAGCCTCTAAATTTAAATTGAATATAAAATAACTAAAGCCATGGGGTGGCCTTCCAATTTTTGTATGAAACCATCCTGTATCTTTGTTTGCATTTTCATAACGTGTGACTTTTTAGCCTCCTGCATAGTTTGTGTAAAATTTTTCTATGTACAGGATGTCCCATTTTCGATGGTATTCTATAAGTATCTCCGTTAATAAGTTTCATTCGCTTTGACTTGTTTTTAAAGCAAACAAAAACAAAACACTATCAAAAGCGTTCGGAAAAATTTCGTTCTTTATTTTTTCTTTTTAGAGAAAAACAAAAGACGATCGACCGCGCGTGTAAAAACAGCTGATCGTCTCCTTTAATTAGCTCATTCCAATCGTTGAAACAGTTTCAAGGTTAACGGCATAAACTTGACTGAAATGGGGGGGGAGGGGGAGGGGGACAAGTTACCAGTTACTATCAATCATACAGAAAAACTTCGTTCCTTATTTACTTATTTTTTTTTGAAAAAAAAAAACAAATGACGATCGACCGCACGTAAAAACAGCTTTTCATCTCCTTTAATTAGCTCATTCTATTCGTTCAAACAGTTTCAAGGTCAACGGCCTAAACTTGATTGAATTAAGGGGGGAGGTTACTATTTTTTTTTTGGACATAACTTATCATAAAAAGCAAAAGTGACGAAGAACGTTCAACGAGCACCTTCACTTTTAAATTTGCCGCCCAAAATTGGAGTAGTTTAACATACTTCATCGGTATTAATCAGAAGAAAATGGGGCGCCCTCTGTGATCAAGAGCACGCAATTGTTTGTTGATGGATTGTAAATTTTTCGCAAAATATGGAGAAGTGAGCGTTTGTCATACAGTTTATTATACAATCGATCGTCTTTTGTGTTTTTTTGTCAAAATTGAAAAGACGATTGTCTTTTTTCGATTGATGAAAAGAAGAAAAACAAGAGACGTTTTTCTATCAAAAAAATAAGAAGAAAATCGTAGTTTCTCTTGATTACCGCTGGTCGTCTTATGTTTTCATCTTTCGAAGAAGCAACGACGATTGATCGTCGTTTGTTTTTCGTTGTTTTAAGGAAGACAAGAAAGTCTATCAATGTGGAAAATCAATTAAGTCGAAATTTCTTTTTGTTGCCGTCGATCGTCGTTTGTTTCCATCTTTCGATGGAGAAGCAAGCGTTTGTTCTTTCGTTTTTTGTTTTCTTTTTTTTTTATTTCTACAAAAGACGATTGTTTTTATTTTTCGGGTGAGGAAACGAAGAAAAAAAAACGAATTTTCTCTTAATTACCGTCGATTTTTTTAAAATTTTTTGACTTTTCAAGAAAAAAAAATCAAAAGACGATCGACTTTGTTTTTCTATCAAAAAATAAGAAGAAAATCGAAGTTTCTCTTGATTACCGTCAGTCGTCTTATGTTTTCCTCTTTCGAAGAAAAAACAACAGTCGATCGTCGTTTGTTTTTCGTTGTTTTAAGAAAGACGAGAAAGTCAATAAAATCGAAATTTCTTTTCGGTGCCGTCGATCGTATTATGTTTTTTTTGTTATACCCTTTGCTATACAATTGATCGTCTTTCGTTTTTTTGTTTTCTTTTTTTTTTAAAAAGACCAAACTTCAAAAGACGAATCATTTTTTTTCGGTTGATGAAAATAAGAACAAAGAAACCGAATTTTCTCTTGGTTACCGTCGATTTTTTGACTTAAAAAAAATCAAAAGACGATCGACTTTATTTTTATATAAAAAAATAAGATGTTTCTTTTGATTATCGTCGGTGGTCTTATGTTTTCATCTATCGTAGAAGCAAACGACATTCGACCGTCGTTTGTTATTTTGTTATTCGTTGTTTTAATTAAGACAAAAAAAAGTCTACCAAAGTAAAAAGTCAATAAAATCGAAATTTCTTTTCATTCCCGTCGATCGTCTTTTGTTTCCACCTTTCGAAGAAGCAAGCGTTTGTTATATCGTTTGTTATACAATCGATTGTCTTTCGTTTTTTGTTTTCTTTTTTTCTTTCTTCAAAAGACGATTAATTTTTTCTCGGTTGACGAAAAGAAGAAAAAACGAAGAAAAAACAAAGAAAAAGCGAAAAAAAGTCGGTTTCTTGACTTTTTAAGAAAAAAAACATAAGATGGTCGACTTTGTTTTTCCATCAAAAAATAAGAAGAAAATCGAAGTTTCTCTTGATTGTCGTCGTCGTCTTATGTTTTCCTCTTTCGAAGAAGCAACAACAGTCGATCGTCGTTTGTTTTTAGTTGTTCTAAGAAATACAAGAAAGTCAATAAAATCGAAATCTCTGTTCGCTGCCGTCGATCGACTTTTGTTTCCAACTTTCGATGAAGAAACAAGCGTTTGTTATTCGTCTTCTTTTTTTTGTTTTCTTCTTTTAAAAAGACCAAACTTCAAAATGCGAATGATTTCTTTTTCAGTTGATGAAAAGAAGAAGAAAAATCCGAATTTTCTCTTGATTACCGTCGATTTCTTGACTTAAAAAATTCAAAAGGCAATCGACTTTGTTTTTATATAAAAAATAAGATGTTTCTTTTTATTATGTTTTCATCTTTCGAAAAAGCAACGACAGTTGATTGTCGTTTGTTTTTCGTTGTTTTAAGAAAGATGAGAAAGTTTACCGAAGCAAAAAGAGCGATCGTGTTTTGTTTTGTTTTTGGTCTTTTTAAAGAAGACATCAATTCAAAACATGATTTTTTTCTCGGTTGACCTAAAACAATATCCCCCCCCCTCTAGTGGTTTTCAAACAGTTTCGGAAACATTTTCAACGGCGATTTTCTCGAAAATATTTATTTTTTGTTAAGAACGTATGAGTTCAATCGTTACCACTTATAGTCATATATTACAGATTTCAAGTTTTGCACAACTATCGCAGTCACCCTGTATATAATATATAAAACTGCTTCATCAAACAGTCGCCGAAGTGACTCATCAAAGAAGCCGGCATTATGTAAATACAAAAAAAAAACATGACTGGAAATAGACGAGTCTAGGAAAATCACGATGACTCATAGGGCAAGGTTTTTCATAATCGGAATTTCCGGTGTAAACCATATAAAGGACGACGGATTACAGGATTAAGCATCAGACAGTCAGAAGAAAAGTGTCCCACGTCTTTGAGTTGTTTTGATAGTGAGAAGTTCCGTCTGCTTCTCTGTATCCGGTAACATGTTTTGGATAAGAGAACATTAATTTACTTGACAACTACGATTTCCTCGAAAACTCTTAGCTTTTCGTTAAGAACATTTTAGTTCAATCGTTACCATTTACATTGATATATTACAGGTTTCAACTACGTACAACTATCACAGTCACCCTGTATATTATAGATCGTATTTAATTTCATCTTTCGAATAAACACGCGTTTCTTATACAGTCTATCGTCTTTTGATTTTTTTCTTTTTCAGGAAGACTAAAATTCAAAATACTTTGTTTTTTTCTTTCAAAAAAAAAAATAAATAAGAAAATCGAAGTTTCTCTTTGTTGCCGTCGGTCGTCGTTTGTTGTTTTGAGTTTGTCATTTTATTAGTGAACTGAGTGGTCTGTAGTATGATTTTTTTAAGTGTATTAACTGAGTTATTTGGGAACGAGAATTAAGATAAAGTAATAACTATTTGAATTTCTGAAGACGTTTGGATATCGCCACAGGACTCGATGATCACATTTGCAGAGAATCGCTTTCTGAAAACGTGAAACGCTTCATTTTACCTGCAATCCAATTTCTTACTAGATGTTCAGATGGACTAATATGAAGGTCGTCTTCTGAGACATGAAACAGTAACATTTTATTAGAAACGATTGTGATCGTAATCGCCGGTGCCGTACCATGACTTTTTTTGTTTTATCAGTTTTATCTCGATAGCCAAGAAACTTAAAATTGTTTTTATAATTTTCCTTTAACTTAAGACATGTAGTTTTACTTTGTTGGGTGTTTCTATAACAAATATAATTTTTGTTTTATGCAGACAGTTATTGCGTGTTACATTTTTTTTTATGAACGCGCAACAAAAGAACTTTTATAATACTCATTTTCTTTAAACTCTGTAATTTGATTAACGTTGCTGCCAACAACAGTAATTGTATTATCTCGTTTGACTGCTCGCAGCACTATGAAAGCTTCCTCGAATATTAATAACTCTTTTGCCCTCTGCAATGTATACATAGTTATGTATGTAGAAACAATTACCGACTTTGTATCCTTCGCATGGTGAAACAAGTGAACACTCGATCTAATATTTCGACGAATCAGAAAAGAAATCAAAAATTTAATTGGCAGATAAGTAAAAACAACTGTCGACATGTTTGATGACTTTTTATGATAATTGCGACATCTCGGTCTGATGGACAAGTTTAGAATTTTGACGAGTCAATAAATAAGTCATCAAACAAGTTTACGAACAAGTTAACGCGTGTGCAGGGACCTTAATAAAATCGTTCACGTAAAAGAGTGAATTATTTATTTTCAACTCGAGAAACTTCGTTTCGAAGTTTACAGGAGTCGAATTCCTTGCGTTCCGGCACCAAATTTAATTAAGTCAGTGTGTCTTTCCACAGCGGAAATTTTCGTTTGGAGCAACAATGGCCGCCGCCAGCTTTTCAATTAATGGAAATTACTCGAGGAATTTCCAAGTTTGACGTTCGTCCGGAACGAAGAAGAAGAGGAGAAGAAAAAAGAAGACACGCGCTGCTCATATTAACTACGTTCATAATTAACGCTCGTGTTTAATTTGCGTGCGCTCGGACCGGAAGCGTGGGATTGCGTGTATTAATTAAACGTGTTTCGAGCAAGTCTGATTAATTTCGGTGCTTACAACAAAAGCTTCCTACGGAGAGCTTCATAAAACAAATGCAAAACGTTTACATGACACATTGTTGCTGCAATCTGAATGGAGAGCGCGAGGCGGTATGTCTAATAAATGGCGCAAGGATAAACAGTGCTTTCCGGTTTATTTATTTATTTATTTTGGAAGTCATACATATTTAGGATTTAGAATAAGCCATGAATAATAATAATTAAAAAAAAATGGAAATATTAGAGGAAACGCGCATTTAAAAGGAAACCGGGTGAGTTGCGGACCTGCACGTTGGCGTTTGGGTGTACCTATAAGCATTGTGAAATTGCCTGTCATTAATTGTTGCTATATTTTTCATGTCTAGCAAAAATGAAATTGGGCCGAGAACCTTGAACCCTAGAGGGCACGAAAATCTATTTTTTTATTTTCTTTAATGATGATAAGCGGGTTCTTCATTTTTTTTGTTCGGTTGGCACAACTTTGCGTTCCTGTTTTATGAATTTATTTTAGGAACAGGCCGCAAATAAAATCTAAACTACTTTACCTGGTTTATCGTTACGTTTGACTTGTAACGAGGGTGCAACTGTCCCTACACTATTTCGAATAAATCATCGTCATCTATGTCTGCAATTATTATTTGTACTTTATCTGGATCTGTCACTTTAAGTTGTTTTTTATTTCTCGACCTCTTTTTTTTTTGTTTTTTCTCCGTAGGACATATCGTTTGCCACCTACTTTTTCTTTTGTTGTTAAAAATATGACCAACTCGTGACTGCACACGTAGTTGAAAGCGTTCGAAATTCCCACAGATTTATAGCCGCGTGCCTACATATATGTTTGTCAGACACCCTATATATTGACACTATTGACAGTCAGCCTGTATCATATTGCAAATAAAATATGGAACACGGAGAAAGGTTGTACGGTCGTTTATTATCGCACAAACAACTACTCAAAATTAACGTATACGTCATACGACGCAAGATATGAAAGAGGGCTCTCTACGATACCAATTCGATCTCCACCAACTCCACCAGGTATTCGGTCTTGGAAGAGGCGCAGCTCTTGAAGCGTGCTCTAGGCAGTTCGGTGGCTTCAAACAGGGGTCCTGTACGGCCAACAGGATTATTCTGATAGAAGAGGCGCTAGAAATTCGATGGTATGTTGATAGCAGATCTGTTATTGAACAGATCTCGTTCGGGGAGATCACAGAACTCAAACGAGAAAGGGGGGACTCTAATTCTCAAAAATTCGTCCCTCACAATCTACCCTATGGAACTAAAATACTTAGAACGAAGAAGACACAACCTGTCGAGCTTCGAGGGGCATGTGGCGTCTTGATTTACGAATCATAGAATTAAATCGCTATAAAGGCCATAGGACGAAACTTCCAAATATTTTTCACAAACAAGCCAAATCCCCAACAACTTTGGGTAACCAAAACGTAACCAAAGGTGCGACCGTTGCACACAGGCGAATTTACATAAAATTCTGGGTAGAAATATACAGAGTGAGTATAAAGTTCCGCAACAAATTCATTATTTCGTAATTAATTTGTTTTGTAAAAAATCCTGAAACAGGTCGATTTTGTTTTCAAAAAGGATACTTTTTGACATAAAATGTTTATTTTTACCGTCATTGGTTTTCAAGTGATGACGTCATCAAACTTTTCTTTAATGACAACCTACTTTTTTCTTAATCAACTTTGATAGATTGGCTCACGAGCTAAATGACAGCGTAAAAATGTTAATACCTTACATAACAATTTTTTTGAAAAAAATACACATTAGGTTCAAAAATACAAATTATATTCTTGAGCAAATTAATGCATAATTTATAAAACCAAGACAACAAATAACCCCGAAGATAACGACATACCCCTTGAAACAATTTGTTTCAACAAGATGGGGCTCCACCACATTTTGCCGCAGAAGTTCGTAATTTTTTAAATAATTGACAAATGGAAAGGGAGAAGAGGACTGTTGGAATGGTCTCCGCGGTCACCCGATTTAACACCTTTAGATTTTTTTCTCTAGGGTCAACTTAAGTCATGGGTTTACTCTAACAGACTCCAAAATTTAGAAAAGCTTCCAAATATTTTCCACAAACAAGCTAAGTCCCCAACAACTTTGGGTGCCCAAAACAACGTGCCCTTTTTCTTATTTTCGTGCAATTTGTTCATTCTTCTGTCAAACATCCTTGAAGATGGTAATATTTATATTGAAATTGATATGTAAGTTTTCGGAAAGGGCACAGCTCTTGAAGCGTGCTCTAAGCAGTTCGGTGGCTTCCAATTGGGGTCCTGCACGGCCAACAGGATTATCGAAATTCAATGGTACCAACAGATCTCGTTCGGGGAGATGATATCCAAACGGTCACAGAACTCAAACGAAAAAGGATGGAACTCTAACTCTCAAAAATTCGTTCCCCACAACGTGCCCTTAGGAACTAACGTGCCTAGAGCGAAAAAAACACGGTACGTTGATCTTCAAGGGGCGCTAGGACGGAGCTTCCAAATATTTTCCACAAACAAGCTAAATCCCCAATAACTTTTGGTTGTCAAAATACACATACTCAAAAAGCGTAACCAAAGGTGCACAAAGGCGAATTTACATGAAATCCTGTTCAAAAAAAAATATTTTTTATTATCATGCAATTTGTACATTCTTATGTCAAAAGTCCTTGAAGATGATTTGTATTGCTACATCCAGGATTCGGTTTATCAACCTATAGCTAAACCTATTTGATTTCTGGACGAATTTTCTTATTCGCTGCCACTTTCTGTTTGTTTACGTCTCCACGAACTTGTCATTGACCTATTACCAATTCATATGATAAATGCAGTGTACTCTTAAAACATCGTAACCAAGCATGTAACAGCGATAATCAAAATCTTAGTTTTGATTTGGCCTGGATCGATTTTGTTAAAATCTTTGGAAGTGAGTCCACATAGGTAACACCTTTGTGTCAATAAACTAACTTCGAGTTACTACATTACAACTCTTTCCATCTATTATTACAGTAAGGTATGGAGCACCAATATATTACTGTTTTCAAAATTAATTGTAGTTGCAATGAGAGAGGATTTTTGGTTTCGATGTATTTCACTTTGACATTGATTAAACAGTCTGAATTTTAATTGGTCTCCAAAATCACGTTGAAAATGCCACAAAATAATTTTGTTCTTGGAATTTGGGTCTCTGCACAGGAACAAGAGAAATCAAAAACATACTTGCACTTTTCCTTAAAATTATTCGATGCACAGTTTCTCCGAAACGTAACTAGTTCATTTCTAGTTAAAGAAATATTTTTGAATTGGGAACCTATAGTTTAACTTGGAGGCTTCCGCGGCCGTCGTCCATGATTGAATTGACTTCCGGTTGGAACCTGCTTCTACTACCGACGTTTCGTTCTCCATTGCAGAAGAACTTCCTCAAGGCTGCTGCTGTTGGTGTTCCTGTTACTACAGCCTCATCGTTAGGTAATGGCCAGCGATCACGTCCTAGAATTTGGCGTGACCACCCAAGGAAGAGCCGAATAGCACTCTTACCAACTGTCATACAAAATTACCAGAGTCCACAAAACAAAGCGAAGAGGTCATAGAGTAAATAAAAACGGGAGCGATCAACCATAACCACAGACAAACAAAATGGTTGAAAAACCGTGGATCAAAATTAGAACGTAACACGTTTCTCTCATTTGTTTCGTTTTTTGTCTTGCGTATGCATATCCTATTTTTTTATTTAATTTTTTATTGTTGGATCGTCTAGAGACTTTGTAAAAGTGCAATGAAATTTCGAATCGCAATCCATCAATCGTTATTAAATACTTCCCCTGAAAAATGTCGCGGGTGTCATCCGCGGCAAAAACTTGCATCAGATTATAACTGAAACGTGCAGGCGATAAATTGCGTTCAGCATCCAATATGTCACTCCCGAATAAGCAAGATTAAAGCCCTTCGAATTTCTAAATGATAAATCAACGCGTATTTTCGTTCATTCACGTTTGCATTCTGCACTTCGTGAAAGAAAGACATTTTTTTACGTACCTTGATACTAAATAAATAAACGTCACGTTGTGGGTAATACGGTAAAAGAAATTAACCTTACGAAACGTGTTTCAAAGAAGTCTTTGACGTGCTGACATCGACTTTAGAGCCCACGTATCCGACTCAGACCGGAAAACTGGAAAGTTGCTTTTTCTTTTGTCGGAACATTAAAATTAATACCGAAAAAATACAGAACGCAATCGATTTTAATCTAAATCGAGAGGACCATGTCGCACAAAAAGAGTTAACGTTTGATTGATTGTTGTTCCTCTTATCCGTTTAGTTAATCCGCTTGCGCCGGGGACGAAGCGGATTTAGGCCCGTGAGAATATTTTGGGGAAACGTCACGTGCGTTACCGCGCGCTCAAAATGAAAGGACCTTTCTGCAAAACGATTTAGGAATAATCGCCCGCACCCCCTCCCTCCTCCCGGCCTGACAGGATTATTAATTACAAAATAGAATTCGCTTTCGCTTCGACGAAATAAACGCGACGTCAAATCAAAATCAAACCTATTATTATTATTATCACGACCTATTAGATTTCACGAGACAACGTGCCTTTATGCGGCCTGCTCAATTTATTAGTTCGGGTGTTTCAAATATATCTTTCTTGTGTGAACTTTTCTTTCGTTATTTGTGGTGATTTTTCTTTAAGTAACTAGGTCCAAAGCGACGAAAATTTGCGTTAAATGATATATTGCTCGGGCCGGTCTCGCGAAATCTAGAAATGCACCTAAATCCTTGCTTTAATTATTAGTATTATGAAATATTTACAAAGACTATTTTTTTAATATCTTGAAGATAACTAAATTTAGAATAGGTTGAGCTTTTTTTATGTTATAGTATGTGATCGTCATTTGGGTGCGTCCCGGGGCCCTGATTTTCCGTTAAAGGTCAGCCGGCCAATCACGAACGTAATTCGCTAATTCGTCCGGCTAATTTTCTTAATTCTTTTTCACGATAATGGCGGTGATTATTCGCCGGAATTGGGTTATAAATAAGTTACGCTCTTTTGTGGAGGCCGTAGCGATAAATCACCGCCGCACAATACGTGTTCGGGGATCGGCTTTTTGAAAAGTTTTATCGATAATTTCCCCGCTGTAGGATATTTTGATTGATACGTCACTCTTTATTCGTTCTCCTTTTGTGTTTAGCGTTACGTAAAATTGAATTTGGCGTGTTACGTCGTCATTATGCAAGAAGAAAAAAAATCGAAAGAATCTCGCGTAACAAAGAAATAATAAATAATAGCGTAGGTACAGGAGAAAAGTAGAACAAAATAGAAGATAATACGAAATTAGAACGGTAGAAGAAACACTAAACAACGAAACAAATAGATAAAATGAATGCAAGCAAAAACCATTAAAAGTAAGCAAAGGTTGCCAAAAGATATAGGAGACAAGAAATGTGGAGGGAAACCTGCGAAGACTTAGATAAACAAAATAGAAGAAAATCCAGAGATAAAATAGTGATATTGAAAAGTGAATGTGAAAAGTCCGGATTTATACTCACAGATGGCGTTGATTAGAATGTTGATAGCCCTCAATTGGTATCAACTTTTTTGCTTTGGACCTTAGATGTTGCTTATTTTTATTTTTGTGTTCATCTGTTGTCACAGCTTTTTGAACGTCCTTTTTTAACATTTTTCTTAATTATTATTTTATTTCGGTACTTATTAGTCATGTCCATTGATCTGTCGCAAATTAAAATAATCTTGTTATTAAGTTATGTGATGGCAGTTGTTTAAAAATAAATTTTGTAATCATATAAGTTTTCAACAACATAACGTTTTTGGCGCAGTCAGTTAAGAATTTTTGTTAAGAATGGCTACGGATGATGTTATAAAAGCAACAATAATAGAAGAACGGGCACAACGTGATCAGCAGCATCGCGAGTTGATCCAAATACTTATGGGAAGACAAAATTTGAACTCTACGTTCGTACAAACATCGTTAAATGTACCCAATTTTCAAACATTTAACCCTAAAGACGATTGGCGAACGTATCGTTCAAGACTCATGCAGCACTTTGAAGCTCATCATGTGATATCAGTAAACGAGCATATTTTTTATCAGGGGTCGGTGATGAAACTTTTGTACTTTTACAAAAATTATTTGACTCATCTGACATCAGCAAACAAACCTTTACTGTACTTACTGCAACTCTAACCGAACATTTTAAAGAAAAAACGCATCCGATGACCGCCCGAGTCGAATTTCACAAGACGTTAATGACAAAGAACCTGTAGCGATCACAGCGCCGCCTGCGACCCATCTTTAGACCACTGTCACGCGCCGAGCTCTAATATCCTTCCACACCACACTCAGCCCCTCTACAATATGGCTGCCGGGGATATATAACTTGTACAAAGCAGCAAGAAAAGCACTCTGTCCCAACTAGCTGCAAAGTTGGACACTCCTTGAACACTCCTTGGGCACTCCTTGGACACTCCAGGCGAAAGGTTGGACATTCCTCGCCAGCCGAAAGATCGGACACTGCTCGCCAGCCGAAAGGTTGGACACATTTCGCCAGCCGAAAGGTCAGACAGTCCTCGCCAACCGAAAGATTGGAAACTCCTCGCCAGCTGCAAAGTTGGAACTCCTCACCAGCCGAAAGGTCGGAGATTCCTAACCAAGTCAAACCGCTCAGTCCACCCAGCAGACCCCCAGTTGCAGCTGGTGCGACGCGCATGTAAGACTTTGAGGGAACACAACAAATTCCCTGAAACAGAGAAGTTGGATGACCTCTTCAGAGAAGGGTAAGCACACTCCGGACGAGACAGTCCACCGTCTACATAATCACCAGACGTTCCAACATATTATCACTTTGTATTATTGTTATTAATAATAAAGATATTCTAGTTGTATTTGTGACAATCAATTGTTTGACTCAAGAATACGATCAACCCCAAAAAACCAGTCGCATGCAGAATGGGTCGTTGAACTTTGAGGTGTAGCACGTGATTGTCAATTTATTTGTTCACAGTGTCAAACTGAACTGTTTGACGAGCAAATACATACGTGACATGATTATTTTACATACTCCTCATCCTCAAGTCCGAACTGCCGCATTACAAACGGAATTCCCTTAATTGGAAACTGTTCTACGTCAAGCACAAATTTTTGAAGCGACTCTCGCCGCAAATCAGACGATTATTGGAGACAACACCCAGGTTGAAGTAAATCAGAATATTCGAAGCGAATATTCTTGTCGTAAAAGTTCTAAATCCCGTAATCTCACCTCAGACTCATCTAAATCGCACAACAAAGCAACCAGAACGCAGCAACCAAAATAGCCTTCATGTCCGCAATGCAATTATCAACACAAGCGTTCGGAATGTCGACTTCGTAATGCTTCTTGCAGCAAATGCAACAAACGTGGACACATCGCATCCGTGTGCATACTAATAAAACGAAGAATCTCGATAGCAAAGTACATGAGTTGAAGAACAGAAACAAAAATTTCAAATCATCTCAAACATCGCACTTACAACAGGCAAAACATATTCATGAATTATCGATAAACGAACGAATGCCAATCGAGGATAGGGGACCTGCTTACAGGGTGTCGCAAAAGTTCCCGGAATTTTGTTTAGATTCAATTTTTTGATGTTCTTTGTGGATTTTTCTAAAAACTGATAATTCTATTGAATTTTTCATGAAGTTTTGGTCTAGAGTGCGTTTTTAAATTGTTTGTTTATTTTGAGTTAAGCGAACTATGGAACGTCAAAATGAACGTGTCACAATTATAGAATTACACAGGACAGGAATGAAGACGATTGACATTGTTCGGACTACGGGTTTTAAGAAATCTACTGTTTACGACACTGTGAAACGATTCAGGGAGATTGGTGGAAGCGCGGATCGTCCTCGGAGTGGGCGACCTACTACAGCAACTACGCCGGAAAACGTCAACAAGCTGCGCTGCCGAATTCGTCGTAATCCTGAACTTTCAATGCGAAAAACGGCACTTCAGCTCGGCATCAGTAAGGACAGCGTTTGCAGGATGGTCAAGACGAAGCTTAGAATGCGTAGTTACAAGATTGATCGCGCCCATTTCCTCAACGACACGATGAAGCTCAAACGATTGCAGAAATCTCGGCGGATGCTTCGCCTGGTCGCTGGTGATCGTTTGGAGAAAATCCTCTTTACGGATGAGAAGATTTTTACCATTGAGCCCCTCCACAATCGCCAGAATCACCGCCAATTACTCAAGAAGGGTCAGAAAAAGTCTACAGCTGCAAATATCATCGCTCGCAGCCATTTTCCGGCCTCTGTGATGGTTTGGGCCGGCATGTGCGCAACAGGGAAGACGCCGCTGATCTTCATTGATAGAAACGCAAGAATCAACGCCGCTAACTATCAACAGCAAGTTCTCCGCGACGTACTAGAACCATGGGCGGTGGACTACTTTGGCGAAGAAGGATTCACGCTTCAACAGGACTGGGCGCCAGCGCATTCGGCCCAATCAACCATCGCCGTCTGCGAGGAGCTGTTTCCCGGATTTTGGGGCAAAGATACTTGGCCTCCATACTCGCCAGATCTCAACCCAATGGATTACTCCGTATGGTCCATCTTGGAGCAGAAGATCTCGGGAAGGCGCTACAATACTGTGGAAGCGTTAAAAGCGGCGTTGATGCGCGCCTGGGACGAAATTACGGCGAGAGAGTGTGCGACCATCATACACAATTTCCCAAAGCGTCTTCGTAAATGTATTGAAGTCGATGGAGGCAATTTTGAACATTTATTGTAAAATTTTCGTTTATTTCTTAATATTGTTTTAATAAAAGTGTTTTGTTCTTTGAACTTGTTAGTTCGTTGACTTACACAGCTGTTATAGACTGTTTAAATATTTTAAAAAATTCCGGGAACTTTTGCGACACCCTGTACAATGTGTATCCAACAATAAATGGTGTCAAGCTCAAGTTTCTAATGGATACTGGAGCATCTGTATCTACACGGTGTATTAGGTATAAGGGGCCATACGTCATCAGTGGGTCGATTACGCTCTATAAACAATACTTTGCCTCTGATAAAATAGAAAAAGTGCCACAGTTTTCTAGATATCGAATTATGAAGCAGTGAGTATGGCCCTGGCGCGTCTCCGCATGTATGAAACTACGCTTAGCACAGAGCACAGTAAAATACTTAACCCTGACCTTGCAGATGTGCGCGGTTAAGAATGGCCGAAAATGTTGGTTTACAGGCAAGTCAATAAAAGTAATTTTACAATGAGAACGCTTCGAATGGGTAGGGTGCAATTATCGTGGAGGTAATTACTCATTAAACCACCCCTACTGGCCGAAATTATTTAGAATTTTTACAAAGAATATTGCCCGATGTTTTGGACGAAAGGTCCTTAGAGCTACGGCGAAACATGTGGTTCATGCACGATGGTGCACCACCGCACGTTACTCTCCCGGTCCGAACCTATCTCAGTAACCAATTTCAACGCCGATGGATAGGTAGGTACGGATCAGTGTCGTGGCCTGCTCGTAGCCCCGACATGAACCCGTTGGATTTCTTTCTGTGGCGGGCTTTAAAACAGGAAGTCTATTCGGTGCAAATCAACACAGAAGAACAATTATTACAGCGGATTCATGCTGCAGCTCGTCGAGTATCGGAGGATCCAGAATGTCTGGAGCGAGTCCAGGAGAACTTTCGTCGTCGTATGGACACCTCCTTACGGGCGGGCCGGTGGAAGAAATTTCGAACACCTGTTATAAATAAATGTCTTGATGAGGAAGCGTTCATATTCTTTATTCCTTTATTCATCCAATAAATGCTAATTATTTCGGACAAATACGACATCATTTATGGTACATATCGTAAATGCTTTTCTAGCAATTTTTATGGTTATAGTGGGTCGGTTAAGTATTAAAATGTTTTTGATAGTATAACAGCCTTGTTTACATAATTGATTCGCTTTTTATGACATCCCAGTTGTACGAGATGACCTTATTCGAAATATGGATACGTTTTCAGAAACACAGGTCCGTACTCAGTGCTGAATTTTTTATAAAATTTTCATAAAAATTATATCAGCAGAAATCGTTTTGCAACACTTTTTTCGGACTGTATATGTAACCTTCAGTTGCGCCTATCACTGTGGCTCTTTTAATACGATACACCCTTTATAATTGGACTTAGTGGATATGAAGCAATTATTTCTCCGGAGCTCAAACCCGCAAGAACTCAAATTAAAGGTTATTGCAACTCAAACATTCCATTCAAAGGATATTTTATATATAACGCACAGATCGTGTCTAAACTCCGGAAACTCCGGATTTTCGTAGTAGATTCACACGATACAGTTAATATTTTTGGTCTTGATTCGTTCAGAGCTTTTGGTTACAATATTTCACAACGAGATACACATGATCCTGAATTAATTAATGTACTGGAACTTGTACACCATGTATCATCTACATCCCTAGAGACTCCCGAGTCTTCAGCTAACGCAACAGTCATCAATAAACTTTGCAAGCACAACTTTTCAAAGAAGAATTGGGCCAATGCAACTCATTCAAAGCTTCATTTCGTCTAAAATCGACGACAGCACCAAAATTCTTCAAGCCGAGCCCAATCCCATTTGCTTAAAGATAAAGTTAAAGAAGAGCTCAAACGACTCGAAGCTGCTGGCACGATTTAGCAAATGGGCCGCACCTAAGTAGTACCGAAAACAAATGGAAAAGTTCGAATCTGTGGAGATTATAAGGTAACAGTTAATCCACAACTTGACATTGAACAATTCCCAATTCCACGTGTTGAAGATTTTCCGCAAACTTGAAAATGGACAACAGTTCTCAAAAGTTGATTTACAGCTTGAACTTGATGAACAGTCAAAACAGCTCACCGTGGTTAATACACCTCATGGACTTTACCAGTACGAGAGACTCCATATGAAAAGCTGAAGCAACTCATCATTGGTGCCATTACGCTTGTATACTACTAACCAAACTCGCCACTCATTCTAGCAACTGATGCATCTTCGTATGGCATTGGTGCTGTACTCTCGCATCATGATGAATATGGACAAGGACATCCAATCTCATTCGCATCCCAAACGATGAATAAGCATGAGTTAGCTTACAGTCAAATAGAAAAAGAAGCTCTGAGTATCATTTTTGGTATAAAAAAATTTCATGACCGCAATTTTGAACTTATTATGGACCACAACCTTTGGCATGCATCAATTTTTCATCGAGACAAGAAATTAGCTGCAATATCACTCCAGCGTCTTGCTCGCTGGGCTGCTTTCCTTATGGCCTCTTGGTACACAATACGTTACCGATCAACTGACAAGCATGCAAATGCTGATGCACTAACACGGCTTCCATCTGGTGCAGACACCTGGTTTGATAAAGAACAAGCAACATGTATGTTTCTAGAAAATATTATGGAAAACACTGATTTTCCAATTGATCCAGAACGCATTGCAAAAGCAACAGACCAGGATCAGATTCTCATGTTTCATGTAATCATAGTACTTCCTTAAGGCCTCCTTCAATGAGGGACCCCTTAGAATGGGATTGTTGAAAGGTAGTTGCATTATAACAATACCCATTCTAAGGTTTCCCTTATTGAAGGAAGCCTCAAGGAAGCACTATGAATACGGACATCAGTGTAGTAGAACACTATATTGAACATGGTTGGCCAGAAAAGCTGTCATCGGAACATAACGATTTACAACCATTTTTTATTCGTCGCGACACAATCAGTCTCAAAGCTGGAGCACTTGTTTGGTTCACAGATCACACTCGCATCATTATTTCAGAATTATTACGACCGAAAGTGTTAAAACTTCTTCACGATGGTCGCATGAAGCAACTTGCTTGTTGGTGGCCGAAAATCGAAAAAGATGTAGAGAAACTCATCAAAGATTGATCCATGCTAATATAATGCCACAAATCCCACTCGCATATACGAAAGTTGGCCTGTTTCTACACATCCATGCCAACGCCTGCATACTAATGACGTAGGACCTTTCAAAGGTGACTACTATTTGATAGTAATCGACGCTTATTCAAAATTTCCTTTCGTTGCAATTGTTCCTGATATTACGACACAAACTACAATTGAAGCTCTTCGAAACATTTTTCTCTTAGAGGGGCTACCGGAAACAATCGTCTCGGATAATGGAACACAATTTACTTTGAAAACGTTCAAGAAATTTTGCGAAACGAACGGCATCACGCATATTACAACTGCACCTTTTCACCCTGCTTCAAACGGCGAAGCTGAACGTTTTGTACGGACGTTCAAAACTGTGGGGAGGAAATACTACAAAGAAGTATATGAAACACTGCTGTATATTTACCGCATGACACCAAATCCACAAACTGGAAAGTCACCTGCAGAACTTCTACATGGTCGTAGTTACCGCACAAAACTTTCAATCATGCTGGAAGCACCTGATACTACAAACCCTTGCCTGGTTTTTCGACGACAAAATTTAAAGTCAATGATCCAATTTATGTGAAACTGTATATAAACAAGTCACATACATGACTTAAAGGTCGCATCATTCAAGAAATTGGTAAGATGATGTACCTCGTCAGCACAGCTAGAAACGGAACACACCGACGATATCAAAATCAGTTGCGCAAAGGCACAAATGACGTTCCTGTTCCTAACTCGGAGAACAACGACGAGGATTCTTATAATCTTGCATTCACCTTACGAGAGGCATCCGAGATTAAACAAAGTCAGCAAAACAAACCGATAGCAGCAGTTATGAATCACAACAAGAAACAGTTGAAGCTATTCCCACAGTTGTAACTGAACGTTTAAGAGAGGAGAAATGATGTGTCGCAAATTAAAATAACCTAGTTATCAAGTTATGTAATGGAAGTTGTTTAAAAATAACAAATTTTGTATCATAAAAGTTTTCAACAAGAATAAAAACATAACATCCATGAGCAGTCGCATAACTATGGGAAACAACTTATGTTTCAGCGCCTGCCTGGGCCCATTACTTATGACTATGAAACTTAGCGTCTTGTATAATCTCCGCAGTCTATAGAAGAAAGCGAAACAAGCGCGTGTATCTCATTCCAGTGACAAAGATCCAAAGAATTACTATAACAAGCTAAAGCAAGCAGTTAGTATCTGAGGGCCTGGGTCCGCTGTTGCCAATTTTGGAGGTTTATAGCAATTTTGGCGGATGATTTCTGTAGTTAATTTTCCTGGCGATTATTTATTGTATGTACATACACATACACTTCTCTTTTAGTATATTTTATTTTACAGTATATTTCAAGGTATTTAAACCTGCAATTTTAAAAAGACAGTCCGGAAATTGAAATTACGAAATAGTATCATTCGGTTTCCACAAGTGATTGTGTAACAGTGTTCGGTGATAATACCGGAAGGGGGCAACAGAAAATCGAATGGGCGTGGAGTTGCATGTACCCGGCTGGACTTAATGGCCTCGCCAACTTTCGAGTAAACACGAGCTCAGGACCCTTGACGTGAAAAGGGTTTAATCCCGCAAAGGATAAGCGACCGTTTGACCTCATTTTCACATATGATCTTGCGGTCGAGGGCTTACAGGAGGTATCTGATATAAAGAGTAACGGAGATTAAGGAGATAGGTTTGCATGCAAGTACATACCGCAAATAATTCAATTTCTATGTAGTAAAACAAACTGAATTTTTGCCCAATTTAATGCAACGAGTAGTTAAAAAAGTTGTTCATTCCACTGAATCTAGCGCTACATTTGAGTGCATGCACAGAACGTAGTTCTGCAATGGCTAATTTGAAGTTTGATACGTTTACCATTGACCGGAGCTACGTGGCATTTACAATTTATGCTGCATTTATTATTGATGTCACGGTACAATGCATTAGAGTTCGGTCGAGTTCGAAAACAGAAAGGAAATTATGCAATTTGGTAATCCTGAATACGTGATAAGGAGTACTGTTAAATTAATAATGGAGTATGATTTGGAATAATGCCAACGTAAGTAACCAAAAAAAAAAATGTAAAGAATCTCTTCCTCTTTATCATACACCACCACGGTTACACACAAAGCTAGATTAAATATAAATAAGCTCAGCAAAGTTCGAGTATAATTTCATAAATTCAAGCTAAGTTTCGTATGAAAACTTCTTTTAATTTCCTTCATGCACACGCACGCAGCGCCGCCACCGCCGCCGACGGCGTTTTCCCGCGAATTCCTTTCACTCGTTCAACGAGCGCCCGCCGAGCCCCCGGGGGCGCTAACAAAAAGGAGAAACTTTTTAATTCTTTCGTGTAACTCAATTTGGACGGGAAGTTATCGCAAGTTCGCGAGAATACGTCTCGAAAATTTTAAATTAATTATTCCAAGCTCGGGTTAATATTCACGGCCATCATCCCCTATTGTTTCCGATCTCTTAAAAAGCTCTTTGTAAACACGAGAGGATTTTTTCCCCCCATCAATTTAGACGTTAGCTCGCGCGAGAGTTTACAGAAATTAATTATGTATTTGAAAGTCAAGTTCAAGCCGCCACCCCCTATTTGTAGTATGAATTTTTTACTCTCATCAATTTAGGCGTAACGGAAGATTGGGGCGGGCGGGCTCAAATAGTGAGTTGTGGAAGGCCTTCTGATGTTATACAGCACTAGCGTGCAGTAACTCAGGCAGTTTAATGTCGTGCAGGAATATATTACGATCTGACAGTTTCCTCTATCGGGAGGGAGGAGAATTCAAAAAAAAAAATTGTGCTATATATCTTGCTGGGCGGCTTTCCTATAAATATTAACAGCCCTCGTTTATATAAATTTGAATATGATGTGAAAGACTTTCACGTATAAGTTTAGTGCTGTTAATCCCTTACCTACATACATATACAGGCTGACTTTAATAACAACCGACAAAATTGAACCGTTAAAAGAATGTATAAAAAAATTGTAAAAACCATTCTGTTTCTCGGCCATGGATTGCAGGTAAAATGAAGCGTTTTATTTTCGAAAGCTTAGTCGTTCGATTTCTATTGTAATCCGGCAATGAGCTGCATGACTAAGTGCATCCTGACATTGTCATGTCGAAATGGAAAAGTCTTGCGAACTCGACTTGACGAGTCGTTTTTTAAAGAAGCTTAACATCGAGCCAGGTGATATTTCACAAAATGCGGTGGGTGTTTGCTAACAAAGCGGGAAGCTTTTCAGACCCGCCGAGGCGAGCAAAATTTCAATGACATCGCAATATCGAAACGGAAGGAAATCAATAAGTGAGGCTCAAATAACAAGAGCCCCTATACTAATAAATTCCTTCCTATTTCATCGCTTTAAAATAAATAAAACCTTAAATAAATCCTTTTTTTTAATGCTATTCTTGACATTAAAAGGAAGCACTTAGCACGTGAATTGCACGTTTTTGCACTTTTCTTATTACAAACATTAAAAACGTAGGTATAACTTAGTAGAACTTTAGCGACACCTGTATAATTTAATCGCGTTTTTTTAAATATTCTCATCCGGGCTGCTCTGCGTCTTCGACTAAATGTTGCAGTGAAGTTTGTTTGCTTGCGCGAATTCCCTGGAAGTGAGTAAACGAGTTCCAAACTTTTATCAAAACTTTCGATATTAAACCAGTCGAGAAAATAACAAAATAAATAACCGAGAGCTTATTAAAACTTGCTCGCGGTCGCCTCACGTAACCCATGTTAAATGCAACGTAAATATTTGAGTTTCCCTCAATATTTTTTTAATAAAATCGGCGCACTGTGGTCTCGCTCCGTGTCAGCGTTTGACAAAAATTCATTTTGGAAATATCATCCTACATGATGCAAATTATTTTTATAATAAAGTAGTTTTGTCAAAAAATGAAAGACTTTGAAATTTAACATTTTACTAAGTAAATATAAAGAGGTAAAAACTTTCTTTTATAAGATTGCCGAACATAAACAGTCTTTTGAGAACTCCTTTGAAGATTCCAACAATAGTCAGCCATCATTTGAGCATCTCAACGGCCTTGGTAGCGTTCTTCCAAAGTCCGAAAGTCCTAATGGAACCTATCTCCCTGTTTCTCGCCTAAATCACCTAAGTTATCAGGACAACGGCCTAAATGACTATGGAGGAAGTGAACTTTGATGCTCATATTGCAACCAAGCTGTTGGTAGTTAGTTAACATGTCTTCAACCAGCTGGGAATAGTTTTCTGCCTTATTATTTCGGAGAAAGTTATTGATCACTGAAGCAAAGGAATTCCAAGCGTTTTTCTCAACATTGTTCATAGAAATTGTAAAACTCGAATCTTTTAAAAGCTTCCTGATCTGTGGACCATCAAAGATACCAGCTTTCAGCTTCTCAGAACTTAAACTTGGAAATTTCCTTGAAATATATTTGAAACATTCCCCATTTTTATTCAAAGCCTTGACATATTGTTTCATTAATCCTAGCTTGATATGTAGGGAAGGCAATATAATGTGATCTCTTCCTACTAATGGAACGTTAACAACATTATGCTTAAGAAGAATCAAAGCTTCTCTTACAGGCCAGTCTTTCCTAGTCCAATGTTCATTCTTAGCCCTACTATCCCATAAGCAGATAAAACAGGGACATTTTGTGTATTCACTTTGTTGACCTAAAAATAAGTTGACCGTTTTCAAGTCAACACATATCAACCATTTATGTTCTTCATATTAAGTTTTGTTCAAGACCAAGGAAATAGTAGGAAATTGTTCCTTCACTTTGGTGGAATACGTAATGGGCAAAGAACCGAGCTTATTACCCTTATTTAGAAGAACACATTTAAAACTGCGCTTGGAAGAATCTATAAAAAGGCGCCAGTCGTTAGAATCGTACTCTTCTAAACCCATTGCAGTCATCAGACTTCGAATAACACTGCAAAATACGAAATCGTCCTCTTTAGAAAAAAAGGAAGTAAATGTTTTTCTCTAATGCAATAATTTTGGGTCACTTGTCAGCAAATTTCTCTATTTCAATCGTGAAGCTAGTAATTCAGACGCATTTTTAACAGTTTAAGGTCTCTTACTAAGTCATCTTCCGCATCGAAGTCACTGTCTTCATTTTCAAGTGATTCAATGTCCTGACCACAATCTTCGTCTTCCAGTCTCTTGGGAGTCGATGGTAGAGGTACAGAATCTTTATTTATATTTAGAGCTGGTCTTGACACTGATAGTACGTTAGGATAGGTCCACTGTGAACGATTTTTCCGATTAATACCACTAACATTCGCAACACAAAAATAGCAATCGTCATGGTGGTTAGTCGCTTCATGTCATATCACTGGCGTAAGGAATTTGAAAGAGCTTCTTCTTTTAGTTGCTCATAAGCGCAAAGATTCGACACAAATTTTACATATTAAATTAAGACACCAGGTCTTGTTTTGTATCTCTAGGGGAAATCCAAAGTACTCAAAATAAGTTCCTTTTACAAACTGCGATATCTTGAGACGGTTTTCACCACAAATGAAACAAAAATATTCCTGATTCTTCACGCACCTTCTCCGAGTCCGACGCCATATCGCTAGAAATACAGAAACTCACTAATTGAAATGTAGTTGACAGAAATATTGAAATAACTTTCAAAAAAGTGTTATTTTGATGCCGAACTGACAGCAACAATCTGAGGATGTTTTTGGATTCAGCGCTTTCTGCTTATTCAAAACCAACATAAACAGCTCGTACAGCAGATGAAACAATCAATTTTTTTGTGCGATTCATTCTCTTAATCTAGAAGACGAGGATGCAGGAGTGATTTTTTTGTTTTTCTGGGCAAAGTAAATACAAATTTTGTTAGACGAAAGTCAACTAATATCAGATTGAAACTTTTTCGCATCCTCACTTGTACCACTCAAGCTTGTTTCTGAGAAAAATGGCAGAGTTATCTGGCAAAATCCCACACCTTCATCAGTCCGTTTTTGTCGTCCTATTCTTATAGAGTTTGCAAAAGAAACTCCTGAGAAAACCAGAAGTATAGTTGAAGAAATTGATTCGCGTTAACACCTTCCGCCGTAGTAATCAACTAAAAATTGTATTCTGTAAAACACATCTTATATAAAGTGGTGCGAGTTTTAACAAATATATCATCGAGTGCCACGTGTAATGTTTGTTTAGGCAGACCTGCAGGTATGAATGATCTTGGCGCCAAAGGCCAGAAAGAGAGAAAACTTTGCACGCTTGGATCAGGTTTATGGAATTAATTCCTCACATAACATACTACTTATGATTTTAAAAATGGTCTGTTTCTACAGATCAAAATAAGAAACAAAAAGCAGTTAAAAAACAACTTGTGCAGCAGCATTTCCGTAACGAATTTGGTTTAATCGTAGACAAACCTCGTCGAGTCAGCGGAAATAGTAATGACGGAAATATCGCAAGAAGATTTCTTTGCCAACTATGCTTGTACATCTGAAATAACCGGAGTTGATGATACATTGATTGAGAGGATTTATATAATACTGCAAACTATACTCTGTTCACGATCTTTTTGCATTCAGAGTAGGCCGTGTTAGGGTGACATTTTTGTTAGTGCCACAAAAAAATATACTTGTCAGAAATTTGATTGACGTTCGTTTTTAATTTTATGGTTACGTTTTTGAAAACTGCCACTGCCATGTTGTCAGTTGAATTGTGCTGTACAACGTATTCCACGAAAACGAGAAATATCGTCTCGAACAAACGTTTAATGATTAATTATTTTTTTCATTGAGAAAGTTTGGGGTGAGGTGTGTTGTTTGCGTGTTCTTAGTCAACAGTTGTGCCACAAAACGAAGAAGTGTTTCTTATTAACAAATGTGCCTCCAGATATGATAATAAACAATAATGACGGAATGTTTGTTTGTGTTTTCATTGAATCTTGTGCACAGTGGTGTAGCTAAATGGATCTTGCTACTTGTGCAGCGGATGGAGAGGTGTATCGGTTTGTGCAACCTGTGAGGATGGCTTGTTCAGCCAGGAGTTTGTTTTCGGACTTGTTCAGACCAAAGAACTGTCGTTCTCAGGTCCTGGATGGTCTTATCATAGGGCTTGCGGCCATTTTCGCCTCGCTGTCGCAGAAGGGGTGAATACTCGAGGCCGGGATGAATTTCTGAAGGGGATTCGAGTTTGGTGCCTGGCAGAGGTGCACTGCAGGTGGCGCAAAAGCATATATGAAGGGGTATTTAAATAACAGGATCTTCTTGCTGTTGCCGATGTCTCAGAACCTTTTCCATGGCCATATTTATGTAAAATATCTTATCATTTTTCCCGAGAAGACCATAAACTAGATCTCATTTAAAATTCCGTCTACTTTCACTACCTCCTCCAATACGCACACCATCAGATTCTTCTGCTAACGCTAGAATTCTGAAGATCTGCTTATATTTGTGCATATTCCTAGCTATTAGTTTTGACTGCTAAAAGGATCGTCGCAGACTATTTATAAGTTTTACAGATATACATGCGTTTTCTACACTATAAAATTTTGATGCCAAATCAAATGTTCCTATTCCCCTTCCATTGATTCCATAGAAGAATCTGATTCATCATCAATTTCTGATTCAGAATCAGATTCTCCTAGTGTAATAATGAAAGGAGGAATATTTTCAAACGAGAAATTTCCCATATGTTTCGTCCAGTCTTCCGAAATTAATTTTTCACAATGATTACAAAAATTTTGCCACATGTCGGGGGTACATTTTGAAAGAGCCCCACGCCAACCCTATTTTTCGATACTGGTTGCGAATTTATGTGCTTATTGTAAAAGCCTTTGCACTGCCCCCATGCAATCTCTATAGGATTGTATTGACAATGGTATGGAGGCATTCTAAGAACTTCATAACCGTGCTCCTTCAAAATTACGGCAGTCGCGAATCATTTTGTTGTTCCGTCTATTCTAAAAGGCTTAATTAATTCCCATAATTGTTTTTTTGTAATTTTGCCATAATTTCGACATTGTATTTAACCAACTATTCCTGCATTTGACTTTTTTTACAGGAAAATGTGGGTGGTTTGTCCAGCTGCACCGAGTGATACGGTGCATTGTCCATCACCACCACATATTTTCGTTGCAACTTTCCTAGTGCAGGAATAAGCTGATTAACCACCCAATTTTGAAAAATTTCTGCATTCATGTTTTTATGGTAGTCTTTGTCATTGTTCGTCGAGTCAATTAACAAGTCACTCCCTTCCAAAAAGCCAAGTTTTGTTCCCGTATGCAAAATTGTAACACGTTTCCCTTCATGGCTTCCGGTTGGAACCGTGTGTCTCGGATTTCTTTACTGCCGACGTTTCGTTCTTCGTTGCAGAAGAACTTCCTCAGGGCTGCTGCTGGTGGTGATGCTGCTGCTGTTGGTCTTGTTGCTGCTTCGCGTTAGTCGTTGAGACTGATTATTATTATGATATATTACCTAGTTGTCCAATTTTAATGTCTTTTTTTTTGTACAAGTTTGAAATTTTTAATGAATTTTCCACTTTTTTTCTTTTGTGTTCAATGAAATGCTTCCTGACCGTGATTTTTGGTGTGAAACCAGCAAATGCTCTATCGACACAAAGATAGTTCGTTGGGGCAGTTTGATTTATTCAATCTGATTGGGGGCCCCCTCTTTTACTTTCACGATACTACGACGTCTGTCTCGCCAAGTGATGAGGGATCGGACCAAAGCCCGCCGAGGGAGCAATTCCAGCAATCATTTGTACAAGTTGATGGATGAAACACATTACATTACCCGAAACCACCGCCCCCCGAGCAATCGCTGATATCTGGATTTGGCGCAAGTTCTTCCTTTTCTTTTTTTAATTTTCCCTTGAAATTACCTAAACACGTGTGTTTAATTTAAATAAAAATCTCATCTAAAGTCGCATTAATGATAATTTAGAGGAGAGGCCTTTCGGTGCGAAACGGCACAAAAGACCTTCGTAATTTAAAATTTCGCGTTTTGTTTAAATTACATACTTTTAAATGGTTGGGGGTCGCAGGGCGGTTTTTCATTTGGGACGAAGCCGAGGAGAGGGCAGATAATTTTAATGAGATTCCACGAAGAATAAATTGTATTTCGGTTAATTTGATTCGTACTCTTCGTCGTCGGCCGTCGCGCTCGACTCGCCGTAGTTTATTGTTGCCGGAATTGAAGTTTACAAAACGCGATGGAGTTGGCAAACTCGATGGAAACTTGTTATCGCCGAATTTCCAATAACGTCCTTGTAAGTACGTCCAACGCAATGAGAAGTTGTAATAAAATTTTCTGTCTGCGCGTTGCCCTTTGTGGTCGAGTAATCAAATGAGAATTTGGGAATTATCGATTTTGGAGAAGCAAAATTATCCTTTTTTTTTTTGTTAATGAAGTATTTCTTCTGAACTTTCAGTTTAAATCAGATGGAGAAAAAAAACAATAATAATGATAAACGTGCAATTGACGTTTGAACTCTTGAATTTATCTGTATATACAAAAAAAAAAGATAACTCGCGACGGAACTCGTTTCAATTTCAAGGAGATTGGAGAACGGATCAGTTGTTTTCGATTGCGAAAATAAACGTCCCGGATACTGCAAACATATTCCGCAAAACTGCCTGCTTATCCGGGCCCGGAGCATGCCTCCGGGATTACAGAAACCGCAAAGTCGACCTGAGCTAAGTTTGTTTCTGCTCCGTTACAACTCCTTTGCTGCTCGTTTGGGTAAATACTTACATATTTTATGGACGGCGTCCAAATTTAACTCATTTTCAATTTTGGATTTTGCATTTTTTTTTTTCGGAAGGGGGGATTAGTTAGACAAAAATATGTTTAAGGTAAAAGAAAATCAGCAAACATTTGTATTTGTGTTGTCTCTTTTCAAATACGTCTTGATCTCACTTTTCCTTTGCTTTTTCTTCTAAGAGACGAAACAAAAAACAAATGAACATTTGTTGTAATCTATACATTGGCCTTTCTTTTTTTATCTTCGCCTTTTTGCTTTTAGTGGGAAATGTGAACGTAGATTAATAAAGCAATAACCAGCGATGCATGGCCAATTTGGTGCTAATTTTTCATTAATCATTTCTGGAAAATTAAAATACATAAAATAAATCTTTGTCGGTCTATTCTAGAACCACCTCCAGGTGTGACCTTTTATTTTATTATTCAATCCAATCCTCGACAATTGAATCTTTTCCGATTAGGTAAGTCGAAAAGAGCAAGCAGACGATGACGTCTTTCCCCCTTTCAAAAGGTTGTAACGATGCCGTCGAAACGTGCCGTGTTACACGATGAGCCTTTGTAGGCAGGCGTCATTGATTTGGAACATTAGCGCACCCGCCCTCTGTCAACCCTTCGCGATGACGTCATTGTTTCAAGCATCCGACCAGTGCACGGTGTAACCCAGTTCGCTCGCCAACCGAACGAAACAGATAGTATTAATTCCATGGGGGGCGGCGGGGCGGAGAAGGGCGAAAAAGTTTGTTGGGTGTAAATTAGTTGAACTGTATTAGCTGCCGCCCTCCTCCCTTCGCGTGGTACTTCGATTTTGCCGCCCCGGTTACCTATACACAAGCGGATGCATCCGGCTTTGGCTATTTTTGGATTTAATTTATTCAAACTGGCAACAAGCTCGGGGGGGGGGCGTAATTAAATCGACCGGTGGGGCCAATTAATGGAATTAGGCGCCGGAGAACCACGTCATAATTACTGTACTAATCAGTGTCAAATAATTGCCATTTACCTACTACAGAAGGCAAAGAATGAGATAGCTTTCCAACATAGAGCTTTTAAAGACGTCAATAGTAAAAATGATTAGAGCATACTAAATGAAACAAAATTGTTATCAATCTTTTGTTTTTTTAATGCTAGGTACTCCAAAGAATGGTGGGCAATCATTTGTTTTTTGTTCATCCTGCGTATTTCGATATTCCCGAAAGACGAAGATTAAGTTGAACGAGAACCGAAAGGAAAACGACCCGACAAAAGATTGATAAAATAAATAAAAATTAATCAAAGGACAGTCGAAGCAAAATTAAAATTCAAGGTGACGAACAAAAACGCATGAAAAACAAAATAAGTCGACCCTGAAGAAGAAACTATGAAAAGAAATTATGAAATACGAAGAAGAAAGGCAATGAAAAGAGGAAGAAAGAAAACAAGGTAATCCAAAAACAATAGAAGATCGATGATTCTCTAAGGGAGTGTAACCATCAGAAAGAAAGATGGCGCGAGAGGCGAGTAATTCTAAAAAATAAACAAAGCAAAAGAATATTAAAAAAAGGAATGAGATGGCGTTCAGAAGAAAAGCTGTCAAATAATTACGGATACGAAACACCCCCTTGTCGTAACGTTGCTATATATATAATTTAGGAATTTTATAATAAATTCATAATATTATTTTCAAATACTTTATTATCAATAATTCACATCATAAGTAAAACTTAGAAGCATAATTTTACAGCAATTACCTCCGCGTTAATTAGTTTTGCACCTTAAATTCTACACTGCACCCTCTTGGCTTCGCGTTCTCCCTTCATCGGTTTTCGGCCTGCACTCCTCTTGGGCTTCAAGGCATCCTCCACAACACATCGTTGGTACGGCTCGTACTTCAACCCATTCTTCATCTTCACGCTCTTCACTATGTTACGCCCATATGCACTTGAAGGCCCCACCCTTGACACCGTCACACCTTGATTTGGCTTGGTCAAAATCTCCACGTTGCGCTTCTTCCTTTCTTGGATCTCAGCCCTCAGTCGTCGACGAAGAATTTGGTCACCCAGGCAAATGCCCAACCATTTTCGGCTCACCTTCGCAGCATTGTACAGCGCTTCAGGTTCCAAACGCCTGCAAAACACAACAATTAAACACAAAAATAAAAAAGGAAAACAAAATAAGACTTACCTTAAAATCAGAACTCCCAACTCCACTGGTAGGTCGGCGATGTCGAAGCTCCTCTCGTAGACTGCTCTCGGAAACACCTCGAAGATCATCTTGGTATAGCTTGATGTCACTAGACTGATTTCAAAAGTGAAAAGGGGCTGCTTTTATACCCCTCGAAAAGTCGATGGTGCGTTACGTTACGGTCCGATGAACCATAACGGTTATGGCTCGCTGAACTGGAACCGTAACGGTTGAGAGAGCATAACTACCATTGGCGATTTTGACTAAGAGTGGTTGAGTCATCAACCCTGGTCAGCCAATGCTAAATGATTCGCCCCCTCCTCCTCTATTTTGGTTATAGTTCGCCTCCAGGTTTGGATGTTGGTATCTTCTACGGTTCTTCGTGTCTTCTCCCGTTTTAAAAAATTGGCTGCTATTAATTACAAACTTATCCTCATTGCTCCATTTTTCTTCCTCCAGAATTGCCATGAGCCGTTTTCATCTGGTGTTTTTTTGCTGTACTTCTCCATTGAATAACCTTCTAGATTCTCCTATTAGCTTTTTTTTGGCTGAAGCAAAGTATCCACCTTCTCCCCATATCTCTTTTTAGTTCTTCACTATCCTCGATAGTGAAAACAAAAAAACATTCACAGCAGTTTCCTTGAAAACAGTTACTGAAATCTGTTGCATATTTCTTTAATTGCATCGTCTAGAACAAAGTCATATAATAAAGGACTCAAAACACCCCCTTGCCGTAGATCATTCGTTAGTGGTAAAGTTGATTGCTGAGGTTCCTCTGTATTAGATTTTACTCTGCCAAGTACTGAAGTCCTTTTTTAGATTCGAGGAAAACTAGACATATTTATGGAGTCTTTCCTGGTTTATTGTAATTTCTCAATCAGAAAAGAAATGTGGGTCTTCGTCTTTGAAATCGCTACAAATACAATTATTGAAATATTTTTTGACAGACTTTAAAATCTGTGTTGAATAGCACGGGACGATGTCAAAATAATTTCAAAACGTCTGTTGCTTTTTTCGTTTGTAATTTGGTACTCATTTCCGAGAACGGTTGGATTTCTTTTCTTCTTCTTCTTCTTCTTCTTTTTATTTTTTATTTCTTGACATTACTTTTTTTGACATCTCTCTGACAGTTTAATCGTGTCAACAGTACCTTGCTAATGTTTTAATGTAGAAATTTAAATAAAAGTCGATGTAAGTTGCACCAAATAATTTCCAGAGAAAGAAACTGATGCAAAACGAAGTTTTCTGAAAGAAATGCACATAAAATTTAAAAAAAAAAACTGACACTTAGTAAAGTGTCAATAATAAAAATGTTCAGAGGTGACTAAACTAAAATAAACAAAATAGTGATTACTCTTTTTTTGTATTTCAATTTTTTTTTGTTCATTCTTCGTCAGACGAAAGCGACGCTTCTTGTTTTCCTATATTTCTCTTTTGTTTCTTCTTTTTTATGGAATTAGTTTCCTATTTCGTCGATCATCTTTAGATCTTTGTATTTAGTTGTTGGTTGTTTTGAGTCCTCTTTTGTATCTTTGAAAGGAATCAATCCTCGTTATGCGATGATACCTTACACGTTTTCTAATTCCTGTTAGTTCTTTGTTTTCTTTTAGTAGTGTTGTCAGATATTTTTAAACAAAATATCCGAAAATTGTTTTAAATTTCCACTGCACCTGCTGCATCCCCGATTTTGCGTCACTCACATCTGCTCTTTATAGCTTAAATAAATTTTTAATATCAATTGTAGCTCTTTTTTAACTAATTTCTGTTTTTAAATATTTTGATAAAAAAACTTATTTAATTTCTAAAGTAAATACAATAAAATAAATAAATAAATATAAAATCTCATTCTTCTCATTTGATTTCAAAGATTGTAATTAGCAGGCAATATCAACAGCTAATTCAGTTGGAAATGCTGATCAGTCTTGAAATCGCGACTTTGAAGTGCTTACAGTTTGTACGAAATGATTTATTATTATGTCATTTGCTTACATTTGTTAAATAAACTTTTTGGAGTTCGTATTTTGGCTCATCACCTCAATTTCGTTTAAAGGTCAAGTTCAAGCCAGACGCCGCGCCATAACAATCATAAAACTATGGCTGTACTTATTTCTTTTATTTGCTGCTCTTTCTTAACGACGGACGTTTCGTCGTTTTGGGTATAATTTTTCACAAATTATTTCAGGAAAACTAAAATTCATACAAATTTTTAACATTTTCTTCATGTTCTATTCTTTCACTATTTTTTCTTTGTCGGTCTATTCAAGAAGCACCCTGTAAATAATTGTCATAAAAAGAGCTAACGAAATACGAAAAAAGATAACAATTCGAAGAGAAGAAACAAGAAAGATGAAGAATAAGGTGATACAAAAACAAAAGAAGATTAACGGAGTGTAACCAACAGAAAGTTGACACATTATTTTAAAAGTAATATTATTCAAAAAAATAAACAAAAGAATCTTCAAAAAAAAAACGGAAGGCAAAGAATGAGATTTCTTTTTGGCGACAATCTTTTCTCACTTGAAAAAGTATCAACAATAAAAATGACAAATAACCAGAAGACACTAAATGAAACAAAATAGTTATTAGTCTTTTGTTTTTTCTTTGACACTTCAGAGAATGGTGAACATTCATTTGTTTCTCGTTCATTTTGCGTATTTCAATATATCGAAATACGAAATATAAGTTGAATAACAATAAGAACGACAACAAAAAAATAATATAATCAACCAAAGAAAATCAAAGAAAAAACAACGAAATACGATGAAAAAGATACAAAATACGTCACTCATATGATACAAGGCTGACAGAATCGCCAAAGAAGAAATTATGAAAAGAGTTAACGAAATGCGAAAAAAAAAGAAAAAATATTTCCACGAAAAGAAATGCAAGAAAAATAATAAAAAATTAAAGAACAAAGTTATGCAAAAGCAAAAGAAGATCGATGATTCTCCAACGAAGTGAAATCAACAGGAAGTTGACGCGAAAGGCCTAATTCGAGAAAATGAAAATAAATGAATATTTAAAGAAAAGGGCAAGTTTTAATAACAAAAACGAAACAAAATATTTATTAGTCTTTCGTTTTTTTAGCTCTCTCCTCCAGAAAATATCGGACATTCATTTGTTTTCAGTTCATTCTATTCTTGAATCTGTATTATTTCGCGTTTATTTTATTTTTTGTTTTGTCTTGTTTTTCAAATTGAATTATTCTGGGCATGTTTCAGAATTCACCGGTAACTGCGTCGGTAGACATTTTAAAATTTTGAAATTTTATTAACTTATTATAACTATATTATTATTGTATACTTATTACACCTATAATAACTTATTATAGCTTTACGAGAGATTTTAAAATTTTAAAATGTTAGTTCAGTTACCAATGAATTCTTATTTTTACCTGTTGTTTTCTAATCAAGTACAGTCAGGTAATAAGAAAACGTCTCCCCAATAAAATGTGATATGTAGTATTGCTAACCACTATCCGAACAGGCGGATAGTTGAATGGAAGGAGCTTAAGCATAGGTAAATGCTCCGTAGTCGGCCCGCTTGTTTCGTTCCCATCAGACCTATGATGTATCATCGGTGTTAAGACAACACAAGGCATTTGGGCATCCATTACGGTAATAAAATCAAAATTGTACCCGTTCTGTGCGAAATTTGTGGGAAAAAGATAACCAGCAAGGTTAATCTGAGGGATCATCTCAGAACGCACACAGGTTACAAACCCCACTCGTGCAAGTTTTGTAAAATGTCTTTTACGCACAAGGAACGACTTAAGGAACACGAACGGATTCACACAGAAAAGAAACCGTTCGTTTGCAAGTTTTGCAAGAAAGCCTTCTCACAAAGAACTCCTCTGAAGGTGCATGAGAGGACTCACACGGGCGAGCGTCCTTACGTGTGCAGATTTTGCAAGAAGGGGTTTATCTCTAAAGACCCGATAGATATACACTGATGGTAATGCTTACTTTCTGACATTTAAAAATTGGTTGCAAGTCAGTTTTGATTGCAATGAATATCTCTAGGGCCATATGAGCGGAGGAGAAGACCTCTTCAATCTCACCGACATGTCCTCGTTAAGATCAAATTGACAACCAATGTATACTGACAGTAGGTTGGGGTTAAATTATGGCCGACCTAATCTGTTGTCACTTTATGTTTTTGGTTTGTAAAGGCCTGTGTTTAATAAAACATAATTTCGAATTACTCTTCTGCTTTCACCTTAAATACCTAAAGTATAAGAGAGTATCTGTAACCCCCAAGATGTTAAAGCTAATACTCCGGAAAAATCTGACAGCACCAGGTGACAAGTAAGAGTTGCAATTCCAGCAACTGTTCCCCAAACTAGCTCGGTGAAGAAAGGGTGGGTCATTAATTAAATTAAACCAGGGCGCCAGTGAATAAACCCCAATTGCTGTGACCACTTCGGAACCGTTCCCAAGGTTCCGCAGTGTTCGCTCTAGGTAACTTCGAAACTTCAGGAGATTTAATACGCTTGTTGCATTCAGCGCAGGTTCTCGACATAAAGAAAACACACACGATAACACATACACTTATTGCATTCAGCGCAGGTTCTCGACATAAACAAAACACACACGATAACACATACATTTTGCATTTGCATATTGCATTCAGCGCAGGTTCTCGACATAAACAAAACACACACGATAACACATATCTTTATTGCATTCAGCGCAGGTTCTCGACATAAACAAAACACACACAATAACACAAGATTTATTTGTGCAATCGTCAGTAAATCAAAAGAACAGTAATATACAGGTAGTGTAAGTGATCATCTTGAGTGAGCATTCTATTTATTATTAAATTGGACCGAATTGCAACCATTTATGTAGAAAGGATCGAGACATGAGGGCTAAGAACTTTCCCCTTCGTTTAGACCCGTCTTACCGTGGCCGCGGTGTTTATAAAGGAAACTAAATAAGCATATTACAGAATAGTAAAATAGAGAAAATTTTAATTAAAATTAATAATTAATGAATAGATTAATTACGCTGCCACCACCGGCAACTGCGAGAGCCCGAACCCATGCACACTTACAAAAAGCTGATCACTTTCATTTGCTCACGTATTTTATCATTTATATTTATTTAGTTCCCGCATGCAAAATTGTAAAACGTTTCTTACGTTACTTTGATCATGACATTGTAGTTCAAGTTTATTTAAGTATTGGCAACACAGTCAATACAGCTGACGTGACCATGTCATAACTTTTTTCACGTCAGATTTGGCTACCTTCAAAATACATGCACGTAACATAACGAAAAAAAAAACATGTCCTACCAGAATGCAAAAAGATCGTGAATGGATATTACGTTTCACATCGCAACAAACATTTTCGTGTCTGTTCTATAGTTACTTAGGTTTTTAATTAAAAAAAATGCACCCATTTTATAGCGCTCTTTTCAGTTTTAACATAACTCAGAGCTTCCGGATGTTGTAGGTAACATTTTCGCTGAGAAATTCGTGAATTATTTCGGAGTAACGTAAGCAATAAATATCTTAGAAGGAGAAACAGAAAAAAAATGCGCACCAGTTAACTAACCAGGGCGGGCGATGGCAAAAAAATACATTCACTCTTATTGTTCGCCATTTTGCCCCTCCGGCCACAAATTACAAATAATTTATCTCGTACGTTCCTCCAGCCGACAACGTAAATTAATACAAAGCAGCGAATACGGATCAACTTTAGCGAGGAGATTAACGGACAAAAACCCACTAAAAAATTTAACGCACGGCGCACATGTCGTTCATAAATGTTTCAGCGCGCTCACGTCGACGCATTTCCCGTACCCATTTTTCACGCTCGTTATTATGGATCGCACCGCGTAGTAAAAAAAGCCGCCGCGATTTTTGATAAGGCACGGACTGCGATAATTATATTTTTTTTAGAGTTGAGTAGCTGAGCGCGGTTAGTATTTTATGCAAACCTAAAACACTGATTATGTGAAACGAAATTTATCTTTCGCACAAAAAATTCTTATAACTACAGCACGGATTTATCACTCCGTCCGTGCTATTATTATGACGTAATTGTGTTATATAGTGCAACGGCTGGAGTTAAAACAAAGTTAAACACTTAAACTACTACTGACATGTAGTAGAACGTTGATATTACCCCCCCTCCCCCAACATCGATGACTAATTAATCTGCACTCAATGGATCGGGTAAAATTAATTACCATCGCGTAGAACAAGCCGGAGGAGAGCTTCCGACAAAAGGCGTAGACAAGAAAGGAGGACTCAGACACTCACGCCTGATTAAATTCTAAAATTGGCTTGGAAGACGAACGACCTTACAAGTAATAGGTCCATCCTTTCGAAGTGACAAAAAAGGTTTGTCCGATAATGATTTTTTTAATATCCCTGGTTTCGAAGCAAAACCTAAAGTTAATTAATTTGTTTTATTGAAGGCAACGTCTCTGGAATTCGCGGAGATAAATCACAATTCGCTTGTGAAGGACGACATCAAGGTTGCAAAAAATATGTTAATAATTAAAAATGAACCAAGAATGCCATTCCTGAACGCTTCCTTGCAATGTCAACTTGATATTTAGATTTTGATTAGAATTTTAAACAGTAGGATTTGAGAGACAAAAGAATCGGGAAAACAAAATACAGTTAAAAGAGCTTTAAAAAGAGGTTGAGAGGTGGTGGTGGTGGTAGTCATAATCACTGTCATAGTCGCAGAAGAACAAGTATGACATACAAGTAGTTTTAAAAGGAAGCATTTTCCTTTAAAAAAAATTTAAGATTTGAGAGTAGTCATAGTCACTCTCAGTGTCGTAGGTAAACGATAAAATATGACTTAAAAGTTGCTCTTGAAAAGAAAAAAGTTTCAATGCGTTGTCGACGTGTATTGCTTTCTTCTTTAAAAAATTGAGAATCGAAGCGAACAACTGCAATGACTTAAAAGTCACCTTCAAAACAAGAAACACTCGGGATTTGAGAGATAAAAAAAAATCGGGAAAACAAAACGCGGTTGCAGTTTTATTTAAAAGAATCTTGAGAGTTGGGGTTTGTCATCGTCTCTGTCGCACAAGGAGTATAGAATATGACTTACAAGGTGTAAAGAAGTATTTTTATTTTAAAAAAAGCTTGAGATTGGGAGTAGTCATAGTCACACGTTAACGATAAAATATGACTTAAAAGTTACTCTTGAAAAGAAAATAATTTCAATGCAGTGTCGACGTGCATTGCTTTCTCTTTTTAAAAATTTAGAATCGAGGGTAATGACAAAACATGACTTAAAAGTCACCTTTAAAACAAAAGACACTCGCAATTTGAGAAACAAAAAATCAGGAAAACAAAACACAGTTGCATTTTTATTTAAAAAAATCTTGAAAGTTGGGGTTTGTCATCAACACTGTCATAGTCACACAATATAACTTACAAGGTGTTATACAGAGAAGCATTTTTATTTAAAAAAAGCTTGAGAATTGGGGGTGGTCATAGTCACACGTTATGACTTAAAAGTTGGTCTTGAAAAAATTTTCAAAGCAATGTCCACGTGTATTGCTTTCTCTTTTTAAAAAGATAGAATCGAAGGTAGTTACTACAAATTATGACTTAAAAGTCAGCTTCAAAACAAAAGACACTCGCGATTTGAGAGACAAAAGAATCGGGAGAACAAAACATAGTTAAGTACGTTGCATTCTTATTTAGGAAAATCTTGAGAGTTGGGGTTTGTCATCGTCACACGAGAACAATAAAATATGACTTAAAGTTGTTATAAAAAGTACTTTTATTAAAAAAAAGAGCTTGAGAGTTGGGGGTAGTCATAGTAACACCTTAACGATATAATGTGTCTTAAAAGTTCCTCTTGAAAAGAAAATAATTTCAATGCAATGCTTTCTTCTTAAAAAAAATAGAATTGAAGATAGTCACTGTAGTGAAAAAACATGACTTAAAAGTCACCTTCAAAACAAGAGAAACGCAGGGTTTGAGAGACAAAAGTGCGTTGCATTTTTATAAAAAAAAATCTTGAAAGTTGGAAGCAGTCATACTCACTCTCATAGTCGCGCAAGAACAATAAAATATAACTTATAAGTTGCTTTAAAAAGAGTTGTTTTAAGAGGTATGGGTAGCCATAATCACAGTCATAGTCACACATGAAGGATAAAAACATGATCTAAAATTTACTCTTGAAAAGAAAGAGGAATTTCAATGTAGTGTCCTCGTGCATTGCGTTTTTCTTTTAAAAAGCAAGAATCGAAGGTATATAGTCATAGATATAAAAAAATATTACTCTAAAAGTGACCTTGAAAATAAAGATTTGAGAAGCAAGAGAATATGGAAAGGTAAACGCTTTATTTTAGGCCACTCCGTATGCATTATTATTTTTATTTTTTTAATATTTTGAATTACAGATTCTTTGAGTATTTAAATTTATGAGTCAGTAATTTGTTAAGTACAATCATGCGCATCTAAAATGCACCTCCTGCACGCAAACTTATCCCTTGAAACCTCACAGAACTGTCAATTTGTAGCACTTAAGCTGCACACGACTGTACATCAATATTTTTTGTGGTAGTAACGCCATCTATGAGCTAGCTGGAGAATCGAGAATTTTCTCTATGTGCCCTAGGTGGTAGTAGTTACTGGTACCCTCGTTACTTGTTCTCAAAGAAGTGAATACGAACCCCGAGTCGTAACAATATTTTTGTTTCCAACTTTCTTTGATTTCCTCACATTTTAATCCGGAAAAGGAAACTGAGGAAAGTCATTCCACATTAAAAATAGCAGCATGAGAAATTTAATTTAATTTCTTCCCGTTAAATAAGCACCACCCCGAGAGTTATACTCCGTAAAGATTTTTCCAACCCTCCCGCCCTTAATTTTATACTGCTTTTCGAATTCCTTGGGAAAACCCTGGCGTGCCTGGCGAGTTACGTTTGTTAGTGTTCATCTGGGACCACCGGAACCCTAAAATTTTCCGCGCTCAAGAATTTCGCTTTATCCGAAATTCTTTGTTGCACGAAGCGAAAAAAAAAACGTTCGACGAATAATTTACGACGTTGTACGCCGCGGAAGGGAACGGCCAATTATTGTAATTACATCGGGCGCAAGCTACATTAAAGCAAATTTACCGTTTAATGTTTCAGCGCGAGCTTTAAAGCTCTCGTCAAACATTAATCTCGACTCGGATGAATTTTTGATCATCCCTGCGCTTTATTAGGTCTAATAAAGCGTTAATCTCTTTCCGTTTCGTCGGGCGGGTTTTCTCTTCAGTGGACTGACGTGCCAGAGTGAAGAAGAAGAAAAACCTCAAACGACGTCGGTGGAATAATTTCAGACGTGCGTCGACATAAGAAACTATAAAAACGAATTAAATTGGAAGATCGTATAAAATGAAGACATAAAAGGAGGGTTTAATTGGAAGCTATTTTTGAAGTTTGCTTCATATAAAAGCTGAATCTAGGCCAGTAGGTTCATTATAAATTTGTTACTTATGTATCTTATAATATTAAATAGCGTAAGACACCAGAAACGAGTAAAGCTCATGTTAACTTCAGGAATTTCATAACTCCCAGGTTCTACCAACTCCCTGCATAAATAGTAAAAGCTTGCAAGTTTTACGAGAGTCGTGAATGAGATTAAGCTCTCTGTAGATAAGAATAGCAACGAATTTATTTAGATGGATTGCGAAAGCTCAAACAGATGAGGCGTCGGCGTCGTCAGCATCGAACTGGAAATGGAATTCATAATTCAACATTTCCCGCATTTATTATTAATTGACCCGAGTTATAATTTATACTGAAGAATGTGAAACACAAACAGGTGCTACTTAAATTGGTATCAATTCTATTGTCGCAGACTTTCAAAAATGTCCTTCCTGAGTGTGCATTTCCTTTGCCATCTACAATTTGGTTCTCGAATTACAAATACTTTATTTATCTTCAAGCATTTGCTACTGTTAAGCGTCTGTTAACGTCTTGTTTAACGGTTTTCTTGGGGCGGGTAAGTTGTTTTCATGTAACATTTTTCATAACTTTTTAACAAATCAAATGTATTATTGGAAAACACGAAAAGAAACAGGAAATAGTGTCACAAAGTAAAACTGCGACATGACTCAAAAACAAACGAAACAAAAGACGATCGACTTGCAGTTCTGTTCATTTCAAAAGAACTTTCATTTTTATCTCTTGTTTAACCTAAATCAATTATATAAAAAAAAAACACGTAGAAGGTGGAAAATGGTGTCGCAAATTAAAAACTGCGACATCACTTAAAAGCAAGCGAAACAAGAGACGATCGACTTTCAGTTCTGTTCATTTCAAAAGAACAAAGGAATTTCGATAATTGATTTTTGTATCTTTCCTTGTAACTATTTCGATGATTTTTTAACAAATTAATTATATTATTGTAAAACATGAATAAAATAGGACATGGTGTCGCAAGCGAAACAAAAGACGATCGACTTGTTCATTTCAAAAGAATGAAAAACGATCAACTTTCAGTCTATTCATTTCAAAAGTACATTTCCTCTCTCGTTTAGCCTATATCAATTATTATTAAAGAAAACGCGTACAAAGTAGAAAATGCTATGACATCATTAAAAGAAGCGAAACAAAAGACGATCGACTTTCAGTTCTATTCATTTCAAAATTTCGACTTCGATCATTTATTTTTTAATCTTTCCATGTAACTTGTTTCATTCCAGGTAACTTTTCAATGATTTTTAACAAATCAATTATATTATGGTAAAACACGAATAAAATAGGAAATAGTGTCGCAAGCGAAACAAAAGACGATCGACTTGTTCAATTCAAGAGAACGAAAAACGATCAACTTTCAGTTTGTTCATTTAAAAAGTACATTTTCCCCTCTCGTTTAACCTGTATCAATTATTATTAAAGAAAAACGTAGAAAGTAGAAAATGCTACGACATCATTTGAAAGCAAAAGAAACAAGAGACGATCGACTTTCAGTTCTGTTCATTTCAAAAGGATTTCGATCATTCCATGTAACTTGTATCTTTCCAGGTAACTTTTTCAATGATTTTATAAAAAATCAATTATATTATTGTAAAACACGAATAAAATAGGAAATAGTGTCCCAAAGTAAAAGCTGCGACGTGACTTAAAAGCAAGCGAAACAACACAATCGACTTGTTCATTTCAAAAAAAAACGAAAAACTATCAACTTTCAGTCTGTTCATTTCAAAAGAACTCTTTTTTCCCCTTTTTTAACCTTAAGAAAACACGTAGAAAATACAAATTGCTACGACATCATTTAAAAGCAAGCGAAACAAGAGACGATCAACTTTCAGTTCTGTTCATTTCAAAAGAATTTCGATCATTTATTTTTTTTTATCTTCCCATGTAAGTTTTTCAATAAATTTTATTTAATTTAAACAAAAGAAAATACGAAAAAAAAAATAAGACGGCGTCGCAAAGTATAAAGTGTGATTAAGCGAAACAAAAGCCGTTCGACTTTCAGTGCGTTTCATTTCAAAAGAATAAAAAACGATCAACTTTCAGTGTGTTCATTTGAAAAGAACTTTTTTTTAACCTAAATCAATTATATAAAAAGAAAACATGTAAAAAGTGGAAAATGGTGTCCCAAATTAAATACTGAAAGCAAACGAAACAAGAGATGATCGACTTTCGATTCTGATCATTCCAAAGAATTGCGATCGTTTATTTTTTATCCTTCCTTGTAATTTTTTCTATAAATTATTTAACAAAAGAAAACACGAAGAAAAAATAAAACCGCGTCGCAAAGTATAAAGGTGTGACTAAGCGAAACAAAAAACGATCGACTTTCAGTTCTGTTCATTTCAAAAGAACAAAGGATTTTCGATAATTAATTTTTGTAGCTTTCTATGTAATTTTTTAATGATATTTTTAACAAATCAATTACATTATCGTAAAACACCTATAAAATAGGAAATAGTGTCGCAAAATAAAAGCTGCGACGTGACTTAAAAGCAAGCGAAACAAAAGACGATCGACTTGTTCATTTCAAAAGAACAAAACGCGGTTAACTCTCAGACTATTCATTTAAAAACTATTTTTCCCCTCTCGTTTAACCTATATCAATTATTATTAAAGAAAACACGTAGAAAGTAGAAAATGCTACGACATCATTTAAAAGCAAGCGAAACAAGTAGCAATCGATTTTCAGTTCTGTTCATCTCAAAAGAATTTCGATCGTTTATTTTTGAATCTTTCCATGTAACTTGTTCAATGACTTTTTAACAAATCAATTATATTATTGTAAAACACAAATAAAATATGATAGTATCGCAAAGTAAAAGTTACGACGTGACTTAAAAGCAAGCGAAACAAAAGACGGTCGACTTGTTCATTTCAAAAGAACGAAAAACTATCAACTTGCAGACTGTTCATTTAAAAAGTACATTTTTCCCCTCTCGTTTAACCTATATCATTAATTATTAAAGAAAACGCGTAGAAAATAGAAAATGCTACGACATCATTTAAAAACAAACGAAACAAGAGACGATCGTCTTTCAGTTCTGTTCATTTCAAAAGGAATTCGATCATTTATTCTTTAATCGTTCCATGTAACTTGTATCTTTCCAGGTAACTTTTTCAATGATTTTTTAACAAATCCATTATATTATTGTAAAACACAAATAAAATAGGAAATAGTGTCGCAAAGTAAAAGCTACGACGTGACTTAAAAACAAGCGAAACAAAACAATCGACTTGTTCATTTCAAAAGCACGAAAAACTATCAACTTTCAGTCTGTTCATTTCAAAAGAACTTTTCCCCCTTGTTTAACTTGCATCAATTATTATTTTTTAATAATAATCAATATATCAAATATTATTCTTCTAATCATTTAAAAGCAAGCGAAACAAGAGACGATCGACTTTCAGTTTTGTTCATATCAAAAGAATTTCAATCATTTTATTTTTTAATCTTTCCATGTAACTTTTTCAATAAATTATTTAACAAAAGAAAACACAAAAAAAAAATAAAACGGTGTCGCGAAGTATAAAGTGTGACAAGCGAAACAACTTTCAATTCTGTTCGTTTCAAAAGAACAAAGGAATTTCGATAATTAATTTTTGTAGCTTTCCATGTCACTTTTTCGATGATTTTTTTAACAAATCAATTATATTATTGTAAAACACGAATAAAATAGGGAATAATGTCGCAAGCGAAACAAAAGACGATCGACTTGTTCATTTCAAAAGAACGAAAAGCGATAAACTTTCAGTTTGTTCATTTAAAAAGAACTTTTATTGTTTTCTCTTGTTTAACCTAAATCAATTATATGAAAAATTCCTTTCTAAACTTAACGGACAAATCGCTCCTGGTTTTTAGCTTGGGTCCTTTGGTGTCATTATAAAAATCTAACTCCGAACTCACCCTTCCAAAGCAGCAAAAACTTAACAACTTTTTGTTCGGCACGTCTTCCAAATATTTCTTTCACACGTCGCCTGTCGGTGATTTACAACCACCGTTCAGGATTTACCTGGCAGCACCAACCGGCGGGCGGTATGGAAAGCTCGATGTGCAGCAGGCACATCGAGCTTTAGCTCCGCCATTTTATTGCTCAATAAAATGATGCCCGTAAACGTGCATGTGAAATATTATACCAGATAAGGAGCTAGTATATAAGCTCAGCCATGAAACATTATTTATTAGCTTTGAAACCGTACCGACTATTGGACTTCATCTAATAGGGAGCTTTCGTAACGAACTCTAAGTCACACGTTGGGAAACATGCTCGTTACACTAATTTGTTTTTAACAACGACCTAAGCATGGAATATATTATCCGGAAGCTCGATTTTCTTTGTTCCGTTTTGCATAGGTACGGATCCAAAAATAGAAGTAGCGTGACGACTCCCTAAGTAAGAGAAGATTTTTACGGCGGCCCCGAAATGAAAGAAAGGCATTCGTACGTAAATTAGATGCAGCGCGGAAAATAATCGCCAATTTTTCTTCCGCACGCAAACGTCTCATCGCGTGACACGTTACCACCACCGTTGATGATGGAAGAGACCTTTATTTCGATGGGGGAACCCCGGAAAAATACCTACTCATCCCGCCTAATGTTATTTGCGCCGGAAATTAGCAGTGAAAGGTCCATCGTGGAATTTTTTGTCTATTACCGTTGATACGTTACCAAGAAACTGCCAAAAAATGACTTCTTCAAGAGTTTCATTTTATATGCTCAAATTTGGATAATGCAGCGTCATCTATTATTTTAAAAGCCAAACTATTCTAAATGTCATAATTGGAGAGAAGTAACTCGTACACATTCCTCCAGTGTATGTAAATAACTCAATTGAAACATTGGAGAACTGAGTTGTCCCCCTTCTTTGGCAGTAGGTTGACCGATTTCGGTGGGAAAGTAACATTTTCAGAAACTTCGCAACTAAAACTTTTTTAAAATTATGTGTACGAGACACTTCTCTTTAGTCATAATCAATAACGGATTTAAGATATTTTTAGTCGGGTGTATGCGTTGTAATCTAAAAATGTACCTAAATCCGTACTTTAGTCATAATAATGCAGCGTGCACATGATTTTATACTTTTTTATTAAGCAATTCTAGAAAACTAAGTCAAACATGGTTTCCACAGCAAATGAACACCCTACTCTACCCACCTACTTGTGAGTTAGAGTGAAAAAAGTTACTTAGGAAACAAAATCAAGTAAACATAACTTTTTGAAAAAAAATAATGTTATTTATATATTAAGAAATAGAGAAACTTTCGATTATTGTTATTTCAGTGTGATTTTTGTTTCAATTTTTAATCATTTCAAATCCATTCGCAAAATATTCAACAGTCTTTTGTTTCTCCTTTTGCTTCTCAATTCTTCGACACTTTTCAATCGATCGTCTTTTGTTTTTTTGATGGGATTGTAGACACACCGAGAAACTTTCGATTCTTGTTACTTCAGTGTGATTTTTTTTTCAGTTTTTAATAATTTCGAACCTGGTCGTGAGATAATCAACAAACTTTTGTTTTTCCTTTTGTTTCTCAGATCTTCAATTTTTCTTTTTTTTTTTTTTTAATCGATCCTCTTTTGTTTTCTACGAGACTGTAGAAATAGAGAAGCTTTCAATTCTTGTTAATTCAAAGTGTTTTTTTTTCAATTTTTAAAATCATTTCATATCAGTTCGCGAAATAATCAATAGTCTTTTGTTTCTCCTGCTTCTCAGTTATTCGATTCTTTTTTTTTAATCGATCGTCTTTTGCTTATTGTTTAAGAGACTGTAGAAATAGAGAAACTTTCGATTATTGTTATTTCAGTGTGACTTTTTTTATTTTTCCTTTTGCTTCTCAGTGCTTCGATATTTTTTTTTTAATCGATCGTCTTTTGTTTTTTTTTTTATGAGTGTAGAAATAGAGAAACTTTCGATCCTTGTTATTTCAGTGTTTTTTTTTTTTCAATTTTTAAAATCTTTTCAAATCCGATCGCGAAATAATCAAGTCTTTTGTTTCTCAGTTCTTTGATTTTTATTTATTCTTTTACTCGATCGTCTTTTGTTTTTTTATGAGAGTGTAGAAATAGCAAACCCTTCGATTCCTGTTATTTTAGTGTGATTTTTGTTTCAATTTTTTAAAATCATTTCAAATCCGTTCGCAAACAACAAACTTTTGTTTTTCCTTTCGCTTCTCAGTTCTTCGAGTTTCTTTTAATCGATCGTCTTTTGTTTTCTTTTTCTTTTTATAAGATTGTAGAAACAGAGGCTTGCAATTATTGTTATTTTAATTTTTAAAATCATTTGAAATCCGTTCGCGAAATAATCAACAGCCTTTTGTTTCTCACTTATTCGATTCTTTTTTACTTTTTTTTTGAATCGATCGTCTTTTGTTTTTTTTTTTTGTGAGACTGTAGCAATAGAGAAACTTTCGATTCTTGTCATCTCAAAGTGATTTTTGTTTCAATTTTTAAAATCATTTCAATTCCGTTCGCGAAATGAACAACAGTCTTTTGTTTCTCCTTTTGCTTCTCAATTATTCGATTCTTTTTTTTTAATCGATCGTCTTTTGTTTTTTTTTTTTTGTGAGACTGAGGAAACAAAAGCATTCGATTCGTGTATTTCGGTGTGATTTTTTTTTTCAATTTCTAATCATTCAAATCCGTTCGCGAAATTATCAGGTCTTTTGTTTCTCAGTGCTTTGATTTTTTTAAAAATTGATTTAATTTTTTATTGAAAAGTTGAATACGTTCTTGTTTCTGTTTTTTTTTTTTTTTGTGAAACTCTAGAAACAGAAGCTTTCGATTCTGATTATTTCAGTGTGATTTTTTCTCTTCGATTTTCGGGTAATCGTTTCAAATTCGAATTAATCAAGCAGCCTTTTGTTTTTCTTTCTGCTTCTCGATTCTAGGTCCGCTTTTTGGTTTAAAATTGCCGAAAATTAAAAAAAAAATTAGCGAATTAAAAAACGCGCGCCTCAATGTGTTTCCGCAGCTACTTTTCATTTACCTTTAACGACACCCACAATTTTTTTTTATCATCAATCCACTTTTGTTTTTCTTTCTCTGCTAAGAAGTTTATCAGTTTATCAGTATTATTATTATTATTAAGCTCGGTTCTTTTCAAATTGGCCGCGAAAATTCAAAAATCCGCAACGAAAGCAAATGCAAGCAAACGTGAATCGCGAAAACGCGTGAGTTCTAGATTAAATTGGTTATTTATCGCATCGGCATCTGGCAACCCTGCCTATAACAGCTGCCAACTCTAATCTAAAAAAATAACCAAGTCATCGAAATATGAAAATATAGTGCCCAATACTGCCAATTCCTCAATGTTACCAACCTACTAAATTTGCTTCGATCGTTTGTAGCCACGTGGTACTTGTTTCGTAATTAAGAAAATTAAAATCCGAAGAGTAATTAATGACTTTATTGATAATGAAGTGGTGAGCGCCATCTCTTGAACGTCAGAACAAGTTTATGTAGCTAATTATGAACTGGCTGAACGGCTTTTTCATTTTGTTTGAGATTAATTCTTAATTGATGACTAATAAGAACTAATGAAGAATTAAAATTAATGTCACTTTTAACCTGTACAAATTGGAACCTTAATACAAATAACTAGCTGTGTTATAAAAAAGAGGGAGAACTGATTTCAAAAATTACTGCATCATCATCAATTGACAATCATATGCTCAGACATAACCTAAAACAACAACGCTACGGCTAGCACTAGCGACATAGCTTTTTTAAATAGCGATTTAAAATATGGCGACCGCTAGGTTTAGCGCTCAGAATTCCCCAAATCCTAACCCTAACTTCAGGTTACACAGTTGACATAACTCGAACCTAACAATTGATTTATTGATCACACTATACATTCAAGTTGATATGGCTAGTTTACTTATTTGTCTTTTCTTTAATATCGCTTATCGCATTAAAAGAATCAAACTTGAAAAACCTATCTGTTAACTCAGCGAGCACTGGAAAGTCGGTCAACTTTTTCATCAAACTTAGCCTTTCCACTTCTCCATGCATTCGCTCCGTTGCACCCTGAAAGACGTGACATTCTTCAGGAGTTTTGAGAACGAGATAAAAGCCAAACTCGCTTCTCGCTTTTTTTTGCAACGTTTCCAAGAGATGTCAGACGTTTTTACTATACAGGGTGATACGAGGTACTAGACTTTATTAAAAAGGCAAAAATCACACTGACACAAAAAATACAGAGAAGGAAAGTAATAAAATAATGAATTATGGTGTCTAAAACTGATTGGCGTTTAGCTTGTAGACTTCTTTGTTAGTAACTTCAAACTGTAAAGAGAAATATTTTGCATTGGCGTTTAATTTAGAGAATTAAATATGAATCGTTATCATCAATATTTTGGTTAACCCTTGAAGCATACAGCGGCAGCAAACGGAATTACTAACAGAAACTAATTATAATGGAAACCGATTGCTCTAAAAACCAGCGTTATCTCAACGACGCAGTTTCAACCCCCCTCACACAGAAGGAATAACAAATCGGGGAATTACCGAGAGGGAACAATCTCAATTATGAATTCTAATGCGCAACAGATACAGCCAGGAACGGGGCCGAAAGCTCAAGTTCCATCCACCCGAGCATATCGATTGTCACACCCCTTCTTGCAACCTCGCTAGTTTTGCCAAAAATCGAATTCATCGGCCATCTGTCGTGGGAAATCACGTGTGTGATGATTATTATTACTTTATCGAGTACTCGAAGCGTACACAGAAATTTATAATGTGACGAGTGCTGGATAAACACGGCGAGCGAGAGTTAATTTCGGGTTACGTAAACAATTCTGAAACACGTTATTAATGACTGACTGGCGGGAAGATAAATAATAACGATACATTTAATTAAGCTCGAATTTATTACTCATTTTAGCTTTATTTGAAGTTAACTGAAGACTTTATGGACACCTGCATATAAAAGTGCTCCAATTTTTTTTTTGTTGTTGTTGCAGAATCGATCGAAGAACGAACACATTCTGCGAAAACGATAACGATAAACAAGTCAAAGAGCAGACCTACTTCTGGTGTAAACAAAGCGGAGCAGGAAACGAACGTCATCGCTGTGAACGGCGCAGTAGATCCGGCGCAAGAACTAGAGGAAGCTGCCACTAAGATACAAGCGGCGTTCAGGGGGCACAAGTCGAGGAAAAGCATGAAGCAGGCAGACAAACCCAACACCTCCGGACCTACCGCGGAAGATATGGCGAAAGAATTTAGACCGGACGATACTGGTAAGTCGTTTCTTTCAAGCTTTACGTATTTGTTTATTTTTTGGAAAAATGTCCGTCTATTTCGCCAGGAAAGATTCAAATTTAAATTATTAAAGCTGCTGTTAAAAAATATACGAAACAAGAAAGCAATTTGCAAGTGCAAGATATTTTAAATAAGCCGCCGAAGTTAGTTACAAGTTTATGTTGGCAACACTGAGGAGATAGTAGAGAGTAGAGAGAAGTTAGCTTATGCTATGTCATGATGTCTAATAAAATTAGAGACTTTATTACAAAATACCTGCAATCTATATAATTTGTGGTTTTTAAATTAATGCCATTTCGTTCATTTTTTTTAAATTAATTTTATAAAATCATTTTATTTGTATTTAATGAAAAAAAGGCAATATATTTGAAGAATATTCAAACACCCCGTATTAATTTGTCATTATTATTAAAAACAAAATAAACAAACTCATATCAACGAAAATTTTGATATTTAACCGCATTTTTACCTGGCATTTTGAAAAATAGATGGCGCTAATTTAACCAAAATTGTTAAAAGTTAAGAACTAATATTAATAATACCTGATAAAATGATAAATTGAAAGAGTAATAGATATTAGCAATTTCTTAATAGCCTTAGGTAACAGATCTAATAAGAAAAAAATAGCCTTGGCTGCACTACTTCATTGTAGGTAAGATAGGAATCCATGAAAACTTATTTCCTGCATTTATTGACGCTTTCCAGACAGCGTCGGAGTAGCTCTGAGGTACTCTGGAATAACTTAGAGTTACTCCGATGTAGCTTAGAGCTACTCCGACGCTTACCTGGAAAGTGTCTAATAGCAACATCTAGCCAGTGATGCCAACTTGGCTGTTTTGGGGCTATTTTCTATAAAATCTATAAGATCAGTAGAAATGTGTCATTATTAGCATCTGTTAGTCATGTTTTGTCTATCATTTGTTTGTTTTAAATTTTCAGTTTGTACTTTGTCTGATTTCAATTGTTTTGTATAATTTATTAGTATTCTTCATTTTTATTGCATTTCTCTTTTTGTTACATTTTGTAATTATTGTTTTTGTTTTGTTTCTTTTTGTTGTTTTTTTTTCTTGACGATTGGTTACGTTTGTTTTCCATTTTTTCCGTTTTTCAATTGTTTTACATCCTGCATTTTTAATTATTTGTTTATTTTTGATTTTCAGTGTTTTTATTTAATAGTTCTTACTTTTTTCGATTTTTCCCTTTTCTCGTCTTTACGATTGCTTTCCATTCGAATTTTCAAGAGTTTTCCGTTTTCAATTGTTTTATGTCCTGCTTTTTTTCCGTTTTCATTTGTTTTACGTCCTGCATTCTTCATTTGTTTTAAATTTTCAGTTTTTTTTAACAATTTTTACTTTTCATTCTTCATTTTTGTTGCATTTTTCTTTTTTGTTAAGTTTGCTTTTTGCCGTTTGTCAATTGTTTTGTCAATCATTTGTTTGTTTTAAATTTTCAATTTGTACTTTGTGTGATTTCAATTGTTTTGTATAATTTGTTTATCTTTTTCATTTTTATTGCATTTTGCGTTTTTGTTACATTTTGTAATTATTATTTTTGTTTCTTTTTGTTTTGTTTTGTTTTTCTTTTTGTTGTTTTTTTTTTCTTGACGATTGATTACGTTTGTTTTCCATTTTTTCCGTTTTTCAATTGTTTTTCATCCTGCATTTTTAATTATATGTTTATTTCCGATTTTAAGTATTTCTAATAATTTCCACTTTTTCCGATTTTTATTTTCCGTTTGTCAGTTGTTTGCTTTAAATTTTCAGCTTTTTTAATAGTTTTTACTTTTTTCGATTTTTCTTTTTCCTCATCTTACAATATCTTATTGTATTCTTCATTTTTATGTGTTTTTCGTTTTTGTTTCATTTTATAATCGTTTTTCTTTTGTTTTTGTTTTCTGCTTGGTGATTGCTTACGTTTGTTTTCCATTTTTTCTGCCTTTCAACTATTTTACGTCCTGAATTTGTAATTGTTTGTTTATTTTTGATTTTCAGTGTTTTTAATAGTTCTTACTTTTTTCGATTTTTCCTTTTTTTCGTCTTCACGATTGTTTTCCATTTGAATTTTCAATAATTTTCCGTTTTCAATTGTTTTATGTCCTGTATTTTTTCCGTTTTCATTTGTTTTACGTTCTGCATTCTTCATTTGTTTTAAATTTTCAGTTTTTTTTAAACAATTTTTACTTTTCATTCTTCATTTTTGTTGCATTTTTCTTTTTTGTTAAGTTTGCTTTTCGCCGTTTGTCAATTATTTGTTTTGTATTAAATTTTCAGTTTTTTTAATAGTTTTTACTTTTTCCATTGTTTTTATTTTCCTCATCTTATGTTCTTTGCGGCTTTCGATTGTTTGTATAGTTAGGATTGTTTTCCATTCGGGTTTTTAGAAAATTTTCATTTTTCTAAATAGCTTTTATTTTTCCGATTTTTATTTTCGTCGTACATTTTTTCTTTCGTCTTTCAACTGTTTTCAATAACTTATCGTATCTTTCATTTTTATTGCATTTTTCATTTTGGTTACATTTGACAATTGTTTCTCTTTTGTTTTTTTTATAAACTTGGCTATTATTGTTTTTCATTTCGATTTTTCAGTGTTTTCCGTTTTTCAATTGCTTTGCCTGATGTATTTTCAATTATTCGTTTGTTAAACATGTCAGACTTAGAATGTTCAGGATGCTTTCTTATTAGCCAAATCGATTGTCCTTTGTTTTTATATATATATTTTTTTAAATTAAATTTATTTTTCAATTTTTATTATTTTATTTATTTTGTTACCATTCGTCTAAAATTGTTTTTTCTTAAATTTATTAATCTATTAAATTGTGTTTTGGCAACACTGCTGTCAAGTATTAGTTGTCATCATGATACAAGGCTGCGTTCGTTTATTCAACTCCCTTCACTCTATTTACCCTTTCCGCACTTTTGTCTCTCTCTTACTTATATTGAAACTTACTCGCTCTCACTCCTTAGAGTACGAGAAGAGTACGAAGTTGAATAAACGAATGCAGATCGGACGCCATCTTTACCAACCGCATGACGTAATTGCTTCAGTATGCTGTGTTAGTGTTTCAATAATTATTTAATAAACTCTCTTATTTTCAGCGTTTGCGATTTAGTAACATTTATTCTCTCAAGCAACTTATTTATTCATATTCCAAATTAATTGATTAAATTTCAAAAATTATGCAAGCGACATCTGTTGAGTACAACTTGGAAAGTCTGAAAGGAATCTGTATACTGATGAAAACGTACAATTCCTCCGGATTGAGTCTTACAACGAAATATCATGAGTCACACCTAAGCTTAACTGGGCCTAATTGGACTCTTATAATCACAGACGTAATGTACAGGGTGTTTTAAAAATTACAAATGCGCTTTTGTTACCAAGGCTCAGTGGTCTAGGGGTATGATTTTCGCTTAGGGTGCGAGAGGTCCCGGGTTCAAATCCCGGTTGAGCCCATTTTTTATTTCTTACCGAAATACATTCGATTTATATTCTGTATACAGGCGTATTTTGCACTTATCCTTTTATTACAAACCAACTATGTGATTATTCTAAAAATTGAATTGATTGCATATTTAATTACTCATCACATTTATTATTATTATTATTATTATTAATTGGACGATCAGCAATAAAATGTGTTCATTTACACAAGTGAGGAGAAATTCATCAACGTAATTTAAAATTCAATTGTAAGGATATACCAAGTGATTTAATTTTTTTTTTATCAATGCTTGCCATGAAACCTGAACGGCATGTCTTAGCTTAAGTGAAAATTACGTCATTGCACTCCTTGATGCTGTTTTACATTTAAGCTAAGACATGCTGTCAAGTTTCCATAGGAAGAGTTGATAAAAAATTTAAAAGATCACTAAAAACTAATAAACAAATTAATGGACACTGATCTGCTAAGTACATTTTTATAAACAATGTGGCTCAATGGTCTAGGGGTATGATTCTCGCTTTGGGTGCGAGAGGTCCCGGGTTCAAATCCCGGTTGAGCCCTACTTTTTTCCTTTTATTACTCATTATAGTTTCATAAAATTCAGTTCAATCATTTAATACGCTTTATAAACTTTTGTTTAGAAACATTAATTAATCATTTCTTTGTTGTTTTTACTAATTTATTATTCTTTCTGAATTCTCATTTCGGAATGGAAGAGTGAAAAGAAAAAAAAGGGGCAAACAGAATGTTAAATTCACCCAATTAATAAACGAAGTATGAGAGAGGCTAACAAAGCAATTATAAAGGGGTACAAAGACAATTGCCAAAAAGACGTAATAAAAGCTTATTAATGTATTATCTTTCGCTATAGCTTTCCGGGCTATTTAGGAAACCACCCTGTGGATTACTTTGTTACCGAAACACTTTAAAAATGATTTTTTTGAAAGACATAAGACATAAGACTGCAGATAATATAAAACAAAATAACATTGTAAAGTCAGAAGGAAAATTAGTGCACCTTTAAGAATGCTTGTTCAGTACACTACTTTTTGATCAACCTTCGTATTTAAAGTTATACAAAAATCACGGATTTTTTAATTAGGATCAAAAATTACCGATTTAAATAAAAAAATCTTGATTTTGATCAAAACCCTCCTTAAAATATACATCAATTTTAGATTTAATTTAATTTAATCAGAATTTTTTATTTTTATGTTAGTTATTTTAATTTCATATACTTTTTAAATTTATTCGTCGATCGTCTTTTGTTTTATTTTATGTCAAAAATTGCATAATTGTCAAATGTGTTAAACTACGTGGGCGGTATTGAGGGCCGTGACTTAAGCTCATTTTAAATTGTTATGTATTCATAAATGTGAACTTTGATAAATCGATGTCAATTGTCTTTTGTTTTATCAACGTTGTCAATATCTCGTATGTTCTGAATTGAAAATTAAAAATTTTAATTGTTCGTCGTTGTAAAGAAATCGTTATTCGACTCCTTCAAGAACAACGTGGAACACTTTCGAGACGATTGTGAAGCGTTTTAAAATAAGATCGCCCTTACGTAAGTTAAGCCTTCAAGCAAATGCTTAAGATCTTTTTTGAAACATGTCTAAGACATTGCTTAGGATCTTCTCTTAAGTATGAGAACCGACTATGAATATGGACCCGTATTTTTTAATTTTGGAAAATCGACTGAGTTTTGTTTATTTAAAGCGAATCTTTTTATTTTTCTTCTCTTTTTTAATTTTATAAAAAAAAATTATTTATTTGTCGATCGTCTTTTGTTTTATTTTACGTCAAAAATGTGTAATTGTCAAGTGTGTTAAACTACTTAATATTAGAAAGTCGATTCAGTTTTGTTTATTTAGTGAGAATCTTTTTATTCTTCTTCTCTTTTTTAATTTTATAAATTTTATTTATTTATTTGTCGATCATCTTTTGTTTTATTTATCATCAAAAATTGGATAACTGTCAATTGTGTTAAAATATATCTTAGTTTCAGAAAGTCAACTGAGTTTTGTTTGAGAATATTTTTATTTTTGTTCTCTTTTTTTAAATTTTGTAAATTTTATTCATCTATTTCTCGATCGTCTTTTGTTTTATTTATCATCAAAAATTGCATAATTGTAAAATGTATTCAGAAATTTATCTCAATTTTAGAAAGTTGACTCGGTTTTGTTTATTTCATGAGAATCATTTTATTTTTGTTCTTTTTTTTTAATTTTATGAATTTTCTTTACTTATTCGTCGATCGTCTTTTGTTTTCTTTATCATCAAAAATTGCATAACTGTCAAACATGTTTTAGAAAGTCAAATGAGTTTTGTTTATTTAATGAGAATATTTTTTATTTTTGTTATCTTTTTTAATTTTATAGATTTTCCTTATTTACTTGTCGATCGTCTTTTGTTTTATTTATCATCAAAAATTGCATAATTGTAAAATGTATTCAGAGATTTATCTCGATTTTAGAAAGTTGACTCGGTTTTGTTTATTTCATGAGAATCATTTTATTTTTGTTCTTTTTTTTTTAATTTTATGAATTTTCTTTACTTATTCGTCGATCGTCTTTTGTTTTCTTTATCATCAAAAATTACGTAAACTGTCAAATGTACCTTAGTTTTAGAAAGTTTTATTTATTTAATCTGAATTTTTTTTTGTTTTTACGTTATTTTTTTTATTTTATCTTTTCTTTATTTTTTCGTCGGCCCTACATGAAAAATTCCATTTTTAAAACGCCCGTTAATGATTTACAGGAACTTACCCAAAGAATCATCGAAAAGTGTGATGAAATAAACAATTCTTCCCAAATTTTGCAAAATATTATTAATGGATGTCGCAACATCTGTTGTGAATTCACGTTCAACGTTATTTTCAATATTATATTTTGTTTGGTTTCAAAATTTAATATTAACTTGATTAAACGTAAATTAATTTTTTAAGGAAAAGTAAAGCCGCATTTTCTGAACAAGTAATAACTTTAAAAATTTGCCAAGTGATTTAAAAATTTTACGCCTTTGGTAAGAATTTGGGACCTTGATGAGAAGAAAAAAACTTTTCGTTGACAGACTTGTTTATTATTCTTATTCTTTTTTTTTTCTCATAACATTCTGGATTTTACATACATTCTAGGTATGTTCAAATCAAAGCTTAACGTTTAGAGCCAATGCATAAAAGAAACAATAACAATAACACTTCTTCATATTCCCCCCCGTTGATGCTTGTCATCAACAATTAAAGGTATTAAATTGCGTACAGACTCTCGTTTACTGCACTTTGCAGTTTTGACCTCGACAACTCGCACTTCATTGTCAGGGCCAGGAAAAAGTTGGCTGATTTTGCCGATGTGCCAGAAACGTGGAGGATCCGAGGAGCGTTTGATGAGGACAACATCACCTACATTAGGATTTTTAGATTTAGACACCCATTTCGGTTTACGCATCAAAGTGTCCAAGTATTCATTACGCCATTTGCGCCAGAATCCTTGGATCAAGATTCTAATTGTCTCTTGTCGATGCCTGATATTTGCAGAAGCATCATAAGAGTCAAGAATTTCCGGAAAGTGTGACATTGGTTCACCGGTTAGAAGATGCGAAGGAGTGATGGGCACACCGAATTCAGAAAAATGTAGTGGAGTTAATGGCCTAGAATTAACAATACTCTCAATTTGACATAACGCTGTTTGCATTTCTTCAATCGTAAGAGTTGCACCATTGAACATACGATTAAGATGACCTTTCACGGTTTTGATACCTGTTTCCCAAATACCACCAAAGTGAGGGGAAGACGGAGGAATAAATTGCCATTCAATGAAAGCATTTGACAAAAATTCTTTAAGATCGGGACATTCAATGAGAGTTGAAATATTAAATAGAAACTCCTTCATGATCTTATTACAACCCACAAAATTTCGGGCATTATCACTTATGACCTTTGCACATCGGCCACGACGAGCGATGAATCGCCGAAAACCCAGAATTAACGATTGTACAGAGAGATTCATAACGAGTTCTAAATGAAGGGCCTTTGTTGAACAACAAACAAATAATGCTATATATCCTTTAACATTTATTTTTCCTCTCCCTTGGTATGGACGAAGAACGAATGGTCCAGCAAAGTCCAGACCTACTGTAGAAAAGGCTTTGCTTGGATTTACACGATAGGAAGGGAGATTACCCATTGAAGGAGTGAAGGTTTCTGATTTGTATCGGATACAGCGTGTGCAAGACTTAATGTAACTTTTTACAGATTTTTGAAGTCCTATTATCCAAAAAGACCGTCGAATCTGAGCACACACTAGTTTTGAACCTCCATGAAAAGTGTCAAGATGTATTTTCTGAATAAGAAGTGTACAAAATTTGCAGTTTGGTAAAAGAATGGGTTTTGGATTAAAAAATTCCATATTGGTGTTTTGAAGTCTACCACCTACTCGAAGAACTTTATCTTCATCAATAAAAGGGGAAAGTGTATAAATGTTGCTAGATTTCGAGAGAGATTGATTGGATGTGATTTGTGCAATTTCCTTACCGAAGTAATAAGATTGAACTTGAGTTATCAGAAAATCAAAAGATTTCTTAATTTCTTCAACACTAAGAACAATAGATGAATAAAAATGGTTATGACTAAAGCGATTTCTGAAACGAAATATATACGCAGTAGTTCTAAGAAGACGATTAAAATTAGAAAACCTTTCTATAAAATTAATCCAATAGTTAAATTCGACGGATGTTGTATGGACACGGTAGGGAACTTCTTCGTCAGTAGTAGTAAAAGATTCATTTACAGGTAGCATTAACTTGGGATCTTTTAAAAAGCTAGGACCAGACCACCATATGTCGCAATTAATTATTTGAGAAGGTAATTGTCCTCGAGAACCTATGTCAGCTGGATTCTGTTTGGACGAGATATAGTACCATTTTATCCTAGGGCATAACTCATGAATCTGACTTATTCGATTTCCGACAAATGTACTCCACCGTTTGGGTAGTGATTTAATCCAGGCAAGCACGGTAGTTGAATCGGACCACAGGGAAATATTATAACAATAAGGAAAACTGGTTCGAACATTGTTAATTAATTTTGCTAAAAGGTGTGCTGCACACAGCTCTAATCGAGGTATGCTGATCTGTTTAATAGGAGCCAACTTTGTTTTGGAAATCAATAAATGAACGCTAATGGAACCATCAACAGTTACACGTCTTACATAGACAGCAGCAGCATAAGCAATCTTTGATGCATCTGCAAATCCGTGTAATTCAATACGTCCGATGCCTAAGTAGCGAGGGATTTGTAAATACTGAAGCAATTCGATTTCGTGTCGGAGGGTTTTCCACTCATTGATTAGATCACTAGGCAAAACGGTATCCCATTCAAGTTGTCTGACCCAAGTTTCTTGAAATAATATTTTAAATTTAAGAACGACAGGTGAAATCCATCCAAGAGGGTCATATAAACGAGCAGATTCGGAGAGAAGAGTACGTTTGGTCCAAGAAGATATTTCGGAAAGAGAAAAATGATACGTGAAAATGTCATTTACAGGATGCCAAGCAATACCTAGTGTTTTTATGGTGAGATCACCTGCATCTGTAAAGAGAAGAGGATCTGCTAAATCAGTTTGAGATAATTCTTTGAGAAAAGATGGTTCATTTGATGCCCACTTCTTAAGTTCAAAACCACCTAATTTGAGTAACTGAATAATTTCAGATTGAATAAGAGAGAGCTCTCTGACATCATCATGACCGAAAAAGATATCGTCGACGTATCTATTATTAGTTAGAAGTTCAGCAGCTTTTGGGTAATTTGATCCTTCAATATTTACTAACTCTTGAATGGTTCGAAGAGCAAGATATGGAGAGCAAGATTCTCCATAGGTCACAGTTTTTAAATAATATAACTCAATTGGGTCATCCTGTGATTTTCTCCAAAGAATCATTTGGTAATTAAAATGATCTGGATGAATTTCAATTTGTCGGTACATTTTTTCAATGTCAGCCGTCAGAACATAGCGATAATGCCTGAATTTGTTAATCACGTGTGTGATGTCATTTTGAAGAGGCGCTCCAACGTGGAGAATTTCATTTAAAGACACTCCGTTATCACTCTTAGCCGAAGCGTCGAAAACAACACGTAACTTTTTGACATTAGAGCCCTGTTGCCAGATTCCATGATGGGGTATAATATAATATTCAGAGCTTAATGAATTAGGATTAATGAAAGTTTTTTCCATATGACCTAGAGATTCATAATCGGACATAAATTTGATGTATTCAGATTTGAGTTCTGGATACTTATCAAGTTTTTTCTCGAGAAACAGAAAACGTCGGAGAGCTGATTGATAAGATGCTCCTAATTTTGATCTGTTCTCACGAAAAGGAAGTCTTACACAAAATCTTCCACTAGGCAACCTAGAAGTAGTCGATTTGAAAATTGATTCGCATTGTTTTTCGTCATAAGTTGAAGAACGTGCGGCTATAGGCGGTTCTTCAAGAGTCCAAAATCTTTCGAGCATATTGTCATATTGTTGATCAATAACATTTGAGGTGAAATGATTTACAGACAATTCAGTGCAACATGCTTCCTGCTGACTACAGATTATGAAACCGAAATCAGTGTCTTGAATATAAAGTTTATCGTACGGATGAAAATACCGATCAGACTTTAATATTTCAAAGAAAGAAGATGCTCCAAGGATCATGTCAATCTCTGAAGGAACATGAAAGTCAGGATCAGCAAGCTTAAACTTTTTTCTCAATAAACTCACCGAAGAAAAATTTGTTTCGGTTTGAGGTAACTCACCAATTAGTTTTGGGAGTACATGTGCTGTAATATTAAGACTTTTATTCGTATTGAAACAAGAATGAACTGTGAGATTAACTTGCCCTTTTGAATATAAAAATTTGTTATCAGCTAAACAAGAAATGGGCACACGAACTTGATCTCGTTTTAGTCCTAATTTTCTCAAAAATGACTCTGAAATGAGAGATGCTTGTGATCCTGAATCTAAAAGAACACGTGCTTTTCTTTGGCAACCGTCAACATTAGTTATATGTACAACAGCAGTAGGCAAAATCATTGAAGTGTGAAATGAATAATTCGAATTTACTTTGACTACAGGATCAGATAAGCTGGAAGATGTCGAAGCAGTTGTTGCAGAATGAATATTAATTTTAGGAGGACAACTGGATTTATCACCACGATGAAGTAATGTGTGATGTCGTTGATTACACACAGAACAATTATGTGTAGATTTACATTCCTTTAAAGAATGCCCTTTTCCGAAACAGTTGTAACATCGAGATTGGTTTGTAATAATTTTTTCTCGCATATTGACAGGAAATGAAATGAATGTGGTACATTTATGAATAGGATGATTTTCCTGACAATGGAGACACTTTTTTGTTGTTACGTAATTGACACGCAATTTCCTTTTGTCATTTTTATTTGACATTAAATTTCGACTTGAAGTTTGACTTGAATGAATGAATGAATTATTACTTTGTTTACGACGTCGATCTAAAATCGAACATCTTTCCCTTAGAAATTTAAGAAACATGTCAAGCGAGGGCTCAGTGATCGATTTAGTGTGATTAGCCCAAGCCAGATCTGATTCGGAATCTAATTTCTTTATCATTAAATAAATTAACCAAGGATCTCGTGAATTAGCATAAGATCCTTGAATTTCGAGCATCTCAAAAGTTTCTCTAAAAATATTATAGGTGGCTCTAAGGTTAGATTGATTTGAACTTACTTGCTCACAATGCAAGAATCTTTCGATTATCGATTCAACGACCAAATAGTCCTTGTTATATTCATCCATCAGATTCTTCCAGGCGATCGGATAGTTATCAGCCGAGATCGGAATTGTGTTGATGAGTGATGCTGCATCGCCGACTAGCAAACTGCGTAAGTACTGGAGTTTCTGAACTTGGGTAAGGTCAGGATTGGCATCAACAGTAGATAGGAACATATCCCGAAATGTCACCCATTGTTTCATGTCACCACAAAATTCCTGAATTTCCAATTTAGGTAAACTTGACGCATTTCGGGCTCGTGGTTGATTCTGGTTATGTACAAAAGCAGCTAAGACGTCACGTTGGTGGGCAAGAAATTGCTCAATCGATGAGTTTTCGGAATGTTGACTTGACGGACTTGACTCTTGATTTGATATTTTGGATGATGAAAGAAGTAGTGACTTACTGTTGGAGATAATTTCATCCATATCCAAAAATTCCTTTTCTAGTTGTTCATCAGCGACCGTTGCAATTTCTTCTTCGATGATGTTTCGATAGATTTGAAATTCATTGTCGAGTTCCTTCAGTAAAAGATTGATTTGAGACTGATTGATAGAATCCACAGAGATTTGAGCACGATCACACAGTTTCTGTATTCGTATTTTTGATAAGCGTCGAGACGGCATACCTTTTTTCTTGATATAAGAGGCAGATGAAGAGAAGCGAGATGCAGAATAGCAGATGGTCCCTGCTCGGGCGCCAAATTTTATGGTAAGAATTTGGGACCTTGATGAGAAGAAAAAAACTTTTCGTTGACAGACTTGTTTATTATTCTTATTCTTTTTTTTTTCTCATAACATTCTGGATTTTACATACATTCTAGGTATGTTCAAATCAAAGCTTAACGTTTAGAGCCAATGCATAAAAGAAACAATAACAATAACACTTCTTCAGCCTTAATCAAAATGGAAGACTACTTTTATTTTCTGAGTACTGTATTAGCAGTTTATTTCAATTTTAATGATTCGTGTTATATGCTTTATTAGATGAGGCCAACCAAGTTATGATTAAATTTAAAACTTTCAAGAAGGACTCACTTTATGAACGAGATTTTTTACAATCATATATTCGGGGCGAAAACATCAAAGCGAGAACACGGAAGTATTTTGCCGTTTTTGAATAACAAGAGCCCATCTCATGTTGATGGACACCGTGATTTATGCGAGCAGGGGTGAACTCGGTCAGGGTCCAGGTGAAACCGGAAGGGACGCAGGAGAAATCAATAAACACGCCAGGACACAATTGCTCTCTCACTGTAACTACCTCGTTTCTATTAAATGCAAACAAAGTATGCAATGATTAGGTGAATTTGAATTTCTCGCCCGCATAGTACAGAATGCATTTTTGAAAATTGTCGAAGCGCCCCCTGCCCCCATCCCCCCGCACCCTCCTTCCTGTCTGCGCGTATTAGATCTCATTCTAAATATGATGCGATCAATCTTGCTTTATCGCGAAAATTTAGGAAAATCTCCAGGCATTTATTTCAATCACCTTCCGTGGGGGGAAAGATCACGGCGAGGTAGTTTGTCTTCATTAAGATATAAAAATTGCACGCTTTCATAAATGCGTTCTATTTGCGTGATGGTACCTCGTCCCATCTATCATTTACAATCTGGTTTCCTCAAAGATCTTACTATACGTAAACTTAACTGTTGATCCTTTTTTTTTTACTAGTCACTTAAAATTTGTTTTCGGTGTAGGAATGTTCGAAATTAATTAATTACCATTACCTCCTCGTATCTCGTATTTCAATCAAGCAATAATAATAAATCAACTTATTTTTTTTCCTCAAGCGAATCACTTTCTGTCCCGGACGAAAACGCTTGTTGGAAAACGCTCGCCCATAAATCACACAAACAATCTTGAATCCCGCATGAATTATTTGCAATTTGCATAATCACGGCGGCGTTCTTTTTATTTCTTTGGGCGGCTGAGGCACAGCACAACTAACATACAACGGGGGGGAAAAGGGGGTTCTGTAGGCGCACAAAAGAAGATATCAATTTCCGTGCGATTTACGAGGCTGAAGGCCTGATTAATGGCCCGCATCGTTTGACTAACAACGATGTTTTCTGACCTAGTGAACTTCCCCCGACGATGAGGAAGGCTTCTGCTAATTGCATCACATAAATTCTTGCAGCTCCACTGAACATGCTGCTGCTGCTGCTGCTTGTATGCTAGAGCTGCTAGATTAAATAAACGAAAATATGATGTTATACACGGTGATCCAGAATTATTTCCCGATATCTTCAGGATGAATAGAACATGAAAAATATTTTTCCAAAGTCAATAATAAAGTAGTTATAGCCCCTGGGACAAGCGTGTAAGAATTTGACATGAAACTTTAAATTTCTTAAATAATGGCGACACAATTTTTTGGCTATTTTTTGGGCTTAAAAGGAATTTGCGGGCTAGAAGGTTTTCGTCAGAAGAAGAGATTGATTGATTGATTTTGAAGGTATTCTGAAAGATGATTGGTTGGGAGCTTTTGAACAGTGGAAAGAAAGAATCATTGCTGAAGGGAATTACTTCGAACATATTTAAAATAAAATCCTAGAAAATAGGTAAACAGCATATGCGTATGGGGCTTGTCAACTAACATTCATGGGATTTTCGTAATGCAGAAACGAACATCATGGATTATCTTCAACATCCCATGCAGTACATTAGTACTATATGTATACTATATTTAGATTGATTATGTTTGTGTACTTTTAAAATGTGAACAAACAAATCGATTATGCAAAAAAGATTTTTTTTGTACTGCTATCGATAAATAAAAATCTATCTATTGTGTATGTTCTATTCACTTTGAAGAGAAAATTCTGAATCACCGTATGTATTTATGCCATAAATTTTTATGTTGGCTTATTTTTGATTAAAAAAATATGTTTAGGGATTTTAATTACGCTGTTGGTAGTACTAGTTACTAGTACTTCTGTCCGGGGTCACAGTATAAGTAATTACCCAGTAGCGACACTGTCAAATTCGACCGCCATATTGTTTGATACCTTTGCAATTTGCAAATCACTGGTATCAAACAAAATGGCAAATGTGACAGTTATACTCGAGTGTCGCCTTTTATACTCCTGTCATTGGATCAGTGTTGCCAGAGGTCAGATCTAGTGATTTTTGTTGTTAATTATTATTTTCTGATGCTTTCTTGCAAAATCTAATAAATAATAAGAAAAGTTTTTTTTTTAATTAAATTATGTTTTAAAATCGATTGTCTTTTGTTATTACTATATTTTTTAATTTTGGTTGTTTTTATTTTTGTTACTTTGTTTTCTTTGTTTAGTCGCCATTCTTTTCAAATATTTTTTTTTCTATTTATGCATTATTCTATTAAATGCTGTGTCGTAAAATAGTTGGCTTTTGTTTTTATTTTATTTTCTTCTTTTGTCCCCATTCTTTTCAATTTGATTTTTTTATTGTTGAATTCTTGGCTTCCGGTTGGAACCGCGTGCCTCGGATTTCTTCACTGCCGGCGTTTCGTTCTCCGATGCAGAAGAACTTCTTCAGGGCTGCTGCTGGTGGTGATGCTGCTACTGCTGCTGCTGCTTCGCGTTTGTCGTTGAGTCTCAACGACAAACACCACCAGCAGCAGCCCTGAAGAAGTTCTTCTGCAACGGAGAACGAAACGTCGGCAGTGAAGAAATCCGAGACACGCGGTTCCAACCGGAAGCCAAGAATTCAACAGTGGACGACGACCGCGGAAGCCTTCAAGTTAAATTGATTTTTTTAAATTTATTAAATTATTAATTAATTAAATCGTGTTGTAAAATCGATTGTCTTTTGTTTTTATTGTTCTTTTTAATTTGATTATTTATGGATTTTCATTATTTTGTTTTCTCATCATTCTTTTAAAATTGTTTCCTCTTAAATTTATTAATGTGTTAAATTGTATAGTAAAATCAATTGTCTTTTGTTTTTATTATTACTTAATTGATCGTCTTTTTTTAAAATTTATTGACCTTTTAAATTTTGTTTTAAAATCGACTGCCTTTGTTATTATTATATTTTTTTAATTTGATTTATTTTTCAATGTTTATTATTTTGTTTTCTTGTCGCCATTTTTTTCAAATAGTTTTTTTTTATTTATGTAATATTCTATTAAATCGTGTTGTAAAATAGTTATCTTTTGTTTTTATTTTATTTATTCAACTTTTTATTTTTTAATTTTTATTCATTTTCTTTCTTTTGTCGCCACTCTTTCCAAATTGATTTTTTAAATTTATTATAATCTATCAAATTGTGTCGTAAAATCGATTGTCTTTTGTTTTCATTATTCTTTTTAATTTGATTATTTTTCAATTTTTATTATTTTATTTTCCTTGCTTTTGCCTTCTTTTCAAATTGTTTTTTTTTTTTTTTGTAAATTGATTTTTTAAATTTGTTAATCTATCAAGCTGTGTCGTAAAATCGATTGTCTTTTGTTACTATTTTATTTTTTAATTTGATTATTTTTCAATGTTTATTATTTTGTTTTCTTTGTTTGGTCGCCATTCTTTTCAAATAGTTTTTTTTTTAATTTATGTATGTATTATTCTATTAAATTGGTTGTAAAATAGTTGTCTTTTGTTTTTATTTTATTTTTCTCGATTTTTTTATTATTTTATTTCTTGTTTTGTCCACATTCTTTTCAAATTGATTTTTTTTTATTTATTAAATTATTAATTAATTAAATTGTGTTGTAAAATCGATTGCCTTTTGTTTTTATTGTTCTTTTTAATTTGCTTATTATTGAATTTTTTATTATTGTTATTTTCTTTGTTTTGTCACCATTCTTTTCAAATTGTTTTCTTTTTTTTTGTAAATTTATTCAATCGAAATATGTTATAAAATTGATTGTCTTTTGATTTTATTATAATTTTTTTAATTTGATTGTTTCTGAATTTTCATTATTTTGTTTTCTTTGTTCTATCATCATTCTTTTAAAACTGTTTCCTATTAAATTTGTTAATATGTTAAATTGTATAGCAAAATCAGTTGTCTTTTGTTTTTATTATTACATAATTGATCGTCTTTCTTTAAAATTTATTGACCTTTTAAACTGTGTTTTAAAGTCGACTGTCTTTTGTTATTGTTTTATTTTTTTAATTTGATTATTTTTCAATTTTTATTATTTTATTTTCTTTGCTCTGTCACCATCCTTTTCAAATTGTTTTTTTTTTTGTAAAAATATTCAATTAAGGTATGTTGCAAAATTGATTATCTTTTGTTTTTATTTTATTTTTTCAACTTTTTATTTTTCAATTCTTATTTATTTTTTTTTCTTTTGTCGCCATTCTTTTCCAATTGTTTTTTTTTTAATCCATTAATCTATCAAATTGTGTTGTAAAATCGATTGTCTTTTGTTTTTATTATTTTTTCTAATTTGATTACTTTCCGATTTTTATTGTATTGTTTGAAATTTGGATTTATTATTAAAATACTGCAGCTTCAATAACAATGTTAAAAATTTAAATAAATCACAATGAGCACGAAAATGTAAACTGATGCTTTTCGGTTGGTAACTGGTGACTCTTGACAGTTAATCTAGTGACTTAAATTCTGATCGTCTGGCAACACTGGACTCCATATTGTTACAAGCTTTGTCGATGAAACCACATAACGCGCTGTTTTCTTAAATCTTGTGTACATTGATATTTTTACCTTCGATTATTATTATTAACAACATTCTAATTCTAAGCTTGAAGCAAAAGAATAGTTCGAGGCTACAAGGCATCATTAATTCAAAAACCTACCGCAATATGGCGATTGCTGACCAGGGTTGCCAAATGTGTTTGCTTCCCCCAAATTAAATATTAAAATTCTCTAGATCTATAGAATTTTAAAATTAATTTTATGGCATTTATATTAAAACAAAAAAATATAAAATACCAAATGGTGATGCACATATAAATGGGGAGGAGGGGAGGGGGTAGGACACGTGGAGCATACTTGAAAGAAATAAACTGCATCCCTGTTTAGCTACCTTACCAATACCTTTTTTTTTTTTAATATTACTTGATTATTTGAGGTACTTTAGGCTTTAGATTAGGAGTCCGTCCTAAATTTAAATATCACTTAAACAAGAAAAAATGTCGTTGCTAATTGTTTCTTACCAATAAACCAACCAGGAATATTGTCAGTTAATGAAACACTTATCACTTGTCAAATATAATATCACCGGAAAGCGAAAAGTGAAAGTTTTCTTTGATAGTTTATTCCCTTATTGAGAAATTTTCTACTAATCATAAACGATAACATATTGCGAGCAGTGTTACCAACGTATAGAAAGCAAAAATTCTTCAAGAACGCAAGAAATTTATTAAAAATTCTTCAAGAACGCAAGAAATTTATTAAAAATTCATTAAGTTAAAGAAAACAGAAACAAAAGACGGTCGAGTTTACAACGCAAGAGAAAACTATACATATTTGACAGTTTATTGAGAGTGTCACCAACGTGTAAAAAGCAAACGTCCCTCAAGAGTTACCAAAAAATTCCTTCTCAACATAAAAATTCCCTAAAAAAATCATTTAATATACGTGAAGTTAAAGAAAACGCAAACAAAAGACGGTCGAGTTTACAACGCAAGAGAAAACTATTCATATTTGTTAGTTTTTTGAGAGTGTTACCAACGTGTAAAAAGCAAACGTCCCTCAAGTGTTACCAAAAAATTTCTTCTCAACATAAAAATTCCCAAAAAAAAATCATTTAAAATACGGAAACGGAAACAAAAGACGGTTGAGTTTACAACGCAAGAGAAAACTATTCATATTTGACAGTTTATTGAGAGTGTCGCCAACGTGTAAAAAGCTAACGTCCCTCAAGGGTTACCAAAAATTCCTTCTCAACATAAAAATTCCCTAAAAAAATCATTTAATATACGTGAAGTTAAAGAAAACGCAAACAAAAGACGGTCGAGTTTACAACGCAAGAGAAAACTATTCATATTTGTTAGTTTTTTGAGAGTGTTACCAACGTGTAAAAAGCAAACGTCCCTCAAGTGTTACCAAAAAATTTCTTCTCAACATAAAAATTCCCAAAAAAAAATCATTTAAAATACGGAAACGGAAACAAAAGACGGTTGAGTTTACAACGCAAGAGAAAACTATTCATATTTGACAGTTTATTGAGAGTGTCGCCAACGTGTAAAAAGCTAACGTCCCTCAAGGGTTACCAAAAATTCCTTCTCAACATAAAAATTCCCTAAAAAAATCATTTAATATACGTGAAGTTAAAGAAAACGCAAACAAAAGACGGTCGAGTTTACAACGCAAGAGAAAACTATTCATATTTGACAGTTTATTGAGAGTGTCACCAACGTGTAAAAAGCAAATGTCCCTCAAAAGTTACCAAAAAATTCCTTCTCAACATAAAAATTCCCTTAAAAAAAATCATTTAAAATACGTGAAGTTAAAGAAAACGCAAACAAAAGACGGTCGAGTTTACAACGCAAGAGAAAACTATACATATTTGACAGTTTATTGAGAGTATTACCAACGTGTAAAAAGCAAACGGCCCTCAAGAGTTACCAAAAAATTCCTTCTCAACATAAAAATTCCCTAAAAGAAGTCATTTAAAACACGTGAAGTTAAAGAAAACGGAAACAAAATACGGTCGAGTTTAGGGTAAGCTATGCATATTTGACAGTTCACTGAGAAATGTTCTACGAATCATCAATCAAGTGGTAACATGTCGCGAGCAGTGTCGCCATCGGTAAAAAGCAAAAATCCCTCAAGAGGCACCAAAAAATCCTTTCTCAACTTATAAAATCTTTAAAATTTGTTATTAAAAAATCATTAAGATTACTCAAAGAGAACAGAAGCCTTTTTAGTAAGAAGAAAGAAATATGGATTATCGGTAATATAGTTTCCGTCATTTCTTCAGTGCACGTGTCCTTTTTAATATAAAAACGTCAAGTCTCGTGCGCTTTTCTACATCGTGACAGATTGTTTTACATTACCAGTGTTGCCAACTTGCGGGTAGTTGCCAACTGATGTTCGTCAATAAATCTGAAGTATTTTCAAATGGAGATCCTAAATGAAAATGAAAAGTGAAATTTCATTTGACTGTCAATCCAACTGATGCTTGCCAACAAATCAAAAGTGTCATAAATTAGGTTCCGTTAAAATTATCTCTAGAAAGTAAAAAAAGTGGAAGTTTTATTTGACATTAATTCTATTACTTAAGGAAACAGAATTAAGGCATCTCTAGAAAGTGAAAACTGAAAGTTTTATTTGATAGTTTGTTGAGAAAATTCCAGTTAATTATAAACAGTGCAAATATATTGCTAGTCGTGGCTTGCCAATAAGTAAGTTATTTGTCAATTAAAGCCTTAATGAAGCAGATCTAAGAAAGTAAAAAGTGATTGCTTTATTTGACAGTCATTTGACAGTCATCAGTCGTTGAACTGGTGCTTACCAATAAATCAAAAGTATCGTAGATTAGGTTCCTTAATGAAATAAAGTTAAAACATCTCTTGAATGTGAAATATGAAAGTTCTTTATTGATAATTTATTGTAAAACCTTTTGTTAATTATAAATAATTCAAATAAGTTGTCAGTAGTTGGAGCTTGTCAAGAAGAATTTTCAATTAGAGTTTTTTAATGAAATAGAGTTAAGACACCTCTAGAAAGTGAAAAGTGAAAGTTTCATTCAACAATTTCTTGTAAAATCTTTAGTTTTTTTTTATAAAAAATGCAAGTATGTTGCCAGTAGGTGCCAACCTTTGCTTGCCAATAAATCTAAGCACCGTCAAGCAGAGTTTCCTAATGAAATAGAGTTAAGAAAATTCCAGAAAGTGAAAAGTGAAAGTTTTATTTGAGAGTTTACTGAGAAATCTTCAGTTAATTATAAACTTGCAAGTGTATTACCAACTGTTTCGCCTGTAAATGAAGTACTATTAGTTAGATGTCGAAACGACATTACCAGAAAGTGAAAAGTGAAACAGAGTACAAGTATGTTGCAAGTCAAGACATACTCGTTAAAATGACATTGTCAGAAAGAGAGAGAGAGAAGCCGAGACGTTCCGCGGCAGACGCGAACTGAAACCAATCTCCCTGCGACAATTAACGGGTCGCGAAGATAAACAAAACTTAATTGAGAATGGCGAAGGCCTCGCGGCGGAATCTTTGTATTCCGCCATTCACCGCCGTATTTCGCTCGTCAGTCACGTATTAAAATCCCCGAGCCGGGACTCCCCCGATTTAACGCGCCATTGTATTTGCACAGAACAATCGCCGCCTCGCATCAAAATTAATCCAGGCCTGCCTCGCATAATCCGTCATCGCTTCGCTTATAAATACATACGTAGGGGATGATGATTCATCAAATTTCACCCTCACATCTTAAAACAAAAATATAGTATACCGGTGACTAATTTCATTGTTGCTAAATGTGGGATAATTTTCAAATTCGTACATCAGATTGAAAGAAGAAGAATTTGTTGAGAATGAGAGTGTCATAGGGTGATGAGAAGAAGAAAAAGACATAGCTTTGTGTGGTTATTTCAAATGTGTAGATTTGGTTGCCTAACTAACGGGCATGGAGGAAAACCGTTGATTGTTGAAAGGAAGGGATAGCAGGCGAGATATTTAAAGCAGGTAGCACTTTATAAATAAATAATACAATAATAAACTACTACCTGCTTTGAATACCGCGCGCGCTGTCCCTTGTCTTTGACGATCAACCAACAGACCTCCTACATGCCGGATAGTTAGGCAACCAAACTTACACATTTAAAACACCTACACAATACGGTATGATATATTGAGATTTTTATTTTATCTTGATTAAATCTCTATGTGCATCGAGAAGGGAAGGTTTTACTCTTCATCCCCTAAGTAAATCATTAATTTTTCGCGCACCCCTGCTAAAATTAGCCCGGCTTGGCGGAGTCAGCGAAAAGATGAGGTTTTCTTGGTGGTACAGGTAGGACTTGAATTTTATCGGATTTTCCGCCTGAATACAAATGGGTCGTTTGGTGAGGCAGGCAAATTTAGCTCGTTAGGAGTTCTTGGCAATTTGTTCGAAAGGCCTCACGTCCGCTTAGGCGATGCGAAGGAAATTAATGAAGTCGGGGGCCACCCGCGCTGTATACACTGAATGTTCTTTGTTAATGCATGAATTTAATTATTGTTTATTAGACTGCGTCGTCCTTGCGTGAGTTTATTAGGGCCCGACGTAGCTGATGATGAGACACAATATTGTCTTTGATGTACGACGAGTATAGAGAAGCGAATTCTAATTAAAATCACGTCTTGTCTAGATCCAGAAAACTAGAGATGCCAAGTCGGGTTTTCCTGCCCCCATTTTTTGGGGCAGAAATCTCAGGAGATCTTTCAAATGATACGGGCACGTGCAAGTCCTCGATAAATTTCTCACGGACTCAGCAGGCATACATCCACTTTAGACATGAAATTTAAATTTTACGAGCGCGGGACGTATGCCGGCGCTATAAGAAATAAAATTCGCGGCGCCATCTTCCTTTCGTTTTACCGGAGGCCGTTTCCGTAATCTTCGCTTTAACGACGACTCTCGCTCTATAAAACTTGCACGTGCACATCAAGTTGTTTGTTCGCTTTAAACGAATATGTGCCTCTCATGCGAGCAGAAGGGCAGGTCTTCGTTTGGCAAGGGCTTGTTTGATATTGTTACGGTAATTGCGTAACTAACTTAACGGATCAATAAATCAGACAGATTTTCTATTTTTTTTTTCTCTCAGATATATATTTATTGCAAAAATAAATATAAAAAGAATTGCTGCATACGTAGGAAAGATAAAAGACTGCGGTAACCAGCTGTGGCCCAATCTATTGCAGTCTTTGCGTTTCAATTAAATGTAGGGCTTGAAAATTACTACAGACGAAGGCATTAATTAAAAATTAAAACAGGTTCTAGTACATGCCCCTTTGAATTTGAAATAAAATTCGTGCGCCCTGAATACACCGGAAATTACTGTTCCGGGTTTCAGTACTTCAGAAAGCCGTTGCAGGAAAGCGCAGCTTGTTACGTAGAAAAATGCTTGGCAGAGAAAATAACTCTTTTCTGGTTCGCTTTCCACGAAAAACCGTTCAAATAATAGCGCACATAAAAAAGAATGTTGCGGTTTGGTTTAATATCGCCCGGAGTTTGCGGAGTGTAGCGTCCGAAATCCGTCCGGAATTTTACGGCGCCGGGACACATTTACGCGTCGTAAAAGCTCGTTACAAAAAGCGGATATTGCACGCACGTTATATTGATACGTAGAGATACCGAAACACAGGGTGACTGAGCATTGCGGTGGTTCATTTGTTTTTTCATTTGACGTTTCGTCCCGCTTAAAAAAAAACAATGAAACCAAAAATCTGACGTTCGGTCTTCCAAAAGGAGACATTTTCGTCCCGATTAATTTGTTTTATTGATTTTTTCATTCGTTTTCCGAAAAAAATCGTAATTTTTGACACTTATTCGCTTGTTATTTATTTTTTTATAATGAAGTAGTAATTTTATTTATCACCTCCCCCCACCTCACATACAGAGAAGGAAAGTAAATTGCAAAGTTTAAGTTTAAAGTAAAACTAAACTCATTCATTTGTTTAATCAAAACAAAAATCCGAAGAGCAATTTTGATTTGAAATGGAAAATACTTTTCAAATGTTTCATTCAATTGTTTGTTCATACTCCAAAAAAAAAAACGAACAAAAACAAGAGTGCAGCGATGTACTTGAAAACAAAAAACATTGTGCTACTGCCAATTCATTTGTTTTATTCATTTGTTTATCCATCCGTAACAAAAAATGTTTTACTTTTGAGAGTATTGCCTGATGATTTTCATTTGTTTTATTAATCTGTTTTATTGGCTCTCAATAAGGACTTTCTTATTGGTGCATTTGATTTATTCATTTGTTCATTCGTCCGCCCTCAAAAGTGAAAGCGAAACTCAGGAAACGTTTCGCTGCCAGTTCATTTGTTTCATTCGTTTTCAGTTCAGTTTGATTTATTAAAACAACCTTTCTATTGGTTCGTTTGTTTTCCTATGTAATAAAAAGTCTTTCTGCCAATTCATTTGTTTATGCGCCAAAATGAATGAAAATTGAAACTTTACTTGTCGACTTTCATTTGTTTTATTAATCTGACCTAATATATGTGTATTATTATTATTGCTCTCATAGTTTAATTAATGTTCATTTGAAAACAAAAAGAATTTTTTATTTGCGCGTTTGCTTTGTTCATTTGTTCGTTTATTCATTTATCTTCCCCCAGCACAAGCGAAATTGCGAAATTCAAAAATCAAAACGCATTTCAAAGATTCATTAATTTTATTCGTTTTCAATTCAGTTTTATTTATTAAAACAAAAATTAATCCTCTCTCAAAACGAGCGATAATCTGGGAAATTCAAAAACCAAAAGCGCATGCATTTCAAATTAAGAAATCCTTTTATTGTCGATTCATTTGTTTCATTCGATTTGAATTCAGTTAGATTTATTAAAAACAAAACGATTCTTTACCGTTGGTTCATTTCCCTTTCATTCTCCCCCAAAACAAACGAACATTTTAAGTTCAAGGACTAGTCAAAAGAAAGAAAAGATAGTCTTCAACAGATTCATTTATATTATTTATTGGTTTTCGTTATTACTAATACTAGAGAAAAGTAGCCAAATATAGAATAGGTATCCAAATATGGAACATTATAATCTGATACCTTAATTTCATAGCAAAAAACTACAAAACAATAAAGATGGTTTTATTCCTTTTGGAAATTAAATTTTGGTTAAAAATCACAAAAAAAAGAAGCAAAAATCACAAATCCAGCACCGGCACAATCATTATAAGCTCAGAGCTCCCACATTAAACACCTAATCCACAGTTCTCCGTGAGCACCTTCAGAAAAAGTCGTCCACAGAACATACATTCTGAATTCGTAGAGTCAGGGTTTACTTGACCTATTTCTACATCAGATTCACTGTATCAAATTGGTCATTGGAATCTTCAGAATCATCAAGCATTGCCAGATTTTTCTTTTTTTTTTAAACTGCCACTGCTAATGTTGCCAGCTCAATTGTGCTGTACAAAGTATTCCATGAAAACGAGAAATATCGTCTCGAACAAACGTTTAATGATTAATTATTTTTTTCATTGAGAAAGTTTGGGGTGAGGTGTTTGTTTGCGTGTTCTTAATCAACAATTGTACCACAAAGCGAAGAAGTGTTTCTTTATTTATTAACAAAGATGACTCCAGATACGATAATAAACAATAATGACAGAATGTTTGTTTGTGTTTTCATAGAATTTTGTGCGCACTGGTGTGGCTAAATGTATCTTGCTACTTGTGCAGCAGGTGGAGATATGTATCGGCTTGTGCAACCCATGAGGATGGTTTGTTCAGCCAGGAGTTTTTTTTTCGGACTTGTTCAGACCGAAGAACTGTCGTTCTCAGGCCTTGGATGGTCTTATTATAGGGCTCGCGGTCCTTGGTAATGGTGTAGAGGTACGCTGCAGGTGGCGCATTACATTACATGTGATTTGAGTAAAGCTTTCGATACTGTGCCACACGAATTACTGCTGCAAAAGTTAAATTATTATGGGATAAGAGGCGTAGCAAATAATTTAATACAATCATACTTCGCAGACAGACAACAACAAGTGCAATGGAAGGGTAAAGTGACGAATGCTCGAAAAGTAGATTGTGGAGTCTCTCAAGGATCAGTATTGGACTCTGTTTTATTCTTAGTTTACATCAACGATCTTCCAAAATATATTAATGCGTGTGAAGTATGCTTATATGCCGATGATACTAACCTTCTAGTAACCAGAAATACAAAAGATGAACTAAAAACAGCAACTGATGAAGCTATCAAGCAAGCGAGTACATGGTTCAATACAAACAAATTAAAACTAAATGAAAGAAAAACGCAATATCTAACTTTTGCTGGGACTAAAGAGGAAACGGCATCAATAAAGTTTCTAGGAGTTCATTTGGACCCAAAACTAAACTGGACAGCACATATCACCTATATAAGCAGAAAGCTTTCATCCACATTATACTGTTTAAGGAGAAGGTACAAACTTTCAACAGAGGAACTTACCAGACAACTTTATTTTGCCCAATTTGATAGCGTAGCAACGTATGGAAGACTATTGTGAGATATGACACCAGAAACACACAAAATTTTTTTACACTAAAAGAAAGCTGTGAGGGTCATCCACGGTCTCCGGCCAACAGACAGCTGTAGAGAAGTTTTCCGAAGAGCGAAGATACTTACTGTTCCGTCTGCATACATACTAGCAAGTGTGAATTTCGTTCACAACAATCAAGATAGTTTTCCAAAAAACGAAGCTGAACACCAGAAATAAGGATGCGTTTCAAGTACCTTTCCATCGATTGAAACGTACCCAGCAAGGCCAAGACTGTAGGGGAACCAAACTCTATAATAAATTACCGATAGAAGTAAAAAATAAATCGCCCAGAGGTTTTGAAAACGCAGTTAAGAGGATCTTGATCAATCACTGTTGCTACACAATACAAGAATTTTTAAATATTAGTAAATTGCAAATGTAAGCTATTTTAAAGATTCATCATTTTCATTTTCAATTTTTCTTTTGACTTTTCATATATTTTTGATGAATAAATATTATTATTATTATTATTATTATTATTATTATGAAGGGGTATTTAAATACATGATCTTCTTGCTGTTGCCGGTGTCTCAGAACCTTTTTCATGGCCATATTTATGTAAAATATCGTATCATTTTTCCCGAGAAGACCATAAGCTAGATCTCATTTAAAATTATGTCTACTTTCACTACCTCCTCTATACGCACACACCATCAGGTTCTTCTGCTAACACTAGAATTCTGCAATTCTGCTTATATTTGTGCATATTCGTGGCTATTAGTTTTGACTGCTAAAAGAATGTCGCAGTCTATTTATAAGTTTTACAGATATACATGCATTTTCCACATTATAAAATTTTTATGCCAAATTAAATATTCCCTATTCCCCTTCCATTGATTCCATAGAAGAATCTGATTCATCATCAATTTCTGATTCTGAATCAGATTCTCCTAATGTAATGATCAAAGGAGGAATATTTTCAAACGAGAAATTTCCCATATGTTTCGTCCAGTCTTCCGAAATTAATTTTTCACAATGATTACAAAAATTTTGCCGCATGTCGGGGGTACATTTTGAAAGAGCCTCACGTCATAAATTTGCAACCCTATCTTTCGATACTTGTTGCGAATTTATGTGCTTATTGTAAAAGCCTTTGCACTGCCCCCCATGTAATCTCAATAGGATTGTATTGACAATGGCGTGGAGGCAATGTAAGAACTTCATAACCGTGTTTCTTCAAAATTACGTCAGTCGCGTATCGTTTTGTTGTTCCGTCTATTCTAAAAGGCTTCATTAGTTCCCATAATTGTGTTTTTGTAATTTTGCCCTCAATTTCGACATTGTGTTTAATCAACCACTCCTGCATTTGCCTTTTTTTGTAGGAAAATGTGGGTGGTTTGTCCAACTGCACCAAGTGATACGGTGCATTGTCCATCACCACAACACATTTTCGTTGCAACTTGCCTAGTGCAGAAATAAGCTGATTAACCACCCAATTTTGAAAAATTTCTGCATTCATGTTTTTATGGTAGTCTCTGTCATTATTCGTCGAGTCAAGTAACAAATCACACCCTTCCAAAAAGGCAAGTTTTGTTCCCGCATGCAAAATTGTAAAACGTTTCCCTTCACTTTTAATTTTGGCTGGGTTACTTTTCAAATCTGTTTCGTATATCCATCGACGAACCGCAGACCCATTTTGGTAGATCCACGTTTCATCGAGGTACACTAATATTTTATTTTCACTAGAATTTTGAAACTGTAAGAATTTGCTCAAAAAAGAAATTTTGAATGCAACGACGTGTTTTTGTTCACATAAAATTTTGTGTCCGTTAACGATTTTGTGTTTGTAATCCATACATTTCATAATTTTGAATAAAGTTGTTCTTCCCCCTTTAAATTCCAAAGTATCACGAGCGTCTGTAAGTAATTTGTCCAAAGTGAAATATTCATTTTTCAATTATATTGTCAAATTAGTCGTTGCAAGTCTTTCCGAAACATTATGAAGACGGGGAAATGATAAAACAGGCATTTTTAGAAGCTATGAATTCGTTATTTGCCATTTTAGGCATGAAGGCGAGATAGTTGCAGCTATAAAATCTATGCAACTTTCTGCTAATACAGCAATGAGGCGAATAGAAGTTATGAGCAATGATATTTTTGTACAGTTAAGAACTGACTTAGATAACTGTGTTTGTTTTTCACTGCAACTGGATGAATCAACAGATGTGATTGACACTTCCCAGATGGCCGTGTTTGTAAGGAGGTTTTTAGTGATTTTACGATAAAAGAAGATCTTTTGAAGTTTATTCCACTGAAAAGACATACTACTGGTCAGGAGTTGTTTTGTCATTTCAAAAATATTATTTGATCTGAGAAAATTCCCATATCAAAAATGGTAAGCTTGACTACCGATGGCGTTCCAGCTATTGGGTGGGTTGTGATAAGGGTCTGGTGGCGTTATGTCGTAAAGATGAAAGCTTTCCACAATTTCTCTGTCACCACTGCATTATCCATCAGCAAGCCTTATATGGAAACTTTCTAAAACTAAACAACATTATGAAACTAGTTGTACAAATTGTGAGCTCAAGCGTTACAAAGAAGATTATTCAAAACCTTGTCCGATGAAATTGACTGTCAATACGGGAAACTACTTCTTCACTCTGAAGTCCGATGGTTAAGTAGAGGACGAGTGCTGAAACGTTTCAACAATGCCTTATTTGCCATAGTTCAATTTTTCAAACAACACGATGAACCGATTCCTGAACTGGAAAATTCAATCTGGCTTAGAGATTTTGGTTTTCTTGTGGACATTACCCAAAAATTAAATGAACTTAATTTACAGCTTCAGGGGAGGGACAAAAAACTAGCGGAAATGATTTCTGATATAAAAGCATTTATCAAAAAGCTTGAGTTTTGGGAACAAAACCTAATCAACCTCGATACCAGGCATTTTTCTATTCATTCAGAAAAGATATCTCAAAACCCATTGGAACCCTGTGACAGTAAATATCATGTAGAAATAGTTGAAGGAAAACTTCAAAAATCGTTTTAAAGATTTCACTGAAATGGCTTTAGTGGCGTAATTTGTTGCTTCACCTTTCATGGAAATTGATATCCAACAGTTTGGAACTTGTGTTGAGCAGAACTTTGGCGAAGACATCTCTGCCACAAAATGGAAGTGATTGCGTTTCAAAATGATTTAGCCTTAAAACCATTAGTCTCAAGTACAACATTTAGGTATCTGGCCTATAGTAAGTAAAGAAAAAATTTCAGTTCCATGTCGTGTTGCGTTGAAAGTAAAAGCGTTATTTGGTTCAACCTATTTGTGTGAATCTGTTTTCTCCAATATGAAGTTTATTAAGAATAAATACCGCAATCGATTTACAGATGAACATTTGGATAATTGTATTCGAATGGCTGTATCAAACTATACTGCAAACATTAAAAGACTTATCGATGAGTCTGGGTGTCAGCCTTCTCATTGAACATGAATTTTATATCAGCACATGTTTTTGTTTGAAATAGTGCGTTATACTTTTTGTTATTTTTATTCACTTTTATTAAATCGCATGTAACATGCCATTGTGACTGCATAAAAATCTTGTTTATTTTTCAAACACCTACGATTGGTAGGTATAGATTTATTCTGTTTAGTTTTAGTTTATTATTAGTGTGTATTAGTTCGTAAAATAAATAATGTCGAATAAAACTGTGCATTATTTCATTTCGGTCGCTTAGGACTAGGTAGATCACTGTTTATTCCAAAGTTATCAACTCAACATTGAAACATTGAAAAGATTGGCGACCACTGATGTCCATATGTAATAGGGCATATTTTCGGACTATTTCGGAGGTTTAGGCCTCCCTACACTTACAGTGACGTGTATTTATTTTCGCTTCTTTTGCAGAGTTATGCAACGCAGCCACTAAAATTCAAGCCTCGTTCCGGGGTCACGTGGCAAGGAAGCAAATGGCGAAAGAAGAGCACGATCCGAGGGATAATAAAACTGGTGACGTAAGTTAATCTTGTTTATCTCGCGCCCTCCGCACGAGATGTTCGTTTTGTTTTTCGCTTTAACAACGTGTATAGCTATGTTGCTGGAAGCTACCTACAGGGCCGGGCGAGACACATTGCTCTCGGCACAACAAGGAGCTTAGAAGGGGGAAATCGAAGACGCTGACTCCGAATCTCCATGCAATCAAATTATAAGCCGTCTTATGGAAGTAAACAACACGAACTCAATAGTGCAGCGGATAATTCTACTTACCCCCTTCCCCCATATTTTGTAACTCATAACGACCAGTGTTTCTTTCAGGTACCTCTCCGGGGGTGCGATGCCCCCCCGGAGCATGTTTACAGCCCCCCCGAAGAAAATTGATCAAAAGTTAAAAATCCAAACGGTTAAAAGCCAAAACCGTAAAATCAATTAAAAAATTACCGAAAAAAATTCTTATAGTTTATAGTTAAACAAAATATTTACCGGTGAGAAGTTAGCAACAAACCTCCAGCAACAAAATTTCAAAATTTAAATTGGCTACCAAAGCCATCCTAATTATCACAGAACTATAATTTTAACAGCATTGCAAATATCATTAAATGTAGTATTTCCCTGGTGTGTCACAATTGAGAAAAAAATTAAATTCAAATTATTAGCAGCAATAAATACCCGGTGCCTAATTATAGAAATAACCCTTAAAGAAAGTATTTACAATCAAAACTTTCAGGTAATCGGATAGCAAATGATCAAATATATCAAAATATACCACCAGTAAGTTTTGGCCGATCGATTTTATTGATTACTGATCGATTGAAAATAGTGAATGTCGCGCATTTAAAAGAGGCCAAATAGAAAAACATATAACTTTTTATACAAATGTTGCACAAACGAATTTCTTGCAACATATGAAAGGCAACATTCAAATCTATCGATTTATACTGTTTCTGAGTTTTGGCCGATCGATTTTATTGATTAATTATAGATTGGAAGCGGGTGCTTCGACGACTGCCAGACATACAAACCAGCGTTAACTTTAAATGCTCATAACTTTTTATACAAAAGTTGCACAAACGAATTTCTTGCAAAATACGGAGCAGAACATCCAAATTTATCGATTTATGCTATTTCTGAATTTTGGCCGATCGATTTTATTGATTAATTATAGATTGGAAGTGGGCGCTTCGGCGACTGCCAGACATAGAAAACAGCGTTAACTTTAAATGCTCATAACTTTTTATACAAATGTTGCACAAACGAATTTCTTACAAAATATGAAAGACAACATTCAAATCTATCGATTTATGCTATTTCTGAGTTTTGACCGATCGATATATACAATATTGTATACATACAATATTGTATACATTGTAAGTGTTGAAATGGGAAACATCAGAAGATAAGCCATGAAAAAACCCATCCATACCCAGATTGTTCGACAAAGTAAAAATGAAAGAAACCAAAATAGGAACTATTTAAAATACTTCTGCGTGGATTGTATTTTCTGATAAAGGAAGAAGTAGCTCACACTACAAAGTACGAGAATTTGATCGAGTGTATTCTAAATAATTTAAACAAGGATTTTGAAAGATGGAGAAAAGCTCAAAGTGATAGATCAAACTATACCAGCAAGGATACGGCCACAGAACTACTGATTTGTATGAGCGAAGTTCTGAAGGATGAACTGAAGAATACCTTGAAAGGCAAAAAGTTCTCTATTTTAGCAGATGAAAGTACTTCTGTGAGGAACGAAATGGACTTGAGTATAATGTTCAGAGTTGTGGAAGATAAAGTACTGGTAGAAAAGTTCTTGTCGATCGTAAAAATCGCTAACGGCAAAGCGGAAACCATCGCCGATGCTATTGATCAGCAGATATCTTTCCTGGACTTAAGCTATGAAAATATTGTAGCGTTCGGATTCCATGGTGCCTCTAATATGGCTGGAAATGTTGGAGGTGTCAGGAGGAAGCTTTCCGAAAAGGCAAACAAAGAAATACTTTACATACACTGCAGAGCGCACATTTTGTCTCTGGCGTCAGCTTCTTGCAGGAATAAAAACCAGCACGTTAAAAGGTATTTCCATGTTTTAAAAGACATTTACAAACTATTCAGTAAATCGCCTAAAAAAGAATATGTTTTGCACGAAATCCAAGCTATAATTCACGATCCAGTACTTAAGATCCCAGAATGCATTGAAATAAGATGGTTATCTCACTACAGAATAGGAGCTTGAAGTCAATTATAATAGCTTGCGACCATATACATAAGGAAGGAGCCAACCTTGCGTCTCTAGCAGGAGGCATCTTGCTTGGAATCAGAAATGAGTGGTTTTTAGTCACTTGTTATGTGATCAAAGAAATCCTCAGTGCACTCTCCTATCTCAGCAATGCTTTACAAAAAAAAGGACTTATGTCTGACCGAAGTCATTCCCTTAATTTCTTCTACAAAATTGCACTTACTGGGCATTGCACAACAATGTGGAAATGTAAACAGTGATCTGCAATACAAGATTCACATTGAAATAACAGAGAAGTTCAGATCTGAAGTTCGCTTGATTGCAAATGAAAATATAAGCAACATTTTTAATGATTTGGAGCGGTATTGCAAAAGCTTAGTAACAGAAATAGAACTCAGGTTTAATGACCAATCTATAAATGTTATGACATTTGGAAGCCATTTTGAAACAATGCAATCGTTAATGAACATGCAAGATACTGAAACAGAAGTAAAAAATTTTTGTAGCCACTTTCCTACTCTAAATTCCGAAAATATACTTGCAGATTTGAAATCTTTTAAATTTTTCATAAAATATATGCTTGATAGCAAAACATACAATTTTGACGAAAGTCCATTGCTCAAAATTCTTGAGGCTGACATAGCTATTCTGAGTTGCAAAAGATGTGTGAAATTCTTCTTACGATTACCGTAACAACTGCTTCGGTAAAAAGATCTTTCAGTGCGATGAACAGGATACTAACTAAGTCAAGAAACAGAAATTTTACTTTACAAACATTCGTATAAAGACGTTCCTTTTTTAATCTGAACGAGTGATACGTAAATACAATTGCTACATATAAAAATTGGTTTTTTACTATACCTTTTATCAATGACATGCGTAATAAGATCCATTTTACAAACTGTACTTACTTTTGCTTGCTCACTTGATATGTAAAACGAATAGGTTTAGGATTTTTATTATATTAAATGTAAATCGAGCTTTTAATTCTTGAATATTTTATTTCTCTTGAGTAACTGATAAAACTAAATAAACATTTATTTGGTTTCTAAGTATCACGCACTCCCGAATCGTCGAGGAGCCCCCCCGGAGAAAATTCTCTGAAAGAAACACTGATAACGACAATCATCGTTAAGATATTTTGATCAATCAGAGCTTCGTATTTTGCTAAGATAATACATAAGTAAATGGCACCCCTAAATTATGTATGATGATTTGATCATAATTTGGGATTTACTCGAATCCTACTCCTGATACACTTCTTCAATTCCATCTGGTGATTTCAATGCTTTCTCTTTTTTGCATTTTGTTACAAGAAATGGTTAAATTTTACTTCTAACTGGTTTTTATATTTTTTTCCTGCATCATTTCTGTTCCATTGTGTTTATACGAGCGAGTGACATCACGCATTATCGCAGACGGTAATAAAAGCACCGGGCTTTTTAATTAAAAGCCAATGAAATCGCTGACGGCATGAAGCAAATATGGGGGGCCGTGGGGGTTTATGATCCTAGCCCGACGAATATGACAAGGGAGTAAATTGGAAAATTTCCAATAACGAAGGATATTAGCCTTGACACAAGATTAGATTCACCTCCCCGGACGATCGCCCATTTATTTATCCTTTGTTTTTAATTGTGTCTCATTAAGGCCCGGTTTTTTAATCTTTTACCTTCAGTTTATTCCCGTAGTAACTATTATCCAAACAATTGTTACCACGGGAATAAACCGAAAGTTAAAGTTAACTTGTGATTGAAAAACCGGGCCTGAAAGCTTTCAAAAGTCAATTCGATGTAAAATAGTTTCCTTTCAGGTTCCAACTGAAGAACTGGATGTCGACCTAACGGATCCCGACTTAAACAAGGCAGCCGTTAAAATACAAGCGTCTTTCAGGGGCCATCTCACCCGCAAGGGCAACGATGAAACCAAATGAACAAGCAAACTAAGCGATTTCTACCCCTAAAATGCATGTCGTGTTCTCAGACATATTTGTGATTTCCTCGGTACCATTTTTCAAACAATATTACTTAGTACTGTTAATTGCGTATTGTTAAACATTATTATATTTGAATGTGTTCCGAAGCAAGGCGATGTGAAACTATTACGACAAGGGCAGGATGAAATTTTTGTTTAATAACGAGAATTTTTACGTGTCAACCTCTCTCTTGAGTAAAGCAAGATTGATTATGGCGTGACCGAAAATAAGTTTTACATCGCCCTTAATTCCGCGTTCAATATTTCAGTGCTTTCAATGCATGATAATAGACATAAACGGTGGATAAATTGGCGTATAACGTAGAAAGCCACCATTAAGGTGGAGGAGCCGGTTATATTTATAATAAAATTGATTGGCATTAATGATACTAGATTCCGTAGCTTCTAGCAACTGTCAGAAATAAATACCATCATTTTGTTATGCTTTCACATAATAACATTCGTTAATCAAGTGAAGAACACCAAGAAAAAATTATTGTCATGCATTTTCGCTTTTAAGTGAGTGGCTACGTAAAGTATTTAACCAAAAATGATCATCAACACAAACCTCCACCTGAGAATGGAAGACAAGCAGATGCAAAGCTTTTTTTTGATCACCCTGTATAGTATTAAAAACCAAAAAACAAAATTAATGCGAAAAAATGAACGAATACTTTATGTGGCACAGCATATTATTGTTGGCATTATTCCAGTAAATATTTTTTGATTCGAATAAGTTCTTTCAAAATGCAAAACTTATAATAAAAAAATTCAAAAATCGCTACTGCCCTAAACAGTAGTTTACGTTATATAGGTAATACATATTATATACCGAAAATCCTCCATATTTTCACGTATCGATGATGAATATGATATACTATACATAATAGCGAAGTAAGTAAGGATGCTTTAACTTTACAAAAATGTTTTAAATTTATCGCTAGTCCTAACTACAAACATATAACCTTTATATTTATTATTATGATTATTATTACGACACTTATTGTAAACGCACTTTGTTAACGTTACGAGTAAGCGCAAACGTAGGTACTTACGTAAGAGATTTTTTTTTTGTTGTAAATTTGTTTCTACGAACAATAAATTTATTATTGATGGGGGCTCCACGAGTAGGGGTGTTTATTATTTTAGTGTGTAGGTAGACTTTTGAAAACCACTTCGACTCTTTTGCTTGTAAATTTTATTATTTTTGTTCTGAAGGTACTGTATAAAATCGTTTTAAATACAAAAACGTATAAGATACAGTCGGTTTGCCGAGTTTCGTACAACAAACACATACAATTCAAATAATAAAAGTCTCCAGGTGTCCCAGATTCTTTTGACACGCCTAATCTTCCTAGTGAAACAAGATATCAAGATAGCAGCATTCCTTTAAAGGGTTTTAAACTTCTTATAGCAAGCACACTGAATTGTTCAGAACTGTTCTGAAAAGAACGCAAAATTCAAATCACTCACCTCACCTCATAGGATGAGACATGGAAGGTGAGAGGAATTTCGTGCACTTCCACCTATATTAGTAAAGAGAGACAGGAACTTTGGTGCACTTAAACTGATCTGATCTGATATCAACTGACATATTTCCTTTATAATTAAATTTAAAAAAAAGTGTCTGAATATCTTATTTTGTTATGTAGATGAAGCTTGTCAAGGACATCCTTTACAAGATGGTAATGACGTTTTATAAACTCGATGAACCAACTGAGAATGTACTGTAACGTGATTTACTTTGTTGAATGTCGGTTTAAATTTTATTTTTAAATTAACATAATAAACTCTAAGTATATTACTTGTTTGATTTGAGTTTAGATTAAGTATGACACACCCTCAACTTGCTTCACAGTCGAGTTCTTTGGATGGATGGATAATAAGTCTAAAACAAATAATTAAAAGAAAAATTATTCTCACCGTTTACGATAATTCAGTTTTCGAAATTCGCGCGCAGAATATCCTAGGCTTTACTCTCACTTCATGGCTCAAGTCTCGAAGTCCCTGCGCCCCTATATTTAGGCAACTTGTTCAACCTAAAGCGCGCGACGACACTGGTCTTGCTCTTCTCTCCCATTCATCACGCCAACGCCACAACCTAGACAACCATACATGCGAGTTTAATATATCCATGTCAAAACTCCATAAGGAAGCGGCCTAGAGTCACCTCTCAATCTCTGCTTATTACTAGCAATTGATAAAAAATTCAAAACTAAAATAGGACAGATCTCACCAGCGAGGAGATATTTATTTTATTTATTCCAAAACTGCTCTAAATAATTTTGCTTGCTTTAAACCAGTGTTGTTAGTTAATAGTTAATAGTTAAAGAAAACTAAACTAATTAGTAGAATGGAACCATGAAAGGCGGAAACGGAAAAGTAGTCATAAGTTAACGGAAAAGTAGTCATAAGTTACATATAAAGCAAAGGGGCGTTTTCATAATAGCATTAATGATGACTTTAAGAATTGAAAGCAAAGGTAGAGTAAGTATTTGAAAGTAACTTTACATTTAAAGTCCTACTATAACAACATAATAATAGGTATTAATTAAAATTTAAAGGATTTTCCATTGCCCTAAATTCATCTCTTTGCAAAAATAATACAGTTCTTGAACATTTCAATACTAAAATATTGTGACTATTATATTCTACAAATGCTGTGCCATACATTTTTTGCCATATCCTAGTTGAAACAGGCTAGCATGTTTTAGAATTATCTAGGAGCTCACTTCAAATCAATATCTACAAGAAAAGATGCAAAATAGATTAACGACATGAAATAATGTCTTAATAACCATGGCCGTGAAAGCAATATACCTGCAAGTATATGCAATTGTTTCTACTAAAGTGTATGTATGGTTGCCTAACGGACGGACATGGACGGCATGTCTTAGCTTAAGTGAAAAGTACGTCGTCGCACTCACTGATACTGTTTTTCAGTAAAGCTAAGACATGTCGTTCAAGTTCTATGGCAAGAGTTGATAAAAAATACTTGCTACAATATAACACAAATCGGTCTGGAATTAAACTTTGAGAGGTTGATGGAAATGTATTTTCCTCTAAGGGGTCGAAGCTTAAAAAAGTTTGGGAACTCCTGCCCTGGTTTAACAGTTTAATAAACAAATATTAAAACATGACATGATAACAATCAACATCAGTCGAGAAAAGGGTAAATAAAAGTTATGTCATTGAGAGAGCCGCTTTAAAAATATTTGGTATCACATTTTTAGTGTTCGAGGGTGATTTGAATTTACCGCCGTTATTACGTTGGCACTTTTGTCACTTTTCTTCTGATATAAGAATAGTAATAGGAAAGTAAAACAAAAAAAAATACACCTGCGAAAACCAAAGAAACAAAATAACGTGTCGAGTGTGAAATTTCACACTATATAATCAATGTTTGTTCATCGTAGCTACATTTAGAACGCGAATGAAATACTTTAAAAACTACGGCGCCAGTTTCAAAATGTCCACCATCATTATAAATCACACTGTATATTCTCAATATTTTTTTAAAAATGTTTACTTATTTTTTTTATTAAGAAATGCGTTTAACTTACTAAATTTTTTTTTTTTCTATATACAGGCTGTCCGTTTTTCGAGTGCCACTATGGGGATATCACGAATACAAGAGATACGAAGTTGGTTAAATTAGGGCAAAGTTGCGCATTTTCGTGCTGAATACTAATTTGAAAAGAAATTTGAAATATCTTCAATAGTTTTGAAAATATCGCAAAAAAACGAAAATTCTGATTTTCGTTTTTAATTTTTTCACGATAAACTAATCGTACTAGACATTTCTAACCTAGACATTATTCAGACACTTTTTTATGGAGAATTCGAATATGCATCCCCTTTTCAATAATTTTCAAGATGACGGAGAAACACCTGGCAACTTCAGTTTTTCTTATGGACGCCACACCTGGCAACTTCAGTTTTTCTTATGGACGCCATTTTGGATTTTAACATTTTAAGATTGCGTTTTTTTTTTTTTTCTCTTTACGATGTGTCACACATGATGGTCTAATATAACATTTTTGCCAAAAATTCAAATTTTCATTTTTTGCGAAGAGTGCTTTGAAAAAACAAAACATTATTTTATTGTGAACAAAAGTTTGACAGTTTGATTCTATTTCAAGTATTGTCATTTACGTTTGTGCTAAACTAATCGTACTAGATATTTCTAACCAAGACATTATTCAGACACTCTTTTATTGAGAATTCGAATATGGCATCCCCGAAATACATAATAAGAATAGATAATAATTAATGAATGTAACATTACAAGATGTGTTCACAACAAAAGAACGTTTTGTTTTTCCAAAGCGCTCTTTGCAAAAATTGAAAAACTGGATTTTTAGCAAAAATATGATATTGATATGATATGATATCAAAAAGTTAAAATCCAAAATGGCGTCCATAAGAGAACCTGAAGTTGCCAGGTGTTTCTCCGTCATCTTGAAAATTATTGAAAATATTCGAATTCTCCATAAAAAAGTGTCTCAATAATGTCTAGGTTAGAAATGTTTAGTACGATTAGTTTATCGTTAAAAAATTAAAAACGAAAATCAGAAATTTTCGTTTTTTGCAATATTTTCAAAATTTTTGAAGATATTTCAAATTTCTTTTCTTTGTCCTAATTTAACCAACTTTGTATCTCTTAAGATAAGCGAAATCCCCATAGTGGCACTCGAAAAATGGACAGCCTGTATATGAATAGATTCAAGATATTCAAAAACAGACGACAATAATTATTATTAATACTTTGACTTTGATAACATCATTTTGTAATTTACAAATAAATAATTTTAAAGGATTTAAATGTTTCTTTAAAAAAAGAACAAACACTTCGATTATTACAAAACATTGTAAAATATCAAAAATAAGAAAAATTTCAAACTCATGCACGATTAATTAATCATTAATTAATATATTTTTCAAGATATTAAAAGACATATCAATTCTGGATTAAAAAAACAGTTGTAAAGGTGAGGAAAAGAATGCCAGGACATATTAGATATTTTAGATTGTGCTTTTAATTTATTTAAAAAATAAGATAGACAAAATAAAAAAAAATAACAAAATTCTAGAAGGTCACCAACTTATCTCCAGTTTGATTATTACAAATCAATTATTTTTATGTAATTATTTAACACTTTTTAATAAAATAATAACAAGTGGACCTAAGGACAGAAATTAGACGCAGTGTGTGACTAGACTATACAACATTATCTATACAGAACTATTTTAATGGTAAACTCAAAAATAAAAAACTGAAAAAATCAACAGTTTCTCAGCAATCGATGAGGCAGAGCATTACCAGTAGTCATTCTAAAAATCAACAAGGTGAATTTAATAAAGACTTATATAGCGCTTTAATTTCATCTAATATTCCTCTTTTCAAACTCAAAGATGACAATTTTTAACAATTCCTTTAAAAGTAGTGTAAATTTAATATTACTTTAAGAAAACAATATTTACATTCTTGTTATTCTGAAGTAATGTCTTTTTCAAGCAAACTGTTGGTAACAATTACATTTACTTTATAATAGATGAAACTACTTGACAGTTGTGGACGTTATATTGCTCATTTATTAATTGGAATATTGAGTGAAACTGAAAAGGGAAAGCCATTTTTAATTTCTTCAAAAGAACTTGAAAAAACCTATCACTTGATTATAACTGCTCTATCTATTTTTATTTGCCAGAAGCTATACCAATTGAAAAATTGATGCTGCATCTTATATGTTGAAGGCAGGGCAAAATTTAAAAGACTTCTATCCAAGTTCAATTCATACAACTTGTATGGTACAAGGTCTAAATCTTGTAGCTGAAGAAATTAGAAACGAATTTGCTTTAACAACCGACTTAATTAATAATATTAAAAAAAAATCTTTCTTAAAGTCCCCTTGAGAGTAGCTGTTTATAAAGAAAGGCTTCCTAACACACCTCTTCCTCCTGCGCCAGTTGTAACCCGATGGGGAACGTGGTTGGAAGCAGCTATATTCTGTGCTAATAATTTTGAGAACATTAAAAGTGTAGTTTTGGAATTTCCTGAAAATACTATTGCTACTGAAAATTTACAAACATATTTAAATCTCCAAAAATTTGCCAAGAAATAGCATTTATTAAAGGAAATTATACAATCGTTTCGAAATCACTGACGCACTTAGAAACACAGGGAATGACACTTAATGAATCTTTAGAATTAATTAATTTTGAGTCACAAAGGAAAACCTGCGTTTTCAAGGGAGAATTTGTTAAAGATCTGGATGTAGCTCTTAATATTCTTTGCAAAATTTGTAAATGCTCCTTGTACATCTGTAGATGTTGAAAGATCCATATTTAAAAACATGTTTTCAGATAGAAGACATAAGTTTGTTCTGGATAATTTTGGTCAACATTTAGTTAATTGTTTTTATAACAGTGACTGATTATTTCTTTTCCCTGCTTCCTGTTGTTGAATTATTATTATGTAAAGCAAATTATTGTAAGAATTATTAAAACCTGTAAAATAAAGCATTAAGTATCTTATGTTCTCTTTATTTTAAATTTTAGATTCGTGAGTGTTCAACTATTCATGGAAACAATATCAGTTCTCCATATAATAAACGAGATGGCACATGCATAGCATATTTTTAAAATTTTTCCGCATATTTCATGCATATTAAAAAAAAGAGTGCATACATATGCGCACATTTGTGTAATAATAGGCTGCATATATTCTGTTCTCTACTTAATAAGGCTTCTCTAATAGAAAGCTTTAACTTCTCTAACTTAAGTTATATTTTAAATATTTCACTAGAGCATCAAGATATTTCAGCTCTACGTCAGCCACTGATCACTATTCTAGAAATTGACAGTCAATTTCATACTTATACACCCCATTCTTCAAAATCCGAATCTACAAAATGCTCGGGCTGAAACTTCCTCAGCGAAGGTGGCAAATCCGTCCTGCTTTCAAGGCGTTCGGGGTAGCTCCAAAACACCTGCGCCTCAACCTCGTCCTTATCCTCCTTATTATGCTGCTTATTGTACTTTTCTAACCAAGACTCCACCGAGGGCACTTCCAACGCCCCTTCCAAAGCCTTCTTCTTTTCATAATCCTGCAGTAAAACTAAAACCCCACATCTCATCAATGCTTCTTTACGAGCAGCAGCACTTACTTTGCTGTTTTATGTTCCACAGTTCCTCCTCGGTGTAATGCGTGTAAATGCAATTCGCATTGAAAGGACACGAGCCGGTTTGGAAGAATCTCCTGCAGGACGCTTTAGTTGACTCCTCAGACAATAAAGTCCTCAAATCTGCACAAAATAATCGTCTTGGACAATTTAAGGGTAAAAAAAAGCAAACATAACCTCTGCAATTCTCGTAATGCTGCTTCCTCAGTTTGATGTGGTGCGAACTCGACAGGTGTTTCTTCCTAGCTTCTAAATCATCAATGAACGTCTTATCACAATAATCGCAGTAATAACGGTGTCCCATTGCGGTAAATAAATAATAATAAAAAAAAACTTTGAATCTTGAAACTTGTTATGACAACAAACTGCAAGTAGTGACCTCTGTGGGAGGTTTTTAATTTTAGAAGCGGTGTTGCCACGTCTCCGGTGCATTCAATTTTATTTCTGCATTTAAAATTTCAAAATGTTATTATCCAGGTGTAAAGCAGAAATAAATAAAACATTTTTAGGAATATTCGTCACGTTATTTACTTAAATAGCCGAGTTGATGTTAATTAAAATCGGGGAATACCCTAATCGAAAATACAGTGCGATCAATAATGACACTCCATGGCGCTGCTTTAATTCATAGATTGTAATAATGTCTTTAATGTAAGGCACTCTTTGAAACAGCTGATTGGTTGAAAATAACTTTGCATAGTTTCATATGACATTCATTTAACGAGAAAAAAATTGAACACGCAGAAGTATTAAACAATGACTATGAGCTAATAAGTAGAGCCGATGCTGGCATACTGAAGCGATAAAGGCACCTCGAACGAATTTTTACCCGAGAGAGGGCGCACCCGTTTTTTGTTTTAAACCTTTTGGAATGATAGTAAAGATAAGATGGAGATAACTTATATTTTGATTAAAAGATCTTTAAAAACCATGCTATTTATTTTAAAAATATATTATATTATTGCATAATTAAACCAACGTCGACAGCGCCTCTTGTGAGTGTTTGATCGTTGTGGTGCCTTCAGTGACGTCATTCGTGTCGGTACTTTATCAATCTACTCGCTGTGCTAATGACGGGTAAATAACGCCATCTCTTAGTCGAACATGAAAGTTCTGTAATCAGACTAGTATAAAGCAGACCTGGCAAAAACGCGTTAATATCATAAAATTAATTTTCGGAGATATTTCAAATTTGGCGTTGAAATTCGCGTTTGTACTTTAACATATGGACTACAGATGGCGTTGTAGTAGCGCCAGGAAAAGCTGGCTCACTAAGCATTGTCGTGGTGCAATGTTGCTATAATTGTTTAGAAAACTTATCCACTTACATAAGGGTCATTACATTGTTAAATTTGCTGCAACAAATATATTTTATTGCGTGACGTCATACCAAACAGTACGATCGAAATAAAGTTTCTCTGTTCGTAACGAAGCTGACTTGAAAAACTCTGTTGGTAACACAGTTACCGATGATCGTTTTCTGCTTTATCGACGATTTGCGTTTTATAATTAAGGTTATGTTTTCTTTTTAACAACATCTTGTCTACTGCAGCAAGAAGAACCGAATCTTTATTAAATTTGTGAACACTATTGAAATGGGTGAAAATTAACCTTAAACCTTAAACTGTTAAACGTCAAATTCTGATCGATAACAAGAAGCGGTTTCGGAGCTGCCAACATAATTCTTTTAAGTCAGCTTCGTTGCAAACTACAGTGTGTTCCACATGCTGCATCTACGGAGTTGACTTACACGGTTGCCAACTCGTGAAAATCAAATATAAGAAACCACAAAGAGAATAATAGGAAGTGTCAAATACCGAATGATTATTTAAATGTTTCGTCAACTCTTGCCATGAAATCTGGACGGCATGTCTTAGCTTAGGTGAAAAGTAAGTCACTAAACTCCTTGATCCTGTTTTACAGTAAAGCTAAGACATTCCGTTCAAATAACGTGCGTTCAAAAACTCCCGCGTTTGCAGTTGGCGTTGGATCGGTAAACACATGTCGGTGCTCCATTTACTTTACTGTTTATTTTTGTTCGTATCTCACATGGAATTAAGAAGTAAAGACGTACTTTGTTTGTTGATATCTCAAGTCATGGCCAACTACAAACGTGGGTGCTTTTGAACACACGTTACATGGCAAGAATTGATAAAGAATGTTAAATGTCACTTGGTTCTAGGCAAATATAATTTGGCATTTGACAGACTATACCATAATATTTTGGTTTTCTTTAGAAATGAAAAATGGCCAATAAACAAAACAAAACTGTCAAAACGAGACTGCACCGTGAACATGGAATTCAACTCAAATTCTTGAATAAGTTCAAAGTATTTGACGTATGGAAAATGATTGGAATGACAAACGTCAAATTATGACGTAAACGAAGTTGACACTCATCAAAAGCTAATCGTGATGTATAGTTTGTACGACATTTCCAACAATAATCAACATATGAATTATGTTGTCACGTGTTATTCGTTGAAGTTGGTATAATTAATTAATGCGTTTCCATTGTGACGCCATTAATGCAAACAATCGTTGGCAACACTTTAACGTGACAGTAAATTCAAACACGCATCAATGATCACACTGTATTTTTTTGTTTCAATTAATTTCTATGCACTATTACGTATTTTTTAATTATCAATTTAATTTTGTTCTTGTTATACAAAGTCTTGTGAAACGCAAAATCGCAATGACACTTTAAATTGCCTCAATAAAAGACCGATTTAATTCAATACAAGAAATCTGGCAACACCGTAGAAAAGAGCGGGTTTGTTATCAAGTAGCGACCTCTAACACGCCCCGTTTGAGACGACGCTAAACCCGACCGTAGGCGCAAGAGAGAGATGGACGCAAGTGATGTAGGGATACCAATCGCGGCAGTAGGTCCAAGTTTAATTTTTCTGTTTACATTTTCAGTTGATGTTGAGATGTGTGCGTAGCGTGTGTTATTTACGAGCGTTTCGCGTAGCTCTCGGTTTATTTTCAAAATCTTAAATGAAATGACTCCGATCCTTATATAATTATTAGTTCCGAGTGTGGTACCCGCGTTATTCGAGCGGACTTTTCGTCGCAGGTGAGCGAAATTTATTTCTATTACAGTCGGGGGGGAGTATTTTGAGAATCAAAATAGAACCGCTTTTTGGGAACTTCTTTTTCCCGGCGGTTATTATCACGTACCTGTTTGAGGCTCGAGTTTGAGCCGTTGGTAATTCGATTCGGATTTATTTGACTAGCATATGATGATGGGAATTTTAAATAATGTATCTTACGCAAGGCGAAAATGTAATATTTTAATTTTTATGCGCTTGTAAATTGGTTGGATAAACAAACCGTTCAGTTTTTTTTTTTTGCTGCAGTTGACGTTGGTGTTACGTGAAATCTGTTTGCGCTTGCATTTCAATTCAATGTTTATATAATTGATCATTAATTTGCGAAGGCAGAAGCAAAAACGTAAAAGTTGTTGTTGGATGTGGCGAAGAGAGTGAAAAGTGGGTGAGACTTACATAAGAATTATCGTTGAATAGTTTTTCTGATTGTACTTTAAACCTACTTAATAAATTTGTTACAATAACTATGAAACTGGAGAAGCTTTTTTGCTTGAAATGACTGCTTAAAGTTTTCAAATTTCCCGCTTGTCATTGTGGTAACTTGAGGGATGCGTTCAGAAACTATACTCTGGGTTCATTCAAATATGTATAATCCGTTCAGAAAACTTGGTGATGTTTACTGTGACATATTGAAAATTTTGAGTGTACGAGATGAGTGCTAAAATCTACTATTTCAACTCACTGTACTTAAAGGTCAATAGCGTCAAACAGGTTATGATAAAATACAAAAAAATGAAATGAAATCGTAATTTTAGCACAACGAGAAAAAAAAATAGTTTGTATTAACAATTTACAAAATTAATGGAATATACGCTGTTTATATGCAGAGAGATCGAATTTGATTGTCCTACTTTCCGCGAGCTTGATTTCAATAATTATATCTATCAAATGAAGGTTAGAACGAAAAACAGTGTGCATAGAACATTCATGAAAGCCTAACCTAATTAATAAAGAACATAATTATTGTTTAATCAAATTGCTATGACAATGAAATAAACAATTTTTCGTCAATCAACTGCAATGAACTGTCAACAAAATCTTAGGATATCTAGTAACTTTCCTAGATCTCGTTCTGTTGCTAACTTCATTTCAACAATTGGATGTAAATATCGACGTCAAGCTCGTGGAAAGTAATGTAGGATCAGGACACTTAGTTTTCATTTCCCCATATATAGGCAGGCGTTTAATTCAAATGTCTTCTTTCTCTCTTTCGCTTTGCGCATCAATGCCGCTTTATTGTCGTACGGCAATTGCTATTCCAGATAATTTTCAATGTATGTTATAGCTGGATCTAAATCGTTAGGCAGCACAACATCCATGGCTCATGGTAGGATTCGAACCTACGCCGCCGAACAACACGTCTTCCAAAGTCGGCTATGCTAACCGCTAAGCCACTCGGCGATCCAATTCAAATGTCAAAGTGACAAAACAATAGCTTTCATTAGTTACCAACATTAAACATAAAAGTTACTGATTGCGTGCTAGGGATTTTTAAATTAAACAACTGAACGTCATTTTGACATGTCGGGAGTTATATCGAATGGATTATAGTTATCTTTTCATCATCATTCAAATGTTCGATGAAAATTTGTGCGACAGTTTCGTTACTACTCGTTGTAAAAGTCGCATAATAAATCGCTATTGTTTGACAGCTTTGTCAAAAGTGTTGTCAAACGATAACATCTCGTGGAGAATAACCCATTTAGAGGGTGAAATGCCTCATAATGTTATCCAACTTATCCAATTCCACTCAATTGTTATTGATATAGATTTTTTTAAATTTTTTGACGTATTGCGAAAGCTAACAAAATAATTATGTTTAAAAAGATATTTATCCTATCTCTTCTCATTATACAAGTTGCCATAGAAACGTGCTCTTTTGTCAAATTTCACTTTGACAAGTGGACTAGTTTGACAGTTAACTAAAAAATATGAAAAGTACTGTAAGCTTATAGCGTTTTCGATTTATTGTTTCACAACATTCTCAGAACGCGCTCGTCTTATTTCAACCTCATGTAATAAGAGAAGATGGAGATACCGTTCTAGGTTGGTTAATCGAAAACGCCAACGTTGACATTTCAGTTTGACAAGTTTGACAATGTAATTACATGATTTTCTGCCTATATCCAGGTTGATTTCCTTATACAGGACGTTTCAAACAATTGATTACTCTTTTATCGACATTTCACTTTGATGAGTTTGACAGATATTTGTAAAAAAATATGTATGTGAACAAAGAAAACAACTAATGCTTGTATTCCCTCTAAAAAAAGAAGAAAGAAATTCTTTATGAATGATGCTTTTCGGAAATTTGATTGGCTTTCTGTCGACAATACACTTTGACAACTACGGCAGTCAGTATAACATCTGTGATTATGACGTGTTTCTTCGGTCGCTAGGCAACGTGATGCCTTTGTCGCTATTGTTTACTGAGCGTTGGGAATTGGGTGTACCAATAATATTGCTTCTGCTTGATAATAGGCTGTACGGAAAGGTTGTATGTGCTTCCGACAATAAGCTGCACGGAAGGGTTGTACGTGCTTCCGATAATAGGCTGCACGGAAGGATTGTGTGTTCTTCTGACAATAACCTGTACGGCAGTGCTTCCGACAATAAGTTGCACGGAAGGCTTTCGGCGAGTGTTCCCGGCAATAGGCTGCATAGGACGCACTGTAGCTAAAGCGATCAGCGTTCTCGCTCTTATAGTGCTTTTATGTAGTGGGGGTAAATTAGCTCTGCTTCATTGGTTGAAATACATAATCGAATCACCGATCATCAGAGCTATATCTCACTCATCAAGGGGTTAGCTACATTTACATTCAATTTCGTGCCAGCACGAAAGCTTGACGTTATCCTTTCTTATAATGCCATCTGCATTGGCACACGTCAAACTTAGGTGCTACGAATTCATGCTGGTACGAAATTGAATGTAAAAATAAAATGCGATCTTATTTGCGGGCCAATCAGGATCGAATGCAGTTTCACTTTAATTCATCAAGGGGCGGCCTAAATTTTGTTTATTTGTGACGATTTCTCGTACTTGTCTCTCTGCAATTTTCTGACGTTTCTCGTTATCTGTCAATTCAACGTTTGTGACAGCTGTAATTTTGAAGTTTTGTGGTCACCTGTCATTATCACGTGTTTCGTCGGTCGCTGGGCAACGTGCAAGCCCCTACAGCACCAAATGACTTCTACATGCGGAAAATAACTCTTCTTGTGGAGATTTTATCACTTACTGAATGGGGAAGTGTCCTACAGAGATGACGACACTGCGTTTAGATACCAAACTGTCTCAACAATATTTGTACACTCTCTGAGAAGTTCATTTTGTCGGATGTTACTTTATTCACCCTGTATAGGATAATATTGTGTAATATTGTGAAATAATGCGTAATTTTGAGTAATATTTGATAAACCAGCAAAACAGCTGGCATGTTCGGAATCGGCCTCACAAAAACCGATTAAAAATCCTTGGCAATTAAAAGAAAAGTTTAATTTTCCGCATTTTTATTCCGCAACAAGTTTCATCTTTAACCTCAAGTTGCTTCCACTTGCATTCAAGACAGAATAATGGGAAATGTATCAAAAATTCATCAAATTTTTTATTTCAATTGTCATACATAAATCGTTGCTATGTAAGTACAGGGTGGGCCCAATTCGACACTTTTAATAGGAAACTCCTATTTTTAGACGACTTAGACAAAAACTGACCTCGGTCCCTGAAGTTTGATTTTTAAGAGAAAATTAATGGTGACGACCGCGTTTCGATCTTGTACCGTTTAGGAGCTACAGGGCGTTCTTCAAAATTCTACGATTTTTAAAAACCATCATAACTTTTTTGTTTATGAAAATTTTTGATTTCTGTAAAGACTTTTTTAAGGCACTTTTTCATGCAGAATTCATTGCTCCAAGTTATTTTTTTCCAAAGCGCTCAATATTTGAGATATTAGCTAGAACTTTGATTTTTTATATCGAACACCCTATATATTTTTACATTTCTGAAAAGAGCATAAAATTCTATTTACAAAAATATAAAACACTTGAGATTTTATTCAAAAGATTTTTGAGTTGGAGAGCTTTCATGTTTTAATTAAAATTTTGATGGTTATTGCAGCATTCAAGTAGGCTGTGGATGATGATAGCTAAATATTTTTTGAAGATTCAATGAGCCATAAAAATATTACTTTATTTTTAATAAATATAACGAAGTTATAACGAATAAATACTAATGTAATCGAAATTGCGCAAAAATTACATAAAGTATCAAATTGTCGGCCATTTTTTACTAAACATAAACGATTCTGTTTTGTTATGGTTTGAGCTGACGTCACCAATTCAAGGACTGGTAGTGATGTATTTTTCTTATTCAATAAGGTCAGAATTTTTGTTTCTTTAAAATTCGTATTGCAGAAGTTCTTGCTAAGATGTTTGCTCCAACTGGCGTCGGTCATTTTCAATTTCTCCCAAAACTGTGATCTCCTCTAATTCTTTATTTCCCTTTTGAGATTCATAATTTTTAGTTTTTCAGTTTAAATGACTAAAAATTTATTAAATTGTTTTTAAATCTCAAGAATATACCTCTGAAGGATTGTCATCTTTCAGGATACCACTCATGGTAAAGATTAACGCTGCTTCTGAATTTTCGCCAATTTATATAAAACACTTTAACATTTAATATTAGTAAAGAAGACAGTGGTTTAGAAATAACAAATCAAAAAAGTAAATATAAATCAAAAAAGTTTATATCCTTAAATATAAGTCAAAATAGATTGTATCCGTAGATACGTATTTCGGCAGCTACGCTGTCATCTTCAGTACACACATACACTTACAAGTTAAAGGCACTTCATGAAGTCTTGAGTTGGTATAAATATTATAACATGTCGAATTTCTCGTAGTTTTCGTACATGTTTAATTATCTCCCTAAGTCTATTTTATAGAGATAGTAAAATTCAAGAGAAATACAAGTACTGTAAGAGATTGTGTCAAATTTTGATAGCGCCCGACCTGGAAGTTACAAAAACTTAAATCGCTTAATTATCGTCATCCATAGCCTACTTCAATGCTGTAAAAACAATTAAATTTTTGATTAAAACTTTGAAACTCTATATTTCACAAACTGTTTGAATAAAATATCAAGTGTTTTATGTTTGTATGAATGAAATTGTACACTCTTTTCAAAAACTTAAAAATATATAGGGTGTTCCATATAAAAAACCAAAGTTCTTGCCAATATCTCAAATATTGAGCAGTTTAAGAAAAAATAATTTGGAGCAATGAATTCTGCATGAAAAAGTGCCTTAAAGAAGTTTTTACAGAAATCAAAAATTTTCATAAACAAAAAAGTTATGAAGGTTTTTAGAAATCGTAGAATTTAGAGAAACGTCCTGTAGCTCCTAAGCGGTACAAGATATCGAAATGCGGTCTTCACCATTAACTTTGTCTTATAAATCGAGCCCCAGGGACCGAGGTCAGTTTTTGTGTAACTCTTCTAAAAATAGGTGTTTCCTATTAAAAGTGTCGAATTTGGCCCACCCTGTACATGAATGCCAATAGGCCCCAGCAAACAAACGCGTACGTTTATATACCAACCCGTAAATGAAACTTCAGAATCGATGAAAAAATTTCATCAATCGCTCGTGCATGGTATAATTAATGCGGGTAATTAAGCCGCAATTGAATGCGGGAACGAGGCGACAAGAAATCAATTAATACGTAATGCCAGTTCCACGTTTATAATTAAACTCGTTAATAAGCGAGTGCGCAAAACGTTTTTCTTTTCCTCCTGCGATTTTCTTTTCAGTAAATTCTTCAATCAGTTTTAAAAATCAATCGGAAAGCAACGACCCACGGATTTATATAGGGGATGGTTTTCCATTCGTTCACGCTCACAACAAAAAAAAAAGAAACAAAAAACAAAAGATACTTCCACGCAATAAAACAAACGACATAAAATTTTTCATCGTTTAAGCGTGACGCTATAAAATTACGCGCAACAGTTTTTAGCGCTCGCTTCAAGGTTGGCAATGGAGTTTGCAGTTGGTACGTTTTTTTTTTTTGCAGGCGAGATTAATATGTGTAACAGCATTGGCTTTGAACACGTATTTTGCTGAGTGGACGGACGGATCAGATTATGTCTGCATATTTATGCGCGTATCGCCTTAACGTCAGCAAAAAGTTCGAGTAATGCGAATATAAAGGACAGTTTACAGTATGATTAGCGATGATTATTGGCGCCGGTGATGAATACGAGACTGGAATAGTGACTGAAATTATGGCCCTTATTAATAAAATAAAACTATTGGATACATCTGCGGAATGCACATTGTGATTTCATTCAACGTAACTGCCAGTGCCGTCCCGTGTTTTTTTTAACTTGCATTTCATGTTCCATTCCTCTTTTTTTGATAACTAAGAGCGCTCTTTACCTGTTTCATCCATACATATATTTGGTAATCTCCGGTGTGATATTGTCTTCTAGCTTCAGCTTTGTTATTGCATCTTCGATTTCTTCTTGGGTGATGAGCGGAACAACTTGATCGTCATCTTTTACTTCTTCATTTGCTGTTGTTACTGTCAATTCCTTTAGATACCGCCTCTATCTCTCCGTTATCCCATCCTCATTTGTCATTAGTCATTACGCTTTTTATGTTCCTCAACCACAAGTACAACTCTTTCTAATAAAGTTCGTCTTTTTTTTTATTGAAGTTCAAGTCGTTTTTCCCCATAAATCGATGCGTATCCCAATTAATCATTTTTTCAACAAAAATCCCGATGCTTGCCACATTTTTCAGCAACTCCGACAAAACCAAACAAATCTCCTGAAATTCCTGACTGGAAACTATCCATTTTATCGAGCGAATGCCTCTCTCGAACTTCTTGCGTGCATCCAGTATCAACTGTGAACGACATGCAAGGCAAGAGCAAACAAGAACGGCATCGGAATGCCGGAGCGCAGGCAGGGGCGACGTCGAAGACGAAGAAGAGATATCGTAAACATTTCGTGGACTGCTTTAACGGGCGCATTAAAAACTTCGACAGATTAAAAAAGTCAATTAAACGCTGCGATAATAAATAAAGTGGAGCGAGAGGGCGCAGCTGTGATTTGGAGGAATCGTCGGCCGCAAATCGACGCGACATCAAAGACACCAATTAAGAGGACGTAAAACCAGAGCAACGCGAGAATAAATAATCGACGCGACAAAGTAGGGGATGTATATTTTAATTTCACGGTTAAAAATAAGAACTTGTGACTTATATTTATTATATTTATGCGTATATGTACAGGGTGATCCAAAGCACTGGAAGTCTACATTTTATCCAAAAAAATTCTTAATGAAAATTATGTAGGCTTCCATTCTCCATAATTTAAAATTATTTCCGTAATAATAATAAATCCATAATTCAAGTGATAGTGGTCCTTATTCTCACCCCGTGATTAATTTAATGACATATTTGATTACCATGACAACGCTTGTCCGTCATTCTCTTACACATTAAATGAACATCAAGCTATAACGTTTCTTGTTTATTTTAACCGCGGTTTTAGTTTAATAAGACTTTAATCGCACAATCAGAATACGGGCCAGTGGCTTTAATTTGTGACGAGTTCGTAATTTTCATTAACGTCGATCGCCTTTTGTTTTCACTTTTCGATGGAGAAGCAGGCATTTGTTATACAATCGATCGTATTTTGTTTTCTTTTCCTTAACAAAGAAAACAAAAGATCGTGTTTTGTTTTCTTTTTTTAAAAGAGAAGAATTCAAAAGCAAAATTGATTTTTTTTTCGGTTGAAGGAAAGAAGAAGAAAAATTCGGAATGTTCTCTTCTTTACCGTCACGTCAATTCTTTGACTTTCTCAAGAAGAAAAAAATTCAAGAAACGATCGATTTTGTTTCTATCAAAAAAACAAGAAGAAAATCGAAATTTCTCTCGATCACCGTCGGTCGTCTTTTGTTTCCAGGTTTGTTACACAACAGTTGATCGTCGTTTGTTTTTCGTTTTTAAAATAGGAAAAGAAAAATCTACCAAAAGTAACAAAGTCAAAGAAATCGAAATTTCTTTTCATCACCGTCGATCGTCTTTTGTTTCCATTTTTCGATGGAGAAGCAGGCATTTGTTATATAATCGATCGTATTTTGTTTTCTTTTCCTTAACAAAGAAAGCAAAACACGATCTTTTGTTTTCTTTTTTTTGGAGGAGAAGAATTCAAAAGCAAAATTGATTTTTTTTCGGTTGAAGGAAAGAAGAAGAAATTTCGGAATGTTCTCTTCTTTACCGTCTTTGAAAAAAATTCAAGATTTTGTGTTTCTATCAAAAAACGAGAAGAAAATCGAAATTTCTCTCGATCACCGTCGATCGTCTTTTGTTTCCGGGTTTGTTACACAACAGTTGATCGTCGATTGTTTTTCGTTTTTAAAGTAGGAAAAAAAATCTATCAAAAGTAACAGAGTCAAAGAAATGGAAATTTCTTTTCATTACCGTCGATCTTCTTTTGTTTCCATTTTTCGATGGAGAAGCGGGCATTTGTTATACAATCGATCGTATTTTGTTTTCTTCTCCTTGACAAAGAAAACAAAACACGACCTTTTGCTTTCTTTTTTTGGAGGAGAAGAATTCAAAAGCAAAATTGATTTTTTTTTTCGGTTGAAGGAAAGAAGAAGAAAAATTCGGAATGTTCTCTTCTTTACCGTCACGTCAATTCTTTGACTTTCGCAAGAAGAAAAAATTTCAAGAGACGATCGATTTTGTGTTTCTATCAAAAAACAAGAAGAAAATCGAAATTTCTCTCGATCACCGTCGATCGTCTTTTGTTTCCGGGTTTGTTACACAACAGTTGATCGTCGTTTGTTTTTCGTTTTTAAAATAGGAAAAAAATCTACCAAAAGTAACAAAGTCAAAGCAATCGAAATTTCTTTTCGTCGCCGTCGATCTTCTTTTGTTTCCACTTTTCGATGGAGAAGCAGGCATTTGTTATGCAGTCGATCGATCGTGTTTTGTTTTTGTTTTGTTTCCTTTTTTTAAGAAGACCAAAATTCAAAATTCGATTGATTTTTCGTCGACTAACGAAAAGAGAAAGAAAGAAAAAACTGATTTTCTCTTGATTATCGTTGATTTTTTTTTTACTTTTTCAAGAAGAAAATAGTTCAAAAGACGGTCGATTTTGTTTTTCTCTTTCAAAAAAAAAAAGAAGAAGAAAACGGAAATTTCTCTCGATTATCATTGGTCGTCTTTTGTTTTCATCTTTCCAAGAAGCAAACTTGCGTTACACAATCGATCGTGTCTTTTTTTCTTTTCAAGGCGAAAAATTCAAAAGACAATTCACTTTGTTTTTCTGTTAGTTAAAGAATAACGACAAGAGAATCGAAAGCTGTCTAATTTACTATCCGATTGTCTTTCGTTTTGCAACTTTCAACGTCTGTTAACAATCGATCGACTTTTGTAGTTTCTTTAATTTGTTTTTAAGAATTCACATTTACGTTTTTCTATCGACGAAAAACAGAAGAATCGAATTTTTCTTGTGTATTGTCGATCGCCTTTTAGTTCCATTTTTCCAAGAAGTAAGCGTTTGTTATACAGTCGATCGTCTTTTGTTTTAGTTTTCTTTTTTTTTTAAGAAGATCAAAATGCGAAAGACCATCGACTTTGGTTTTCTATCGAAAAAAGAGGAAGATCGAAGTCTCTCTTCGTTACCTTCGGTCGTCATCTTCTGTTTTCATCTTTCGAAGTAGCAAGACGTAAGTTACACAATCGATCGCCTTCTTTTTTCTTTTTGAGACCGAAAAATTCTAAAGATTGGTTTTTCTGTTAAAAAAAACGACAGGAAGATCGAAAGTTACTTATCATTATCATCATTAAAGCAGAAATGAACGCGAATTTGAACCGTTTCATTCGATCGTGATTGTGCCAAGCAGAGAATTCTGAAGTATTTCTGTCTCTTTTAAATGTGCAGTATAACATATCGCTCGGCCATCAGAGATATTTAAATTACGTTTTAATTTAATCGACCTGGAATTGAGTTCGTGAGTGCGCGCCAAATTTAAAGCGGAAACGATGTTCGTTTAGATTTTTTAAATTTTTTTGTTAAACAACTGTCGAGGTGAAGTTGTTTGTCGCTCGGTATAAAGCCTGATAAGTGAACATCGTGTTATATAAACGAGGGCGCACGATAATACCTTCAAACATGCGTAAACCCGCGCTGTAAAACCTAATCAACTTGCGTCAAAAAAAAATTATCTTTCGTTTGCACAGAAATTAACGTACCTGTATCTCGTTAGTCGCGCTGTTTGTTTTTTTTTTTTCGTATGCGGGGCGGGAGGGATCTCAGCAACCGCCAAAGTTAATTAATTTTAGGAACATGTGCACTTGTAAAACCACGTCGTTAAATACAATAGTTGAGTGATGGAGAAACTCGTTTCTTTTCGGGAATTTTTCAGGGTGTAATTGAATTGAGTGCAATGATTTCACAGGGTGGTAGCTTGGATGAAGACAATCAAAAAATGGTGTCCTAAATGCAATCGTTTTCGAGAAAAGAAACAAACAGAAGGTAGAAGAGTGGTTTTTTTTTAATCTGGCGTCGTGAGAATTTAATTGTGAACCATCATCATCAAGACAGTTGTCAATTTGACATTTGAACTTGCCACTCCTAACCTTGCTTCCGAGGTTTTGAACTCATCAGTGCAATAAGACGACACAAGAGTGTGATTTATTGTAATAAACGAAAGAAGATTTACAATAAATAATCAAAATTGTGGTATGTTCACAGTAGTCACCTTGTCATGGCCAACTTCGGCGCCAAATTTAAAAGAACTCCCGAAAGAACAGTAAAGATTTTTATCAAATAATTACACACTTATTTATGAAGTTAATAAAATCTTCTATTTAGAAATTACTGTGAAAGGACAAACGAACGACAAGTACAGAGCAAGAAGAATCAGTTTCGGTTATTGTTGGTTTCGTATTACGGCTTTGTTTATTCTAAATTTATCGTAAAACCAGCGCCGCACTGTCTGCAAGTTACTTACGCGTGTATAAAGAAAGTAAAAATAGCATTTCCGGTAAGGCGCGTGGGGTATATTTAGGTTGGCGATTTTACAACGGAAGGAAACGCATAAACACAGGCGTAATTCTTTGTTGACCATACGACTCCAACCTCTTTCATATTACTTCGATAAAATAAAAAAAATTGAATATTTTCTTTATACTGGGTGAGTTACTAAGAGCCCCTTCTTCCATAGCTCACTTATAGAACGAGATATTATCGTTTCCTTTGATTCTGTAACGTGTTGGCGATTTCAACAAAAATATGTCAGATTGTCTTAGCAACTCGTGCAAAAAGCTGCAAAGAGCATTGTCAATTTCTTTAATTAAAATTTAATTATTTCATTTGATAAACACGCGCCTTATAAAAGAGGAATGTTTAAAAAACCTCCCGCTCCGTGGCTCACTGATAACTAGAGAACGGGTTTTAGGCAAATTTCATTCTGCATATTGTAACTATTATCTGCATATCACAGTATAATTTCATATTTTTCGGCCAATATTATATAGCGTTTCTAAATGTAAAAAATAATAATTTTTCGAATCTTCGGCAGTATGCATGCATGGGCAATCGCGGGTTTCTCCAAATCTACCCTCAATGAGCTAATAATCACCTGCAATTTCAGGCGTTCCCAGATCTTGGGTTTTACGAAGGTGTGCAGTTATTCACCCTGTTGTACATGTCACTTAATTTATCCGTCAGCCAATTAGCGTCTTGTTTCATTTGATCCACCAATCACTTTCCTCACCCCCTCCACTGATTCAAATTACTTTCGACACTACTTTCTTCAAACTTAAAAATATTACATTTAGTCTTCACTCAATCTTTGTCGCAATCAATCTTCACCGACCCATTGCTAATTTTGCTTAGTATGTAATTAAGAAACTGTATATATTGAACATCGTGTGTTACTTCCGATTTTGAAAAAATTACAACAATTAGTGTTAGTTGGGACCATCGACGCGAAGATTCCACTTCCGGAACCTCAGCACAACGCTTAACACTACTTATTGTTAATGTATGTGAACTGGAGACTTGTTTTCTTTTGATAAATTGTGGTCGTGATTTGTTTCTAATACCATGGTTTGCACCTATCCAGCAAGGCAGTGACTTCAGGCATAGCAGCAATATGGATTAAACCATAAAACTCTTCATCATTCTCTTCTTCTGAAGATAAGTCATCTATACTACTCCCAGATTCAACCCATGACTCATCATCAGTACTCGAGGAATATTTTCGTTTCCTCGTAGATGGCTTTCGTTTATTCTCAATAGTTTCCTGTTTTCTGCGTTGGTCCAGCTTTCCTTTTTTTAAAATATCACTCTCTTGTCTTTTCTTCTACCTCTCTTCAGCTTTTTTCTTTTTTTCCTCTAGTAAACGTACCTTTTTATTCTCTTTATTTTCACGGTAGCCTTGCCATTCTTTGATGTTACAACTGCTGGTATCTTCCCTACTTTTCGTTTTTTTTGAGGTTGCGGGCTTAGGTTCAGGCCAGAAAAGCACACGTTTGAAAGAGGACGGCACAATTTCTTCGGGTGATGCGTGCATCTTTACCAAATCAGAACCAGGTGGATGAGTGGTTGTGACAGAGGGGCCTGGTAGATTTGTTTTTGCCGAATCAAGGTCAGATTCTTGAGGAGATTTTGGCGACTTGTTAGCATTTTTATTTTCCTTTGTTGGTGTTGATTTATGTACATCTACTTGTACCACTATCTTGTTGAAAATATCTACTTCAGATTCGGGTATTTGTTGGGAATTTATTTTAGTGTTTAAGTCTTGTCGTATTGAATTCTCGAGAGCGAGCGGAGCGGCTTAGTTGATGCTATTATTATTGACTTCTTCGTCTTCAGATATTTCATTTGTTGCATCTTGTTCTGCAGATTTTTTTGATTGGATGTTTTTTATTTCTTTTTCAAGATAGATGTTTTCCAGGCAAATATTCGTGTAGAAAGTAAAAAGTGATAAATCCTGATTGTCACCATTCCAATTTTCACTTGATTTGAAACTAATTAGTTTCTCTTTATCTATATATTTTTCCATAAAATAAATTCCACTCTTTAATTCTTGCAGTTTTTGCTCTTTCTTCACAATATCAATTTTCCGATTGGGAAATGTAATAGCACTGACATCCCAGGGAACAAGGCCACATTTTCATTTTTCAAAATGGATGGTGTAAGTTTCTCTGCTAATACTTTTTCTAAAAGTGGGCAAAAGTGAATTTTTCTTAAAATTGGTGACTGACAATGATCGATGCGCCATTGATGAATTGCATCCTTCCAACCACCTTTCAGTGACCGAAAAACAGCAACATCCAGACTGAATCAAATGCATTGCATTTGGGTAAAGAGCTATTAGAATTATACCATTTTGAGCACAAAATCTGCTTGTATGCAAGGTCATGTGTGACGAGTGGCCGTCAATGAAAAAAATAATGGGACGAGGAATTTTCATTCTAGTGAGCGATTTCTCAAATATATTTGTGATGAATTCATAAAATGTTTGTCCTGTCATCCAGCCGCTTTCCGATCTCCCAATGCCCCATTCGTCAGAAACACTAAATGCTAGTTCTCTAGGAACACATTCATATTTAAATATCACCATTGGTGACACTACCTGACCTGCAGCATTTCCTGTGATAAGAACAGTGAGGCATTCTTTCTCATCCGCATTAATTTGTTGGTAAATGGTCTTGTCACCCTTTTTTGCCAATACCTTACTGCCCTTTGGATTGAGGAAGAATGCCGTTTCGCCTGCATTAAAAACTCTACAAGGATCTTGTAGAATATCCTCGGAATTACTCTGTTGAAGGTAGCTGTACACTACAGTGAACCGTTTCGCAATTGATCTTTTTTTACAACTGCTCTGGTGGAAGTAAGGTTTTGTGCCTTTTTAGAAAACTGGCAAGCCATTTTCTTCCAGGTTTGTTATTTTTCATGAGCACCTAAAAGCAAGTGCACTTTAATTTGTTAGTTGTGATTAAAGTTTAAGAAGAGTTGATACCTGAACACTGGTCATAAGTTGGTGGGGCTGTACGGGAAATCCCGCTTGCTGCTAAAATTCCGTTTCATCGACTGTTTTGAGTTGGACAAAGCACACTTTAACGTTCGCTATAAAAAAATAGTATTAGCTTCATTTTAAAGTTTTAAAGGGAGAATTTGTCCAAGATCTGGATGTAGCTCCTAATACTCTTGCAAAATTTGTAAATGCTCCTATTCATAAGAAAGGCGAAAAAGACAATGTTGCAAACTTCAGACCAATTACGCTATTAAGCGTCTTCTCAACAATATTAGAGAAAATTATGTACAATGGTCTAAGTGATTTTTTGTATAAACATGATCTACTAGCAAATTCTTAGCACGGGTTTCTCGCAAATAAATCTACTGAAACGGCCACTTTCCATTTTGTCGACTATATATACAACCAAGTGGACATCAATACTTGTGTTGCTGCCCTTTTCTATGATTTATCGCAAGTCTTCGACACAATCGACCTCAATTTTCTGGTGGAAAAGATGGATGCCCTTGGAGTAAGAGGTAATGTTAAGAACTGACTTGCCTCATTTCTTAACGATCGTCACTTCAAAGTTAAAATAAACGGAAAGTTATCCTTAAATATAAGCATAGCTCAGGGCTCTATAATTGGCCCATTGATGTTTATAATGTTCGTAAACGATCTTCCAGATTCTATCAAATCAGCAGGAGTGCTAATCAACTTTGCTGATGACACATCTATTGGTGTCTCTGCTCCCGATTTTAACCATCTGAAGAATAATATAAGATCAGTTACTAATGAACTTGAGCAGTGGTGCTACAAAAATAAACTAGTCCTCAACAAAGATAAAGCCAATTCACTGTCGCCATTTGACACACAAAGTTCAGTTTCTTCAACTTCACTTGCACTGTCCAAATCACCGTCTTTATTGTCAGTTGTTAATTCACTGATTATTTCTTGAATGCCTAAATGGGGACTTTCCGTCAAAACATTGCAATCAATAGGTGCAAAAGTTTCCAGGCTTACACCATGTGTAGGAAAACGCTGTGCTAGTGGAATTTCGTCTACTTCACTGAAATCTTCTTCTTGCTGAACCTTTTCCAAAAACCCCGCTTTCGCAAAACATTTAGAAATTATAGCTGGCGAAACGTTTTTCCAGGCTGCTGATACCCAAACTAAAGCACTAGTTAAATTAATGCTTTTTTCTGCATCTTCGAAAGAAATTTCGCTGTTTGTGAATGTCTTTTTATAAGAAGTTTTCTGTATCCCACCTTGAAGTTATTAATAATTCCTTGATCCAATGGCTGACAATGGGATGTGGTGTTTGGTGGTAGAATAACATTTTCAAGTGTCAATTTGGTAAGGTAAAAGTAGATATGATTAGATTGAAACGCCAAATTCACAGCGTACATGTGTCCTAAACGCTTTATAATATTCGCTCACAATAAGACTTGTGAAACTTGACCTCGCTTAATAGACGTGTTAAGATGCGTACACATAGCATGCCTCCGAATGTGTTGCTCGACTTTAATAGATTTCTGTTAATAATTCGTCACACATAAAATGAAATTAAAATAATTAGGCGAAACAAACACACATCGCAATTTAGATACTTACACAGTTATCAGATAGGAAAGGAAGAACAGAAGAAGCGAAATCAATTATGCTTAATGCTGTCTCGTCAAAGCAGGTGTTCAAAATGAAGGCCTTTATTATCGATGCACGCTGTAGCCCGCTTATCTCGCAATCGTTCGAAAACATACGGACCATTTCGGCATCGAAAATTTTGTTTGTTAACTCTTGCTGAGTATTTGCGCTGGAGTGGAATATACCAGCTGCTTCATCCACCCCTACAAAAAAAAAAACAATTGCAAGGATTTAAATCTGGGGATCGTGGGGTCCAATGCACAAGTCCGTAACGTCCAGTCCATTTATTGAAGAATCTTTCACAACATGCTTTACATGAGGAGGTGCACCGTCGTGATGAACTTTATTTACAACGCAATTTAAATTAAAATGAATTAATTAAAATGAAAGAAATTCTTAATTCTTTTAGTGATTTTTTGTTTACCTGTCAAAGCAGGTGTTGAAAGGGAAACCGTTGTGGTCCTTTGCGTGGAATAATCTGCTTCAGGTGGCTGCCAGATTAAAAAAAGACACTCTTTGTTGGCACTCCCTATATTTATTAGAATCTTTTTTCGGGAATACCCGTATTTATAAACTCTGTTTCGTATTGTCTCTCCAATATGCATGCTGAACTTTATTTACTTGCATCTTGAAAACCGTAATTTGCAATAACGCCAGGAGCCCATTCCGCCGCATTCGCATTCCTTCTTTTAGCTGCGCCGCTTATGCAAATTTCCTCGTGAATTCCCCGAGGTCCTCCATCTGGAAAAGACCTCATTATTTCTGTTCTTCGTCGAACCCTCCGAGGGCACGCTTATTTTATGTAAAGCCGAGCGCGCTTCAAGTGATGTTATTATTCACCGTGCAGGCCTGCTTCGTATTACGTGCATTCCCAGAACCAGTATTCATAGTTTTGCCATCGACATAATGAGATGGGCTGCATTACTTCACCGACCAGGTATTAACCGGAATGACCTCGACCGTGTGTGCGTAACTACATACACAGACATACAAGCCACGCCAGTTAATAATATAGTACCTATAAGTAATAATTTTCATCTAAGCATGAACTCGAACACTTTCTATAATATTATTTCGCGCAAGTTTTGGGGGTCAGGAAATTGGAGGTCGCAGCAAGTTTCTATCCTTCTCTGTACATAGCCGAATAACTTGTGATTACGTCGTGGATACCTTTTTATATAAGCACATAATAGAAACTTAAATTACAAGCGATGACTGGTCATAAACGAGTGATTGGATTTTGGAATTTTGCTTTCATACAAGGGCTATTTTTTTTAAAGCAATGTATTCAACCAAGAAGAGGTCATTCCCAATCAATGGGAAATATCACAGAAGCTTCACAGACTTTTTGACCCAACCGTTGCTACTTTTGCCAAAGACTTTCGTAACGGTTTCATACCCTGGCGTTTTACTTCATAAATAGCCCCCGTATTTATTTTTGCTTAAAATGGAAGTGCTTAATTCTGCATTCAACGCTGCTTCAGCTGCTTATCTTATTCATTCCTGTTTTGCAATTCCGCTCGGTACCGTCCCAGGCAACGGCAGATCAATGGCGTCTGTCTGAAACCAGTACCGCAATAAATAAATAATTTTAATTAAGTACCTTCGGGCTGCAAAGTTTTAAGTCTGCGAGTATGGCGTGTGTTTGCCGGCGAGAAAATTGGTATGCGTGTTTGATTTTTTGAAATAATAGTAGCCCTATTCTATCCATACTTACACTTTTTCAATTCCAGTTACGCCTTTGATTCCTTCCTGCCCAAAATTTAAATCAAAGAATTATTTTGTTTTGGAAATTGTTGGTCCAATTATTTTATTGGCATAGAAGGACCTCAAAGCAAAGAAGATGATCAAATAGAATCAATTACGTTAAGGAAGTTGACCAAATAAGGCACCTGAATATCAAGGACCTTTTTAACAAAGAAAGAAAACACGGTTCTCAATAACTACATCCTCAGACCCGTCATAGCTAAAACGATCTACCGTCAACATTCGAAGTGAATTGACACCCAAAGAAGAGGAAAATCATCATTTGAATTACGTACCAAACAAAGAAGTCGTAAGGAGTAGAATGATATTCCCATAAAGGAAGAGAGGATACGAAATTGGTTAAATAAGGAATTGCTGAAATGGAAGACAAACCTTGCTTTCCGTTAAAGTCACTTGAGATATTTGCAGCAAACGTCCCAAAGTCCTAGGAGACAGAACCAAGATGTTGACACATCCCATAAGACCTGCTTAACCAAGTTCTGAATGAAATAAATAAGCTTTGGACGTTTACAAAAAAACCCCAAAGTCTTAGGAGAGAGAAAACTAAGACGATGATATGTCCCGTATGACTTTCTTGGCCAAGTTCTGAATGACTTTTACAAGAAAAAACCCAAAGTCTTAGAAGAGAGAACCTAGACGATGACATAAAATCATCATTTCAATTACGCACTAAACAAACAAGTCTTAGGTCCGAATCACTGAATCAAAATAATAACATCCCGTATGCTTGACCAAGTTCTGAACGACCAAGACACCATAAAAAGCTTTGGACTTAGAAGAGTGAACTAAAGACGAAACCGGTTTAGGAGCAGCTATACTGCGGGTAGCCAAGAAGAAAGGTCTCAGGAGAGAGAACCAAGATGATGATATGTCCCGTATGACTTGTTTGGCCAGGTTTTGAATGTCCAAGCCTTGGACTTTTACAAGAAGCACTCCAAACTCTTAGAAGAGAGAACCTGGACGATGACAAAATCATCATTAGAATTACGTACTAAACAATCAAGTCTTAGGGCCGCTACTTTCATCACTGAATCAAAATAATAACATCCCGTATGCTTGACCAAGTTCTGAATGACATGGACACCATAAAAAAGCTTTGGACTTAGAAGAGTGAACTAAAGAAGAAACCGATGCAGGAGCAGTTCTAGCTGCGGGTAACTAAGAAGAAAAGTCTTAGGAGAGAGAACCAAGATGATGACATGTCCCATGTGACTTTCTTGGCCAAGCTCTGAATGATTTTTACAAGAAAAACTCCAAAGTTTTAGAAAGGAGAAGCTAGACGATGACTTAAAATCATCATTTGAATTACATACTAAACAAACAAGTCTTAGGGCCGGTACTTTCAACCCTGAATCAAGATAATAACATCCCGTAAGACCAAGTTTTGAATGTTCAGGACACCATAAGAAAGTTTTGGACTTAGAAAAGTGAACTAAAGATGAAACCGGTACAGGAGCAGCTACAGCTGCGGGTAGCCAAGAAGAAGCCTTAGGAGAGAGAACTAAGATGATGATATGTCCCGTATGACTTGCTTGGCTAAGTTCTGAATGACCAGGACACCATAAAAAACCTTTGGACTTGAAGAAATCAAGAAGAGAAGTCTTAGGAGAGAAAATCAAGATATGTTTGAATGTTCAAGCATTGGACTTTTACAAGAAACAGCCCAAAGTCTTAGGAAAGGAACCAAGGCGACGTAATATACCGAAAGTTTTGTTTCATTAAGCTCAAACACTCAAAACAACTAGGCACTCAGAGAAGAAGAACACAAATGAAGAACGTAACTTGAAAAAACTGCAAGAACATTCGAACCTTAAGGAAATGAGATTGCCTACAAAGGGGAAAAGACGTGGAATTCGAATGACCCTTGAAAAACAAATGAATAAACGACATGTTCCCGAAATCTTGAACTGGGAACGAAGTAAAACTAGAAAAAAACACAAATATGACGTATTTTTAAGCTTCAAAGAAACTTCAAAGGCCGAAGCATTTGGTGGTCTCATTCGTTCGGCAAACAGTTTTCACCTTTTGGGTCAAATCCATTCAAAATTATCAAACTTTTACTAGATTCCTCGAAAATTTTGGATGAATGAAGCGAATCGAGCTTTTTGTGATACGTTAGCTTCTTTACAAGCCATAAAAAAGTCAGTGGTAAATAGACACGTTGCATTCTCTTCTTCACTCCATCTCATCTCATCTCGTCTCGTCTTGTCTTCCATCTACACTATCTTCATTGTACCACTCTTCCGGTTTGTCCATATCAGTACGTATAGGTAGTCTTTCGATTCTTCCTAATCTGACATCTTGTATTCTGTTGCATCCTTTTCTTCCGCGCCATCTCTTCCTCATAATTTATGCTCTTCTTTTCTTTCTTCTTCCTCATTTTCAACTTCCACTTCTTTTTTCCTCGCACTCGTCACCCCTATCTTAATTTTACCGCTATTCTCGCTTTTCTTTAGCAGCACGAACAGGTATTCTTTCAGTTCTTGCTTTTAATGGATCTTCATTATGTTACTTCTCGTTCTAAGTTTTAGACATTCTTGGACATTCTGAGAGACGCCGTAAGAAGAAAATGCCATAGTTTTGGGAAAGTGGTGGATCTTCCCCGAGTTGCTTCAATGAATCTTCCTTATCTGGCTTCTTGTTCTAAGCTTTGGACATTCTTGGACATACTGACAAACGTAGTAAGACAAGAATGCGATCACTTTGGGAAGGTGTCTATGACTGGCAACGTCCTGGGAGCGCTGGGATATATCCCAAGGGGAGTAATTCGAAGGGCATTGATTGTAACTAGGCGCCAACAACTTTTTACAATATTAAATGACCGAATAGTTTCCGGATAGCCCTGGTATATTATTAAAAAATTATAAAAAGCCGGAAATCCCGATAAAATGTTATGAAAGTTCGAGAACTGACCTGCAAAAGACCCACTTAGACCTAGTTTAATAACCATGAGATAACTATTCACGTTAGTCCAAGAATAGCGTTATACTCAGCTTATCCGACGCTGTTATAAAAATTAACAAATGGTTAATATTCCATAAATTGCTTGGTGATCAATGGCAGGAAAAAGACGTCTCAAATATAGAACGAAAGTATCTTTCGGAAACTCATGGAGAAAAGGACTTTTTTTTCAGACAAATCAGAGATCACCGAAAGATTGTATCCTTTATTGAGTAAATGAATTATGCTAACAACTCAAACACGCACCATTCGTAAGTCACCAGTATTTTTCTGCGCTGGTTGAAGAAACCACAAGGAAGATGAAGAAGCGAAACACCTACGAAGTCAATATCAACGGTAAGGAACTCTAAGGAAATGAAAAGAATGCGAATGGAGTTGGGAAAAAAAGTCGAAGGTTAGGCTATAAAATTCTTCTAACTATCTAATTCTTCTTCAAATCCATAATGTATGAGTGTTTAGTTCGTATAAACGCAAGAGGTTTCACAATATGAGTTATACAACCTCATTTTACTCAATTCTAAGGAAATGCAAGGGATGTCAAGCATTTTTCGGCGCTGGTTGAAGATACCACGAGGAGGATGAAGCAAAGCATCTACGAAGTCGACATTAACGGTAAAAAACTCCGCAAAAAGAAATCTCACGCATTTGAAACGAATCTAGGGAAAAGAAAAGGATGCCAATTGAATTGGGAAAGGAAACTCGAAGTTCGGGCTTTGAAGCAAACAAATTCCTTCACCTTCTTAATCCTTTGGTCAATAAATGAGGTACGTCGATGATTTCAAACAACTCCAAGCACGCACCTTTGGGTTTTGAATTTGTAATCTTCAAGTATTTTGCGACGCTGGTCGAAGGTACTAGGAGGAGGATGACCTACGAAGATTTGAAACAAATCTAGGGAAAAGAAAAGGATGCCAATTGAATTGGGAAAGGAAACTCGAAGTTCGGGCTTTGAAGCACACAAATTCCTTCGCCTTCTTAATCCTTTGGTCAATAAATCAGGTACGTCAATGATTTCAAACAACTCCAAGCACGCACCTTTGGGTTTTGAATTCGTAATCTTCAAGTATTTTGCGACGCTAGTTGAAGGTACTAGGAGGAGGATGACCTACGAAGTCAATGTTAATAATAAAAGGCTGCGCGAAGGAGGTCTCATCTAATGTCATGAGATAACTATTCACGTTAGTTCAAGAATAGCGTTATACTCAGTTTATCCGACGATGTTATAAAAATTAACAAATGGTTAATATTCCATAAACTGCTTGGTGACCAATGGCAGGAAGAAGACGTTTCAAATATAGAACGAAAGTATCTTTCGGAAACTCATGGAGAAAAGGACTTTTTTTTCAGACAAATCAGAGATCACCGAAAGTCGAAGGTTAGGCTATAAAATTCTTCTATCTAATTCTTCTTCAAATCCATAATGTATGAGTGTTTAGTTCGTATAAACGCAAGAGGTTTCACAATATGAGTTATACAACCTCATTTTACTCAATTCTAAGGAAATGCAAGGGATGTCAAGCATTTTTCGGCGCTGGTTGAAGATACCACGAGGAGGATGAAGCAAGGTACCTACGAAGTCGACATTAACGGTAAAAAACTCCGCAAAAAGAAATCTCACCCATTTGAAACAAATCTAGGGAAAAGAAAAGGATGCCAATTGCATTGGGAAAAGAAACTCGAAGTTTGGGCTTTGAAACACACAAATTCCTTCGCCTTCTTAATCCTTTGGTCAATAAATCAGGTACGTCGATGATTTCAAACAACTCCAAGCACGCACCTTTGGGTTTTGAATTTGTAATCTTCAAGTATTTTGCGACGCTGGTCGAAGGTACTAGGAGGAGGATGACCTACGAAGATTTGAAACAAATCTAGGGAAAAGAAAAGGATGCCAATTGAACTGGGAAAAGAAACTCGAAGTTTGGGCTTTGAAGCACACAAATTTCTTCGCCTTCTTAATCCTTTGGTCAATAAATGAGGTACGTCGATGATTTCAAACAACTCCAAGCACGCACCTTTGGGTTTTGAATTCGTAATCTTCAAGTATTTTGCGACGCTAGTTGAAGGTCCTAGGAGGAGGATGACCTACGAAGTCAATGTTAATGATAAAAGGCTGCGCAAAGGAGGTCTCATCTAATGTCAAACAACTCTCAGGAATTGGGAAATTGGAAGGTTGGGGGTTTTTAAGCACCATTACGTGTGAGAGTTTAATTAATTTAAACGCAGGAGACTTCACATTGCCAATACTATTACCTTATTTAATCAACTCTAAATCTAATTGGTTCGGAAGGAAGCTGAAAGGTTTGGATTTGGATCAAAATGCCAAATTATCAGATCCATTGATTTTGTAGATAGGACTTCAGTGAAGGAAAGCTGAAAACTGAAAAGTTTGGACTGGGATCAACATGCCAAACAGCAACTTCCTCTTCAGATCCATTCACTGTCGACAACCTCAGTGTTTCGATTATTTTATTTACCAGGTGAACTGCTTCTTTCTCTCTTACTTCAGGTGCGTTTCCAAAGATCCCAGTTTGTGTTTATTTTGGGTAAGTTGTAGTCACGAACCTTTGTGGTCCTATCCACACGAGGAATATTGAAGTTGGTGTTTAAAAAAAAGTCACCTACTTTCCGCGGTTACTTGCGTAATGGGTGACATGACATGTTGTTGTTGAAAGCAACGACTCTCATCACTTTAATATACAACGAGATCAAAGTCTGCTTCCTCCCGTCTAAATTGAACACGCACGCACATCCATCAATTGAATTTCGCCCGTCGAAAACTCACGCTCGCCTAATATTTATTATTGCACGAAGAAATTAATATCTGTCATATTGTTGACCCTAGCAAGGCGTGATGATGTAACGGGTTAAAACCGATACGGCCAATCTATTAAGCAGCAGAAGCAGCAATGATGAACGGCGTGGTGTTGAACAGCTGATACTCTCGAAACCAGCGACAGCTGCTCTGATTAGATCAATAAAAAGCAGAACGGTGACGGTCGGAGTAATTGGTTAGATAATTGTAGGAGGCCTTGCAATCTGTGGCGTGGCGTGGGTGGCATAAATTGGGCTCGAGGATTTACGTAAATGAAGCTTGTGGGTTCCATTAATTTCAAATGCGTCATGGGAAGAAAGAAAGGGCGGAAAAGAGAGGCTTTGTTGCTTCAGCCATAACACTTCCAGTGAAGTGACCATAACAAACTCCGTTAGCATTGTTGTGGTATCATCATTAAGGGCATGAAGCTAAGTCCAAAACGACGAGTTTTCTCGAACCAATCTGTATAAACAATGGCTGGCTGGCGACCACAGTCGCGTAAACCAATCTTCTTTTTGGTCGCCACCTCATCAGTACTGACTCATTTTGGCCGTTGCAAACAGCAGTGCCCGAAGAGGTGATCCAAGTGGCTTTATTTCATCAGGTTTTACACAAATAACCGCCGAGACTCTATTTTCATGTGGCATTACTCACGCAAACGTTGGTCTATAATTGCTTCTCGGTTTATGTGCCGCAAATTAAAGAGCTCCTCGACCCTAAACACTCCGGTCACACACACATGTGTAATTTGCATTTGTGTGTGCATGTGTGTGGTGCAGGCGATTTGCTTCTTTTGATTGGCGTAAATACTCCGGCGTAAGTACTGTTATTTGCGGATACTTAAAACAGTTCTTGTATCATTATTTTCCCACACGCTGTACACCGTAATTAACTCGGTAAAGACATACATAATAATTGTTATTAAAACGTCCGAATTTGGTCATCTTCTTCTGGTCAAGAACATTCAGTGAACCCTCGCGAACATCTAGGCATAATAAGCAGAAAAACCTTCTAATCAACTATTGTTGGGCGCCAAGTATTAGCAACCCCAAGGCTTTGAAGACTTTACCTCTGAAAAATTCGTTTCCCGCGAACCTTCAGTTGTGTTTGGCGTTTACTTTTTTAATTTTTTTTTGTCAGAAACTTTCAATGAACGCCCCCTCTCGCCCCTGGAACACTCGTTGTTGGGCGCCAAAGAAATTCTGCGCGCCCCAAATTAAATTGGCTTCGCGTTCGTTCGTGCAAATTGTGTTCGGCTCTTATCTTTTTGCGTCGGTTTCTTTCATTAAATTTATGGCGGCGGAAATACCTGCAGACGCGGCTAAATTACCTGGTTGGTTGGTTGGTTGGTTGGCAGCCGTGCGCGCGATCAGCGAACTGTAAAATTTAATTTCACCGAAGAACTGAAGTCCGGTTCGGAATTTTTACGCGTGCGTTTGCACATAAAACCGCGTGCGTAACGATGCTCGTGATTTAAATAAATTCGTTTCGTTCGATGTTAATTTTCGAGGGGTTTTCGTAATTTAACGGGCGGATGTTTCGTGGCATGTTTGTCGAGATGTTGGATGAAATGTTTGATTTTAAGGCACCCAACAAATGAAATGAAAAGGGAAAGCTTACAGTTGTAGGCTTACAAGATTGATCATCGTTTTTCATTTGTTTTTCCTTCTAGCTCTTATTCAATCTGCCGATCTTCTCTTTCCATTCGATTCTTTATTAGCACAATTGCTCGTCTCTAAGAGGTTTTAAGACCTCAGCTTTACTTCAGGTAAAAGATGATTTTGTTCAAAGTATTAACAATGGAGATACGTCGACGATGACGACGACTTTGATTCCATTAATTTTTTTGAAAGCATTTGATACTGCTCTTAAGTAAATAAATTCAATATTACGGTCGTTCTTTTGCAATTCGTTGAGTTTAGGCAATCTTATTTGGTAGGTCGTAGGCAGCACGTTCGTGATTCCAAATCATTATTTCTCATCGTAATTTCGAGTGTCTCACAGGGATCTGTCCTAGGACCTCTACTTTTTATAATTAGACATTTAATATCCTATTATGTGAAAGTCTTGTATTGTCATATATACTAAAATAATTAAAAGCTTACAAGTTTAATGTCGTATGAAAGTGAGCTGCTTGTAGTGTCGCCCAAACGATTTTTGTAAAAATAAAAAACATCTACTGTTTTTGTAACACAGTTGATAAGAGACATCAAATGTCTTCCCAAACATCTTCACATGTAACAAGTTCCTGTCTCTCCTTATCTTCGACATTCATCCCGTTCAATTGTATGCACCATAATGAGGGCAATTAAGGGGGGGTCATTATCCGAACGAAGGCGATTGTTTTCGTGTCCAATTGTGAGCGCCGTCTTCTCTTCAATTCTTCAATTTAGACGGCCCGTCGTGAAAAGTGGCCATTAAGTCGAATTAACGCTAGGAAGTCGTAACAGTAACTCGGAAAGTGTTCTCTTCCTGAAGTAGTAAATATTGAATCATCAAATACTTGACGAGGACGAGTGGGCCCTCCACTTCTCCACCGGAATAAATCAGATTCGTCTTTGATAAACTAAGAAAAAAAAAGATGCAGTGTAATAAATCAAACATCGAGACATTTGTTTATTATAATTTATTTGATCAGTTTGCCATAGTACAGAACGAAAAGAATTAAAATATACGAGGACATTAGATATGTCAGAAAACAGAAACTGAAAGTGCAGAAAGCAGATTCACACAACTAGGTTGAACTAAATAACGCTTTTACTTTCAACGCAAACGATATGGTACTGAATATTTTTCTTTACTTACTATAGGCCAGATACCTAAATGTTGTACCTGAGACTAATGGTTTTAAGGCTAAATCATTTTGAAACGCAATCACTTCCATTTCTGTTGCAGAGATGTCTTCGCCAAAGTTCTGCATAACACAAGTTGCAAACTGTTGGATATCAATTTCCATGAAAGGTGAAACAACAATTTGCGCCACTAAAGCCATTTCATTGAAATCTTTAAAGCGATTTTTGAAGTTTTCCTTCAACTTAGAAACTATTTATATATGATATTTACTCTCAAAGGGTTCCAATGGATTTTGAGATATCTTTTCTGAAAGAATAGGGAAATGCCTGGTATCGCGGTTGATTAGGTTTTGTTCCCAAAACTCAAGCTTTTTGATAAATAGTTTTATATCAGAAATCATTTCCGCTAGTTCTTTGTCCCTCCCCTGAAGCTGTAAATTAAGTTCATTTAATTTTTCGGTAATGTCCACAAGAAAACCAAAATCTCTAAGCCAGATTGAATTTTCCAGTTCAGGAATCGGTTCATCGCGTTGTTTGAAAAATTGAACTATGGCAGATAGGACATCGTTGAAACGTTTCAGCACTCGTCTCTACTTAACCATCGGACTTCAAAGTGAAGAAGTCTTTTGTTATCAAACACGATCGTCTTTTGTTTTCATATACGATCGCCTTTCGTTTCCTCATACGATCGTCTTTTGTTTTATTTTTTTATATCTTTTTCCTAAAATTTCCAATGTTTCTTTCTTGTAAGAAAATCTTTAAAATTTCTAGAAAAGCAACATGTTTTTGTGCACACGTTTTTTTTTTTTATTTTTTCATGTGCGAACGTCTTTTTTTTTTCATTTTTGTTTTCTTCTTTCCTTTCCTTCGTCCAACCGCGTAAGTTATTTCGTTTCTAGATTTTTTCTAAAATTTCCAACTTTTTCTTTTCGCATTTCCCAGAAGAAAAGGGAAAGTCTGAAATTTTAAAACTGAAGAAATTTAAAAAAAAATGTAACTGCTGTTAAGTTTTTAGAAAAACTGTTTTATCTGTCCGCCTTTATTTTCATATACGATCGTCTTTTGCTTTCATACACGATCGTCTTTTGTTTACCTATACGATCGTCTTTCGTTTTATTTTCTTTTTTTCTCTTCGTGTTTCCTACGAACATTGTTAGAAGTACAAGAGTGTTTTTGTTTTTAAAGCAAACAGCGCACGATTTTCTTCTTCTTGTCGTTTTGTTCTTAAATTTTTCCAAAAATTTTAATTTGGTTTCTTTTTTCTATTTTTTTTTACTTTTGCAGGATTATTATTGTACAATTATTTCTCTTTGTTTTGCAATTTGTTTCATCTCCGTTTGTCTTTTTGTGAAAACTCTTAGAAAACGAGTCGCCTTTCAGCGTTTCTTTCTTTGAAAAACGAGCAGCGTGATTTTCTTCAATTGTCCTTTTCGATTTTTTTCGGTTGTCTTTTTCGTTGAAATGCGATCGTCAGTCGTTTTTTGTTCCTAAGTTTCTCTTTTCGCGTTACCTGCCTCCTTTCTATTTTTCCTTTTGAAAAGCAAAATTTTCTACAATTGTTTTTCTTGCTATTTTTTTTCTCTTCCGCCTTTTTCATTAAAACGCGATCGTCAGTTGTCTTTTGTTCCTCAATTTTTCTTCAAATTTCCAACTTTAATTTTTTTTTTTCTCGCGATCATCAGTTGTCTTTTGTTTCTAATTTTTGTTATTTTTTTTTTTCGTGTTTCTACCGAAGATTTTTAGAAAAAATACGACTTGCCTTTCTATTTTTCTTTTGGAAAGCAAAAAGACCTTCATCAGTGTTCACAGTGGATTTAATCAATATTATGACATATACATGAACGTTTTGTAATGTAAGTTTTTAATGTTTATACAAATTTACATATATCGCTCATTAAATACAACAACGTCATAACTCAAAAACGAGCAAATTTGAGTTATAATTATAAGTGAAATGTACTTTGTGTTACCTTTTAACTGCTAGACTGTCATACCTGTAGTTTAAAAACTCGCCACCAGATGCGACAATTTTCGTTAGTAGCCATTTTATTTTATGATAGTAAATCGCAACTTAAATTCCGTTTACTTTGTAATAAAGTTTTTCGAGTTATGACGTTGTTGTATTTAATGAGCGATATGTAACAACTAACAATCTCTTGACATGCATATCTATTGTGTGGCTTTCGTGCAAAAATAAATTTGAATTTGACCGATTGAAATGCAAGGGAAGGATAACGCGTGAAAAGATGCCGAAACATTTATGACGGGCACGTTACTCGTGGGAGGATTGGCTATTGTTTTTTATTCTTAACTTAGTTATCCTTTACGTTAAACAATTTTAGTTTTTGAATATGTGTTCCGTATTGCCACTGACATTTGCCATTGCTCTCTGGGGCGCGAGTTCTGGTACACGGTGTATAAAATATGTTGTGAGCTACCAGAATTGTCTTGGCGAGCTACCGATAGCTCGCGATCGACGAGTTGACGACCACTGCTTTAGAGGATCCCATGGTGTTGACATTAAAATTTCTGCAGATTAAATGTAAATTAGTACGACTATAAAAATTGGCTAATAGTAAATCAAAATGTTGAAAGGGTTCTTCCAAATTACCATGAGGGGGTCTATAGATAACGATAATTTGATATTTAACGTTATTTAGTATCGCAACACAAGCGACAACTTCGCACGACCCTTCAACAGAGTGACAACTGCATTTATATCACGTTTTACAAAAATACAGACACCTCCAACTTCTTACTTCCACTAAAAATGCTTATTAATTTATACAGGAATTCAATGATATCCTTTCATTTCCCGATAACCGATGCTCAGATATGCAAAGTATGTCAGGATTCAAGCTATCAAGAAATGCTTCCAAGATCAACGTCAAGAAACGTTAAAATGATAGACGTCAGGATGCCAGACGTCAATGGCCGCGTTCACCAGAACAAATCACTTTGTGATGCGTTTGCGATTGCTGCTGCATGTCTGGTGAACGATTACTTCGATTTGTGATTTGTTTACGCTTGCGCAAATGTCAAGCGAAAGTAAAAACTAACGTCACTCATTTGAGACATGAGTTGAGAGTACGAAAGAGAAAAAGAAATCCTTTGAGCCGCGTTCAATTAATATTAATTCTTATAAAATATGGATTTAATACAAAATATATTATTATTTGAAGAAAATGTTCCAAATGTAGATGGCATTATTCATCTTGCTTCAGATTTAGCAGAACCTGTTTATAATGAAAATATTCAACGTGATAGGAAAGTAGGAAATCTAAATTATTATGAATTAATCGTTCCAAACTATACAGATGTACAATTCAAGGAACATTTCAGGATGTCTCGACAAACATTTCAGGTAACATACTTAACATACAAATTTAAAAAGCTTATCTATACACAACATGTTACCTTCTGATAATTTATGCATATATTCTGTTTCAGTTATGTTATAAATTAGATTATTATATAAATAAGACCGTGTATTTTCCATGATGACGTTCTCACGTTTGACGTTTTCAACACGTTTGCTGCTGGCAGCGCTAATCCAGCGTTAAAATTTTACGCTTACAAAAATGGCGTCTGATAGCAATCATACACCAAACATGTTTGCAATATAAACAACCGTTCATCAGAAAAATTACTAACAGTTGGCCAACCGCTTGCAATCAATTACTTCTGGTGAACGCGGCCAATGATAGACGTCAAGAAACGTCAAGATGACAGACGTCAAGAAACGTCAAAATGACAGACGTCAAGAAACGTCAAAATGACAGATGTCAACTTCTCAAAATCCTTATGTTTATATGAATCATATTTATTGTAGTTTTGTCGAGTTCTGTAGGGACGAACTGTGGCTGTTTTTTTTTTCTTTTATAATGGAATTTTTATTTTTAATAGCTCAGAACAATTAGGGTAAAAAACAGAATGAGCAGTGTCGAGGTTTAAATTTAATCCTTTTCGTGCTCTAAACAATTTATGCAGCTCTAAGTAAAGCCCTCACAATTGACGATGACGATATGAATTCAGCAATTCAACTCAATTTTAGCAGGAACAGCAGTATTTAAAGTTATTGCAAATTGTAATTCTAGGCTTTCTGTTGGAATCTTACTTTTATCACTAAATATTGAAGAGAAAATTTTGAAATTTGTAACATTCTAGTCATCAGGACCAACATCAGAAACGTTTGACAGGTATTTAAAAAAAAACGGACGATATGAGTATACAGGGTGTTTCTGAACTGAATGGGACTATTGAAAAGAAAGTTCTGTTGTTGGTTGGAACAAACTTATAGTTAATGTAGCCTATCACGACGAAAACAAATGCCACGAGTCTATGCTATTGATGATTCACGAGAAATCAGCAAGGAACTGTCCTACGACTTGTAAAATCACCAGAATAAATTAAATTTACTAACGGGCCGTTTTTAAAAACAACTCCAATCAAATTCCTGACTCATGTTTGTTTAACCATACGACCGTGACATAAATTTCTTATGGCCCTTTTCGTAATCATCGGACAAGTCCACGGTACACCAACCCATCATTCTTTTCAGCAATGATTGATGAACCTAACGGCCTTGTGAACGTGATGCAAGCACCTGCTTGACGTAAGTCAACTCGTCGGCTCTCGGCTCTTGGGGACGGGGAAGATACAGACGTGCAACAAAGCAGCAGATTGTTTATCTTTATAGTGCATAATTAGGTTTTAAGTGGTTTATTTTGGAGTGCGTGAAGAAGATATTGCCCCCTCGAGTTTTATCTTAAGTGTGACTGTCCGTGATTCTGATAAAACAAAATGAACTCATTGTAACGATATAAATTGAGATGATGCCCCGAGTGACTTGTATAAACACGTACTTAACGATTTTTATAATAACGCATTTTCTTTTAAACAAACGCCATTTAGAGACAAATTGTAGTAGGTTCGTACGTGGTTTCGAGAAAATAAATCTTGTTTTGGGAATTTTTTAAAAAATGTACAGTGTGTAATCGAATAAGTTTCACTTACTCTAATCACTATTAATTATAAGAGAATAAACGGAACTTATGACATGTGTAAGGGGCAAAGGTCATTCATTAATAACTGCGGAAATGTCTACGTTTACTTTTTTACAAAAAAACGTTTGAGAAGCGCTGGATGTGATTTAAATGTCCTAGCTAAGTGAAGTTCACTATTATGTGCAGTAAACCCGCATATCTAATACAATAAACGTTTAGGCAGGTCATCTATGACTTTCGTGGAAAGAAGTATGAAAATTAGGGATACGTAAGCAATAAACTTTGCGAAATATAGGATGGGGGATCTCAGAAACTAGCAGAGCTAGAAGGACGATTAAAAGGAGAAAGATTTGCAGTTTTAGGAGCCATGGTTTGAAAATCTTCTACAACATGCACTCGTATTATTTACAAACTACAATATTTCGTTTTTAAAACACAGCCTGCGTACCTTCCTGTATTATTTATTTTATTAAAAAAGGGAAAAAGTGTGATGTTGAAAATAACAGCACGCCCGACTGTTCATTTTTCAGCGGATGTTTATGTATACACACACACACACATATCTGCGTTCTATCGAAATATTCAAATTTTTTTGCGGATGTTACGTAGGCTCTTTCTTCTAAGCTGTTGTGTATCTTAAGACGCCTTTAATTTATTTATCGCACGAAAACGCCTTCGTAATGGTATTGTTTGACAAGTTGTTATTCTGATACATTGCAAACAATACCGAAGCAATAAAATATTGTTAATGTTAATAACGTTTGCCTTGCGAGTCGTCGTCTAAATTTAAACGCTGATATAACGAGCGCGGCGAAATTTATTCCGTAATCGGCTTAGGAGAGGTATTTACGTGCGTCCTTTTGCATAAATTAGCGCGGAATTTAATTTTTCTTTTGCCTGGTGCTTAATTGATAATAATGTTTGGAACTCGTTTGGTTACGCGAGTTGTTAAGTTAAATGTCAGTTTTATTAGCACATGTAAACGTATACATATAAAGTTCATGAACGTGTTTAGGCTAGAGATATTTTTAATTGAAAATTAAAATATGCTTTAATTAAAGTCGTTACTTTCCATTTTCACGGAATTTAGAACATCCTGTACCTACAGTAAACTCGCTCTGATTCGCAACCGACACGTATCATACCCACTAATCACGTGAATTTATTGCAAACATTTAACAAGAATACTTGAACTAGTTTTTGCCGCAGAGTATTTCTTCGCTTGTCATGTAAATCACCGGCACCATACGAATATGGCAACGGAATTAATCGCAATTTCACGCTGCCTTTTATGTTGGTGCAAGCGCGTGCAGATTTTTTCGAAGATTAAACTCAAATTAGTGAAGCGTAACCTACATTTTCTTGTAATCTCGTGTAATGGTCAGATCGAATTTATTGGCTAATAAATAAACAACTAGATTATGGTTTTACACGACTTTCAGATCACTCTATACAGGGTGCAATCGAATAAGTTTCACTTATTAATATTGTTCTTGATCAAATATCAATGGTATAGCTCAAAAATAAAAACTGATCTGCTACAAGAGCGCATCGTTTTTTGTTTGAAAACCTCTGCTCGTTCGTGAGATATACAGGATGACTTAATAGCTTAAAAATAAAAACTGACCTGCTACAAGAGCGCATCGTTTTTTGTTTGAAAACCTCTGCTCGTTCGTGAGATATACAGGGTGACTGGGATAGTTCTATAAAGCTAAGCTAAGCTAAGCTAATAAGTTAAGGACATATGAGTTTAATCGACACCATTTACAGTGATATATTACAGGTTTCCTGCTTAGTATAATTATTATAGTCACTCTGTACGTACACTTAAAATTAGTAAAACAATAAAGTGCCAGCAAAAATCACGGTCACGCGATCAATGTCGCCCGTAAGAAATTCGATAACGGAAGATGCTTCTAAATATCCACTCGTATTGATTATTGAATTGATTAATTATAAGCCAATTTGTACGTATTGTTAATACAGTTTATAACTGCTGCTCATAAAAGTGTAGCAATTTACATGAATTAAACAATGCTCCTCAGATAATTCGGCAACAAATACATCATGATATTCCGCGCCCTGTAAAAAAATCACACTGTATGATTTATTAGTTAAATTATGATTTATTAGTTAAATTAGTGACCTGCATACTCAGAAAAGAAAATACATTGAATACGCTCAACGCATTTATTTATTTATTTGAGTGAATCCATGAACGACTTATGACGCGCTTCCCACAGAATAAAGCGGGAGACGTGGTTTGACAGTTTTTAAAGGAATTTACATTTTTATTCTATGCGTATTCAACTAGTTTAAGTAAATGGTAAGCATAGTCGATGTCCAATTTAAAACCAAAGTGTTCCAAAGAAATAACATACGACCTAGCGACGTCGCAGATAAACGAGTTATGACACGCTTCCCACAGAACAAAGCCTGAGACGCGGTTCGACGGTTTTTAAAGAAATTTCTATATGTATTCAACTAGTTTAAGTATATGGTAAGCGTGTTCGATGTCCAATTTAAAACCAAAGTGTCCCAAAGAAATATTATAACATACGACATAGCGCCGTCGCAGATGAACGAGTTATGACACGCTTCCCACAGAACAAAGCGGGAGACGCGGTTTGACAGTTTTTAAAGAAATTTCTATGCGTATTCAACTAGTTTAAGTATATGGCAAGCGTAGTCGATGTCCAATTTAAAACCAAAGTGTCCCAAAGAAATATTATAACATACGACATAGCGCCGTCGCAGATGAACGAGTTATGACACGCTTCCCACAGAACAAAGCAGGAGACGCGGTTTGACGGTTTTTAAAGAAATTTCTATGCGTATTCAACTAGTTTAAGTATATGGCAAGCGTAGTCGATGTCCAATTTAAAACCAAAGTGTTCCAAAGAAATATTATAACATACGACATAGCACCGTCGCAGATGAACGAGTTATGACACGCTTCCCACAGAACGAAGCGAAAGATGCAGTTTGACGCTTAGGAATATCAAAGTGAAATCAGCCCCATCCAATAAACGCAAACGTTAGAAATTTTGGAGGACGATTGACGTTGCCATATTTCCCCACGGAGAAGAGGAACAAAAAAAAGTATAGCGAAACGTGGGAGTTTTTGAATGCACTTTAGATTATGCATGTGAGTTTACGTCTCCCACTGTCATGCGTTCACACAGGTTCATCGTCCGGATTAACGAGAGTCGTCCGAATTATGAATTGAAATGATGAGTGTCCGGATTACTGGATATGTGCGCGGATGAAAGAGTTTGCACTGTATTCTAAATTGCTACTAACTACTAACTTTTAGCTGCGACAGCATCTACATAATGCTAAAGCAGTGGAATCGTCTTCAGTGCGATTGTTTAGGATCTGTTTATAATTTCGAATAATAGATGGCGCTAAATTAATCTCGTCAGTTGATATACAGTTAAGGATTAACAGGTATAATCAAAAATAAATAAAAACGTAATAGATTTTTAGCAATTTCATGATAACGTATCAGAATTCAATAAATAGTAATAGATCCAGTCTTGGTCTTCAGGTATTCGCAGTGTTACCAACCTTGTAAAACGAAATTACCGAAATTACGTTAATCTAAGTTTTTCTTTGTGAAAAAAAAATATTTCTGTATAACATGCAAATAAACAATTTTAATATAGGGGATGTTTATTTTAAAAAATCCTGCGCTCTGTGTATAGGTTTAAATTTTTTTTTTTAATTTATTTGTCACTAGAATCATTGTCGGATGATTTTTAAACTAAAAATTCCGTTTGTTCAAAAAATTGCTTAATTACTCGTTGCTGTACACACTAAGAAAGTAACAAATACGAAATAATTAATCGCATTTAAGACGATTCCACTAACCCAACCCATCTTTGGGTGATAAATTTTATTACCAACATTTTGGTTGGTTTCCCAGATAATATTAGTTAGCGTAAAAATATCGATTTTATTCTTCCGAACTAGATGATAACCACGTCTCTCAATGCAACTATTACAAATTGATCCAGAAATTAGCAGAGAGTGTATTCATACATATTTTTTTTTTAAATAATTTTAGTAGACACTAGAGACCTGTTTCTTCTGAAGCTCTACTTTGCGTCTGGTAGATGGCGGCATAATAAAAGTAAAACTACTTTTAATTTTATTTGCTCACAAATTGCATCAAAATGTAGTATACCGTCAATGCCGTTCAGTTCATGTACAATAATTTACCGTATAGTTGGCAACACTGAGCATTCGTTTACTCAATAAAGAATATTCTCAGTGTTGCCAACTTAGCTTTTTTATGGCTTGATTTAGCCGTTTTAACTCTACAAATTGAAGCAATTTTTTTAAAGAGAACGGTAATGAAAAGCACCAACTCCTTCAAAATCATATTTAGCACATATTTAGCTTTATTTTGGTTGGACGCTTTCAACGAAAAACAGAGTTGGCAACACTGATTCTTCTTCTTCCTACTTGGAGTACCTTAACCGAGCGACTTAGAAGCTTGATGAAGATAGATTATACGTCGATGCCAATTTTTATTATTCTTTGTGGCTTCCTTATCACAAATGTAGATATCATCTGGTCCCGAAGAATAAAATCGATATTTTTTAACTCGAATTAATTACTCGCTGGGAAACCAACGAGATTGATGACAGCAGAGCTTACAACCGACGTATGTGCGTCAAGATAGTTGGATCGCCTTAATCGCGATTAATTATTTTATTAGTGAACTTAAATTTTATGAGTGTTATGCAGTAAACATACTAATTGATTGATTTGTAAAAACTATCGAGACAAACTACTAATTATACTTTAGGCGATGGTGTTTAAATTGCTTGTGTTATTTGAAAATCGTTGCACAACTCGAATGCGCTTAAACATATCGTTTTCTTCCGGAAAACATAAAACGCTTCATTTTACCTGCAATCCATCGCCGAGAATTTTTTTACCTTAATTAAACGGGCGAAGACATTAGGACTCTATTAGATACAACTGTCAAATGCGTGAGTTTTCATTCAACGTAAGTGCCAGTGCCGTATCGTGATTTTGTTGCGATTTTAATATCGAAGTTTAAGATTTGTTATCTCTTAGTCGAATTTTATTACAGTCAGCCTGTATATGGTACGGATTCTGCGTCCTCTTTTAATAAAACGTCTTGATTTCGTATTTTAGAATTTGTTTACTAGCCGTGACGTTTCGCAACACATGCACCGCACTAAATATTTATGAATTAACCATATGAAGCCGCCGCAAAGTTTATTTACATACATCGATAACTTATGAATAAATATGACCTCATTTTCAAGCAGGATGATATAACTTGCAAGTCTTTTTATATCCTCAGATGACACAAAGCTCTTTCGGTCTTATCATTTAACATTTAAACAAAACCGGACGGATTCAGTTTGCGTTGTTATCTGTAATTAAGCGGTGGTCATCAGAATGTCATATCTGAATGTGTTGGGTAGAGTTAGGACATTTAAAAAAAATTCTCCAACATGCTCTGCGTGACTTTGCATGTCCTTTTAACACCTCGTTGAACATCGCCGACGCATTTCGTTCTTTGAATTAGATTTATTTATTATTTATCAAAATTAATCGTCAATTATCGCATCAAACAACTTGGGGAGTCTATGAAGTTTTCTTGAGTTACAAAAAAGAAACTGTTCGTTCTGCAATGCAAGGCAAAGAATGGATGAGTCGTTTGAAGAACCACCACATGACTGTGGTACTTCAGGGTTTCAAGTGACACAAAACGCAGCTCGAGCGTTTAAATTGCTTCAATTCCAGAAGTAAACTAATATGGGTTAAATGAGTGTGTGATAGTGCAGCATACGCTTATCTCATCGGTTTTTTGCTCGATGTAACAGAGCGAAGCACTCATCTTAGAATAAAAATTCATTGCAGCTGGAAATAAACAAAATAATAAATAAATGTACAGGGTGACTGACTAATACCCAAAGGAACTTTAACCGTTTGATTTGCCCGCTTATAATTTTCGGCAATTTGACAGGATTAAAAAATGTAATTAAATAATTAGTTATTTGTTTTAAGTTACTTTGATCATGGCATTATAGTTCAAGTTTATTTAAGTATTGGCAACGTAATCAATACAGCTGACGTGACAATGTCATAATTTTTTTCGTTGTATTTTTGTACGCATTACCTTTCGCACTTTTCAATATTGTACTAAAATAGAATAAAAATAGAATCGAATATTTTAGAGTTTTCTTAATTTAATCTTTGCTTAAGTTAATTTAATTAAGCCTTAATTTGCTTCACTCGGAATCATAATGTCGCCTTATAAAACCGCTTCAGCGCAAAAAAAAAACAGGTCAATGTCTTTTTTATCGCCGAAACCACCGTTACATACATTCGAATGCGTGATGGACACTTCATTAGCGGTCCACAGAGACTTGCTCTCCGCACAACACCTGAACGTGATTTCGTGGCGATCAAAAAGAGCGTTTTCTTAATTTTTCCCCTCGACTTTCACCAGTGCCGCTGCTCTTTTCATCGATCGCCCCGACAATAAATAATCTTATCGCAAGGTAAACAGGTACGCATAAATTATTGTGTGACGCAACCACAAAGGCCCGGGCAATTTCCCCTAGAACAAACACCAAATATCAAATGTTAATTTTATGATAAACTTGTTTGCTAAATATACATAAGCTTCACGCTTTAGCCAGACCGTAATACATACATTAAAAAAAAAAGTTTAGTCCCCATTTGTTAGTTGTAAACTTCTTTCTAATTCTTAGAAAAAACACACTTTTCAGCGTTTCCAATCATTCTGCAAAACCCCTCCATTTTGGCATTATGACATTTCACACTCGTGTTCAAAAAACTCCGGACGCTCAGTTTTTTTTCCTATACTTCAAAATCCTATATTTTGTTTAGAACGTTCAGGCTATGGTATACGTAAATCGTTACACATCACACGACAAAATTGTTTAGGAAGATGCAGGACATTGTAACGTAATTTACTGCCAAGCAAAAAAGAAATTCAAACTTTATAAACCGATTCGAAGTGCAACATGTTTCGGAACATTGACCTTCCCATCCATCGAGGAGGAGAAGTTCGTGGGTAAAACCGCTCCCTCGAGCAAGTTCTTGCGCTTACCTGGTAAATCTGTGCCTTTTCAATTTTCTAAGAATTCAATAAACGCTTAGAAACACACACGTACAGAGTTTACAAGAGAAACTGGAAGCTAATGAAAATTAAATGCGGTGGCGTTGTGTGAAGCAGTAACTCTCAAGCACGTGTGGTTTTGCATCAAAAACACGACATTCTTTATTGAATTTGTATATAATCTACTGTACACATAGAATATACAGGGTGTTTCGTAACTTCATGAAAATAAATTAAACAATGAAAGTTTGCATGGAAATGAATAGAATGAACCATTTTTTTGGGAAATTTCGAATTGTTGGAGAAAATTCATACAACTTGTGATAATCTTCAAAATCAAGTAGATCAAGAAAAATCTTCTAGTGCTTGTTAAGAGATGGCACCGCAATTTTCTCGGTTACCTAATACGGGGGTAAATCTGAATTTATCGGGAATAAGAAAATCTACTACGTTGCGAAAAACAAAACATATAGTGTTATTTAGAGCAACTCTTTATCTATCATTTGAAGTTTCGTTGTTGAAGTTACGTTTGTTAGAACCCTAGGTACTAATTTTTTGAAGAGATATTACAAGTAAAAAATTGGAATTAACCAGAGAGCATTTTCGAATCATGATTTATTTTGATTTTAAAAAAAGTTTAACCGCTTATGAGTGCAAAAAGAGTTTAGATTCGGCTTTTAGTGAACGAGCACCTTCCTTGGCTACAATTTACCGATGATATAAAGAATTTGAACGCGAAAGGAATTCTGTTCAGCATCAAATAGGAGCAGGACATCCTTCTACGTCTATTACCGACAAAAACATTGCTGCTGTTAAAAAATTAATTGAAGAAGAAAATAAAGCCACTTATGCAATAACAGAGCATCAACTCAAGATTGGATCCTCAACTGTTAGAACAACCATACGCGATCACCTGCGTTTAAAAAAAGTGGTTAGTCGTTTTGTGCCGCATCACCTTTCTGACTTCCAAAAAGCAGAGCGTGTAAGAATTTCTCATGAAACTTAAAATTCCTTTAATAACGGCGGACACCAAATTTTTTCTAAAATAATGACAGGTGACGAAACTTGCATTTCCTTTCTCGACGTACCTAGCCACCAAGAGAGTCGTGTATGGATTCACGAAGATGAGAAAACTCCAACAATGACCAAGAAACAGTGAGCTATGAAAAAGGTTATGTATGCGGTATTCTTCAGAAGTACGGGCCTAGTAAAGGCAATTAAGCTAGATGGACAAAAGACAGTTACAGCTAAATGGCACACTGAAAAATGTTTGTCTGAAGTATTCAGTAGAGTTCCAGGCAAGCGAATTATGCTGCACCATGATAATGCAGCTTTAACTCTCCAGTTTTTGGCTAAAAAAAAATATAAAAGTAGTAGAACATCCGCCATATTCACCTGATTTAGCAATATGCGACTTCTGGCTATTTTTTGAGCTTAAAAGGAATTTGCGGGGTAGAAAGTTTTCGTTAGAAGAAGAGATTGATGCCGCAATTCACGTTTATTTTGAAGGCATTCTGAAAGATGATTGGTTGGGAGCTTTTCAACAGAGGAAAGAATGGCCAAGTGAATCATTGCTGAAGTGAATTTCTTCGAGCATATTTAAAATAAATCCTAGAAAATATGAACCGTGTTTTTTATTTTTTATTCTCAATAAATTGGGCTTGACCCTGGCGTAAGCGTAAACGAAAAAATAAAACGCGTAACGAAAAATTGTCGAAATTTAGAAAATTTTGCACAATTTTTACCATCTACATTTCTCCATCAATTTTGTGTAAGTTGTTTTGAAACTCAAAACGCGTTGATTTGATACGTTCGTAGATGAATTACATCAAATAAGTCGTCAAACATCTCAGTATTTACAATATACGTCTATAAATCTTTATGACCTTTCAAAAGCAACCAAACATTTCAATCAAAATCTCAGTTGTCCCTCAAGTTTTGGAAAATGATGAACAGAAAAAAAAACAAGAAGATCCACGATTTTCTGGCGGAAAGGTCAAAAACCAAATAACGATAAACAAAAGAATACAGCAAGAAGTGCAAATGAAGTAGGAAAAATTAATTCAATTGCGATGGCGAACAAGAAAAGACAAAAGAAGATCGACGATCTTTTTGGCGGTGTTAAAGAAAATCGAAAGACTGACGAAAAACAGCTTGTGTTATTGTTGTTGATTCATATTTCTTCCTGCTGCAGTTTGTTGTTTAAAAAAGGGTTCAGACGTAAGTACTTAGAATGTTTAACGACAATATCGATGTTGCTTCTTATCTATTTATCAAATACCGGTATGAAAACTATGTTTTCCGTATATTTATGTTTTAAAACAATCGATCATCGACGGTAAAATTGAAATGTCACGAAGTCCGGAGGGAAGACTGTAAAAATTTCACCCAAAACAGATAGAAATCGAAGAGACTTCAGTGGAAAGCGTAAAAATTTAAAAGCAACTTGAATGTGCAATAAAAAAAATCGCCTGGAAATACGAGGAAGTGGATAATTAAACAAAATCCGAACGGAAAACAAAAAGAAAGCAACAAAAGAGGGTTGGAAATAAAAGCAGGGGTATATTAAGAAAAAGAAGATAAGTGAAGAACAAAAGACAACGAACGTGTACTTCGGGCGGAATGTTTGAAAGTCGAAAAGCTAACGAAAAAGAAAAGACTACTGTAATGCAGAAACAATTATTTGACTAAAGAAAACAGCGATCATTGATTTGATAATAAACGTCCGTGGATGAATTACATCAAACATGTCGTCAAACATCTCAGTATTCACAACATACGTCTATAAATCTTGATGACCTTTCAAAAGCAACCAAACATTTCAATCAAATTCTCAGTTGTCCCTCAAGCTGTTGGAAAATGAAGAACAGAAAAAAAAACACAAGAAGATCCACGATTTTCTGGCGGAAATGGCAAAAACCAAATGACGATAAACAAAAGAATACAGCAAGAAGGGCAAATGAAGTAGGAAAAGTTAATTCAATTTCGATGGCGAACAAAAACAGACAAAAGAAGATCCACGATCTTTTTGGCGGAGTGTTAAAAAAATCAAAAGACTAACGAAGTGCAAATGAACTACAAAAAGTTGTTGGAAAATGAACAGAAAAAAAAAACAAAAGAAGATCCACGATTTTCTGGCGGAATGTTCAAAAATCAAATGACAAGCGATAAACAAAGGAATACTGCAAAAAGTGCAAATGAAGTACGAAAAATTAATTCAATAAAGATGGCGAACAAAAAAACAAAAGAAGAATGACGATTTATTTTTGTGTAGTATCAAAAGACTAAGGAAGTGCAAATGAACTACAAAAAATCAATTCGATAGTAAAAGTAGCTCAAATAGTAAGAAAATACAAAGAATAGTGAACAAAAACAAAAGAAGATCGACGATTTATTTGGTGGAGTGCTAAGAAAATCAAAAGACTAACGAAAAACAAAGGAATTCTTGCAGGAAGTGCAAATGAAGTAGAAAAATTAATTCTGTAATAAGGAGAGCTCAAATAATGACAAAAGAAAAAAAGAATGAAAACAAAATATAAAGTAAAAAGTGAACAAAAAAAACAAAAGACAATTTATTTTGCAGGAGTGTTAAGAAAACATCAAAAAACTTACGAAAACAAAGAAATACTGCCAGAAGTGCAAATCAATTCGATAATAAAAGTAGCTCAATATATCTCATTATAGCTCAAGAATATCGATGCTTCATATTGAAACGTTTTTTTTGTTCAACTATTTTTTTCTCTGATTTATAATCGCCTTTTATTTTTCCAATTAAACAAAAGATCAACGAATTATCCGAAAATCAAAGGACTAACAAAAAAAATAAAGAAAAATATGAAAAAGAAAGGAGTGCAGAAGTAGAAGTTATAAAGGAAACAATTGAAGAAGATGAACGGGGAAACTGTTGAAGAAGAAGTCAAAGAAAAGGGAACCGTTAAAAAAAGGAAAAAATAAATAATTGAAGAAGAAGAAAAACAGTTGGTCGTAGCATTATTAACAAAGAAAAACGTTATTTTGTTTTTCGTGCAAAGAGGACAGTATTAAGCGTTTTTCTTATGTTTTCACGAAATATTTGCTCGATACAAATTTAAAGTTTTTTTAAGGAATCGTCATCTTTTGTTTTTTTTTTGTACATCTTTTTGTTTACGTACATGCTCACCTCGACGAAATTTTTCCTGGTAGATGGATTGGAAGAAACGGGCCGATCAACTTTTCACATCATACAAGTTTCATTTATAACTGATTTTACATCAGGCAAGACGTTTTCATTAATTAATTTTGCTCCTTAAATTCTACACTGCACCCTCTTGCCTTCGCGTTCTCCCTTCATCGGTTTTCGGTCTGCACTCCTCTTGGGCTTCAAGGCATCCTCCACAACACATAGTCGATACGGCTCGTACTTCAACCCATTCTTCACCTTCACGCTCTTCACTATGTTACGCCCATATGCACTTGAAAGCCCCATCCTTGACACCATCACACCTTGATTTGGCTTGGTCAAAATCTCCACGTTGCGCTTCTTCCTTCCTTGGATCTCAGCTCTCAGTCGTCGACGAAGTACTTGGTCACCCAGGCAAATACCCAACCACTTTCGGCTCACCTTCGCAGCATTGTACAGCGCTTCAGGTTCCAAACGCCTGCAAAACACAAGAGTTAAACACAAAAATAAAAAAGGAAAACAAAATAAGACTTACCTCAAAATCAGGACGCCCAATTCCACTGGAAGGTCGGCGATGTCGAAACTCCTCTCGTAGACTGCACTCGGAAACACCTCGAAGATCATCTTGGTTTAGCTTGATGTCACTAGACTGATTTCGAAAGTGAAAAGGGGCTGCTTTTATACCCCTCGAAAAGTCGATGGTGCGTTACGTTACGGTCTGATGAACCGTAACGGTTACGGCTCACTGAACTGGAACCGTAACGGTTGAGAGAGCATAACTACCATTGGCGATTTTGACTAAGAGTGGTTGAGTCATCAACCCTGTTCAGCCAATGCTAAATGATTCGCCCCCTCCTCCTATATTTTGGGTATAGTTCGCCTCCAGGTCCCTTACTTTTGGATGTTGGTATCTTCTACAATTCGTGTCTTCTCCCATTTTGAAAAATTGGCTGCTATTAATTACAAACTTGTCCTCATTAGTCCATTTTTATTCCTCCAGAATTCCCCTGAGCCGTTTTCATCTGGTGTTTCTTTGCTGTACTCCTCTATTGAATCACCTCCCATCCCATTTTGAAAAATTAGCTGCTATTAATTACAAACTGGTCCTCATTGGTCCATTTTTCGAACTCCTATTGGCTTTTTTGACTTAGGATGGGGCAAGTTGTCAACCCTGATCCGCCCCCTGTTGCCTTTTTCTGGACATAGGCGGCATCTAGATCTTTTCTTTATGGACCTAGGCCTCTTCTCAAATTTTTCCCATCTTCTCTCATTGACTTTTAAAATATTCTTTTAGTTGCACTGATTGTAAAGAACTATAGAACGGATTTAGGTGTATTTTTCGGTCACGAGTCACGACGCGTACGGCCGACTAAGAAGATGACACATGATAATCCGTGCTTTAGTAATAACGAATTGGTTAACCTTGAATCAACCCTGTAGATTTAACTTCCGCAATGAGTTCTCAAAATTTAGAAGATTCGGAATATGAATTTGATTTAATTTGTTGCTGATTGCTTTGACTTTTTTGTTGGTACTTTATTTGGTCCTCTTGGCCACAATGAAATTTCTGTAGTAATCCAAAAAAAAAACAGTCAATCCAAGTGTAGTAACGTTCACTTATTACGAAACCGGTTAAAACGAACTTTCGATTATAACGAAGCAATTTGAAAAGTACGAACTAAAGCATGGTGACCATGATAACCCATCACCTATAACGAACTTCGCTTATAGTAAACCTGTTTTGGCAGTCCCTTTGCTTCGTAATAAACAGATATGATTGTATGTATTCAGTTCTGTTGCATCCAGTTATTATTAACTGTCTCGCTAATGATAGTTGATTGTTTTTTAACTTAATTGCTTGCTGACCAATGACGATAGTGTTCATGAGCGTTTGCTGCTTAAGAAGTCATCCCACAGAAGGTTAAGTCAAAAATCGGTCACAGGATGTCGCGATCTAAACTACTGATATTATTAATGTATCGCAATTGCAAGATTACTAGGACAAGTCGGTTTGATTGTTGCGGAGTTCTCAAACTACTCTTCTGCTCAGTGTTGCCAACTCCTTATTATTTAGCTATTGCGAGTTCTTTCTGACGCGTGTCCAACAATCATAGCAGTCCTGGGTGGCTGCGGAGTCAAACATTTTTAACTAATCATCGTTTTAAATTGTAATAAGACTTTAAACACGTAAAGAAGAATTTGTTTGATGTTTGACAGTCGATATTTGAGACGTCAATTCAACGGTGCAACCTGTATATGATAAAAAATGAAAAATAAAAACGCAGTTCCTTTTTTTTTAATTTGAAGAGAGCGTCATATGTTAATCGATTAAAATGACCCAAATAATTTTAAAATTAAAGAACATAATCAGACCTTAAAATAAGTATGACAGATCACGTTCCAGAAGACGCAAAATTTAATAAGTAATTAAAGAGCAACTTCTTTATTGCCGGGCAAACAAGTTCGGGGCCATTTTTTTTTTTTTTTATAAATAAATATTCATGTAATTTCTTCCGACGTTGTGCAACAAGTACGAACACGTACACATTCTGAGGCCGCATACATTATTCTGCGATAAGTAAAAAAGTACACTCATTTACAATGCAAATGCGCCGCATTTACTGCGTACCCACTGCAGCCCAGGCAGCTGACATTGCGACAACAAAAATCGAAAGCTTTAGAAACGGAAGACCAACCGCAGTTCTAGTCACGCCACACACGCTTCCTTTGTGTTTTTGATCAAGCATTTTCAAAATTTAAAGAAAGGGCATACCACAAGACATAGACCTAAACGTATTTAATTTTTTTTTATTATAAAGCCACTACACTTCTTTTTAGATTTATATTTTTTCAAAATTTTAGCGGCCTCTGGTTACCATTTTGTGAAGCATATTTAGATTATCCGCTCTTTCGCATACTTTGCCTAAAGTTGTACCTAGACGCGCGTACATGTTTACAAGCTTACACGCAAGCGAGAAAGAAAGGTCTGACGCACGTTGAGAAAGAAACATAATGTCTCCACTATGAATGTTAAATTGTGGCCCAGTCCCGTCTAACACCAATAAGTAAACAGGCAAGCAAACAGATCAGCTGCATGTACTTTCGCGATCATGTACCAGGATCTGGATACCCCCCTTGAAAAACTTTGGCGCCCCTAAACAATGGTAAAATTCCAGACAATCCATCCAGCGATCTTTCTTGAAAAGACGTCATAATATTTATGAAACTTTCGGCGTCCTATTGATGCAAATATTTAAACAAATCAACATCTTGAAACACTGAAACTCTACCTGAGTTTGTTTGCAAGTGCTTCCTGCTTTAAAATCAATGACTAACGGCACACCATAAAGTGAGTGAGGATTTTAAGACTGACCATTATATTAATTGCATTTTAATGTGCCGGTAGGCAATTACGGTCTTTCGTATTTAGACTTCAGTTCCTGTTCTCTTTTTTTAGTACGTCGTACTACAGTACAGTGATGTGCAGTGTGCTGGGTGATATGAGTGCTAAACTGACAGTTCTTCACATAAACTACGGTATTTACCTTTTTTTTAAGAGTCTCTTCCATCTATTAAGCATTAGATATTAACACAATTTTACTGAGATTCTGTAATAAACTTGAAAATTGCTATTATCTCTTAAACTGAATTTATTTTACTTATACCATCATTATTAATTGTTTGTTTTTATTATCTCTTAAACTGAATTCATTTTTCTTATTCGATTATTACGATTTTGATTTACCCTGTGCTAATATGTGTTGTTACAAACAGCTATATGAATGATAATTTATTTACCGCCTCAACCGATCAGGTTTTAATTGTTCACAGTTTGAAACGAGCTGCCTTGACACGGCCCAACGTTGATTTAATGCGTTAATGAATACGGGGCGTTCGTTTCAGGGCGGCGTAAATCTTCACACCTTGATCGTTGACAGCTCTAAACGTTCACGAGCAGAAAGCTAACTGTTAAATTGCATAATTGTATTTGAAAGTCATTGCCTGTGCCGACTGCACATACGCGTCCATTGTTTATTAACAACGCGGGTAATTACTTAAATAAAACCAAAAGGGTCGATCAAAATTTAAATTATATTATAATTAAAAAAAAAAGTCACACACAAATAGACAATAAACTACTATAGGTTGCTACAAATATAATTTACGAATTATTGTATTTTGTAATAAATTTTCACTCGCCCTATAAGCAACAGTCCATATCATAAGTAAGACTTACAAGCTTAATTTAAATCAACCACTAACTGATTTTACATCAGGCAAGTCAACTACATTCTCATTAATTAATTTTGCACCTTAGATTCTACACTGCGCCCTCTTGCCTTCGCGTTCTCCCTTCATCGGTTTTCGGCCTGCACTCCTTTTGGGCTTCAAGGCATCCTCCACAACACATCGTTGATACGGCTCGTACTTCAACCCATTTTTCACCTTCACGCTCTTCACTATGTTACGACCATATGCACTTGAAGGCCCCATCCTTGCAACCACCACTCCTTGATTTGGCTTGGTCAAAATCTCCACGTTGCGCTTCTTCCTTTTTTGGATCTCGGCCCTCAGTCGTCGACGAAGTATTTGGTCACCCAGGCAAATGCCCAACCACTTTCGGATCACCTTCGCAGCATTGTACAGCGCTTCAGGTTCCAAACGCCTGCAAAACACAACAGTTAAACACAAAAATAAAAAAGGAAAACAAAATAAGACTTACCTTAAAATCAGGACGCCCAATTCCACTGGAAGGTCGGCGATGTCGAAACTCCTCTCGTAGACTGCTCTCGGAAACACTTCGAAGATCATCTTGGTTTAGCTTGATGTCACTAGACTGATTTCGAAAGTGAAAAGGGGCTGCTTTTATACCCCTCGAAAAATCGATGGTGCGTTACGTTACGGTCGGATGAACCGTAACGGTTACGGCTCGCTGAACTGGAACCGTAACGGTTGAGAGAGCATAACTACCATTGGCGGTTTTGACTAAGAGTGGTTGAGTCATCAACCCTGGTCAGCCAATGCTAAATGATTTGCCCCCTCCTCCTCTATTTTGGGTATAGTTCGCCTCCAGGTCTCTTACTATTGGATGTTGGTATCATCTACAATTCGCGTCCTCTCCCATTTTGAAAAATTGGCTGTTATTAATTACAAACTTGTCCTCATTGGTCTATTTTTATTCCTCCAGAATTCCCCTGAGCCGTTTTCATCTGGTGTTTCTTTGCTGTACTCCTCCATTGAATCATCTTCTAGATTCTCCTATTAGCTTTTTTTGGCTGAAGCAAAGTATCCACCTGCTCCCCATATCTCTTTTTAGTTCTTCACAATCCTCGACAGTGAAAACAAAAAAACATTCACAGCAGTTTCTTTAAAAACAGTTACTGGATTTTGCATATTTCTTTAATTGCATCGTCTAGAACAATGTCATATAATAAGGGACTCAAAACACCCCCTTGCCGTAGATCATTCGTTGGTGGTAAAGTTTACTGCTGAGATTTCTCTGTATTGCATTTTGCATTGCCGAGTGCTGAAGTCCTTTTTTAGATCGAGGAAAACCAGACATATTTATGGAGTCTTTTCTGGTTTGCTGTAATTTCTCAATCAGAAAAGAAATGTGGGTCTTCGTCTTTGAAATCGCTGCAAATACAATTATTGAAATATTTTTTGACAGACTTTAAAATCTGTGTTGAATAGCACGGGACGATATCAAAATAATTTCAAAACCTCTGTTGCCTGTTTTGCGTGTACGGTACTGATGTGTTTAAGCGATTCCTTATCAATACGATCGTCACATCCTAGCAACTTAAATGCCATCGCCTCTAGTCTATCAGAAACGACGGAATTGACGAACTTTTTAAAACCCTGCCTGCTGAAAAAAGCTAATTTTCATTTAAGTCCGGCGGAGCTGATTATCTTAAAACAGGCCCACTCACTAGGCAACTTGGCTCGTGGCAACAGGTTCGCCAGTGTATTGGTAGGTTGGTCAACCTGTTCATACGGCTCCTGAAGAAATGTCCAGAAACACGTTGTTGAACATGTTTCTTCATGAATGACCCGCTGACGATAATTGACGAGCATGTTGCCCAACATGTTAGCCTGCTGAAGATGTATTGGCGAGCACGTTGCCCAACATGTTCCCTAGTGAGTGGCCTGCTTTAAAGTTATTTTCTGCCCGTCACTCTCTTACACATTAAACCGACATAAAACTATATCGTTTCTTTGTTTATTTTGTTAGTTAAAGACGATCTTAATCACGAGATGAAAGAGAATACGGGTCAAGTCTCTTCAGCTTCAGAAATGCCTTGGCTTTTTCGAATTCAATTTCTTTTCGCTTCTGCATTCGTTATTCACCGCGCAAGGTGTCAATAAATAAATAAGAAGTACTTGATCGCATGAATTATGCAACAGCTCCATTGTTTTTACAGTTTCAACAAATTATTGAAGAGCGTAACTGCGCAACGGACGGAAAATTATGCTCGTCAGACTTGCGCGCACACAAAAGAATTCCTGCACATAACCGGAAACGGGTATTAGTTTCTCTGGCGGAAGTGCAAGGCCACTATGGATAGGATGTCCCTTCTTTTATACCCGACTCTCCTCTTATGTTTATAAATATTTGACAACGTCAGCTTTAAAATTTTAATTATCATCACAGTTCTCAATCCGATCATAAATAATTCCGTCTTCGGTTTTGTTCCCTTTGTTTTTTTTTTTGGCTTTCATTCTGTGCCCCTCTCCCTCCCCAAACATTTTTCGTGTAATTTTAATTACTTCTAAAGAATTAATGAAATCATAAGAAGAAATTAGGCGAAAAAACAGTTAGCCTGACTGTCCTGGCCGGCCTAGAATAATATGGACATTATGGTGCGCTCGGAAAAAAAATGTTTCTTTTCTGATTGAACATTAACATTGAATGGAACGCATTGATCTCAAAACCGGGTTATTCACTTCGCACTGGTTTAGTTGGCGGCGTCGTATGACGAAGCGCATTGCGTGAGTCATCGAGGATAAGTGTGATTAATCCCAAATCAAATTGTTCTGTTGCAGGCATGTCGGGGGTGACATTGTCGGGGGGCGCCGGTGGTGCGCTCAACACGGGGGCCGTGGAGCTCACGGACAGCGGGGGCAGGGCGCTGAAATTGCAAACGGACGCGCCGCACTTGGTTAGTATGGGCGGAGGACGCCTAAGTACAGCTGTGACCCTGCACCCGATTCCTCAGGGTAAGTGATTTTTATTATTGCACCCGCTCTTAATGACACGCTCCGGTGGTGTTTATGGCAAGCAATTTTCACGTTCCTTGCAACAAAAAAAGTTTTTCCTTTTTGGCCAACCCCTGTATGCTGTTGTTTCAATAGCTATTAAGTTATGTGAATGTTAACGTATAATTAACGAACGAAATTAAGAGATGGTGTTAATGTTCAAGTCAATAAGTAGTTTACATTTAACAAACAATTATGTATGTAGAACACTAACGAGATTGTAATCTTTATTGCAAATACATAAATATGATGAATCCGCTTTACTAGCTAAGCTACATATCAGGTTTTCTATTCAAGTTTGCAAGCTAACTTCGCTAACTTCAAGGAATGATTTAGCTCTTGTCACGACCGAAGCTTCGCAGCAAACGGTTTTGTGTTCAAGACGCGGAGATTTATTGCGTTACGTGTTGGCCGTCCCTCGTAAATAACCAGGCCATAAATTTTCCAACACACCTCACTTACCCTCTCGATGGATAGATAATCTGCAATGAATGAGTAGGTAAAGAAGAAAGAAGAACTACGTGCGTTGCAGCTATTAAAATAATACTTCACTAAATTATAGACCTTCCTAATAACTTAAATAATTGAAGTAAGAGCGACCTTTCCGTTCGAGGAGCCTCGTGTAATCTAAATAATTATAAAAACGTAAACTTCATGAGAAACATCTTGCGTCACTTTGAAAGAAATTGAAAACCGACTTTAATTAATCACGTATTTCTCGGTGCATTAATTACGCAGGATTTCTTCACGTGCATGTTATACGAAACTAATAAATAAATTTATGATTTGCGAAAAAGAAAAAAATGATCGCGGTACATGCATTCATTACGGTTCCTTATACGTGCACACATCCTTAGTAATTAACTCGCTAATAATTATATATACACGTAATGAAAGTGAAATCCTACCTGGTTATTGTATGCAATTTCTCCTCCGTGGTACTCGTTAAATATTAATGTAGAATGCAGAGGTGTACTCACTCAGGACCGGTCATTTCTGGCGGCTCTCTGCCTTAAGCGCAGCCACCTCGTATGGCTTTTAGAATATTTGAAATGTAAAAGTAAAAATATTAGTTCATCATATAGTTTTTGAGAATCAAAAAACTGAAACAAAAAGCCATAGAGAAAACTTCGTCAAAAGTAGATTAAGAAAAAAAAAATGAAATGAGAAGCAAAACAAAAGAATTTTCGAAAATCAAAAACTTAAAACAAACATGTATAAAATTCGACGAACGGAAAATAAAAGAAGAACAACGATTCTCCATCGGCGAAGCTATAAATGCACACAAATAATAATTCGACAAAAATAGATTAAAGAAAAACAGAAATATTAAAACAACGAAATAAAAAGAAAAACGAAAGAATTTTCGAAAATCGAAGAACTGAAACAAAAAGCAAAAAGAAAACTCGAAGAAATAAAAAGAAGTGAAACAAACTTGAACAAAATTGCACGAACCGAAAACAAAAGAAGATCGACGATTCTCCATCGACGGAGAGAAAAGACTAATGGAAAACAAAAGACAACTGTAAATGACAAAAAAATAAACTTGAACGAAATTGGACGAATAGAAAACAAAAGAAGACCGACGATCCTTCGCTGGCGGAGAGATATTGCAAAGCAAAAACGAATGGAAAACAAAAAACAACTGTAAATGATAAAAAAATAATTCGACAAAAATAGATTAAAGAAAAACAGAAATACTAAATCAATCAAATAAAAAGAAAAACGAAAGAATTTTCGAAAATCGAAGAACTGAAACAAAAAGCAAAAAAACTCCAAAAAAAAAAATAAAAAGAAGTGAAACAAACTTAAACAAAACTGGACGAATCGAAAACAAAAGAAGATCGACGGCTCTCCATCGACGAAGAGAAAAAACTAATGGAAAACAAAAGGCAACCGTAAATGGAAAAGAAATAATTCGAAAAAAATAGATTTAAAAAAAAACTGAAATATTAAAACAATAAAATAGAAAGAAAAATAAAATAACCTTAGAAAACCAAAGAACTGAAACAAAATGCCGAAAAAAATTCGAAGAAAGAAGGAAAAGTACTGAAACAAACTTGAACGAAATTGGACGAACGGAAAACAAAAGAAGACCGACGATCCTTCGCCGGCGGAGAGATATTGCAAAGCAAAAAAGAATGGAAAACAAAAGACAACTGTAAATGACAAAAAAATAATTCGGCAAAAGTAGATAAAAGAAAAACAGAAATAGTAAAACAACGAAATGAAAAGATAAACGAAAGAATTTCCGAAAATCAAAAAGAATGAAACAAAAAGTAAAAAGAAAACTCCAAGAAAGAAATAAAAAAGAAGTGAAACAAAATTGGACAAACCGAAAACAAAAGAAGATCGACGGAGAGAAAAAACTAATGGAAAATAAAAGACAACTGTAAATGAAAAATAAATGATTCAACAAAAGTAGACTAAAAAAAAAAAAAAAAACTGAAATACTAAACAATAAATAAATAACTAAATAGGAAGAAAAATAAAATAATTTTAGAAAACCAAAAGACTGAAACAAAATGCCGAAAAAAATTTTAAGAAAGAAGGAAAAATACTAAAAGAAACTTGAACGAAATTGGACGAACGGAAAACAAAAGAAGACCGACGATCCTTCGCCGGCGGAGAGATATTGCAAGGCAAAAAGCGAATGGAAAACAGAAGACAACTGTAAATGTGACGTGACAATGTCATAATTTTTTTCACGTCAGATTTTGACTACCTTCGAAAACAAAAGAAGATCGACGATTCTCCATCGGCGGAGAGAAATAGCAAATCAAAAGACTAATAGAAAACAAAAGACAACTGTAAATGGAAGATAAATAATTCGGCGAAAGTAGATTAAAAAAAAAAAACTGAAATACTAAAACAATAAAATAAGAGGAAAAACAAAAGAATTTTCGAAAATCGAAGAACTGAAACAAAAAGCAAAAAGAAAACTCCAAGGAAAAAATAACAAGAAGTGAAACAAACTTGAACAAAATCGGACGAACCGAAAACAAAAGAAAATCAACGATTCTCCATCGACGGAGAGAAAAGACTAATGGAAAACAAAAGACAACTATAAATGGAAAAGAAATGATTCGACAAAAGTAGATAAAAGAAAAACAGAAATACTAAAACAACGAAATAAAAAGAGAAACGAAAAAAATTTCGAAAATCGAAAAACTAAAACAAAAAGCAAAAAGAAAACTCTAAGAAAGAAATTTGAACAAAATTGGACGAACCGAAAACAAAAGAAGATCGGCAATTCTCCAACGACGGAGATAAAAGACTAATGGAAAACAAAAGACAACTGTAAATGAAAAATGAATAATTCGACAAAACTAGATTTAAAAAAGAAAACTGAAATTCTAAAACAATAAAATAGGAAAAAAAATAAAATAATTTTAGAAAACCAAAGGACTGAAACAAAATGCCGAAAAAAATTCTAAGAAAGAAGGAAAAATACTAAAACAAACTTGAACGAAATTGGACGAACGGAAAACAAAAGAAGACCGACGATCCTTCGCCGGCGAAGAAATACTGCAAGGCAACCAACGAATGCAAAACAAAAGACAACTGTAAGTGACAAAAAAATAATTCGACAAAAATAGATTAAAGAGAAACAGAAATACTAAAACAACGAAATGAAAAGAAAAACGAAAGAATTTTCGAAAATCGAAGAACTGAAACAAGAAGCAAAAAGAAAACTCTAAGAAAGAAATAAAAAGAAGTGAAACAAACTCGAACAAAATTGGACGAACTAAAAACAAAACAAGATCGACAATTTTCCACCGACGGAGAGAAAACAAAAGACAACCGTAAATGGAAAATAAATAATTCGATAAAAGTAAATTTAAAAAAACTTGAACGAAATTGGACGAACGAAAAACAAAAGAAGACCGACGATCCTTCGCCGGCGGAGAGATATTGCAAAGCAAAAAACGAATGGAAAACAAATGACAACTCTGTAAAAATGATAAAAAAACAAAAACAGAAATAGTAAAACAACGAGATAAAAAGAAAAACGAAAGAATTTTCTAAAGTCGAAGAACTGAAACAAAAAACAAAAAGAAAACTCCAAGAAAAAAACAAGAAGATATGAAACAAACTTGAACAAAATTGGACGAACCGAAAACAAAAGAAGATCGACGATTCTCTTTCGACGGAGAGAAAAGATTAATGGAAAACAAAAGACAACCTTAAATGGAAAAGAAATAATTCGACAAAAGCAGATTTAAATAAAAAACTGAAATACTAAAACAATAAAACAGGAAGAAAAATAAAATAATTTTAGAAAGCCAAAGGACTGAAACAAAATGCCAAAAAAAAAATCTAAGAAGGAAAAGTACTAAAACAAACTTGGACGGAAAACAAAAGAAGACTAACGATTCGTCACCGGCGGAGCGATATTGCAAAGCAAAAAACGAGTGGAGAACAAAAGGCAAACAAAACAAACAAAATGAAACAAAATGCCAAAAGAAATTCTAAGAAAGAAGAAAAACTTGAATGAAATTGGACGAACGGAAAACAAAAGAAGATCGACGATTTTCCACCGCGACGGAGAGAAAAGACTAATGGAAAACAAAAGACAACTGTAAATAACAAAAAAATAATTCGACTAAAATAGATTTAAAAAAAAACAGAAATACTAAAACGAAATAAAAAAATAACAAAAGAATTTTCGAAAATCAAAGAACTGAAACAAAAAGAAAACTCCAAGAAAAAAACAGAAAGAGGTGAAACAAACTTGAACAAAATTGGACGAACCGAAAACAAAAGAAGATCGGCAATTCTCCAACGACGGAGATAAAAGACTAATGGTAAACAAAAGACAACTGTAAATGGAAAAGAAATAATTCGACAAAAATAATACTAAAACAATAAAATAAAAAAATAAGTGCAATAATTTTAGAAAATCAAAGAACCGAAACAAAATTCTAAGAAACAAACAAGAAAATACTAAAACTAGCTTGAACAAAATTGGACGAACGGAAAACAAAAGAACATCGACGATCCTCCACCGGCGGAGAGATATTGCAAATCAAAAGACTAAAAAAAAAATAGAAGGCAACTATAAATTTAAAAAAAAATCGACAAAAATAGATTAAAAAGAATAAGAAGGAAAACCAAAAGAATTTTCGAAAATCGAAGGACTAAAACAAAAAGCTAAAAAAAACTCTAAGAAACAAAAACAAAGCACTAAAAGATACTTGAACAAAACTAGACGAACGGAAAACAAAAGAACATCGACGATCCTCCACAGCCAAACAGAAATTGCAAATCAAAGGACTAATGGAAAACAAAAGAGAATTGTAAATGCAAAAGGGAATATCTCGGCAAGAATAAAAGTAAACGTCAATAACGAAATGCGTTCCAAGAAAAGAAGTTGAAGAACTTGTTGAAAAAAAAAAATAAAAGAAGTAAAATTGTTGATGAAAAAGAACAAAAACCGAGTGTCCGTTTTTTTTTTCTTTTGACGCGAGCAGTGTATGTATGTAGTCTTCCCACTATTACAGATTGCAACGAAGATACGTAGAACTAAATATACATAGATCATTAATCACAGCATATATCGAACCACCCTCATGGAATTCCGCTCACGGAAAATCGATAAACCCCCACAGGTCAAGCCGTTAAACTTCAACCTCTTTACGAGCGGTAATAACAGCGATTACGTCCCAAGCAAGCCAGATGTCGACTACTAGTACTTAATTAAACAAAGCAGTTAATTTTTTTTTTATTTAAGAAAGAACTAATTAATCCGCGCATAATGGGGCTCAGTGTTCGAATTCAATTAGTGCTGACACCGCAATAAAATCGTATCACATCAGTTCGAGATAAGAACTATTTGTAATATAACCAAATAAGTCAATAAAATAAAATTTGATAGTGAGACGACATGACAGGGACGTACTTATCCATGTGCATGCTGGCAGACGAACGACCCATCAACTATTAACATCTGAAAGTTTGACCTTTTTGCATTCAGAGTAGGCCGTGTTAGGACGACATTTTTCAGATCATAAAGGCGGAGTTCCACTGAGACATGTTTTTAACAACTCGTGACAAATTACCTTAAGAATTACTTAACGACTAACAAAGAAATTTGATAGCGTCGCTTTTAAAATAGATTCTTTCAAATGCCAGATAACCCGTTTTTGATTTCTTTGCGTATCGACTGTGCAACATACATAGAACAGATGGCGGATACTTTTTTTTTAATTTTCATATTTATCGTACTGCTTTGACCTCTTGTATCGAGGAAGTTCCGTAAGCGTTTATAGAACTTCTTATCTCAGCGTACCATTTAAGTCATCATATCATGTAGTATGAACTTCTGTGTATCCTCCGCGAACCGCTTATTACAAAATATCATCAATGTCTTATTTATTATTATTCAACGATGACTTCGTATCAAAACTGGAAATAATTAAACGTGCTAATGTGCGACATAAATTTATAAGAGGCAGATAAATAAATCACGAATCAATCAAGATGTTTTTTTCTTCCTTTTGTTTTTCAACGAATTCGAAACTATCTGCATTTATTTGTTTGTAATAAACAATGTTGAGTCGTAAGTGAATAATTGCCTTCTTCTTGGCGGTTAACACGGCGAGACAAATACTGTGAGTGAAAGCTCGCGTAATTGCATGTACGCAAATCAATCAAGTTTTGAATCGTAATCAGTCTTGTTTGTGTTATTGTTGTTGATTCATATTTCTTCCTGCTGCAGTTTGTTGTTTAAAAAAGGATTCAAACGTAAGTACTTAGAATGTTTAACGACAATATCGATGTTGCTTCTTATCTGTTTATCAAACACTGGTATGAAAACTATGTTTTCCGTATATTTACGTTTTAAAACAATCGATCAGCGACGGTAAAATTGAAATGTCACGAAGTCCTGAGGGAAGACTGTAAAAATTTCACCTAAAACAGAAAGAAATCGAAGAGACTTCAATGGAAAGCGTAAAAATTTAAAAGCAACTTGAATGTGCAATAAAAAAATCGCCTGGAAATACGAGGAAGTGGATAGTTAAACAAAATACGAACGAAAAACAAAAAGAAAGCAACAAAAATATACAAAAGAGGGTAAATTAAGATTAATAAAAAACAAAGGAATACAGCAAGAAGTGCAAATGAAATAAGAAAAATCAATTCAATTTCGATGGCGAACAAAAAAAGACAAAAGAAGATCGACGATCTTTTTGGCGGTGTTAAAAAAAAATCGAAAGACTGACGAAAAACAAAGGAATTCTTTCAGGAAGTGCAAATGAAATTAATTCGGTAATAAGGAGAGCTCAAATAATGCCAAAAAAGAAGAATGAAAACAAAATACAAAGTAAAAAGTGAACAAAAAAAAACAAAAGACGATTTATTTTGCCGGAGTGTTAAGAAAACATCAAAAGACCAACGAAAAACAAAGGAATACTGCCAGAAGTGCGAATGAACTAAAAAAAAATCAATTCGATAATAAAAGTAGCTCAATATATCTTATTATAGATCAAGAATATCGACACTTCATATTGAAACGTCTTTTTTTTGTTCAACTATTTTTTTCTGATTTATAATCGCCTTTTATTTTTCCAATTAAACAAAAGATCAACGAATTATCCGAAAATCAAAAAATGAATTGCAATTATGTAAATAAAATCTTTTATTTAATTGCAATAATTAATTATTGTCCAATTATCCAATTATTTTTTTCTGATTTACAATCGCCTTTTGTTTTTCCAATTAAATAAAAGAAGATCGACGAATTATCCGAAAATCAAAGGACTAACAAAAAAAATAAAGAAAAATATGAAAAAGAAAGAAGTGCAGAAGTAGAAGTTATAAGTGAAACAATTGAAGAAGATGAACGGGGAAACTGTTGAAGAAGAAGTAAAAGAAAAGGGAACCATTAAAAAAAGGAAAAAATAAATAACTGAAGAAGAAGAAAAACAATTGATCGTTGTATTATTAACAAAGAACAAACGTTATTTTGTCTTTCGTGCAAAGAGGACAGTATTAAGCATTTACGTTTTTCTTTTGTTTTCACGAAATATTTGCACGATACAAATTGCAAGTTTTTTTTAAGGAATCGTCATCTTTTGTTTTTTTTTGTACATCTTTTTGTTTACATTTCAACGTTTTTACTTGAATTTCTCATTTGTTTCTTTTTCACGAATTAATATTTCACGTTATTTTCGCACTAATGTTTATACACTACACTACACCAAATATCATCGATCTTCTTTTACTTCTCATTCGTCATGTTCTTCAAATTTCGATTTCAAGTTCTTTTTCATTTCTATTCGTCTTTTGTTTTCTCTTTCATTTTATTGTTCAATTTTATTGCTGTTGTTTTTATGAAATTATTTTATTTTTCGCTAGCTTTTCGATTTTCAAACATTCTCCGCTGAAAGAGCAGTTTCGATTGTCTTTTGTTTTTCATTAATCTTAATTTACCGCTGCTTTTGTTTCCGGCCTTCTTTTGTATAATTTTGTCGAATTAATACTTTTTGCTTTCCGTTCGTCTTTGTTTAATTATTAAATTCTTCGTCTCTTGACGTCACTTTTTATTTTTTTTTTTAATTGCACGTTCAAGTTACTTTTCAAATTTTGTATGAATAATGAGAAAATATGAAGAAAATGGTGAACAAGAAAAAAACAAAAGAAAACCGAAGGCAAAATACAAGGTGAAAGAGACGAAAGATCGACGATCTTGTTGGCGGAGTGTTAAAAAAATCGAAAGACTAAGGAAAAACAAAACACTACTGTAGGAAGTGCAGTATTCCTTTGTTTTTCGTTAGTCTTTTGATTTGTTTAACACTCCACCAAAAAGATCGTGATCTTCTTTTGTTTCTGTTCACCACTTCCTTTGTATTTTCTTACTATTTGAGCTACTTTTATTATAGAATTAATTTTTTGTAGTTCATTTGCACTTCTGGTGGTATTCCTTTGTTTTTCGTTAGTATTTGATTTCTTCTTAACATTCCGGCAAATAAATCGTCTTTTGTTTTTTTTTTGTTAATTTTTTTACTTTGTATTTTGTCTTTATTCTTCTTTTCTTTTTCTTTTCCTTTTGTCATTATTGGAGCTCTCCTTATTACAGAATTCATTTTTCGTACTTCATTTGCACTTTTTGCAGTATTCCTTTGTTTATCGCTTGTCATTTGGTTTTTGACCTTTCCGCCAGAAAATCTTGAATCTCCTTGTTTTTTTTTCTGTTCATCATTTTCCAACAACTTGAGGGACAACTGAGATTTTGATTGAAATGTTTGGTTGCTTTTGAAAGGTCATCAAGATTTATAGACGTATGTTGTCAATACTGAGATGTTTGACGACTTGTTTGATGTAATTCATCTACGAACGTTTATTATCAAATCAACGCGTTTTGAGTACATCTATTTAAAGCAACTTACACAAAATTGATAGAGAAGTGTAGATGCTAAAAAATTGTGCAAAATTTTCTAAATTTCGACAATTTTTCGTTACACGTTTTATTTTTTCGTTTACGCTTACGGCAGGGTCAAGCTGAATTTATTGAGAAGAAAAAATAAAAAACACGGTTAACATTTTCGAGGATTTTATTTTAAATAGGCTCGAAGTCATTCCCTTCAGCAATGATAACACTTGATCATTCTTTCCACTGTTCAAAAGCTCCCAACCAATCATCTTTCAGATCGTACTTGCAGTACAGTTCATCGTCGTTACAAAAATAATTTTTATAATGAGCACTGATCAAAAGTGAAATTTACAAACATAATTTAAATCTAACACTAGCTGATCTTATTGTTACAAAATTCTTTTGCCAATGAATATAAAAGTTGGTTGCTATAAATATAATTTATTATAATTATTATATTTTTTAATAAATTCATAATATTATTTTCAACAATTTATAAGCACCACTTCGGATCATAAGTAAGACTTACTAGCTTAACTTAAATCAAACACTAACTGATTTTATATCTGACAAATCAACTGCATTCTAATTAATTAATTTTGCACTTCAAATTCTACATTGAACCCTCTTGCCTTCGCGTTCTCCCTTCATCGGTTTCCGGCTTGCACTCCTCTTGGACTTCAAGGCATCCTCCACAACACATCGTTGATACGGCTCGTACTTCAACCCACTCTTCACCTTGACGCTCTTCACTATGTTACGCCCATATGTACTTGAAGGCCCCATCCTTGACACCATCACACCTTGATTTGGCTTGGTCAAAATCTCCACGTTGCGCTTCTTCCTTTCTTGGATCTCGGCCCTCAGTCGTCGACGAAGTACTTGGTCATCCAGGCAAATGCCCAACCACTTTCGGCTCACCTTCGTAGCATTGTACAGCGCTTCAGGTTCCAAACGCCTGCAAAACACAACAATTAAACACAAAAATAAAAAAGAAAAACAAAATAAGACTTACCTTAAAATCAGGACGCCCAATTCCACTGGAAGGTCGGCGATGTCGAAACTCCTCTCGTAGACTGCTCTCGGAAACACCTCGAAGATCATCTTGGTTTAGCTTGATGTCACTAGACTGATTTCGAAAGTGAAAAAGGGGCTGCTTTTATACCCCCCGAAAAGTCGATGGTGCGTTACGTTACGGTCTGATGAACCGTAACGGTTACGGCTCACTGAACTGGAACCGTAACGGTTGAGCGAGCACAACTACCATTGGCGATTTTAACTAAGAGTGGTTGAGTCATCAACCCTGGTCAGCCAATGCTAAATGATTCGCCCCCTCCTTCCCTACTTTGGGTATAGTTCGCCTCCAGATCTCTTACTTTTGGATGTTGGTGTCTTCTCTGAAGTGGAACCGTAAAGGCTGAGAGGTTTCGGAAAAATAGCTCCTATTGACTATTGGTTAATTAGGGTAACGCCCTCTCGTCCACAGATCGCCTCCTTAAGAATCCACCACGAATTCCCAACTTTTCATGATTGCTTATTTACATACTTTATGGCATGCAGGTTCTTGTTCATCTTCTTAGTTCTCTGAGTGTTATTACAATTATTGAACCCTTCATTTTTCTTTTTAATTTTTTTTTCTGTGTCTAAGAGAATTTTAATAGATTGTTCCAAAGCCTTGACTTACAGGGAGCATTTCCTTCTGCTCAAAGAAAAAATCCAGCTTCTTTTCTAATGTGATGGTTTTTGATCTGGCAAAGAGTTTACGAGGGTCGAGCCGAATTTATTGAGAATAAAGAACACGGTTCATATCTTCTAGGATTTTATTTTAAATATGCTCGAAGTAATTCCCTTCACTTGACCATTCTTTCCACTGTTCAAAAGCTCCCAACCAATGATCTTTCAGAATGCCTTCAAAGTAAACGTGAATTGTGAATCTCTTCTTCTGACGAAAACCTTCTACCCCGCAAATTCCTTTTAAGTCCAAAAAATATCCAGAAGTCGCATATTGCTAAATTAAGTGAATATGGCGGATGTTCTACTACTTTTATATTTTCTTTTTAGCCAAAAACTGGAGAGTTGAAGCTGCCGTATGGGATGCATTATCATGGTGCAGCATAATTCGCTTGCCTGGAACTCTACTGAATACTTCAGACAAACATTTTTCAGTGTACTATTTAGCTGTAACTGTCTTTTGTCCATCTAGCTTAATTGCCTTTACTAGGCCCGTACTTCTGAAGAATACCGCATACATAACTTTTTTCATAGCTCGCTGCTTCTTGGTCATTGTTGGAGTTTCCTCATCTTCGTGGCTCTCTTGGCGGCTAGGTACGTCGAGAAAGGAAATGTAAGTTTCGTCACCTGTCATTATTTTAGAAAAAATTTGGTGTCCGCCGTTATTAAAGGAATTTTAAGTTTCATGACAAATTCCTACACGCTCTGCTTTTTGGAAGTCAGAAAGGTGATGCGGCACAAAACGACTAACCACTTTTTTTAAACGCAGGTGATCGCGTATGGTTGTTCTAACAGTTGAGGATCCAATCTTGAGTTGATGCTCTATTATTGCATAAGTGGCTTTATTTTCCTCTTCAATTAATTTTTTAACAGCAGCAATGTTTTTGTCGGTAATAGACGTAGAAGGACGTCCTGCTCCTATTTGATGCTGAACAGAATTCCTTTCGCGTTCAAATTCCTTATACCATCGGTAAATTGTAGCCAAGGAAGGTGCTCGTTCACCAAAAGCCGAATCCAAACTCTTTTTGCACTCATAGGCGATTAAACCTTTTTTAAAATCAAAATAAATCATGATTCGAAAATGCTCTCTGGTTAATTCCATTTTTTTACTTGTAATATCTCTTCAAAAAAATTAATACCTAGAGTTCTAATAAACGTAACTTCAACAACGAAACTTCAAATGATAGATAAAGAATTGCTCTAAATAACACTGTATGTTTTGTTTTTCGCGGCCTACTAGATTTTTTTATTCCCAATAAATTCAGATTTACCCCCGTATTACGTAACCGAGTAAATTGCGGTGCCATCTCTTAACAAGCACCACAAGATTTTTGTTGATCTACTTGATTTTGAAGATTATCACAAGATGTACGAATTTTCGCCAACAATTCGAGTTTCCCAAAAAAATTCTCGACCATTGAGAATATATTTTAAGAAACTAGCACTTTATTTATATGAAAACGTCAGAGTTTCCTCGTATATTGAGATTTTTGCTCGTAATTGTGTAAACACCAATGAAAAGCACGACATTTCTTTGAACAGGATGCAATTACTCTTTATTTACACAACGCGCAAACACCTGTTCGCCTTTTTAATTTCATTCGTTTATGTTTTATTCAAATCATAACAGAACTGCAATGAAATTGAACCACGCTATTTGCCACCACATTTGTTTTTTTTTTTTTCGTATCTACGAGAGCCTTGAAGTAAAAATGACGAAATCAAAACAACAAACGGCGTTTGCCTAGACGTGATAAAATAAATAAATTATTCAGCAATTCCGTAATTACTGTATTTTAGCGTAATTAGAATGACGATGCGAACGAGCCAAACGAGTTTCGAAAATAATTCGATTCCCCCCAAGGATTCGTCCACGCACGTAAATCGCGTACTTTATTACATCGCGGCCGTTTATTTATTTACACGGCGGCTTATTTTCTGTAATTCGCCGTTTGGAAACAAAATATTTACGTAAAGCCGGACGGAATGTTTCGAATAGTTCAGGCGAGTGCCTCGCGGACTTATGCAACCTCCGGATTTAGAGCGGACTTGACTTTAAGTCCGGAATGAACAACAATAACTAAAAATATAAAAAAAATTATTGCATCATCATAATACACGTGTATTAAGAGTAAATATTTTTTTTGTGTATGGGATGCTGTGGTATAGAAATAGAGAGAGTTAAGTTAGTCCACGCGCACGGACGTGTTCGTGGTGATGCTCGAAAGGAAACTTCACACTCACGATCATGTCCGTGGTGATCCTCGACAAATCACACAATCCAATATTGTTTGACTTCTTTCGAACTCTAAAAATAGGATATCTATTAGTACGTTTTACAAAGTTCATGTAATTACAACTCTCGTCCTCATCAACCGACAATCTGGTAGAATGAACTCCGCACGGATCTACGGTCGAGAAGCATCGAACTAAATTATCCTGCAATAACAACAACAACAGCAACACAAATGCATCTCTTATTGTCAGAGTTGCAAGCAAAACTAATGGACAGGAGGGGCAGCGAATGTAAAACGAGCTTCCGGTTTTTTCTTGCGCCAACTTTCATCCGCTCCTCCGGTTAACATCGAGAACGCAACACCATAAAACCTCTTTGTTTATTTTAAGAACCGAAATACAGGCGAGAGCGGATGCACGCGTCTTTCGTTTCTCCTTTTCGTTTTGTTTTCTCTTCGGCGTGCGTTCGTGTAGATACAACACCTACCTATGTATATATCCGGATGTTAGCCGCATGTTTGTTAGTTGAAAGATTTGCATGGTTTGAATGCAATAGGAAAGGAATAATGACATATGGAATCCTCTATCCTTGAGATTTAGCATAATTTGACAGTACCATTAATCTTAAATATCTGGTATAACGTAAACGTAATTGCCATCAATCATTTAACGCTAAATAATTCAATAATCATAAGGTATCGAATTGATGTGACGTTAACATGTTCCGTTTGAAGCCCTCGGGCTTTCCAACATCCTCAGTAATTGAATCGATCGTCGCAAAATTATACAATTAACTTCGCATCATCACAAATGAAATAATTGCGCTTAATCGCCAATCAGCAGGCAATGTTATTGCTGTCGGAAACTTGATGGCAGTTTATCTCTTGCAGGCAGGGTGACTTTAGGCAGCAGTCCCGCGGCTGACATCCCCGTTCAAGGGACAGGTGTGCAACCCCTACACTGCCACATCGAGAACAGCGAGGGGGTCGTGACAATCTACCCCTTGTCCGAGTACCTTTCCATCGATGGGGTTCCTGTAACGGGACCTACTCGTCTTTCACAAGGTAAAATGCTTTTCTACTTGTGTCTTTTTAAACAAACCAAACAACTATAAAAGATAATGCTCAAAATTGAAATGTAAATTTAAAAAAATTAAACAAATTACAAAAATGAAGTTCTATCTAAAACTATATAAATCCAAGCTGGCGGCGATGCTGCGAGAAAATGAAACGTTAACTGTCATTTGTTTGAAATAAAAATTTAAAAAAAAAAAAGTTTTATGTAAAACTGTAAAAATCCAAGATGGCGACAGTGAGAAAATAAAAAGTTGACTCTTTTGTTTGTGGTTTTTGATGTCATGACGTAATTGATAATAAATCCAAGATATCAGCTGCGAGAAAATAAAAAGTTGACTATCTTTTGTTTAACATTGTGACTGACGCAATGACATAATTGAATTTGTCGTGAGAGATCGAATGACTATCTTTTCGTATTTGTTAAAATCAATCTTAGTAAAATGCTTTTATTTCAGTTTTCTGTACAAAAAAAACAATTAAACAACAGACTCTAAGCTGTTATAATTAAAGATTAAAAAAAAAAACACAGAAGTTTTATGAAAAAAAAGATGACGACTATAAGGAAACAAAAAGTTGACTGTCATTTGTTTGCGGTTTTTGATATCGCAGTGAGGCAATGACGTAATTGATAAGAAACCCACGATGTCAGCTGTGAGAAAATAAAAGCCGACTGTCATTTGTTTACCGTTTCTGACATCGCGGCTGAGGCAATTACATAATTGATAAGAAATCCATAATGTCGGCTGTGAGAAAATAAAAAGTTGATTGTCATTTGTTTGCGGTTTTTGACATCGCGACTGAGGCAATGACGTAATTGATAAGAAACCCACGATGTCAGCTGTGAGAAAATAAAAAGCCGACTGTCATTTGTTTACCGTTTCTAACATCGCGACTGAGGCAATTACATAATTGATAAGAAATCCATAATGTCGGCTGTGAGAAAATAAAAAGTTGATTGTCATTTGTTTGCGGTTTTTGACATCACAAGTGAGGCAATGACGTAATTGATAAGAAACCCACGATGTCAGCTGTGAGAAAATAAAAGCCGACTGTCATTTGTTTACCGTTTCTGACATCGCGGCTGAGGCAATTACATAATTGATAAGAAATCCATAAGTCGGCTATGAGAAAATAAAAAGTCGATTGTCATTTGCTTGCGGTTTTTGACATCGTGACCGAGGAAATTGATAAAAAATCCATGATGTCGACTATGAGAAAATAAAAAGTTGATTGTCATTTGTCTGTTGTTTTTGACATCGTGACTGTGGCATTGGCATAATTGATAATAAATATTTATTATTATAAAACAAGACAATTAAACAACAACTATAAACAAATACACTCTGAAGTGAATAAAAAATTTGAAAAAAGAACGTTTTATGTAAAGAAGTTTTATGTAAAACTATGAAAATCCAAGATGGCGGTGATTTTCGACTATACGTCGAATAAAAAGGAACAGAAAATCGAATTCGCGTTTGTCTTTTTTTCGTCGAAAACGAAAAGGTGAAAAGGTGATGATCGGTCATAAAAAGAAACTCGAAATAAAACGCACAAAAAATCTACGAAATTGCGCACGTATTATTTCTTTAATAAGAAATAAATAAAACCGATGGTTTTCGTTTTCCTTCTTTGTTTTTGATGAAGGAAATTTTTTGCTTTTTTTCATCAAAAAACAAAAGATGTCCTTGTCTTTTTGGAAAAAAAAAAACAAAAGAAAACTAGATACGAGATAAAAGACGATCGATTTTTAATCGCATTTCTCTTTGTCTTTTTCTCGAAATAAATAAAATCGATCGTTTTCGTTTTCCTTCTTTGCTTTTGACGAAGGAAACTTTTTGCACGTCCTATGTTTTCTTTACAACAAAAAAAGAACAAACCCAAACAAATGCAAAACAAAAGACGATCGATTTTCGATCGCGTTTCACTTTGTCTTTTTCTCGAAATAAATAAAATCGATCGTTTTCGTTTCCTTTCTTTCCTTCTGACGAAGGATTTTGTTTTTTTCATCAGAAGATGAAAGAGGTCTTCTTTTCTTATAAAAAAAAAACAAAAAAAAAACTAGATGCGAAACAAAAGACGATCGATTTTCGATCGCGTTTCATTTTGTCTTTTTCTCGAAATAAATAAAATCGATCGCTTTCGTTTTCCTTCTTTGCTTTTGACGAACGATTTTTTTTGCTTTTATATCATCAAAAGACAAAAGACGTTCTACGTTTTCTTGGAAAAAAAATCAAAAGAAAACTAGATGCGAAACAGAAGATGATCGATTTTCGATCACGCTTTACTGTGTCTTTTTTCGAAATAAATAGAATCGATCGTTTTCGCTTTCCTTCTTTCTTTCTGACGAAGGATTTTTTTTTTCATCAGAAGACGAAAGAGTTCTTCTTTTCTTGTAAAAAAAAAACAAAAGAAAACTAGATGCGAAACAAAAGACGATCGATTTTCAATCGCGTTTCTCTTTGCGTTTTTCTTGAAATAAATAAAACCTAGGATTTTCGTTTGCCATCTTTGCTTTTGACGAAAAAATTTTTTTGCGTTTGTTTCATCAGAAGGCAAAAGACGTCCTGGGTTTTCTTGGAAAAAAAACCAAAAGAAAACTAGATGCGAAACAAAAGACGATCGATTTTCGATCGCATTTCACTTTGTCTTTTTCTCGAAATAAATAAAATCGATTATTTTCAGAAAAAAAAAAAAACCAAAGAAAACTAGTTGATGAAGGATTTTTTTTTCATCGGCAGACGAGACCTGTCGCGTTTTCCTCTAAAAAAAAAAACCAAAAGAAAACTAGGACTTTTTTTCATCAGAAGACAAAAGACGTCCTTGTTTTCTTGTAAAAAAAAAAACAATAAAAAATCAGATGCGAAACAAAAGACAATCGAATTTCGATCGCATTTCACTTTGTCTTTTTTTCGAAATAAATAAAATCGATCGTTTTCGCTTTCCTTCTTTCCTTTTGAAAAAGGAATTTTTTTGCATTTGTCTCATCAGAAGACAAAAGACATTGTATGTCTTCTTGGAATAAAAAAACAAAAGAAAACTCAATGCGAAACAAAAGACGATCGATTTTCGATCGCGTTTCACTTTGTCTATTTCTCGAAAGAAATTAAATCGATCGTTTTCGTTTTACTTCTTCGCTTTTGACGAAGGAATTTTGTTGCCTTCGTTTCACCAGAAGACACAAGACGACCTACGTTTTCTTGAAAACAAAAAAAAAAACAAAAGAAAATTAAATGCGAAACAAAAGACGATCGATTTTCGATCAAGTTTCACTTTGTCTTTTTCTCGAAAGAAATTAAATCGATCGTTTTCGTTTTACTTCTTTGCTTTTGACGAAGAAATTTTCTTGCTTTTGTTTTCGTCAGAAGACAAAAGACGTCCCATGTTTTCTTGTAGAAAAGCAAAAGAGAAAACTAGATGTGAAACAAAAGCCGATCGATTTCCGATCGCATTTTGCTTTGATTTTTCTTCAAAAGAAGGGGAAAAACAATAAGTCGTTGAAATTACGACGAATTTGGTTCCTGTTAACTTTTTTTAAGCGAAACAAAGAATGCGTCTCGATTTTATCTCTCCCATGACATCAAGGAAATTGCAAGGAAACCAAAAGAAGACGGAAAACAAGAAGCGGTCGATCGTTGATCTCAACGTGCCGCAAAAATTTCACTGCGGTCCAAGTGATTTTTCCAAAAATTAATCGCTTGTAAAATATAACATTTTCCTCTGATTTTTCGACCTTACTGTATATTTTAATAATATAATTTAAAATTAGTGAAAAACTGTATGTTATCAAAATATGTTATTGCTCAAAACGTAACCAGCTAATAACTTATTAGCTTAGGTAAGGACAACTCAAAAATCAATGAATGATCTCTACATACACGTCGACTTGTTTGTGGGCTTGTTCGATGAAATGATTAGATATCATTTGTTTCAAATTAGACAGCAATGAGATAACATAAAAAAGAAACTACGATTTTCAGTTTTTTTTTTTTATTATAATAAATTAGTTTTTTTATAGTACATTAAAATACGCCTTACAAGTAAAACTAAAAAATTATGTCCTCTACACACGCGCTGACTTACTTGTTAACTTGTTCGATGAATTAATTGACAGGTCTTTTCATACTCGAAAACAGAATGTTTTACTCAATGTTTACGCAAATGAATAGTCATTGTGAATATTCTACATGTATGTGTATATTTTGAAAAAGACTAACAATTGGGTTGGGTTGGATTGGAAACTTCACAAACAAATCGGCGAGGTAATTGACAAACAAATTAGCGTAGTAGAAATTCAATCATAAAAGCTTCTTTTTTATTGTCTTTGAGCTTCTCGTGTTGAAACAAATCCACCAGTAACGTGATCAAAAAAATTTTGTTTTCAATTTACCTTTGATTTTCTCGTGTTGACAAACAAGTCCACGAATAAGTCCGTAAGGACACACACAAGCAAGGCAACGCGTATTTTTTTTATTTAGTTTAAAAACGTTTAAAAAAAATTGAGAACCGCTGTTCTTAAAGCGTTAAGACATGCGATTATGGAAGGAAATTAAAAAAAAAAAAACTTCAAGAGATATACTTACACGCCTACAGTTCAAATTACCACGTCCATTCGCCGGTGACATCCGATATAACGTGAGGGCAACGACATTAAAGCTGCGGTGAACTAATACAGGGTGGTCATATGAGTTTATGCATCTCAGAAAACTACTCCGTTTTGTTTGCTTTACAAATGGGTTTCGAAACAAGAGTATTTGAATGTTTACACATATACGAGGTCTTAAAAAAATACGTGTCCTTTTGTTACGTGTGTCTGTCACTGTCAGTGTCAAAAAAAAAATTTAAATAAATTCAAAAATATAGAAAGGTATACAGGTGTGCAGTCGTGATCATGTAACTCGATACCAATCGAGCGTTTTATGATCGCGACTGAACATAAATTGGGTCCTCTTTTGTTTCTCGTTTTGTTGCTTTTTTTTCTGTTTTGCTACCAAAAATAATATTATTTTCTCTATGAATTTCTTTCTATGAAATTAATTTTTCTTTTCCTCGAGTAACACCCTGTATATATACACAGAAATAACGTAATTAATTCGTATCGCTGCAGCTTCTTTCCCGCCGACGTTTATTTAACGGTTCCGTCGTTACTTACCTACTTGCTTTAACCGTTCTCTTCTCATGCGTGCGATAAAACACTCTGATTTATGAAGCGGCGAACGTTTATCTCTCGAGGGGTGAACGTTTGTTAATGAAACAAAGGCGGGGGCCGAACAATCCGGGGCACGCACGGGCCTTCTGGCTTTTATCTCGCGCAATAATTCAAATACAAATATTTGTTCGGCGCCGATCTTTCTCGCGCTGCTCATGGTTTACAGTTTTCAGGAACAGAATCCGAACATTGCACTTCAGTTTTATTTAAAAAAAAAAAAATTTTTTTTTAATACAAGGTTCTTGGCAACGTGAATATCGCGTTTGTTTTCCCCGAACTCGTTGCACCAGAGATAATATTTGGTAGCGCTTTCGATTGGTTCGACTGGTCTAGAACACTTTCAAAGTATTTTCGTGATATTCATTAAAGCGGAAACATAATTATTAATTAATTATTATATGCAACATGGAATTTCTTCTTTGGTATTGCAAAATTGAGACGAGATAATTCATAATTTCGAACTGTTATACTTAATTGTTCCAATGAAAGTTCTCATTGGTTGTTTTATGGTCGTTACTTAATTACATCGTCGTTAAGACCTGGAACACGCTCGCAGAACTGCCTCGCAAACACGCAGGACCAATTAAAAACAGGCATGTAGAATAAATCGAGTACACGTACAGTAAAGAACATGAATGCATAAAATATTAAATAAATAAAGATTCAGTATTCTAGCAGCTACTATTTGATTTTTAGAACTGTGAAAATTTTATTCTATTAGAAATATGTAATGTTGCCAATTTAGTGCTTTTGATACAGATCTGGTAACTTTCTGTGGAAATCTCAGACAACTTCTAGTAGTGAATTATAGTTAGTTAGTTATAATAAATATATAAGCTATTCACGATCTTTTTGCATTCAGAGTAGGCCGTGTTAGGTGACATTTTTGTTGGTACCACAAAAAAATATACTTGTCAGAAATTTGATTGACGTTCGTTTTTAATTTTACCTTTACAAAAAAAGAAAAACAAACCCAAACAAATGCGAAACAAAAGACGATCGATTTTCGATCGCGTTTCACTTTGTCTTTTTCTCGAAATAAATAAAATCGATCGTTTTCGTTTCCCTTCTTTCCTTCTGACGAAGGCTTTTGTTTTTTTCATTAAAAGACGAAGGAGGTCGTCTTTTCTTGTAAAAGAAAAACAAAAGAAAACTAGATGCAAAACAAAGACGATCGACTTTCGATCGCGTTTCACTTCGTCTTTTTCTCGAAATAAATAAAATTGATCGCTTTCGTTTTCCTTCTTTGCTTTTGACGAAGGATTTTTTTTTGCTTTTATATCATCAAAAGACAAAAGACGTTCTATGTTTTCTTGGAAAAAAAATCAAAAAAAAAGAAACTAGATGCGAAACAGAAGATGATCGATTTTCGATCACGCTTCACTGTGTCTTTTTTTCGAAATAAATAGAATCGATCGTTTTCGCTTTCCTTCTTCCTTTCTGACGAAGGATTTTTTTTCATCAGAAGACGAAAGAGTTCTTCTTTTCTTGTAAAAAAAAAAACAAAAGAAAACTAGATGTGAAACAAAAGACGATCGATTTTCGATCGCGTTTCACTTTGTCGTTTTCTCGAAATAAATAAAACCGAAGGTTTTCGTTTGCCATCTTTGCTTTTGACGAAAAATTTTTTTTTTGCGTTTGTTTCATCAGAAGGCAAAAGACGTCCTGGGTTTTCTTGAAAAAAAACCAAAAGAAAACTAGATGCGAAACAAAAGACGATCGAATTTCGATCGCATTTCACTTTGTCTTTTTTTCGAAATAAATAAATTCGATCGTTTTCGCTTTCCTTCTTTCCTTTTGAAAAAGTAATTTTTTTCCATTTGTCTCATCAGAAGACAAAAGACGTTATATGTCTTCTTGGGGAAAAAAAACAAAAGAAAACTCAATGCGAAACAAAAGACGATCGATTTTCGATCAACTTTCACTTTGTCTTTTTCTCGAAAGAAATTAAATCGATCGTTTTCATTTTATTTCTTCGCTTTTGAAGAAGGAATTTTGTTGCCTTCGTTTCACCAGAAGACAAAAGACGACCTACGTTTTCTTGAAAACAAAAAAAAAACAAAAGAAAATTAAATACGAAACAAAAGACGATCGATTTTCGATCAAGTTTACGTTTTTGAAAACTGCCACTGCCAATGTTGCCAGTTCAATTGTGCTGTACAAAGTATTCCATGAAAACGAGAAATATCGTCTCGAACAAACGTTCAATGATTAATTATTTTTTTCATTGAGAAAGTTTGGGGTGAGGTGTGTTGTTTGCGTGTTCTTAGTCAATAGTTGTGCCACAAAGCGAAGAAGTGTTTCTTTATTAACAAATGTGACTCCAGATATGATAATAAACAATAATGAATGTTTGTTTGCGTTTTCATAGAATCTTGTGCACAGTGGTGTGGCTTAATGGATCTTGTTACTTGTGCAGCGGGTGGAGAGGTGTATCGGCTGGTGCAGCCCGTGAGGATGACTTGTTCAGCCAGGAGTTTTTTTTCAGACTTGTTCGGACCGAAGAACTGTCGTTCTCAGGCCCTGGATGGTCTTATTATAGGCTCGCGGCCTCGCTGTCGCAGAAGGGGTGAATACTCGAGGCCGGGACGAATTTCTGAAGGGGATTCGAGTTTGGTGCCTGGCAATGGTGTAGAGGTGCGCTGCAGGTGACGCAAAAGCATTACATGAAGGGGTATTTAAATAACAGGATCTTCTTGCTATTGCCGGTGTCTCAGAACCTTTTCCATGGCCATATTTATGTAAAATATCTTATCATTTTTCCCGAGAAGACCATAAGCTAGATCTCATTTAAAATTCTGTCTACTTTCACTACCTCCTCCAATACGCACACCATCAGATTCTTCTGCTAACACTAGAATTCTGCAAATCTGCTTATATTTGTGCATATTCGTGGCTGACGAAGGAAATGTTCAGCCTAAAAAGAGAACACATCGAGCAACAGTCACTGGAGAAAATGATGAAATTGCCGTATTAGCTGCAGTGGTTCATAATCCCCACGTCAGTACACGAGAAATAGCTAGAGATTCCAGAGTGTCCCAGACCAGTGTTTACAGAATTTTGAAGCGTCACTTATCATGTATCTTTACACCAAGATCTTCACGGCGATGATTTCCAAAATCGTGTAACATTTTATCAGTGGGCACATGAGCAAATACAAGGAAACCTGAATTTCTTTCTTCAAGTGCTGTTCTCTGACGAGTCGTCTTTTACAAAGCACAGAACAATTAATCAACATAACATGCATCACTGGAGCGTTGAAAACCCATACTGGCTGCGCCAAGTTGAAGAACAACGTCCCTGGAATATCATCGTGTGATGTGGAATAATTGTCAACAAACTCATCATTGAAGGCAATTTGAACGGTCAAAGGTATCAAGACATTCGGGAAAATTAACCGCCAGTATTACTTGAAGATCTAAGCTCGGATTTGCGACAGAACTTGTGGTTTCAACATGACGGTTGTCCAGCACATTATTCGGCATTAGCACGTGAACTACTTGATCGTGATTTTATTGGTGGCTGGATCGGAAGAGTTGGTCCGATAAAGTGGCCTGCTAGGTCACCAGATCTTATATCGCCAGATTTCTTTTTGCTGGGTTACCTGAAAGATAAAGTATATCGAGAAGTGCCAACAACTCGCGAAAACATGATCGAGCGAATTAGAAATGTTTGCGCCGAAATCCAACGAGATATGTACGTTTGAATTGTGTACTATCTTTTGAAATGCGAATTAATAAATGCATTGAAATTGAAGCACTTACTTTAATTGAAGGATGAGAGGCGAGGCGACTCTCAGAAATCAAAGCACCTCGAGTCTTGTGAGGCAAGGGGACTCACGTCAATCAAGCACCCCGAATCGTGAGAGGCAAGGGGATTCACGTAAATCAAGCACCAGGAAGGGAACAGAAAACTACTTCGTCCAGAATGGAAAGACTTCTTGGCATGTCGCAGACTGACATACTGAAAGCGATCACAAAGATAAGAAGCCATTGAAGGGTTCACTAACAACTATTGGATCTTCATAATACTGACCGTCAATTTCAATATTTATGTTATTATCTACCCCGACTTTACCAGAAAGATGTTAAGACATTACCTGCCACGAGGCTTTAGAAGGGTTATCTGAACCAAAGATAACTCCTTGATAAAAAAAAGCTCTTTTAGATTTATTTACAAGAACGAGATGTTCGCCCTTAACAGATTTATGTGTATTTTTAAGAACAGGATAATTGCACCTAAGAAGGTAAAGATCTCTTAGTTTCTGACTTGAGATTTTAACTTTCTCAGAAATCCATTTATTTGAAACAGCTTTATGCGTTTGTGTACATTTGACTTTAGGAAAATGTATATTAAGAAAACAAGTAAAAACTGAAAGCAGCGTTTAAACTTTGGATACTGTAAAAATGTGACCAATTAAAATGGCAAGATCATTTTTAAAGTCAAAGATTCTATGTTCAGTAAAGCATCTTTTATTTAAAATGTAATAAAACTTACAACCATAACTTAAATCGAATAGTATTTCTATAACTATTTTCACATTAATTAATTTTGCACCTTAAATTCTACACTGCGCCCTCTTGCCTTCGCGTTCTTTCTTCATCGGTTTTCGGCCTGCACTCCTCTTGGGCTTCAAGGCATCCTCCACAACACATCGTCGATACGGCTCGTACTTCAACCCATTCTTCACCTTCACGCTCTTCACTATGTTACGCCCATATGCACTTGAAGGCCCCATCCTTGACACCATCACACCTTGATTTGGCTTGGTCAAAATCATCACGTTGCGCTTCTTCCTTTCTTGGATCTCGGCCCTCAGTCGTCGACGAAGAATTTGGTCACCCAGGCAAATGCCCAACCACTTTCGGCTCACCTTCGCAGCATTGTACAGCGCTTCAGGTTCCAAACGCCTGCAAAACACAACAGTTAAACACAAAAATAAAAAAGGAAAACAAAATAAGACTTACCTTAAAATCAGGACGCCTAATTCCACTGGAAGGTCGGCGATGTCGAAACTCCTCTCGTAGACTGCTCTCGGAAACACCTCGAAGATCATCTTGGTTTAGCTTGATGTCACTAGACTGATTTCGAAAGTGAAAAGGGGCTGCTTTTATACCCCTCGAAAAGTCGATGGTGCGTTACGTTATGGTCTGATGAACCGTAACGGTTACGGCTCGCTGAACCGGAACCGTAATGCTTGAGAGATTTCAAACTCCTATTGGTTCTTTTGATTAAGGGTGGGACGAGTTATCAACACTGATCCGCCCCCTGTCATTTTTTTCTGGACATAGTCCGCCGCCAGATCTGTTCCTTATGGTCATAGGCCTCTTCTCAAAGCTTCTCCCATTTTGGAAAAATCGACTTTTAAAATATTCTTTTAGTTACACTGATTGTAATAACTAAAGAACGGATTTAGTTGTATTTTTAGGTCATGAGTCAAAACGCGTACGGCCGACCAAGAATATGACTCATAACAATTCGTGCTTTAGTAATAACGAATTGTTTAACCTTGAATCAACCCTGTAGATTTAACTTCCGCAATGAATTCTCAAAACTTAGATGATTCTGAATATGAATGAAGTCTTTCTGAATTTGATTTAATTTGTCGCTGGTTGCTTTGACTTTTTTGTTGGTATTTTATTTGGTCCTCTTGACCCCATTGAAATTTCTGTAGCAATCCACAAAAAAACGTCAATCCAAGTGTAGTAACGTCCACTTATTACGAAACCAGTTAAAACGAACTTTCGATTATAACGAACTAATTTGAAAAGTACGAACTAAAGCATGGTGACCATGATAACCCATCACCTATAACGAACTTCGCTTATAATAAACCTGTTTTGGCAGTCCCTTTGCTTCGTAATAAACAGATATGATTGTATTGTATTCAGTTCTGTTGCATCCAGTTATTATTAACTGTCTCGCTAATGATAGTTGATTGTTTTTAACTTAAGTCCTTGCTGACCAATGACGACAGTGTTCATGAGCGTTTGCTGCTTAGTAAGTCATCCCAGACAAGGTTAGGTCAAGAATCGGTCACAGGATGTCAAGATCTAAACTATTGATATTATTAATGTTTCGCAATTGCAAGATAACTAGGACAAGTCGGTTTGATTGTAGTGGAGTACTCAAACTACTCTTCTGCTCGGTGTTGCCAACTGTATTTTTCCTTATTATTTTGCTATTGCGACTTCTTTCTGACGCGTGTCCAACAATCATTGCGGTCCTGGGTGGCTGTGGAGTCAAACATTTTTAACTAATCATCGTTTCAAATTGTAATAAGACTTTAAATACGTAGACAAGAATTTGTTTGATGTTAGACAGTCGATATTTGAGACGTCAATTCAACGGTGCAAAATAAAAAAAAATGAAAAATAAAAACCCAGTTCCTTTTTTTAATTTGAAGAGAGAGTCTTATGTTAATCAATTCTACTGTATACTGTAAAAATGTGACCAATTAAAATGGCTAGATCATTTTTAAAGTCAAAGATTCTTTGTTCAGTAGAGCATCTTTTATTTAAAATGTAATAAAACTTACAACCATAACTTAAATCGAATAGTCTTTCTATAACTATTTTCACATTATATAATTAATTATAATTATTTTCACATTAATTAATTTTGCACCTTAAATTCTACACTGCACCCTCTTGCCTTCGCATTCTCCCTTCATCGGTTTTCGGCCTGCACTCCTCTTGGGCTTGAAGGCTTCCTCCACAACACATTGTCGATACGGCTCGTACTTCAACCCATTCTTCACCTTCACGCTCTTCACTATGTTACGACCATATGCACTTGAAGGCCCCATCCTTGACACCATCACACCTTGATTTGGCTTGGTCAAAATCTCCACGTTGCGCTTCTTCCTTTCTTGGATCTCGGCCCTCAGTCGTCGACGAAGTATTTGGTCACCCAGGCAAATGCCCAACCACTTTCGGCTCACCTTCGCAGCATTGTACAGCGCTTCAGGTTCCAAACGCCTGCAAAACACAACAAAATCCACAGTTAAACACAAAAATAAAAAAGGAAAACAAAATAAGACTTACCTTAAAATCAGGACGCCCAATTCCACTGGAAGGTCGGCGATGTCGAAACTCCTCTCGTAGACTGCTCTCGGAAACACCTCGAAGATCATCTTGGTTTAGCTTGATGTCACTAGACTGATTTCGAAAGTGAAAAGGGGCTGCTTTTATACCCCTCGAAAAGTCGATGGTGCGTTACGTTACGGTCTGATGAACCGTAACGGTTACGGCTCGCTGAACTGGTACCTAACGGTTGAGAGAGCATAACTACCATTGGCGATTTTGACTAAGAGTGATTGAGTCATCAACCCTGGTAAGCCAATGCTAAATGATTCGCCCCCTCCTCCTCTATTTTGGGTATAGTTCGCCTCCAGGTCTCATACTTTTGGATGTTGGTTTCTTCTACGGTTCTTCGTGTCTTCTCCCATTTTGAAAAATTGATTGCTATTAATTACAAACTTGTCCTCATTGGTGCATTTTTATTCCTCCAGAATTCCCATGAGCCGTTTTTATCTGGCGTTTCTTTGCTGTACTGCTCCATTGAATCACCTTCTAGATTCTCCTATTAGCTTTTCTTGGCTAAAGTAAGGTGTCCACCTTCTCCCCATATCTCTTTTTAGTTCTTCACTATCCTCGACAATGAAAACAAATAACATTCACACAGTTTCTTTGAAAACAGTTACTGGATTTTGTTACATATTTCTTTAATTGCATCGTCTAGAACAAAGTCATATATGAAGGAGCTCAAAACACCCCCTTGCCGTAGATTATTCGTTCGTGGTAAAGTTTACTGCTGAGATTTCTCTGTATTAAATTTTACTTTGCCAAGTGCTCAAGTCCTTTTTTAGATCCGAGGAAAACTAGACATATTTATGGAGTTTTTCCTCGTTTGTTGTAATTTCTCAATTAGAAAGAAATGTGGTTCTATGTGTGGCTTCTTCTTTGAAATCGCAAAAAGGCCAATTATTGAAATATGTTTGACAGACTTTAAAATCTGTGTTGAATAGTACGGGACGATGTCAAAATAATTTCAAAATCTCTGTTGCCTTTTTCGTTTATAATTTGGTACTCATTTCCGAGAGAGGTTGTGATGTGTCTTTTTATTTTTTATTTCTTCACATTATTCTTATAATTTGGTCATCTCTCTGACAGTTTAACCGTGTCAACTGTAACTTGCTAATGTTCTAATGCAGAGTTTTAAATAAAAGTCGATAATAAATAAACTGGTGGAAAGCGAAATTTTCTAAAAGAAATATACGTATACAAATTTCAAAGGAAAATTAAAAAAATTCTGCCACAAATAAACTTTCTTAACTATTGTCATACCGTGTAGGAGATTCCCTGTGATTCTCGAACGTTCGATGCTCGCTCCAGATTGTAGAGGAATTGTACAAGAAAATTCAAATGTCAGAAATCAGTGTTTAAAACACTAAAAATAAAACACACATTAAACAGCGTACTCTCAAAGTAGTTTCGATGTATTAATCTACAAAGCTCGCGAATAAATTAAAATACGCTAGTGCAGTGTTCGGAAACGTTAGTTTGACGTATGCAAAATCGTAAGGAATTTGGTTGTAAATAAATAATTTAGAACTTGCTTTTAAAATAACAAATATAATTTGGCCTTCAATTGATTTTAACTGTGAACTCATACATCAGAATTTAGCAATAGACAAAAAGTAAATAAGTGTGAACGTACACCTTTTAAGATGACATGACATTCTTTGAGGTGAATCGCCTGCTATAGAATCCATTTGTTACACCTACCTTCCAACCAGTAATTTACTAAATTGCATCTTCGTGCTGCCCCCAGGTATAACATGCTTTAATTTATTTTAAATTACACACATCCAATCCAGAACTACATCTGCAACGTTTCGGATTTGCAGGTGGCACTCGTTCCTAACAAAACAATTTATTAATAATTCACGACCCGTACGTTTTTATTCTTATAAGCCAAGAGGGTGAGACTTTGTATTTGTCTCGTGTCCTATTTTTACTCGCCTGTCATCACTAAAAGACGAATTAGAGAGATAATTAAAAGTAATTTTTCAAGTGGACTGGCGTCAATTATTTTTAGGAGTTCGCCACTTTTTAATTGACTTGCTTAATTTAGACTCATTAAGTTGGTCTTACTTGAATTTTTTTGAGTGTCGCAGCTGTCTCTTTTACTTACGTCTTTTTTCTTGTTAGGTGTAATGTTAACAATTGGGCGATCCAACTACATGAGATTCAACCACCCAACCGAAGCAAAATTAATGAAGGCGGTCCTTCCAAACTCAAGAATCTCAATGGCACCCATCAGCTTCGAAATAGACAATAATTTCAACCCCCCGAAGTTCATCAAGAAGCCCCCGGTGGTCCCCAGGAAAAGCCCTAGGGAATCGTTTTCCGACGAGGAACCACCGCCCTCCAGCATCATGATGAAGGTCTCCAAATTCGAGTACTTGGCCGCACAGAATTTTAAAAAATCCATCTCGCCCAAGGTTTTCTCCGCCAACTTAGTCACCGTCAACACCCCGGCTAAAGACGTTCTGGGAAAGGCGCCCCCCGACTTGAACACCTTCGCCAAAAACCTACCACAATCAGCATTGAATTACTCTGAGTTAAATCAAGCCGAGAAGCAAAAAATCAAAACCCCGGATCGCCAGATCTTCGGGAGGAAATCGCCCAATTACGTCAACGTCACCCTCAACGAGACCAAGACCATCAACAACAGGGTCATAATCTACGAAAACGGGTGCGTGCCTAAAAACCAGAAGTTCGGCGATCAACAACAGCACAGCAACGACCTGAACAATGTCAACAATAAAATTCAGATTCAGCAACACATCAGCAAGACCGTCAACGTCAGCAGGACCACGACGCCCTCTCCGAATTTCAATCGAAACCCACCCCCGTATAACAGGAGCATTACGTCGAGCCCCGTGTCTAATAAAAGTGTGCAGTTAAATCAGAGTTTCGGGGAAAGCGAGTGCGATATTACTAAGTCCGGGCCTGTCGGTGTTTCCGGTAGTTTGGAGGATGTTGCACAGAGGAAGAACGAGGCAGAGTTACGAAGAAATCAAGTAAGATTTTTTCTATAGTGCCATTATACAGGGTGTAATTGAAAAAAAAAAAAGATTGCTGAGCTGATTTTAAATTAAAAAATTCCTATGAACACGTGGCCTAAATTTCTTCGTTTTCGATGTACAGGGTGATAAAGTTTAATTTTCGTTTTTTTTTAATTTACTTCATCTTTTGCAATAATTGTATGAAATTTCCTACAAAACAGCTTTAATAGATATGTATGAAAAAATACTGCTGAACTCAATAAAAAATCCCTGGACTTTTTTAGCACAGTTCGAAATAAATCACCCTGTATATTGGAAACGAAACATTTAAGGCTATATGTTTTTTAGTTAAAATCAGCCTATGAATCGTCCTTTAAAATTGCTTGCAATCACTGGGTTACACTCTGTATAAACGCATTACTCTCTTGAAGTCCTATAATAAGAGAAGCTAAAATAAGTTTCCCTTTTGATTTCTGATTAATTATAAAGTTAGAAGTTAAAGAGAGAGCTTGATTAAGTTTATTTATTAAGTAGAGCAATTTATCTATACATATCGACTGTTTTGTTTAAACTTGAAAAAGGTGGTGAGTGAGAGAAATAGCTGTATTATAAAATAAATGCGTCAACATGTCACATTTGTTTCGTTGTACTCTCCGAGCACATAATCTGGTTTAAAGTTTAAAACAAATGCTCGTACGTTTCCAACTCAAAATGAAACATATGGTATATATCTATCATTAAATATTTTTAATTTTTATAAAGTTCTCTTGAAAACATTTCAATGAATACTTTTTTTAATAAAGAGGCAAAATGGTAATCTATATACAGGATGTTTTACAACTTGTGTTTGACGTTTTAAGAACAAGTTTTGGGTATAGTTTCCAATAACAATGACAGTTGTTAAGTTGCAACAACTAACAAGAAATTAATGCTGCTACTTTTTTTTTAGTCAGTCTAAGCTTGAAGTTCCCAGATTTAATTGACATTTAATGTATTTGAAAGGACTTGAAAGCAAACTGTCAAATTCTGAAAATGACAAGTGTTTTGAAACTTTGACACATAAATGTTAATCAAATATAAGAATCCTTACCTGGACTACTCTGGACGTTTGCTCTGTTTTAGTGCAATTCTAAATTTTGGGGCCATTTTAATGTTCAGTTTATAGGAGGTGTAATCAAAAAGTATGGAAATTGGGTTTATTTAAATTTATTAAAAGAAAACTGCGAATAATTAAATTAATCGCCTTCAAAGTGGTTTTCTTCCGAAGTTACATCCAGCGATGTTTCCACCGCTCAAAGCCAGTGTTGCCAACTCTCACGCGTACACGTTGATTAAGAAAAAACCCTAAATTGGTATTGTATACTTTAGGAATCAATCTCAGAACCAGGATTGTGCGGATTTTTTTTATTTTTGATTTTTGTTTTTTATTTGTTTTTTTTCCAATAATTTTCCTTTTTCTTTTAGTTTTTCATTTGCGTTGAATCTTCCACTTGATTTTTTATTTTCTCCTTGTTATAATACCGAGCGATTTTTTAATTTTTTTTATCAGCCCTTGCCATGGAATTTGGACGGCATGTCTTAGCTTTACCGTAAAACAGCATCAAGGTGTGCAGTGACGTACTTTTCACTTAAGCTAAGACATGCCGTCCAAATTCCATGGCAAGAAATGTTAAAAAATTTTAAAAATCACTCAATAAAAACAATTGACATGCATTAGTGTTAGAAATTGAAAGACTTGTTTTTCTTGTTTCATTTAATGTTTATTTCCTCTTTGTTTCTTTTCAATTGCTTGCAGTTTGCCTTTTGTGCTCGTTTTTTACTTTCGTATTTCATTTGTTTTATTTTCTGTTTTAAGTTTTGTTTTTCAATTTTAATTTCATTTTTTGTTTTTGAGGAGGTGATCGTCATTTGTTTAACTTTTTACGTTTTTTTTTTTTGTTTTCGTCTTTCGTTCTTTTTTTGCTTTTTATCATCGCCTTCATATTTTTTATGATAATTAAACAAATTAATTTCATTAATATTTTAACGCAGTGGCGTACCCACGGGGGGGGGTCTGAGGGGACTGAAACTCCCCCCAAAGTCAGCTATGTATAAAGTATTAAAATTTAATATCAATTCAGTTTTTCAAAGAAAGTAAAGCCTTGAATAACACCCAAGATGCAAATCATTATTGCAATACCACAACTTATAAATAATTAATTGTCAATACTTGGTGCATGGCATTCTAACCTACAAAAATCTCAAAATGAAAAATATACTAAAAAGGCCTGCCAACTGTTTCAGTTTTTTTTTTGACTCGCAACGTACGGTAGAGTTGACGTTTACGAAGTGTCATTAGTAGTTCTGACAGACGTTTAATATAAATGTTATTTATTTATTTTGACAGAAATATAACCTCAATAAAAGCCTGATTTACCAAATTTGTCTAAGTACACACGACAGTTAATGAAAATTAATTAATTTAGTTGGTCAATGGAAACTGGCCCGCCACTGCCCGTTGTGCAGATTGTGCAACGCACAAGGGCGCCTAGTCAGAGGGGCGCCAAATTGTCTGTAATTATTTAAATAAAAATTAACTTCGAGATTAAAACATAACAAAAATAATTATTCAAAAGCACCTTGCTTTTGCAACTTTATTTCCGTAAAATTAATTTTTATCAAGGTGCTATAAATGAAACAATATATACAAGGTGACTGACAATTGTTTCGCTACAAATGAGAAGCGACATCCCAGAGTATGGGAAAAATGTTTTTAAAAAGTCTACATGCACTTCTGCGCATTAAAATATTAAGCGCAATAATTATTTTATAGTTTATATAATTCAAAATAATATTTCTACCAACTAGTAAGACAAGGTTGCGTTAGGTATAATATTTAGAGCACTTTTAAGGTTTTCATTTGATTCTGCCTCATATTTTATTCTGAGAAATTTATATTTTTTTCGTCCGCATTATATTTCAATATTTTTAATTTTATTGCACAGAAGTGTGCTTTAGTCTTCGAGAAATAATTAATCCCAAAATCATACCTATGTCTCTGGCTAAGAAAGAACAGCAGATATACAACATAAATACAATCATATAAGTGTTTTATAGTTTTTTTTTTAAGATTGTTACGGTGTTGGACGTTAACTTGACCTTTAAACAGAATTGACGCGATCAACTGAAATACGAGCTCCAAAATATTTGCCAAGTTGTTGACGAATGCATGCGAATCACCTGAAGTAAATAATTCCGTACAAATAATATAAAATAAGAATAACAAAGGCCCCACTTTGAACTTCTGCTCCGACAGGTAAACAAATAAAGCACTACAACACGAAATAATGCAAATCTCCGTGTTAATAATTGCTAGTATTTTTCTTTAATTTTAATTTATATTATATTGCAAATAAATTTAATTGATTGTAGAATTTTCCAAACATTTTTCCCGTAATCTATGGCATTCATTCTGTTGTGCGCTTTTTTTGTTTGGCGAAACAATTGTCAGTCACCCTGTGTTAAGGGAATACTGTTAACTGACAACAGTCAGCCAAAGAAGACAGTCAGCTTGCCAGCTGTCAAGTGATCAAATAAGGTCAATACGACAGGAAACTGCGGATTTTAAAATTACATCCTCCCCCCTTTTAACGAAATTTATAGTATTTTATCTGTTTTTAGCCATTTTTTAAGTAAAATATTCAAACTTTTTATGGAACATTATTGCAGAGTTCTTGTGAAATACTATTGGCAGCACTGTTGGAGGAAGTATTTAATAAGCCAACCCAATAGTCAATTGATAAATTCCTCGTTTTTATTAAATCGTATAAAACGTAACTTGTTACACATTCTCATATTTTTTTTGTACGTGGAGTGTTCACTTTATAAAATCTCAAATTATCTACAGCCATTTTAATGAAAATAGATCAGTGGTGTTTGGCCAGCTGTATAGTCAAAATTGATAGAACTATTACTTGCTGTAGTTAAGTAGGCAACCAACCATACCTCCTTGCATGTAACATAACGTCCATCTTCCTGCATTGCACATACTTTATAATTTTGCCTCTTTTTTGTGCATTTACACAGCATTTAAAAATTCTAAAGTCATGCTATTTTAGTCCTTGAATTACGTAAATAACAGTAATCTGCTTATGTTATTAGAAAACCATTTGTTTAATAATAATCTTTGCCTGTGCCACCTACCGATAAATTAACAATTTAATAAGATTTAAACCGCATAAGGACATGGATTATAAAATTACAAATTTTGTACAAAAGTTACCGCCTTTAAAACCAATTTCTAACACATAAACATAACAAAGCAACTCACATTCAAAACCACAACAAACTGATAAGCAAAACAGTGATTTAATCGTTCAGTTTGATTCACAATGAAACTATTTTTAGAACAACACTACATATAATAAAATTCTATCTCAGTAACACACCAATCAAGCCAACTGAATCATGTTTCCAAACAAACCTAACGTTTTGCTGCCTTGAGATAAGACTTATCTCTGCCTGCCAATATTTACCGTCACGTGTGACCTATCTTTTACACTTCGTAGCAAAGAAGAACTTAATTAATTACGCCGTATTTCAGGCGCAAATCGACAGGATCAAGGAGCAGGAACTGGAGAAGGCCGAGCAGGCTCGGCTCGAGGAAATCTTGAACATGTGTGCGGAATACGAGAAGCAAGTGCAGTGCGAGAAGAGCAACAAGCCGATCACCCCGAACAGGTTCGGTAGTTCGAAGGCCCCAATTTAATCTCAACGTTAATTTCTTTTTTTAGAATTAAAACTAACGGTTCACTCCCGAGGGATAAGCGGCAATGCATTTCGCCGAGTATGATGACCACCCCATCTCCATCACCGCACTACCCCAAGGACAATCACGTTTTCCATTTCGAAACTGAATATGTAGCCAAGCAGAATAATGCCGCTTATGAAAATGTGACACTGAATCACTTAAATTATGAAAACGTGGAGCTCAAAGTGCAAGATGGCTTGACGGTCGCTTCGTCCGATTTGAGGCCGACCATGTGTGGAAGCCCTTATGAAAATATCAGTGCCCCTCACTTTCAACAGTCGCCAAGGACGAGGATTAAAACGTTTGTTGGAAATAAAGACAGGTAGGACTGTAGCTTTTTTTTTGCTGTATGCATAGAGAAAAGGTAAAAACAGAACTGGCGTGCGGGTCTTAACGAGTGCAAGTGAAATCTACTGCGATTTTCCAGATGTATATCTACAGAGATGGATATAAAACTGGCGTTGTTAAAACTCGCCTTGGAAAGGGAAAAGCAGTCACAACATCGCTAGTATATCCATCTCTGTTGTACATCTAGAGAATCGTAGTGCATTTTACTCGCACTCGTTAAGAGTCGCGCACCCAGTTCTGCTTTTACCTTTTCTGTATCTGTATGGTAGCAACAAATCAAAGTTGTTGTCGTCTTTATTTGATTTATTCCAAGTTGAAATTTTTGTTTCAGTTCAACGAGAGACGCGACGGAAATCATCGAAAGCAAATTCGCAATCGTCAGTGCTGAGCAGCACCTCCTCATGAACAAGAAGCAGGAGTCCTACAACAAGGATTCGGACTCGTCGAGGAAACCCACCCCGACCAAGTTCATCTTGCCACTGGCGATGGACGTTGGCTTCGCGAGGAATTCGGAAAACTACGATAACTTCGTCGTGAATAATTACGGCAAGGCTCCGAATGGTGTCGAGGATAAGCTTGACTTGAAGATAACGACGAGAAGAAGCAAGCACGAAGCGGACAAAACGAGGATTGATAAGTTGAGGGCGGAAAAGAAGGAATACCTGAGCGCCATTGCGAAAATCAAACGGCAGATGGCAGAGACGGAGATACAAGGGGAAGAGCTGCATAGGGAGGTATGCTCTTTAAATATTAGCAAATTCAAGCTATTTAATTTAGTCAAACTAAAGTTATTTATTTAAATATGACTTAAAATAATCTACAAGACAGTTAGATCATAATTGCAATACATCGTCGTTACAAGAGTAATTTTTATAATAAGCAATTGATTACATCAAAAGTGAAACTTACAAACATAATTTAAATCTAACACTAGCTGATCTTATTGTTACAGAATTCCTTTACCAATGTATATGAAAGTTGGTTGCTATAAATATAATTTACGGATTATTATATGTTATAATAAATTCATAATATTATTGTCAACAATTTATAAGCACCACTTCGCATCATAAGTAAAACTTACTAGCTTAACTTAAATCAAACACTAACTGATTTTACATCAGACAAATCAAATACATTCTCATTAATTAATTTTGCACCTTAAATTCTACACTGCGCCCTCTTGCCTTCGCGTTCTCCCTTCATCGGTTTCCGGCCTGCACTCCTCTTGGGCTTCAAGGCTTCTTCCACAACACATCGTCGATACGGCTCGTACTTCAACCCACTCTTCACCTTGACGCTCTTCACTATGTTACGCCCATAAGTACTTGAAGGCCCCATCCTTGACACCATCACACCCTGATTTGGCTTGGTCAAAATCTCCACGTTGCGCTTCTTCCTTTCTTGGATCTCGGCCCTCAGTCGTCGACGAAGTATTTGGTCACCCAGGCAAATGCCCAACCACTTTCGGCTCACCTTCGCAGCATTGTACAGCGCTTCAGGTTCCAAACGCCTGCAAAACACAACAGTTAAACACAAAAATAAAAAAGAAAAACAAAAGAAGACTTACCTCAAAATCAGGACGCCCAATTCCACTGGAAGGTCGGCGATGTCGAAACTCCTCTCGTAGACTGCTCTCGGAAACACCTCGAAGATCATCTTGGTTTAGCTTGATGTCACTAGACTGATTTCGAGAGGGAAAAGGGGCTGCTTTTATACCCCTCAAAAAGTCAGTGATGCGTTACGTTACGGTCCGATGAACCGTAACGGTTACGGCTCGCTGAACTGGAACCGTAACGGTTGAGAGAGCATAACTACCATTGGCGATTTTGATTAAGAGTCGTTGAGTCATCAACCCTGGTCAGCCAATGCTAAATGATTCGCCCCCTCTTCCACTATTTTGTGTATAGTTCGCCACCAGGTCTCTTACTTTTGGATGTTGGTGTCTTCTCTGAAGTGGACCCGTAAAGGCTGAGAGGTTTCGGAAAAATAGCTCCTATTGACTATTGGTTAATTAGAGTAACGCCCTCTCGTCCACAGACCGCCTCCTTAAGAATCCACCACGAATTCCCAACTTTTCATGATTGCTTATTTTCATACTTTATGGCATCCAGGTTCTTGTTCATCTTCTTAGTTCTGTGAGTGTTATTACAATTGTTGAACCACGGCGATGATTTTCAAAATCGTGTAACATTTTATCAGTGGGCACATGAACAAATACAAGGAAACCTGAATTTCTTTCTTCAAGTGCTATTCTCTGACGAGTCGTCTTTTACAAACCACGGAACAATTAATCAACATAACATGCATCACTGGAGCGTTGAAAACCCATACTGGCTGCGCCAAGTTGCAGATCAACGTCCTTGGAATATCAACGTGTGGTGTGGAATAATTGGCAACAAACTCATCATTGAAGGCAATTTGAACGGTCAAAGGTATCAAGACATTCGGGAAAATGAACCGCCAGTATTACTTGAAGATCTAAGCTCGGATTTGCGACAGAACTTGTGGTTTCAACATGACGGTTGTCCAGCACATTATTCGGCATTAGCACGTGAAGTACTTGATCGTGATTTTAATGGTGGCTGGATCGGAAGAGTTGGTCCGATAAATTGGCCTGCTAGGTCACCAGATCTTACATCCGCCAGATTTCTTTTTGCGGGGTTACCTGAAAGATAAAGTGTGCCAACAACTCGCGAAAACATGATTGAGCGAATTAGAAATGTTTGCGCCGAATTCCAACCAGATATACGTACGTTTGAATTGTGTACTATGTTTTAAAATGCGAATTAATAAATGCATTGAAGTTGAAGCACTCACTTTAATTGAAGGATGAGAGGCAAGGGGACTCTCAGAAATCAAAGCATCCAGAGTCGTGTGAGGCAAGGAGACTCACGTCAATCACGCACCCCGAATCGTGAGAGGCAAGGCGATTCACGTAGATCAAGCACCAGAAAGGGAACAGAAAACTATTACGTCCGGAATGGAAAGAATTCTTGGTATGTCGCAGACTGACATACTGAGAGCGATCACAAAGATAAGAAGCCATTGAAGGGTTCACTAACAACTATTGGATCTTCATAATACCGACCGTCAATTTCAATATTTATGTTATTATCTACCCCGACTTTACCAGAAAGACGTTAAGACATTACCTGCCATGAGGCTTTAGAAGGGTTATTTGAACCAAAGATAACTCCTTGATAAAAAAAGACTCTTTTAGATTTATTTACAAGAACGAGATGTTCGCGTTCAACAGATTTATGTGTACTTTTAAGAGCAGGATAATTGCACCTAAGAAGGTAAAGATCTCTTAGTTTCTGACTTGAGATTTTAACTTCCTTAGAAATCCATTTATTTGAAACAGCTTTATTCGTTTGTGTAGATTTAGGAAAATGTATATTAAGAAAATAAGTAAAAGCTGAAAGCAGCGTTTAAACTTTGGATACTGTAAAAACGTGACCATTTAAAATGGCAAGATCATTTTTAAAGTCAAAGATTCTATGTTCAGTAATGCATCTTTTATTTCAAATGTAATAAAACTTACAACCATAACTCTAATCGAATTGTATTTCTATAACTATTTTCACATTAATTAATTTTGCACCTTAAATTCTACACTGCGCCCTCTTGCCTTCACGTTCTCCCTTCATCGGTTTCCGGCCTGCACTACTCTTGGGCTTCAAGGCTTCTTCCACAACACATCGTCGATACGGCTCGTACTTCAACCCATTCTTCACCTTCACGCTCTTCACTATGTTACGACCATATGCACTTGAAAGCCCCATCCTTGACACCATCACACCTTGATTTGGCTTGGTCAAAATCTCCACGTTGCGCTTCTTCCTTTCTTGGATCTCGGCCCTCAGTCGTCGACGAAGTATTTGGTCACCCAGGCAAATGCCCAACCACTTTCGGCTCACCTTCGCAGCATTGTACAGCGCTTCAGGTTCCAAACGCCTGCAAAACACAACAAAATCCACAATTAAACACAAAAATAAAAAAGGAAAACAAAATAAGACTTACCTCAAAATCAGGACGCCCAATTCCACTGGAAGGTCGGCGATGTCGAAACTCCTCTCGTAGACTGCTCTCGGAAACACCTCGAAGATCATCTTGGTTTAGCTTGATGTCACTAGACTGATTTCGAAAGGGAAAAAGGGCTGCTTTTATACCCCTCAAAAAGTCAGTGATGCGTTACGTTACGGTCCTATGAACCGTAACGGTTACGGCTCGCTGAACTGGAACCGTAACGGTTGAGAGAGCATAACTACCATTGGCGATTTTGATTAAGAGTCGTTGAGTCATCAACCCTGGTCAGCCAATGCTAAATGATTCGCCCCCTCTTCCTCTATTTTGGGTATAGTTCGCCTCCAGGTCTCTTACTTTTGGATGTTGGTGTGTTCTCTGAACTGGACCCGTAAAGGCTGAGAGGTTTCGGAAAAATAGCTCCTATTGACTATTGGTTAATTAAGGTAACGCCCTCTCATTCATAGACCGCCTCCTTAAGAATCCACCACGAATTCCCAACTTTTCATGATTGCTTATTTACATAGTTTATGGCATCCAGGTTCTTGTTCATCTTCTTAGTTCTCTGAGTGTTATTACAATTGTTGAACCCTTCATTTTTCTTTTTAATTTTTTTTATGTCTAAGGGAATTTTAATAGACTCTTCCAAAGCCTTGACTTACAGGGAACATATCCTTCTGCTTCTTTTCTAATGTGATGGTTTTTGATCTGGCAAAGAGTTTACGAGGGTCGAGCTGAATTTATTGAAAATAAAAAACACGGTTCATGTTTTCTAGGATTTTATTTTAAATATGCTCCCTTCAGCAATGATGCACTGGACCATTCTTTGTTTCCACTGTTCAAAAGCTTCCAACCAATCATCAGAATACCTTCAAAATAAGTATGGACTGCGGCATCATTCCCTTTTTCTGACGAAAACCTTCTACCCCACAAATTCCTTTTAAGCCCAGAAAATAGTCAAAAGTCGCACATTGCTAAATCAGATGAATACGGCGGGTGTTCTATTACTTTTATATTTTTTTCAGCCAAAAACTGAAGAGTTAAAGTTGCCGTATGGGACGATGCATTATCATGGTGCAGCATAATTCCCTTGCCTGGAACTCTAGTGAACACTTCAGGCAAATATTTTTCAGTGTACCATTTAGCTGTAACTGTCTTTTGTCCATCTAGCTTAATTGCCTTTAATAGGCCCGTACTTCTGAAGAACACCGCATACATAACTTTTTCATAGCTCGCTGCTTCTTGGTCATTGTTGCAATTTCCTCATCTTCGTGAATCCATACACGACATGAAATGTAAGTTTCGTCACCTGTCATTATTTTAGAAAAATTTGGTGTCCGCCGTTATTAAAGGAATTTTAAGTTTCATGACAAATTCTTACACGCTCTGCTTTTTGGAAGTCAGAAAGGTGATGCGGCACAAAACGACTAATCACTTTTTTTAAACGCAGGTGATCGCGTATGGTTGTTCTAACAGTTGAGGATCCAATCTTGAGTTGATGCTCTGTTATTGCATAAGTGGCTTTATTTTCCTCTTCAATTAATTTTTTAACAGCAGCAATGTTTTTGTCGGTAATAGACGTAGAAGGACGCCCTGCTCCTATTTGGTGCTGAACAGAATTCCTCTCGCGTTCAAATTCCTTATACCATCGGTAAATTGTAGCCAAGGAAGGTGCTCGTTCACTAAAAGCCAACTCTAAACTCTTTTGCACCCATAAACGCTTAAACTTTTTTTTAAATCATAATAAATCATGATCCGCAAATGCTCTCTCATTAATTCCATTTTTTTACTTGTAATGTCACTTTAAAAAGTTGGTAACGAACGTAACTTCAACAACGAAACTTTAAACGACATAAATAACACTGTTTGTTTTGCTCTTCACGGCCTAATATGTTTTCTTATTCTTATTAAATTCAGCTTTACCCTCGTATACAGATAAGACGTAGTTTGAAAATTGATTTAAAGGATTAATAAACAATGGAAAAAGATTAGAGACTTTTCTGATGAGAATTTGTTGTGGTTGTAGATGGCGGTAGATTCAATGTTTTTTCGAAATTATTGTACTTTCAGACAAATCATGTATTCAAAAACTTCCACGTTTTGAGTTGGCTTTGGTTCAGTAAACGATGTCATAACCCCAAGGCCGATCTCCTTACTTTATTTAGCGCTTTAGTATAAGTAAAGTAAAGACATAGGTACTGTGTGTCTTGGTATCTCAAGAGTCATGGCCATTTCCAAACGTGGCAGCAAATGAACGCAATTTTTCGGTACATCTCAAAGCCCCCCGGATGACCTTCAACGGTGGCTCCTCAAGCCTCTATATCTTCAACCTTCTGGTCATTGACGATGACCTTGAAAGACTCTGCTCATTGACCACTTCTTAGACACCCTCTGGTCATTGTCGACAAGGCGACCTTGAAAGCCTCTGGTCATTGACCACTTCTTACACCCTCTGGTCATTGAGGACATGCACAAGAACCAACAGGGGTTACTTCTTCACCACTAAAACCACCCCTCAAATTGGGGATGACCTTCAACGGTGGTCACTTCGGATGGAATACTATATTCAAAAACAAAATTTTTAAAAAATTAAAAAGAATGTATTTCAGAATGACACTGATTGTTAAGAACAAGAAATATTCAAAGTCGATCCATCCATCGATTTTGTTAAAAAAGTAACTCCCCCAACTTTGCTCCTTTTCGTTTTTATTAGTGTATCCTTAATCCCTACCACAGAAATGATGCAAACTTCTTCATATTCCCGGTTGGTTATACCTTCCTTCGTGGCTTTAAAGTATTTCATTTTCAATAAAATCTTTGGTCACCGTCTACTTCCAAAATGGCAATAACTTTTCGTACGACCCTCGTATTCAGGTTTCTCTTTCGCACCTCGTCTGCTTCCGTAAAATTCACTTCAGAGTTGCCAACTTGAGAGATTTATCCCCTTTTTGGAGGTATTTCATTAAACATTGAAAATGATTACGTTAAGGCACTTTTGGAAGCTTTGGAATCATGTATTTCTTTAGAACGAAGCAATCAGAAATCGGATTATCGGTAAAACAGTTTCCGTCGTGTCTTTAGTGCACGCGTTCAATTCCCATGCAGTTTTCTACATTGTAACATTTGTTTCACATTGCCAGTGTTGCCCTTTTTCGTTTTTTAATGATTAGAAGGGTAAAAGTCACAAGTTTTTCAGGCGGAATGTTGTCATAGTTTGAGAAAGAAATTGATTTTGTTTCGTTTGATCGACGGCTATTTTTTGCTTTAGTTTACAAAGTGGTCAAAAAGAACTCTTTGAGTTGGCAATACAATTAGGAGCATTTTCTTATTCGGCTGTTGGCAACACTGCAACCGGATATATGTTTTGTTGGTTTATTTGACGTAACCTGAACAAGGACAGATTGTAGGTTATGTGATTGCATTTTAAGGGCGAGTTAAGTGAACGGTCAGACTGCACTAAATCGTCAAGATGGAGTTAGTCTGACCAGTATGACCGCAGTCTGAATTTGAAATGTCAAACGACGCTTGTGAAGTGACGACTATCAGTGTCAAACGTCAACAACCGGAAGTTACTCCAGTTGTACCATTTAAAACTAAAATTCAGCACTGCCAACTCAAACAGTCTATCTTGACCACTTTGTATAATTTAGTGTTCGCTTCAGTTTTCCTGCATTTTCGCAATGTAGAAGGGATTTTCATCTATAAAGAGAAATTTTCCAGTTTCACAGATTGCCAACATTGATTCACTAACAGTCATTTCTGAACGCTCACAAAAGAGAGACGTGCGGGAAATTTAACAGCGCCATCTGTTGAAACACGCCGAAAGTTTTTCCTTCGTTTGTTTTAATTTATGAATCTACTGAATTGTGCTTTGTTACGTCTATGGTTTTTTATTTTTTATTTTTATAGGGTTTTTAAAATTTTCTTCGGTTGTTTTCTTTTTGATGTCACCCTTGCGTTATTGTTTTTTTTTTTAATTTTGGTCGTTATGGATTTTTACTACTCTTGAAGGGAGTGTTGCCAAACATCCGGAAAATTCCCAAAAATATGCAGGAAATTAGTTAAAGGCAGCGTTGCCGTACTTCCGGGAAATTCTCTTTTCGGTGGGAATTTCGAGATATGTGGGAAATTATTTCTAAGTTGAAGGAAAAATCAGACTTAGGTTTGAATAGTTGAAGTGGGAAATTGACCATAAAAAACGGAAAATTTGATGAACGGTGGTTGGAAATTTTTGGCAACACTACCTGAGAGATTTCTGCTTTTTACGCGTTGGTCACACTGCAGCCGGATAAAGGAAAATGACTTTAGGCTCTTGTTTTCATCGATTTTTTATTAATAACTTTCTGATTTTACGACTTTCAGTTGTTTCCTTCGTTCCTTCAGTTGTTTCCTTTAGTTTAATAGCGTTTTGTTTTTTTTTATTTGAGAATCACTTTTTTCATCAATCTAACTTGTACTATGTATTTTTTAGGTGTTTCCCCTAAACCGCAAAAGTAATCGCAATTCTCTACATTCTTTTTTGCAGTTAGAAATGGAACGCGCCTTAATATCAGGCGAATTCAAGTGCAAACAAACCGAAGTAGAGAAATACCAAACGCGCAAGGAGAAGCTTTCGAAGAGGGCGCTCAAAATAGACGAGAAAATGAAGGACTGCCAAGCCAGACAGGACGAGGACCAGAGGCGCTGCAAAGAAAAACTGCAGATCGCCCAGGAAAACATGTCGAGGGTAGAGCGCAAGCTGTCAGAGGTCCCCAAGAACAGCCCCGAACACAGCGAGGCGTTCGAGGAGTACCTCTCAGCGCAAGAAACCCTAGACAACGAACGCAAGGCCTTCGAAGACCTAGAGTTCCACCACTTAGAAGAGGAGGCCGATTGGTTGGCGAGCCGTGAGGAACTCCAAAGGGAAATTCTGGACCTCTCGCAGAGAATCGAAGATTTGCAGACGCAGATCTCGGAGTTAGACCAACAACAATCGGTGACGCTTAAGAACAACGCTGATGAATACAGGAAAATCGAGCAGCAGCGGATTGAGTATTCCAAGAAAATCGAAGAGATCAGGGGGAAACTGAAGGTACTCGACAATGAGCTACTGAATTATTCCAACCAGGAATCCGAGCCAGAAGTTTCCAGCGATAGCGACAGCGAAAAGCACAACGTGAGCAGCTCGTTTAACATGAGCATGTCAGTGTTTGAAAACAGCTCACCGAAATTAATGGAGGAGGACATCCTTAACATGTCGCAGTCGTTTAATGAGAAGATGCTGCAGGAGAAGTCGATTTTGGATGATGGGATGGGTAGATATTTTTTTTTTGGCGTCGTTTGCTGTATAATTGCTTTTGGTTTGTGTTCTAGAGAAAAGATATCCAAGTCAAGATGACATCGATAGGATAAGCAAAGTGACGTCCAGTGCGCCCATGAACATCGATGATGGACGTGGGTCTTTGGGCAAGAAGACGATTGAATCTCTGAAAGAAATTGAAAGGAATCGACAGTTACACTTAGTACAACAAGGTTGGTGATGTTTAAAATTAAAAATTTTCTTACTCCATCTTGTGTCCCAAATTCGGATACTTCGGAGCGTTTTCCTAGCTACGCAATGAATGGGCACTTTTCATTGGTCTTCGTCGTATTGCGTAACCATGGCAACGCTGCGAAATATCCGAAGTATGATAATAGTACAGGGACATCAAAAATTATGTTACATTGATAACAATGCAGTACTTTGTGTTAAATCGTGTAGGATGTAATTCCTGCGACTTACAAATTTACATCAACATCTAACAATGAACATCAATGACAATTACACGCCAGTTTGAAACAGCAACCTCGCTTTCTCAGTGTCGTTACTCAAAGAAAACAAAACCTGAATCAAATTGGTCACGTGGGTTCAAATCATTAGTGATGTCTTTGTAGCTATATTATTATAAGTGATGTGAGAGAATTCCAAACTCTGCATCGCCCTGTATTCAATAATAATACTTTACGGGCTTTTTTTCTATTATTTCAGGGTCTCAAGTGATAGAAAATGAAAGGCGGAGAGTTTTGGCGTTGAAGCAGCGCGTGCAACACGAAGTGAGGACCAAATGGGCGCAGAGATCTCAGGATTGTTCCTCGCTGAATTCAACAGGCTCAGAAGACACACAGAACAGGTTTGAATCTAGCCTCATTTATCGTTAAAATAAAATAAAATAATTGAACAGATCTCGAATGAAAACTGAATCTGCTTCACCACATTAGAAACGTAAAGCAAGCGGCTTTCGAACGTTTCTCAAAATTACAACGTTTTTAATAAGCGCAAAACGTTTTTAATGAATTACATTCGCTTTTTGTTTTCGATTTAATTATTTACATATTTATGTGTGTGTCATCCTTATATAGGGTCATCCGACAAAATAGAGCAAGTGAGAGAATCGATGTCACAAATTACGGGGAAAATGTTTAAAGAATTATAATTATAATAAGCCAAAATTTTTTTAAGGTACAGAGTTCTGATGAGGCCCAATAAGGCCGAAATACATGTATAAACTCTTTCCTAACACTTTCTATACATAATTTTAGTTAATTTAATAATTAGTACATAGCGAACCAAAAAGAAGTAGTACTTTTTAGTGTCCTTTCAATTTTGTAGGATATGCAGTTTAGAATGACCAATCACCAAGCATTAACAATAGAATTTGCCTAAATCTGAACAATATTAACGAAATATTACAGAATGAGCCTGACTATTATTAAAAGGGTGCGATTTTCGAACTGTACTTAATTAAAAACTAAGACAAGCAATGTTTTGAAAAATACTTTAAAAAATAATTTCCAAGCAACCTGTATACACGCATAAAATTTTGGCAGCGCCATCTATTATTTTTTCTGATAATCATTTTCTAAGCCCCAAATTTAAATTAGACCGAATTCGTAGTTGCGAAGTATGCACGTAATTTCAAAAGACGATATTAAATTGGTAACTATCGAATTCTAGTATTTTTTCTTTCCATCACTTTTCCAAGCAAAGAGAAACTAAATGAAACAATTTTTAAAAGACAAGCGAATAAAAACAAAAGCAAAAGACGATTTATTTAAAACCAAAGAAGATTTATCTAAAACAAAATTCGCTTTTGTTAGTCTTTTTCTATTTTACTTTTAGAAATGTCGATCGAATTCTAAACGAATTATTTTTTTTTTGTTTTTTCATACTTTTTTCTTCAGCGTGATTGTGTTTTGTTTTTCTTTTGTATTTTGTCTATATTTTTTATATCTTCAGCACAGTTCAAGTTATTTACTTTTGTTTTCTTTTTATAATAGCAGTCGAATTGTAATTTTTTTTTCTTCACTTTCTTTTCCAGAACTAGATATAACTAATTATTAAGTAATTAGAAAAAGAAAACAAAAGCTAACAACAAATTATGCCCAAAGTATTAAAAAAAAAATGAAAGATACTGTGAAAAGATACAGAAAAAACAAAACAAAACACGATCGCGCCGAAGCAAAAAGCGTGAAAAACAAAAAAAAAACGCAATCCCTTTAGAATTCGACTTATATTTATAAAAGTTAAGTAGAAAGAGACTAACAAAAGCGTATTTTGCTTTCTAGATAAATCTTTTGTTTTTCCTATTCGCGCGTATTTTAAAAATTATTTCACTTACAATTAGTTTCTCTTCGATTTCTCAATCAGAGACGTAGCTATCGAATTCTGAACGAATGCATTTTTTGTTGCAAGAACGATCGGCTTTTATTTTGTCATTCCACAATCATATTCATTCGATCAATTAAGAGATGTAACTGTCGAATTCTACATGAATGCATTTTTTGTTGGATGTGTTGTTCGTTCGTTATTTTTTTCTAATCGACGATTGCTATTTATTTCTTTTCATTAAAATCGTTCTTTTGTTTTCTTTTTTAATATCAATTGCCAATTATTATAATCAATGTAGACTCAATAATCGATTTTCTTCTGTTTTCGTTCTTTATTTTTCTCCTTATTTTCCTCGACGATCGTCATTTGTTTTTTGTTATTGTAAGTCAATCTTGTTTTCCATTGTCACTTGTTTCCGATCACTGTAAACAATTCTTCAATTTTTTTTTTACGTTGCCCCCTAATTTTTCGTTGCCGATTGTCAATTGTTTCTAATCACAGTAGACTCAATCGATTTTCTTTTGTTTTCCCTCACACCTCGATTTTTCGTTCGTTATCTTTTTTTCTTGGGCGATTGCCATTTATTTTTGTTCATTATAAATTATTCTTTTGTTTTTTTTTATATCAATCGCCAACTATTTCTAATCACTATAGACTCGATCGACTTTCTCCTGTTATCGATCTTTATTTTTTTTTCTTCTCTTCCTGGACGATTGTCATTTGTTCTTCGTCATTGTAAACCAATCTTTTCTTCTATTCTCACTTATTTCTGATCATTGTAAACTCGATTGTCAATTGTTTCTAATTATACTGAAGCCAATCGATTTTCTTTTGTTTTGCTTCTTCTAGTTCTTCATTTTTTCCTTTCTCTTTGGACGATCGTCATTTATTTTCCTTCACTGTAAATTATTCTTTCATTTTTTTTAAATGTCGATCGTCGTTTGTTCCTAATCACTCGCTCCTGTTTGTGGACGATCGTCATTTATTTCTCTTCAGTGCAGATTGTTATTTTGTTTTTCGTTATTCCATTTCCCAATTGATGATTTTGTCTTTCCATCAATTTCCCAATTAATGGAAAGACAAAATAAAAATCGATCGTTCTTGCATTCGACAATCGAACTTTTATAAATATCAATCGAATTCTAAAGCAATTGCGTTTTTCTTTTATTTTTCACGTTTTTTTTTCTTCTTCGGCGCGGTCGTGTTTTGTTTTGTTTTGTCTTTTTTTTGTATCTTTTCAGTACCTTTCATTTCTTTGTACTTTGAGCACAATTGTTGTTTGGTTTTGTTTTCATTTTCTAATAGTAATCGAATTTTAAATTTAGCTTCTTCACTTTCTTCTTCAAAACATTTATTTTTTTGATTTTTTTTACACTTTTTGTTTTGTTGTCTGTTTTTAAAATTTTTGTATACTTTGAGCACCGTATAAAATATTTAGTTTTTAAATTTTATCAGCGACATCTATTATTTTTTCTGATTAATATTTTTCTTTCTAAACGCCAAATTTAAATCGGACCGAATTCATAATAACGAAGTAATTTCGAGGGACAACATTAATAAATTGGTGGACTTTATGTAAAGCAATTTAGTCATGTTTTTTCTGTTGTTTAGAAATCAAAACAGCGTCCTTGAGAATCTCTAAAAGAATAAAATTTCATCAGCGCCATCTGATGCTTTTTCTATAAATGCATTCTAAGCTAAAAATTTAAATTTACTTGAAACTCGATATCCATATTCTACAAGCAAAGCTCAATTTACGATTTTATCGGTGTTTAGTTGACAACTGTACATGCATAAGGGGTGGGCAAGGCAAAATAAAGTTCATGTCATAATTTGATTCATGTATGTACATCAATTTTGACATCTAACTAATCTAACCTATAAATTTAAATAAAGTTCGTGTCGTAGCTTGATTGACAGACGTTCAAAGAGCTACCATTACATCATTTTTGACATCTAACGGATCTAACCTACAAATTTAAAGCTGATAAAGTATAAAGTGATTAGGTGTAGTTAATAGTTAGTTATATGTAGTCATGATTTTTAATAAATAAATTTGTTCCAAGGATGAAAATACATAATGTTTTAGTTTTCAAAAACAACAAATGAAAAATTTGACTGCTAACACATGAATCATTAGTTTCGTTTTGCTTTCGTATTTTATTTTATTTTTCGTTAATAGCAGAGAGGGAGGTCGATTCAAAGAGGAAACTTTCGATTTAATTTTGTTGTTGTTTGTCCTTTTATTACTCTGGATAATATTTATTTATTGTTTATCCTGAAGAAGCTTTTAACCTACAGCGACGTTTCGATTGATTTAATTATTAATAATTATATATTTTGCGATATATATATTTTTCTTAAATAAATTAGATGTCGCAAGCATCCCTCTTAATACATTTTACGTGTTGGCGGCATACAACAAACGTGTGGGTGGGAGGGGGGAGGTCTTTAGCATACCACGAATTGGTAATTTTTTTTCGATTCTTTTCGATGAATTGCATAAGCGGTTTTATTTAGCTGAATAAATCACTGCAACACTTGTTACCTAGATAAATAAATAAAATGAGATACGGCAATGCTGGCCTTGAATAGTTGCAGATATAATTCGTGATTTTTGAGCGTGCCTAAAACCTAGGGTGTATGTGGGTATCAGTTACACACGTATCTAATCTTATTTATTGTGATTATTTTAATCTCGCCTTTGCTCATCTAAAATCATTTCGCCGGTAGAACATTCCACACTTGTGAAATGTGGCTTGTGCGTGGTTTTCCAATTTTGCAGCAAACATGAGCGGTTTGAACTGCCTGAAAAACATCCCATGGTGAGTCACATTAGACAAATACAAAAAAAAACCTTAACTATCTCGACTACTCTACAGTCGTGTACAATCAGAATATCTCCCCAATAGAAACTTAAATTGCGACCTAATCACTTGACCGCCTACTTATTTTGATGGCAAGATTGGGGGTGACATTACTTTTAATTCAGACTGTACATTACACAATGTAATCAACGTTATTATATATTCACTTGAGTTTTCTGTAGACTTATTGTCTGGAATGTATTTTATCACGTGCTTTATTCAGGGTTTCTTTTGATATTAATAAATTCTAGCTAAGTTAGAACATGATTTAGATTTTATTGTTGTAGAATTCTTGTGGCGTTCAAATAAAACTTATAATTTATTATGTTCTCGGTTTAGTAAATTTCTTTTAAGTGCGTGTTCGAATGTAATTTTATTTATATTTTGAGCATTGAAGTCCGAGACTCTTATTTTCGGCAGCAATCATCTTTCTTAATGTGCGACAATAAACACCGCCGAAAATCTTGGAACGAAACGCGCGGCTTGTTTCCAATCCAAAACACAATAAACATTAGAAATTACTGCCCGGTCTAATATTTCAGGAAACAAACGGAAAATATTTGGGACGCGCGGGCGATTTATTGATGATTTATTGCGCCCCTGTTATTCAAATTCAAACACGAGGAGTTCGCAGAATAGGATTAACGTGACATGAATTGGGCTACAGTATTTTATTTTGTCCCCTTGCAAATGGTAATGATTGATGGTTATAGTAAATCAATCCATGCAAATGTTGTATGCCCTTGCAACCCGCAATTGACTTCATAGTTGTTGGGTCCTGCGCAGTAGGAAAGCTTTTAAATTAAAGCGTGCGCTTTGAACGTGTTGGAAAAAAAAGTGAACGTTATATATAGAGTTTGGTGTTACTTTTATTCACTTGCGAATAAATGCCTTTAATTACAAAGTTAACACTAACAAACCTAACAATCTACTTTTCTCTTACGAAGGGTTTCCCATACCTTTTCTCTTGGCACTCTGTCAAAAGCCTTTTCCAAAGTTTTGGGTGCTCTTTCCCTTTCCAATTCTGTCAATGTCGGCTCTGAGTTTCTCCGATATATTCGCTCATAGATCCTTAGTGTCGCATTCAGTAGCGTAATACCACTGTAGTTGTTACAGTCTCCTTTGTCACCTTTTTTGTATATTGATAAAATCAGTCCCACAGTTTAATCTTCCGATATCTTTTCAGTTTGGCATATCTTATTGGAAATGTTCAATAAAAGCTACCTCTTCCACTCATGTTCTTTACCATCTCAGTTGTTATCTTATCAATCCCATTTTTAGTCATTTTTATCGCATGTCTTAATTCTTTCTTTATTATCATCCGATGCTTTCCTCCTTCTCCTTTACTTGTCCTCGTTCTTGTTCTTGTTGTGATTTGCCCGTATCAAGTAGCTGTTTGAAGTACTCTTTCCATCTGTTCATTATTTGACTTCAGATAATTGCAATTATAATAAAATAAATCTCAATTTTCGAACTATCATGAGTAAAAAAAATGTAGACTGAATTTCTGAAATTAAAATTTTCAGAGTTGGCAACCATCTCTACTAATCAATTCTTGTTATTATAATAACAGTAAGTTTTTTGAGAGAAAACTAAAACAATCTGCAAGAAAACTGAGCGCACCTTGAATGAATCAAATCAGCACGAGTCGGTTCAACATCGGCATTTGACTTACGCATTTATAAGTTGGATACCTGTTCGGGATGACTTAGATTACAGAAACAGAACATCTGCGTCATCCCGACACATGTTGAACGCAAAACATATCAGAGTACAACCTAATTTAAAGACTAAAAAAACATGTGGAAGCGATTTTTCAAAAAAAAAAAAAAAAGAGTACAATTCGCGCAGCTATTATGCAAGAAGGTGTCGGCCGGCGGCCAAAAATCCCGAACCCTCGAACGATTCACATGCATAAATAATTAAAGAGGTGTGAGGGAAGTGTCTTTGGTTCTAAAATTAGGAGGAAACTGCGACGGGCAAGATGGTCTCTTTAAATTTAGCGGCGGGTATAATATTTTTGGGCGGACGAGACCTCTCGTCCACCTGTTCCCCTGAATGTTTGGTACACGCCCAGGAGCGCTTAATCTCCGAACTATTAATGTTTTGACGGAGACAAATTTACGCTTACTCATCGCCAATGTATGTGGGTTATATGGGGGCGGCGAATAAATTTGCAAATTTGAAACGGATTTCTAAAGAGGATTTCCGCTTTCAAATCAATCATTGTTGGAAAATAGGAAATATTTTGATTTAATTCAATCAAATTTATATTTTGACGTTTATTCTTAATTTAAGAAAAAATTATTCACGAGGATGAACCTTAACACAAGCGACTGGACCAAACCATCCTACCACCATGGTATGTGCTGCTGGTTCTTAGGTTCCGCCTATGTTTAGCCACAAGAGACACCGCTTAACCCTGGAGCTTAAGAAGCAAGGACCTCCTGGTTCTATTCATGGATGTTCCAAATCTGGATAGATAAATATTTTGTTGTGGTTGCAACATTTCAAGAATGCAATGAAAAGTAGTAAGGAGAAAGCAGACTTACTAGTGCTGGACAATCATTCAAGCTATGCATCCTTAGCAACTTACGAGTTTTGTAGGCTTGTGGGGCAAACGAAATTCATATGCTTCCACATATTTTACATAACATACAACCATTAGACGTAACATTCTACGGGCCTTTAAAGAAGGCCTACCATAAAGAGTGTGACCTCTAAATGAAAAGTTTAAATACTCCAAATGTTGTCGAAAGTTTATTTATCCATGGCCACTATAGAGAAAGCCTTCAGAGATTTCGAAGTTTGTGGAATTTTTCCAATTAATCCGAACGTCTTTGGCGATAAAGCAGGATCGCAAGAATCTCCTGAAACTGTTGAAAAGGTCTTCGCTGAACGTGTCCCGAAAGAACATCAGGTTTCATCATTTGAGGACATTTCTCCATTGCCTACTCCATCAACTTCAAAACCTGTTAGAAGTAAAATAAATAAACAACATTCCACAGCGTCGACGTCCACTCCTATGAAAAGCATTTTCAAAGCGAAAAACTATAGACAGAAAAGAAAATTAAACTTGAAGGAACACGAAGGACAGAAGACAGAAAAGAAAATTAAATTTGAAGGAACGGAAGAAGAACAAAAGTTACAGCAGAGAAAGAAGCAGGTGAAGAGAATTGTCTTTGAATCATCATCCTCTGTTTGCTAGATCAAGAAAGTATCGAAGTAAACTCTGCTGGGTGGTTCATAAGCAATGCAATAGAGCCTACCAGGACCCTAGTATCCAAAATTTGTTGGAAATAACGCCCATGTAACACCTACTAGGGTGTACCTGGTAGAGTGTAGTACCATGTACTTTGACTCTACTAACTTTTAGGTGAACTTGCCAGAATTTGCTCAGATTATTAAAAAGATTTACAATTTTGTTATTAAGGCTTTTATCTTTCGTAGGCGTTATTCCCCGATCTCCCCTTATTGATTTTTTATTCTTTATTACCCGAACCAAATTTTCTCGTTTCCTAATTTGACCCCGCCCCCAAACGTCACATTTTTATTATTTATATTAACGCGGCGTTACTCAATCGTACATAATTAAAAAGTAAAAATAAAAATAAAATTCATCATGTACAGCAGGTGAAGTTTTTTAATTTAGACCGGAGGAAATTTATGGTTCCCTTCTTTTTGTTACGCGCGCAATTTATTAAGTTCTCGCCGCACAAAAATACATCAGCCGGACGCCAAGTATAAAAATAAACACTTCTAAATTACCTGCCTTTTCACAACAAAACAAAATTTGTAAATAATACCATCACAAGTCGCAAAAAGAAAATAAAAAATAATTCGTAGATTAAATGTAAGAGACATTGCAAGGTTAAAGTAAACTTGAAAACAATTGAGCGACGTCGGTAACCATTTAGATTCAAACAAAACAAAGGAAAACAAGTGACTATAGAAATATAAGTGACTATCGAATTCTAAAATTGAATGTTTTTTTGTATCTCCGCTCCCTTTCTTCATTTTTTCTTTCCATCACATTCCCGATCGAGGAAGAACTAATCGGTTGATCGCTCTAGAACACTCTTAGAGCATTCCCATCTCGTGTAATATTAAGGGATAGAGATATCCTGAGAGTGCTCTAGAGCAGTCAATCGAAGACGCTATAAGAGAACTAGTTTTTGAAATACGCGCGAATAAAAAAAAACAAAAGAAGATTGACCTAAAACAAAATACGCTTTTTTGTTCGTCTCTTTCTATTTTACTTTTACAATCAATCGAATTTTAATTGTATGTATGATTCTTTATTTTTTCACGCTTTTTTCTTCGGCGCGATCGTGTTTTGTTTTGTTTTTTTTTTGTCTTCCAATTTTTGATACATTTCAGTCCATTTATTTGGTTTTCCTTTTCTAAATAGCCATCGAATTGTAACGAACATGTTTCGTTTTTGTTTTGTCGCCTTTTTTTCTTCATCGCGATCTTTTTTGTTTTCTTGGATTTTTGAAATACTTAAATATTTTCAGTCCGTTTACTGCTTCAGTTTTCCTTTCCTAAACAACAATGAAATTTTTTTGTTTTGTTTTTTCTGTTTTTTTGGGCCTTTTTCTTCAGCGCGATCGTGTTTTGTTTTTTGTGTTTTCCTGTATTCTTCGATTTTTTTAAATATTTCTAATCCGTTTGTTTAGTTTTCTTTCCTAAATACAATCGAATTCTAAGCGATTTTGTTTTATCGCTCTTTTTCTTCAAGGTGATCGTGTTTTGTTTTTTTTTTTTTTGTTTTGTTTTCTTTTCTGCACCTTTCATTTTTTATATTTTAAGTTGGATTTCGTTTTATTTTATTTTTTATTATTTTGTCGCCCTTTTTCTTCGGACTTCAATCTGTTTTGTTTTTTGTATTATTTTTCTATATCTTTATTTTTTTTATATTTTCAACCCATTTGTTATTTAGTTTTCCTTTTCTAATCGTGTTTTGTTTCTTGTATTCTTTTTATATTTTCAGTCTATTTGTTGTTTAATTTATTCATTTATATAAGTGAATAGTTTTCCTTTTCTAAATAGTAATTGAACTCTAAACGATTTTGTTTTTGCTATGTTGTTCTATCGCCCTTTTTTTTCAAGGCGATCGTGTTTTGTTTCTTGTGTTTTTTGTATTTGATTTTTTTTAAATATATTTTTAGTCCGTTTAAGTTTTCCTTTTCTAAATACAATCGAATTCTAAGGGGTTTTGATTTATCAGCCTTCTTTCTTCAGCACGATCGTGTTTTATTTTTATATTCCTTTTTCTGTATCTTTCATTTTTTATATTTTCAGCCAATTTGTTACTTCTTATCTAATCTCGTTTCGTTTTTGCATTCTTTGATCTTTTTAAATATTTCTAATCCGTTAGTTTAGTTTTCCTTTCCTAAATACAATCGATTCCAGGCGATTTTGTTTTGTCATCCTTTTTCTTCAGGGCGATCGTGTTTTGTTTTTTGTTTCTTTTTTTCTTTGCACCTTTCATTTTTTATATTTTCAGTTCATTTGTTATTTAGTTTTTCTTTTCTAATCATGTTTTGTTTTCTTGTACTCTTTAATTTTTTTAATATTTAGCAATCGACGATTTGATTTTAGTTTTTTTTATTGTTTTTTCTCCCTTTTTCTTCGGACTTTAATCTGTTTTGTTTTTTGTATTCTTTGATTTTTTTAAATATTTTCACTCGGTTTGTTGTTTAATTTATTTATTTATATAAATAAATAATTTTCCTTTTCTAAATAGCATTTCTTGTTCTATCGCCCTTTTTCTTCAGGGCGATCGTATTTTGTTTCTATGTTTATTTATATTCTTTGATTTTTTTTTAAACATTTTTAGTCCGGTTAGTTTTCCCTTCCTTAAATACAATCAAATTCTAAGCGATTTTGTTTTTTTTTTCTGTACATTTTCGGCCCATTTGTTGGTTTTCCTTTTCTAGTCGTGTTTTGTTTTTTGCATTCTTTGATTTTTTAAACATTTTCAGCCTGTTTGTTTAATTTTCCTTTTCTAATAAGTAGCATTTGAACTCTAAACGATTTTATTTTTGCTTTTTTGTTTTGTCGCTCTTTTTCTTCAAGACGATTGTGTTTTGTTTTTTCCGTTTTTTATTTTCCTTTTTTCTTTCATTTCTTTAACGTGTGCGTTCTCAGTCCGTTGAAGTTATTAGTTTTCCTTTCTTTAAGTAGCCATCAAATTCTATACAAATTTCTTTTTCGTTTTTTGTTTTCTTCAGATCGGTCGTGTTTTGTTTTTTTGCCTTCTTTTTTTTGTGTCTTCGATTTTCTTATGTTTTCAGTACGTTGAAGTTATTTCAATACCTATCGAATACTAAACGAGTATTTTTTGGTTTTTTGTGCCTTTTTTCAGGTCGGCTGTTTTCTTTTTTGCTTTCTTCCTGAATTTTTTGTATCTTTGATTTTTTTGTTTTTTCACGCTTTTCTCTTCAGCGCGATCGTGTTTTGTTTTCAATATTTTTAAAACTAATGTCTTTTTTCTTGTGCTTTCGCTCTTTTTTCTCCAAGACGATCGTGTTTGGTTTTTTTGTATTGTTTTTCTGTACCTTTCATTTTTTATATATTTTGAGCACTGTAATAATAATAATTTATTTTATCATAATACAAAACAAATAAATTGAAACAATACATGGACTTTAGATATGTCGGAAAACAGAAATTGAAATTCAATAAATAAATAGAATAGATTGAGAGGTAATACAAAAATAACTAAATAAGTCTTACTATAAATTAACTGAGTGTAACTCAGTGTAATTACAGAAAAAACCTATAAATTCAAGAATTCATATGTTGAATAATACGCTGCCGAGCTCAAAAACTATCTCAATTTAGGCTTAAAACTATTATGCCGAACTGATATTTTAATTTTGTTCAAAAACAAATAAATAAGTAGCTTCGAATAAATATTTAAATTGACGGCTCTCATTTGTAAAGATATTGACAACTAATTTAGACCTTAGTAAAACAGTTTCCATCTTCCTTAGAATAAGATTCGGTTTCGACCGAAACTGAGACAAAAGCCGAAATTCGGTTTCGGTTTCGGCGAAAAAATCGGTTACGGTCGGACGCTATGATCCGGTACAATTTGGGCAAAGCTCTCGACCGTGAATTAAACGTTCGTCGCGTCCAAAACAGAACGAATCATGAATTTTCGAAACCAGAACAAAAATGAACAACACCTGTTTGTTCAAAATATTTCCAGGCCAAAATCGCACATACAAGTGACACATTAATTAAAATTTATGTCCTCGAATACCGGGAGTTTTAAATCATAGATAAATGACGCAAATCCGCAGACAAATAAAATTAGAGTGTTCTGTAACTACATCACTTTCCTTTAATTTTTTAGTATTGCGTCTGTATTAGATTTAGTTGTTTAGTTATCATCTTCAACACAAAGTACTAATGAAATTAAATTTAAACAAAATAAAAAAAGAACAATCTATACAAGTAAAAAAAAATTAAACACTACAAACATGGTTTTAAATGATTCATAAATCGCGCAAATCCGTGGAGATAATTTAATTAATTTTAGGATCATTCAACGAACAAGCTCACAAACAAGACCACGTGTTTGTAGAGACCTAATGCACAGTTAACTATCATACTGCTGTGATGACTAAATTAAGTTTTTGCGTTAATTAATTAATTTTTTGTTGCAGTGCTACAGGCAGTGACGAAGCGGAACAAAAGGAAAGCCTCAGCAATGGCGGAAACGCACAGAACCAACTGGAACCGGTAAGTCTGGTACATAATTGATTTTGCAATAATTTACGGTTGGCAAGTAATTGTCATGTAAACTTATTTTTTTAAAGTCTCACATAAATTACAACGCACATAAAATAAATAAAGCGTGAAACTGGCATCACAATTTTAATTCAATACGCTCCTAACATTTAAATACAGAGTGCGCCCAAAAAGTTTCCTCCGCCTCCTCCCAGATCCACCTGCTTCGAGGCAATAAAATATGAAACTATTGTAAGAATTTAATGATGTCGATAAATTAGACAAAAAAAACAGCAGTTGCGGCGTTGCGCTTCTTTCTTTTTTTCGAGGAGTAAACAATGAGGTGTCCGAAAATAAACGGGAAAAATTTCTACGGGTCGAATCACCGTCATAATCGAGCAATAAAAAAGTCGCGCGCGGAATACTTTGTCAAATCTCCAAGGCGGAGAAAACAAATTAATCTCGGGCGCGTATATTTTCGTGGTGCTTTTCGAAATCGAAGGTTTTAGATTCGCCGAATAATGCACCGTTGCCCTGTGCGGTGGAATCTGGCTAATCTCCACGGGCAATGACGCATATAGAAATAATAAAAATCAGAATTGTTGTTAAACGCGAATAGCACACGATCATGTGAAACTTCTTCGTCTTCGTGGCACACTGTGTACGTTTCAATGAAAAATTCGGTCAATTCTAATTTTTGAAACGATTCCGAAAATAAACTTCCTATAAATATTTCGAATGTAGTTTAAAATTCCTTAGGCAATTTCCTAAGTTCTGATTTAATCTAATTCTAAATAATTTCAAATCAACTGCAATTCGAACGGTCTTATGTAATTAATCCAATGTCATTCATTATATAGGGTGTTTCGTAACTTCTTTAAAATAAATTAAACAATGAAAGTTTGCATGAAAATGAATAGAATGAACCATTTTTTGTTGAACAAAGTGTTATTAAATTTTCGAGAAAATAAATAATTTTGTCGAACGGGTAAACCGTTTGAACGTCTCTGGTTTAAGTTTATGATTCTAACGAAGAATATGAGTGATGTAATTTATTGTTAGTCATCGCCGGCCGTTTTTATTTAGATGCATTTATGCACACATCTCATGTCCAACACGCCATTATTTTTTTTTCACGAAGTTGCGAAACACCCTATATAAATATTATTGAAAAGGATTGGACGTAAGTGTGAACCCTATGGCACTTTAGAGAAAAACATTAATTTGATATCCGAACTAGAATCGAACCATATCTTATTATTCTGGATTACAAGCAAGGTTTAAATCATTTGATTTTAATCATTGTTTTTTAAATCATGATTTTTTTAATTGATATAAAGCTGTTAGTAAAATACAAAACATTAATGAAACTTGACGTTTTTATTCGCTGTTGAAATGGTAAACCTTCAAAACTAAAAAATAACATTTTGAAAGTTTCGACAAGTTTCACAGAGCACGTAAACGTCCATTTGTGGGCCCTTGTATTTTTTTGACCCGCAGAAACAAGTCGCTTGAGTTTTTTAACCAAATTTGAGCGCTATCACAAGTGCTATCTTTTTGATTTTTTATTATTTGTTTAAAAATATATACGAAAAGTTAAGGAGTACTTAAAAGGGGTTCCTTATTTAAGAATATCAAAATAATCAATATATTTTTTTAAACCAGTGATTTTTATAATTTTTATCAACCTTGGTTTTAAGACATTTCATAATCGTGCAATTCCTGACGTAAAATACAACGAAAAACGTTCGAGCAAATAATAATAATTTATAAATTAAAAAAAAATTAACACAAAAATAAAACAATTCTCCTTGAATACACAAAACTGGTTCAACTGTCTAAAATTAAAATATATTTTAAGACATTTGACAATTGTGCAGTTTTTGACGTAAAATAAAACAAAAGACGATCGATAAATAAATCAAGAAAACATAAAATTTAAAAAAAAAAACAAATCTCTTCAGATAAGCAAAACCGGTTCGACTATCTAAAATGAAGCTCTGATATATTGTAAGGCATTTGACAATTGCGTGATTTCTGACGTAAAATATAACAAAAGACGATCGACAAATAAATTAAAAAAATTTATAAAATTAAAAAAAAATAATGAAAACAAAACAATTCACATTAAATAAACAAAACTGATTCGACTGTCTCAAATGAGATATATTTTAAGACACTTGACAATTGTGCATTTTTTGATGTAAAATAAAACAAAAGACGATCGAGAAATAAATCAAGAAAACATAAAATTAAAAAAAAAAAAAACAAAAGCAAAACAAATCTCTTCGGATAAGCAAAATCGGTTCGACTTTCTAAAATGAAACTCTGAGATACTTTAAGGCATTTGAGAATTGCGTGATTTGTGACGTAAAATATAACAAAAGACGATCGACAAATAAATAAAAAAAATTTATAAAATTTTAAAAAAATAACCGAAAACAAAACAATTCACATTAAATAAACAAAACTGATTCGACTGTCTCAAGTAAGATACATTTTAAGACATTTGACAATCGTGCAACTTTTGACGTAATATAAAACAAAAGACGATCGATAAATAAATCAAGAAAACATAAAATTTAAAAAAAAAAACAAATCTCTTCAGATAAACAAAACCGGTTCGACTATCTAAAATGAAGCTCTGATATATTGTAACGCATTTGACAATTGGATAATTTGTGACGTAAAACATAACAAAAGGCGTTCGACAAACAAATAAAGAAAATTTATAAAATTAAAAAAAAAAAAGATAACAACAATAAAAGAAATTTCTCCAAATAAGCATAACGGGTTCGACTTTCTAAAATTAAGATATATTTCAAGACATCTGACAATTGTGAAGTTTCTAACGTAAAATAAAACAAAAGGCGATCGATGAATAAATCAAAAAAAAATTTATAGAAATGAAAAAAAAATAACAAACATTTTAGAAAATGACAAAAATAAGAGAATTCCCTTCAAACAAACAAAACTTGTTCAACTTTCTAAAACTAAGATATACTTTAGGACATTTGAGAATTGTGCGGTTTCCGACGTAAAATAAAACAAAAGACGATCGAGAAATAAATTGAGAAAACGTATACAAAGTGTATAAAGTTTTGAAATTAAAAAATTCTCTTCAAATAAACAAAACTGGTTCGACTTTTCCAAAATTAAGATACACTTTAAAACATTGGATAATTGCACAATTTCTGACATAAAATAAACAAAAGATAATCGATGAATAAATCAAAAAGTTTTATAGAAATAACAAGAATGAAGGAATTCCCTTCAAATAAACAAAACTGGTTCGACTTTCTAAAATTAAGACATACTTCAAGACGGTAAAATAAAACAAAAGACGATCGAGAAATAAATCCAAAACGATTATAAAATTTATTTAAAAAAAACGAAAATTTTAAAATTCCCTTCAAATAAACAAAACTGGTGCTTGGCATGAAATAAAACTAATAATAAAACTGATTCGACTTTCTGAAATTAACATGTAGTTTAAGACAATTGACAATTGTACAGATTTCGACGTAAAACAAAACAGAAGACGATCGAGAAATAAATCAAGAAAACATAAAACAGAAAAAACAAAAGTAAAACAAATCTCTTCGAATGAACAAAACTGGTTCGACTTTCTAAGATTAAGATATTTTTGAAGACATTTGACATTTGTGCAAATTTTTAACATAAAATAAACAAGAAACTGATTTGACTTTCTAAAATTAAGATGTACAAAAGACAACAAATAAAAAAGACTCTAATTGTGCGATATTTAACGTAGTTTAAGACAACAAATTAGTTCTATGTATTTATTTTCTTACTTCCACTATTAGAAGCCTCAAGCTTGCAGCTCATTGCGACTGCGGCTGACTTACTTCGTCATTATTCCAATCTCCTTCAATGTTCGTGTTACACACCGAGTATTACCGAGGAGAGCTAACCAACTTGGTTTTGCAACTACTTATCAAATCAACAATAATAAAAGATTTAAGCCAATTTTTGTTGAGGTGTATTTGCGCATTGAGTTTGACTTGACTGAGTTTGTAAACAAACTTATTATAAAGTGACCGTTTAAAAACATCACCGTCCTATTTTTTTATTGTTTGCGCTCTTTGGCGTAAACTTGTTTACAACGAGCGACAAAAACTGCAAACGTAAGCAAAATCCTGCGCGGGATTTTTTTTTGTTTATAAATTGCCCATCTACTAGTTTTTTAAGGCGGCCTGAAAGACGTCGGGCAGGTGCGCCGCGACGCCCAGGTTTTAAAGGTCCAACGTAAATATTTTGATGTCCTAGATGGCAAGGAGAAAATCCGAGTCAGTTGCGTGGAATTTCGCGTTCAATTCGCAAACGCGATCGTTTAATGGGCCGCTAAATTCGTGCGCGTTATTTTAAAGTCGGGCCTGTTTGCTTTGGTACGCCCGAAATTCTGCGTAATGTCGGAAATTTTTCTTGTTTAAAATTAATGTACGTACATGTGCAGTTGAATTAAAAGGAGGATTATCTGGGAGGTTTTTAATTAAAAAAAAATATGTATTTTCTGGTTACTACAATCTTACAAAGTTGCTTCCTTGTATACCTACTAAGTAGTAGAAGAAAATGGTGATGGCGTAAATAGGGATAGAAATTGCCATTCCTTTATTATACTTTAGAAAAAGCACGTAAATGCAACAGCATCTAATAAATGGCTAAAGCCGCGTATGCACTGTGCGAGTGAATACCGAGAGACGGCCAAACGTCAAGTGGTTCCAATTTGTTTCAAATTATAATTCGTTTCGAATTTCAATGATCGACGACAAATATTTGCCTCCATACCATTGTCTATACAATCCTATTAAGATTGCATGGGGGTAGTGCAAAGGCTTTTACATAAATTCGCAACCAGTATCGAAAGATAGGGTTTCAAATTTATGGCGTGAGGCTCTTTCAAAATGTACCCCCGACATGTGGCAAAATTTTTGTAATCATCGTGAAAAATTAATTTTGGAAGACTGGACGAAACATATGGGAAATTTTTCGTTTGAAAATATTTCTCCTTTCATTATTACATTAGGAGAATCTGATTCAGAATCAGAAATTGATGATGAATCAGATTCTTCTATGGAATCAATGGAAGGGGAATAGGGAACATTTAATTTGGCATCAAAATTTTATAGTGTAGAAAACGCACGTATATCTGTAAAACTTATAAATAGACCGCGACGATCCTTTTAGCAGTCAAAACTAATAGCCACGAATATGCACAAATATAAGCAGATTTGCAGAATTCTAGTGTTAGCAGAAGAATCTGATGGTGTGCGTATTGAAGAAGTGAAAGTAGTTAGAATTTTAAATGAGATCTAGCTTATGGTCTTCTCGGGAAAAATAATAAGATATTTTACATAAATATGGCCATGGAAAAGGTTCTGAGACACCGGCAACAGCAAGAAGATCCTGTTATTTAAATACCCCACCACCTGCAGCGCACCTCTACACCATTGCCAGGCACCAAACTCGAATCCCCTTCAGAAATTCATCCCGGCCTCGAGTATTCACCCCTTCGGCGACAGCGAGGCGAAGATGGCCGCGAGCCCTATAAAAAGGGCCTGAGAAATTTATGCCGGTCCTCGAGTATTCACCCCTTCTACGACAGCGAGACCGCGAACCCAATAATAAAACCATCCAGGACCTGAGAACGACAGTTCTTCGGTCTGAACAAGTCCGAAAAAAAAACTCCTGGCTGAACAAGCCATCCTCACGGGTTGCACAAGCCGATACACCTCTCCACCCGCTGCATAAGTAGCAAGATCAATGTAGCCAGACCACTGTGCACAAGATTCTATGAAAACACAAACAAACATTCTGTCATTATTGTTTATTATCATATCTGGAGTCACATTTGTTAATAAAGAAACACTTCTTCGCTTTGTGGCACAATTGTTGACTAAGAACACGCAAACAACACACCTCACCCCAAACTTTCTCAATGAAAAAAATAATTAATCATTAAACGTTTGTTCGAGACGATATTTCTCATTTTCATGGAATACTTTGTACAGCACAATTGAACTGGCAACATTGGCAGTGGCAGTTTTCAAAAACGTAACCACAAAATTAAAAACGAACGTCAATCAAATTTCTGACAAGTATATTATTTTGTGCTACCAACAAAAATGTCACCTGACACGGCCTACTCTGAATGCAAAAAGATTGTGAACAGTTCATCGTGATGTGTGCATAAATGCATCTAAATAAAAACGGAAATAAAAACAAAATAAAACTTACCCTCAATGATAACGCATTGACAAATGTTTAGAATCTCTGGCTCAGTACCGGCTGAGTCACAATAAGTGCTCAAAATTCCATCCCTCGGCCGCTCGTAAACAAAAATCTGCTCGACGAAGTAATGATTAACAAGCGTTTTGAAACATGTTTTGTTGTCGAACAGAGAGAAATGCGGCGTTAATACAATCGTTCTAATTCTTGGAACGTGTTGATTTCTTCTTCGTATATCAACTCTTTTACGTGTCCCCACAAATAATCTAGCGGATTTAGATCAGGTGAACGTGCAAGCCGCCTGATCGGCCCGTTTCTTCCAATCCATCTACCAGGAAAAATTTCGTCGAGGTGAGCACGTACTTCTCGTCGAAAATGAGGTGGAGCCCCATCGTGCATAAACCACCTCGTTGCACTAAGATTTAAGTTCACATTCTCGAGAAGTTCCGGTATTAGATTAGTTCGTAGAAAATTTAAGTATTGGAGACCATCTAAACAGTTCGGCAAGACGAACGGGCCGATTAAATTGGCGTTTAGAATACCTGCCTACACGTTAACAGAAAACCGTTGTTGGAAATGGCCGCGACGAATTGCGTGAGGGTTTTTCTCAGCCCACAAATGCATGTTGCGAAAATTGCACACCCCATCTCTGATACGACATTATGAACAAAATTCGCATTTGAGTGCCATCTATTGGTCTAAAGGCAAACTTTTCTGCCGCGACCTTCCACTTACAAAAACAATTTTCAACTAAACACTTTAGAATCAGATTTTCCAAAAGCTAATTTTAATTTAAATTGTCTTTCTTTCGACTGAGATGAATTTTTGTTTCTTTTTTTTTTTTTGAAATAGAAATCTCTCATGAATTAGTTAATAAGTAAGTGAACACCTCCTGGGAGTTTTCGTTTTATTGCTTGACGTCCTTCTGTTAAATTCAAGCGCCAAGAGAAATTATCACCACCGCGAAATCGACGACAAGTTCCCACCTACGACACGCCGCCGCGCCGTGCGTGTTAAAATAATCCAACAATGAATCATTAAGTGAAGCAATAAATTCATTGTAGCTCATGGGAATGTTTGTTTTAGGTGTTTGTCCAAGTCTAATTTTAATCACATTATATTATTGGATTACTTGTTGATCCAAATTTATTTTGTTTCGTCTTCTATTAACAATAAGATGAATTTGTTTGTCGATTTGTTCTATATTTTTTTAAACGTTTCTCCCCCTTTTCAAAAAATAAAATTCATTCAATTACGGCACCTATTACAGCTGTCACTTTTAATGCGTGAAACATCATTTTACGAATTAATTAAAGATATTAAATTTTATTAAGTTAACAAGACAGCCAGATCTGATCCGATCTACTTGTCACACAGTATTTTCTTCATCCATCCTTCACTTAATCTAATTCATGCACTTAAAACCGTGATGCAAGACATCCACAGACCCCTCCTAAACGCTTCAATCGAACTTAACAGCCAACGTAGGCGGTCGAATTAAATGGTACAACTGGCTGGAATAAACGATCATCTTAACGGAGACGTACCATCTTGCGAGCTTACATACGTAATAAATTAAGTTTGTTGTAAACGTGGTAAGCCTAAAATTTCGTCAACGAACGCACTTAAGCACACAAACAGGTGTCGAAAAAAACCGTGATCGTTCGCGTTTGGTTACGAATTGGGACACGCACGTTTTAAAAATCGAACGTTCTCGATGCCAAGTTGTAAATCGCCAGTTTTCCGTTTGCCTTGGGATTATGCCCAGTTTTCGCAATTAATGTCTTTAATTAGTACACTTGAATATTTTATAACAAGCTACAAGACGTATTTATTACAAAAAAAAAACCTGAGAATGTGGCCGCGGTATTCCCCTAGAAGGTACAGGGTGGGCCAAATTCGACACTTTTAATAAGAAACACCTATTTTTAGAAGAGTTAGACAAAAAGTGACCTCGGTCCCTGGAGCTCGATTTTTAAGACAAAGTTAATGGTGAAAACCGCATTTCGATATCTTGTACCGCTTAGGAGCTACAGGGCGTTTCTCAAAATTGTACGATTTCTAAAAACCTTCATAACTTTTTTGTTTATGAAAATTTTTGAGTTCTGTAAAAACTTCTTTAAGGCATTTTTTTATTCAGAATTCATTGCTCCAAATTATTTTTTTCTAAACTGCTCAATATTTGAGATATTAGTAAGAACTTTGATTTTTTATATGGAACACCCTATATATTTTTAAGTTTTTGAAAAGAGTATAAAATTTCATTCATATAAATATAAAACACTTGATATTTTATTCAAATAGTTTGTGAAATATAGAACTTCAAAGTTTTAATCAAAAATTTAATTGTTTTTACAGCATTGAAGTAGGCTATGGATGACGATAACTAAGCGATTTAACTTTTTGTAACTTCCTGGTAGGCCGCCATCAAAATTTGACGCAATCTCTTACAGTACTTGCATTTCTCTTGAATTTTACTATCTCTATAAAATAAACTTAGGGAGATGATGAAACTTGTACGAAAACTACGAGAAATACGACATGTTATAATATTTATACCAACTCAAGACTTCACGAAGTGCCTTTAACTTGTAAGTGTATGTGTATACTGAAGATGACAGCGTAACTGCCGAAATACGTATCTACGGATACAATCTATTTTAATTTATATTTAAGGATATAAAATTTTTTGATTTATATTTACTTTTTTGATTTGTTATTTCTAAACCACTGTCTTCTTTACTAATATTAAATGTTAAAGTGTTTTGTAGAAATTGGCGAAAATTCAGAAGCAGCAATTAATCTTTACCATGAGTGGTATCCTGAAAGATGACAATCCTTCAGAGATATATTCTTGAGATTTAAAAACAATTTAATAAATTTTTAGTCATTTAAACTGATAAATACTAAAAATTATGAATCTCAAAACGGAAATAAAGAATTAGAGAAGATCATAATTTTGGAAGAAATTGAAAATGGTCGACGCCAGTTGGAGCAAACATCTTCGCAAGAACTTCTACAATACGAATTTTAAAGAAACAAAGATTCTGACCTTATTGAATAAGAAAAATGCATCACTACCAGTCCTTGAATTGGTGATGTCAGCAGGAACCATAACAAAACGGAATCGTTTATGTTTAGTACAAAATGGCCGACAATTTGATACTTTATGTAATTTTTGCGCAATTTCGATTACATTAGTATTTATTCGTTATAACTTCGTTATATTTATTACAAATAAAGTAATATTTTTAGGGCTCATTGAATCTTCAAAGAATATTTAACTATCATCATCCACAGCCTACTTGAATGATGCAATGACCATCAAAATTTTAATTAAAATATGAAAGCTCTACAACTCAAAAATCTTTTAAATAAAATATCAAGTGTTTTATATTTTTGTAAATAGAATTTTATGCTCTTTTCAGAAATGTAAAAATATATAGGGTGTTCCATATAAAAAATCAAAGTTCTAGCTAATATCTCAAATATTGAGCACTTTGGAAAAAAATAATTTGGAACAATGAATTCTGCATGAAAAAGTGCCTTAAAGAAGTTTTTACAGAAATGAAAAATTTTCATAAACAAAAAAGTTATGAAGGTTTTTAAAAATCGTAAAATTCTGAAAAACGCCCTGTAGCTCCTAAACGGTACAAGATATCGAAACGCGGTCTTCACCATTAATTTTGTCTTAAAAATCGAGCTCCAGGGACCAAGGTCAGTTTTTGTCTAACTCGTCTAAAAATAGGAGTTTCCTATTAAAAGTGTCGAATTTGGCCCACCCTGTACAGTGGTGAGCATGGAAAACTGGTCACTATTTTGTCCTAGATAGTATCCGACTTTAAATGACAGTTCCAACAATTTTGGTTAAAACGTCATTAAATCTTGGGTAAATAGTTTAAAAATGTATAGCCATAACACATACAACTGCACCTTACTAAACTAACCACCTTAGTAAATTATTCACGTGTGCAGGTTTTTATAAAAATCTGTCCTTTAAGTTACGTGCTTCTTGAATTTATTTAAAGTAAGCATTTGCGATGTGTATGTATCTACGTATGTACTTACATAGGTAAGTACATCACGTAGAGTCTCACATAAATTAAGCAACGGACGGTGCGGCGCACGAAAGTGAATTTTTGTCACCATTTAACATTTTAACAGCACATGTAGCAGTGATTAGGCTGACAGCCAAAAGCACTGGACTGTAATAACACAGTATATATCTCCTCAAATCCACCGCGAGAAGTACTTGGATCAAAAACCGTTGACGTCTCATCTCCGTCGACATCAAAGAATACTTGCGCAATTATTTTTTTTTTTTGATTAAATGAAACGGAGTTGAAAAGTATCGTGTACACTCTTTGACAATCAATCCCTCAAAGACGGAAATGATTTTGTTCACAAAAAAAAGAGGAAAGTTGAGAACCGTAGAGTCCCCAAACTTTTCCAAACTGAACTAACCTTTTTAGATGAAGTCAAATATCTGGGAGTCATTTTTGACCGGAAACTGAATTGGGGTAAATAATGTAAAAGTAGCAAAGGCATGCGTCGCTTTTTGACAGTGTCGCCGTGCAATGGGCGGAATTTGGGGACCATCACCAAAAGCCGCCCTATGGCTGAACACTGCCGTAATTAGGCCCATGCTTTTTATGTATTTTGTCTTGAGCGCATTGATTTCACGATCGCGTTAAGACATATGCGCACTCCACTTGATCGAGTATTGCGCCGCGTAAAAAGTAGACTCTCTGATGATAAGGCACCTATTCATCTCCTATGAAGATAAGCCTTGGTTTGAAATTAGTTTGCGCTAAAGTGTGTTAGAAACGAACAGGGGAAATCTTAGGCAATTACGGTTTTATTAAATAATTCTTGTACTGCAATAAAACACAACATTTTAGGTGTTTACGCGTTCGCTAATGATGCAATGCTGTGCTAAACCCGTCCGGAATAATAAACATTATTAAGTGCAGCTCCGTAAATGCGTGGCATTTATAGCGCGATTTTATTGAACTTCTTGGAATAGAATCAAACATTTCATTCATTATCGGCGATACTAAAACTATTATTAGATGGTAGATGTCATACGCCTACTAAATTATTATTATTATTTGCGTATGGTACCGGATGTGTTTTCATGTTGTACAGGGTTTTCCCATCTAGTGCGTTGCTCTCATTTTTCGCATGTTCACGTATACACTATGAGCATAAATGATTGAGGACAAGTTGAATTTCCCGCCTTTCAATATTTTTCTTAAGTTGTTCAAATGTGTAGGCATGCACTGGGGTGCAATGTGGATAACGAGATTATTACTCAATAAAATAGTCTGGTAATTAATTATGAATTAATTTGGTTTTTTCAAATACCTAATTGCAATATGTATGCAAACGTTGGCTCTGAAAAGATCCGACACTGAACAAAAATTAATTTATTTTCAGGACGGCCAAACACAAGGAGTAAAAATCACTAGATAGAGACGCGGAAAATTCAACTTGTCCTCAATCATTTATGCTCATACTGTATTCTGTTACGATCTTTTTGCATTCAGAGTGAGCCGTGTTAGGGTGACATTTTTGTTGGTACCACAAAAAAAACTACTTGTCAGAAATTTGATTGACGTTCGCTTTTAATTTTGTGGTTACGTTTTTGAAAACTGCCACTGCCAATGTTGCCAGTTCAATTGTGATGTACAAAGTATTCCACGCAAACGAGAAATATCGTCTCGAACAAACGTTCAATGATTAATTATTTTTTTCATTGAGAAAGTTTGGGGTGAGGTGTGTTGTTTGCGTGTTCTTAGTCAACAATTGTGCCACAAAGCGAAGAAGTGTTTCTTTATTAACAAATGTGACTCCAGAGATGATAATAAACAATAATGACGGAATGTTTGTGTTTTCATAGAATCTTGTGCACAGTGGTGTGGCTAATATCTTGCTACTTGTGCAGCGGGTGGAGAGGTGTATCGGCTTGTGCAACCCGTGAGGATGACTTGTTCAGCCAGGAGTTTTTTTTCGGACTGTCGTTTTCAGGCACTGGATGGTCTTATTAAAGGGCGCGCGGCCATTTTCTCCTCGCTGTCGCAGAAGAGGTGAATACTCGAGGCCGGGATGAATTTCTGAAGGGGATTCAAGTTTGGTGCCTGGCAATGGTGTAGAGGTGCGCTGCAGGTGGCGCAAGAGCATTATATGAAGGGATATTTAAATAACAGGATCTTCTTGCTGTTGCCGATGTCTCAGAGCCTTTTCCATGGCCATATTTATGTAAAATATCTTATCATTTTTCCCGAGAAGACCATAAGCTAGATCTCATTTAAAATTCTGTCTACTTTCACTACCTCCTCCAATACGCACACCATCAGATTCTTCTGCTAACACTAGAATTCTGCAAATCTGCTTATATTTGTGCATATTCGTGGCTATTAGTTTTGACTGCTAAAATGATCGTCGTCTGTTTATAAGTTTTGCACGTGCGTTTTCTACACTATAAAATTTTGATGCCAAATTAAATGCTCCCTATTCCCCTTCCATTGATTCGAAAGAAGAATCTGATTCATCATCAACTTCTGATTCTGAATCAGATTCTCCTAATGTAATGATAAAAGGAAGAATATTTTCAAACGAAAAATTTCCCATATCTTCCCAGTCTTCCGAAATTAATTTCTCACAATGATTACAAAAATTTTGCCACATGTCGGGGGTACATTTTGAAAGAGCCTCACGCCATAAATTTGCAACCCTATCTTGCGATATTGGTTGCGAATTTATGTGCTTATTGTAAAAGCCTTTGCACTACCCCCATGCAATCTCAGTAGGATTGTATTGACAATGGTATGGAGGCAATCTAAGAACTTCATAACCGTGCTCCTTGAAAATTACGTCAGTCGCGTATCGTTTTGTTGTTCCGTCTATTCTAAAAGGCTTAATTAATTCCCATGATTGTTTTTTTTTTGTAATTTTGCCTTCAATTTCAACATTGTATTTAACCAACCACTCCTGCATTTGACTTTTTTACAGGAAAATGTGGTGGTTTGTCCAACTGCACCGAGTGATACGGTGCATTGTCCATCACCACCACACATTTTCGTTGCAACTTGCTTAGTGCAGGAATAAGCTGATTAACCAGCCAATTTTGAAAAATTTCTGCATTCATGTTTTTATGGTAGTCTCTGTCATTGTTCGTTGAGTCAAGTAACAACTCACACCCTTCCAAAAAGCCAAGTTTTGTTCCCGCATTCAAAATTGTAAAACGTTTCCCTTCACTTTTAATTTTGACTGGGTTACTTTTCAAATCTGTTTCGTATATCCATCGACTAACCGCAGACCCATTTTGGTAGATCCACGTTTCATCGAGGTACACGAATATTATATTTTCACTAGAATTTTGAAACTGTAAGAATTTGCTCAAAAAAGAACGACATGTTTTTGTCCACATAAAATTTTGCGTTCATTAACCATTTTGTGTTTGTAACCCATAGATTTCATAATTTTGAATAAAGTTGTTCTTCTCCCTTTAAATTCCAAAGTATCGGGAGCGTCTGTAAGTAATTTGTCCAAAGTGAAATATTCATTTTTCAAATTATATTGCCAAATTAGTCATTGCAAATCTTTCCGAAACATGTAATTTGTAAATATATCCGACTTTTTACGTCTGCCAGATGACGATGTTTTCAAATTATCAGGTCCTGCTTTCAAAATTTTAGTTATTGTTCTTTACGAAATCTAAAACATACATATACCTACATTAGAAAATGGGGCTCATTTAATTTATGTAAGCCTTACCCATGTATATCTATCAATCTGCTTATAATTTCATCTTGTGTGAAATCTGGACGATCCTTTCTTATAATAATTGTAGGCTTTTTTATGGCTTGTTTGGTTTGCCCGCTTATAATTTTCGGCATTTTGACAGGATTAAAAAATGTAATTAAATAATTAGTTACTTGTTTTAAGTTACTTTGATCATGGCATTGTAGTTCAAGTTTATTTAAGTATTGGCAGCATAGTCAATACAGCTGACGTGACAATGTCATAATTTTTTTCACGTCAGATTTTGACTACCTTCAAAATACATGGACGTAACACAACGAAAAAAAAAAAAACATGGCCTACTAGAATACAAAAAGATCGTGAATGAAATATAGATGTACAATTACAACTTAATAGAAAGGACGTCATATATTACGACAGTTTAGAGCCTGCAGATACAATTGGGCACCATCTTTTGATGAAAATGATTAAAAAATATGAGAACCACTTCTTTTCTAATTTTAATAAAAATTGGTCAGTGGAAAAGTGAAAAAATATACTCCCACATTTCTTGATAAAACTTAAAATAATTTGACTGAGAAAGATTATTATTATTATTTACAATCGTCTTTTATAATAGGCACTTCTAAAAAAAGGATATTTCTTGCTTGTACTTAATTAAAAAGGATTAAGGTATTTTAATTTTGAATCGGGAAAAGCAACTAATTTAACTAAAAGGCGTGAACTTATCCCCAACTCGCTTCTGTAATTCCCGTGAACCAAGCGCACTACTGTGTTGTGCTTATTTGTGTTACTTCTTGGCTTGAAGGATTGCAAGGACGCGTCGTCGTCTACGAATCCTACCATTAGTTACACACCGGCGACCACTCAACACACTTCCTTCGGCTCCCGCGGTATTTTCACCCGAGTGATTTAATTAATCCATTCATTAACCCACACGTGAGTGCTGTGTCGAAGATGTCTCTGTGGATGAACTACATCAAGACCGGGTGCAGAAGACAGAAGACCACGACGGCGACCACGACCACGACCAAAACGTTTTACAGACACTCGACTTCGTCGTGTAATGTGAGTTTCTGAAATAGTATTAACGACGAGGTCGTTAAGAAGTGAGAGTGCTTTTATTTTAATGGGTTGGATAGACGGTTTTATTATCCTTCCTGGGTTTGATGGTGCGAGCTCGTAAAAATATTCATATTCGCTGCCGTTTTATTTTCCGTCGCCCAAATTTTTGGGTAATTTGGCAACTATTGTTGGTAACCAGGGCTCTGGCTAATAACAGGTACAAATTCCTTCTACTTATTTACCTCGGCACGTGATGAGGTGCTTAAATTTGCAATGCACACAACACCATCCCGTCTAGGTAAATTTTCATTTTACTGCAATTTTTTTTTTTAATAATTGAACGAAAAATACTTCAACTATTTGAAATTACATCGCAGAAACAGATACTTTAATCAAACAAAATTCATTTATTATTCTGTGAGGACCCTTTAATAAAGTTTGGTAATCATCAGAGAAATCATAGAAGTTCCCTCTTTTGCTTCGTAAAATAAATAAAATGGATCGGCCATGAATAGAGAAAAACATACTCCGAAATACAAATGACACTTTTTTGAAAGCCATTCATTTTTCTTTCTTTTGATTCGATTGGTTTGGACGAAGAAGTTTGGCAAACAGTGAAATGGTGATTGTTATAATTAATTCTTTCTTGGCTGAAAGTTTCTTCTTTTTTTAACTTGTGCTTCAATTTAATTAAAAAGAACGAAATAATCAAGGGGTTCTTCAAGAACACATTCATTGGGTATATAAAAATTATATAATTTATAAAATGCGCGTCTACATGTTTTTAATTTAAGAAATAAATTTATTTTACTTTCATTTATTATTTATTTAAAAGATCGTTAAAATTGCAAGGCAAAACGCGAGTTGATGGTTTTTGCTGAAAACGTAAAAACAAAACACTATCGATTGTTTAACAAATACAAGAAACAAAAAATGGTCGACGATTTAAGGAAACCTTTCCATTTTGTTTCTGCATCAAGAAATAAATAAAAAGCGATAACAAGAGACGTGGCAATTCCAATCGAATTTCGACTTTTTTAATTTCCCCATTTTTTTTTTTATTTTCTATAAATTTATTTTATAATATTATTTTCACTTATTAAAAGTCCGTGAAAATTACAAAAAAAGAAAATAAGAGCTGATGGTTTTTGTTAAAGACATAAAAAACGAAACACGATCGGTTGTTTAACAAATGCAAGAAACAATAGACAGTCGACGATTTAAGAAAAGCTTTCGTTTTTACTTTTGATTCAAGAAGTATGTTAAAACCGATAACAAAAGAGGTTCGAATTCCAATTGAATTTAGATTTTTTAATTTCCATTTTTTTTATATATTTTACGAATTTATTTTATTTTTATTTATTATTTATTAAAAGGACCGTTAAAATTAGAAAAGAAGGACGAGAATTGGTGGTTTTTGTTAAAAGCGTAAAAACAAAACACAATCGATTGTTTAACAAATGCAAGAAACAAAAAATAGTCGACGATTTAAGGAAACCTTTCTCTTTTACTTTTGCGGTAAGAAATAAATTAAAAGCGATAACAAAAGGCGTTGCAATTCCAATCGAATTTCGTCTTTTTGTAATTTCAACATTTTTTTTTCTATAAATTTATTTTATTATTTTTAGTTATTATTTATGTAAAAGTCTGTGAAAATTACTAAAAAAAGAAAACAAGAGCTGATGTTTTTTGTTGAAGACATAAAAAAAACAAAACACGATCGATTGTTTAACAAATGCAAGGAACAAAAAATAGTCGACGATTTAAGAAAACATTTCTCTTTTACTTTTGCGTCAAGAAATAAATAACAAAAGGCGTCGCAATTCCAATCGAATTTCGTCTTTTTGTAATTTCCACATTTTTTTATTTTCTATAAATTTATTTTATTATTTTTAGCTATTATTTATTGAAAAGTCTGTGAAAATTACTAAAAAAAGAAGAGCTGATAGCTTTTGTTAAAGATAAAAAACAAAACACGATCGGTTGTTTAACAAATGCAAGAAGCAAAAAATAGTCCAAGATTTAAGAAAAGGTTTCGTTTTTACTTAGACTTTTTTAATTTCCAATTTTTTTTTAATATTTTATAAATTTATTTTATTTTTATTTATTATTTATTAAGAAGACCGTTAAAATTACAAAAGAAGAACGAGAATTGATGACTTTTGTTAAAAGCATCATAAAAACAAAACACGATCGATTGTTTGCAAGAAACAAAATGGTAGAAAAGAAGAACTTTCGATTATTGTTTTTTGTTTCCAAAAAGGGAGAAAGAATCGAATGTCATTTTTTTTTCTTCGTTTTCCCTTTCCTGCAAATTTCAAAAAACGACATTTTTGGCAAAATATAAACGATTCTTTTGAATTTGCACCTGTCGGTAAAGAAGAAACCTGTTTCATACTTGGCGAACATCGCTAATTGTTTTATGACAGATATCACCAGAAAAAGACAGAATTCATTGTCATTCTTTTTTTTTTTTTCGTTTTCTTCCCGCAAATTGCCAATTGCAAATGTAAAAAATTCTTTTGAATTTGCACCGGGTTTCCTTTTTTTTTATTAAATTATAACGGCTTCTTCTTTTGTCTTCTCTCATGAGAGTTATTTCTCGAAAAATCCGCCTAATAATAATCATCGATCGACTTTTGTTTTTTGTTTTCTACGTAGCTTATTTCAGATCTTTCTTGTCGAATCACCATGATTTCTTCTTTTGTTTTTTTTTTATTAAGACTATATTTACGAAAAATCCGCCTAATAATCATCGATCTTCTTTTGTTTTTTTTTTTGTTCATCTTTTTCTTCATATTTCGTATTCATTGTATTTCTACGTCACTTGTTGTCTCAGGATTCTTTTTTTGTCGTATTATCACGGCTTCTTCTTTTGTTTTTTTTTATCGAACTTATTTTCGAAAAATCCGTTCAATAATCATCGATTTTCTTTTGTTTTTTCTTTTTGATCATTTTTTTGTTCGTATTTGTATTCTTTGTATGTCTCAGTTATTTTCTTTTTCGTCGAATCATCGCGGTTTCTTCTTTTGTTTCCTCATCACGCTTCATTTTAGAAAAATCCGCCTAATAATCGTCGAACGTCTTTTTTTATGTTCATCTTTTTCTTCGTATTGCGTATTCTTTGCGTATCCATCCACCTTGCCTGTCTCAGATCTTTCTTGTCAAATCACCATGGCATCATCTTTTGTTTTCTTTTCTTATCAGATTTAAGTTTCGATAAGCCCGTCTAATAACCATCGATCTTCTTTTGTTTTTTTTTTATCATTTTCTTCGCACATCGTATTTCGTGTGTTTCCATGTTGCTTATTTCAGATTCTTTTCGTCCAACTGTCAAGGTTTTTTTCTCTTGTTTTCACCTCTCGATGTTAATTCCCGAAATTGATTGACACCTTGAATTGATGGTCTTTTGTTTTTGTTTTTTCCTGTTCATCTTTTTCTTCGTGCTTCGCATTTGTACTTTCACGTTATTTCTTATTTCCAGCTTATTACACAAATTGGGTAAATTTGGCTTTTATTGAGGTTATGTTTCTGTGAAAACACTGGAAGTCGATTTGAAATGTCAAATTTAAACTGAAATTCCACATCAACTCTTCTTTCTGTTCAATCTTTGGCAAAATACAAAACATAAACAGTAAAATTTGTATTTAACGTCAGAATTACTAGTGACATTTTGCATGTGTACTAAGCGTCAAAAATATACAAGTAAGGTTTACATTGTAAAAATGACGTGCCCAGATTTTATTGTCCGCCACTGTACCTACTATTAATATGTTAATGTCCAAATTTTTTTCTCCAACTTTTGAGCATCCTCCGTTTTTGGTCCTTTCCTATAATTTCCGTTTTTATTTCTTTCCTGTAATTTCCGTCTTTCGTTCTGATTCTTCGCCAAAAAAATATTTTTGAAACACATTTTATTCAACAGTTAAGGTCGCGACATCTTCCGGTCGATTTCTGACCTAATTGTTGATTACTAATGAGCCCGATAAGTAGGACAGTCGGTAAAATTGCAGTGGAACTACTCTTCTACTGACGAAGTCCCAAATAAGGCCGAAACAGCAATCAATGCAACAATATTTTCAGCTAAACACGTTTTGTTTACTAATTACGAGCACGTCAGGAAACTCTCGGGCTCTAAATTTCTTAACAGGTGTAAACTTAGTCATTAATAAACGTTCCGCGTGACGTTATTCCCGTTAAAATTGAAGCGCCACCGTGAATTCCGATTTTACTTTGCTGCCCACGTTCAAAAATACACAATTTACAGGATGAATCACGCGCAAAAGGAACACAGCGAATTTATTGTCGGTCAAGAAGTGTGGCAGTCTGACGTCTACGAGCTTCACGTGGAGCTATTAAATTCACGCTACCGGCAAAACAGTATAACGAAAATAAGTACAATGAATGACTTCATCCGTTTTACATTCTTAAACGATGATTCCTCACACCTTCACGTTACTCGATAATATTTAAAAGGTGATGCTGAAGATGTACGTACGAATACGAATTTTAACAATTTCTTCGAATGAAATGAACACTCTGTATTTTGGGATCTAATTATTAACCGTGGAATTAAGTAAATCTGATGAGGAAGGTGGACGGAGTCAAAAACGAATAGTGCCCCCATTTACTTGTCACTACATCTAAACTCTCTTTGTAGGTGATTCAAATTTACTAAATTAAATATTAATACGAAGTGTTAATGAACTACAATAATCAAAATTGTCAACTACAAATACAGGGTGTTTCAGAAATAATGGGAAAGTCAAAGAAAACAAAAAAATTAACCAACGCCTCCGATTCTCAACAATGTCTTAGTTCTAAAGTTTTCTTGCAAGATCGCGTTGGAAACAAACGGGAGTGGCAATTGTTTGACACTTATTGTTTGGCATTTCATTTGTCATTTGCTTGTCACTAAATTGGTATAAACCCATTACTTTTTTTTTGATTTTTTGAATTAGTACAATGATAGAAGATTCGCATCTGAAACATTCCCGAAATTTGTTTCCGCAAGAGCTGTAAGGATGTCAATAATATTTTCCGGGCAATACAAAAAAATATTGTAGAGCGGCACATTCATTCATTGTTGATCACGGCGTACGAAACTGAATAATTGATCTTTCTAGCAAAGTTTTTTTCTAGTCAGGTGCAAGCGTTTATTGGTTTTGTTGAACTCGTCATGAAAATTTGAAGTAAACAAAAAGAAATGTCTTCTAGAACCCCCCGTCACCTTCTAGAAGGTCGTGAAAATTCGTTCGAAGCAAAGATGATTCATTTTCTGCGTGGGCAAGCTTGACTCGAATTCCTCGCTCGGTGTAAATGACTGCACTTGTCATAGACTAATTACTTGGCAGTTGCAGAAATACGCAAAAGCTAATTTTCGAGAGCGCCTGACGTGCACGCCTCGCGCGTGTGCGCGCGCAAAGAAAATGAAGAAAAACAATTAGAACCACTTCGAATTCGCGCAATTGAGTCTTTAAATTATCTCCAGGAAATTTGAGAAATGTCCGAGCAGGTGTCGCTTGCGTCAAGCGAAAGTAAAAATACAAGGAGATTATCGCGGAACGGCCAAGCCGCTAATTGCAAAAGTTCAGCAAAAAGGTGAATACATACGCTTGGCAGTTGACGCGAGTTCTTTTGCCAGCACGTCATTGTAAGGTGTTGTTTTAATTGCTTTGCGGTGGCGTTCCATCAAAATGCAACTTATTTTAGATCGTTCGAATAGAAGGCGGCTGCGAAAAACAAATGCGAAATCCTTGATGTATACAAATTATTAAATTAAGTGAACTGTCAGTGTGACAGCTGTCAAAGCAAAAAAAAGGGGCAAAGTAAATTCGTGAGAAAACGAAGAAATATATTTGCTGCATGTCGTAAAACAAACAATAAGTAGTAGCGTGTTGCATTCGTAATTGCGAAAATAATTTACGAGGGAGTTACGGAAATTCGACGTCACCTCCATCACTGTCAGCTTAGATATACTGCGTGAGGCGACTTGATTAATTTTACTTTGTTTTGTGTTGCTGAGATTTACTGCTGTTGCATGACGCAATTATTATTTTCCCCGCCAACTCACATAATTCCATACGAAACGGACCTGATATTAATTCATCGAAAATAAATCGAACTAGAGCTCTCAAAACAAAAGACTATCGACTCTGATACTTCAGAAACAACCTTTAAAATGAACGATAGAGGGAAAAGAAGAAGAAAAAATATTATGATTTTGATTCCCCGTCGTTAAAACCAAACGCAAACATCCTCGGATGACGCGCAACATGAGAGAAATGTCGAAAAAGAAATATTTTCAGGAAGCACAAAAAAGAATTCGTCGAAAACGAAAAAAAGGAAACTCAAATAGAAGGAACTATCAAAATGATCAATTTGATAAAAAGAAAACAAAAGAAAAGAGATGCAAACATGAAGAGTAAATTAGACGAAAGCGTATAAAAAAAGAGGAAGCGCCAATTTTACTTAAAAAAATAAATAAATCGAGAAATGAAAGTAAACTAAAAAAAAAAGGAATCAATGGAAAATGAAAAATAAAAGTGAAACAAACGAGATGGAAAACAAAAGAAGATCGCAGTTTCCTCGGCAGAGCGGGAGAAAATGAAAAGACGAAAGAATTCGACTAAAAAAAAAACAGAAGAGACTCGAAAACAACGATGAAACGCAGAGAATGAGATGGGCGAAAAATAAATGAAAACTAGACTGGATTCTCCGGCAGAAAGCTTTTGAAAACCAAACAAAAAAACGAAATTGAAGAAACGTAAATACAGGGTGACTGCTAATTAAGCCGACAAAATGGAACCACCAAAAGAAGACAACAACAGAAAGTACAGGAGGAGTCTGCTGGAAGCACCAAACGTATTAAAACGAAAGAATTCGCCGAAGAAGAGAAAGAAAACTCAAAAAGAAAGTATAAAAATTATTTAACCAAAAAAAAAACAAAAGAGAAACGAACAAATAAGATGGAAATAAATCGAACGAAAAAAAGAGAAAACGGAGACCAGAAGGAAGTGAACGTAGAATTTCCAGGAAGCGCCAAAATTATATTTAAAAAAAATAATCGAACGAAGGGAAACAAAAGAAAACTCAAACTACGAAAAGAATCAAAGAAAAACGAAAAACATTATTCGACGAAAAGAAATAAAAGAGAAGCGTGACAAACAAGACGTGAAAAAATAAAAAAAGATGAAGGAAGAAATTTCAGGAAGCGCGCGAATCTTATTTCAATTCGATTAAAAAACACAAAACAAAAGAGACTCAAAAACAACAACGAAACGCAGAGAATGAGATGGACGAAAAATAAATGAAAATCAGAAGACTGGATTCTCCGGCAGAAAGCTTTTGAAAACCAAACAAAAAAAAAGGAATTGAAGAAACGTAAATACAGGATGACTGCTAATTAAGCCGACAAAATGGAACCACTAAAAGAAGACAACAACAGAAAGTACAGGAAGAGTCTGCTGGAAGCACCAAACGTATTAAAACGAAAAAATTCGCCGAAGAAGAGAAAGAAAACTCAAAAAGAAAGTGTAAAAATTATTTAACCAAAAAAAACAAAAACAAAAGAGAAACGAACAAATAAGATGGAAATAAATCGAACGAGAAACAAAGAGAAAACGGAGACCAGAAGGAAGTGAACGTAGAATTTCCAGGAAGCGCCAAAATTATGTTTAAAAAAAAATAATCCAACGAAGGGAAACAAAAGAAAACTCAAACTATGAAAAGAATCAAAGAAAAACATTATTTGAAGAAAAGAAATAAAAGAGAAGCGTGACAAACAAGACGTGAAAAAATAAAAAAGATGAAGAAAGAAATTTCAGGAAGCGCGCGAATCTTATTTCAATTCGATTAAAAAACAAAACAAAAGAGACTCAAAAACAACAACGAAACGCAGAGAATGAGATGGACGAAAAATAAATGAAAACCAGAAGACTGGATTCTCCGGCAGAAAGCTTTTGAAAATCAAACAAAAAAAGGAATTGAAGAAACGTAAATACAGGGTGACTGCTAATTAAGCCGACAAAATGGAACCACTAAAAGAAGACAACAACAGAAAGTACAGGAAGAGTCTGCTGGAAGCATCAAACGTATTAAAACGAAAAAATTCGCCGAAGAAGAGAAAGAAAACTCAAAAAGAAAGTGTAAAAATTATTTAACCAAAAAAAAAACAAAAGAGAAACGAACAAATAAGATGGAAATAAATCGAACGAAAAACAAAGAGAAAACGGAGACCAGAAGGAAGTGAACGTAGAATTTCCAGGAAGCGCCAAAATTATATTTAAAAAAAAATAATCCAACGAAGGAAAACAAAAGAAAACTCAAACTATGAAAAGAATCAAAGAAAAACATTATTTGACGAAAAGAAATAAAAAAGAAGCGTGACAAACAAGACGTGAAAAAATAAAAAGATGGAGGAAGAAATTTCAGGAAGCGCGCGAATCTTATTTCAATTCGATTAAAAAACAAAACAAAAGAGACTCAAAAACAACAACGAAACGCAGAGAATGAGATGGACGAAAAATAAATGAAAATCAGAAGACTGGATTCTCCGGCAGAAAGCTTTTGAAAACCAAACAAAAAAAAAAGGAATTGAAGAAACGTAAATACAGGATGACTGCTAATTAAGCCGACAAAATGGAATCACTAAAAGAACACAACAACAGAAAGTACAGGAAGAGTCTGCTGGAAGCACCAAACGTATTAAAACGAAAGAATTCACCGAAGAAAAGAAAGAAAACTCAAAACGAAAGTGTAAAAATTATTTAACAAAAAAAAAACAAAAGAGAAACGAACAAATAAGATGGAAATAAATCGAACGAAAAAAAGAGAAAACGGAGACCAGAAGGAAATGAACGTAGAATTTCCAGGATGCGCCGAAATTATATTAAAAAAAAATAATCCAATGAAGGGAAACAAAAAAAAATGTACGAAATATTATGATGTCACGTTTTATAAGTGCGACAGGACTATAGAACTTTTTTTATTGACTACCTGTTCGACACAGATCTAAATTCGTTTTATTAGTCGTTTAACAGCTGGGAACGGAAATCTGAGTTGTTTCTTTTATGGAACGTAATTATTAGTAATTTCTAAAATAATTGGCATTACGTAACAATAAGGGTAACAAATATTTTTATAAATCGCGTACGTGAATGCCACAGATTGACAGAGAAAAAGTAAACTCGTCAGTAAACAAACGTGGATATAAAATATGACGTCCTCGAAGTAATTCTGATCGAACTGAGGCCCTAACATCCCGACGCATGCTGTCTGCAGGCAGTTTAACACGTCTATTACGCAGGTCAAGTTGTACAAGCTTCTCCGAGTAAATATCATAAAACGTTTATGACAGACGTACTCTGTGAATTTGATATTTGAATCTAAGCACACCTACTTTTTTGGGGGAAATTTACAATTAGACGTTTAGAACAGTATTGTGTTGTATTAAATATTTTTTTTTGTATCCATGCGGCATCAATCGGTGCGAATGCGTTTACTATCACTTGCCCGATTGTCAGATTGGTTAAATGGATTGGATGTTAGGGCCGTTCATTGATCCCCACTATTAACAGATTTAAATTCTTGCGACTTTTTTCCTTTGTGGATGAAACAGCTGGTACATTCCGCTCTTGTAAACAATCCGCAAACAATTATTCCACTTATTTTTGAAATTAGTAATAATTATATCACATAAAAGACTTCCGTTCCCAGCTGTTAATCGTGTAATAATTAATTATAAACTGTTTAGACAAATTTTTTAAACATTTTACCGTAATCTGTAACAACCAGTCTCTTACGTGATTTTCTTTTATCGGAACAATTGTCAGTCGCCCTGTGTAATTTATTTTTTTTTAATTCCGTAATTCCTCCTAAACAACCTTATTAGTTTCTTTTATTTTTTATAATATGTAATCATTTCATTCTGAGTTTGTTTGTATATGCGATCTTACATAGAGTGTTCTAAAGGGTAGCTAGTAGCCAAGACTTTCTTGCTTGGGGAAAAAATGATATAAAATTAAATGAAATTTAATATTTGCTTATTTAAGCGAAATGTTTCCATTATTTTATATTTTTTTCCCTTGTTGCAGTTAAGGACCGAGTCTGAAGGCCCCGATTCCCCCAGACCATTGTCTGATACCAGTGACATAAGCGTGGAAGTTGGCAACGCACTAGGAAAACGCAGGCCTCGTCCAATTGGAGATAAACACCGGCCCCTCACCAGGTACCTTCCGATCAGAAGTTCTGAGCTCGACCTAAGGGCTCACATTGAATCTGCAGGTAAGTGTAATAGTTATAAGCAACAATGATAAAAACACCCTGTAGAAAATTATACAGGGATAATCGATTTAAGTGTAATTTTTAAATGTGACGTAGGTAGGAGGCTGAGTTCTGTAGTAATTTATTCCAAACAAAATCGCTTTTCAAATAATTTATCAATAGTAGACACCCCAAGTGTGACCTCCTAGTATGTGTGGTAGGTTATGGCACTGCGTTCCAGTTAAACGGAACGATTGTTTGGAACGCACCACCATAACAAAATGGCGTTTGTGACGACACCAGTTGTGGAGTTTTGAAAAATACGTTGAAAATATTTTAAAAGTAATTTCCATAAAATTTTGGCAGCGCCATCTATTATTTTTTCTTATAATCGTTTTCTAAGCGCCAAATTTAAATTAGACCTAATTCGTAAAAACGATGTACGTAATTTCAAAATTGGTAACTATCGAATTCTATAATTTTTTCTTTCCATCACTTTTCCAAGCAAAGAGAAACTAACAATAAGTGAAACAATTTTTAAAGTACGCGCGAATAAAAACAAAAACAAAAGACGATTTATCTATCTAAAACAAAAGAAGATTTATCAAGTTTCTATTTTACAAAACAAAAAGTGTAAAAAAAAGAATGTTCTGAAGAAAAAAGTGAAGAAACTAAATTTAAAATTCGATTACTATTAGAAAAATAAAACAAAACCAAACAACAAATTGTGCTCAAAGTATAAAAAAAAAATTAATTTTTCTTATGTTTTCATTGTTCATTGTTTTACTTATCTTCCTAGACGTCTTTTGTTATTGTAAATCAATATTTTCTTCTATTATGTATACTCTAGTCACTTGTCTCTGATCACTGTAAACAATTCTTCAATAATTTTATTTTTCATTGTCCCCTGTTGATTGCTTCTAATAGATTCAATCGATTTTCTTCTCTTTTCATTCTTTCGTTCTTTATTTCTTTTTTCTTCTTGGACGATCGTCATTTATTTTTCTTCATTATAAATTGTTCTTATGTTTTCTTCTTAATATCAATTGTCAATTATTTCTAATCACTACAGACTCATTCGATTTTCTTTTGTTTTCGTTCTTTATTTTTATTTTTTATTATTATTTTACATTGTTCCCTATTTTTCGTGGTCGTTTGTCAATTGTTTCTAATCGATTTTCTTTTCTTTTTCTTCCACACTCCGATTTTTCGTTCGTTATTTTGTTTCTAATTGGCGATTGCCATTTATTTCTTTTCATTACAAAACGTTCTTTTGTTTTCTTTTTTAATATCAATTGCCAATTATTATAATCAATGTAAACTCAATAATCGATTTTCTTCTGTTTTCGTTCTTTATTTTTCTCCTTATCTTCCTCGACGATCGTCATTTGTTTTTTGTTATTGTAAGTCAATCTTGTTTTCTATTGTCACTTGTTTCCGATCACTGTAAACAATTCTTCAATTTTTTTTACGTCGCCTCATAGTTTTTCGTTGTCGATTGTCAATTGTTTCTAATCACAGTAGACTCAATCGATTTTCTTTTGTTTTCCTTCACACCTCGATTTTTCGTTCGTTATTTTTTTTTTTTTTCTTGGGCGGTTGCCATTTATTTTTGTTCGTTATAAATTATTCTTTTGTTTTTTTCTTAATATCAATTGCCAACTATTTCTAACCACTACAGACTCGATCGATTTTCTTCTGTTATCGATCTTTATTTTTTTTTCTTGTCTTCCTTGACGATTGTCATTTGTTTTTCGTCATTGTGAACCAATCTTTTCTTCTATTCTCACTTATTTCTGATCATTGTAAGCAGTTCTTTAATTGGTCGATTGTCAATTGTTTCTTATTATACTGAAGCCAATCGATTTTCTTTTATTTTGCTTCTTCTAGTTCTTCATTTTTTCTTTTTTCTGTGGACGATCGTCATTTATTTTCCTTCACTGCAAATTATTCTTTCATTTTTTTAAATGTCAATCGTCGTTTGTTCCTAATCACTCGCTCCTGCTTGTGGACGATTGTCATTTATTTCTCTTCAGTGCAATAATAATCTTATTATTTTGTTTTTCGTTATTCCATTTCCCAATTGATGATTTTGTCTTTCCATCAATTTCCTAAATAGAAAGAGACCAACAGAAGCGTATTTTGTTTCTTTCTATTTAACTTTTATAAATATCAATCGAATTCTAAAAGAATTGCGTTTTTCTTTTGTTTTTCACGCTTTCTTCTTCGAAGCGGTCATGTTTTGTTTTATTCACTTTTTTAATTAGTGACCGTGGTTCTTATTAATGACTAAAGTTCAGTATCACCCCATATAAAAAAAATTAATAAAATTTCTCTATTTTTATAAAACAATTCTGCTAATGCTAATAAAATTTATGACATGCCTTTTGTGGACACCTGTATATCATTTACATGTTAAAGAAAAAACTATTTTTATCCTTTGATTGAACAACAAACTTTCCTTTAGTTTTTTTTTTTTAATTACTAACCGCGGTTCTAATTAATGACTAAAATTCGGTAATAAAAAAAAAAACGAAATTGAATTGAATTTATGAAGTGCCTTTTGTGGCCAGTCTGCACGTAAAGAAAAGATACGAGTTAATTTTTCTCTGTTTTTTTATTCTTAGGTCACCAAGTAGTCCTATGCCCTCATGTCCTAATCACCCCGACAAGTTGCCGCGGTTTCCTCCACAAAAGGGGCTCCAAATTAAACGGATGGTCAAGACGGTGGTTCGTCTTCGACCGCCACAAGAAGACGCTGGTTTACTACGCCGACAAAAGTGAGAAGAAAGTACGAGGTGGAGCTTACTTCCAAGTAAGAGAAACGCACGCAATTTCAGTTTTATTTATTAATTTATTTATTTATCACAGGCGATAGAAGAAGTGTACTTGGACCACTCGAATTCGGTGAAGTCCCCGAACCCCCAGCTCACATTCATCGTGAAAACGCACGAGCGTTCGTATTACTTGATGGCGCCCTCTCCTGAAGCGATGAGGATCTGGATAGACGTCATATTTACAGGCGCGGAGGGTTACCAGGAGTTCGAACCTGGCACCTGATTAAAACTGAACGTCGTCATTTTTTTTTCTTCGCACCACTGGAGGACACATCGGAAGAGCGCGCCGCGTGCAAAGTGTTTTCATTAAAGACAGTTCACGATGATTCCTTGGCTGCTCAAATGAAGAAATTGTAGGGAAAAAAAAACGAGTCGCGAATTATTTAAAACCGATGAGGAGTTTTATTTCAATTCTCGTTTGTTTTAGTTACCAAATTAATTTTAACCAAGTGCAAGATCTGTTGTTTTAGCACACCGATTGCGGGGCGTCGAGTAAGATTTATTGTATTTTAAAGTAATTGATTTTGTTCTAAGTGTTTTGTACGTTTAGGCTAAGGTGTACGTAAGTATATGAAATTAGTGCCTTCAATGAGAGACTGCATTTCATATATTTGTATTAATATAAACGTATTTATTAGTGTTGTGTCGAAATTATTTTTAAGACTGTTTACTACGAGATACATGTATACAATTTTCTTTTGTAATAAAAATATATTAAAACAGTCAATCGACTTTCACTAAAGCCTACGAGGAAAGAATCAACAGGAGGGAGTCGTAGTAACGGTAGTTTCTTGTCCAAAGTGGTAACTAAATATGTCCGTTTATTAATAACTACATAAAACTTCTTACGAAAACTATAGTTCTATAATAAATGCTGCAAGAGTCCAACTCCTCCCTGAAAACACTTCAAGGTTCTGTGCTTAATTGCATTCATCATAATCTCCAAGTTGAAAAACGAATGACATGTATTTGGACATATGCATGTTACAACCTACTTGACCGTTGTTTTTTTTATCGAACAAACGTCATTAAATAAACTTGCTGTGCCACTGAACATTGAAAAATTCCAATATTGCTACGGATGTCAACAAACCGCCATATTGCAGAAACTTATCTCCCAAAAACGTGATTTCCATCAAATGTAACTGAATACTGCCGTAGCTTCCCTCCTGTTAATGTCTGCGTTTAGCCTGGTTGAAAGCTATATAGCGTTTCGAGTATGCCACGTAGCGTGACGTCATATATATATGCTCAAGCCGGAAGCTATACTTTTACTAGGAGAGAGCGATAAACCTAACGGCCTTCACATTTTAAACCATTTTTAAAGAGCTAGCAGCGCTAGCTCTAGCGTTATTGTTTTAGGTTATGTATGAGCATATGATTGCCAGTTGATGCTGCAGTAGTTCTTTGTTCTTTACCGATCGTCTTTTGTTTTTATATATTTCATTGTAATTGTTTTTCTCCAGAAATTTTATAATTTTAAAGTAAATTTGTCTTCCGTTTATTTTTCTTTTTCTAAATAAAAATTCTGTGTCACGTTTCGCTTATTTTTCATCGGAAATTTTCGCTTTCCTTCTCTACTAATTTTATTCTGTTTTCTTAACTGAAATTGTCTTTTGTTCCTCTATCCTTCATTGGACGTTCAATATTGCCGATCGTCTTTTGTTTTCTATTTTTTTCTTTGCAATTGTAATCTTCCTTTTCGTCTTCACAAATAATAATAAATTATTATTGTTCTTATTATTAGTAAGTATTATTTTTTTATTAAAACATTTTGTTTTCTTACTGTTTCTTTTTTCCTTTACAAACTTTCACTTGTCTTTTCCATTTCCCTCTCAACTATATTTTTTATACTATAACTTTGTACATAGCGATGAAGGTGGCATCTGTTGAGCAAGTTTGACATTAAAAGTTAAAAACGGAAAAACACATTTTTTGACTACACACCATTCTTTTGCGTTTAAAAGTTTATGAGTTTATAGTTTTTTTAATATTTCTTGTATTCAGAAAATCCTTGAAGTTTTAGTATTATAAGTAAATCAAAGTTGTGCAATTGATTCCCTCACAACAATAATTGTCTCATGGCGTTTTCGATTCATTGCCCTAGAGCAGCGAATCAAGAATGGCATCGGTTAAATGTTAAACACGTTTTGAAAACAGAAAAACTAATTAAGAAATATTTATCTACACAACAATTACACAACAATCATCAAAAATCACTACTTGAGAAAAGGTAATTTGAATTGAAATTTGAAGTCATCTGTTTAATTACTCAATATTCGAGAATGAAACGCCCGTTAATAAAACATAAGAAAAAAGCGATTCAAATCAGTGTTGGAAACAAAGAAAATAAACGAGCCAGGAAAGTCAATTATGAAAGCAAAGACAAGAAAAGGGTTAAGGAAATTTAAAAAAAAATTGAAGACACAAAGAAGGCAAAATAAAAGGAACCAAAATACGACCGAAAACAAGGTGTCGTTCTAAAAATATGCAAACATATTTTTCTTCACAACAGAAACACAAACACGCAAAGATTAATGACGTTAAAAAAAATGTGGAAACTAGAAACTGAACTGTCCCGTATAACAAAAACAATTCTTATTTAAAGACTGTCTGTGCTAATTGAATATTCTTCAATTCTTAATGCAGTGCATATTACAGCGAAATCATAAATGATTTCAACCCACGTGACCAGTTTAATTAGGTTTTGTTTTCTAACAAGTGGCAACACTGAGAAATGTGATATCAGCTGTTTCAAATTCGTGTGTATTTGTCATTGAAGTTCGTGGATGTTTGCTTGTTTTGGTGTTTTATGCGTTTATTTTAAAATCAGTTCTTTTAAGAATTAATTTTCAATTTGAAAACTTACTCAGGTAAGTTCACAGTAACGACTCAAACCATTTTTAATACAGAAATATAATTTTAAGATTAAAACAATGCCATTCACTTAAGAACAAGATGCATTTATCTTGATGGCTCACTTTCGAAGTGGAACTGAAAATGCAGATGGTTCCTGGACATATTCGTTACAATCATGCATCCAGCAGTTTAACCAAGCATTCCCAGATGCTGATGTAAATTATGATACCTTTGTAAATCGCAAGCATTACATCATCCAAAGATTTAATACAAAGTACTGCATTTGTAAGGGCAGATTTACTGGAAGACCAACTGTTTTAAACCAAGAAACCGTTGACGATATTCAGGCACGAATAGAACGAAGTCCTCAGAAATCGATTAAAAAATTATCCACGTAAACAGGTATGGTCAAAACCTCATATTCTAAATTTAAATCTAAATATTGCAATTCTTAGGTCTTTCTTATGGAACTTGCCGTAAGGCACTGAAAAAGAATTTACATTTGCATCCGTATAAGGTATCGGTGGTGCAAGAAATGTTCCCGCATGACTTTCAAGCTCATATTCAATTCTGCCACTGGTTTAATGAGAATTTGAACAATGACAACATATTAAATTTAACATTTATGTCAGATGAGGCATGGTTTCACTTATCAGGATTCGTTAACAGCCAAAACTACAGGACATGGGCTGCTGAAAATCCCCATACAATTGTGGATACAAGTCTGCATCCTGAAAAGGTTGGCGTGTGGGTGACTATGTCACGCAGACGTATTTATGGGCCGGTATTTTTTGAAGGTACTGTAAATGGAGAACGTTACCGTAACAATATTCTACAGCCGTTTATCGAACAACTTATGGATGATGAGCTGCAGGAAGGTTATTTCCAACAAGATGGGGCAACAGCACACACAGCTCAAGAAACAATAACCTACTTACAGCAGTTCTTTGAAAATCGTCTAATTATTAGAGGACGATGGCCAGCCAAATCACCAGACTTAACGCCATTAGATTCATTTCTGTTCGGGCATTTGAAAAACCGTATTTACAGGAATCGCCCTCAAAATATTGATGATTTAAAGCAGGCTATAGAAAATGAAATTAATAACATTACCCCAGTGGTACTAATAAATGTTGTTGACAATCTTAAAAAACGTGTGAGGTTGTGTTTAGAAAACAATGGTGGACATTTTGAACAGTTGCTCTAATTTTAACCGATTTTAAGCGCATAAACGGTAATTATTTGTTATTTACTGATTAAATGCATTTATTATTACAAACTGAAATGATTTTGTTTCTGATTTGTTTTAATTTTAGCTCTCTCATCAACTTATCTCATTCAAGTCTATTTAAAATTAATGTTAATTTTGCATTTTCTTTTTAAATTGCCTAATTTTAGGTCTTTGTTAAATAAAAAAAGCTGTACACTTTTTTTACAAATTTTTCTCTAAATCTTGGGACCCCCTCCAGGAATACCTATAGTTACGCCACTGGAAAATTAAGATTTCAAATTTATTTGTTACCAACAGAGTACAATGTGTTGCCTATACGGCGGGGTCACGTGGGTTGGAATCATTAATGCTTTCCCTGTATAAAAATATGAGATTTATAAGTTGGTAGTCACTTTTGGTTATGCAACCATACTTACCTCAAAGCATGTCATAAAAATAATATTATTAAAATTGGTCGACGAATTTACGATCGGTTGTGAGGTGAGAAATATTTCCTTTATTTTTTTTTTTAATTCTACGCAATATTTTGTATTAAAATAAAGCAAAATGCAAAGAATCTTCCACGCATGTCCATTATATGGAGACAATAGGAGCACAATGTTCGCAGTCCCTGTGGCGCAGAGGATAGCGCGTTGGACTTCTAATCCAAAGGTCGTGGGTTCGATCCCCGCCAGGGATGCTGTGTACAACTTTTTTCACACTTTTGTATTGGATGGTTATCATAAAATTCAAATTTAACTTTTTATGAGTTGCATTTTCTATTGTATAATTCAATCCCAATTGTGAGCAAACATACCTAACCTCAACATTAGTTTTGAAGGAAAATTGTCCGATTCAGTTCTCCGATCACGGTTTATTAGATCTAGGAAGGCTATGTGGTTGTGTCAAAGAGGTGGAAAAGATTTCCTACGTTCTTGGACACGGGTACACTTTTTCGCAAAATTTACTCACTGTCAGAGTTGCCAACATTAAGTTATTAAAATGGCCAACACTGAAATTGAAAGTAGCTAGATTATAGCTAGATTATAGAACTAGAGGTTAGTTTCACAATTCTGTAAACATAATATTAAAATTTTACAAATGATAATCAACTAACAAAAAAAAAAACAAATGACAATCAACTCAAAAAAAATAAATGACAATCAACTCATAAAAAAACAAATGACAATCAACTCAAGAAAAACAAATGACAATCGACTCACAAAAAAACAAATGACAATCGACTCACAAAAAAAAACAAATGATAATCAACTCACAAAAAAAAACAAAAGACAATAGACAATAAGAAGAACCGTCAATCAACTGACAAAGTAAAAACAAAAGACAATCGACTAATAAAAAAAGACGTCAATCGCGTAATGAGACTAATGAAAAAATAAATAAGTAATTCAATAAAGATCGACGAATTAAAAAAAATAAATGACAATCAATTAAAAAAAACAAATGATAATTAACTCATAAAAAAAACAAATGACAATAAACTCAACAATTCTATAAAGATCGACGAATTAAAAAAAATAAATGACAATCAATCAAGAAAAAAAAACAAATGATAATCAACTCATAAAACAAACAAATGACAATAAACTCAACAATTCTATAAAGATCGAGGAATTAAAAAAAATAAATGACAATCAACTAAAAAAAAACAAATGAAAAAAAAACACAAATGACAATCAACTCACAAAAAAAAATGATAATCAACTAACAAAAAAAAAAACAAATGACAATAGACAATAGACAAATAAAAAGAACCGTCAATCAACTGACAAAAAAATACAAAAGTCAATCGACTAATAAAAAAAAAGACGTCAGTCGCAGAACGAGATTAATAAAAGAAATAAATAAAAACGTACTCCTAAAATTTCACTGAAACTCCGCTTAGCAAAGAAAATTTAAAGATTTTTTATCTAATGGCTTGGCAACACTGTCTGCAGAAATAGTTTTCTTGTCAGTGTTGCCAATCTAGTTGCAAAAATCCCGCTACATTTCCCTGCGATCTAAGGTACGTCGACGATGGCGCGTTGCGTAGAGGTGCAGCGGGCGTGTTGGCAACACTGTTTCCGGCTAATAAGAGAACGATTCTCAAACATTTTTTGACAAAACATTTAATGTGCAATGTTTTATTGGGTGTTCTTTGCAATTTGGCGTCGAAGTTGGCCGTGACAAGGTAATTACTGTGAACGTGACACAATTTTGATTACTTGTTGTAAATCTTGTTTTCTTATTGTCTTTTTTCGTTAGTTACAATAGATCTCATTCTTAGTGCCTTTTTTTCGTTTATTGCAACAGATCACATTGTTTTGACGTTTTAACGTACTGTTGAGTTCGAAACCTCAAAAGCAAGGTTAGGAATGGCAAGTTCAAATGTCAAATTGAGCACTGTCTTGATGATGGTTCACAATTCAATTTTCAATTCAGTTGATCAATAATAAAAATCTCAAACAAGAACAGTAATAAATACGTAATAATAACAAATAATAAAGTAGAGTGAAAGTAGGTTGCCAATACATGTAATTGGACGAAATCTATTGTCCGGTGTTGCCAGCTCTTTAGACTTCACATTCTCTCTCAGGAGCTTAAAAAGTACATAATCTCATAATATAACAAACTCTCTGACAGATAAACTAGCAAAACAATGGCGACATGAGAAATGGCGGGAATGCCTAGCCTTCGAATCTGTATTAATTTGTACTCAAGGTCTTAAGGGTGAGGTTTGTGTCCAGGAGGTGCATTTTAGGCACACATGACTGTACGTTTTCATAACGCTAAAAATTCTTGCAAACTTATGAATGCAAATTCATTTCAAAAAAGCGTCATCTATGGGCATCTCATAGAACCTCATAACAAGAAGATGACTGATGACCGAGAGATTGTCAATTCTCAACCGTGTAGTTGTCAAAAAGTATTTGACAATTGATTGGTATTTAAATTTAGTACTATTGGCAACACTGACAGGAATCCGCATAATTTTATTTTATTTACGTTTTAACTTGCATAAGAGAAAAGTGATATTGCCTTAACTAGAGAATTACAGTAAAATAGCTTCCTTGCAACAAAACCACCTCTTTCCGTTTTAAATAAAAACACATGTACAGAAGCGGAGAATAAAATCCGGGCACGTTATTTTTATCAGATGTTCTTTTAAATTTGGCGTCGAAGTCGACCGTGACAAGGTGCTTACTATGAACATACCATAATTTTGATTATTTGTAAATTTGTTTAAATATGCAAAAATTCTCGTACGGATTTTGTTGTCCGCTACTGTACCCATTAAAGGAGATAAATACTCGCAATTGGCAGCACTGCTGATATCTTAAATTTCATTCAGATGTCAGGAAGATTAATTATGAATTAATATTTAGACGAATGTTTTATTTATTATTTTTTAACAAGTCATCAATCCATTTTCCTGTAAGTTGCTCTTTTGTAAAATTAAAAAAAAATTATAAACTAGGGTGTTTGTTATCCTATGTGTACACTCAACGACGTGCTAATATTTAAAGCCGCCATGCCCTTTGCTTCCTGCACTCTTGATTGATGGTATCATTATGTGAGTGAAATGGCGAATATCTATGAATAAATGTATGCGACAAGGATGTTAAATCTTAGATCACGTGATTTATGATTAGAAGCATTGGTACTGTAATGAGTAACTTTTACCGTTGAAACCTGACTTCTTTTAGTTCTCGTATCTTGTAAATCTGACTTTTATTTTTAGGTTATGTTGACTTCAATTTTGTGCAATGATTTTTAGCTTACTTCTCCACACTTTTCCAACATTCTGTCGAACGTATTATACCTGAAGTAATTGTTTTGTATCATTTTTGAAAATTGCATTTTGCAATTGACAACTAAACTGTGACAGACAAAAGATATAAAACGTCAACTGCAATACCAATTGTAACATAAGAACAAAAAACTCACAATTAGTTACTCATTACAAAAGTGAACGCAGATTAGTATTTATGTGTGTAGTGTATACTCTCTCACTCTCATGTTGATATCAATTCCTCTTTGTCTATAGCCAATCCACGACTTAAAGCGTCATTGTGTACACTAGTGTACACTTTGAACTTTCACCAAACGGAAGATAAGCTAAGAAAAAAAAACCATTACATTTGGAGCAATTTATTGAAAAACCAAGTAGAAAATCTTACATAATACACATTTCGAAGATGCAATTTTAACTAAACTAATGATTCAAGAAAAACAGTCATAATCCTGTTGCTTATCAACTAGAAAAAGATCAGCCTTACATGTTACATAAAAAAAGGGAGACTATACGACAAAAGAACTTCTCAAATTAAGCACTTCAATTCTCTTTCTCAGCCTTCTCTTCTCTCTTACTCTCCACTGCTTTGGATAGAACTCCAGTCTGCTGGATTGGAATGGCACGATGACCTGAGTCCTCCCCGGCCAATTTCGGAGCAGTGATTGAAAGCACTCCGTCCGAAGACAAACTGGAAGCTACCTTCTGGATGTCGTGCCCCTTAGGCAACACGTACTTGCGTACGAACTGCCTTGAAATGAAGCCGTGCTCGTCCTTCTTTTCTTCGTGCTTACCCTCCACGGTGATGGTATTGTCTCCAGTGACTTTCACGCTGATTTCCTCTGGTGAGAAATGCTGCACGTCCAGGTTTACTTGGAACTTGTCCTTGTCTATTTGGACAGTCGAACCGGTATCCTGTTGAGCTGCAGTGCTCCTCCATGGTCTGTAATATCCAGCTAATAATCTCTGGGGTGCATCAAACGGCACCATGAGGTCTTCAGGTTCCAACCCCAAGCCGAAATGCTGGTCCAAAATACGAGATGGTCTGAGTGGACGGAAGTCATCGAAAATGTACGGCAGCAAAGACATTTTGTTAAATACTTTTAGGAAACACTTGAGAATAATTCACTACTCGCTTATCACTCAGTACTCTGAGAACTTATGCCGAGGGGTCGTTCGCGTAACGGTTTTATACGCAAGTTGTCATTCTAGTACATTCTAGATTTAAGCCGACCAATCCACGAGCTTCTGCTACGATTAGCCAACGGAAAGTCTAGAATTGTCTGTCGCGTTCGCGAAAATGATGACGCTTCGCATTGAACACGTTCAACAAATGAACGCGGAAGTAATTTTATTATTTATTTTTAATGAAAATTTTGCAGTTTAATCGTAATTACAATATTTTTTTTGGAAATGTATACGTACGTATAAAATGTATTAGATCAATTTTGATGTTCGTGAATTAGCTCACCGATGTAGGTATTCACCATTGAGTTTGAAGAAGACGTAAGGCAAATGTAGAACGAATTTGGCTTTAAAATAAAGTCAGCGTTTAATTAATTAAATTATAAATAACATTTTTTTAACCAAACAAGTAACATTTCTAGCATTCTCGGGATTTATCTACGTACAAAGTATTTATGATTTAGAACCTTGAGATTTGAGATAATTTTTCTCGCATTCATGTGAAAAGGACGAGTTAAAAATATCTACAGTAATTACTTACGCAAGCGGACAAGTTCATTTCATGTTTTTTTACGATTTAATACGATTTCTTGAATAAATTTTTTATTCGAGCGACACTTTTACGTCCAGCAATGTGTTAAAAGTTACGCAGAAGCAAATTAGTTTAACCACAAAACCAGAATTCATTTCATGTTTAATTTGTATCTAATGAGAGGGATTCATTTTATTTACGAACTCTTATTTATTAAAAAATAAAAACGGGTAGTTATTATTTTATAATTCCAAATATTGTAATAAATCCGAATAGGGTTTGTAAAAGAATTTTGTTTACATTTCGATTACTGGGGGAAGGGGGCGTTAAACATTAACGATAGGCCAACTGTACAGGGTGGCCCAACGATGCGTGGGGCTTATTGTAAAGAAATTAAGAAATCGATAAAGAAATTTATATTAGACAACACGCGGTCTATTGTAAAATTATTTTGAACTATAGAGAGTGATCAGAAAAATGGCGGTTCGTGGAAACCATTTCTTTAATGGAACACTCTATATATCTTTAGATATTTGAATGCGCCACAGTGAGCAGTGAGCGGTACTTTTGTAAAATCATTGCTTTTCTTGAAAAATTCTTCAAAAATTCAGTCAGTTTGAATATGAATACTCAATGGTGGTTTTTCAACATAACAAATGAAAATAAGACTACCGAAAAGTTTCAAGGTTATTGTATTTAGAAGGTACCGCCATTTACTTCCGCAGCTTGCGTCTCCCAAATTAAAAAGGACGCGATGAAACCATAAATGAAACGCTAAGAAGAAAAAGGATAGATACAAAACAAGTTACTGTTGTTATGTAGTTTATCAATGAATTTAATCCCAAATTAAAAGAGGTAGAAAGTTGGCGCTACCTTCAATATCCAGTAACCTAACCAATAACGCACCTTTAAGCTTTTTCAGTTTCTTTTTACGAAATGAAACTTGAAAATCACTTTTTCATAAAATAAATCTCAATGAGTGATTTGAAAAAATAAACTTTATCTATTAAGTTGGCAACACTGAGCCAGGATTAAAAAAAGAGAATACTTCCCAAACCGACTGACGTTTGATGAATGACAGTTGTCAAACAGTTGTAATATTTTGCTAATAGCCTAACCTAAAGTGACGTTTCGCGTTGATATAATTCAAGACCTCCTTCACAATGGTTTGAAAAATTCAAAGTTTACTTGATAGAGATATTTTAGTTAAATTTCCTATAGAGTGTCTTTTTTAAACTAGCGTCGAAACTGTCCATGGAAATTTGTGAACCATCATCATCATGACAGTTGTCAATTTGACATTTGAACTCCTAACCTTACTTTCGAGGTTTCGAACTCAACAGTACGATAAGACGACACAAGAATGTGATCACACTAAGAATGAGATTTATTGTAACAAACGAAAAAAGACAATAAGAAAACAAGATTTACAACAATTTAATCAAAATTGTGTCACGTTCACAGTAAGTACCTTGTCATGGCCAACTTCGACGCCAAATTGAAAAGAACACCCAATATAACATTGCATATTAAATGTTTTGTCAAAAAATGTTTGAGAATCGTTCTCTTATTAGCCGGAAACAGTGTTGCCAACACGCCCGCTGCACCTCTACGCAACGCGCCATCGTCGACGTACCTTAGAACGCAGGGAAATGTAGCGGGATTTTTACAACTAGATTGGCAACACTGGCAAGAAAACTATTTCTGCAGACAGTATTGCCAAGCCATTAGATAAAAAATCTTTAAATTTTCTTTGCTAAGTTTCAGTGAAATTTTAGGAGTACGTTTTTATTTATTTTTTTCATTAATCTCGTTACGCGACTGACGTCTTTTTTTTTTTATTAGTCGACTGACTTTTGTTTTTTTTTTGTCAGTTGATTGACGGTTCTTTTTATTAGTCTATTGTTTATTGTCATTTGTTTTTTTGTGAGTTGATTGTCATTTTTTTTGTGAGTTGATTGTCATTTGTTTTTTATGAGTTGATTATCATTTGTTTTTTTTAAGTTGTCGATCTTTATTGAATTGTTGAGTTTATTGCCATTTGTTTTTTTATGAGTTGATTATCATTTGTTTTTTTTTTGAGTTGATTGTCATTTATTTTTTTTAATTCGTCAATCTTTATTTATTTTTTCATTAGTCTCATTACGCGATTGACGTCTTTTTTTTTTAGTCGACTGCCTTTTGTTTTTTCTTTGTCAGTTGATCGACGGTTCTTCTTATTGTCTCGTCTTTTGTTTTTTTTTATGAGTTGATTATTTGTTTTTTTGTGAGTTGATTGTCATTTTTTTTTGTGAATTGATGGTCACGGCCAACTTCGACGCCAAATTTAAAATAACGGCAATTTTGGTTAGCCAATGAAAATGGTTTACATTACATTTACTTATTTTAAGCAAATGTCTTTTGAATGTCTTTATTAAAAGTAAAATAAAAATCTTTACAACCATATACCATCTTCACTGTTACACTTTATGACTTATCTAGTGAATACATTTCATTGATAACTAAGAAAAGAATATAAAAATATCAATATCAAAATGAAACTTATGAATACCGCCGAAGCATGAATTAAAATTCATTGTTTCTTGCACTCCACTGCTTTGGATGGAACTCCAGTCTGCTGGATTGGAATGGCGCGATGATCCGAGTCATCCGCAGCCAATTTCGGGGCAGTGATCGAAAGTATTCCATCCGAAGACAAACTGGAAGTTATCTTCTGAACATCGAGTCCGTTGGGTATCACGTACTTGCGTACGAACTGTCTCGAAATTAACCCGTGCTTGTCCTCCTTTTCTTCGTGCTTACCCTCCACGGTGATGGTATTGTCTCCCGTGAATTTCACGCTGATTTCCTCTGGTGAGAAATGCTGCACGTCCAGGTTTACTTGGAACTTGTCCTTGTCTAGGTGGACAGTTGAGCCGGAATCCCGATGAGCTGCTGCGCTCCTCCATGGTCTGTAGTACCCAGCTAATAACCTGTGCGGTACATCAACCGGTAGCAAATGATCTTCGGGTTCTATGTGGGCCAAACTGGAATGGTGGCCTGAGGTGGCTCGAGCTTGTCTGTGGTGTGGGCGTAAATCACCGAAAAGGTACCCTGGCAGCAAACACATTCTGGCAGACATTTTGTAGCTTGGTAAATACTTGCAATTTGTCTTAGAATTCTAAAAAATAATTATGCTGTCGTTATAATAGCTTGTGTAGATATGTACCGTACAAATGATTATACTAATTACTTATAATTAAAATAAATTTGTAGATTTAAGATTCACCAATCACGTTCTGCTTCTATTTTAGTTTTGAGATCAACCAACAGGGAAGCTGGCCTTCTGGGTACGTTCGGGAAAAGCGTGGTCATATACGCTGGATACGTTCAAAAAGAAAAAAAATGCATTTTTGGAGTTTTAGAATTTTCGACTGGATTGAATGCGTATTCAGAGTATATTCATTTCGTTTTAGTACATAAAGTTAAAATACAATGCAAATACTCTAAGTTCAACCAATTTAGGTGAATAGAAAACGCCATAATTCTCGATGGGGGCGCACTGTCACTACACAATCGAATGAAAAAAAAACTGCAACTAAGTTATCGAACATGTTGAATGTAAGGGTCGATTTGAAATTCGAAATTGGCAAGAAATTTTAAGAAAAATTATTTTTACAAGCATCATTTGTCATTTCAAATTCAAATCTGTCACTATTCAGGTATGACAGTAAACCACCAAAACATGTATCCGGTTGCAGTGTCGCAAATGACCGAATAAAAAAAATGCTCCTAACAGCTATTCTTGATCATTTTGTATTTTAGTAAATTTTGATATACTGTAATTTTCACGGCAACAATCAAGTGAAAAACAAAAACGAAACAAAACAGAAGACGAACGACGAAATAAAGAAATAAAAACAAATGATGATCGGTTAAGCAGAAAGATTTAAAAAAAATAGTCGACAATAATTGTTTAAAAAAGGGAAACTAATAAATTTCGACACAAAAGGCACCATAACTAAAATATTCTTTTAAACATTTTCAATATTCAATACAGGCAGAACTATTAAATAAGCAACAGAAAACAGCTGACATTCAATCAACAAAAAAAAAAAAGAATTGAAAGAAAACAGATGACAAAAAATGATGACGCAGTAAAGTTAAATGAAAAGTCTGTGATTTCAAGATTGCAATGAAAAACAAAAAACTGATGAAATTCGACGGGTATAAAATTCATTGAATAGAAACAGAAACAAATGACAGCTCTCTGATCAAAAAAGAAAACAAATTATTGAAAGAAAACTGATAAACAACGAAAAAATTAATATAATGGAAAACAACCGGCAAGAAAAAAAACAATAAACAAATGCTAGAAACAAAAAAATAGTCGAGTCAAAACGAAATAAAAATAAAACAAAAGGCGAACGACGAAATAAAAAAATAAAAACAAATGACAGCCTGGAATCTTTACGATTGCACTGGAAAACAAAACAAAAAAAACTAATAGAATTTAATCAAATATTATTGAATTATTGATTCTACTAAAACATGCAACAACTGTTTGATGAAAAAAGAAATAAATAAAACTAGCGAAAAAGTGGATACACAACGAAAAAATTATGTTTACATTTAATTTAATTTATGGCGCCATGTACCGGAGAAACAGTGAAGCTACATAATTTTTCGTAAAACAGGTCACTTGTTTTTTTTAATTGTTCATTTATCATTTATTTTTCTTAATTGGTATTTATTGAATTATTTTTTTTATTAGTTTCATTACGGGACTGACATCTTTTTTTTATTAGTCGACTGCCTTTTGTTCTTTTTTGTCAGTTGATTGACGGTTCTTTTTATTAGTCTATTGTCTATTGTCTTTTTTTTGTGAGTCGATTATCATTTGTTTTTTTTTGTGAGTTGATTGTCATTTGTTCTTTTTTTTATGAGTTGATTGTCATTTGTTTTTTTTTTTTCGCGAATTGATCGTCATTTGTTTTATTAATTAATATCATTTATTCTTTTTAATTCGTCGATCTTTATTGAATTTTTTTCATTAGTCTCGTTATGCGACTGACGTCTTTTTTTTATTAGTCGACCGCCTTTTGTTTTTTTGTGAGTTGATTGTCATTTGTTTTTTTTTGCGAATTGATCGTCATTTGTTTTATTAATTGGTCATTTATCATTTATTTTTTTAAATTCGTCGATCTTTATTGATTTTTTTTATTAGTCTCGTTACGTGATTGACGCCTTTTTTTTTTTAGTCGACCGCCTCTTGTTTTTTTGTGAGTTGATTGTCATTTGTTTTTTTATGAGTTGATTTTCATTTGTTTTTTTTGAGTTGATTGTCATTTGTTTTTTTTAGTTGATTGTCATTTGTTTTTTTGTGAGTTGATTGTCATTTGTTTTTTTTGCGAATAGATCGTCATTTGTTTTATTAATTGGTCAATTATTTTTTTTTAATTCGTCGATCTTCATTGAATTTTTTTTTCATTAGTCTCGTTACGCGACTGACGTCTTTTTTTTTATTAGTCGACCGCCTCTTGTTTTTTGTCAATTAAATTAATTATTATTTCCATTTAATTTCAATAAAGTTTCATTTCTCTGCATTTGCTTTCAGTTAATTTATTCATATCTGCTTTCAAGGACCAATTTAATAATTTTCAGAGTTCAATGCTTGGACTTTTGGCAACACTGATTGTGATGAACATGATCAAAACATAACCTATAATAGCAAGTTACAAAATCTAAAGAAATATACTAAATTGCAGCAACGCAGTGTTTTGAAAGTACATAAATAAGTCATGTAAAAGCATGTCACCGAAATCTAAGTCACATAAAAATGCCGATAAAACAAAAACTCTTTCACCTTCACCCTCAACAAGCAGCAGCGAGCAACCGGCGTTATCCTCCGAAGACGCGCAACGACTCGAAACAGAGATCTGCTGGTGCATTCAACAGCTCCAGAGTGCCCTAAAAAACGGAAAATTAACTCCAAAGCAGAGTAAGTGCCCCAAACACATTCAAACGAATTCAGTATTTTTTTTATTCGCTCGCAAGTTCAAGACCACACGAAAGCCATGAACACTTTAATGAATAACTCGATGCCATTGGTCAAGAAGCGACAGGTGATGAGGCTGTCTTTTGGGGATTACAGAGCCAAAATGGCAGCAGAAGAAAAGAAGATGGGCTCAGGTGATTCCTCGCCACGTAACATGAGATCCACCTTTCAATTACGCTTACATTTCATTTTAGCCAACACAAAGATTCGAGTGACATCAGCAGCACCCAGCAAGAACTCGATGTTTATAAAGAAGTCACTGTTTACGTCGTCCGGTAGTAATTTCCAATTTAATTTCGAAGAGCCTACGACGAGTAAGAATGAAGATGAGCCAAATGAAAAATTGGGAGATAGCGCAACCCCAAAACCTAGTAATTTTCATTTCACTCCATCTAATAATAGTTTTAAGTTTAATTTTACAGTCGACTGATGTTCGATTTGCTTGTATTTGGTTAAATTTTGGATAGGACAAGTAATGAAGAAAAAAAAAAAAAACATATTCGTGTTATCAAGTTTTATTACCTACAGCATAAATTTGCTCAAACATAGTTTTAATAGGGGCAGGGGGGGGGTCTTGTTTACTGAAATATGTAAGTTTTAAAGATTATATTATTTATCAGCATGCTCGCTTGTGAAGTGCTTCTTCAAAGTACCCGACCATTTACACTTGTAATTACATAGAGTACACTTAAATGGTTTCTCGTCGTTTTGATCCGACATGTACGTCTTTAAGACGCCCGTTTCATTACACCTGTACCCGAAGGACTTCATGTGCTTTTTCAGGCTTCCACACGATGTTTTATAATCGCAAAGGCTGCACTCCAACGCTCTTCCCCCCTTATACTTGTGCACTTCTTTTTTGACGTGTATCAGCTTGTGGGTCAACAAGCGGCTGATGGTGTTTGTTCTGTACGAGCAGAGGTTGCACATGTACGGGTCTTCTGCGGAATGCCTCGACGTGTGATGGTACAAATCCGCATTCCTCCTGCATTTATAATCACACTGGGCACATTTATAGGGTTCCACATCGGCTTGTGTCGACGTAGTTCCTAGAAGGGCACTTGCTGCAAGCTCTCGGTTTTTCTTAATGCACTTCATTTTCGATACCCTTATGAGTTTTCTAGGGGCTTCAGTTTTTTTACCGCAGGTCACAAACTGGAAGGAGGCAGGCTTTTTGCGGGTTTGTGTTTGATTGGGCTTCTGGCGGCGTACACTGAAACAACACGACCATCATTAAACCCACGGTACACAAATACCTAATACCAGAGAGTGGAATGTAAAGATAATAATGACAAGAAAGTAACTTTTTAATGGGCACAGTGAACATAAATATTTAGAACAAAACGCTTTCTTTGTGCTTATGTCTTTCCATTGAAGCTTGCAAGTCTTCTACTAAAATCCTGCGAATTCTTGAAATTTTCACCTTTATGTGTCATGTTATGTAACGTCATAGGTACCTAAAAATTTAATTTTTGATCATTACGTACAATATAAGTTATACTTACTCCTGTTAATTGTGAAACTGCCAAAAGCTGGCTACAATTGTCGTGTAAATCACATACAAAAAAAGAAAAAATGAATCTCACTGGAATTCTTTTATTTCTTTCTACAAAATTTGTAGACGTTTTCGATTCACCTGCACCAATTGCACTCAGTGTATTTGCATCTTCTTTTAACCTCGTGTAATAACATGAGGTAAAGACACTTTGAGTGCGCACTAGTGCGGTCAATCGAAAACGCTATTAGTTTCATTACAAAATTGCATCAAACTGCTAAGAGGTGGCGCTTAAACTACTCATTCTGGCCGCATTTATAATCTCCCTTGAACGCCGATATGTGACATGGGGTGTTTTTCTTTTTCTTTTTCTTTTTCTTTTTCTTTTTCTTTTTCCTTTTCCTTTTCCTTTTCCTTGTATGTATGCCCAAATTCATGTCATGTCTTTCTAAAATTATAAAATTAACTTTTAAACTGGCTTTTATCAGAATGCGAACGATTTTCCTAAAACACAAAAAAAAAACCTTATTAATTTCGTGAACACGCAGTATCATTCCTACGAGTGACTTAATTCAAGTCAATGTTTGCAGCTTGTGTTTTAAATATCAATTTAACAACCCGGTAGATGGCGCTGCAAATTTTATTATTCTACCTGCGGTGACTTAATTCAAATCACTGTAGGTAGAGTAATAAGATAATCCGCCAGATGGCGCTGCAAATTTTATTACTCTGCCTGCAATGACTTAATTCAAGTCACTGTGGGTCTCTATCGGATTGTTAAGTTGACATTTAAAACGCTAGCGACAAACATATCTCAAGGAAATGAAAATTTAATTTGATTTAAAACACTAGCTGCGTTAAGTAAACTGTCAACTTATAAGAAATTGTGAGATTAAACCACATGACCAATCAGCGACGTAATTTTGTATAACTAAATTGACTGATCACTTAACGCAACGCGTATAGTTCTTTTACATAAACGATCACTGGCCCGTATTCTAATCTTAACTAATTAACTAAAGTAATGAATTAAAATAAACAAGAAACGTGATAGCTTCATGTCAATTTAATGTGTAAGAGAGTGATGGACTAGCGTTGCCATGGGAAATAAACACCTTATTAGATTGATAATAGGATGAGAATACGGGCCATTATCTCTCATCGCAGGATTTAGAATTTAAAGGCCTGTCATCACATGACCAATCAGCGATTGAGGAAAATGGCCGCGTAATTTTGTGTAACTAAACTGACTGATCACTTAACGCAACCAATAGTTCTTTTACGTAAACGATCATTGGCCCGTATTCTGATCTTAACGTAATTAACTAAAGTTATGAATTAAAATAAACAAGAAACGAAATAGCTTCATCTCAATTTAATGTGTAAGAGAGTGATGGACTAGCATTGCCACGGGAAATAAACACCTTATTAGATGAGGATGAGAATACGGGCCATTATCTCTCATCGCAGGATTTAGAATTTAAAGGCCTGTCATCCCATGATCAATCAGCGATTGAGGAAAATGGCCGCGTAATTTTGTGTAACTAAACTGGCTGATCACTTAACGCAACGTAAACGATCATTGGCCCTTATTCTGATCTTAACGTAATTAACTAAAGTCATGAATTAAAATAAACAAGAAACGAGATAGCTTCATGTCAATTTAATGTGTAAGAGAGTGATGGATGAGCGTTGCCATGGAAAATAGACACTCTATTAGATTGAATGAGAATACGGGCCATTATCTCTTATCGCAGGATTTAGAAATCAAAGGTCTGCGTTGGTACATGAATGAATGAATGAATGTAACTCTTGCAAGGGCGGTCTACCATTTCAATATCGCGTTGGCAATTGTTTATAACACGTGTGCTGCCATCTCATCGTCTCTTTTCACTTTTCTTTGATCGATAAAAGTAAAATCGCATTAATTGTACACATGTGCAGCCGCGAGCAAAAAAAAATCAAGTAGAACACACGTGACACTTGTCGCTGTACAAAGTTATGATAATCAGAACCATTTCACAATAGAATAACCGTCAATTTGACAAAGAATGACTCTGATGACCAAGTTACATGCTAATTACATTCTGTGCATTCTCAAACAGTGTCGCCATCTATCTAACCACCACAAAACTAAATTCCTTATAATTAATAAATATACGTTCATCCCTTACGTTAACTTCTTTTGAAGTAATGACTTGACACTTATAGTTACACGACCTACTAGATTTGACGAGACAGAACTGGGGAATACTTTCTTTAAGACAAATTTTCACCGTTTTGGCTCTAGTTACCCAAACAAGAAAAACCATAAATACTGAAAGAAGAAATCACAAGGAAACTATAATTGAGTAAGAAATTACAACAGTAAAAATAAAGTGGCGCCAGCGGAGGAATACTTAAACCAATAAATTGCGCAGGCGGATAAAGGCACAGTGTCTCGCGAAATCTAGTAGGTCGTAGATCACATATTTAGGTACATGCTACATTACATTAATACTATACGTAGCCTCTCACAGTGGTGCCATCTATCGGACCTCCAATAAATTTCTTATAATTAAAAATTATTTACACATTTTTGTCAATTTCTTTTTAAAGAAGCTCTTAACTCGTACATTGACCACAGAGATTACCTATTCACTTACATGCTACATCACGTTAGTTCTGTATGCACACGGCCCTTACAGTGTCGCCATCTACCGAGCCTCCACAGAACTAAATTCCTTGAATTTCTGTTATTGATTCTTGCGAAAAGAAAAAGTTCGTGCAACAATCAAAACAAAAAAAAATAACGCAACTGCATCAATTTGGCGGAAAACGTGAAAAATCGAAAAAATTGCAAAAGTTCGAAAAATATTAAACTCGTAAAACTTAGGAAATCTGACAAAATTAAGTGCCCAATAGGCTACAGTGTCTAAAAACAATATTTTATATAAAAAAATAAACACAGACCAGTAGTAGTCTGTGTTTATTAAAAAAAGAAAACACACAACCAATAACTAAATGTTGCCTAAAATGCGATCTTTAATAAAAATAGAAATTTCGTTAAAAAAATTGTTTTTAACTAATAAACACCATTTATTTCTTTAGAAGATAAAGCAATAAATATGCTTTCTTCCACACACATAAGGGCGCCATCTATCGAACCACCACATAACTTTTAATTAAAACAAAACGCTTTTTTAACGTACATTCTCATACAGTGGCGCCATCTATTGAGCGTCATAAAACGAAATTCCTTATAATCAAAAAATATAATACGTTCACTCTTTTGTTAGTTTCTTTTGAAAACCGACTTGTAACAACTGAAAAATGCTGAGCATTTCACGATTTATTTGTGCATGCTCACATTCTGTACCTCAACCTTAGATACCATAACCTTGTTGAGGTTACGTTGTGCGTTCAACGCGGAAAACACCAGCGCACTTCTTGTGGCCTAACACAGCACTTAATAAACGTCCATCAAGTCAAAACAATGCACTCAATTAATTATTGCGTTGCTAAAATGCGTAGCAATCGCTCATCTTGCACGCACCAAGCCACGTAAAAATATTAATAATAAACGTCGACAGCTGAGCGTCGCGGTGAGATGGCGCTGAGCGTTTCTGCGCGGAGAGATTGGAAAACAGATGGCGGGCAGGTAGCGAAAATATTTAAAACGTGAAGTAATTTCTTTATCAACACAAACAAAAGGGTTAAATAAATTCACGATGGCAAAAACAAACAAATGATGGCCGATTTTTTAATTTGGTCAGATTTGTTTTACTGCATAATTAATTGTGCACTGTTTCTTTGACATTGCAATCCGTCTACCTTTAACAGAATAGGCAGTCGTGAATAAAATATATGTTTGTCCTATATACAACTAAGAGTATTTAATTAATTATTGCGTCGCTAATATTAATCATTTATTTAACACGCACCTACAAACCTTGTCGATAACTGAGCCCTGAGCGGCGAGATGGCGCTGGACGTCTCCTGTATGTAGAGGGAATGGAAAATTTCTTTGTCAATAAAAACGGAAAGAGAGTTATAATGAGTTATAATGATAACAATTGATAAGGGCGCGTGGCCGTTTCGTATAAAAACAAATGACGATAGATTAATTGGCATCTTTGAATTTGGCATAAATTCTCAGAGATTTTTAGCAAATTAAAAGGCGCTAATTAATCGATCGTTATTTGTTTTTTTTTTTTACGAAACGCCCACGCGCCCTTATCAATTGTTATTCGGTTTATAAAATTCTCAGAGATATTTTTTTTAATCGATCGTCATTTGTTTTTAACGAAATACCCACACACTCGTTTCATTTGTTATTGGGTTTATAAAATTCTCAGAGATTTTTGACAAAATTAAAAAGCGTTAATAAATCGATTGTCACTTGTTTTTAACGAAATACCTACACACTCTTTTCAATTGTTATTGGGTTTATGAAATTCTCGGAGATTTTTGACAGAATCAAAGAGCGTTAATTAATCGATCGTCATTTGTTTTTAATGGAATGCCCACACAGAATTGTTCTTCGATTTCTAAAATTCTCAGAGATTTGTAACAAAATTAGAAAATGTTAATTAATCGATCATGATTTATTTTTAACGAAATACCCACGCGCCCTTATCAATTGTTATAGGGTTTATAAAATTCTCAGAGATTTTTTTAGTTGATCGTCATTTGTTTTTAACGAAATAACCATAGACTCTTTTCAATTGACAAAATTAAAAAGCGCTAATTAATCGATCGTCATTTGTTTTTAACGAAAAACTCACGCGCCCTTTTCAATTGTTATTCGGTTGATAAAATTCTCAGAAATTTTTTTTAATCGATCGTCATTTGTTTTTAACGAAATACCCACGCACTCTTTTCAATTGTTATTGGGTTTATAAAATCCTCAAAGATTTTTGATAAAATTAAAAAGCGCTAATCGATCATCATTTGTTTTTAACGAAATACCCACGCGCCTTTATCGTCATTTGTTTTTAACGAAATACCCATGCGTCCTTATCAATTGTTATTCGGTTTATAAAATTCTCAGAGATTTTTGACAAATTTAAAAAGCGTTAGTAAATCGATCGTCATTTGTTTTTAACGAAATACCCAAGCGCTCTCATCAATTATTGTTATTCGGTTTATAAAATTCTCAGAGATTTTTGACAAAATTAAAAAGTAATAATAAATCGATCGTCATTTGTTTCTAACGAAATACCCACACACTCTTTTCAAATTTCTTTTTATCGATCGTCTTTGTTTTTAAAGATATACCCTCACACTCTTCAATTGATATTGGGTTTATAAAATTCTCAGAGATTTTTGATAAAATTAAAAAGCGCTAATTAATTGATCGTCATTTGTTTCTAACGAAATGCCCACGCGCCCTTATCAAATGTTATTCGGTTTATAAAATTCTCAGAGATTTTTTTTAATCGGTCGTCATTTGTTTTTAACGAAATACCCACACACTCTTTTCAATTGTTATTCGATTTATGAAATTCTCAGAGATTTTTTTTAATCGATCGTCGTTTGTTTTTAACGAAATAGTCACACCATTTTTTCAATTGTTATTGGGTTTATAAAATTCTTAGAAATTTTTTTTAATTGGCCGTCATTTGTTTTTAATAAAATACCAACACACTCTTTTCAATTGTTATTGGGTTTATAAAATTCTCAGAGATTTTTGACAAAATTAAAAAGCGCTAATTAATCGATCGTCATTTGTTTTTAACGAAATACCCACGCGCCTTTATCAAATGTTATTCGGTTTATAAAATTCTCAGAGATTTTTGACAAAATTAAAAAGCGCTAATTAATCGATCGTCATTTGTTTTTAACGAAATACCCACGCGCCTTTATCAAATGTTATTCGGTTTATAAAATTCGCAGAGATTTTTGACAAAATTAAAAAGCGCTAATTAATCGATCGTCATTTGTTTTTAACGAAATACCCACGCGCCTTTATCAAATGTTATTCGGTTTATAAAATTCTCAGAGATTTTTGACAAAATTAAAAAGCGCTAATTAGTCGTTCGTTTGTTTTTAACGAAATGCCCACGCGCCTTTATCAATTGTTATTCGGTTCATAAAATTCTAAGAGTTTTTTTTATCGGTCGTCATTTGTTTTGTTTTGACATACTCTTTTCAATTGTTATTGGATTTATGAAATTCTCAGATTTTTTTTTTAATCGATCGTCATTTGTTTCAACGAAATACCCACACACTCTTTTCAATTGTTATTGGGTTTATTATTACTTTTTTTTTTAGTTATTAAAAAACAATTTTTACTGCATAATCAAAATAGACTCTTGTTGAAATAATATAAGGACGTTACTTTGAAAATTGCATTGCACTTATCTTTGATGAATATTCATAAATGAAACGTACAGGTGTCCCAAAAAGAACTGGAGAGTCCCGTAGTTAATTTCAGTATAAAAAACAAATATTATATATTTTGAAGAAGCTGCAGTGAAACGTAGACATTTGAAGCATATTTAAAATCTATCTCAAGAATAAACAAATTTATTAGAGTTAAAAAAAAGACGACATATTTACAACTAATTAACAAAGGTGTCACGAGATGAGTTCTTTTTTCACTTTTTTTTTTAATAGTGTTCGGCAATTACTTAATTATAAATTTTCTAATTTTTTTTGAAATACATCCACATAGAAAATTGTGATAAAGAAAAATAAATACACAGGCGTGTGCTTGAAGGCTAAAAATTTACAGCCGAAGCATCACCATATTATTTCGAAGTATTACGGCGGTAGGTAATTCCGTTAGTTCGTACAATGCTGTGCTAAGCGTGCCAGGAAGTTAAACGCATTTAGCATAATCTCCGTTTTATTTCATGACAGCAGAAGACTGAATTTATATCTCGTTGCGAGCGAAAGCAATTCTGAGTTTTATGCTCTTCGCTGTTAACGTCATTTTGATCTGCTTGGGGCCCGATATGGACACGCAACTTATGATATAAACTCATTTTGAAAAAAGCTTCGTGTAAATCAATACCGCTGAAATATTTACAAATCCGTGGGGTGGTATTTCATTACATTTATCTTTGTCAGCGTTGGTAAAAACATATGTTTATGTTATTCGTTATTTTTTCCCTCTAGAACTGAAGTTTTTTTTTTATACGGAATTTATTAATTTACTTTTAATAAAATGTACAGGGTGCATGCAAAGAAAAGCTTGTAGTAAGGGCTATCCATACGTGTTATAATATATGTACAGGTGTATTTTTTCAAATTACTTATTTGAAAAAATAAACTTTCAAAGGATTTATCCTTTAAGTTGGCAACACTGAGGCAGAGTAAAAAAAAGCGATGACTTCCCAAACCGACTGACGTCTGACGAATGACTTTTTATTTCAATTTTTGATTTTTCTTATTTCTAATTTTCCTTTTTATTTTAGGTTTTCATTTGTCTTTTATCTTTCATTAGATTTCTTTTTCATTCTAATTTTCTCCTTGTTAGTATACCTAATGATAATATCTATTTTCAATAAAAAAAAAAAAAAAAAAACAATGACACGTCAGTGTTAGAAAGTGAAGAAAAAAATTCACTTGTCCTCTTTTTCGTTTTTTATTTGCTTCTTTTTTGTTCGCAAGAAACTAATTAGAATTGATGGTTTCTATGAAAAATATAAACAAAAGACGAACAAATGCAAGAAAGAAAATAATGGTCGTCGAATTGAACGTAAGAGAACCTTTCGTTTTCACTTTGCGTTACGAAAATAAATGAAAAGCGATAACAAAAGACGTTCGAAGTCCAAAATCTGCGTATATCAAATTTGCTTCCTTTTTATTTTCGATTGTTTTTCGCTTTTTTCTTACTCATTATTTACTTTCATTTATTTTCTATTTTAAATTTGTTTGCCCTTTTTTTTTCATTTTTTCAATTCATTTTTGGTTTTCATTTTTCTTTTGTTTTTTTTTTCTTGAAAATTTTCCTTTCCATTGAGTTTTCTTTTTGCCTTTAGTATTTCATTTGATTTTTTTAATTTTAATTTTCTCCTCGTTTTTCATTTGCGTCTCGTTTCGTTTAATATTTGCTTTTTATTTTTTATTTATTTCTTTTTGTTTTGTTTCGCCTTTTGATTTCTTTTCTTTAATTTCAGTTTTAGTTACTTCATTTTCATTCTTGGTTGTCTTTTATTATTTTTTTTTTAATTTTTTCAATTCATCAACTTGTTTTTATTTTTCCTTTGTTTCTTTTTAATATTTCCTTTCTGTTGAATTTTCTAGTAGCCTTTTGTAGTAGTCTTTCATTTGATTTTTCATTTTAATTGTTTTTCACGTGTCTCTCGTTTCCTTTAATATTTGCTTTTGATGTTTCATTTCATTTGTTTTTTTCTCTTTCATTTATTTTTTTCGTCGAATTTTATTGTCCGCTACTGTATATCAGTGTGACAAGAATTAATTTTGGTCCTGTTATGTGAAACTCAAAAAAGAATTTAATTTGTCATCTCATTAAAAAAAAAAAACGAATTAAATTGCTTACTTATATAGGGTGTTACTGAACTCAAGTCATTCATTGGGACCTCAAATGATATTTAAGAAAAGAAATAAATTTAGTTACATCAACCCCAGTGACAGCTAGTTTTGAACATATCAAACCCACCCTCATTTTCACTTGTACATTTCTCTAATTCAGCACCACATAAATTAATTCCAATGACGTCACTCTAAAATTTTGAAATTAATATTGGTCCTGTCGTGCCAAAACTTAAAAAAAAGAGATTAAATTTGGTCGTCATTAAAAAAACAAATTAAATTGTTTTCTTATATAGGGTGTTACTGAACTTGGGTCATTCATTGATACCACAAATGACATTTAAGAAAACAAATATATTTAGTTACATCAACTCCAGTGAGAGCTAGTTTTGAACATATCAAACCCACCCTCATTTTCACTTGTACATTTCTCTAATTCATCACCACATAAATTAATTCCAGTGACGTCACTCTAAAACTTTGAAATTAATTTCGGTCCTGTCACGCCAAAGACTTTGAAATTAATTTCTATCGGACGAATAAATTTCGGTGGACCCCCTAACCCTTAATTAGTGTGTCTAATTCGCGCGGAAATCGTCTGCACGAAAGCCACTGGAAAAAGAAATTGCACGCCGCGCTTTTGGAGACGACGCCGAACCGGAATTGATCAAGCAAGCTCATAAAAGCTCGCGAAAGCTCATCTCGCTGGCCATTCGAAGCGTGATTCGCACGGGATGTACACGCCCAGGAAGAGCAAGGCCAGCACGGCGTACCTGGCCCGGCCGAAATTGGGCGCTTTGAAGAATATTTATTCGAGCAGGAGCTTGACCAGACCGGCCAGTAGTTATGGATTGGATAAAAGAAAGAAAATCAGGTAATTTTCTGATTTTTTTTCAAATTAATTTCATTTGTGTCTCCCTCTAATTGCGATTAAATTATGTCGAGTCATTAATAACGTGAATCCCAGAAGTCTTTTGTAATTTGTAATCAAAAGCAAATCTATAATCAAATTACATATAATTTTCTTTTAATTACATATATTTATTTGGGTATATTGTTTAAGTATTATTAACACTTGATGTTCATCACTAAATCTAAATTACAAAATTTTTGGAACACACGTTATATTTCTTGAAATGAAATTAAAAATATTATTGCTTTGGAGTCTTTTTTGTAATAAAAATTCTCTAAAAACTTGGACGCTTTCTTCGTCCTATTAATTTTTGGCGAGATTTTCTTTGTCGATGTTTAAATAAGTCATTTTTTTATTAAATATTTAATTTAATTTTAATTTTACTTTGATTTCTCGTTGACATTTTACCGACCGCGTCTAATAAAGTTCCCTTTTTTCAGGGATATTTATTTACAATATACAGGGTGTTTAAAAAATATTTTTGAAAATTTTGCCAAGAAATAGATCTCGTCAATGCAAACACAAAAGTCTTAATAAACATACGTCCGAAAATCAACAGTTTCCGAGGTACAGTCGATTCAAAAAATAAATAAATAAATTTTATTTTGTTAACGCTTCAGTAACTTTTCGTTTTTAAAACTGATTTTTTCTTTAAAAAAATCTACGTCTAGTATCGTGCCATCGAATAAAAAACGATTCTAAGTAGACTATCACTACAACTTTAATGCTGGCAGCACTGGCTCCAAAATGCCATTCATGACAATTTTTTTTTGTACCATGTTACGAAATTGCTGAAACCTACTATTTTTCATTTTTTTTATTTAGGTAAAAGAAAACTATATCGACAATTTCGCTTCATTAACGCCATCTATTATCCAAAATGTCACGTAAATTCGAAAAATTGTTTTGGTTGACCTAGCGCCATCTATTACTCGAAATCCTATGTAAATTCAAAAATTGACATCGTTACAGTTAAATGTCAAATAATTTGTTTGGCAACATAGGGTTAGGTTAGAATGTCATTTGACATTTCGACAAAAACCTGCGTTCAAGTTAATATAATTAAATTATTGCTTTTTCACGTTATATCATTCTGCAGTCAAGTTGCAGTTTGATTAGATTTTGTTCTGCCAACTATCACTTCTCGGTGCGTTTTCGATTCACTGCACATTTGTTTGATTATTTTTTTATTTTTATTGTTTTATTTTCTTTGTTCGTCATCATTCTTTTAAAATTGTTTTTTAAAATTTATTAATCCAATAAATTGTGTTATAAAATCGATTATCTTCTGTTTTTATTATTATTATTATTATTATTATTTATTTGATAATTATATTTCAATTTTTATTTTATTTTTTTTTGTTTTTCATCGTTCTAATTTTTTTTTAAATTTTATTAATCCAATAAATTGTGTTATAAAATCGGTTGATTTTTGTTTTTATTTTATTTTTTTAACTTGATTATTTTTCAATTTTTATTTTATTTTCTTTGTTTTGTCATCATTTTCTTTAAATTGTTTTTTTTTAAATTTATTAATCTATTAAATTGTGTTATAAAATCGATTGTCTTTTGTTTTTATTACTATTTTCTAATTTTTACTTTATTTTCTTTGTTTTGTCATCATTCTTTTGAAATTGTTTTTTTTTTCAATTTATTAAGTATTAAATTATGTTGAAAAATCGTTGTCTTTGTTTTTATTTTTTTAGTTTGATTATTTTTTAATTTTTATTATTTTATTTCCTTTGTTTGCCATAATTCTTTTAAAATTGTTTTTTAACTTTATTAATCCAATAAATTGTGTTATAAAATCCATTGTCTTCTGTTTTTATTATTGTTTATTTGATAATTATATTTCAATTATTATTTTATTTTCTTGTTTTGTCATAATTTTTTTAATTTGTTTTTTTTTTAAATTTATTAATCTATTAAATTGTGTTATAAATTTGATTGTCTTTTGTTTTTATTGTTGTTATTATATTTTACTTGATAATCATATTTCAATTTATATTTTATTTTCTTTGTTTTTTATCGTTCTTTTAAAATTGCTTTTTTAAAATTTATGAATCTATTAAATTTTGTTATAAGGTCGATTGTCTTTTGTTTTTATTACTTTTTGTTTGCTTATTTTCAATTTTTATTTTCTTTATTTGTCATCATTCTTTTAAATTTGTTTTTCTTTTTTAAATTTATTAATCTATTAAATCGATTGTCTTTTGTTTTTATTATTATTATTTTTTATTTGATAATTATTTTTCAATTTTTTACTTTATTTTCTTTGTTTGTCATCATTCTTCTAAATTTGTTTTTTTTTAAATCTACATATTAAATCGTGTTATAAAATCGATTGTCTTTTGTTTTTATTATTACTACTTTTAATTTGATAATTATTTTTCAATTTTTACTTTATTTTCTTTGTTTTGTCATCATTCTTCTAAATTTGTTTTTTTTTTATCTACATATTAAATCGTGTTATAAAACCGATTGTCTTTTGTTTTTATTATTATTATTTGATAATTATTTTTCAATTTTTATTTCGTTTTCTTTGTTTTGTCATCATTCTTCTAAATTTTTTTTTAAATCTACATTTTAAATTGTGTTATAAAATCGATTATCTTTTGTTTTAATTATTATTTTTTATTTGATTATTTTTCAATTTCCATTTTATTTTCATTGTTTGTCATCATTCTCTTAAAATTGTTTTTTTTTTAAATTTAATTTATTAATCTATTAAATCGATTATCTTTTGTTTTTATTATTATTATTTTTTATTTGATAATTATTTTTCAATTTTTACTTTATTTTCTTTGTTTTGTCATCATTCTTCTAAATTTGTTTTTTTGAAAATCTTCATTTAAGTTGTGTTGTAAAATCGATTGTCTTTTGTTTTAATTATTATTTTTTATTTGATTATTTTGTTTGTCATCATTCATTTGTTTTTTTTTTAATTTATTAATCTATTAAATCGATTGTCTTTTGGTTTTATTATTTTTATTTTTTATTTGATTATTATTTTTTAATTTTTACTTCATTTTCTTTGTTTTGTCATCATTCTTCTAAATTTGTTTTTTTTAAATCTATATATTAAATTATGTTATAAAATCGATTGTCTTTTGTTTTAATTATTATTTTTTATTTGATTATTTTTCGTTTTCCATTTTATTTTCATTGTTTGTCATCATTCATTTGTTTTTTTAAAATTTATTAATCTATTAAATCGATTGTCTTTTGTTTTTATTATTAATATTTTCTATTATTATTATTTTTCAATTTTTACTTTATTTTCTTTGTTTTGTCATCATTCTTCTAAATTTGGTTTTTTTTAATCTACATATTAAATTGTGTTATAAAATCGATTGTCTTTTGTTTTAATTATTATTTTTTATTTATTTTCACTTTATTTTCTTTGTTTTGCCATCATTCTTCTAGATTTGTGTTTTTTTTAATCTACATATTAAATTGTGTTATAAAATCGATTGTCTTTTGTTTTAATTATTATTTTTTATTTGATTATTTTTCAATTTCCATTTTATTTTCATTGTTTGTCATCATTCTTTTAAATTTGTTTTTTTTTTTAATTTATTAATCTATTAAGTAGATTGTCTTTTGTTTTTTTTATTAATATTTTAATATTTATTTTTCGATTTTTATTTTCTTTTCTTTGTTTTATTTGCATTCTTTTAAAATTGTTTTTTTTTTTAAACTTATTAGTCTATTAAATTGTGTTATAAAATCGATTGTCTTCTGTTTTTATTACTATTATATTTCAATCGCTTCCTTGTACAATTTGCAAAAGATTTTCATATTTTTATCATTAATTCCTGTTCTTGTGTTTTGGGATATTAGAAATTCAAAAAAAGGGGTAAGTTTTTCTAAATTTTTCAATAAACCAATTTTTTTTAAGGTACAGAGTTCTGATGAGGCCCAATAAGGCCGAAATACATGTATAAACTCTTTCTTAACACTTTCTCTATTGCCAGTTACACAATTTTAATTAATTTTTATTATATTTCATTTGATAATTTTTCAATTTTTACTACTTAACATAATTTTAAAAGCCGCAATAATTAAAATCAAGCGCGAAAATCTAAACTAGTGCTTTTGGCAACTGGTGACTCTTTGTCAGCTAATCTGGTGACTTAACTTTCGATCGTCTGGCAACATTGTGCTGCTTGTCAACTCTGAAACTGCATCCACGGCCTCCTCTGAATCATTTTTATTCGATCGCACGGTACAAACCATGTCAATAATTGTTGCAACACAAACACACTTGCTTAAAACAGGCGATTTTTTTTTAATGTGACAAACTATTATCAGAACAATTTTTTCTTTGCAAAAAACTAGAAAGTATTTTTATGAGAAGATAATAAAAATAGCCTCGAATAAGAAACTTTTTCATTAGTTTTGCAATACGTATTATGTTTTACGATATATTTATAAAAAAAAAAAAAAACATGTTCTCACTTTATATCCTATGAACCAAATTGTACCTATTTGTATTCATTGATGGTAAAAGGATGTGGGCCAAGTGAGTCACGTAGAAAAATATTGATCCACTGTGTATACACATACAAACGCAATCATGTGCTTTAGTTTACATTTGACTATCCGCGAGACGAGGTCTGGTTGTTATTTGAACAAGATGACCTTTTTGAGTTTTGAAAAAAACGGCCAAAACTCGATTTTAAGACAAAGATAGGTAAGGTCTGCTTCATTAATAAACGGATATAAACAATTGCAAATTTATACGCATACGTATTATTTGTTTTGTATACAGGGTGTTTATGAATGTTTCTGGGTCACGTGCGTTTGCAGCCTTCTTAAAGAAAGTATTGTTTTGCATACAGGGTGTTTATGAATGTTTCTGGGTCACGTGCGTTTGCAGCCTTCTTAAAGAAAGTATTGTGTAAGACTTTTGCCTGGTGTAATTACACATCCTACACAAAACGAAAAAGTTCTTTTTTGTACAACAGAGAGCGAAAAACTGTCAGCAAAAAGCGAAATTTTTAAATATGGGTCAATGACATCTACAGTTGACAGATGTCAGAAAACAAATACTACAATTAACCGAAATGTTAATTGGGTTGCCTATACATATACACGGTGATCCAACAGTCCCTTTCTTATTACAGCTTTCGCTTTTACTTATGTAAGATCATCGATTTAAAATTAATTATATAATATACCGTATGTTTCAGATCTAAGCTGGCTCAAATGGTGCAACTTTTTCTTTTCCAGAAAACCAAGTCTTTCGAAAATGGAATTCAGGAAGAAGCCGGATTATGCAGACACCGCGTACAGAGAAGCCGTCTCCCGTTTGAGGATTTTGCTAGCAGAAAGCTACATTCCAGTTAAACGTCCACTGCGCGAACTGGACAGCGCAGGAGAGGAAACGGATAATCAATCTGTATTAAGCGCGGGTAGCCGAACATCCAGAATTGGCCATGGACATTACCATTCTCCCATAGTTCCCCCCAGACGCTTTAATTATTACACGACACCCACACGCAGTACCATCAACGTCAGCCTGGAGAAGCCTTTGGTGTAAGTCTTTTGAATTTATTTGCCTTGACCAAGCTGAGATGCAAATTTAGGGAACCACAAACCAAATGGGAAAGTGGAGGAACGACTGCGCCACCGGAGCTGATGTCCTTCATTGAACGGCAAGAGGAGTACATTGAGCAATTGGAGAAGGAATCCAGATTCTGTCGGGTATTATGAAATCTTTAAACCCCGACAAATCCGTTACTGCAACCCTTTTTTTTTTTCGCAAACAGGATGAGCTTTCAAGTCTTTTGGGCAAGGTCAAGGACGTCATTTCCGAAAATGAAAACCTGCACGAAAAGCAGAAGGCCAACTTGATCAAATCAGTTTTCGATCACCTCGAAACCGAGACAGAAACGGAAGAAACTGAGATTGAAATTGGCAGAAATGTAAATGAATACCATAAGAACAACGGAATTTATAATTGAAGTAGATAGGACGAAATTATTGCATTATTACAAAGTTGGCGACATTGATTTGAACACAAAGCTAACCCCAAACTTGGAATGTCAACATTTCGCATTAGTCCATCAATGTTACCGACTATGTAGCAAATTCACGGCCTACTCCAATTATAAATTCAATTCATTTATTTATACAAATTTAATTTTAGTCTTCAAAATCTCCGAGACACGCAAGAAAACCGGCGAGAGTTCTTGAAGGCCCGACTATAGTCTTTGAATCGCGCATATCCGAACTAGAAGCTCAACTCACCCAAACAAAAATCGATCTGAAAAAGGCCCAAGACGAAAACGAGACGTACAGGCGGAAAATGGCCGACGGCGTATTGGGGGAGGGGATGGATTCCGTTAAGAAGCAGATCGAGAGTCTGCAGAGGTGAGACTCTCGTTTGCCTTGATTGCAAGATTAAATATAACGAGGTTTTTTCAGGGAGAAAGCCGTGTTGCAAGACACTGTCGATAAACTGCAAAGCGCCCTCTCTGTTTTGAGGGATAAAGAAAACAACACCTGCGACCAAGTCAAGCGAAGCCTTGACGTGGCAGAGCAAGCGCAGTACGAGAAGACGACGGCCGAACTCGAAATAAGGCGGTTGAAAGATGAATTGGAGAGGCAGCATGGAAAATTGCGTGACGCCATAAGCGAACAAGTATGACCCTCACTTTTTTTTTATTGTAATTAATGGCGGCGGTGCTGAAATTTGGGAACGTACCCCGTACTTCAAAATACAATGCGATCAAAAAAGTTATCTAGCTTGCCTTGAAACTGACTTTAAAAAATTGGGTGTTAAACATTTTTTCATAAATTGAAGAAATATTCAATGCCTGTTGCAACGGCAGATTAGGTGTTGCTGTTATATAAAAAAAAAAACATAACCTGAACTGTAACTGTAAGATATAAATAGATATCGATAAAACAGAACACGATAATCGATAATTGTGCTGCCAACACATTTTTTCAAACTTATATCTCATGGCAAATTAGATAACTTTTCCCATCATGTTGTACTATCGCGGCCTTAAAATTTCGCACGATTCAATTTTCCGTTGTAAATGTGGCTTTCTTTAACGCAGTTTGTCAATGTTGCCAAACGATCAAAATTTAAATCACCAGATTAGCTGACAACAAAAAGTCACCAGTTCCCAAACGAAAAGCACCAGTTCAAAATTTTTGTGCTCTTGTGATTTATTTTAGTTTTTGACATTATTATTGAAGATCTAGTAGATTAATAATAAACTAGTAAAAAGATAATAATAAAAATTTTAAAAGAACGATGACTGAAGAAAAAATAATTAGTCAAATTTTAAGAAAATAATAAAAACAAAAGACAATCGATCTTACTGAATAAATTTTTTAAAAATAAACAATTTTAAAAGAACGTTGACAAAACAAAGAAAAAAAATAATAAAAATTGAAAAATTAACTACTTTTAAAAAAATATATAATGAAAACAAAAGACAATCGATTTCAGAACACAATTTAATAGTGTAAATGAAAAGGGCGTCTTGGCACAATATTTTTATTTTTAGTTTATAAATAAATTAAAAAAAATGTAAATAATAATAATAATAAAAATAAGTGACAAAACAAAAGAAAATAAAAAAAAATGAAAAAGTAACTAATTTAAAAAAAAATATAACGAAAACAAAAGACAATCGATTTTATAAGACAATTCAATAGATTGATAAGTTAAAAAATATTTCTGACGTTGAAAAATAATCAAATTAAAAAAAATATATATAATTCAAAAGACAATCGATTTGATAACGCAACTTAATATGTAGATTATTATTATTATAAATTAAAAAAAAAACAATTTTAAAAGACAAATGACAAAATAAATAAAAATTGAAAAATAATTATCAAATAAAATATAATAATAATAATAAAAACAGAAGACAATCGATTTTATAACGCAATTCAATGTGTAGATTAAAATAGACAATTTTAAAAGAATGATGAAACAAAGAAAGGAAAATAATAAAAATTGAAAAATCAACTAATTCAAAAAATAATGACAAAAACAAAAGACAATCGATTTTACAACACAATTTAATTGATTAATAATAATTTTAAAAAAACACGCAATTAAAAAGAATAGCGACAAAACAAAGAAAAGAACGGTGGCAAAACAAACAAAAGGCAAACTGAAGAAAAGAACATTGACCAAACAAAAAGGAAAGAAAATAATAAAAATTGAAAAATAATCGAATTAAAAAATTAATGAAAACAAAAGGCAAACGATTTTACAACATAATTTAATGAAATAAATAAATTTTCAAAATAATTTGAAAATAATGGTGACAAAATTAAGAAAAGAATAATTACAAAACAAATAAAATAAAATAATAAAAAATTGAAAAACAATCTAATTAACAATAATAATAATAATAATATTATTAATAACGATCGTCTTTTGTTTTGTGTGTTTGCGAATAGACAATCGAAGATCGTTATCAACAAAAAATACAAAAATTATATGAACTTAAAAATTTTAAAAACGAAATTTATTAAAAGCCAAAAAGAAAAAACAAAAGACGATCGTTATTTATAGCTTTTTGATAATTATAATAATAAATTTATTAATTATAATATTTATAATAACGATCGTCGTTTGTTTTGTTTGACAATCGATGATCGAACACGAAAATTATATGACTTAAAAATTTTAAAAAGGAAATTTATTAAAAGCCAAAAGGAAAAAACAAAAGACGATGGTTATTAAAAGCTTTTTGATAATAATTATAAATTTATTAATTGTAATAATTATAATAACGATCGTCTTTTGTTTTGTTTGTTTGCGAAAAGACAATCGACGATCGTTATCAAAAAAGAATACAAAAATTATATGAACTTAAAATTTTAAAAACGAAATTTATTAGAGCCAAAAGGAAAAAAAACGAAAGACGATCGTTATTAAAAGCTTTTTGATAATAAAAAGAACTTTTTTTAATTATTATGATAATAATAAATAATAATATTTAAATAAATAAAAACAAAAGACAACGATTTTACAATACAATTTAATAGATTAACAAATTTAAAAAAAAATAGAAAAGAATGCTGACAAAAAAGAAAACAAAATAATAAAAATTCAAAAACAATCAAATTCGAAACTTATAATATAAAAACAAGACGATTACTTTTATAACATTTGATAAATTAATAAATAAATTTAAAAAAAACTATTTCAAAAGAATGGCGCCAAAACAAAGAAAAATAATTAAAATGAAAAGAATAATCAAAACAAAAGAGAAACGATTTAACAGATTAATAAATTTTAAAAAAAACAATTGTACCTGCAATGCCAATTTTTTTAATTATTAATTTTATAGAGCCGACGTGTTTCGGATGAACGCAGCGCCGTCGAACGCAGGTATTCCCAGCAAATCGAACAATTGACGGCCGAATTGGGCGTCCAATGGGAGCAAACGAACAAGTTTCAGCTGGAGCTGGATAAGCAGAGAAGAGAGAATGCGGATTTGAGGCGGGAAATCGCTCAGAAGCAGGCCCAAATTGACGACCTTAAGAAGGACATGCAATCCAAAATTAGTAAGTAACCTACTCGCTTATTAATTTTTTTTTACGTTACGTTTCTAAATTTTTAAATTGCCAGTTTTAGTGGAAAGAAATCCACTGATCTGCAGTGCTACCGACACGTAAAAAACAAAAATCCCTCGAGACTTACCAAATAAAGAAAATCCCTAAAATTTGTACTAGATTCAGGAATAAATTTTAAAAAGACAACAGTTTAGGTCGCGACATCATGACTTAACATTAAAAAAACAACAGTCTAGGTCGCGACATCCTGCGACCGATTTTTGAACTCGAGCTACTCTCCCGCTGAAGAGGCTCCAAACAGGGCCTAAACAACTGCTCGGAGGATGCTCAAGGAATCCAATGCAATCAAAACTGACTTACAACAATTTTTTTTTATAAAAAAAAAATCGTACTGTGAGAGCCAAAATGAATGAAATAGTTGGTAACAGTGATTTTACCGGTGAAGCCTTGAATAACACCGAAGGCAAAGAATTATTGGAACGCCACTGACATCATGTAAAAAATAATTAATTGTCAATGCTTGGTGTACGTCATTCTAATCTACATAAATCTCAAAAAACGAAAATAAAATAATATATTTTTTTAACTTACGCAATGGTAATAACATTTTAAAAAACAATAAAAATAAAAGACAATCGATTTTACAACATAATTAATCATTTCTTTTTTCAAAAAACAAAAAGCAACGAAACAGAAATATTTTTTTTTATTTACGAAATAGTAATAAAATTTAAAAAAATAATAAAAACAAAAGACAATCGATAATTAATAATTTTTTTTCAAAAAACAAAAAGCAACGAAACAGAAATATTTTTTTTTATTTACGAAATAGTAATAAAATTTAAAAAAATAATAAAAACAAAAGACAATCGATAATTAATAATTTTTTTTCAAAAAACAAAAAGCAACGAAACTGAAATAATATTTTTTAATTTATGAAATAGTAATAAAATTTTAAAAATAATAAAAACAAAAGATAATCGAAAATTCATAATTTAAAAAAAAAAAAAAAACAAAAAGCAACGAAACTGAAGTAATATTTTTTTAATTTACGAAATGGTGATAAAATTTTAAAAAACGTTAAAAACAAAAGACAATCGATTTTACAATAGAATTCAGTAAATTAATAAATTCAAGAAGAACAATGTTTGGAAGGACAGGAAGCGGAACAAAGAAAACAAATGAACAAAATTGTAAAAAAATATATATTTGAAAAAAAAAAAACAAAACAGACATCTCAAAGCAGAATTCGATAGATTCATAAATTAAAACAAACGAAAAACGCACTTTCGACACGTTTCAAGAGATGGCGCCGTTTTTCTTTTTGAAAAAAAAATGAGAAGCAAACAAACTGAAACGAAGAATCTTTCAAAAAATTACGAAATAATAACATTTTTAAAACAATCAAAGCAAAAGACAATCGATTTTACAGCATAATTAATAATAATTTTTTCAAAAAACAAAAAGTAACGAAACCGAAATCATAGTTTTTTAATTTACGAAGTGGTAATAAAATTTAAAAAAAAACAATAAAAACAAAAGGCAATTGATTTTACAACATAGTTAATAATTTTTTTTAACAAAAAGCAACAAAACTGAAATAATATTTTTTTATTTACGAAATATTAATGAAATTTTAAAAAATAATAAAAACAAAAGCAATCGATTTTACAACATAATGCTTTCAGCAAATTAATAAATGTAAGAAGAAAACTGGAATGAAAGGTGGCAGAACAAGAAAAAAACAAGTGAACAAATTTTTAAAAAATCATAACATTTAAGCAGAAAATAAAAAAAAAAACGAAAAAACTTTCGACGTTTTTCAACAGATGGCGCTGTTGAATGTCTTACAATGACAGCAACAGAAACGACTGTCAGTTGAAACTTAATCCTCAAAGGATAGTGATTTTTTAATATAACCGTCAATAACCAGTGAATCACCCTCCTAGAAACAATTGAAAAGAAGAGCAACATTGAGCTGTCTAGGGGTTTTCGGATTTTTTTTTTACGAAATAAAGACTGAAAATCTCGTTTTCAGAAAAAAGATTCCTAAATTGCTAATAATTTGAAAAAAGTAAACCTAAAAAGGGATTTATTCCTTAACTTGGCAACACTGATAACCAAGCAATACTGCCAAGTGGACCCGTTTTACTGCTTGCAGTGTTGCCAATCTAGTAGCGTTTCTACTAAATTTATAGTAGATTCACTACCATACCTGCTTGGCAAATTTCGAAACCATAGTTTGTTTTTTTTTCTATAATATATGTCAGCGTCAAAATTCTAGGGTTTTTATTGGAGCCCTGCTTTTATCACTAAATGTAGAACAGAAATGTTTGAAATTTGTTTTTTTTTTCTAAGGAATTATTTTTTAAGTTAGTTTTTTGTTCATCATTCGCCGATTTTCTTTTGTTTTCTGTTTATGTATTTTTTTTGTATTTCTTTCACAAATTTCTTTTGTTTGTTTTATATGGAATTATGTTTCATGTTAGTTCTTTTTTTTTATTTTCATTCATTTATCACCGGATGTAATCGTCGATTGTCTTTTGTTTGCTGTTTAAGTAATTCTAAGTATTTCGATATAGTTGTTCCAAATTTCTTTTGTTAGTTTTTTTTGTTATTCGTATAGACTTATTAACGTTTTCCCGTACTCTGAGAGGTTGCTTCTCTTCGTGGTTTCTTTTTTGGGAAACAATTGTCAGTCACCTGTATGTACTGATTTATCTTTAAGCTGGGGCCACACCTACGTCTATCGTAACGCCTAACTTGTTTTTTGACGTGAAATAAGTGAAATTTGATAATAATGTAGGCTACAGATTAAAACAAAAAGCAACGAAACTGAAATAATATTTTTTTAATTTACGAAATGGTAATAAAATTTTAAAAAACGTTAAAAACAAAAGACAATCGATTTTACAATAGAATTCAGTAAATTAATAAATTCGAGGAGAACACTGTTTGGAAGGACAGGAAGCGGGACAAAGAAAACAAATGAACAAAATTGTAGAAAAATATATATTTAAAAAAAAAAACAAAAGAGATATCTCAAAGCAAAATTTGGTAGATTCATAAATTAAAACAAACGAAAAACGCACTTTCGACACGTTTCAAGAGATGGCGCCGTTTTTCTTTTTGAAAAAAAAATGAAAAGCAAACAAACTGAAACGAAGAATCTTTCAAAAAATTACGAAATAATAACATTTTTAAAACAATCAAAACAAAAGACAATCGATTTTTTCAAAAAACAAAAAGTAACGAAACCGAAATCATATTTTTTTTAATTTACGAAATGGTAAAATTAAAAAAAAAACAATAAAAACAAAGACAATCGATTTTACAACGTAGTTAATAATTTTTTTTAAACAGAAAGCAACGCAACTGAAATAACATTTTTTTTAATTTACGAAATATTAATGAAATTTTAAAAAATAATAAAAACAAAAGACAATCGATTTTACAACATAATTAATGCTTCCAGTAAATTAATAATAAATGTAAGAAGAAAACTGGAATGAAAGTGGCAGAACGAAAAAGTGAACAAATTTTTTAAAAAATTATAACAACATTTAAGCAGAAAATAAAAACAAAAGACACAACAAAACAGAATTCAGTAGATTCATAAAATAAAAAAAAAACCAAATAACTTTCGACGTTTTTCAACAGATGGCGCTATTGAATATCTTACAGGAAGCGTCAAAATTCTAGGGTTTTTATCGCTAAATGTAGAACGAAATATTTGAATTTTGTTTTTTTTTCTAACGAATTATCTTTTAAGTTAGTTTTTTTATTCATCATTCGCCGATTTTCTTTTGTTTTCTGTTTATGTATTTTTTTATATTTCTTTCACAAATTTCTTTTATTTGTTTTTGTGGAATTATATTTCATGTCAGTTCTTTTTTTTAATTTTCATTCATTTATCACCGGATGTAATCGTCGATTGTCTTTTGTTTTCTGTTTAAGTAATTCTAAGTATTTCGATATTATTTGTTTCAAATTTCTTTAGTTAGTTTTTTTTTGTTATTCATATAGACTTATTGACGTTTTTCCGTACTCTGAGACGTCGCTTCTCCTTGTGGTTTCCCTTTTTGGCGAAACAATTGTCAGTCACCCTGTATGTACTGATTAGAAAAAAAAAAAAACTCTAAAGGATAACATATAAAACACTACAACTTTTGTATTCAAAGTTCTTCTCTAGCTTCTAAATAGAGCCTCTAGATAGGGCGTAAAACATTAAAAAAAAAAAAAAACTTACATTTACGAATAATTACATCATATGTAATGCAACGTTCGTTCTTTTTTGTACCTCATTCGGTACCTACCAACTTAAAAAGAAAATTTAAAAATAAACAAATGAATTTTTTATTTGAAAAAAATGTGTAGTGTCCCTACAATATTATTAAACTATGGTAGGTACCTCTTCATTTCCAGCTTCCCTACAATCGGACATTGGTATGAACGGGGCAGAAAAGAGTGCCCTCGAACAGCAGATAGCCACATTGCAACTGGCAAACGAAAGGCAGGAGAGACAGGCACGCCAAGAAACCTCCAGGCAACAGGCGGAAATGCAGTCCTTGAGGCAGAGACTCGACAGGGCAGATGCAGATCTCATCCATAGCCGGAGAGAGAACATTCGCCTCAATGAACAAATCGCAGCCCTCGAGAAAGAAGTAAGCGCTCGTCCTCCTCCCCCATCCCCCAAATTAACTGTACTTGATTACAGTTGAAAATGAACGAAGCTCTCGCAGACGAGAGAAGCAAGAGGAGTTCCGGAGGTGAAATAATCGCTTTGCCGCCCCCTAAGGAGAACAGGGAAAAGGAAATGACGTCGATGATCAAAGACATGGAAGCAAAACACGGTGAGTTGCTTTCCGTCCTTTTAATCATAGTTTGTGATTATGAGAGTCGTTTATCCATGAGTTGATTGATAATGGGCTTTGCCTTAAATAATGCGTGTCGTTTTTGCAGTGGCCACGGTGGCCGAGTTAGAAGGCATGATCTTCTCACAAAATCAACTCATGGACAAACTTTCGAACGAATGTCACGTCCTCACCCAGAAACTGGAGGAAGCCAGCACGAGACATAAGTAAGACACGCTTTTACACCAAAACACCCCCCGCTGTAATTTGTTCGCTTAAGGAACGAATTGCAGAGATATTATGCAATGAACACGTGCCCGCCCCCGGGGTTTTCCCTGATTTGTTTGTTGTTTTTTCTGCGGTGCCCTCGGGCGCCCTCTCTCTATTTTGAAAATTCTGAAACTAATTCATTCGTTGTGTTTGGTAGGGACGGGAAACAGCAAAAAAGAGTCCGATTTGCCGTCGACCCGACCAACCAAACGCAAGGAACCGATTAAAATCGATGTCAGTGTCAAACTCGTTCCCAAACAAAAGAAGGTCAGTTGCATAATGTCAATAGGTAATCGTTTAAGGTCCCTAGATTGGCCAAAGTAACTGCGAGCGTCAGCCATTTTGATTTCAGTTTCTGGCGGCATTAATTCTTCACAATCAAAATTTTAGAGCAAAATTTAAATTTCCTTTTAAACCTATTTATGTATGACAACATGCAAAATTAATTGCGAAATCATGATAAAAGCCCCGCCATTTGGCTCCAAAACACTAATATATTAACTTTACCCATCGCGGTACTTTGTTAATTTAGGGACTTTACAGGTAATTACGATCCTTTATAGAGAGAGAGAGAGTAAAGACATGAAGTGATTAATGATGCAATAAACAATTGATCAATCAAGAGCAAATTGCTCTCTTTACAAAAGGGATTTACTTTCTTTGATTGGCTAGCTGTTTATTATTCCACTGCTCCTTCATGTCTACTCTATCCCTAGGTAATTCAGATATTATAGCGACATCTAACAAAGACTTCACATACAAATTTGACACACACCTAACAAAAATAATAATGCAGAAAGAATTTTTAGCCTTGAAAGGGAAAGACTGCGTCGAGAAAACGACGGCCTGATGTGCAAGCTGGAAAGAATTTGGATTTCACTGAAACACATGCAAATCGCGCGGGAAACAGAATTTGCCGAGGTAATAGTCCGATGATTAATCTAATCTGTGTGTGCTTCTTGTAGGGAGGAAATACGGGAACTACAAACTAACTTAGGTTACTTAACTAGCAGATTTACTCTGCCAGCAAACGCCTCAGTCGATAAAGGTACTTAGTGAAGGAGGAGCTTCTTACATACAGCACGAAATTTTCTTCTTTTACATTGCAGCTTTTTTGAGTTGGCTTCATAGGGAAAGCACAAACCAAACTAAAAAAAAAAAAAAGACAATTGGTCTGTAGTTCTGTTTTTTATAGTTTTAAACACCAAATGACTTTTGAAATGTTGTATTTCATGATCACTCTCTGACCGTGCTTCAAAATTTTCAGACGAAGGACGACCTCTTACAAACAGTCCAGGACCTGCACCAATCAAATCACCAGTTAGAAAGGAACCAGACAGAGCACCAAATAAAGAATTAAGTCGCACCAGTAGCAACGCTTCCGTGCTTCCCAAGCCCCAGAAAATAGATCCCCCACTTGAAACCACCACGAAACAAGAAGAATCCAACCAACTGTACGACTCGAACATCCCATATTCTCAAGTCCCAGGTGAACAAGACGTAAACCCAAATCAAGAATACAGGGGAGAGACATACGATCAACAATACTCGGAAGATCCAAACCAGCAATACAGTGATCAACCTTATCAAGAACAGTACATGACGGAGGAGGAGTATCAACAACAATATGGGCAATATGATGACCCAAATGCTCCTCAATACAATGACCCAGGTGCTCTTCAATACAATGACCCAAATGCTCCTCAATACAATGACCCAAATGCTCCTCAATACAATGACTCAAATGCTCCCCAATACAATGACCCAAATACTCCTCAATACAATGACCCAAATGCTCCTCAATACAATGACCCAAATGCTCCTCAATACAATGACCCAAATGCTCCTCAATACAATAAACAACAGTATCCAACAGAAACTTATCAAATGGATCCACAGTACACAAGTGACTCAAATTATACAACAAACCAATATCCGGATAATCAACAATATTCAACAAGTCAACAACCATATCATTCCCCGACTCAACCGGAAACGCAACAGCCTCACGTTGCTTCACCTGCTCAACAACCTAGGCAACGGGCAACTACGCAAGATCAAAAAGCAAATGAAAAAGAACCACCGGTGGAAAAAAGTTAGCCCCAAACAGCCCGGTGATGCCCCCCCCAAAAATTAAAAGGGATGCAAACTGTATAAAGGATCGATCTTTTTCTGGAAATCACAGGTTTCTTTTTTTGCCACAGTTTAAAACTACTTGTTAGTCACAATAAATACGGTAATATATCTGACCAGACTTGGTTCAATTCTTGATTACTCTCGATGTACTTAATAAAAATGAAAAATATATTTATTTCATGATGAATTCAAATAATTTATTGCACAAGCCTTACCGCCACTGAAAAGTAAGAAATATTCTCGAAAGGTGACACTGAGATCGTTTCTTATGTGACAATTACAAATCAATTTTGATGATTTATTCAGAATATTGAATCACTCCGTACTCCCCCGTAATCATCCAATCACTGTTCTTCTGCTCCACTTCTTGAGCTAACCCCTCACGCAGTCCGCACACAATATCGGCTTTAAGCGTTCTCAAGGTGCACAACTTGCTCGGGTGAAATCCCTGCAGCGCTTCGCTGATGGGCGTCACCGGATCCCAGTTCTTCTCACCAAACAGCTTGCGATAATTCAAGTCGCCCTTGAAAATAACCAGCTTCGCTTCCCCCAATTTTTTATACAGTTCAGAATCGATTTCGGCCATGTCGGTGAACGGAACTGGCAAAGTCCAGAAGTCGTGGCTTTCGACGGTCCATACTTTGTTCTTCACGTACCCGTTCCATCGATCGCTGATTTTTTTTAGCCCGGCGTTCTTGCTGGTTTTCAACTGCTGCAAAGTCCAGGTGAAATCGTCACTCGTCACGTCGGATATGAACCATGGCATGTTCTTAACGTAGAACCGAACTTTGTGGGCCAACTTATATTTAATTATGAAGTCGGACAGACACAGGTCGGTGAAGAGTTCGTAGCCGGCATTGTCCAGGACGATGTCTGAAAATTTAGCAATTCGTGAAGAGCGTTCGTGATAAACGAGAGGGCGAGTTACCTATGATATTTGAGTTTACGTCTTGAGTGGATACCGCATGCCAGATTTTGGTGGAATGATCGCATAGTATTTGTGAATCTAGTTCGTTCAGTAGTAGTAAGTGGTTGCTGGTTTCCTTAACTGTACCTCCTGATATGGATAAATCGCATCTGTTTCCCCATAAATTTAACTAAAATTTAAAACATACTGTAGAAATTATTACTAAATTCGTTATTTCAATTTGAATCACTGAAGTAGAAGCGCCATTTCAAGTGTGAAATACCGACGCAAAAGTGCCATGTGTTCATTCGAGCAACATTGAAGCAATAACGCAATCTATTGTCCAATAACAAAAGGTCCTGAGTTGTAATTTTATTTTCAAATTCAATTTTCGTGCACGCACCAAAGTTTATTGTACATAGAAATGTGCGAGCACACTTTTCCTGTGACCGAAGTTTAATGTGTGTTGTGTAGATGGCAATGCTTACATAAAACCATGCTTGACACGATGCCAACACATGTCAATGCGCAACTTCCAAACTTTGTGCGTGCCGTGCGCGGTGTGTGTGCGTTGTGTTTACAACCGACGTGGACGCAGAACTCAGTTTTATTTTCCTGACAAGTGAATGAATCAATAAATAATTCAATAAAGATCGACCAATTAAAAAAAAAAACAAATGACAATCAACTCGAAGAAAAAGTAATGACAATCAACACCAAAAAAAAAACAAATGATAATCAACTCATAAAAAAACAAATGACAATTAACTGAAAAAAAAAACAAATGTTAATCAAACTCATAAAAAAAAAACAAATGACAAACAAACTCACAAAAAAATGACAACTCAAAAAAAACAAATGATAATCAACTCATAAAAAAACAAATGACAATCAACTCACAAAAAAATGCATGACAAACAAAAAAACAAATGTTAATCAATTTACAAAAAAAGACAAAAGACAATAGATAATAAACTAATAAGAACCGTCAATCAATTGACAAAAAAAAAAAAACAAAAGGCAGTCGACCATTTAAAAAAAAAGACGTAAGTCGCGTAACGAGACTAATGAAAAAATAAATAAATAATTCAACTCACAAAAAAAAAAACAAATGACAATCAACTCACAAAAAAAAACAAATAACAATCAACGCAAAAAAAAGACAAATGATAATCAACTAATAAAAAAAACAAATGACAATCAACTGAAAAAAAAAACAAATGTTAATCAACTTATAAAAAAAACAAATGACAAACTCACAAAAAAAATGACAATCAACTCAAAAAAAAAAACAAATGATAATCAACTCGTAAAAAAACAAATGACAATCAACTCACAGAAAAATAAATCATAATAAAAAAAAACAAATGTTAATCAATTTAGAAAAAAAAAACAAAAGACAATAGGTAATAAACTAATAAGAACCGTCAATCAATTGACAAAAAAAAAAAAACAAAAGACAATAGACCATTTAAAAAAAAAGACGTAAGTCGCGTAATGAGACTAATGAAAAAATAAATAAATAATTCAACTCACAAAAAAAAAACAAATGACAATCAACTCACAAAAATAAACAAATAACAATCAACAAAAAAAAAAGACAAATGATAATCAACTCATAAAAAAAACAAATGACAATCAAACTCACAAAAAAATAAATGACAATAAAAAAAAACAAATGTTAATCAATTTACAAAAAAAGACAAAAGACAATAGATAATAAACTAATAAGAACCGTCAATCAATTGACAAAAAAACAAAAAGTAATCGACTAATAAAAAAAAGACGTAAGTCGCGTAACGAGACTAATGAAAAAATAAATAAATAATTCAACTCACAAAAAAAAAAACAAATGACAATCAACTCACAAAAAAAAACAAATAACAATCAACTCACAAAAAAAAACAAATAACTATCAACTTAAAAAAAAGACAAATGATAATCAACTCATAAAAAAACAAATGACAATCAACTGAAAAAAAAAACAAATGACAATTAACTCAAGAAAAAAACAAATGTTAATCAACTCAAAAAAAAAACAAATGATAATCAAATCATAAAAAAACAAATGACAATTAACTCAAAAAAAAAAAACAAATCTTAATCAACTCATAAAAAAACAAATGACAATCAACTCAAAAAAAAACAAATGATAATCAACTCACAAAAAAAAACAAAAAACAAAAGACAATAGACTAATAAGAAGAACCGTCAATCAACCGACAAAAAAACAAAAGGTAATCGACTAATAAAAAAAAGACGTCAGTCGCGTAATGAGAGTAATGAAAAAATAAAGAAATAATTCAATAAAAATCGACCAATTAAGAAAAATAAATGAACAATTAAAAAAAAACAAATGACAACTCACAAAAAAAAAAACAAATGAAAATAAATTCACAAAAAAAAACAAAAGACAATAGATAATAGACTAATAAGAAGAACCGTCAATCAATTGACAGATGACAAATGAGAATCAACTTAAAAAAACAAATGACAATCAACTCACAAAAAAAAACAACTGACAACAAGCAACAAGTAACACATGCATCGACAATAAACCACAAATGGTTCCAGTTAACACATATAAATGTATCAAATCATTGACAACGAAGTTGATATCAATATTAATACTTTATTCTATAATTCCGTAAATATACGTAGGTATCATGTAATTTCCACAGTCTTTAAAAATTTTATGTAGACACTCAAGAATCGTGCATGGCATTTCGTACTTCTACGATAAAATTCTGTCATCCGTGACAAGCCCAATATAAATGAGCCTTAATTGTTGAAAAATTCTGTAAACAGAAGCGCCATCTCTTATTCAGGAGCGGAAAACTGGTTAATTTTTTGTTTTTAGTTTACGATCATTGAAATTTTTATGAAAACAAGTGTCACCTGTTGTTCAGGAGCGCGAAGTAGATAATTTAATTTCTACTTTATTACATAAATAATTTCCATTGTTGGTATAAATATAAAAAAAGGAATCATATTAGATTATAATTTACTTTGTATATAAAAAAAAAGAATGAATCACGTCACATCGTTTAAACACCACAACGCACAAAATACTCGCTTGTAATGCATCTATCTTTTTTCTTCTTAGCGTTTCATAGTGTAGATATTATGAGCGCCATCTCTTGTTTAACGACAATAACTAAATTTTTAGTTTAAATTACTATAATAATTTAAATTTTTGACGCAACCCGAAAATTAAGTATAATACTCAGAACAAGTGAATATAATGTTATATCATTTTCATTAGCTTTTCAAGAGCTAACCAAAACTGCAATAAAATGCATAGCGTTCCATTTAAAAAATCATAACAGGTTTGTAACTTTTAAATGAACCAATCTGTATAGTTGGAAATAATTTTTAATTGTGCGGAATGGAAACGTGCACAACTTTTATTTGGAAGTTTTTTTTTCTGATAGAATATATAGAAAAGGGAATTTTCGCACTAATACGGAGGTTTGGGACATCTGGGCAGTTATAAGCGCCATCTCTTACTCAAAGACACTAACTGATTTATAACTCGGATTATTTGACTATAATTACAATATGTAGTTCGGATCGCCACCTCTTATTCAGCAACGGAAAGAAAAAAAACTTCACAAGTATGTCCATAGTTACGAGCGCCATCTCTTGTTCAACAGGAGTACTTAATTTTTAGTTTACTTAAAAAAAGTATGTATTGGCACAAATATATAAGAATGAATAACAAGTAATTTGTAACAATTTCAATAATAACAAGAGATGATATGTAACAATTCCTTAAAAGAGCGCATAGTTTAAAGTTCCATCTCTTGTTCAGCATCAGAAGATGAGGAATTTTCTCAAGAATTGCTCAAAAGTAGATGGGCATCAGACGAGAGAGAACAGGATGCCATCTGTTTGTTAGTGGCACGAATTCATTGGTGCAATTGTTTTCTAATGCTGTTTACAGTTTTTCAAGTTTTACACATACTTTTATATTTCACATAGAAAAACTTGAATCTATTGGAATTTGTTTTCTTTTTTACAAAAAAATTTTTTTTGACAACACAATTGTAGTAGATGATTATTAAACTTAATTTAAAATAAAAATCATAGATGGCACCAATGAAGCAAATCTCTCCTCAGTTTTACGTCAGGTGAGCTACTCACTTCGCTTACAAGGGAACTAATTGCTCTTGCCTTATCAATTATAATTCTCCTTATTTATTACCATTTATAAATAAAAAAAAACTCCAAAGAACACAATTCTACCCAAAAATTCAAAAAAATTTGAAACTTTGTGGTTTAGTAAGCACGGAGCCACTTTTTTTATCGACCCAAAAACGTTTTAAGCAGGGAAATTTCTGCGATTTTCGGTTTTCTGCGAATAACTCGGTAACCAGCAAAGATAAATATTTAAATTATATGTCAAAATATTTGTCTTTCGATGCTCTATCACATATGTCAAAATTGCCACCCCTTATAGTTTAAAAATCAAAATTTACCCCTACCACTCCAATCTGAGAAGTCAAAGTGCGACAGCTAATAACTTTAAATTGACGTTAAAAAAAATTACCTTGAGTAATTTAATGAATTCTTCTTCTAAATTGTGATCAGCAGAATACAAAATGCTTTCCAAGTGGCTACCTAAAAGCACCATTTGTGGAAAAGAAGCAGCAAAAGCTTCTTGTTTCTGATACTGAAACGGATCAAAGTCTTTTAAGGCAGTCCTACAAACACCAAAATTCTAAACTTGAAACCAAGGTCTTAAATAAATCACACCTACGTCTTCTCGAATATTTGTCTGAGCTTCCTGTACATAAAACACTCCGTGTGCAACCAAATGGCGTTGAAATACGTGGGAAACTCCACCTTACTCGATTGCTCCTTTAAATAGTCATTGTAAAATCTAATATCGGGGGAAGACCCTTCCAAAACACCTATCGGTTTATTGGTCTGCACTTCATACTTCAGCTTCGATATTTCTCCGATGACACCCTTCAATTCCCCGTGCACTTCCTGCAAATAATGGCAAGCAATAATGCTCATTGCGAACGACTACTGGAACGTACGTTTCCATACGTGCGTTTAATGTCTTCCTTTTTCCTCACCAACGTATCGACGAGCTGTGTTAAAATGATGGGTAGTCGGTTCTTTACTGTATGGTATGCAAAACTCCTGCGTTTAAACAACACCACTACAGTCCGTTACTGCCTATAAGTTGAATAATTTTACCTTTTGTAGAATGCCGTTAATGAGACGTTCCTCGGTGTACGGAGGTCTATACTGCTGCTTTTCTCTTCCATTTTCTTAGTTGTTTTGGTAATTTGTACTTACGTATATAGGAATAAGACAAGAGAGTGTTAACCTATTTGATGGTCAGCAAGTTCTCGGCGACGTAGAACGAGACTTTATGAAGTCAAATACATTTTTACACTTATACGAAACTGAAATTTAACCTTTCAATGTCGATACCGGCTAAAAAAAATTTGTTAATGACATTTGTAATTATATAATGACAAGTAGTGTGACCAATTTACTTTCTAATCAGTGTTGCCAGACCATCAAAATTTAAATCACCAGATTGGCTGACAAAATGTCACCACCAGTTTAAATTTTTATGCTCATTGGTTGCATACATAAACTATATCTCCGAAAGCAACTCAAGTGTGTGACTTGGGACGATTTTGCGTCTCGCTCAGCTGTGTCGAGACGTCTTGTGTTTACATTATTTCCATGACAACGGACGCATTTTTCACATTCCACTTAAAAGTGGGCTGTGAAAAGTGCGTCCGTTGTCATGGTAATAATGCCTGCGTTCAGCCTGGCAGAAGGCTACGTAGCCCTTCGTGTGCGCGACGCAGCGTGACGTCATAATGTGTTCAAGTGGGAAGCTAAACTTCCGCTAAAAGAGAGCGCTAAACCTAGCGGCCGCTATATTTTAAATCGCTTTTTAAATATTATATAAATTAAATATTTTAAATATGATTGCCAATTGATGATACTGCAGTAACTTTTGAAATCAATTCTCCTTCTTTGTAATAACACAGTAAGTTATTTGTATTAAGGTTCTAATTTGTACAGGTTAAAAGCGACATTAATAATAATTCTTCATTAGTTTTTATTAGTCATCAATTATGAAATCGAATTAATTAAGAATTAACCTCAAACAAAATGAGAAATCCGTTCAGCTAGTTCACAATAGGCTACAAATTAGCGCTCCGCTACGTATCAATAGCGGAATGTAAACGCCATCTCTGGCGGAACGCAGCCATTAACGCTACTATTGCCTAAAATTTTACCTGCCTCGAAAACGTAAAAATCTTTTAAAATTCAGAGTTAAAATTTTCTTCCCCCTAAATTTGTCACCAGCAAGTACCACGCGATCATTTACATTTATAATTAAAGTGCGCTATGAATTTTTATTAGATTTGCAATATGTCAACTGATGACAGCTTAATTTGTTTGAATTGTCAAAATATTTAATTAATCGCCGGCAGGGAATATTTTGAACATTTGCCATGATTATCACTAAAATGCATTATTTTCTAGTGCATCATTTCGTTTGAATTGAAGCAATTGAACACGTAAACCCTAAAGTCAAAATATTTACATAACCTCTAATTTACACAGCGAGTCGATTGGCAAGGCGCACAATTGTATAAAAAAAAGTCCCGCCTACTTTAATTTACAGCAGCGTTGTCGGTTATATCGACGAAGTAAATTGCGAGGTTGGTGCTTTTTGATTTTGAGATTACAATTGCAAATAACACTAATTAACTTTACGTCAGAAGGGAATAAATAAAAAAACAAATTTGCAAGTGTCATAAATACATTCTCTTAAGATCGCCGAAATAATTTTGTTTATTAATCTTGAAGATAACTCAAAATCGGTTACATTTAGGTGGTGATGTTAGGAAACTCTGGCGTTTGCACTCTGTTCATTTGTTTTAAACTAAAACGAACCGCAATCTCACGGTCTGCTTCAATGATTTGCCGATAGATGACACTGATACTACTACAGAAACCTGTAATACCTACTGTAATAAATGTCAAAAAAACTTCAAATCAAATTTATTCTTGGTCGTAATTGTGCGTAATCAAACTGTAATCAAGAGTCATAAAGTGTTGCTGTTGTTTCTTGTTCGTAATTCTTGAAAAGTTTTGTCGTTGTTTCCTGTTCAAATTTGTTGTTGCTCCTTGTTCCGAAAATGCCAAGATATTGTTATCTATGTTTACAATCTAAAAGAGAAAAGCCAGATTTAACTTTATTTGCTGCGCCAAAGGTAAATTTCTTTCCAAATCCTTCTTTTTAATTTAAAAATTGGGTCATTTCAGAGTAAAGAACGTGAAGCATGAGGAATCTTTTTTGGAAAACCATCCAGCAACCGGTTTTGTCTGAAATAAACATATTTCAGACAAATATTTGAAAAAAATTCAACTAGATCGCTTCTTTATAAATCTATCACAAGCGACTGGTAAGTTTTACCACTATTTCAAAAGTCAAAGTCGTCAAACGTCAATATGTGTCAAATAAAATGATGCCAAAAAAGGACAAAACGTGTGCAGGCCTCTATTCTATCCATCTAGCGGAGAGTCTTCGAACTAGACCATGAACTTCTGTTGCTACGGGTTGAATGATTTTGCATGTAAAATTTTGGGAGTGGAGACACCATACTTTCCTAACATCATCATTTAGGTATGGGAAGCTTAACCATTTTTTATTTAGAATAACGTGTAGAATTATAATTAGCAATAAAAGGCAATCAAACAAGAAAATTAATGGCGACTTCCGGTATAACCGAAATGAATGAAAAATTTGATCCGCAGCTTTGCGCGTTTTTATTGTAATCGATGCAAGTAATAGATTCGGCGGAATTTCTTTTAAATCCACGGAAGCGGAAAAATAGAAGTAAACATTTTTTTGAAATTAAATTATGAAATTGCGCGTTCTGTTTTTGGTAAATCTTCATTTCACGCTTGACCTATTTGGTAGACTCAAATTTTTGCACGCACTCTAAAGACGAGGAGCCAATAGAACGTCACCTGTAAATTCTAGAAATTTCCACAGTTGACTACGTTCGATTGTGATTGGTCCATTTAAATCTGGAAGGTACTAGAACACCCTCCTTTTAGATACATAATATAAAAACCGTTATTCGAGCAAACCAGCCATACTTCCTCGAAGCACTAAGCGGTAAGCGTCTACGCGTGCAATTGAATTCTCAAGTGTTTCTCTAACAACATCAAAATGTCTTTGCTGCCGTACGTTTTCGATGACTTCCGTCCACTTAGACCATCTCGAATTTTGGACCAGCACTTCGGCTTGGGGTTAGAACCTGAAGACCTCATGGTGCCGTTCAATGCACCCCAGAGATTGTTAGCAGGATACTACAGACCATGGAGGAGCACTGCAGCTCAACAGGATACCGGTTCAACTGTCCAAATAGACAAGGACAAGTTCCAAGTAAACCTGGACGTGCAGCATTTCTCACCGGAAGAAATTAGCGTGAAAGTCACTGGAGACAATACCATCACCATTGAGGGTAAGCACGAAGAAAAGGAGGACGAGCACGGCTTCATTTCAAGGCAGTTCGTACGCAAGTATGTGTTGCCTAAGGGACACGACATCCAGAAGGTAGCTTCCAGTTTGTCTTCGGATGGAGTGCTTTCAATCACTGCCCCGAAATTGGCTGTGGAAGACTCAGGCCATCGTGCCATTCCAATCCAGCAGACTGGCGTTCCGTCCAAAGCAGTTGAGAGTAAGAGAGGAGAAAAGACCATGGATGTTAATTAAGTCAATGGCATTTAGTTGCTTGGTTTGTGTAACATTTAAGACTGATGTCACTTTAAAGGCTGATTTGTTTTCTCATAATTAAGTATTTAGTTAGAAATGTAATAAGCGTGTAAGTTCTTTTCATATTTAAGTATAGAAGGTGTAAGCATTTGAGTTATTTCTCAATAAAGGTATTTGCAAGAACTTCTTCATTGTTTAATTTACATTAATAAAGTGCTTTCAAAAAAATCTGTTATCAAGAAGGCTCTGAACTTGCTTTTATTTTATGACGCGTCGTAACTTAGTACGTATGTTGAAACCTTGAATTAGTGCGTGCTTGATTTTATTTACATCTTCGAGGTATTTATAATAAAATAAATGTTTAATTGTATATAAAAAGTTAGGTTATGTTTATAATAATCGCAATGCAAAATTTGCATTTGACATAAGCCTACTTGATAACGGTTTTTATTGAACGTACTTTATAACGCCTATAATTTCGTGTGTGATTTGAGATTTATTTTTAATTCCTACTACCAACATTGAAAAGGTAACAGAACTACGTCGGTAACAAAATTCAAATTTCGCTGTCCATTTGGGTTAAATTGTGATACAGTGCGATCCAGTATTTTTTAGGTAAGGAGAGACTATGAAAAATTGAAATCAGAGTCTTGGCTTGATTCAAAACTTTTAGTTTGACACTTTGCTTTCTGACTCCTGTCAAATCTGTCAGTGGTTTAAACGCTCTCGAACACACGAAATTGGCCGTTATCATGTGAGTTAGTTTTAACAAATCCTTATGTATCAATTAAAAGATTTAGGACGATTTTTCTACTGTCGTTAAATGTATCTTGACGTTTCAGTTTGTGTGACCTGAGTTTTTATGCTTAATTGCATTTAATTAGGACAGTTCTATAACTAAATTTCACGTTGGCAGTATTAAAAATAACGTTAAAATCCTTAAGAAAACATTCTACAATGCAATAAAACATACACCAGAATGCAAGAGATGCACTGCACCAGTTGAAGAATATTACTACAACAAGCGGTAGAATAGTAAGACCACCGAATAAATTAGATTCATAAAGGTGTAGTTTATCATTTGCTTTTACTGTTTAATTTAAAGTAAGTTAAGTCCATGGAATCACTGGTCTAGCTAGAGGGGTCTATGGTTGGCAACAATGTCATGGTGACATGCGCAGTATTAGTACACGGGTCTTCAACAGTAGTACGTGTTTTGTAATAGTACTTTATTAATATTATAATAAACAGTGTTAAAGTTATTATGTTCTTCCTTGATATCACTAACCAACAATACACTTACAAGGTGACCATGCGTGCTGTCAAAGCAACAAAATTTTTAAAAATTTAATTTTTTATTTTAAATTTTAATTGCCTTTTGTTTTTCATTATATTTTTGGTTTTTGTTTTTCTTTCAAATTCTTCCTCTCCATTCAGTTTTTCATTTGCTTTTGGTTTCTAATTTTGATTTTTTCCTCGTACCACTTTTCAGTTAATATTAGCTTTTTGTTTTTTTTTCTAATGTTTCCTTTACTTAAATTAATTTAGGATATTAGAAAAAAATCTTGATTGAAGATTTATAATTGAAAAAAAAGAAAATTTATTAATGATTTATAACATGAAAAAAAATTGAAAGTTATTAATGTTACTAAAGTTAAAAAAAAACCAAAAGCTATCGCTCGAAATAGAAATAGACTTTTTAAAAAAAAATTTCGATTATTTAAAGTTGAGTTATAATCTAAAAAGAAATTAAAAAAAAGAAACAAAAGTTATCGCTCGAAATAGGAGAAAAAAATTTCAAATTTTTCGATTGTTTAAAGATGAATTTCTTAAAAGAAAAACCAAAATTAGTAATGCGTTGAAATTAAAAAAATGCTATCGCATGAAGTAGAAATAGAAAAAAAATTAAAAAAATCTCCGTTTCTCTCTCTCTCTCTCTCTCTCTCTCTCTGTGTCTGTCTGTGTCTCTTTTTCTCTGTCTCTGTTTCTCTTTCTATTTTTCTGTCTCTGTCTCGCGCTCTGTCTCTCTCTGTCTGTCTATCTGTCTTTCTCTTTCTGCTACAAATTTTCTTATCCACGTCTTCGTTTGTCTCTCCCTATCTCTCTTTGTCTCTGTCTTTTTCTGTCTGCCTGTGTCACTTTCCCTCTATCTCTGTTTCTGTTTCTCTTTCTATCTTCTGTTTCTGTCTCGCTCTCTGTGTCTCTCTTTCTGCTCTTTTATTTGTTTCTACAAATTTTCTTATCCATGTCTTCGTTTGTCTCTCCCTGTCTCTATACCTCTCTCCGTTTCTATCTCTCTCTGTCTCTTGGTTTGTCTGTCTCTCTCTCTCTCCGTCGCATTTTCTTATGCACATCTTTGTTTGTAAGACGTTTCTAATCTAGTTCGTTTTAAATAACTGAAATGATCGCATCTTATTTTATTTTACTCTCTCTCTGCCCCTCTCTATGTTACTCTCTCTCTCTCTATTCCTCTGTCTTTCTGTCCCTCTCTCTCTCTTTGTCACTATCTCTCATCTCTCTCTATCTCTTTGTCACTATCTCTCATCTCTCTCTCTCTCTTTGTCACTATCTCTCATCTCTCTCTCTCTCTTTGTCACTATCTCTCACTATATCTCTCTCTCTGTCTCTTTCCTTCCTGTCTCTCCCACGCTGTCTCTTTCCCTCCCTTTCTCTCTGCCTCTCTCTCTCTCTCTCTCTCTCTCAATCTGTCTGTCTCTCAATTTGTCTCTTTTTCCATTTTTTAATTGCTTAATTATTTTGTAATATTTTTCTCTTTAATTAATTCTCTCTTTCTGTCTCTTCCTCTGTCTCTCTTTCTGTCTGTCTATCTCTCTGTCTTTCTTTCTCTGTATTTCTCCTTGATTATTTTGTAATAATTTTTTTCTTTAATTAATAATTTAATAAAATTAATTTGAGGTATCAAAAGAAACCTTTTGATTGATAATTTATGATTAAAAAAATCGAAATTACGCATTAACATTCAAAAACAAAAACTATTGATCGATTAAATTACAAAAAAAAATAAAATAAAAATAAATTAACCTTCTACCAATAATCAGACTTTTCAAAATTAAAATTAAAAATAGATATCTTCTTTATTCATTTGATTGGAAGCTTGAAAATTGCAGATGTACAAGAAAATAATTTTGGTCAAAAACAAAAACGAAATTTACAAAATACGCTCTACCCCACATTTGTTGCCATTTTCAGTATTCACGCCATCTATAAGTTTCTTTTTTAAATCGAGACATTTCAATAGAAAGATTTAAAAAAAATTATATGCGAAACGTAATACTATCTGTTTTCTTGTCACACTAAAGTAGACAGAGCTAAACAAACGAATAAATTTAAATAAATGATGGACGGGCAATCAAAACAAGAAGAATAACTAAAGGTTTTTATATGTGCGCCATCTATCAATAAATATTGACAAATCAACATTGAATTTCGTTTTAAACATTTGGTTTTTCATTTGACTTTTTTTCTTTTTAATTTCTATCATATTTTCCACCTGTCTCGATTCATCCTTTATTTGCTTTCTGTTTAGGATTTTAATTTCTTTTCTTCGAATTTGTTTCTCGCCTCATTTTTAGTTACCTACTTCATTTTCATTTTTTACTCGCCTTTTGCTTTTCGCTTGTTTTTTTTTCTCCCTAAGGCAATTGAAATATATAGGAAATTCATTTATTTATTTTGAAAAGAGTTTACCGTTGCTTGGAGTATCTATTTGCTACTCGTAAGTACTTCAATTAACGAACGTACAGGGAGATCGGAATTGATTGTCCTGATCCTACGAGATCTAGATATCTTAAGATTTTCTTGATAGTTCATTCATAAAAAATAGTTTATTTCATTGTCATAGCAATTAGAGATTAAACAATAATTATGTTCTTTATTAATTAGGTTTGGTTTGGATGTAGCTTTCATGAATATTCTGTACGTGCCACAAGTCGGCACTACTTTTGTTCTAATCTTCATGTGATAGATATAATTGGCTGTGCTGATTTTCATTTTTAAATGGTGCAACCGGAGTAACTTCAGGTTGTTGACGGCTTAACACTGACAGGTGTCACTTTACAAGCAGTCATTTGACAGTTGGAATTCAAATTAAAACGCTAATTTTTATTTACATAACCTACAATCTTGTCGCTGTTCAGGTTACGTCAAAGAAACCAACATCGTTGCAGTATTGTAAACAGTCGAATAAGAAAATGCTCTACCTTGTATGGCCAACTTAAACACTCATTCTTGATCACTTTGTGTTTGATTTAAGCAAAATAGGATTGGCAACACTTGCCCCGGTAAAATTTGATGTGTTAAATACAGGAATAAAAGATGATCGATTGTTCAACAAATGCAAGACGCTTTCTCAAGTCAAGAATTAAATTAAGACGACAATCGAATTTATTTTTCCGCCTCAGTTTAGATCTATGCTTCATTTTATTATTTTGAGGGTATATAAAACAAGGACGAAATTCTTTTACTTTCTAAATAGTATATTTGTGTCCCACGTTACATTAGATTGTCACAATAAATATCTTATTTTTTAACGCACATGAAAGTCCAACGTTTCAATAATATGAGGATTAAAAACGCATTACGAGAAAGAGTGTAGGCATCACCCTGTATAATTCCAGTTCGTTATACAAAGAAAGAGCATGTTGTATCCATGTGAACAGCAGAACGAAATCGTCGCGGCGTTATCACAGAGTTGCAAAATCGTAATTAATAAATATTTATAAAATAGATGTGAACACATCCAATATCAGAAGTATTAATAATAACAAATGTTCATAACAATTTCAATTATCTAAAAATATCGCTTACATTTATGTAATGGTCCACTATGTAATTTTTTTTTGTTCTTAAATATGTTTTAATCGTATAAATAAGCAACATCTATAAAAATAAGTACATTATTTTATAATTTAAAAAAAAAATAAATATGCTATGTTTCGCTTAACTAATACAGATCTCTTCATCTTAATTATACACCTTGGTGGATACTCCAGGGGGTAGGGGGGCGGGGGAGTAATTTCGATTCAATGTTGTTGGTTTTATTCATCCTAGGGGCGGCAAATTAATTTATTTAGAGTGGACCAGATTTAAGAATTCTTCCCTCGTCTTGGGGTCATCTCTAAACACCCCCAACATCGTAGACGTTACAGTTTTACTGTTAATTTTTTGAACCCCCCTCATTACCATACACATGTGCCTGCAACAAACATATAAAAAAAATAAGTCATCGTGAGCAGCAATAATTAGAGCGCGTTTCTGGCGCTTAACGCCGGGCTCTAGTAATAATAATTAAGAACGACAGGGAGCGGGGGATGTACCGATTTACTACTTACACTCCTTCAACCACTACGGCTACTCCGGCAGGTTGCACCGCTTTAGTCACAGCCACGGCGATTTGTTTGGTAAGTCTTTCTTGCACCTGAAGGCGACGCGAGTAAATCTCCACTATTCTTGCCAGCTTGCTCAAGCCCAGTATTTTCCCGCAGGGCAGGTATCCGATTGAGACCTTGCCGTAGAAGGGCACGAGGTGATGTTCGCACATGGAAAACATTTCGATGTCCTTCACCACCACCATCTCGTCGTGGTCCTCGTCGAAGATGGCGTCGTTTAAAACTTCTGGAAAACAATAGGTCAATTTATTAATTAAATTCAAATCCTTCGAAACAAAGAAAGACAACTGAAAAGTTATATCGTCAGATAAATCGTCGGTTTGATTTAAATTGTTAGGTACATCTCTCGTCGCCGAAAAATCTATTTTAACAATTGTGGCGCCATCTAGCGTCTCTATGATTCTGGAAGTTTCGAAAACCGAGCACTAGGTGGTGCAGGAATCATATTCAAAGGTTTTGAAAAAATGGAACGACTAAAAGGAAATTATTTTTATTGTCAAATAAATCGTCGGTTTGATTTAAATTGTTAGGTACATCCCTCATCGCCGAAAAATTTATTTTAACAATTGTGGCGTCATCTAGCGTCTCTATGATTCCGGAAGTTTCGAAAACCGAGCAGTAGGTGGTGCAGGAATCATACTCAAAGGTTTTGGAAAAATAGAACGACTAAAAGGATTTTTTTTTATTGTTAAATAAATCATCGGTTTGATTTAAATTGTTAAGTGCATCCTGCGTCGCCAAAGAATCTATTTTAACCATTGTGGCGCCATCTAGGGTTTCGATGATTCCGGAAGTTTCGAGAACCGTGCACTAGGTGGCGTAAGAATCGTACTCGAAGGTTTTCGAAATGTGAAAGCTGCATAAAAGTAGAACCGGACGCGCGATTTAAATCATTTTTTATTTAGAGAGCTACGCATGGCGATTAATAGATGATTTAAATTTAATAAGCAATTAATTCCAACCCCTAATTCATAACAATATTATAAACTTTTAATTGCCTAATTAAATTTTCTCACATATTCTAAAGCTTGTATTTTGCGTTCCGTTCGATGAAGTGAAAATTTGTGTCCAGGTCGTTTGTCATTTGTCCGCCGTCCATTAGGGCCTTAATAAATTTAAGTGGCCATAAAGCAAAAATCGTGTTTCGCCAGCTATGTATGCGTAATAAAAGGCGCCGCAATTTTTCACGCTGAATTCACCGGAGCTCGCCAAAAAAATAAAAAAAATAAAAACGAAACAACAGCACTTAAGACTTTCAAATGATCCCTCTTCACTCCATACACTTCGGTTTAATACGTCAGGCTTTGCGAAATTGGATGTGGTTTTTTTTTTGATCGTGATTGCTACGAAGCGGCACATATCGATTCCTTTGAGTATAATCACAAAAATTGACGTGTCTTGTTCGTGTTGTGCATATATTTTTTGATAAAGTCAAATCAAAATTTAAAAAAACTGCAGTACAATCAAAACTAGTGAAACATGATGGCCACAGTATGTAAAAACTGGGACAACAGATGGCGGTAGTAATTTTCCGCTTAATCACATCTTCACCGTTAGGTATCATATGAAGTTGTTGCTTTTTTTTGTATTTTCTAGTTTTCCTCGTTTTTATTTTTAACGATTACGTCAAAAATAAATTCGATGGCGAAAAGCGATCGCCGTAAGGATTAAAAACCGAGCCAATATTTGGCGGCAGTAATTTTCCACTTAATCACACCTTCACCGTTAGGTATCATACGAAGTTGTTGTTTTTTTGTATTTTCTAGTTTTCCTCGTTTTTACTTTTAACGATTACGTCAGCAATAAATTCGATGGCGAAAAGCGATCGTCGTAAGGATTAGAAACCGAGCCAATAGATGGCGGCAGTAATTTTCCACTTAATCACACCTTCACCGTTAGGTATCATAACAAGTGATCAAATGAAAAATGAATTAGAGTAGGTGCTGCAATTTAAATGCATGTCTTGGATGACATGTTAATTGTCAATCAATTGTGACATAAATAACACGCCGGAAATGTTGTTTAACGTTACTCACGCAGTTATTCATAGAGTTAAAAAGTGTCTTGATGCAGCAGGCAGTGGTCATTTTTATGCATCTGCTTTAATTGTTTAAAAATAAAACGGTTTTTTGCTTTGTAGAAACGTCAAAGTGACTGACGAACGTTCGATGAACTAAATGCACACATGCATGTTCAGTTGCATCGCCAACTCTAATTCATTTTTCATTTGATCACTTCTTATGAAGTCGTTGTTTTTTTGTATTTTCTAGTTTTCCTCGTTTTTATTTTTAACGATTACGTCAACAATAAATTCGATGGTGCAAAGCGATCGTCGTAAGGATTAAAAACAGAGCCAATAGATGGCGGCAGTAATTTTCCACTTAATCACACCTTCACCGTTGGGTATCATATGAAGTTGTTGTTTTTTGTATTTTCTAGTTTTCCTCGTTTTTATTTTTAACGATTACGTCAACAATAAATTCGATGGCGCAAAGCGATCGCCGTAAGGATTAAAAACAGAGCCAATAGATGGCGGCAGTAATTTTCCACTTAATCACACCTTCACCGTTAGGTATCATACGAAGTTGTTTTTTTGTATTTTCTAGTTTTCTTCGTTTTTATTTTTAACGATTACGTCAACAATAAATTCGATGGTGAAAAGCGACCGCCTTAAGGATTAAAAACAGAGCCAATAGATGGCGACAGTAATTTTCCACTTAATCACATCTTCACCGATAGGTATCATATGAAGTTGTTTCTAGTATTTTCTAGTTTTCCTCGTTTTTATTTTTAACGATTACGCCAAAAATAAATTCGATGGTGAAAAGCGATCGCCCAAAGGATTAAAAACAGAGCCAATAGATGGCGGCAGTAATTTTCCGCTTAATCACACCTTCACCGTTAGGTAGGTAAGGATTGAAAACCGAACCAATAGATGGCGGCAGTAATTTTTCACCGTTAGGTATCATATGAAGTTGTTGTTTTTTGTAGTTTCTAGTTTTCCTCGTTTTTATTTTTAACGATTACGTCAAAAATAAATTCGATGGCGAAAAGCGATCGCCGCAGATAAGATAGAGCGAGAAAAGGATGACTTCCTAAACCGGTTGACGTTTGACAAATGAATTTCAAACACTGATGCTTGATGAACTCTTCACTTGAGCGCCTGATCAGTGTTACCAACGTGTAAAAAGCATAAATCCCTCAAAACTTGTTGCGATAAAAAATCATTAAAAATTCATAAAGTTAAAGGAAATAGAAACAAAAAACTTTCGATTTTGCAGCGCAATTCAGTAGAAAAAAAGAAAAGAATGGTGACAAAACAAAGAAAACAAAATAATAAAAATAAAAGACAAATTAATAATCTCTTTTAACAAAAAAAAAACGTCGAGAAAGTAAAGGAAATTAAAAAATAGAATACGAAATAATGAAATTTAAAAAATAATAAAAACAAAAGAACCGATTTTATTGCACAATTCAACAAATTAATTAAAAAAAAACTGTTGGAAGGAGAGGTGATAAAACAAAATTTAAAAAAAGTATTAAAAATAATATAAAAAATAATAATAAAAACAAAAAGCAGAAAAAGCACAATTCAATAGAATCATTAAAACAAATGAAGAAATGTAACAGTTTCGGTAGTTTCAACAGATGGCGCTGTGTTTATTTGAAACAAGTACAGAGAGATCATTATACATTGTCCAGAAAAAACTGCTTTCCATGGACGTGATATCAAAATTTTCATCCATTGTCATGTATGCAGTGAAGTTATCTACTTTACCTACATGTTTTTAATCCATCTTTGCATAAAGTTTACTTACGAAAACACCCGACAGTCTGAAATAATAACAATATGCTATGCGGTCTTGAAAAAGACTATTTTCGGAAAATTACTACAGAAAATTCGTAAACTAACAAAAGTAGGACCATCAAACACAAGTGTCAAATAATGTGACTAACATCAGAGACGAACTAAGGTTTGATGTACGCAAGAAAAGTAGTTTTTTCTGGACAATGTATAAAGATCAGTCTGTATTTCCAAAAAATAAATGAACTTAACGACTTTGTCAATCGTTTTCCAAACATTTAAAAAAATGATTAAAAAACTCACAGAAAAAAAAAACTAGTAACCATTTTTTTACTTTTTATGTAAAAGAATTACGCTATTGCGATTCGATCGACTATTTTCAGAACACCTCCTACATGTTAGCATTTTTTCTTTTCTGATTTAGTTTTCTCCGCTTAAACAAATTGCACAATAATTTAGTTTATTCATTTGCCACAAACAACTGTTTTGCTTTACGAGCTCAGCATGTTTTTAAATATAGAAATTGGCAGATAATTACAACAATTTAATCAGTAAGTAATTACAGCTCATTGAATTAAGTTCTTTCATAATGTGAAGGTAATTACGTTACGTATGCATATACGATTTGTCCTTGTTTAGTAAACGGCTTGATTTTTATACATAATTCGAACCTTGGTGACTTGCGTTTTTTTTACATACCGACTGTTTCATTGAAACTTGAAAAAAGTCAGAGATAGGAAAGAAATGGTTACATTATAATACTTGCTCGCCGAGCCAAGTTTCAATCGGTGTACATATCACATTGGTAGATTTAACAAAATCCGAATCAAAACGAAACACACGATATACCTACTTTTACATCAAGATAATCTCGATTTTTTTTATTCTCTCTTGTGTTAGGTGCTTCGAATTTATTATTAAAGCAGAAGAGGGTGCTCTCTCGTCCTTTCATCTTGAAAGCACCGAAGCAAATAAATCGTCGGGTTAGATAAAATCACCACTGTGAGGGGTAAATCGCGGTAATGAATGGAATAATGCATCAAGTGAGCCGCTGAAATGCGGCGAGCACGGTCAAGTGGGAAGAAAAGAAACGGCTTCGCCACTTGCAGCTTCCGAAGCTTAAAAGCTGGAGCGCCCTTCTGTTATACTTAACTTCAACCCCGCGTAGGAGGAAAGCGGCAAAGTTTCCAGTGAGATTTCCTGAAGGAAAATAATCATTCAAACGAAACCTTTTTAAATGAGTAATGCAAAATATTACTTTTCTGAAGCAAAGAAAGCCATTTAGTGGATATGCTACGGTAATTCTTGTTTTTTTTCAAAACGTAAAATTAGTAGGTACTTAAAAAAATCATCACATTGATGTTGGCAACACTGAAGGACAATTAATTTATGACGCGTGACGTAAGCAACGGCTCATATAAAAAGAAATTTAAAAAAGGCGTAACGTAATTTTCTTAATTATTAACTGCAGATACAGGGTGACTGACAATTGTTCCGCTATTTTAGCTCCCTCAAGGTATTTCGTCCGTCATCATAATAATAAACTAACGAAGACTCAAGTTACATTCTCACTCTGACAAAAAAATCTCTGGACACATTGTTATTTGCCCTTTTCACGTTTCAGGTGTAACTGTCATTTATTCGTTGCTTACGTGCACTTTAAACAGGTATCTTTCGCCAACTATTTAGAGTATTTAGACAACTTGACTTTATACATGAACACGGCCTACTCAAATTGAACACCCTATATAATCAATTCTGACGTATGTATTTTGTTTCAGATCTTTTTTGTCGAATCGTTATGGAATTCTTTATTTTATTCACTTTTATTTAACGACCAACGTCTACATATTAATTTTTTTAATGAAATTAAATAATTTATTTGTTTTTTTATTATTTAAAAGAATTTTTAAAGTAAGCACAGGGTGACTGACAATTGTTTTGCAAAAGCAAAACCACGATAAGAAGCGATGCGCGAGAGAATGGAAAAAATGTTCGAATATTCATTCTACTTTAGTTTTCGAGAAATAGTTAATTAAAAATTAGCCCCAAAACAACGATGCACCTCAATGAATTAAATTAATTAAGCTTGAGTATTAATTTGATTGCAATGGAAGTGACATAAGGAATTTCGAATTCAAAGAGTTGGCAACACTTTTATACAAAGGTTTTACATGACATGTGCACTTGCCTGCCGCCTCACTTTTAACTGTCAAGTATTAAATAATTGTCACATTTCTTCAGAATTAGGAAGTGATTAAACTTGTGTATTAATTTGTTTGCAAAGGGTGTGACAGCAAGCAGCATTTGACACATACGTAACGATAAAAAAGGGAGTTCTTCTTCCTCATAGGAAATTTCGAACTCAAAACGTTGGCAACACTATTATACAAAGGTTTTACATTTGGCAGTTGGTTACCACTAACTAGTGCACTCGCCTGTCGCCTTTCTTATTTTTAACCTCACTTTTAACTGTCAAGTATTAAATAACTGTCACATTTCTTCAGAATTAGGAAGTGATTAAACTTGTGTATTAATTTGTTTGCAAAGGGTGTGATGGCACTCAGCATTTGACACATACGTAACGATAAAAAGGGAGTTCTTCTTCCTCAAAGGGAATTTCGAACTCAAAACGTTGGCAACACTATTATACAAAGGTTTTACATTTGACAGTTGGTTACCACTAATTAGTGCACTCGCCTGTCGCCTATCTTATTTTTAACCTCACTTTTAGCTGTCAAGTATTAAATAACTGTCACATTTCTTCAGAATTAGGAAGTGATTAAACTTGTGTATTAATTTGTTTGCAAAGGGTGTGACAGCAGACAGCATTTGACACATTCGTAACGATAAAAAAAGGGAGTTCTTCTTCCTCATAGGAAATTTCGAACTCAAAACGTTGGCAACACTATTATACAAAGGTTTTACATTTGACAGTTGGTTACCACTAACTAGTGCACTCGCCTACCGCCTATCTTATTTTTAACCTCACTTTTAACTGTCAAGTATTAAATAATTGTCACATTTCTTCGGAATTAGGAAGTTATTAAACTTGTGTATTAATTTGTTTGCAAAGAGTGTGACGGCACTCAGCATTTGACACATACGTAACGATAAAAAGGGAGTTCTTCTTCCTCATAGGAAATTTCAAACTCAAAACGTTGGCAACACTATTATACAAAGGTTTTACATTTGACAGTTGGTTACCACTAACTAGTGCACTCGCCTGTCGCCTATCTTATTTTTAACCTCACTTTTAACTGTCAAGTATTAAATAACTGTCACATTTGTTCAGAATTAGGAAGTGATTAAACTTGTGTATTAATTTGTTTGCAAAGGGTGTGACAGCAGACAGCATTTGACACATACGTAACGATAAAAAGGGAGTTCTTCTTCCTCATAGGAAATTTTGAACACAAAACGTTGGCAACACTATTACACAAAGATTTTACATTTGACAGTTGGTTACCACCAACCAGTGCACTCGACTGTCGCCTATCTTATTTTTAACCTCACTTTTAACTGTCAAGTATTAAATAATAGTCACATTTCTTCGGAAATAGAAAGTTATTACACTTGTGTATTAATTTGTTTGCAAAGGATGTGACGACACTCAACATTTGACACATACGTAACGACAAAAATGGAGTTCTTCTTCCTCATAGGAAATTTGAAACTCAAAAGGTTGGCAACACTGTTATACAAAGATTTTACATTTGACAGTGTCGATTACCACTCACTAGTGTAAAATCGACCCCGATTAGATTTATTCTTGCAAACTTGGCAACGTCGCGAAATATATACGTCATAAAAATTATCACGTGCACCGAAATTTAAGCTAACAGACTATTAAATTCTTTTTTAATAACTTTAATAGCATACTAATTAGTTGTATGCAACTATTTTATTATTTTTTCATAAATAAATAAATAAACAACTAATTAGTTAATTATGCAGCTTATAATTATGTTTGTCATATTTTATAAACGCAATATATGAGATTGTGTGCATGATTTTCAGCAAATAATAGTTTGTCCTGAGTAATTGAAAACAATAGAATGGTATTCACTTTTTTTAATATACAGGGTGAACCAAAACTGTTAACATTTTTGTTGCTGCAAATTTTTAAATATGTTTTCGCTGTTACTTAGTCGAGGTCGCTATAAAATTACTTAGATATATACAGGCCGTTTTTTTAAATAAAATTCATTATTTTGTAATAAAACCTATTTATTTTAAGCGGTGCACTTCGATCTGGCACAAAATAAGATAAATAAATTGCCACGTTATGCGTCAACACAAAACTGGATCAGATAACATGAAAGCGTAACCGCGCGCGCTAATTTCATCAAGAGCAAACCGTCCTCTCCAATTAGGAAATTATGAAGTGGATATCGATTGGTCGGATAGTATTTACGGACGTTTTAGAATGTAGTGGACGGACGGTGTTGACAGGCGTGTGCTTCGAACCTTTTGTTTCACAAACGCACCTGTCGACGGACTTACTTTTAAACGACATAACCAGGCACTCGAAACACAAATTGCTTTTTTCATTACCCTTAAACTATTACGATATTATGAAATAAAGTGGAATTCAAAAGTTTCACTGGATGGCTCAAAAAATGGTGTTTTGAATTTTAAATCGGAATTTGACTTCGTCTATGTGGCGGTTTCAAGCGTTTCCATGCAGCGCCATCTCCTTGCTAGAGTAATCATTAAAAAGAAACACAATAGTAGTTAGTAAAAACGCCGATAACATGGCGCTGTTTAGAGGTCTGCCATTTACTCTACTAAGCGCGCAAGCAAAAGAAGGACCACAAAGTTTTAATTATAATAAAGAAGGTACATTGTTATCAAACAAAAATAACAAAAACAAAATAGCGACTATTGTAATAACAAAAATTTAAAAAAACCTAAATTTTTTATCAACGTTTCGACCTATTCAATTTTTACTAACTTCCAAAACAAAAGCGCGGCGACAATTTTTCTTCTTTATATTTTTATGCACATTTAAATTGAAACATTAAATTTCGTTTTTTTCGTTGAACTCCCTTTTTATCAAATCAAGTTTTCTTGCCAGATGAAAATTATGAAAATTAATTAAAATTGTGTAACTGGCAGTATAGAAAGTGTACAGAGTTCTGATGAAGCCCAATAAGGCCGAAATACATGTATAAACTCTTTCCTAGCACTTTCTATACTGCCAGTTACACAATTTTAATTAATTTTCCCTTTTTATCGTTACGTATGTGTCAAATTTGCAAACAAATTAATACACAAGTTTAATAACTTTCTAATTCCGAAGAAATGTGACAATTATTTTATACTTGACAGTTAAAGTGAGGTTAAAAATAAGATAGGCGACAGGCGAGTGCGCTGGTTGGTGGTAACCAACTATCTAATGTAAAACCTTTGTATAACAGTGTTACCAACCTTTTGAGTTCGAAATTTCCCATGAGGAAGAAGAATTCCCTTTTTATTAGCAAAATTCCCTTTTGTGAAATGGAATTTGATTTTAGGAGTCAAAATAAAACCGTCAGGCTTTACTAAAATAAAAACATAAAATAGAAATTAAGGTTCATGCAAATGAATAAGGATTTCTTTTCCCACGTGAAATCAAAAAAAAATCCCTAAAATGAAAAATTCCCACTGATTGGCAACACTGCCTTGCATTAACAGATGTCTATGTTGGTGTTAGTTTTCTCTAGTAGATGGGACTGTTAATTTCTTGGCTATTTTTGATCTTTTTACAACTGTGGTTAAAGTGACTACTTTAGTTGCACTTCGTTTTTTTTATAATCCCTGTCACTGTCAAAATTCTATGGTTTCTGTTGGAACCCAGTTTTTATCACTAAATGTACAACAGAAATTTTTGAATTTTCTAACATTCAAGTAGCTGGTACTAATATTACCGTTTTATCTTTATGACAGAAGCATCTAAATTTAAGGTTTAAAAGTTTAACATTTCCTAAAAAGAGAAAATTTTCCCAGAGTTGGCAACATTGGTGTATATATTAAAAAGTGATTCATTATAGAATTAGGTGAAGTTAATTTGGCGAGATTGGCATTTCCTTTATCAACGACAATGATATTTCACAGATGATACTATACAGGCTGTTCCGCTTAAGATGGTTGCTTTCGTACCTCTATAGGTACTCGTTTTACAAAAAAATGTTTCAAATGAAAGTTTCATCATATCACGTGGAGCACGTTTTGAAAATAGCTTGTTCTATACAGAGTGTTTGGTTTAGTCTAGGTGTTACGTTATTTCGTTATTTTAAATGGAACGTCCCAAATATTTTTACAATTTTGGATTTCTTTTTACAAAGGTTTCATCTTGAAACTCTTTTTTACTTGCACAGTTAAGAAAAGTCATTAGATGTGCTATTTAATTCTCTTTACAACGGTAAATAGGATTGTCTGTATCTATTGTGACATTCCTGTCATTGAGATTTTGACTTATTGCTACAAATTAATAATTTGAAGATAAGTATTAACAATCTATGCTCGGCATGTGTTATTGTTAAGCAGTGCGAATTCTTACAAATTAGTTCTGTTTATTACTATTTTTTTAAATAAGTGACTCAAGTTTAGTAGTACCCTGTATACGTATTTAAAACCATTGTATGTTCATATATTTTATTACCAGCTCGGACTCACTTCTAAAGGTATTTTTACCATGAATCCTGTAATCTATTTGGTATAAAGCAAATTACGAAAGTATAAAAGCATAAACTTGTTATCTCAACGATGCTATCCCAAGAAGGGAACGTCGTAATTTATGATGTATGGCCTGAACTTTTGCCGACGCTTTTCCTCTAATAAAAAACTGACTGGAGTTTCGCATCTGTGTTATAACTAGCTAGCTAACTATCTGCGAAATCTATTACAGCAAAGTTAGTCAGGCGAAGAAGCTCCCCGGCTTGATTGGATGAGCTTAACAGAGTTATACCTGTTGAATAGGGGGCGCGAATCGAGCAGAGCGAAGCCTCTGAGCTCCTTTAATTTCCTCCTCACTCAATTACAGCGCCAATTAACAAGCAGACGGGAAGCCTTTTAACCTTACACACCCTTTTATTAGCCATCGACAAAGCCTAGCTGTTCAGACTTTGACAGTGAATTATTTTTTGCTTTCTTTGTGGCTTTTGCATTCGAATAGATTTTTTTTTGTAATCTCAATCGCAATTGAAGTTGGTTAAAATTATTTTTTATTTCCATAAAAGGTTTTGTAAATATACAGGGTATTGCAGCTTATCAAAGTCAACTGTAGGGGATTAACATGGGCTTTTACATATCGTTCCCAAGACTATCAAGGGAAGTATCCCAACCCGAAAATTCAAAAAAATTTGAAACTTTGTGGGTTAGTAGTTCACTTTAGGGTAAGCACGGAGCCATTTTTTTCGGCCCAAAAACGCTTTAAGCGGGGAAAAGCACCCTTCGAAATTTCTGCGATTTTCGGTTTTCTGTGAATAACTCAGTAACCAGCAAAGATAAAAATTAAAATTATATGTCAAAATATTTGTCTTTCAACGCTCTATCCCATATGTCAAAATTTCCACCCCTTATAGTTTGAAAATCAAAGCCTACCCCCTGCCTCCCCAACTAAGAAGTCAAAGAAATAATTCATTGCTCTGGGTGAGTAGTCCACTTCGGGTGGAGTGCAGCTAAATTTTTTTAACACTCGAAAATAATTTTTAGGGGATGAAAACACGTCTCATACTTTCTATGATTTTGAGTACTTGGTGATTATAATACCAGAGCGCTTAAATATTAGTATTACATGTACTCTGTTTACGATCCTTTTGCATTCAGAGTAGGCCGTGTTAGGGAGGCATTTTTGTTGGTACCACAAAAAAATATACTTGTTAGAAATTTGATTGACGTTCGTTTTTAATTTTGTGGTTACGTTTTTGAAAACTGCCATGGCCAATGTTGCCAGTTCAATTGTGCTGTACAAAGTCTTCCATGAAAACGAGAAATATCGTCTCGAATAAACGTTTCAATTTTAATTAATTGGAGCTGTTTTTGGATCGTCACTTGTTTTCTTTTCTTGCTTTAATTTGTCAATAGGCCAATTGAGGGGAAAAACAAATGAACTACGATGTGGAAAACAACGTGAAATTCAATTAAAACTAGCAAAAAAATTCGCAAAATTCATTTTTGTTCAATTTTAATTAATTTGAGGCGTTCTTGGATCATCGCTTGTTTTTTTTTTAATTTGCCAATAGATCGGTAAAGAAGAAAACAAATGAACTACGATGTGGAAATGAGGAAATTTAAGAAAAGTCAACAAAAAAATTCGCAAAATTAACATTTGTTTCAATTTTAATCAATTGGGGCTGTTTTTGAATCGTCACTTGTCTTTTTTTTTTGTTTTAATTTGCCGATAGGCCAATTGAGGGGAAAAACAAATGAACTACGATGTGGAAAATAACGTGAAATTCAAATAAAGCCACCAAAAAAATTTACAAAATTCACTTTTGTTTCAATTTTTTATTGATTTGAGGCGGTCTTGGATCGTCACTTGTTTTTTTTTTTAATTTGTCAATAAGTCAGCACAGAGAAAAAACAAAAGAACTGCGATGTGTAAAATAACGTGAAATTCAACTAAAACCAGCAAAAAATCGTCACTTGTTTTTTATTCTTAATTTACCAATAGGGCAGTGGGGGGGGCAGGCAAATGAATTATGATGTGGAAAATAACGTGAAATTCAATTAAAACTAGCAAAAAATTTCGCAAAATTCATTTTTGTTCAATTTTAATTAATTTGGGGCGTTCTTGGATCATCGCTTGTTTTTTTTTTAATTTGCCAATAGATCGGTAAAGAAGAAAACAAATGAACTACGATGTGGAAATGAGGAAATTTAACAAAAGTCAACAAAAAAATTCGCAAAATTAACATTTGTTTCAATTTTAATCAATTGGGGCTGTTTTTGAATCGTCACTTGTCTTTTTTTTTGTTTTAATTTGCCAATGGGCCAATTGAGGGGAAAATCAAATGAACTACGATGTGGAAAATAACGTGAAATTCAAATAAAGCCACCAAAAAAATTTACAAAATTAATTTTTGTTTCAATTTTTTATTAATTTGAGGCGGTCTTGGATCGTCACTTGTTTTTTTTTTAATTTGTCAATAAGTCAGCAGAGGGAAAAAACAAAAGAACTGCGATGTGTAAAATAACGTGAAATTCAACTAAAACCAGCAAAAAAATCGTCACTTGTTTTTTATTCTTAATTTACCAATAGGGCAGTGGAGGGGGGAGGACAGGCAAATGAATTATGATGTGGAAAATAACGTGAAATTCAATTAAAACCAGCAAAAAAATTCGCAAAACTCATTTTTGGTTCAATTTTAATTCAATTGGGGCCATTCTTGGATCGTCACTTGTTTTTTTTTTTTTTTTTAATTTGCCAAGAGACCAGTAAGAGGAAAACAAATGAACTACGATGTGGAAAATAACGTGAAATTCAATTAAAACCAGCAAAAAAATTCGCAAAACTCATTTCTGGTTCAATTTTAATTCAATTGGGGTCATTCTTGGATCGTCACTTGTTTCTTTATCTTCAGGTTTGACATGCACTGAAAAACAAACGAACCGAAAACTAGCGCGAAATTCGACTAAAGCTTCCACAAGAAAAAAAAAAGAGAGAAAAGAAAACGATTTTGAAACTTCTTTGGAGTAATTCACTCGAAACGTTTAATACCTGGATCGTCACTTGTTTGCTTCTCCCTCTTAATCTGCCAATAGGCCAGTAGGGGAAAAACAAATGAACTACTACTACTACGATGCGGAAAATCACATGCAACTCAACTGGTCGGGAAAGAATTCGCAAAATTCATTACAGTTTTGTTTTGTTTGAGGCGTTCTTAGATCGTCGCTTATTTTTCTTTGTTTGCCAATTCGTTATAAAACAAAGGGACTAAAAATTAGCGCGAAATCCAAATAGAGTGTCTTGAACGATTAATTTTCGCTTCAATTTAAATTCACTTGGACCGATTCGCATTTTTTTTTGTTCGCCAATATATTTGAACCTGTGGGAATATATTTAACAATTAGTTCCTGTAATAAACCAAGAATAGCAAGGGAGACAGTGGTTCAGAAATAGTAAATCAGAAAAGGAGACTCGCAAGTTAAACTTGTTGACTTGTGATTGTGTGTGTGCAGTGTGTTCCGAAGATGTTACCGTAGTTGTCGAAATACGTATCACATTTACGAAAATTGTAAAACATATGTATGTAGATAGGCACAAATACAAAGAATTGCTATGAGGGCAGCACGATTTCCGATAGAAAGTCCTTAGGGTCGTTAGAGAGAAATTCCTCTATGTTAAAAGGAGCTGTTTTTAGTAAATAGTTTTTTATATTTAATGCCTACAAAGTTGGGACCTTTTTTTGTGCGGTGTACGCGATGGAAGGGCATATATACATGTTATGAGTGGATCTCGTTTCGTAACTATGAATATCATGCACGTTGGTGTAGTTACTTTCATTTTTCTTGATATATTCAAGACATTTTAAGATGTAGATATAATGAAGTTAGAGTTAGGTTGCGTAGTTGGATAAAAATGGGTTTGAGATACTCTCTAAAGGATTTTCCGGCGATTATTCTTATCATTTTGTATTGGAGAGCAAATATTCTTTTCGCTGATGGGGAATGGCCCCCAAACGAGGAGTCCATAAGAAAGCGTGGTTTCGAAAGTGCCGTGATAACCATTAATGCAATTTTTTCTGCAAAAGAGCAACTTCCTTCATCGGGTTTAAATTTGTTTGTTCGGTGGTTAAATGAAACTCATCGACAACTGATAATAACATTGCGATACAAATTGATGTTATTACTTAATACTTATTTCCCAATTACATCTTTATTCTGACGCAAGACGCATTATAATTACAGATCGTATACTTTCCGTTTCGCTCACTTTAAAAAATAGTACACACGTTATACACTGTGATCAATAATGATTGAATGTGAAGTTTTACAATATTTTTTTATTGTCCGTACGGCGTTATGTAGATATTATTCCATAAATGGTGACCATGCTCATAAAAATTTGAAAAAGACGAGCCGAACGTAAAAAAATCAATTCAAAATTTAAAAAAAGTGAGACGAAAATGATTTGTAATAAAGCCGTTCCTCTACTCTATCATAGATGGCGCTGCACTTCCTGACCACAATCGGAGAAGTTTCAAAATAAGTCGCTAGGAGAAGAAAATAAAATAAATATTAACTGTATGAATTAATTTGGACAAATGCGGCACTATTTTTTCGAACGTGAAAATTGAATCGAAATTAAAAAACAACATAAGATGAGAGGAAAACGGATTGTAATGAAATCTACCACAGATGGCGCTGCTTTTCTTTACCATAACCGGAAAAGTTTCAAAATACATTGTGAGGAAGAAAAGGCGGCGGATAAATTTGTCGATCCAGATGTTGGACGAACGCTGTGGGCGCCAATATTGGCACCAATATGTGAAGCCGGTTTAACACTGCCCTCTACATTCACAACTATTTACTTTTTCTTGCACCCAAAATAATATGAAATTCACCAAACAAGTTTATTATTTACACGATTCCTATGTAATTATCGTGTTTTTTTCTTAAGCGTAAAATAGTTAATACGTGATCTATAACTGGCGTAACATAATACTTCGATAGTATGAAAGTATGCGAAGGGCACATTCTTTGGGGTTTTCCTTTCGATCGCCGTAGTTAATTGGCCAAGGATGGCCATAATAATAAAAATAATAGCAAGAGAAACGGCTCGCAAGAGGATGTAGTGCCACCTCATCTGGGCAATAAAGTGTATACGCGTTGCAATGCCATTTGAAAGTAACGTCCCTTGACAGTTCCGTATCAGATCTACGTAGAACAGACGGTTTTGAGACAATGCGCTCTATAATTGCGCCTCGACGACCTCCCGGGTGGGTATCGGTATCCATGGACACGGCACATCCATCTTATCCGCTTTGTTTTAATCCTTACAGTCATTTTAGAAAGATATATTCTCTAAGAGGAGACTTCAAAGTTCAAGAATTCCAGAGGATAATTTGAATCTACCGCCTTTAACTTGTTTTTTTAATTAGGAAGTTGTCACCCTGCTTTACTATTACCAGACGATTTCATTACAAATACATATGGTTTGTTTGCGAAGACTATAAATCTTTTGCATAATGGATTTGCTTATAACTTTAACAACGACGGAAACGTGTTATCAAATGTTAACCAATAACAATCGAGAGTTTTTGGCGGGCAAATTTGAATTACTCTTTTTAGTTAAATTTTCTTTAAGTAAATAAATAACAGACTTACCTTCGAGGCTCTGATCGTATCCTTTAGTGAAAAACAGCATGGCTTTTGCGGCTCGCTCGGGCGTTTTCAGTAGTCCCTGCCTGTCGGGGTTTTCCCCGAGTGATCCCAACAGCAACCTGTAGGAACGCGCCATATCCGGTAGCATGGCCTCCCTGGTCGGAGGGCGATGGTCCAGCTCAAGGTCGTGATGGAACGTGCATTTCTCGTGACCTGAAATGAACGAATCAAATTAAGCTCGCGATTTGATTTTCGGCTCGGTTTACAAAAATTCATCGCTGAGACGAAACGTCGCGCCGTCGACCGAACGCCTTCGAAAGCTGGGCGAAACAAAAATTATCGTTGTGTGTATTATTGCAAAAAGTTAGAAACTATGATGCAATATTGGCGGGCAACGGATAATAGGTTCTGGGGAATTTGGTTCTTGCCCGAACCCCATTGGTCCGGTTTGATTGATATTTGTGCCTAAAGCGGTTTTTTTTCTGCCGGCCAAAAATACGTTTGGGTGTGATTATTAAGTATTCGGAGAAAATTTGTGCTAATCAGAGCTTTACAGCACTCTGGTATACCTGCATAAATTCCGCGCGATGAGAATAAATAATTTGACAGAATTTAGCTGGTCTTACTGGACTTGAAATGGAAAGGAAAAAAGAGAAATTGTGCAAAAAATAAATGGTCGTTAGTGTCATCCTTTGACATATTGACAAACATTTTATTGTAAATTGTCATAGGCTTTGTACAGCGACATGTGTCACGTGTCAAATTGTCAAATTGATTAAGATCCAATGAACCCGAGAAGAAAACAAGAAGAAATGTATTTTTAATTTGTAACAATTCCATCAATTTTTTTCATAACATTGATGATCTTTTTTATGCTCGCGACTGTACGTCATTGTAAAGATTTATTCTACAAAAAAAAAGCAGGGCTTCGAAACCCGTTATTTTTTTCGTTTCGGTTTTCATTCAGACAAAAATAACGGTTCTTTCCCGTTTCCGGTTTCGTCTCAGTTCTGGTTCGAAGCCCTGAAAAAAACACAATTAAATTCTCAATTTGACAGCAGCTCAGAATGACATAACTTTAATGCTTTTCATTATGTTATTCAAATTAAATTTTCTTTCGTTTTGTACCAGCAATTAATCTCGTCAATTTTACTCACAATGCGCGATGAATCAAAAGGCGTCAGTTGTGCAGTTGGCAAAACTGATGTCACAATCACAGTACATATAAGTAAGTATCCGGCGCCGACTTTTAAACGTCAGTGTTAAATTCGACCGCCATACTGTTTGATACCTAAATGCATTTGCAAATCAGTAAGTATCAAACAAAATAGCAAATGTGACAGTTATACTCGAGTGTCATTACTGACTGTGTCACAATGTCTTCACAGTGTGACCAACTTAAGGGATAAATCCCTTTAAAAGGATTTTTTTCAAATTATTCGGGATTAAGGGATATTTTTTCTAAAAAAAAGGGATTTCCAAATTTTATTCCATAAAAAAAAGCTGGAAGTTGCCAACCCCTAGACAGTGTATACTGAAAAACCACCATCTATTGAGCAAAGCTTCAACCGACATTTCTGGGTGGCCACCATGTCAAACGAACTTATCGTATTTGGCGCAAAATTAGTGGAGAAACTTACTTGATGTTTCTCCTGAATATGAAATCGGAACATAACTTACTTGTTTTCTTAAGTAACTTAAATAGTAATACCTGTTTTATGACAATTATGTAGCTGCACATTTTGTCCGTTAGATGGCGCCATAAATTATCTTTACGATTTATAGAAAATTGAAAACTTCTTTCAAATTTAATCGTTTATAAATTGTCACCGTATTACCGTACAATTGCGTAAGGGTAACCTTATCAGGATCGTATACCGTATTTTGGTTGAAAATACTGTACAGTTGGCAACACTGACAGTAACAAAAATGAACAGCGCCATCTATTGCAGTAGGCCGACGGTAACAAAAATGAACAATCGCAAATAAGGGCAAATAATTCTTTGTCTTGTAACTGTTTGTTTCTAATTATTTCTCTCTTTAATTTAAAATCGATTGTCTTTTGTTTTTATTATTATTTAAATTTTAAATGTATTTCGTACTTTTTTTTAAAATTATTAATCCGTTAAATTGTGCCGTATGATTTCTTTTTTGAACAGCGCCATCTGTTGCAGCTTTTTTTTTAATCTGTACGCCATGTCAAAGCTAAATAATTCGTTGTTTTGTTTTGTTTGTTTCATATTATATTTTTTTTTAATTTATGTCAACTCTACTGAAATCGATTGCTTTTTGTTTAAATTTTATATGCATTGCATATTTTTTAAAATTATTAATGTATTAAATTGTGTCGTAAACGCGTTTGTCTTTTGTTTTTACTATTTTTTTTTTTAATTGTATGACAGCGCCATCTATTGCAGCTTTCTTAAGGTAAATAATTCTTTGTTTTTTCACCGTTTGTTTCAAATTATTTCTCTCGTTAATTTAAAATCGATTGTCTTCTGTTTTTGTTATTATTTAAATTTTATATGTATTTCGTATTTTTTTTTTTTTTAATTATTAATCCGTTAAATTGTGTCGCAAAGGCGATTGTCTTTTGTTTTTATAATTTTTTTAAATTGTCCTATTTATTTTTTGAAAATTTTAAACAGCGCCATCTATTGCAGTTTTTTTTTTAATCTGTGGACCATGTGAAAGGCAAAGAATTCTTTGTTTTGTCACTGTTTGTTTCAAATTACTTTTTTTAAATTTATCAATCTACTGAATTGTCCTATAAAATAGATTGTCTTTTGTTTTTATTTTTTAAAATTGTTTTTACTTATTTTTTGATTTTTTGGAACAGCGCCATCTTTTGCAGTTTTTTAAATCTTGTCTGCAGATGTCAAACGTAAATAGTTCTTTGTCTTGTAACTGTTTGTTTCTAATTATTTCTCTCTTTAATTTAAAATCATTGTCTTCTGTTTTTATTATTATTTAAATTATATATATATATTTCGTATTTTTTTTTAATTATTAATCCGTTAAATTGTGTCGTAAAGGCGATTGTCTTTTGTTTTTGTAATTTTTTAAAATTGTACTATTTATTTTTTGAAAATTTTGAACAGCGTCATCTATTGCAGTTTTTTTTTTAAATTTGCAGACCCTGTCAAAGGCAAACAATTCTTTGTTTTGTCACTGCTTGTTTCAAATTATTTTTTTTAATTTATCAATCTACTGAATTGTCCTATAAAGTAGGTTGTCTTTTGTTTTTATTATTTTTCAAATTGTTTTTACTTATTTCTTTATTTTTTGGAACAGCGCCATCTTTTGCAGTTTTCTTTAATCTGGTCTACAGATGTCGAAGGTAAATAGTTCTTTGTTTTGTCATTGTTTGTTTCAAATTATTAATATTTTTTTATTTATGAATCTACTGAATTATGCTCTAAAATCAGTTGCCTTTTGGTTTTATTATTATTTAAATTTTATATTTGTTTTTTTTTTATAATTATATAATTTTTTAAAATGTATTTTAAATTTATGAATCTATTGAATTGCGCTATAAAATAGATTGTCTTTTGTTTTTATTATTTTTTTTAAACTGTATTATTTATTTTTTGAATTTTTTGAATAGCGCCTCTACTCTAGTTCTTTTTTTAAATCTGCAGACCCTGTCAAAGGCAAAGAATTCTTTGCTTTGTCACTGTTTCAAACCACTTTTTTTTTTAATTTATGAATCTACTGAATTGTGCTCTAATATCGATTGTGTTTTGTTTTATTATTACTACTCATTTAAATGTTATATTTCGTATTTTTCTTTCTTAATTATTAATCTATTAAATTGTGTTGTAAAGGCGACTGTATTTTGTTTTTATGACATTTTTAAAATTGTACGATTTATTTTTTGATTTTTTGAACAGTGCCATCTGTTGCATTTCTTTTCAATCTGTAGACCATGTCAAAGGTAAATAGTTCTGTGTTTTGTCACAGTTTGTTTCGAATTATAATTTTTCTAAATTTATAAATCTACTGAATTAGGTTGTAAAATCGATTGCCTTTTGTTTTTATTATTATTTAAATTTTATATGTATTTTTTATAATTATTAACCTATTAAATCGTGTCGTAAAGGCGATTGTCTTTTGTTTTTTCATTATATTTTAAATGTTATTGTTCATTTTTTTGATTTTTTTTAAACAGTGCCATCTGTTGCAGATTTTTTTAATCAGTAGACCATGTGGAAGACAAATAATTCTATGTTTGTCATTGTTTGTTTCAAATTTGTGTTTTTTTTTTTAATTTAATTTGAGGCTACTGAATTGTGCTGTAAAATCGATTGCCCTTTGTTTTTTAATTTTTGTTTTGTCACTGTTTTTTTTTTTTTTTAATTTATGGATCTACTGACTTGTGCTCTAATATCGATTGTCTTTTGTTTTTTTGTTACTTATTTAAATTTTATATTTCGTATATATATATATTTTTTAAATATTAATCTATTAAATTGTGTCACAGAGGCGATTGTCTTTTGTTTTTATTATTTTTTTTAAATCGTATGATTTATTTATTGATTTTTTTTGAACAGCGCCATCTATTGGAGCTTTTTTTAATCTGTGGGCCATGTCAAAGGTAAATATGTAATTCTTTGTTTGTTCACTGTTTGTTTCAAATTATTTCTATCTTTAATTTAGTATTGATCATCTTTTGTTTTTATTATTACTTATTTAGATTTTATATTTCGTATTTTTTTTAATGTTAGGTAATCTATTAAATCGTGTCGTAAAGGCGATCGTCTTTTGTTTCTGTTATGTATTTTTTTATTTTTAAAGAATTTTAATTTTTTGCGTGTAAAATCGACCTTCTTTTTAAACTTTATATATTTTTAATGAATTTAAAATTTTTTTAAAAAATTCATTCATTCTGAATCTAGTAACAAATTGAGGTATTTTCTATATTGAAAAGAGATTTTTTGACAAATCTTGAGAGATTTCTGTTTTTTGCGCGTTGGTAACACTGGTAACGTCTTTAATGACAGTACGAAAACAAATTACGACGTTTCTTAATTTTGAGTTACTCGCTCGTTTGGCCCCCCTCCCCTTTCATATTTTATTTGTTTAGTCCCTTGTCACTTTTTATACGGTTGTACTTTAACATAACCTAGTTTTGTTTCGTCACTAAAACATCAAAGTTACCAACCTTGATGGTATATTTATTACTATAGTCCAATCTGATTAATTTTTTTAAGTCGATCGCCCTTTTTAATTAATTAAAAATTGATACCGTTATCATTAACCTTTTTTGGAAATTTCATTTTTTAATATTATACTCAAAGAATGGTTTGTTACCCTTTTTTTGTGAGTGGAAAGGTTCTTTGTAAATCATCATAAAAATTACATTTACGAAGAAATATAATTCGATGCGAGCGTCTTTATAAATACTTTAATTGGCAATAAAAAAATACTCAAAATGTAGATACAAACGAATCTAGATATAAACAAATTAGTTCAATGATGCAAAAGTCCGAGACTATTACATATTGAGATCAAACATCAGCAATTAAACGGATTAATAGGATATCAGAATAGATGACCCTTCATTGTTTTGAAGATCACCACGAAGAGATAATAAGCAATTACTATGGTTAAATAAATAAATAAATAAATAAACAATTCAGTAATTAAAATCGTTTATTCGATGCTTCGTAGTTATTTTTCTTTATTAATTTAAAAAATGAACTAACAATTAATTAATTAATTCTTTGATGGGCTAACGCTAGAGCAATTATTTTTTCTTCATTAATATTTATTTAAACAAACGGATATTGCAAACCCGCACAAATATTAACATTGGCAAAAATGTTTCGTAAACTTCTTGCGTTTAGCAACTGAAGCAAGCGAAAGAAGGTTATGACTTGCATCATTTTCTTTTCCGGTACCATAAAATTAAAGATGTGTTGCCGCTAGTATTTTAAGTGTAAAAATTATTGCACAACGCATAAATCAATGTAACTATACATAAATATGTATCTATTAGATAAATGCTCTAAGATTTCTGTACCTTAGAGCATTAATTTAATAGATTCATCATTTGTTTCGAATCGGCCAATTTTTTTTCATTCTTGTGTCACGATAGTTTTTTTAGTTTAAATTGTTTGTTGTAATAATTAATAAAATTTTAGAAACAATTGAAAATAAACGTCATGCATTGAGTACATTTTTTTTCGACGTATTTGTAAAAAAAAGGAACTGTGGAGTGGAGGAGGCAACGTTAAGTGATCTTTTAAAGACGATATAATTTGCGCATTAAAAAAATATGATACTTTCGCTTCGTAAAACTCAAGTTACTACTCGCACGCGGGCAAATATTTGCGAGATGTGACCTCTTCGCACACAAACGATTTAGTATCGCCATTTCTTTCTGAAAGGAACAGTTTTCTGAAGTGCGATTATTGTAAGTAGGTCAGTTTAGTTCGCAAAAAAAAGAACGCCCTATAAAACCCACACGTTCGATCAGTGATTTGTGGAAGTAAAAACAAATTAACAAAATGTGTATAACAAATGAAAAATACATATGCACATGTTCTAAAAGTTTTAGAAAAGAAATAGACGTCTCGAGAAATCTTGAAATGACAATGTTAAAAAATTTGAAAAAACATAAAAGTACATCGTTTTGTAAATTTTAGGAGGTAAAATTTTCAGCGAACAAAATCCGTTTAAAAGCTACCGAAAACAAAAAGTTAAAAGTTAAAAAACGACTTCATAAAAAAGGGAATAATATTTTTAAATCAAATTTCTTCAAATGTTCTTTCTTGTACCTATAATCTGCAAAAATCTTATCATGAAAATAAATTAGATAGCAAAATGGCGAGATGAAAAGTAAATCTTTAAAAATTAAAAACAAAGACAAATACATAAATCATCTTCTACTAGGAAAAACGCATCGAAAATTTGAAACTAATAAAAAAAATTAAAAGTACTCTGATTACTCAATTGTCATTACATGCTGAAAAAATCACTTTTGTCTTTTTAAAAACAATTAAAAGTTAAAAGTGCATAATCAAATCAAATTAAATCAAAGCATGTGAAACGTCCTGATAATAAACAGGCTTCGGGCATTTCGGAGCGTTGTCATGGTTACGCAATACGAGAACCAATGAAAAGTGCCTATTCATTGCGTAGCCACGGCAATTCCTCGTCGTCATTTGTTTCTTCTTAATTAGCCAGCAGTAGAATGAAATGTCAAATTAATTGCGATGCCATGTACAAAATACCGCGAAATTCAACCTTCAAAAAATCCTCAAAAATGGCAACTTTCAAAATAATTTCTTCTTACTTCAATTTCAATTTTATTTAAAATATTTAGTTCCTGGATCGTCTTTTGTATTTTTTTTAATTCGCCAGCAGAGTGAAAAACAAATGAACTGCGATCAATTTTAATACTTTTAAACTTTTTCGTTCCTAGATAATCACTTGTTTTCTTTTTAATTCTCCAGCAGAGTGAAAAACAAGAGAACTACGATCAATGTTGTTCTTTAATTTTTAGATCCTAGGTCATCACTTGCTTTTTTTTTTTAACTTTCCAGCAGAGTGAAAAACAAATGAACTACGATTAATTTAAATTTTTTTTATATTTTAGTTCTTAGATAACACTTGTGAAAAACAAATGAACTATGATTAATATTTTTTTTTAATTTTTTGTTCCTAAATCATCACTTTTTTTTTTTTTTTAATTCTATGAACTACGATCAATATTAATTTTTTTTTTAATTTTTAGTTCCTAGGTCGTCACTTGTCTTTTTTTAATTTTCCAACAGGGTGAAAAACAAATGAACCACGATTAATATTAATTTTTAAACAAATTTTAGTTCCTAGATCATCACTTGTTTTCTTAACTTTCGAGCAGAGTGAAAAACAAATGAACTTCGATCAATTTTAATTTTTTTTTCAATTTTTAGTTCTTAGATTATCAGTTGCTTTTTTCTAATTCGCCAGTAGGGTTAAAAACAAAACGATCAATATTAATTTTTGAAAAAATTTTAGGTCCTAGATCATCACTTGTTTTTTTTTTTTAACTTTCCAGCAGAGTGAAAAACAAGTAAACTTCGGTCAATTTTATTATTTTTTTTAATTTTTAGTTTTTAGATCATCACTTGTTTTTTTCTAATTCGCCAGCAGAGTGAAAAACAAATGAACTACGATCAATATATTTTTTAAAATTTTTAGTTCCTAGGTGAGCCCTTGTTTTTCTTTTTAATTTTCCAGCAGGATGAAAAACAAATGAACGACGATCAATAATTTAAAAAAAAATTTAGTTCCTAGATCATCACTTGTTTTCTTTTTCTTAACTTTCCAGCAGAGTAAAAAACAAATGAACTTCGATCGATTTTAATTTTTTTTTAATTTTTAGTTCTTAGATCATCACTTGTTTTTTTTTATAATTCGCCAGTAGAGTGAAAAACAAATTATTAATATTAATTTTTGTAATTTTTAGTTCCTAAATCATCACTTGTTTTCTTTTTTTAATTTTCCAGCAGAGTGAAAAACAAATGAACTACGATCTAGATTAATTTTTTAAAAATTTTAGTTTCTAGATCATCACTTGTTTTTTTTCCTTAACTTTCCAGTGCAGTGCAAAACAAATGAACTTCGATCAATTTTAATTTTTCTTTTAATTTTTAGTTCTTAGATTGTCACTTGTTTTTTTCTAATTCGCCAACAGAGTGAAAAACAAATGAACTACGATTAATATTATTTTTTTTTTTAATTTTTTGTTCCTAAATCATCACTTACGTTTTTTTTTAATTCTATGAACTACGATAAATATTAATTTTTAAAAAAATTTTAGTTCCTAGGTCATCACCACTCGTTCTTTTTTTTTAATTTTCCAGCAGGGTGAAAAAAAAAATGAATTACGATCAATATTAATTTTAAAAAATTTAGTTCCTAGATCATTACTTGGTTTTTTTTTCCTTAACTTTCCAGTAGAGTGAAAAACAAATGAACTACAGTCATTATTCATTTTTTTCAAAATTTTATTTCCTGGATCGTCACTTGTTTTTTTTTTTAATTTCGTCAACAAAGTGAAAAACAAATGAACTGTGACATGTAAAATAAGTCCAAATTCAACGAAATTCTCTTAAAAAAGTCTCAAATGATGACAACAACCTCAGAGTAATTAACTATTGTTTTAATTTTAATTCGCTTGAAATTTTTAATTTCTCGATCGTCATTTGTTGCTTTTTAATTTGCCATATAGTAAGAAACAAATGAATTACGATGTGTAAAATAGCGCGCAATTCAACATTCAAGAAAAAAAAAACTCCCATTTAAAACAATTTCTTTTTACTTCGATGTACTTTCAGGATCATCAATTGTTTTCTTTTTTTAAAACAATTAAAAAAATTAAAAGTTCAACGTGAGTGTCCATTGTTGCATAAAGTGAAGCGACCCTATAATTCGATTTCGGGCATTTCAAAGCATTGCCATGGTTACGCAATCCGAGGGCCAATGAAAAGTGTCCAGTCATTGCGTATCCACGGCAACGCCCCGAAACATCCAAAGTCTGATAATAAAATAATATAAACGTTATATTTTTATAATCTTCAAATCTTATATGTAATAATAATAATAATAATTTAGATAATAAAATGATGAGATGAAAAGTAAATCTTTAAAAGTAGAAAGAAAAAAAAAACAAGTTCATTTCAGATCCCCACAAAAGAAGAACTGCAACGAATATTTTAAATAATTTTTAAAAAATTGAAAAAATAGTAGAGATGCCGCAAGTTGAGAAGAACCCGTGGGCGGTGCTTACCTGCTTATATTACTTATGTAGCACAAGTCACGTGACAGGTTCTTCTCAAGTTGCGAGATCCCTACCTCGTTGCGTATTGAAATCTCTTTAAAAAAAATTAAATCTGCTTCCCTGCGAAAAATCGATGAATTGGAACTACATCCTGTAGAAGAGGGGGGCCATGATACTCTATTGGATATTAACCTCCAAGTAACTCCCAGATTGATTTTTTAAATACAATGCTGCGCTTAATTTATTCCAAACAAAATACGTTTATTTATTTTATACCAAAGAATTCGTCGATCCCTCGTATAAATTTTAAACATGTTTAGGTATGTGTTAAAATATTTTAATTAATTAATTTTTTTAAATGACGTAAATAAACCCACGCAAAAGAGACACGCGTTTTGTTTACATAAAAATTCAGACCAATTTCGATTATCGCTTTTTAAATAGGTTTTTAGTGGCCGGCGAAAATTGAATTCCTATGCGCCGCCGTCGTTGCCCGATATCAACAGTAAAATGACACCACATTCAAATAAAAAAATAATAATAAAAATAACAACAATAATAATGGGAAGGCACAGTCGTTATTTGTTGAATATACCTGGTGTGGTAGAGGTGCGCGGTGTTTTGGGGGACCCGGGTACTTCGACGTCGTCGAAATTTTCGGACCAGCTCCTCGCCAATAGGGGCATGGGTTTCCTGGTTTTATACTGATCACCATTGGTTGCCATAATTTTTGAAAATTAAAAAAAATTAACGCGTGCGCGTGTTCGGTTTGAAAACAGATCCTTTCTCTACGCTACCACTACGGCTACTACTACTACGTACAGGTGAAGAATTGCTCAACAATTTATCACGTGCGCATAACCTCGCGTCCAAAGCATTAACACAACACACCTTCACCAAGTCAACTGGCGAGTATCAAAGTGAACCTGAATTATATAGCGAAGTCGCAGTGTCAGAGGATCGGGATTTTACTTGGGGGAGCGTGACGCGGACGTGTTCCTGAAAATAGGGGACCTGATCCTGTTTCGCTATCAGTTTTATCATCATAGTTTAACTCTCGATACAAGATACAGGACGCGAATCAAGTATCACATTACATCAAACATAAAACGTCCAATTCTTTGTCTTTTGTTTAGCATTATTGTTGATCGAAATACTTGAGCACTTCTAGAACGAACAAATTAATTTTCACTTCATCACTTGTTTTGTTATGCTATGAGTTACTTTCGTTTGGAAAATAATTAAAAATAAGTACATGAAATTTGTGATTATTTCTTCAACAAACGAATCGACGTTTCGCTTTACATCGACAGCTTTCTCAAGATTAAGTGAGAAAAAACAAAGTTCGTTATGTAATCCTAGAGAAAGGCAAAATCAAGACGAGGGTAAAGTTGAATTTATTGAGAATAAGAAAATCTAGTAGGACTTGAAAAGCAAAATGTACAACTCTTTATCTGAATCAACATTTAATTCGTTCATTTTACTTTCTTGGGAAAAAAACAATGATATTCGTTTGTCTATTTTTAACGAATGTGGTAAAGAAAAAGAGACATCTGTTACGCAGTCGATCGTCTTTTGTTTTTTCGCTTTTATGGAGAAAAGTCACAGAAAACAATCGATTTTTGTTTGATTGTTTTTAATTTAAATGCGATCAGTTCGTCATAATTTCTCTTTCTTTTTTTCAAACGAAGCAAAGAAAAGAGATCTTCGTTACGCAATCTATCGTCTTTTGTTCCTTTTCCACTTGTTGAAGCAATTGTTTCTCAACGGGGAAAAACATTCAATTCTTTTCACCATCGATCGTCTTTTGTTTCACTTGCTTTCACAAACAACTCTATCGACTCTCGTTTGTTTATTTTGAATTAATGCGATCAACTCGTCATAATTTCTCTTTTTTCCAGTAAAGTAAACAAAAGAGATCCTTGCTACGCAATTATCGCCTTTTGTTCCTTTTCGTCTTGTTGAAGCAATTGTTTTTCAATGGGGAAAAATCGTTGGGCGCTTTTGTTTCGTTTGTTTCAGTTCGTTTCACCATCGATCGTCTTTTGCTTTCTTGGGAAAAAATCACAAAAAACTATCGACTTTCGTTTGTTTATTTTTAATTAATGCGATCAACTCGTCATAATTCCTCTTTTTTTTCAATAATAAACAAAAGAGATCTTTGTTACGCAATCTCTATCGTCTTTTGTTCCTTTACGTCTTGTCGAAGCAATTGTTTTTCAATGGGGAAAAAACCATTGCGCGCTTTTGTTTCGTTAGGAACAAAACATTCTATTCGTTTCACCATCGATCGTCTTTTATTTCATTTGCTTTCGCAAAAAAAAACTATCTACTTTCGTTTGTTTATTTTTAGTTAATGCGATCAACTCGTTATAATTTCTCTCTTTTTTCCAGTAAAGAAAAGAGAAGAGATCCTTGTTACGCAACCTATCGTCTTTTGTTTCTTTTCGTTTGTTACAACAATTTGTTTCTTAATTGAAAAAAAAAAACGTTGCGCTTTTATTAGGAACGAAAAATTCAATTCGTTTCACCATCGACCGTCTTTGGTTTCTTTTGCTTTTATGGAAAAACGTCACAAAAAACAATCGACTTTTGTTTACTTTTAATTAATGCGATAAATTCCACCGCCAAACTCTTTTTTTTTGTAAATGGAAAAAAAACAAATCGACATTTGTTAAGCAACCGTCTTTTGTTTCTTAATCCTTTGGTACATAAAAGTTTGGTTAGTTTTTCTTTAAAAAATGAATAAACAAGAACGAATCTTTAATTATTGCTTTTTTTTCTTTCTTTTTTTTTCTTGAGAAAGAAATCGATTAGAAACAAAAGGCAATTTCATCATCGATCGTCTTTTGTTTCTTTGGCTTTTATAAAAAAAAAAAAACAAAAACAATCGACTTTCGTTTGTTTATACGATAAACTCAACATAATTTCTGTCTTTTTTTTTAAATTTTCAATGAAAAAATCGACCTTTACGCAATCTATCGTTTATTTCTTTTCGTTTTTATGAAGAAGAGATTGTAATTTGTAATTCAAATTCAGAGCTTCACCTTCATTTTTTTAATTTAACTTTTGTCCGGTATTATTTTTTTAATTACTTTAATTCTCAACGCTTCGTTGCACACTTTTACTATTATTTTTTATTGTTTTCTAATCGTTTCAAAATCCTTTCGAAACTTTTAATTCCTCGATCGTCAATTGTTTCTTCTTAATTTGTTAGTAGTGGAGTGAAATGTCAAATTAATTGCGATGCTATCGATGTATACAATAGTGCGAAATTCAATTTTCAAAAAAAATCCTCAACTTTCAAAATAATTTCTTCTTACTTCAATTTTAATTTTGTTTTAATATTTAGTTTCTGGATCGTCGCTTGTATTTTATTTTTTGATTAGTTCGCCAGCAAAGTGTAAAACAAATGAACCGCGACACGTAAAATAGCCCGAAATTCAACGAAAACTGCATTTTAATTGGTTTGAAATTTTTAATTCCGCGACCGTCATTTGTTTCTTCTTAATTTGCTAGTGGCAGCGTGAGAAACAAATGAATTACGATGTGTTAAATAGTCCTAAATTCGACGAAAATCTCAAAATTCTCAAAAAAAGACGACAAGAGTAATTCATTTTTGTTTTGATTTTAATTCGTTGGACGATTTTAGTTCCTCGATCGTCATTTGTTTCTTTTCTTCTTAATTTGCCAGTGGGTAGCTAGTAGCGTGAGAAACAAATGAATTACGATGTGTTAAATAGCCACAAATTCAACGAAAACTGTTTGCATTTTAAGTCGCTTAAAATTTTAATTCCTCGATCGTCACTTGTTTCTTCTTAATTTGCCGGTGGCAGCGTGAGAAACAAATGAATTGCGATGTGCAAAATAGCTTTAAATTCAACGAAATTCTTTTTTTTAATTCTCAACAGATAAGAGTAATTCATTTTTGTTTTAATTTTAATTCGCTTGAAATTTTTAATTTCTAGATTGTCATTTATTTATACTCAATTCGTCAGCAAAGGAAAAAAAAAACAAATGAACCACGACGATTTGGAAAATAGGGCGAAATTAATTTAAAATTCTTTAAAACATTTCCCGAGAGAGTGACAATTTTAAAACAATTGATTCTTATTTCAGTTTTAATTAGTTTGAAATATTTAATTCCTGAACAGTCACTTGTTTTTTCTTTCTACTTCATTTGTTAGTAAGGTGGAAAACAATTGAACCGCGAAATTCGATTAAAATGTTCAAAAGAAATCCGGAAAAAAGAGACGATTTTAAAACACGTAATTCATTTTTAATTCGTTTGACTTTTTAATTCCTCGATCGTCACTCGTTTTTTTTTCTCTCCTTCATTTGTCAGCAGATAAAACAATTGCAGTATGTAAAATACTTATTCGACGAAAATCTTTTAACAAATTCTCAGAAGATGGCAACCTTAGGGCAATTCTTTTTTGTTTTAGTTTAAATTCGATTGAAAATTTTAATTGATCGATCGTCATTTGTTTCTTCTTAATTTGCTGGTAGAGTGAGAAACAAATGAATCACGATGTGTAAAATAGCGCGAAATTCATTGTGACAACTTTAAAATAATTTCTTTTTACTTCGATTTTAATTCTTTTGAAATTTTTAATTCCTAGATCATCACTTGTTTTTTTTTCTTAATTCCCCAGCAGAGTGAAAAACAAATGAACCACGATCTGTTAATTCTCTGGCAGAGCGAAAAACAAATGAACTACGATCAATTTTAATTTTTTTTTAAATCTTAATATAAAATACAGGGTGGGGCTAAAATTCAGAGTAGCGTAACTCAACTGCCAAGAAAATAATTGAAATTAAAAGTGTAGATATGGTTGTCTGCACTAATTTTTTTTATTTAGAAAATTTTCGTTTTGGGAGTTTTTTTTTAATCTTTAATTTCACTTTCCTATAGATTTTTTTAAATTCTACTAAGACATCAGGTGACCCAAGGAATCAGACCGCTGAAGGTTAAACCCTCCCCCCTTTTCTTAATAAAATGAATGTAATCTAATGAACTATTGCAAAACATCTGTCAAAACTTCATTATTTATTTAATAAAAATAAGAAAAACTAATTTTCAAATTGAGCTCCTTAATATTTAGGGAGTTTTGATTGCAACATGGGACAGCACTGGCAAAACAAGGTAGCTGTGTTGACATTTGATGTTTACGACTTTGGTTGATAACTTGACATATGCAGCAAATATTTTCGTAATAACTTCAATTATGAAACTGTTTTTGTTGTCCAGCGTTGCCATGGTTACGCAATACGAGGACCAATGAAAAGACTCCGTTCATTGCGTAGCAACGCTCTGAAATGTCCGAGGGCTGCTAATAAATACAGGTAATGTCAAACAAATGTCAATTTAGAGGTTATTTTTGTAATTCGAATAAAAAACATGAAATAAAACTTTAATGAGCTACTTTATGAAACCCAAACGAGTTTCATGATGTGGTCGTTAAAAAATATTTCAAATTCATTCTATTTAAAGTATCTGTGAGTTTTGCTTTTGACCCCCCCAAATTAATTGAGTAAATAAAATAAACCAGAAAAAAAAATGCGTCGGGAAATTTACTTAAATAATTGCAAACTATGAATAATAAGGTGAATTACATACAAGTAGAAATTATTTTTAATAATCGACCGCAGAGTGAATCGCGTAATACGGTAAGCACCGCAATTAAAAGGACATCTGGAGTTAATTAGACGTGATTACTCGATGAATCATGACCATACGTTCCTGGGATTAAAGTCCGCGAATATAATAGCAAGGAATTCGAAAGTTAAAAAAAAAAAAAACAGGTGGAATTCCCTGGTCCGAAAATTGCTAATTCACGCAAGTCAGGTTTTAGGAACCTGGGGCGATGAATCATTGCGGTTTCATTGAGTAATTTCTCGCAATCAGTGGTAGTGGCTTCTTTCGGATGAGGTACTATCGTGGACACCTTAAAAGAAAACACTTACAGGCTTGTTTGACACTAAATAGACTACTCATAATACCTGCACTTAATTAAGATACTCGTTGTACTTTGAAAACACAAATTATGAAAACTTTAAAATAATTCCTTTTTGTTTCAAACTTTTAATTCCTCGATTGTCATTTGTTTTTTCTTAATTTACCATTGCCAGTGGCAGAGCGAGAAACAAATGAACTACGATGAGTAAAATAGCGCGAAATTCAATCTTCAAGAAAGAGGAACTCCCACAACGTGACAACTTTAAAACAATTTCTTCTTACTTCGATTTTAATTTTTAATTGATTTAATATTATTAAAAGTTTTGTTGCTAGTCGGTTTTTATTGCAGTTATTTGGGGCCCTCGTCAGCAGAAGCTCGAGAATTCCACTGCAGTGTTGTGATTTGAGATCTATTTCAGTACTACTACCAACATTGAAAACGTAATAAAACTATGCCTGAATGATTTGAGACATTCTTGGATCGTCACTTGAATTTTTTTTTTAATTTCCCAATAGGCCAGTAGAGAAGGGGGGGAGGACAAATGAACCACGATGTGGAAACTAACGAGAAATTCATATAAAGCCAGCAAAAAAGTTCTTTTTGGTTCAATTTTTTTATTGATTTGGGGCGTTCTTAGATCGTCACTTGTTTTTTTTTTTAAATTTGCCAATAGGTGAGTAGAAAAGAAAAACAAATGAACTACGATGTGAAAAATTTAACAGAAGTCGACAAAAAATTCGCAAAACTCATTTTTGGTTCAATTTTAAATCATTTGTTTTTTATTCTTAATTTGCCAATACGTTAGTAGAGAGGGGGGGGCGCAAATGAACTAAGAAATTCAACCAAAGATAGATATTAAAAAAATTCGCAAAATTAACATTTGTTTCGATTTTAATCAAATGGGGCCGTTCTTGGATCGTCACTTGTTTTTTTATTCTTAATTTGCCAGTAGGTCGGTAGAGGAGAAAACAAATGAACTGCAATGTGGAAAATAACAAGAACTTCAACCAAAGTCAATAAAAAAAATTGCAAATTAACATTTGTTTCATTTTAATCAATTGGGCCGTTCTTGGATTGTCATTTGTTTTCTTTTAATTTGTCAATAAGTCAGTAGAGGGGAAAAACAAATGAACTACGATGTGGAAAACAACGTGAAATTTAATTAAAACTAGCAAAAAAATTCGCAAAATTCATGCTTGTTCAATTTTATTTAATTTAAGTTCTTGGATAGTCACTTTTTTTTTTTTTTAATTTGCTAATAGATCAGTAAAGGGGAAAACAAATGAACTACATGTGGAAGATGACAGGAAATTTAACAAAAGTCAACAAAAAATTCGCAAAATTAACATTTGTTTCAATTTTAATCAATTGGGTTTGTTTTTGGATCGTCAATTTTAACCAAATGTTCTTGCCGTTCTTGCATCGTCACTTGTTTTTTTTTTATTCTTAATTTGCCAGTAGGTCAGTAGAGGGGAAAACAAATGAACTGCAATGTGGAAAATAACAAGAAATTCAACTAAAGTCAACAAAAAAATTCGCAGAATTAACATTTGTTTCAATTTTAATCAAATGGGGCCGTTCTTGGATCGTCACTTGTTCTTTTTTATTCTTAATTTGCCAATAGGTCAGTAGAAGGGAAAACAAAAGAACTGCAATGTGGAAAATACAAGAAATTCAACCAAAGTTAACAAAAAAATTCAGTTTTTGGATAGTCACTTGTTTTTTCTTTTGTTTTGATTTGTCAAAAATAACAAGAAAATATGCAAATTAATATTTGTTTCAATTTTAATCAATTGGGGACGTTCTTGGATCGTCACTTGTTTTTTTTTTTTAATTTGCCAATAGATCAGTGGAGGGGAAAACAAATGAACTACGATGTAAAAAATAACGTAAAATTCAACTAAAGCCAACAAAAATCGAAGAATTCATTTTTGGGTCGTCACTTGTTTTTCTATTCTTAATTTACCAATAGGGCAATAGGGGGGGGGGCAGGTAAATGAGTTATGATGTGAAAAATAACGTGAAATTCAATTAAAACCACCAAAAAAACTTTAATCGATTTGAGACGTTCTTGGATCGTGATTTGTTTTTTATTCTTAATTTGCTTTTTTTTAAATTTGCTAATAGGTCAGTAGAGGGGAAAACAAATGAGCTACGATGTGGAAGATAACAGGAAATTTAACAAAAGTCAACAAAAAAATTCGCAAAATTAACATTTGTTTCAATTTTAATCAATTGGGGCCGTTCTTGGATTGTCACTTGTTTTCTTTCAATTTGTCAATAAGTCAGTAGAGGGGAAAAACAAATGAATACGACACAGGTCAACTGGTCATGAAAGAATTCGCAAAATTCGTTTCAGTTTTGTTTTGTTTGAGGCGTTCTTAGATCGTCACTTGTTTTTTTTCTTTTTCTCTTGTTTGTCGATTCGTTGTAAAGCAAAGGGACTGAAAATTAGCGCGAAATTCAAATCAAGTGTCTTGAACGATTCATTTTCGCTTCAATTTAAATTCACTTGAACCGATTCGCATTTGTTTTTTTTTTTGTTCGCCAATATATTTGGACCTCTCGGAATATATTTAACAATTAGTTCCTGTAATAAAACAAGAATAGAAGGGAGACAGTGGTTCAGAAATAGTAAATCAGAAAAGGAGACTCGCAAGTTAAACTTGTTGACTTGTGATTGTGTGTACCGAAGATGATAGCGTAGCTGTCGAAATACGTATCTACGCATATAAACTAATTGTGATTGGAGATCGTTTTCTTGATTTATTTATTCGTGTATTAAGAAGGAAAATGTCGATTGATTCTCGTGGAAAGAACAAGGCTCAAAATACAAAGTATGCACGTACGCAGATAAATAGAGAGTTGTTTATGGCGCGAATATAATCATCAAAGAAGGCGCATTTGCATGTAACTGCTCGGCCATTAGCATACGAATTGCATCAACGTCTTGCAAAATTCCGCCTGTTAACCAAGAAACGACTTTACCGTTCGCGTCACAGCTGCCCCTTTAAATTACATCTACGGGGGAAACCAGTTTGCGTCACGCGCTCTTATAGAAAGTCTTCAGATTTTTTTCTTTTAGACTTTTTCGCTATGTCACACGATTTAAATTATAGCTCAAAACGATAAACTAAAATGGGAATATACAGAGCGCTGACATGGTGATGGTTCCTTCATCCCAATTTATAGTTCGTACACAGAATGAGTGTGTTTGGTTTGGGAAAAATGAGGTCCTTTCTCTGGTGGTGGTTAAGGTTCACTTATCCTTGAACGTCACGCCTCTTGCTCAATTTTGTTCTTGTATGCGGTGCAATTGCCGACAAGAAGGGCGACCTGGTGATCGGTTGCGTCAACAAAGCTCGTGACGACGCCGGAGGCCGTCGTTTCTGCCTCGTTAATGTCACTTACATCAACACCATCACTCGCTAAAATATACTCATGGTCAGGTAATTACCCGACCCTGATGGGAAAACTGAAGAGTTTGCTAAATTTATCTTTTGGATTTCAAAGTTTTGGGATTTCTTATTGATTTAACATGTTTACGAAACCGCCCAGCACAATTTTTGTAAATTGTATGTACAACCGCCGTCGGGTTTTTTTTTAATCTAAAAGCCTTGCGCAAAAACGCCAAAACCTGACTTGACATTTCGCGTTTCGATTATGATTATTATTTATTATTTTTTGTGCGATAGTGATAACGCGTTCGCTCCATAACACTGAGGTTAAGCGAGATAAAATATTCAGGAACTCGAGAGCGTTTCACTCTTTGAAATTAGAAAAAAAAAATGCCTACACATGTGTGACAAGGTTGAAATGGAATAAATCGAACGCTCTAAATTAACCTAGACCTTAGAATACATAGGTGAAATAAATTGGCTAAGGTTGTTCCTTCCTGCAGTAAAGTGGCAATTCCGCGCGCTGGATAAAACCCAATCGTATTCTTGATTCAGTTTTCTTCGAAATTATTTTGGACGATTCATATTTTCTGAACGTGATTATCGCGTAAAACACAACATACGCAAATTCCTAGTTTCACATACGGGTAAATCCCAGAGGTTTATAACTTCTTGAGTAAACACGGTAGTAAAAGTTTTTATCTAAAAATTGCAATAATACTTATTATTATCCGAGCATCATAAAAGTTACATAACTCAGTTCATCCTAACAATAAAAAAAAACAAACGACGAACCAATTTCGTATACAGGGTCATTCACGTAACACGTAACAGTTAATATCTCAGTAAGAACGAGTGCTATCTGTTCGGTTGCTATACAAACTGCGTCGCCTACGTGAATAACGTCGGTGTTTATTGTTGGGGCGTAGCTAGGGGGCGCTTGCATAGAAAAATTTTAAGTCTGCCTTGACCTGAGATGAAATCATTATTTTTCTTTATTGCGATCGTTCGATTGTCACTTTTCTTCCTGTTGGAATTCCCCCATAACTTTTCTTCACGAGCGATTGTCAATTGTTTTTCTTCGCCTACAACTGTCAATTGTTCTTCTTCACCAACAACCTTCGATTGTTAATCGTTTTCCTTTACGAATGACTATCAATTGTTTTTCTCCAAGAATAATTGTCCAATTAATTGTCCAAGATTGTTAATAATTGTTTTCCTTTACGAACGACTATCAATTATTTTTTTTCGCGAACGATTGTCAATTGTTTTTTTTTTCTGTTTTTTTTCCTGCTGGAATTCCCCCATAACTTTTCTTCACGAGCGATTGTTAATTGTTTTTCTTCGCCTACACCAACAACCTTCGATTGTTAATCGTTTTCCTATACGAATGACTATCAATTATTTTTCTTCACGAACGATTGCCAATTGTTTTTGACTTTGTTTTCTGTTGGATTTCCCCCGTAACTTAACTTTTCTTCACGAGCGATTCTTACTTATTTTCGTTCAGATAACTGTCAATTGTTTCTCTTCACCAGCTACCATCAATTATTTTTCTTCGATTATTAATCATTTTCTTTTACGAATGACTATCAAGGACTATCAATTATTTTGCTTCACGAACGATTGTCAATTGTTTTTACTTTTTTTCCTGTTGGAATTCCCCCATAACTTTAACTGATTTTCTTCGCCGTCAACTGTCAATTGTTTTTCTTGACCAACAAAAGTCAATTACTTTTTTTCGATTATTAATCGTTTTCCTTTACGAATGACTATCAATTGTTTTTCTTCAAGAATAATTGTCCAATTAATTGTCCAAGGTTGTTAATAATTGTTTTCCTTTACGAACGACTATCAATTATTTTCCTTCACGAACGATTGTCAATGTTTTTCACATTTCTCTGTTGGAATTCCCCCATAATTTAACTTTTCTTCACGAGCAATTGTCTTTTCTTCACCGACAACTGTCAATTGTTTTTCTTAACCGTCAATCATTTTTCTTCGATTATTAATCGTTTTCCTTTACGAATGACTTTCAATTGTTTTTCTCCACCAACGACTATCAATTATTTTACTTCACGAACGATTGTCAATTGTTTTACTTCACGAACGATTGTTAATTGTTTTTACTTTTTTTTCCTGTTGGAATTTCCCCATAACTTAAATTTTTTCACGAGCGATTGTCAACTGTTTTTCTTCCCAACTACTGTCAATTATTTGTTTTTACGAAAGATTAATAATAATTGTTTTCCTTTACGAACGACTATCAATTATTTTTCTTCACGAACGATTGTCTATTGTTTTTTTACTTTCTTCCTGTTGTAATTCCCCCATGACTTAACTCTTCTTCACGAACGATTGTCAACTGTTTTTCTTCACCGACAATTGTCAATTGTTTTTCTTCGCCAGCAACCGTCAATTATTTTTCATCGATTATTAATCGTGTTACTTTCAGGTTGACTATCAATTGTTTTTCTTCACTAGTAAGTCTCAATTGTTTTTCTTTCCGAGTAAGTGTCAATCGTTTTTCTTCACCAAAGATTGTCAATTATTTTTTCGTCATGAGCGGTTATTAATAATTGTTTTCTTTACGAACGTCTATTAACTATTTTTTTTCACGAGCGATTGTCAATTGCTTTTCTTCATCAACGACTGCCAATTATTTGTTTTCATGAACGGTTATTAATAATCGTTTTCCTTTACGAACGACTATCAATTATTTTTTTTCATGAACGATTGTCAATTGTTTTTCACTATTTTTCCTGTTGGAATTCCCTTAAAACTTAACTTTTTTTACTAACGATTGTCAATTGTTTTTTTTTACCGACCACTGTCAATTATTTTTCTTCGATTATTAATTCCTTTCCTTTACGAATGACTATCAATTGTTTTTCGTCACGAGTAATTATCAATTGTTTTTCTTCACCAACGTTCGTATTTTTCCTCATGAACGCTTGTCAATTTTTTTTCCTGTTGGAATTCCTCCATAACTTAACTCTTCTCTACGAGCGACTGTCAACTGTTTTTCTTCGCCGACAATTGTCAATTGTTTTTCTTCACCAACAACTGCCAATTATTTTTCGTAGATTATTAATTGTGTTACTTTAAGGATGACTATCAATTTTTTTTCTTCACGAGTAAGTGTCACAAAGACTGTCAATTGTTTTGCTTCACCAACAACCGTCAATTATTTTTCTTCGATTATTAATTGTTTCCTTTACGAATGACTAGCAACTGTTTATTTTTCACGAGCAATTGTTTTCATTTACGAATTAATTATTTTTCTTCACGAACATTGTCATTGACTCTTTTCCTGTTGGAATTCCCCCATAATTTAACTTTTCTTCACGAGCGACTGTCTATTGTTTTTCTTCACCGACAACTGTCACTTGTTTTTCTTTACCAACAACCGCCAATTATTTAACTTCGATTATTAATCGTTTTAATTTTTCTTCAACAACCTCTTCACCAACGTCCGTCAATTATTTTTAATCGATGATCAATTGTTTTACTTTAAGAATGACTATCAATTGTTTTTCTTCACGAGATGTGTCAATTGTTTTTTACGAGTAAGTGTCAATCGGTTTCTTCACCAAATACTGTCAATTATTTTTTCTTCGTGAGCGATTAATAATAATTGTATTCCTTTACGACCGACTATCAATTATTTTTTTTCAATAACGATTGTCAATTGTTTTTCACTTTTTTCCTGTTGGAATTCCCCCATAACTTAACTTTCCTTCACGAACGATTGTCAATTGTTTTTCTTCGCCTGCAACAGTCGTCTTTTTTTTTCTTCACCAACAACCGTCAATTATTTTTCTTCGACTGTTAACTGTTTTCTCTTGCGAGTGGCCATCAATTGTTTTTCTTCACGGGCAATTGTCAGCTGTTTTTTTTTTTCACCAACGTCCGCCAATCATTTGTTTTCTTAAACGGTTATTAATAATTGTTTTCCCATACGAACGACCATCAATTATTTTTCTTCATGAACGATTGTCAATTGTTTTTCGCTTTTTTCCTGTTGAAAGTCCACCAAAATTTAATTTCTTTTCACTAACGACTGTCAATTGTTTTTTTTTCACCGACAGCTGTCAATTGTTTTTGTTCACCAACGACTGTCAATTATTCTTTTTTGTACGAACGGTTATTATGAACGACTATCAATTATTTTTCTTCCCAAACGATTGTCAATTGTTTTTCTTCTCTAAGTTTGTCAATTATTTCTCTTCGCGAATTATTAATTGTTTTCTTTTACGAATTGTTTTTCGTCGTGGGCGATTGTCAAATTTTCTTTGTCAATTTTCTTTATCATTTCCTTCAGCTTTATTTCACGACCCTCTTTCGTTCTGTAGACTTTTCTTGCGGACGATTCTCAATTGTTTCTTCTTATAAACAATTGCCAATTGTAGTTCGTTCGTTATTGCTTGTTCTCCTTCAATATTATGTGACGCATTTGTCTTGTTTTGCTTATTTATTTAACGAGCGATTATCAATTGTTTTTCTACATAAATGGTTTTCAATTAATTTTCTTCGTGAGTGGTTGTCAATTGTTTCTGGCCCTTGTAAGTTGTTCTTTCTTTCTTTGTTTTTACTTCGGTTTTATTTCACAACTTCCTTTTGTTGTATTTTTATGAACGATTTTCGATCTTTTCTTTTCGCGAATGATTGTTAATTGTTTTCCTTCATCAATAATTTTCAGGGAAAACACTAATTAATGGTGTAAAAGTTATGTATGAAGTTTACTTCAAAATTTATGTTGCACATAATGACTTATTACTAAAATTCTATTTTATTTCATTTACTTTGATAAATACAGGGTGTTCCATTTGAAAAAAGTTCGTAATAAAAGATATCTCGAAAACTTTTTCTGTTTTCATAATTGTAATCAGCGAAAAAATTCAAATAAGTCTGCTAATTTGATCCAAAAATAAGAAAGTTAGCAATGGCGCCGACTTACTTTGAAACAACCTGTATATACACTATTTTAAAGTAAATATTGAAAATAAAGTCGGTAATTCAGAGGACTAAGCTTAACTAACACTGAAACTGAAGTTATGAATGAACAAACAACGGCGCACGATTTGAAACAGGAAATTGAAAGCTCTTGGGCGAAAAGCTTCGTTTAAAGGGCCGTCAAAATCAAAGGTACTAGGACGCCCGCCGGCAGCGTGTTAAGAGCTTCACACCGAGAGCTCATTTCCTTTCGCCCTCTTTTTTCTTTTACAAAAATCGATGACACTTTAAGTTTCTATTTACACTCCTCAATTTTAACTTCATTACGTCTTTTGATGACAAACAAAAATGAATTAATTCAAAACGGACACCATTGTTTTTATTTTTAAAACTAACAATTTACTTATTTATTCTTTGTCTAAATAGAGTCGGGGTACCACCCTGTATGTATCTGAAAGTAATGAATTTTAATCATAACCTCAAACTGTCAGGTGCGAACTGTCAAGCAAGCAAGTAGATAATGATGTTGCCAACATAATTTCTTTTTAAATAAATGTCAAGGCGGTGTTGCCAACTATTGACAGTCTGACATTGGGACAAAAATTCCCATTTATGCTTGTTTTTTGCTCACGAATTGATACATCCGTGTCAAACCCTTCTAGACGTTCTCTTTTTGTTCGAAAACAATAAGTGTTGATGGTGTTGCCAACAGGATTATTTTTAAAAATAAATTTCAAGGTCATTTAGACGACTTTTTCCTCAATCATCTAGTTTGACACTTGTGTTGTTGTCTCAAAGGACCCTCTCAATCCAACCCAACCTTTATCTGACTCGTTATCGTTGCAACAAAAACGAACAAAAATATTACGTTTTTTTCTCTTCAACATTCATTCAAACTCTCCTATTTTTGACATAAAAGGAAGTTAACTATTAACAACACTTGTAGTATACTGCCAGACAGCTAAAAGAGAATGAAAAGGAATAAAACAAAATCAACCCTATTCGCCTCTAAAGTTAAACAAATTTCTGAGCGTTCTCTTTTAACTGTCCACGACTGTATGTATGTACATCTGAACGAGCGTCAAGCTCAGTAGCCATTCAACTGTTTTTTTGTGTTAAATGTGGATTTCTTTATTGTTTTTTTTTTAATAATACGCAAATTATTTTCTAAACATTTTGCAACGTAGTGTAACTGAATAACAAAACGATTGCGAAGAATCGCGTGACGTTGGTAATTCGAAACGGAAATTGGCCCACGCGCAGCTTTCCTCTTTATGAATGAACGAAATTAACTCAACTAATTAAAAATGAATTAACTCACCCTTACAACAAGGCACGAGCTTTTTATCCTCGTCGCAAATACCGTTCTTCGTAATCTCCTTCATGTCTTCACCTTCCGTCTAGAGAAACACAAAATGCTTCAGTAATTCGTTTCGACACAGAATCGAATCAGAACAATTGAATAAATAATTAATTTTGCGCGTTTTTTGTTTCGTTTCGAAAAAGAAAAAGAAAGAGAAAGCCGCACGTATTGCGCTCCGGCTTTGCTCGAGTTGTGTATGAGTTTAAGTAAACTACCTTTTCGAATTGAATGCAATAATAATCAAGATGCCACTTGAATGTGTTTGTACCACTGTACGTAAAGATCTAGATCGGCTGTTTTATTACTTTGCGCGGGTGACGTCACGACATTGATTAACTCCGCCTATCAATGAACCCTAATTATCCTTGCTTTTTATTTTATTTCCCATTTCACTCTCTTTCTTCAGACTCTATATAATGTTTATAAACAAGCGGGCTCACGAATAACTATGTAATTATGTTCTTAATTGCACGGTAAAATCGAAAAGTCTTGCAAATAATCAAAAGAATGGAAACGGAAAAAGTTAGTAGACGAGGTCGTTTCTAGAACCACAAGTGGAAAAGTTTCTTCGCCTGATTCACATTCATTTGATTTTCTCATCGACTTTATAATTGACGTGTTTGAATGAAACCGCCTTGGGTAGACCGGGTTTTCTCGCATGCTTACCTGTTTTGCATCCAAGAAAAGTTTATTTTTTGCATATTTTTTATTGTATTTGATGAAACACAAAATTAAATTATTAGCAATTAGTAACAACCACAAAGAATTAAATGTAGTAAAACAAAACAAAGTCGTGATATAATATTGAAGGAAAACAAGCGATAACAAAAGAACTACAATAAAAAAAAATAATTGGCAATTGTTTACGAAACGAAACAATTGAGAATCGTCCGTGGAAAAGTCTACAGGACGAAAGAGGGTAGTGAAATTAAAACTGAAGAAAGAGAGCAAAAAAAAGAACAAAAGAAAATTTGACAATCATCCATGAAGAAAAACAATTGATAGTCGTTCGCAAATTAATAATTCACGAAGAAAAATAATTGACAGTCGTTAGAAGAAGAAAAACAATTGATAATCGTTCGCAAAGGAAAACAATTAATAATTCAAGAGAAATAATTGACAGTCGTTACAGAAAAAAAAAATAATTGACAGTCGTTCGTGAGGAAAAAATAGACAGTCGTTAGTGAAGAGAAACAACTGACAATTGCTCGTAAAGAAAAACAATTAATAATCGAAGAAAAACAATTGATAATTGTCGGTGAAAAAAAAAACAATTGACAACCGCTCGTGAAGAAATATAATTGATAGACGTTAGAAGAAGAAAAACAATTGATAATCGTCCGTGAAGAAAAATAATTAATAGTCGTTCGTAAAGAAAAACAATTGATAATTCACGAAGGAAAATAATTGACAGTCGTTAGGTAGAAAAAAAAAACAATTGACAATTGCTCACTTGATAAAATAATTGGCAATTGCTTGTAAAGAAAAACAATTGACAATCGTTCACGAAGAAAAATAATTGATAGTCGTTCGTAAAGGAAACCTGAAGGAAAAGGGCAAAAAGTTAATAAAAAAAAATTGACAATCTTTCATAAGCAAAAACAATTGATACCCGTTCGTATAGGAAAACAATTAATAATTCACGAAGGAAAACAATTGACAGTCGTTAGAGAAGTGAAACAATTCACGATCGTTCGGAAAAACAATTAATACTTCACGAAGGAAAATAACTGACGGTCGTTAGAGAGGAAAAACAATTGATAATCGTTCGTTAGAGAGGAAAAACAATTGATAATCGTTCGTAAAGGAAAACAATTAATAATTCAAGAGAAATAATTGACAGTCGTTACAAAAAAAAAAACAATTGACAAACGTTCGTGAGGAAAAATAATTGATAGTCCCTCAGGAAAACAATTATTAATAGCCGCTTCGTAAAGGAAGACGATTTTTAATAACCGTTCATGAAAACAAATAATTGAAGAAAAACAATTGCTAGTCATTCGTACAGGAAAACAATTAATAATCGAAGAAAAATAATTAACAGCCGTTAAAGAAGAAAAACAATTGACAACTGCTCGTGAACAAAAACAATTGACAGTCGTTCGTAAAGGAAAACAATTAACAATTCAAGAAGAAAAATAATTGACAGTCGTTAGAGAAGAAAATCAATTAATGGTCGTTGTGAAGGAAAACAATTAAAAATTCACGAAAAAAAGATAATTGACAGTCGTTAGAGAAGAAAAAAATGACAATTGCTCATGAAGAAAAACAATTGACAGTCGTTCGTAAAGGAAAATAATTAATAATTCACAAAGGTAAATACCTGACAATCATTCGTGAAGAAAAACAACGCTCGTAAAGGGAAACAATTAACAATTCACGAAGAAAAATAATTGACAGTCGTTAGAGAAGAAAAACAATTGACAATCGTTCGTGAAGAAAAGTCGTCGTTCGTAAAGGAAACCTGAAGAATAAGAGTAAAAAATTAATTAAAAAAATTGACATTCATTAGACAAGAGAAACAATTGATAGTCGTTCTTAAAGGAAAACAATCAATAATTCACGAAGAAAAATAATTGACAGTCGTTACAGAACAAAAACAACTGGCAACTGCTCGTGAAGAAAAACAATTGACAATCGTTCGTGAAGAAAACTAATTGATAGTCGTTCGTAAAGGAAAACAAAGTCACTGGTGAAGAAAAACAATTGACAATTGCTCGCGAAGAGAATTAATTAATTAATTCAGAATTAACAATTAATAATTCACGAAGAAAAATAATCGACAGACGTTAGAGAAGAAAAACAATTGACAACCGTTCGTGAAGAAAAATAATTGATAGTCCTTCGTAAAGGAAAACAATTATTAATAACCGCTCATGGAAAAAAGTATTGACGGTCATTGGTGAAGAAAAACAACTGACAATTGCTCGTGGAAAAAAACAATTGATATTCAGTCGTAAAGGAAAACAATTAATAATCGAAAAAAAACAATTGACAATCGCTCGTGAAGAAAAATAGTTGACGGTTGTTGGTGAGGGAAAACAATTGAGAGTTGTCGGTCGAGAAAAACAATTGACAATCGCTCGAAATTCCAACAGGAAAAAAGCGAAAAACAATTGACAATCGTTCGTGAAGAAAAACAATTGAAAGTCGTTCGTAAAGGAAAACGATTATTAACAACCTTTCGTGAAAACAAATAATTGACAGCCGTTGGTGAAGAAAAACAATTGCTAGTCCTTCGTATAGGAAACAATTAATAATCGAAGAAAAATAATTGACTGGTGAAGAAAAACAATTGACAATCGCTCGTGGAGAAAAATAATTGATAGTCGTTCGTAAATGAAAACAATTAATAATTCACGAAAAAAAAATTTTTTAATTTTCTTGCCTCGGGTTGACCTTGATCCTTAACTTTTTTGAACCGTCGCTCTCGAAATCATAATTTTTAAAAATATTTTTTCCAATTTTCTCGCCCCTTTTTTAGGTTGACCTTTGACCTTCTCGAACCTTTGCTGTTGAAATTGTAATTTTTTAACATTCCCCATTATTCGTCTTTTTAGGTTTGATCTTGACCTCTGACCTGTTCAAACCTGCGCCCTTGACATTGTATTATTTTTTAATTTTCCACATTTCTAGCATTTTTTGAGTTTTACCTTGACCTTTGATCGTTTCAAACCTCTCTTCTCGAAATTATATTTTTTTCGTTTTACGTATTTTTCTCAAATTCTTTTTTTTGCCCTTGGATTGGGTCGTCCTTGACCTATGACATTTTCGAACGTCAATCAGAATTTTCTTTTGTTTCCTGTATTTGTTACACAATCGATCATCTTTTGTTCTTTGTATTTTTGTTGTTCTTCTAAATACTTGTAAATTTGATTCACAGTTTACTGTGTTTCGTCGACCGTTTTTCTTTTTGTTTCCTCCATTCGTTACACAACCGATCGTCTTTTGTTACTCATACATATTTTCGTTATTTCTGTAAACACCTACTTGTGAATTTGTTTCACGGTTGATTGTGTTTCTCGGCCATCTTTTTCTTTGTTAACTGCTTTTGTTCCAACAACCGATCGTCTTTTGTTAGTTATGTTTTTGTTGTTGTTATAAATACTTGTAAATTTGATTCTGTTCCGTAATCTTTTGTTATCGTTTTCATTTATTTGTTGACGCAAAAAAAAACACACAATCATTTGTCTTTTGTTTATTATGTTTTGATTAATTAAAAAACAACATTCTATTTGTTTTTTATTATAAAAAAACGCCGGAGACTATCAATTCACATTATTTAAGTTAAATGTTTAGACTTTTTGTGAAAATCTATTGGCAACCTTGACATAAGACATACGAATATAATTTCAAGTCAAAACGAAACGTAGGTTATTTTGGTAAACATCAACGATATTGACAAGCGAGGAAAATTTTCGCGTTTTACGAGAAACTGATATGAACTACTTTTTCTATTGTATGTTTGTTGTACGGTTGGCATGACGACCTAACAAGGAATTTAGACGACAGCTGTTTTACATCGTTGAGTTTAGTTGAACGCATTTGGTTACTTAACTGTTTAAGTTGGCAACAAACCTCGTATATTGGTTATTCTTCTTCTTTGCTCGATTTATGGTTTCCGGTTGTATTGGTTATGCGATCGATTTTTAAAAAAAATTGACAAGCGAAAGAACTTTTTTAACGATAATTTCACAACCATTTAACAAAGGACTACTGTAACTAAAGTTTTAAATTAAAATTTTTAAATGTCAACAACAGGAAGTGAATGTTTCAGTTCTACCAATTTCACGTAAAATACTTGATTGCCAACTGAAATAGTTTGTGTTACAGCTTTTTATTCCCCGATTTGATTTTAAATGGGAAGTAAAAACGGTAGAATTTAGTCGTCCACTAAATTTCTTCGGGTTAATTTCTGGCCTAGCAACAATAATTCGATTCGCATTCTCACGTTCAAAACACGTGAGGTTTTGCCTGCATTAGACACAAATTACCGCTTGCACAATAAATCTAACAATCTAAGGAAGCTTCCTACATGTCGAAATGGGAATGCCCCAGATTCTAATTATTCGCAGCTGCACCTGCGGGTAATAATAACGATTAATAAGAAATACCTTCGCGCTCGCGGTTTTTCATTAATTTTAGTAATATCGCGTACTTAGATACTAGGTTCTTTCTCAAGGACCCTTTTTTTGCGCCTAAGCAATTGCAAAACCAACCTCATTCGTTCTCCGCGCGACAATGAAATCGCACCTTCGAAAAAAGCAGGGTCACGTTATTTCTTCCACGTTGCGAATTGGAGTTGGTTTAGAACGCGCCGAATGCATTGTGGAACACCCGCGCGAAACTAATTTTTCAAGCGCAATTTTAACCGGAAATGCCTTCTGACTTCCTTGATGGCTTAGGCAAACGCCAATGTGAATTTCACCTCGGCGCTGAACGTAAAACTTTCTAACAACTTTAGAAAAATTATTAAAATCAATTACGAAAAAATATATAATCAGTAAGATGGCGTCCTGGAAAATAAATTAAATAGTGTAACGATGATCCTCCTAAAACCCGATCATCGTTGCACTATTTAAAAAATATATACAAACGCAGTAATGTTTGCTTATTACAAATCCTGTTAAAGAGAACTATGGTGACCATAATGACCCATCACTTATAACGAACTTGTTTTGGCAATCCCTTCAGGATCTTGGTGAAACGATCCAGTATAAAAATGACCTTAGTGGAACGATTCGCTTGAAAATACATTTCCCGTGTTACAGAGGGTGATTCATAGAATTATTCAGTGTAGAAATGACCTTCATGGGACAATTCAGCATAAAAATAACGTTCATGGAACGATTCATTGTAAAAATAACGTTGATAGAACAATCCAGAATAAGAAGTTCTTCAAAATATCTTTTCTCTGTTACGATTCAGCATAAGAATGACCTTGTCGGAACGATTCAGCATAGCAGTGACCTGAAAATATTTCCCTATGCTTTAGAGGGTGATTCATGTATTGATTCAGTATAAAAATGACCTTGGTGGAACGATTCGGCATAAAAGCGACCTTGTCGGATCGATTCAGCATAGGAATGACCTGAAAGTAATTCCCTAAGCTTTAGAGGGTGATTCATGTATTGATTCAGCATAAGAATGACCTTGTTGTAACTATTCACCATAAAAGTGACCTTGATAGAACGATTTAGCATAAGAGTGACCTGAAAACATTTTCCTATGCTTTGGAGGGCGATTCATATTAATTCAGCATAAAAATGACGTCGATGGAACGATTCAACATAAAAGTGACCTTAATAGAACGATTCAACATCAGAATGACTACTTTCTTACAGAGAGGATGATCCATGGAATGACTCAACATAAGAAAATGTGTTTGCCGTGAGGGTGATTTATGAAATGATCAGCATAAGAATGACCTTGAATTGACAATTGACAATGTGCGCTTGAAAATCGTTCACAAAAAAAAGAACATACACAACAAAAGAGAGTTGTGAAGTGAAACAGTAAAACATTGACGAAAAAACAACTCACAATGAACAGAAACAATCGACAATCATGAAGAAAATCGCGAAAAAAAAATCGTTCATAAAAATAAAATAAAAAAAAGTTGTGAAATAAAGCTCAAGTCAAAATTGACGAAAGAATAACTTACAAGGACGAGAAACAATTGACAACCACTCAGGGGGAAGATCAATTGAAAATCGCTTATGAAGAAAAACAATTGACAATCACTCATTAAATGAATAAGTAAAACAAAACAAAGTCGTGACATAATATAGAAGGAGAACAAGCAATAAGAAAGAACAATTTACAATAAAGAAAGATAATTAGCAATTGTTTATGATAAGAAACAGTTGAGAATCGTCCGTGAAAAAAGTCTACAGAACGAAAGAGGATCGTGACGTAAAGCTGAAGGAGAAAAAATTGATAAAATAAAATTTGACAATCGTTCGCGAAGAAAAACAATTGATAGTAATTCCTAAAGGAAAACAATTGATAACCGAAGAAAAATAATTGACGGTCGTTGTTGAAGAAAAACAAGTGACAGCTGTTGGGTGAAGAGAAACAATGGACAATCGCACGTGAAGAAAAGTTAAGTTATGGGGGAAGAGAATAAAGAAAAACAATTAGCAATTGTCTAGGAGAAGAAACAATTGAGAATCGTTCGTGAAGAAAAACAATTGATAGTCATTCGTAAAGGAAAACAATTAATAATTCACGAAGAAAAATAACTGACAGCCATTAGAGAAGAAAAACAATTGACAATCATTCGCGAAGAAAAATGATTGATAGTCCTTCATAAAGGAAAATAATTATTAGTAACCGCTCATGAAAAAAGTAATTGACAGTCGTTGGTGAAGAAAAACAACTGACAATTGCTCGTGAAGAAAAACAATTGATAGTTATTCTTAATGGAAAACAATTAATAATCGAAGAAATACAATTGGCGGTCGTTGGTGAAGAAAAACAAGTGACAGTTGTCGGGCGAAGACAAACAATTGACAATCGCTCGTGAAGAAAAGTTAAGTTATGGAGGAAGAGAATAAAGAAAAACAATTGGTAATTGTTTAAGAGAAGAAACAGTTGAGAATCGTTCGTGAAGAAAAACAATTGACAGTCAATCGTAAAAGAAAACAACAATAATTCAGGAAGAAAAATAATCGACAGTCGTTAGAGAAGAGAAACAATTAACAATCGTTCGTGACGAGAAAAAATTGATAGTCATTCTTAATGGAAAACAATTAATAATCGAAGAAAAACAATTGACGGTCGTTGGTGAAGAAAAACAAGTGTCAGTTGTCGGGCAAAGACAAATAATTGACAATCGCTCGTAAAGAAAAGCTAAGTTATGGGAAAAAAGAATAAAAAAAACAATTGACAATTATTTAGAAGAAGAAATAATTGAGAATCGTTCATGAAGAAAAACGATTGATAGTCATTCGTAAAGGAAAAAAAAATAATTCACGAAAAAAAATAATCGATAGTCGTTAGAGAAGAAAAACAATTGACAATCGCTCGTGAAGAAAAATGATTGATAGTCCTTCATAAAGGAAAATAATTATTAATAACCGCTCATGAAAAAAAAAAAAAATTTGACAGTCGTTAGTGAAGAAAAACAATTGACAATTGCCCGTAAAGAAAAACAATTGATAGTCATGCTTAATGGAAAACAATTAATAATCAAAGAAATACAATTGACGGTCGTTGGTGAAGAAAAACAAGTGTCACTTGTCGGACGAAGACAAACAATTGACAATCGTTCGTAAAGAAAACCTAAGTTATAGGGAAAAAGAATAAAGAAAAACAGTTAACAATTATTTAGGAGAAGAAATAATTGAAAATCATTCATGAAGAAAAACGGTAGTCATTCGTAAAGGAAAGAAAATTATAATTCACGAAAAAAAAAATAATCGACAGTCGTTAGAGAAGAAAAACAATTGACAATCGTTCGTGAAGAAAAATAATTGATAAGAAAAACGACTGACATTTACTCGTGAAGAAAAACAACTGACAGTCATTCTTAAAGTAAAACAATTAATAATCGAAGAAAAGTAATTGACGGTTATTGGTGAAGAAAAACATTGACAGTTGTCAGGTGAAGAAAAACAATTGACGATCGCTAAGTTAAGTTATGGAGGCAGAAAAACAGCAAAAAAGAAAGTGATAATCGAACGACCACAATAAAGAAAAATAATAACTTCATCTCAGGTCACGGCATGTTTAAAATTTTCCAGGGCAGGTTTGGGGTTCTCTGGCGTCCCCCTAGCTACGGTCCTGAGTCCCTTGAAGTTCATTATAAACATATAACATAATCATCATTTCGCTGCCGTTCGACAGTTTTTTTTTGATTAAATAAAATTTGTTTAATCGGAAATTGCTTAATAACTAATAACAATATAGTAATTAATTTATTAGCACGTCGCTGCATATGAAACGATATTACGTTTGTTAAGTAACATAATACAGAATGTTTCAAAATGTGCTCAAAATAAGACGATTTAACTCAACTTCCTGACAGGAATTTTGAAATGTGTACACTTGCGACATCTAACAGCCTTGCATCTAAATATCCCCGGTGACATTTGTGTTTGAAAACCTCTCAAAACGAACTAATTTCAAATTTCAAATGCGAAAATGCTAATTTTATTGTGCAAACGTTATAAAAATTACGTTTATTGAATATTAAAGAAAACCACTTGAAGTTTTCTTAATTTTTTCAAGTTGGTACCTTCCAATTTTGAAATGTCTACACTTGCGACATCTAACAGTTTTGTACCTAAACATCCTTGATGACATTTGTTTTTGAAAACCTCCCAAACGAACTAATACATACAAATTTCAAATGCAAAAATGCCTATTTTATTATGAAAAAGTTATAAAAATTATGTTTATTGAATATTAAAGAAAACCACTTGTAGTTCTCCAAATTTTTTCAATTTTGAAATGCCTACACTTGCGACATCTCACAGTCTTACATCTAAACATCCCCGGTGACATTTGTGTTTGAAAACCTCCTAAACAAACTATTGCATACAAATTTCAAATGCGAAAATACCAATTTCATTATGCAAACGTTATAGAAATTACGTTCATTGAATATTAAAGAAAACCACTTGAAGTTTTCCTAATTTTTTTCAAGTTGGTACCTTCCAATTGTTTTGTACGTCGTACGTCAAGTAAGTTGTCACCTCGTTAAATAGTGGTTGACGTGCCTTAACCTTTAAGTTGCTAAGTTCAAAATCAGACGAAATAGTTTCTTTTTTTTATCAAAAATGCCCTTTCGAGAAATGTGAAAACAAGCAGGAGGAGCAATGGCGTTTTTCGAGGACGTCCTCGTCATGCTGGTGTCCCAGGTACGTTACAGTTGAATTAAAGTAGGCATTTCAACCCAAACATTCTAATTTTAGATAATTTTCTTCGCTGGGGCCTGGATATTTTTTATGAAACAGCTATTTAAGGACTACGAAGTCCGACAGAAGCTCGTCCTGATCATATTCTCAATCAACTTGACTTTGTCCTGTACAATGTACGAGTTGATAATATTCGAAATTATCGATTGGTTAGACTCTAGGTATCAAGACTTTTCCAGGCGTGACAACTTCAAATTACTCACTTTAATTGATTTCAGCTCGAGATATTTCTTCTGGAGTTTAATCCTCTATTTATTGTTGTCCGTTGAAATTGTGATTAATCCGTTTTATATTTTCTACAGTAGCATAAGCAATATACCGTTCGGTGAGTCTCCCCCCCCCCCCCGCCCGCCCCCGGGCGTTAATTTAAAAGCATTTCGTTTTGCAGTAAAGACAGATTACATTAGGAATTTGACGATTTTGTTGTGGGTGGCATTTCTCATAATTTTCTGGAAGATCGGTGATACATTCCCTATTTCGAACTCAAAACAAGGGATACTTTCCATAGAGCAGTTGGTATCCCGAATCGGGGTCCTCGGAGTTACGGTCATGGCGGTCCTGTCAGGATTCGGTGCCGTTAACTATCCGTACACGTCAATGACGTATTTTATGAGGTTTGAAATCGCTTTTAAATCATGCAAGTTCCTAGGGGGGGTTATTTTTTTTGTCTTAGGGACGTGTCGCAAGCGGACGTCGCAAACATAGAAAAGCGTCTCATGCAGGCCATGGAGATGATCGTGATGAAAAAAAAGCGAATCGCCATAGCCAAGAAACAAATGAGCGAGAATAAAGTGGAGAAATCTGGGCAGCAGAAGCTCGGAATATGGAGCATGCTGTATAACATCTCCCCTAAGAATAGCCCGGAAAGTGAGTTCCAGTTTTCCAGTTTTGCGGGCACGAAATTTAATTTGAGCTTCTCTAGATATTTCGCAGTTAAGTTTAGAAATTGCTGGCCTGGAGGAATTGAGCAGGCAGCTATTTTTGGAGGCACACGAGAATCATAATATGTTAGAGAGGATCGAATGGTCTAAAACGTGGACGGGAAAGTATTTTAATTTCCTGGGGTATTTCTTCTCATTGTATTGCATGTGGAAAATTTTTATTGTAAGTATTCTTTTTTGTTTTATAGTTATTTGATTAATTACTTGTTTGCAGTGCACAATTAATATAGTCTTCGATAGAGTAGGAAAAAAAGATCCCGTAACTCGAGGGCTCGAAATCGCAGTAGTGTGGATGGGACTTAACATTGACATAAATTTCTGGTCACAGCACGTCTCTTTCATTTTAATCGGTTGCATCGTGATAACATCGATTAGGGGCCTCCTGTTAACATTAACCAAGGTATGCCACACTTGTTTTTAATTTAATTGCCATCAAACCACGACAATTTTTAGTTTTTCTATAAAATATCTTCGAACAAGAGCTCCAACATCATAGTGCTTTTGCTGGCGCAAGTGATGGGAATGTACTTCCTGTCGTCCGTGCTGCTGCTACGCATGAATATGCCCCCCGAGTACAGGTCGATCATAACGCAGGTGCTCGGAGATCTGCAGTTCAATTTCTACCATCGCTGGTTCGATGTGATATTCTTAGTCAGTGCCCTTACGAGCATCGTTACGCTCTACATCGCACACAAACAGCCAATAAATGAACAGCTCTAATTAGGGCACGTCTTTTAAAGGCTGTGCTTTATTGTTTCACGAATGAGAATAACCGTTGCTTTTGATGTACGAGGAAAAAACGTTCTACTTTTTTTAATTATATTAGAGTTCCTTATATCTCATATAAACATTTTATAACGCCTATTTATAAGTCAATAGATGCATAATCGAGGTTGTTTAAATTTATTGTTTGAAACAGAATTGAAATTTTCGCTTCCGGATCCGCGCACAAGGGCGCCTGATCGGAAGGGCGCCGAATTGTCTCTAATTAATGGATATAATTAAAAATTTATTACTTCGGGATGAAAACATAGCTCAAGTAATTATTTAAAATCAGCTTGTTTATTTGTAAACTTTATTTCAGCAGCAAAATTAATTTTTATCAAAGTATTATACAGGGTGACTGACAATTGTTCCGCCACAATAAAAAGCGATGTCCAAGATTATGGGAAAAATGTTAGTTTTCCAGAAATTACCTCCAAAACGATGATACGCCCCTGGATAGAAAAATAGAAGAGCAGATAAATGCCCTCATAAAACTTCGGCGTGCCATCGATCGTGAACTTGACCTTTAAGTGGCATTTCACGTCGACCCCGTTTCTACTGAAACACGAACGCCAAAATATTTATTTGAGAAATGCATGCAAGTCATCTGAAGCAGATTATTCCATATATAAACATTTTTTGACAACATTCTAATCAATAAATACCTTCATAATCTGTTAATTATTATAAATTCGTTGTGTGTGTGACGAATTGTTATCAGAACACAAATCTATTAAAAGTTTAACAAATTCAAGTCGCGTTTGCAACTCTCTATCCTGCGTTCTTGGCGCACTGGTTGTAAATTCCATTGTAAGCATTCTTTTCACATTGAATATCTAATTTGTTTGACTTTGAATTAAATTCCTGATTAATTATAAACTGTTTTTTTTTTTTTTTAGAGATGTCTTGTAACCTGTTCGTTCATTCATGTACGCGATTTGATTAAAAACTATGCACCTCACCACCGACATTTAAAACAGCTGTACATAATAAAGTTTCTATAGCCTAAGAAATAAAAACAACACAACACATTTTCCAAACAACCCTAGCAATTTACATTTTTTCGTAATCTGTAACATGCATTCACGTCCGCGATTTGATCAAAAATTGTACGTATAGCAGTAGCGACGACGTTTAAAACAACTGCAACGTTCTATTATGTCTTCAAGGGCGATAGCTGATTCAAGTGAAATTGGAGGGAGCTGGATTTACTCGTTTAGCTTTGTCTAACAAACATAAACAGAGAACAAACAATACATAGAGTACGTCGTGGGCTCTTGGATGTTACGGGCCGTACAATTATCCCTGCGATCACAAAACCTAAAAGAAACAACTCAGACTTTCGTTCCCAGCTGTTAAACGTGTAATAAATCGAGATGGGTGCAAGCGAGTAGTCAATTGAATCCTGGTTTAAAACTTCTACGCAACCTACGCTTAAGTTAGGTTGCACAAAACCGGGATTAAATTTAAACCTAAGTTAGAATGTGCGCACTTGGCCTGTGAGTCATCGTGGTTTTCTTAGATTCGTCAGCCCTTAATCGTGTTTGTTTATACTTACATAATGCCGGCTTCTTTGATGAGTCACTTCGGCGACTGTTTAATGACGCAATAATATATAGCTGGTGTATTTCCCGGCATTCTTTGAATGCAGTTTTATTGCAAAGGTCAGTTTCATATTATCATGACAGCAAAGCCAGATTGCTGTGACATTATTTTTGGGTGAGCGTTTTTATCCGAGTTCGCGCTGATGATGTTCTTTCGAATGCTTGTTTAACTTACGTAATGCTCTTATAGTGGTTGTATAGAAGTTTTAAACCTCGATTAAATTTAAGTCTAAGTTAAAATGTGACACATTTTAACAAATAGGAATTAGGCGCCTCACATTCTAACTTAGGCCTAAATTGAATCCTGGTTTAAAACTTTTCCGCAACCCACGCTTAAGTTGGGTCGCACAAAACCGGGATTAAATTTAAACCTAAGGTAGAATGTGCGCACTTGGCCTGTGAGTCATCGTGGTTTTCCTAGATTCGTCAGCTCTTAGTCGTGTTTGTTTATGCTTACATAATGCGGGACCAATGAAATGTCGCCATTCATTGCGTGGCCATGGCAACGCTCTGAAATGCCCGAAGTCTGTTTATAATGAATAATATCCAAGGTGGCCAAATAAACCAGTTGACATTAATAATATATAAGTATACTGTGATCAATTAATGATTGAAGGATTGCACCTGAAATATTATCAATCTTTTATTCTGCAAGAAATATTTACTGTCTTTAAAGATATCAATTAAAATTATAATCATTGTTGATCACGGTGTATTATGCCCTCGTGTTATCTGTCTTACTACAATTGTTTCCCACTTGATTGACGGCAAGAATAATTGACTTGAATCGTCCGTAGGTCATTTATCAGCGTAACACTTGTATTTAAAAAAATGTGCTAAATAAAAAAGAAAAGTTAACATACAATTTATTCAGTATAAGTCACATGTATAAGGGGCGTTTTAAAAGTAATACCTGTTGAATTAACTTCGGGACGGGTAAAGCTTTAACGGCGTCGTAAACTCCATACATGCAGTAATTTTTTGTTTTATTGGAAATTATAGTTTTTCTAATTGAATTTCTACATATTTCTCTTAAACTCGGGACATCTCGGTCATTTAATTTTCGAACAAATTCGAATTCCAGCTTGACAATCTCGTCACAGAAATATTTTTCTTTGGTATCATTGCTGATCGTGAAAAACTTTATGTAATCGTTTAATATATGTTGGAGGTTCCTTTGTATTAGAAAAGAAACATCAATAGGACCACAATAACTATAAAATATTATAAAGGCCATATTAACAGAACTAGCTTGAAGTGTGGCAAGCATTTCTTGTATATTTGGACGTGTTTGAAAAATTGCTTCCAATTCCTCGTTAAATCCAAAATGTGTGTAAATATAATCAAATTCTTCATAAGTAATGTGCTTATTCAAAGCGAGCAGTGAATATAAACAGCTCATCCTGTCACTTTTGCCCATTTCATAACGACGGAAACTTTGAAAAAGACACTTAAATGAACATTCCTGGACCAATTTCACAGCACAATCCAAGCTTAAAACCAAATAAAAGCATTCCATAAAGTCTTCCGCACTTTCAAAATTTGCATGCATTACTTCGTTTAAAATTGTGCCATACTCTTGAACAAGCTTGACTTGGTTTATACGTGGAATTACATATTTATACAAATAAAGGCTTTCCTTGGGAATTTTTACATAGCACAGTGAGTGCTTCAAACACTCACAAATATCTTCTACACTGTTAACATCTTCGTATTGTGCTAGAATTTTCGGAATCAAGGAGTTACTTTTAAGTTCAGCTAAACTTAAAGTACTCATTCCAAACCTATCTACAGCTTTAAAGTCTGCATAGTCAAACAACAGATCTGTGAATTCACTGACATTACACTCTAGAGCGTACATAAATGGAGTTTTTCCATAAAGTGCATTTGGTGTATTTACTGATGCACCATAATAAAGAAGCATGCAGGCAATTTCGTACTCTTTCCCATCAATAGCCTCATGCAATGGTGTGTTACCAAATGCATCAGTGGCATCAACATCGGCACCTTTTTGTAATAATAGACGTGCTAAATTTAAATTGCCTGCTCTCACATGGACATGAAGCGGTGTTTTAAAACACAAATCTGCAGGGGTATAGTACCACCCAAATATCCTCATATCAGGCGTAACTTCATAAACATCATCTTCTTCAACTTCATCAACAGTAGATACATTCCACATTTCTGCACCCAAGACATCTAAACTACAACACAATTAATCAGTAGATAAGAATTTTCTTCTAATATTAATGTCACAGGTGATATAAAATAGATAAATAAATAAAGGCACAGTGTAAGAAACTTAACACATAATTAATACATACTTTCCAACTTGCATTGTATCTCCAGGTAAATTTAAAGGCTCTTTGTTACTCGCTGGCTCAGTCTTTTCACCCGTTGAGGTGGAGGCCTCCATTTCCCTTTTTTTTTTTTATCAATGAATTGGTTCTTAAAAGATATTTCATTTGAGACTTTATCAGTTTACGCTGAGATAACATTATCTCTGATTTATATCGTAACCGTCAATAGTCGTATTCTTTTGAAAATGTAACTTATCTGAACTTTAACTTAAGTGATCTAATCACGGTGCTTTCAAAAAAAACAGAAAGTTTTGTTGTGGTTTTGTTGATAGTTGAGTACTTAACCTATATTGAAATGGCTGGTGACACATTCTGCGCTCTATTATAATCAGTTTCGTTAATAATGTTTCGCCATCAGCTAATTGTGAAAGCATTTTGAAGACGAAGGATTGTGACCTTACAAACAGAATCAAAATATTTAAAAATAACATAAACATAACCTCTCTAACTTACAATTAGCTACACCTAAACTGATCTAGCAAATTATCTGGCCCCCGCGGGGCAAGGGGAAAGTTACTTTTGTTTTTCAAGAAAACACCGTTTAACTCATGGTGCTGATCGGAGCAGCTCAGAGCTGATCAATCGGCTGAAAAGAATACGACTATTGTATGTCTTAGTACTCTTATTTTATTTACAACTGTCAGAAAATAACCTCAAAACTTTATCATTGAAAAAATGCAATGTTACTAATTAAAATTTTATTTTTAATTTATAAAAAGGGTTGATAATGCCCTCCACCCTGTTCAATACATTTTAAAACTCTACGTTTTAAACCATTCATGACGTTCTGTAACATGACTGGGTTTGCATTTATTTCATTATATTTATCTAACAATCAAGTTAAGACACACGTTAATTTTCCATGGATTGCTGCGAGTTTTTTTTCAACTGTACACACGTTATAATCTTTTCCAAAAAGAAACATAATTTCCTATGTATTTTAAGACAGACACGCAGAAATTAGGGAAAAAAGCAAATGAAAAACAGAAACCAAAAATTAAATGAAAAAATAAAAACAAAAAAGACAAATAAGAAATGAAAATGAAGCAACTCAAAATGAAAAGAAATTGAAAGGGAAAACAAAATTGAAGAAAAGAAATCGAAAACCACCAAAACAGGAAACAAATAAAGAAAGAAACGGGACTAATGAGACATGAAAAGAAAATCTAATGAAAGGAAATGAAAAACTAAAATAAACAAAAACAAAAAATTGAAATGATAAACTTAAAACAAATATTAAATGAAAAAAGATACTAGTGAAAAACAAGGAGAAAATTAAAATGAAAGCCCAAAGAAAAACAAAGGGCAAACAATATATAAAATAAAAAACAAATGAAAAATGAAACATTACGATCGTCATTTGCTTTTGCTACTTTCTTCAGAGAATTTGTCCATTTCAACTGGATTTCTCAATCGTAAAAAACATTTGTTTTTCTTACTTTCTTTGGAAATTTTATTTTTTTCCATAGAAACAGAAATAAAACAAATGAAAGTAAGTAATGAGTAGAAAAGAAAAACGAAAAACAATTGAAAAAGTAACAAATCGAAAGCAAATCAAGAATGATAAAAGTGAAAAGTAAAAAACGAGTGACTGAAATGAAAAAATGAATGAACAAGTGAAAAACAAGGGGCAAACAAAATTTAAAACAGACAACTAAACAAATGAAAAATAAAAGTTGTTGTTAAAAACATTGCGATCGTCATTTCTTTTTCTTACTTTCTTCAGAGAATTTTTCCATTTCGATTGAATTTCTCAATCGTCAAACAAATTCTTCTTCATTAATAACGTCAGACGTGTCGTCAAAAGGTAGCTATGTCTGCCATGTAACAAAAGAGAAAATAATTTTTGAAAGTAACTTAGTAATGTATTGACGTTGTAAAATCACAATGAAATGCTTCTTCTATAAAAACTTAAGAAATCTGAGTAATAAATGTAAAGTAAATATGCTCTATATATTTTATTATTAGCCGTAAAATTCCAATGAATTTTTGTTTTGAAAGTTGGTATACCACAAAATTTGGAGTTGTTGCCAATTTGGTATGTCAACAAGTTTTGTGGTGGTTTCAGATATTTATATCACTATACAGGTTGCTTAAAAATAGGCGAAACAGCGCCATTCTACACTATTCAGAGACAGTCTTAGAGCACGGGAATAATGTTAAAAAAGTCTACATAATGAAGAAGAAAAAATTACATTGATTTTAAATAAAAATTATTGTTGAACATCATTTTAAATAAGTCTTTCACTACAAAAATTGTTGAAATATTCAGAGTGGTAAAGAATAAAAATAATAACAATTTCAAATTCTAATCTTTAAGGAATCACGAGAATTTTTTTAAACATTATTCTCATGTTCAGTGTCCCTCAATAGTACAGAATGGCGCTGTTTCGCCATTTTTTGAATACCCACTGTACAAGGTGACTGACAATTGTTTCACCGAAACGGAGACCACGAAGAGAAGCGATATCCTAGAATATGAGAAAAATATTAAAGAAAAATCTTCGAAAAATAATTAATCCACAATTATAGCCTAATTGACGATACGTTCCTGATTAAAAAAGAGCAGTAGATGAAAAAATAAATACAGTTATAAAAAGGGTTTATGGTAAATATACTAAATACCACTAAACACACTGGCGTAACATACTTTTTGGGGTAAATTTCTAATTAATTAGAAACTAGTCCATAGAATTTTTCCCGTAAAACACAGATTATGGGATTCATTCAGTTATGCATTTTTTTTTGCTTGTCAGTCACCCTGTGTTGATTAATTCTTTTAGACGGGGCTGTTTCATGTACAATTGTTGTGTTTGCAAATATTGGCTCTGCTGTACAGGGTGGGCCAAATTCGACAGTTTTAATAGGAAACACCTATTTTTAGACGAGTTAGACAAAAACTGACTTCGGTCCCTGGAGCTCGATTTTTAAGACAAAGTTAATAGCGAAAACCGCATTTCCATATCTTGTACCGCTTAGGAACTACAGGGCGTTTCTCAAAATTCGACGATTTCTAAAAACCTTCATAACTTCTCTGTTTATGAAAATTTTTAATTTCTGCAAAAACTTCTTTAAGGCACTTTTTCATGCACAATTCATTGCTCCGAATAATTTTTTTCTAAACTGCTCAATATTTGAGATATTAGCAAGAACTTTGATTTTTTATATGGAACACCCTACATATTTTTAAGTTTTTGAAAGGAATATAAAATTTCATTCATATAAACATAAAATACTTGATATTTTATTCAAACAGTTTGTGAAATATAGAGTTTCAAAGTTTTAATCAAAAATTTAATTGTTTTTACAGCATTGAAGTAGGCTATGGATGACGATAACTAAGCGATTAAAGTTTTTGTAACTTCTTGGTAGGCCGCTGTCAAAATTTGACACAATCTCTTACAGTACTTGCATTTCTTTTGAATTTTACTATCTCTATAAAATAGACTTAGGGAGATAATTAAACTTGTACGAAAACTACGAGAAATACGACATGTTATAATATTTATACCAACTCAAGACTTCATGAAGTGCCTTTAACTTGTAAGTGTATGTGTGCACTGAAGATGACAGCGTAGCTGCCGAAATACGTATCTACGGATACAATCTATTTTGTTTTATATTTAAGGATATAAACTTTTTTGATTTATATTTACTTTTTTGATTTGTTATTTCTAAACCACTGTCTTCTTTACTAATATTAAATGTTAAAGTGTTTTATAGAAATTGGCGAAAATTCACAAGCAGCGATTAATCTTTACCATGACTGGTATCCTGAAAGATGACAATCCTTCAGAGATATATTTTTGGGATTTAGAAACAATTTAATAAATTTTTAGTCATTTAAACTGATACAAACTAAAAATTATGAATCTCAAAACGGAAATAAAGAATTAGAGGAGATCATAGTTTTGGGAGAAATTGAAAATGACCGACGCCAGTTGGAGCAAACATCTTAGCAAGAACTTTTGCAATACGAATTTTAAAGAAACAAAAATTCTGACCTTATTGAATAAGAAAAATGCATCACAACCACTCCTTGAATTGGTGATGTCAGCTGAAACCATAACAAAACGGAATCGCTTATGTTTAGTACAAAATGGCCGACAATTTGATACTTTATGTAATTTTTGCGCAATTTCGATTACGTTAGTATTTATTCATTATAACTTCGTTATATTTATTAAAAATAAAGTAATATTTTTATGGCTCATTGAATCTTCAAAAAATATTAAGTCCACAGCCTACTTGAATGCTGCAATAACCATCAAAATTTTAATTAAAACACGGAAGCTCTAGAGCTCAAAAATCTTTTGGATAAAATATCAAGTGTTTTATATTTTTGTAAATAGAATTTTATGCTCTTTTTAGAAATGTAAAAATATGCAGGAAGTTTCATATAAAAAATCAAAGTTCTAGCTAATATCTCAAATATTGAGCACTTTGGAAAAAAATAACTTGGAGCAATGAATTCTGCTTGAAAAAGTGCCTTAAAGAAGTCTTTACAAAAATCAAGAATTTTCATAAACCAGAAAGTTATGAAGGTTTTTAAAAATCGTAGAATTTTGAAAAACGCCCTGTAGCTCCTAAACGGTACAAGATATCGAAACGCGGTCTTTACCATTAATTTCGTCTTCAAAATCGAGCTCTAGGGACCGAGGTCAGTTTTTGTCTAACTCGTCTAAAAATAGGAGTTTCCTATTAAAAGTGTCGAATTTTGAGTAAAATGGCAAAGAAATAATTTGTTCAGATTTTTAAAATGTTTTGCCCAAAGTCACCCTAGCTGTCATCGGGCCTGCCCCCCTCTCTGTTCACCTTTCGAGAAAAAGCATTGACGGCTACGATATAAATGAAAGATAATGTTATCTCAGCGATAAAGTCCCAAATGAAGTACCTTTTAAGAAGCGAACAAAGAGCCTTTAAGTTTACCTGAAGATACAATGCAAGTTGGAAAGTATGTATTAATTATGTGTTAAATTTCTTACAGTGTGTCTTTATTTATTTATTTTATATCGCCTGTGACATTAATATTAGAAGAAAGTACCTACTGATTAATTATGTTGTAGTTTAGATGTCTTGGGTGCAGAAATGTGGATTGTATCTACTGTAGATGAAGAAGATGATGTTTATTATGAAGTTACGCCTGATATGAGGGTATTTGGGTGGCACTATACCTCTGCAGATTTGTGTCTTAAAACGCCACTTCATGTACATGTGAGAGCAGGCAATTTAAATTTAGCACGTCTATTATTACAAAAAGGTGCCGACGTTGATGCCACTGATGGATTTGGTAAAACACCATTGCATGAGGCTATTGATGGGGAAGAGTACGAAATTGCCTGCATGCTTCTTTATTATGGTGCATCAGTAAACGCCCCAGATGCACTTTATGGAAAAACTCCATTTATGTATGCTCTAGAGTGTAATGTCAGTGAATTCACGGATCTGTTGTTTGACTACGCAGACTTTAAAGTTGTAGATAGATCTGGAATGAGTATTTTACGTTTATCTGAATCTAAAAGTAACTCCTTGATTCCGAAAATTCTAGCACAATACGAAGATATTAATAGTATAGAAGATATTTGTGAGTGTTTGAAGCACTCACTGTGCTACGTGAAAATACCCAAGGAAAGCCTTTACTTGTATAAATATGTAATTCCACGGATAAACCAAGACAAGCTTGTTCAAGAATTTGGCACAATTTTAAACGAAATAATGCGTGCAAATTTTGAAAGTGCGGAAGACTTTATGGAATGCTTTTATTTAGTTTTAAGCTTGGATTGTGCTGAGAAATTAGTCGAGGAATGTTCACTTAAGTGTCTTTTTGAAAATTTCCGTCGTTATGAAATGGGCAAAAGTGACAGGATGGGCTGTTTATATTCACTGCTCGCTTTGAATAAGCACATTACTTATGAAGAATTTGATTATATTTACACAAATTTTGGATTTAACGAGGAATTGGAAGCAATTTTTCAAACACGTCCAAATATACAAGAAACGGTTGCCACACCTCAAGCTAGTTCTGTTAACATGGCCTCCATAATATTTTATAGTTATTGTGGTCCTATTGATGGTCTGGATGTTTCTGTTGTAATACAAAGGAACCTCCAAAATATATTAAACGATTACATAAAGTTTTTCACGATCAGCAATGATACCAAAGAAAAATATTTCTGTGACGAGATTGTCAAGCTGCAATCCGAAAAATTTGTTCAAAAATTAAAAGACCGAGATGTTCCTAGGTTAAGAGAAATATGTAGAAATTCAATTAGAAAAACTATAATTTCCAATAAAACAAAAAATTACTGCATGTATGAAGTTTACGACGCCGTTAAAGCTTTACCCGTCCCAAAGTTAATTCAACACGTATTACTTTTAAAACGCCCCTTATACATGTAATTTATACTGAATAAATTGTATGCAAACTTTTCTTTTTTATTTAGCACATTTTTTTAAATACAAGTGTTACGCTGATAAATGACCTACGGACGATTCAAATCAATTATTCTCGCCGTCAATCAAGTGAGAAACAATTGTAGTAAGACAGTAACACGAGGGCATAATACAGTGTGATCAACAATGATTATAATTTTAATTTTATTGATATCGTTTATAATCGGAATTTCCGGTACAAATCATAAAGAAAGTGCCAGGTTTGATAAGCGAACATTCATTTATTTACCAATTAGTTAAGTTATTACAAACTAACTGCCTTATTTGATGTGCAAAAAGCCATTGTTTATTCTTTTTGTAAAATTATTTTGAATTTGGTTGCATTGTTGCTTCAAAGTAATCTTCAATTACAATTGAATTTTACATTTCTCGAAAGTTCTATGACTCGATTTAATTTTCGGAGCCCTTGAAATTCGAGTTCCTCTTACTTTATTATATGAAGAATTTGGAATAGAAAAAATTAGGACGTGCCATTTAAGAAAATTTATTTTTGTCATGTTTTCTTTTTTGTTTATTGCAATGACAATCCTGTAACGATAAAAGTACATTTAATAATGGCATAATAAACCTTAATTAATTGCATAACATTTTCAAACATAACAAACAAGGATTCTTATTTATTTCCAGTGTTGCCGTTCGTAACATAACCAAGTACCCACAATCAGTGTTGCCAATTTTTTCGATTCGGGTCGACTTTTACGTTTTAAAATTACAAAAAAGGATTTTTTTTTGAGAAAAATGGAATTTTTGTAAACAAAATTACTTACATTTTAAGACAAATCTTGACAAAATAACAAACAAACAACAAATAAAAGTAGCTTGACATTACAATTTAAGGGAAAATCAAGCAAAAAGGGAATTTTTGTCCCAATGAGACAAAAAAAATCTGTCACTAGTTGGTAACACTGCTCGTAATTAATACCGATAATAAACCTTAATTAATTGAGTAATATTTTAAAGCACAACAAATAACTTTACAAGAACTCTTAATTATTTCCGGTGTTGCCGTTCGTAAACCCATAACCTACAACTGATGTCGATAATATTCGACGTTTATCCGCAAGCGTTGATCATTTACAGTATTGCCAAGCATTCAAAATTTAAGACACCAGATTAACTGACAAGAAATTACCAGTTACCAACCGAGAAACATCAGATTAATTTATTTATAAATATCGAATCAACACAACTAAAAAACTAGTTCTATTGGTTGACACTAAGGGCAGACAGTCTATATCGCAGAGAGACAACCTTTCATCATCATTAAATGTTATACATTTTTTCTTGTTATTTACATTTTACGAGATAGCATCAGAAAATCCTAATTTTTTAAAAAATAATTATCAGGTAAGGATTCGACAACATAAATCACCATCTGTGGCAATGGTGCTGCTCTAATTAATTCAGTGTTGTCAATTTAAAGGATAAATCCATTTTTAGGTTTTTTTTTTTCAAATTATTAGGAATTAAGGGATTCTTCAGTTGTAAAAAAAAGGGATTTACAAATTTTGTTTCGTAAAAGGCAGCTCAAAGTTGTTCTTTTTTGTAGAAGGAAATCCACTTACATTTGAAAAGCCACCATCTATTGAGCAAAGTTTTAACTGACAGTCATAAGAAATGACTTGCGTTGTTGTAAAACATTTAACGACGTGATCTGTTAAAACGTGCCAAAAGTTCCTTTTTCGTTTGTTTCTACGGAGATGGCTCACTAGCGTCGTCAGTAAAGGACGATGTAAATTGAATTTGTATATTGAACAGCGCCATCTGTTGCAGCTTTTTTTAAATAATCATTTGATCACATGAAAGGCAAACAATTTTTTTTGTTTTTTCATTATTTGTTTCAAACTGTTTCTGAAGTGCTCTAAAATCGATCGTCTTTTGTTTTTATTTTTTAAATATTGTTATATATTTTTTTTTAATTTTTGTTTTCTTTGTCTTTTGTATTTGTTTTTTAAAATTTTATTATTCATTTTCTGAATTTTTATTACTCTATTTTCGTTGTTTTGTCATTTTTCTTATTTTTTTTTAATCTATATTAATCAGCTGCATTGCGTTGTCAAATCGAACGTCTTTTGTTTCTTTTTAATTTTATGTAGCGAGTGATTTTTTAAATATTTTATCAACTCTTGCCATGAAATTTGGACGGCATGCTTTACTGTAAAACAGCATCAAGGAGTGCAGGGACGTACTTTTCACTTAAACTAAGACATGCCGTCCAAATTCCGTGGCAAAAGTTGATAATTTTTTTTTTAAATCACTCGGTAGTATCTGCATCTATTTCTGCTTTTTGTGCGTTGGTAACACTGAATTCATTACACACTATAAAACAAAGAAAAATAGATATACCGTGCCTTCAAATAAATTTCTCATTAAAGTAAGTTGTGATGCTTGTGAATTTTTTATATAAAGTTGGCGACGCTCAATACAAGAACGAGGGACAGTTGTCAATAACTAATTATGACATCACATAAAAAAAAGTGTAAACTCAAAATTCAAAGAAACATTTAATTACTTCAATTCAAAACAACATTAACGCTTAAAACAGACGCTGAAAATGTTGTCCTTCATCTTGAATGCACATACGCGTTTGTCAAGTGTTGAGAGCATGATGATATCAATAGTTGAGAGAGAGGTTATGTTAGCACAAACAATTAATTGGACAGCTGTCAGTGTTACTAACCTTTAGGAGAAAAAACACTGAAGTCATGGCCTACTTTAATTAGGAGTCTAATTGAATGCACGGAATCTTTAATGAAAGAGAGAGTGCAAACCACTATTTGATCTTGTGTCAGGGCGAAACGATTCAGGATGTAGGGATTTAGTTCGTAATTTCATTGGTTGTAGTTGAAACAAGTAACCGTAAACGTGTAGATTCACAACTTTAAGGTTGAGGGGCGAAATGAGAAACATCAATCGGAAACAGAGGGCAATAGCTGCAAAATCAAAATAATTATAAACTTCATAAAAAGATAAATATACAAAAGGAAAGCTTTGTAGTACCCAACTTTACCAACAAAATTACCCGCAACTATTTAAAATTACCGAATTTTTGGTAATTATCAGCTGATTGGCAACACTGGTTATTTTACACAACTTATTACGTCACTATTATAATTTGAATACTTCCGTTAGATGTCGCCTCGCTTAGCTACAATCGTTGATAAATAACTTTGACGTCATCAATTTTTCAACTTACCTCTACTATATCGACTTTTCTTCCTATAAAAACCAACAAATTTAAATAAACCGCAATAATCCGTTATTGATCTTTGCTTTACGCATTTTTAAGAGCAACATCAATTAAGCCGCTTTGACGTTTTTATTTGTAATAATAAAAAAAATGTTATAGCGTTTTCGACTGAATGCTCTACTAAAGCAATCTCAATCTTTTCCATCTTGTTTTAACCTCACGTAATAACACAGGATAGAGATACTCTCTCTGGAGCAGTCAGTCGAAAACGCTATTAATTTTTATGTGAAATTTTAAAAGTGCCGCGCAAATTTGTGAAAAAAACGAACGTCGCGCCTCCGCGTTCCGCGATGTTTGCAGCGACATAACCTAACTTTTTCCGGGTCTCTTCGGCACGTGTTTTGTGAAACGATGGCGGATTTTGGTGAGTATAAATGCGAAAATCTCGAATTAATTGCTTATATTCGCGTACTTCTGTCACACCAGCAGTTTCTGTTGTAACAGGGACGCGTTCCGTAGAAACTCTGTCGGCGTCCTGTTGTTTAATTGCAATTGTGTAAATAACGAATTTGCGCCTTTTAATTTAAAGCTACACGCTATTTACTAGCCTTTTTTTTATTGCAGAGGCGGAGGTAAAGGAGAAAAAGAAGAAGAAACTCAAAGACTTGGGCGCCATACAGAAAAATCAGGATTTTCAAGTCGAGTCGAGTACAAAAATCGTAAAACTAGACACATCGAAGTGGCCACTGCTTCTTAAGGTAAATAAATCAATTTGCTCCCGTTTATTTTTGTCTCATGCGATTTATGTTGGCAGCACTTTGACCGTTTGAATGTCAGGACGAGTCATTACACGCCTCTGTCTTTCGGAGCGTCGCCCCTAAAACGCGACATTGTGGAGTACATTAAGTCGGGGTTTATCAACTTGGACAAGCCGAGCAATCCCAGCAGTCACGAGGTAGTTGCTTGGATCAAGCGTATTTTGAAGGTGGAAAAGACAGGGCATTCCGGTACCCTCGATCCTAAAGTAACAGGTACTTGTTGATTTCTTGCACGTTGGATACTTTGGGGTGACATGTACATTAGTTTGTCATCACAAGATATAAAGTACCTACAGTTTTAATATTAATATCACAATTATCTTGATTAATGAAGGACCAATTGATTACGTTTGAAAGGAATTCTGTTCCATGATGATATAATGTTCCCATTTTTAGTGTGGCTGCCTCTATATGACAAAATTTTAAATTAAATTGTCAATTTAGTAATTTTTCCTCTAGATCTGGTGACTGTTGAACCACAGATGATAGATCTCTCCAGATAGCCAACGAGATAGGATGACCGGATGCTCTAAAAATAGTTTGTTAAATACTCAATAGATGTCACTTGCCTGCACAAATTCAAAAACTGAACTTTTACCTGATGAAGCTATCAAGCGATAATGTTGAGCATTAATGCCATTTTCAGTCTCCATTTGAGATAATTCATTACACAATTTTACCTTGAGTAATATTTTTTGATCGTTTTGATCCAATCTACCACTCTGTTAAATTATTACAGTCAATCCCATTACACCCTGTACGTAAAAAATTAGGCTATCCTTCGAAAACAAAGAAACTATCAGGAGCGTGAATTGTTTCCAAACTGCACAAATAGATGGCAAGTTTTTTTCTTCGATCGATTTTATGGAGTTTGTAAATAGTGTCGCATATATATTAAAGGTAGCTCATTTAAAAACTTTATTTATATTTTAGTAGGATGATTCAAAGCAGTTCTCGCAAGGCACACACATGTAATAAATTTGCACACCAAAGCTGCTGTTGTTATCATCGCTAATGCCGATAACATGTTGCCTATTTGAAGTTGTTTTCTTTAAAGTGTGCATTGGTTATAGCCTGAAATAATCAGTAATTATTTTCACTTTCAGTAAATCATGCTAATTGAAGAATTGACCATCATTTAGACTGCTTCTATTATGAGGTAACACATAAAATTAAAAAAAAGGAATTTAAACTATTAGCAAAAATTGTAGGATGTTTGTAAACGGTGTTAATGAATTGTGCAAGTACTTACCTGCATGTGTAAATAAATAATGTCCTGAACTGTTTAATTTCTTGAAAAAGTCCATGCCATTATTAATTAGGTTCATTAAAGTTTTTTTATTACTAGAATTTAAGCTGCAGTATCTAGAATTGACAAATATAATTGACTGTGTTGTCAACCTAGTCTCTTGACATGTAGGTACACATTTTCTTAAAGTCTTGATCACAGTTTAATATTCGATTTTTAAACACTTATTAAAACCTCACTTCCATTTAACAATCTTTTTGTACGGTCTGGAAGTTTCATTTTCCTTTTTTCTAACTTCTATCTTCCATATCTTCTTTAGTATTTATTTTTTAATCATAGACACCTTTCTACTTCAAAGTTAGATTTCTAAAAATGAAATCCAAAATCCACTCTCGAGTGTTGCTAAAAGTCTTTCACGAAAAGTGTGAATATTTAAAAAGAAGTAGAAGAAAACAAACTTCATTTAATAATCTATCTTAAATTTTTTTTTTTAATGAATTTTGCTGTTATTCTTAGCAAGGCCATCTACTGTGCAGTTTGGAAAAATATACTTTCTTAATATTGGCCTTCTAAGAGTTCTCCTAATTTATGAATTACAAAATAAAGTCACAATTGGACTTTAAACATGTCAAATTGCAATAAAGAATGAATTGGCAGCGCCACCTGTTGAGAGGTAGAGGAAGTTAATTGTTTGTTTTCGAATTTTTACAGCGCCATCTGTGGTGGAGCAAGAGAATGATTTCATCACAACTCATTTTCCTTTGATTTTCTGAGTTTTGCTGTTATTCTTAGCAACGCCATCTATTGTGTAGTTTAGAAAGAATCTACCTTCTTAATATCGTTCTCCTAAGAGTTCTCCTAAAGTATGAATTTAAAAATTAATCACAATTGAACTCTAAACACGTCAAATTACAACATAGAATAAAGAATGAATTGGCAGCGTCATCTGTTGAAAGGTATAGGAAGTTAATCGTTTGTTTTTGAATTTTTACGTTCGGTTTCATCCAGGATTGAATTTCATTTCTTTCCAAACATATGCCGAACGGTGATATTATTGTTAATATTTGTTTTATTTTATTTTTCTTCTTCACGCAACAATTTATTTTGACACTTCCGGTTGCATTAAGGGAGAGCAACGCCATCTATGGTGGAGCAAGGGAATGATTTCAATACAATTCATTTTCTGAGTTTTTTTTTAATGAATTTTGCTGTTATTCTTAGCAACGCCATCTATTGTGAAGTTTGGAAAGAACCCACTTTCTTAATATTGTCCTCCTAAGAGTTCTCCTAATTTATGAATTAAAAAATAAAGTCACAATTGGACTTTAAACATGTCAAATTGCAATAAAGAATGAATTGGCAGCGCCATCTGTTGAGAGGTAGAGGAAGTTAATTGTTTGTTTTCGAATTTTTACGTTCGGTTTGGTCCGGAAATTGAATTTCGTTTCTTTTCAAATTTGTGTCTACATACGTCGTACAGTAGTGAAATTATTGTTAATATTTGTTTTATTTTATTTTTTTTTCGTTCACCGATTTATTTTGATACTTTCGGTTGCATTACGGAAGAGCAGCGCCATCTGTGGTGGAGCATGGGAATGGTTTCAATACAATTCATTTTCTTTTCATTTTCTGAGTTTCTTTTTTAATGAATTTTGCCGTTGTTATCCTTAGCAACGCCATCTATTGTGCAGTTTAGAAAGAATCTACTTTCTTAATATCGTTCTCCTAAGAGCTCCTGATTTATGAATTAAAGAATAAAGTCACAATTGGACTTTAAACATGTCAAATTACAATAAAGAATGAATTGGTGGCGCCATCTGTTGAGAGGTAGCGGAAGTTAATTGTTGTTTTCTGATTTTCACGTTCAATTTAATCGAGGATTGAATTGAATTTCTTTTCAAATTTGTGTCAACATATGTCGAACAGTAGTAAAATTATTGTTAATATTTGTATTCGTTTATTTTTCTTCATCGCCCAACGTTTTATTTTGACACTTAAGGTTGCATTAAGGAAGAGCAGCGCCATCTGTGATGGAGCATGGGATTGATTCATTACAATTCATTTTCCTTTTAATTTCCGAGTTTTTTTTTAAATGATTTTTGAGGTTATTCTTAGCAACGCCATCTATAGTGCAGTTTGGAAATAATCTACTTTCTTAATATTGTTCTCCTAAGGGTTCTCCTGATTTATGACTTAAAAAATAAAGTCACAATTGTTCTTTAAACATGTCAAATTACAATAAAGAACAAAGAATGAATCGGCAGCACCATCTTTTGAGAGGTAGAGCAATTTAATTGTATGTTTTCGATTTTTTAAGTTTGGTTTCATCGGGATTTGAGCTTCATTTCTTTTCAAATTTGTGAGAACGATTTATTTTGACATTCAAGGTTGTTTTAAGGAAGAGCAGCACCATCTGTGTTGGCGCAAGGGAATGATTTCTTTACAATTCATTTTCCTTTCATTTTCTGAGTTTTTTTTTTAATTTCAAATCGAGAATTAAATTAAAAAAATTTTTACGAGCACTTCGCGGTTTGTTTTAAAACTTATCCGATTAAGGTAAAGAAGAGCAGCGCCATCTATGGTAGAATAGGCGAACGATTTAATTGTACATAATTCATTTTCTTCTCATTTTTTGCTTTTTTTCAAATTTTAAATTGATTGCTGTTCAATTTCATTGACAATTAAATTTTAAATTGATTGCTGTTCAATTTCATAGACAATTAAATTTTATTTATTTTTTCAAATTTTAGTAGTAGTCAAAAATAGTGTGGCTATCTATCTAGCAGTGACGAAATGAATTCTCCAATTCCATCTCCATTTAATGTTTATTTCGCTCGTACTCAGTGTTGCCAATTTAGGGATTTTCTCTCTAACATATCTTGCCAATCTTATCTGACTGTTGACAGTTGACAGCTTTATCGTGACAGTTGACAGCTGTAGCATAACATTTGACTGTTTTTTCGAAGTATTTGTTTCCAATATTATTCACAGTTATACTCGCTTATGAAAAAACTAACCAAAACTAGTGTAACTTACAAAAGTACCTGTATTTACAATTTTACATATTTTTTTTTGTTTGTTTCATTTTTATGACAATATTCTGTTTTATATATATATTCCCTTTTTAGGTTTACAATCATTCGTGAGTTTTAAGTTGAAATTTTTATAGTTTTTGAAAAAAAAAATTAGAGGTATTTAGTACAAATTTAAGGGCTTTTCAACTAACATTGGCAACACTGCTCATACTCGATCGTTGAAGTTAAAAGTCTGTGAGTTTGATATATTCTGTGTATTTAATTAAATCTACTAGATTTGGGGCGAAATCACTAAATTTTTTACATGCCTGAATTCACCAGAACAGAAAATCACCAAATCTAGTGACAAAATCATGAAATGCCAAATCTTTAAAATCTGATTAGAATAAAAATTTTGTCGCAAGTCGGTTTTGACTGCAATGGATTCCTCTGTACAGCTGTTTCAGCCCTATTCGGGGCCTCACTAGCAAGAGTGTAGCTCAAGAACTCCACTGCAATCAAACAAATGTTAGGTCAAAAATTGTGGCCTAAACTACTGCTTATCAGAATAGTTAAATGAAATGTCTCTGATGATAGATAATTATTTTATTCATTTTACAGGGTGTTTAATCGTGTGCATAGACAGGGCAACACGCCTTGTAAAATCGCAGCAAGCAGCCGGGAAAGAGTACGTCGCAGTATTCAAACTGCACTCAAACGTTGAAGGTGGCGCTGTCAGAGTTCTGCAAGGTCTAGAAAAATTACGTGGCGCCCTCTTTCAGCGGCCACCGTTAATATCAGCCGTCAAACGTCAGCTGCGCGTCAGAACTGTCTATGACAGCAAATTATTCGAGTACGATGAGACCAGAAATATGGGTATGTACCATCAATTTTTGTTTTTTTGGAGAAATAACACATAAAATAAGCACAAAATATGAAATCGATTGTTTTTAGGGGTATTTTGGGTTAGCTGTGAAGCTGGGTCTTACATACGCACAATGTGTGTGCACCTTGGGCTTGTGCTGGGAGTCGGTGGGCAGATGTTGGAGCTGAGGAGGGTCCGTTCTGGTATTCAGAGTGAGAAAGATCACATAGCAACCATGCATGACGTGTTAGATGCTCAGTGGTTGTATGAAAATCATAAGGATGAAAGTTACCTGAGGAGGGTAGTTCGACCGCTCGAGGGTTTGTTGGTCGGACACAAAAGAATTATTATGAAAGACAGTTCTGTAAGTAATACCATAAGACTTACCAAGCTCAATTAACTAGTTTCCTTGCAGGTAAATGCCGTGTGTTATGGTGCAAAAATCTTACTTCCTGGGATTTTACGTTACCAGGACAATATAGAAATGAACGAGGAAATTGTCATAGTAACAACCAAAGGTGAAGCAGTAGCATTAGCCATAGCTTTAATGACAACTGCAACGATAGCTAGCTGTGATCACGGTATTGTGGCTAAAATCAAAAGGGTCATAATGGAGCGAGATACCTACCCGAGGAGGTGGGGCCTTGGACCGAGGGCATCTCAGAAGAAAATATTAATTGCGAAAGGCCAGCTCGACAAACATGGAAAACCAAACGAAAACACACCCAAGGAATGGTTGAATAGCTATGTGGATTATTCGTACGTTCTCTCAATCGTTTTAAAGCTCATTTTTAATTCAGGTGTTTTCTTGCAGGGTTAAAAAAGAATCTGAACCTTCGAGTGAAGAGACAGAGAAAAAAGTATGTCTCATACACCCCAACGAATCAATTTTTTTCAATGCTGCTTTTGTTTTAGAGGAAGTTAAGTGTTTCGAGTACCGCCGATGATGTTAATTTATCAGTGAAACAAGAGGCAAGTCCTAAGGAAAAACACAAAAAGAAGAAGCACAAGAAAAACGAGCAGGAAAGTATAATGGAAACGGTAGAGGCGATCGAGGGAGAACCTGCGGTCAGTGAAGAAACAGTAAGAAAATCCAAGTCGTCATTTACTATTGATTACATTAAGCGTGTAATTTTTTTTTTTTTCAGGAAGTAAAGAAGGAGAAGAAAAAAAAGAAAAAGAAAGATAAGGCGGAAGCTAAGGAATAAGGTTTTTTCTTAAATTTTTTTAACTATCTACTTATAAGAACTTTTTTTTTACTTTCACTAGTGAGTGTCAAGATGTTTTTTTGACTGTAATTTTTGAAAAGCAAGCGAATTACATATATTTTTGTTGATTCTGCGATAGCTGGCCGCATTGTGGGGATTTAGTCGGCCGGCTGGTATTTTATGGAGTTTTTATAAAACGACAGGAAATAAATTTGTTTTTAAGAGAAAAGACCGTAAATTGAAGCCTTTCCTTAAACCGCTTCCTTCTTAAAATATTGCTTACGGTGCTTGATACTAAAGGATTAATTTCCAAAGAATATTTTTTAAAACAATTTCAGTCAAATTATATTTTTTAATGGTTTTTAAAAGTACAATTTCATTGAGAAAATCCCCTTCATTCTGTTTCTTATTAAATAAATTTTTACATACTTTAAAATTATTAATTTGAAAACGTTTATTGCAGCATAATTGAAAAAATTAATAAATCTGGCACCAAAATGGAGGCTAAGGACTAGATTAAAAGCGCCCCCTTTGCTTGGTTTTTAAAACATTTTAAATTAAGTCAAAATTACCAAATTCCAAATATACAGAGGAAGTTTTTATATTTATATGGTGTTTTATAATTCAGAAGAGAAAAAAAATTTTTTTTTTAAATCGCTAATTTTTCATTTGCATAAAACGGATTTCAATACAAACAAACGTTTGGAATTGTCAAAGCGATGGATAACCTATACCACAGATAAAAAAAAATCTTATCTGTGACTGTACGTACCTTTAACTGTCAAAATTATCATTGTAAAAGCGATATTTATTGTTTATTATTTAGGTCTCAGAATAATTATTGTTTCTTGGTCGACAAACTTTAATGATTTCTTTTATAATTAATCGCAATTGCGTTTGGATTTTGTAATAAACAGTGTGAAGTATCTCGTACGCATTCCTCCAGTGGAACAACTACGTTCTCAATAGCAGCATGTGTAAGCAATTGAATTAAAACACTGGACAACTGAGTTGTTCCATTTCTTTTGCGGTAGGTTGGTCGATCACGGAAGGGAAACTTCGCAACCGCAACGTCTTTTAATTATTCTACAGTCGAGGAACGATTTACATACGCGTTTGCAATTACATATTTTTCTAAATTTTCCTCCACAAACCTCGTCCGCTTTGATTTGAGAATATCTTTAAAGATAGAAGAACTGCGTTCAACATCGCAACTACTCGCCGTACTACTTTCTTCCACTCATCATGTGTACAACATGTGGCAGCACTATTAAAAAAACAACCGAATTTCGAAATGGCAGCTAATGTGTGCAAAACTTGAACTGTCAAATTCACAGCAACCAAACCAACCCAACCCAACTTGAACTGTCAAACTGACAGTTGTAACGAGAGACGTTTATTAAACTAAATTACACAGGGACGCATTAAGAACTAATGAACTCCAAAATATTTGTATTTATTTATATTATTAAAATTTTTTTTTTTAATTTTAATAAACTTTAACAATTTTCTTAATGTAACGCAAAGCGACATCAAACGTCAACGAGTCGATGATTTACGTGGCAGCACTGATTTCGAAATAAACAACCGAACTTCAAATTGTCAAAATCATGACTAACCTGTATTGAACTGTCAACGTCACACTCAACTAGTCTATCTCTTGTTACTGTCATATGAACCTTCAATTGTTTGTTTTAAAGGATATCAATTAGACTAAGGATTTACTTCATGTTTTCAAAATAGAACATAACTTTTTTATTTATGATTTTTTTCAAAATCTGTGAAAACATCCCTGAAGCCATATTTCGTATTCAAATGGTGTTTTATAATCCTTCTTCTCTTCTTAAATTGAATTGACTTGGCTTATGGATTCACCATTCCAGCCAGACACTCAACCGCACTAGTTTACTGCACTCCATACATAGTTCACTACTTCTGTTCTTGTCCAATGACTTTACACTTTCTTGATCTTGCTTGCTGCCAGATATCAACTAATAGATAATGTACTTTCTCTTATAATTTAACTAACATAAATCATGGGAACATGGGGTAAGGTAAGACTCTTCTTGCTGCAGGGCCCATTGCAGCATCACAGAAACGGGCCACGGACGGTATACATAATGCTTGCATAGCAACATAACGAAGCAATCATTATAATTTTAAATTGGATGATATTATAAATTGGCCTACTACTTCCAAAATTGTTTTTCTTGGGTTTTGTACTATTCCCGTAATGTTCATAGGATTTTGGATGCCCAACTCCAGTAGCTTGTTGTACAAGATATTACAGTTGCCATTTCTTGGGCAACCAAGCATCATATGATTAATGTCCCCCAGTTCTCCACATTCGCAGTTCGGTGTGTCGATTTTTCCAATCCTATTCAAATGGACAAGTGTCAGGCAGTGATTCAGTCTGATTCTGCTAATAGTCGATATAATCTGTCTGGAAAGTGCCATCTTCGAGAACCATGGAACTCTTTGTATAATGGGGCATATGTTGGAAAAAAACATCCCTTTATTTAAAGACACCTCTGACCAACAGTTCTGCCACAACTCACGAATATTCCTTCTTAGACCAGGCAAAAAATCCTTTGTTGTCGTTGATTGATAATCCTCTCCCCCTTCCAGAAGGACAGCTCTTTTTGCCAAAATATCCACAACCTCATTACCAGCAACTCCTCTATGCGAAGGGATCCATAGGAAAATAATATTATACCCCTCATCCCTTAGTCTAAAATAGTATTCCCTTAACTCTAGGGTAACCAAATCAGACTTTACCGAAAAACAAGTAGATTTCAGTGATGCCAATGCGCTTTTGGAATCCGAGCATATAAGTGCCTCTTTGATATTATGTATTTCCACCAATTTAATGGCTTCAAGTAAAGCACAGGTTTCGGCGAAACAAATATTTGACTCCGGTAACAGTTTCTTCATAATACTCATATCTTCCCTCACATATACAGCTATCCCAACTCTATTAGCATTATAATTGACAGAAGCATCCGTGTATACCTTCACATGATTGGGCCATCTCGCTTTAGTGACATGTTGGAAAACTTTATCAACCTGATCACTAGGTACAGATTGCAAGGCATTCTTACTCCCAAATGAAAGGTCAACTTCCACAGTTCTAAGTTGACTTGAATATCTAAACTGAAAACAGGGAAGTTTAGGTGCAGAATATATCTTATCTTGGAGACCAGATAACTCAATAAACATGTTTACCAATTCCGGCATGGGGGTACGTGCAGTATTTCTCCACAGAGAGTTTCTTCCCATATGGCATAAGTGAGATAGTTTATCCAATAGTGGGTTATTTCTAATTCTCATAAGGTTTAGCAAATACTTCCCCGCTAGCCACTTGCTGCGTAGTCCCAATGGTTGTTCCACTGCCTCAACCAAAAGAGCCTGAGCCGGAGAAGATTTCATTGCCCCTAAACAAATTCTTAATGCCTGATATTGTATCCTGTTTAGTTTTGCAGCCGTCGTTTTGGGAAGGGGAAAAATCAAAGAGCAGGAATAATCGATATGGGATCTCACTAGGCTGCGATATAACATTATCAATGTTTCCGGATGCCCTCCCCACCAAGTTCTCCTAAGGGTCAGTAGTATTTTCATATTATTGGCACATTTCCTCGATATGTTCGCTACCTCTTTTTTGAATGTTAATTTTCGATCCAAAATGACTCCCAAAAATTTTACTTCGTTGGTGAATGGGATCTCTTGATCATTTGTGTGTAAATTCTGCAAATTTTCAGGTATTCTTCTCCTGGAAAATATGGTGATATGTGATTTCGTAGGTGAAAGCTCAAAAGCACTTGCTTCTAACCATCCATTCAATCCCGTTAATGCCTCACCAATTTGAATGTGTACATTTTCCCAGATATGTCCCGAGCAGAACATCGCAACGTCGTCAGCATATTGTATGAATTTGGTATGACCCGGCAAGTGTCTTCCTAATGACATAGTGTATATGTTAAAGAGTAAAGGGCTCAAAGCTGATCCTTGCGGAAGTCCTTTTGACGCCATTCTCGGTCCAACAATTCGATCATTAAATTTGACATGGAAAGACCGTCCTGTGACGATGTCCATGATAAGTCGACATAAATTAAGCGGTATCCCTATATCTCGAAGACGATCCTGGAGAATATCCCAGTTAACATTATCGTAAGCGGCCTTAATATCCACGAACATTGCTGCTAAATATTTCTTCTCTCTAAATGTATTATATATTTCAATCATTAACTGTACAATTCCGTCCTTACACGAAAACCCCTTCCTAAAACCAATCTGGCTTTCAGAAAAAAGGCCTTTATTTTCAATCCACCATTCTAATCTATTTTTAATTACCAGTTCCAATGTTTTCAGCAAACATGACGAAAGGCAAATGGGACGGTATGACAATGGTGATCCAGCGGGTTTGCCAGGTTTTAAAATTGGAACTATCCTTGCTTCCTTCCAATTTTTTGGAATCCTCTGGCCGTCTAAATAATTATTGAATACTAGTGATATCACTCCTTTTGCATTCCATGGAAGATTCGAAATCATTTTAAAGTGGATACCATCCGGGCCCGGAGCCGTTGCCTTAAAAGATTGGGATACACATTCAATTTCATCAATTGTGAATGGGGCAGACAGAAACATGTCAACCCCAAAGTTCTCTTCACTAAACCTTCTAAAGGTTTCAGCAGCTTCTGGTGTAAGAATAGTCAAAAATTCTTCCACCCAAGTATCTGACAGAGTCTTACCGAAACCTGGTTTCCTATATATGCACCGAAATCTTCTAATTTTTTCCCAGACCAAGGAAATGGGGGTGTCTGGGTTAAGAGAGTTGCAAAACGCTTTAAAGCTGTCTCTCTTCTTTTGTTTTAGTAATTTTTTAACTTCAGCACACTTCTTCTTTGTGGCAATATAATTCTCCACAGTCCTCTCCAGCTTGTAATTTATCAGACAACTTCTCCTTTCTCTTATAGCCCTAGTGCAGTGTTCGTCCCACCATATTGGAGATCTTGTGTCTATATTATACTCAATTTTCTTGGATAGCCACATGTTAGCTGCCGAAATAATTGTCTCATGAATATACCGGGCAAGTTCATTAACGTCAACAGAGGAGGAAGAAAGTTCATTTTTTATTCTTGTTTTATAATTATCCCAGTCACCTGTATTAATATTGTATCTAATTTCTTCAGGCCTGTTTACAGGTTTCTCCGGAAGTAAATATTTAATTAGAATGGGGTAGTGATCACTACCATGGCAGTCATCCTCCAGCTGCCAGATACAGTTAGGGTGCACTTCAGGGGAACATATTGAAAGATCTAACACATTCCTACTTCGATTAGGTATATCAATTCTAGTAGGAGTATTATCGTTCATAATATTGAGGGAGAGATTTTCTAGGATTTCCGCTAGATTATTTCCTCGGTTGTTGGCACGTACACATCCCCAGTCGGGGTGCAACGCGTTGAAGTCTCCACACATTATCAAGGGTCCCTCTAGGGCTTCAAACATGTCTGCTAATTCCGGATAAGGTACATCCCCACTAGGAGAAATGTAAACAGATCCAATTGATATGTTTTTGATTCTAATAAAAACCACCTGTAGCAACTCATTGTTATGGTCATGTTCTCTAATATCAAAAGGTATATCCTTGCGTACAAGTATTGCACTACCACCTTTACCATCTGTTCTGTCCTTGCGTATTATTGAGTATCCAGTAATGTAAATGTTCTGATTAGGTTTTATCCAAGTTTCCTGTAAGCATGCAATATGAATTTTCTGCTCCTGCAACATCTGTAGTAGGTCCTCCTTATTGCTGTGTAAAGACCGTATGTTCCATTGTAAGATGTTAAGGTCCATGATTCGAGAAATTAGTATCGGGTAGGCTCTGAATTGCGGTATTTAGCAGCTCTACAGCAGATTGTAGTAAATTAATTATAGGGTCTAAGAAAGGATTTCCTTTAAGGGATAACTTAAGGTTTAATTTAAGTGTTACAAGCTGGGTCATAAAACTGTTTTCATTAATGCGATATGTCTCCTTGGGAGGAAAAGGTTTATCCGAGGAGATAAGTCTAGATTTGTAAACCGGTTGGGAAGGGCCAGGTATGGGATTACCATTCTGATATGATAGTTGACTATTGTGTTCTACGCTATTAAAAGTACTGGATATAGTTTTTTTCCTTTTTGTTGGAAGCGTAATTCTTGAATACGAGGTACGGGTAGCCCCTTGAGTCAGGGGTATTCCTTCTTGTTGATTATTCAAGCTGGGAAAATCTTGTGGCTTAAGTGTAAAATGATCTGCTTTGTCACCAACTAACTTGGCTGCATCAAAAAAAGAGATATTTTGAAATACCATAAGCTCCTTTATCTTCTTCTGGCGAAGAAATTTAGGACAAGAATGGTCAGTTGCTTTGTGCTCTCCACCACAGTTTGCACATACCAACCTAAGATTGGTACACTCCACCGCATTATGAAGTTCCCCACATTTCTGGCATCTCACTTTGTCCTTACATTGTTTACTTGTATGTCCATAATTCAGACATCTGAAACATTGTGTTACGGGATAGTGGTACACATCTACCTCTATCGAAGTGTAAAACAAATGAACCTTTTTTGGCAGCGTAGTTCCATCAAAAGTAATCGCAACAGATTGAGTATCTACATATTCAATAGTTGATTTTTCCTCTTCCGACACATCCATTGTATTCTTGTCATTTGTAACTTTTCTTTTTAGTCTTCTCACTTTCAATACTTTTGCGGGCGAATGCAAATTTTTGATGATAACTTCATCTGACAAAGAGGGGTGAACTCCTCTAATAATACCCTGACAGGATACTAAATGGTTGGGAATGAATGCCTGCAAGTTATGTTTCGCCAATATTCTATTTTCCAAGAAGTTATTCGCACTTTTTCCGCAACTGAAGGCTATACATATACGGTTCCTGCCCTTACTAGATATGTTTTTGATGCCTGTCACCTGCCCTTCGTGCAGTATTTTCCCCACAGACATAGGATGAATATTTCCAATCTTCCCTTCACCATCTTTAGAAATGTATTGTACATAAACCATAAAGGGACCGGTTGATTTGCTACTATACGTGTTTTGATTATTATTTTTATACCCAGATATAACTTCTAGAGCTACTTCACCACTTCCACACCCTTTAGTCGCCTTATCAATGGCAAGCTGCAATTTAGCATGAGTCGTAGGGGACACAACAAGCGGAGTAAGAAAAGGTTCATCAATCGGTGAGCCAGGGGACATGTCCCCCGGCTCCAACACACTCATATTTTTTACTCTCTAATTACTGATAAGCGGAAAGCACGTGCAGTTATTAGGTTAAGTGCGTCGCAGGCAGCAAGCAGTAAGCAAAAGTCAGGAATAATATTATACTCACGTATATCGCACTCAGCACTATCTATTAAATCACTACCGTGATAAAAACCCACGCTAGGTCCGTATTTAAATTACAATTGACCGAAAGAAAACTTCGATGTCGACCGTCAAAGAAATTCGCCAACGATCGTTTTATAATCCAGTACTGAAGAAAAATACGTTTTTTTTTTAGAATAAATAAAACCTGTTATTGTTTTTAATGCATAAAACTTGGCAGCACTGGTTCTACAAAGAGCGTTAAAAATGAAATACGAACCTGATCAGTTTTATTTTTATTTTGGTAGGATTACAAAAAAACATAAATGCAAAAAAAAAAAAGTAAGAAGTACCTATAACAGAAAAAATGTAACAAAGAAATCAAAAGCAAACAAGAAGACAAAGAAAACGAAATATATATATATTCTTCAATAAAACCGAAATTTTTAAATTATATATCACAATTATTTTTTATTTATTTCATAGTACGACAACCACAATTTAAAGCATAAAACACCCAGTATTACGAGCGTAATTCAGGGTGTTTCATGCTTTAAATTGTTGAAACTGATTTTAGTCGGATCTGATTTAAATGTCTCTGCGGAGTGACGTACGCAGGTCATCGTCTTCGTGCTACTAAATTAATAAATGTTTGGATGAATTTAAAGTTTGAGACAAGTCATTACAGTGACGTTCCCTCTATTAAGTAAGTTTCACGGTTAAGTTTTATTGCTCTGGGTAATAAACACAAGAAAACGTACGAAAACACGATATCATAAAACTTACGATCGCGACGAACTCCATACACATTGGCGTAACGTGCTTTTTGGGTTCATTTTTAATTAATTATAAATTTTCCCAGAGAATTTTTCTCATAACCTATGATTTAATTCCTTTCACAAGTTTTTTTTTGGCGGTTATTCAAGAATCACCCTGTATAGAGGTGCGAATGCAGATAGTGGTCATTTCCTAGTAATTAGTAAGATCATAAAAAAAGAAATACAGAAGAAAAGAGAATAAGTATGGAGCAGGAGTATAAAGAAAAATACATAAAAGAAATTGGAACAAAGAAGGTAATACAGAGGAAAAATGAAGGAAAACATCTTAGACGCAGCGGAAAAAATAATTGGGCAAAGAAAAACAAAGACAAGGATCGAATGGTGCGATGATGAATATGAAACATGAAAAAAACAGGCCCGAAACAACTGGTTGAAAAAAGGAGAAGCATGCGATCTGCAGGATTACAAACTTTGTAAAAAAAATACGACAATGGGTAAACGAAATTAATGGAAGAGGTAGAAAAAAATAATAAAAATAGTGTACGACTATTCGAAAGCATCAAAGCGCAGAACAAACGTAAAAAGGCAACAACAAACGTAGAGAAAAGACCATGGGAGTTACATTTCACAAATCAAACGAAAGGAGAGAAAATAATGAAGAGACAAGGAAATACGAAGACACCGAAATTCACCTACCCAAGCATGAAGAATATCTGGAAGTAGTGACGAAAATCAAACAAAAGAAGGCAGCAGCTGTTGAAAAACATCTTCGAAGTTATTAAAGAAATCCGGACTCAAGAAGGTATGCCAGAAGAGTGGAATAAGAGATTATTAATAATAAGCAAGTAGAAGAACGAATTAGAAGCGGCAACAGAGCATATTGGGAACATTCCAGATTTTTAAAAGATAAAAACCTAAGTGAATACCAAGATCAAAATCATCCAGACTGCGATTAGACCAGCTTGGACATAGGCGGCGCAAACAATGTGGCTAAAGGCCAGAACTTTTGAAAGAACAATTTTAAGGCGAATCTGGGGGACAGTAATGACCGAAGAAGGAGAATATAGAAGACGTATGAACCATGAAAATACGAAGAAAATAGAAGGGAAAGACAGCAAAGATAATTAAGACCCAAAAGACTAAAGTGGTATGGACGTGTTCACAAAAGGGAAAGAACAGCGATAACTGAATGGGACCCAGAAACAACACAACCAAAAGGAAGACCCAAATTGAAGTGGCAAAATCAAGTGGTAAGGAGGGGCATTAGAAATTTTGAAAACAGAGACTGGAGGAATCTTATGTTGGATAGGAAAAATTGGTACAAAAAGCAAAGACACATAACAACTTATGGGAACAAATGGGAAGGCGAGAAAAGGAAGAAAAGAAGATGCGGAGTGATTCATCGCGTTAAAGCACCGAGAGGAGCGGCTATCATCCACGAGGAATTAAAAGTATATATATGTATATAGAGGATTACAAAACTAAAGTAGAAAATAATTGCGAATTAATAACTCGACAAATTAAAGATTTTTTTGGTTTTACACCCTACAAGCCCTGACATTGTCGGGGAGCCGTCAGGCTAGTTCTTATATTGCTTGCCGATGCTGCGACCGACTTACTAGATGATTCCCTCTTTTGGCATTTGCCTGATAAACCCAAAACTAATATAAATTATTGTCAAATTTTATCCTATACCTTTCATCTCCTAAATATAGTTAAAATATCAGCTTAGAATGTCACTAAATACCCCCTAAATACAATCATTAAAATATCTGCTTAGAATGTCACTAAATTCCCCCCTAAATACAATAATAAAAATATTTGCTTAGAATGTCAGTTTTTGTCACCGTGGTCATCTGACACGTGCTTCTTTAGTTTCCTAAAATACTTATACTTGTCACCGCAGATATTACATTCATAAGGCATTTCACCGTGTCGTGCTATCATATGCGTTTTTAAATTTGGAGGATAGCGACCCTCGTAACTGCAAAGCGCACACTTAAATGGCTTCTCGCCACTGTGTCTCAACAAGTGTAATTTTAAGCTCGTGCGATCTCTACACCGATACTCGCAAGCGTTGCATTCGAACGGTTTCTCTCCGGTGTGCGTCATCACGTGTACCCTTAAGTTCTCAACTAAATTGCACCTGTAATCGCAGAAATTACATTCGAACGACTTCTCATCGGTGTGTACTAACATGTGCCTCCTGAGATGCGCGGAAGTCGTGCATCTGTAATCGCAAAGGCTGCATTTAAACGATTTCTCCCCGGTGTGCGTCATCAAATGCTTTTTAAAAGAAGAACGATCCCAGGTCCCGTGACCGCAGATATTACATTTAAACGACTTTTCGCGGGTATGTTCGCGCATGTGTTTTTTTAAATTCCATGGCACGTTGGTGGCGTAACCGCATATATTGCATTTCAGAAGTTTTTCGGCGTTGTGCGTCAGCATGTGGCTCCTTAAGTTCGAAGATATGCTACACCTGAACTTGCACACCTTACATTTATAAGGTTTTTCACCGGTATGTTTCAGCGTGTGCCTTTTCAGCGTGTGGGCATGCAAGCACGCGTAATCGCAAGAACCGCATTTGAAGAACGTTTTGGCTATTTTCTTTGCGCCCCTTTTTTTCATTTGCTTTACGAAATCGGTTAAAAGAACGACGCAGCCCTTAATGATGGCTTTAGGCGGGCGATTGCGACGTCTGAAACAAAACAAAAAAAAAAGTTAAACGCTGCCGAAAAACAAACAAAAAAACAAAAGAAAAAATAAATTAAGGTTTAACGAAAACAAAAAAAAAAATGCAATTTTATGGAATTTTATTACTAATAAATGATAATAAAAAAAAATAGTAATTCAAGAACAAGAACATCTCGGAAACTAAAAAATGGTCGTTTCATTTTTTGCTTTTTGTAGCTTTACTTTATTTTTTTTATTTTGTACGGGGCGATTCTCGACAAAGTCCTTTTTTAATTTATTTAATTTTTCATAAATTTGCTTTCCAGTTTTTGTCTTTTGCAACTTCTTTTAAATGCGAAGAATTTTTTGTTTTGTTTTACTATTCCTTTTTAATTAATTTATTCTTCATAATTTTTTTAAATTGTTTGCCTCTCATAGCTTCTGTTTAAATGCGAAATGGACTTTTTAATTTTAATATTTCTTTTATACAGGGTGATTCTCGATAAAGGTTTTTAATTTCATTGTTCGTATTTTGTTTTCACTTGTTGCCTTTTGCAGCTTTTCTTTAAATGCGAGGAAGACTTCTTATTATTTTGTTATACAGGCTGATTTTCGACAGAGTCTTTCCTTTTTAATTAATGTATACACATTTTTTTACAAAAAAAAAAACCTAAAGTGATGAAATTAACCCGGAACATACAACTTTGTCGCCGCCATGTTTTACCATGTGCCTTTTTAAATTCTTGGAGCTCTTATACTTTTTATCGCAAATATTACATTTATGCGGCATCTCGCCGGTATGGGTCAACATATGAAACCTTAAATTCGTAGGCCAGCGACATTCGTAACTGCACAGTTTACACTTGAACGGCTTCTCGCCGCTGTGTTTCAGCGCGTGCAGCTTTAAGCCCGCCCGGTCCCTGCACCGGTATTCGCAGGAATTACATTTGAAAGGTTTCTCGCCGGTGTGTATCGTCGTGTGCTTCTTTAAATTTCCAGACAAGTTACACCTAAAGTCGCAGAAGCTGCACTTGAATGTCTTTTGATTGGCGTGCGTCAGCATGTGCCTCTTCATATGCGAAGAGCTTGCGCTCCTGTATTCGCAAAGCTTACACTTCAACGGCTTTTCACCGGTGTGTATCAACGTGTGTCTTTTTAGCGCGTTGAGGCACCAGCTCCCGTAATCGCAGACGTGACACTTGAAGGCTTTCTCGCGGGTGTGTTTCAACGTGTGTCGCTTTAGTTGTGTGGGCACGTTGGTGCTGTAATCGCAGAGGTCGCACTTGTAGAGCCTCTCGACGTTGTGTGTTAGCATGTGGTTGCGCAAGTTTGAAGATATGCTGCATCTGAAGTCGCACATGTCGCAATTGTACGGTTTCTCGCCGGTGTGTTTCAGCATGTGTCTCTTCAGAGTTCCGGCCCTGGTCGTGTAGTCGCAGAGGGGGCATTTGAAGAAAACGTCGGGTAGCTTCTTTCTGCCTCTTTTCTGTGTTTGGGCTTCACAGAGGTCGGTGAAATTTTTCGATAAGGGATCTTCGCTGTATCTGAAATGAAAGGGTCGTTACCTTTTTTTTTTTATTAATTTTATTATATTTCTTAGGTTAGAGTAACAGAAAGTACTACACTTGAGCCGGTTTTTGCCGGTGTGCGTCAAGCTTTCGGTCCAGCTCCGCAGAGGTTGCATTTAAAAAGGCATTCTCGCCGGCGTGTACGTACGAGAGCGACATTGCATTGAAATTGCATTTCGTCGGTATGCGTCAACTCGTGCGCTCACAGATACGTAATAACAGATCTACAGGAAATGGCAGAGTGCCAAAGACAATGAATAAACAAGGAAACGCGTTTTAAAATACAGTAACTATATTTTTTCTAAAGTAAACATATAAATATAAAAAGCACTACACGTAATAAACAAAAGAATTACTATTTGTTTGCGGAATGTTTCAAAGTGTGGCTTTTTAAATGACTCGTTCTAGTGCACTGAAAATCACAGTGCTCGGCATTAGCAAAGTTTCTCGCCGGTGTGTGTCAACATGTGTCTTTTTTATGTGGGAGCTTTCACCGGTGTGTATTATTACGTGCGCACGCCTTTGCGTAGCGCGTTCGGGCTCTGTAATCTCACGCGCCGCATTTAAACGGTTTCTCGTCGGTGTGCGTCAAAGCGTGAGCTTTTAAAGACTGCAGGAGTCTACATCGGAAGTCGCACGCGCTACATTTGAACGGTTTTTCGTCGATACGTGTCGCCTTGTGTTGTTTTAAAATGGACGGTTTGCCGCGCTTATAATCGCAAGTGTCAAATTTGAATGATATTTCGGCGTTGTCCTTCGGAATCAAAGTGATAATATTCGTCGAAGTAACCTCAATATCTGTAAGAAAAAAATATTATTGTTACAGTTATTATATTAATCTAGTAAAGTACAATATTAAGAAATCTTAACCGTTTCTCGCCTGTATGCGTCAACATGTGCGTCCTTAAACGATACGAGAAAAGCGGAAAACAAATCTGGGGGGAACACTGCAGTGCAGTGCATTTTCACACTAATTGTAAGTCTGCATGTTTCAGCATGCGTACAGTAATTCAAGAGCATATACTCGTATAATCACGTAGTTTCTCGCCGGTATGTTTTTTAAAATGCCGGTGCAAAGTCATACGCGTCTTGCACCTATAGTCGCATTCGGTACATTTAAACGGTTTGTCACCGGTATGCGTCAAAATGTGATCTTTTAAAGTCTCCATTTTTCTACATCTATAGCTACACGCAGTACACGAGAACGGTTTCTCGTCCGTGTGCGTCATCATGTGCAGTTTTAAACGAACGGCACTTTTACACTTGTACGCGCAGGCGTTGCATTTGAACCATTTTCCGGTGTGTATTATTAGGTGTGCGTTTAATGCGCCGTGCGTCCGGGCCCTGTACTCGCAGTCGCTGCACTTAAGCGGCTTCTCATTGGTGTGCGTCAAAATGTGCTCTTTTAAATTCTGCTTGGTCCTGCATCGGCGTTCGCATATGTTACACGTGTACGGTTTTTCGCCGGTGTGTCTCATCATGTGACGTTTTAAATTTGACGGTTGTTTGAACTCGTGATCGCAAATGACACATCGGAACAGGCTTTCGGCATAGGTTTTGCGAGGTTCGCTCTTAGGTTGTTCCTCCAAACGGCTCAAACCTGCGGAAGCACTTTCGCTGCACCTGAAAAAAATATGCGTTAGTATCGAAGGGTTGTTAAGTTTTGTTACCGCCAATCACAAGACTCTATTTTGAATTTTAACGTATCCTTAAAATTTAAATAAGTTACACTAACACCTCCTTGCGGAAGTTAGAAGACAAATTTCAAAATACTTTAATGTAATAATTTTAATGTAAATTTAAATTCAGTAGTTTCTCACCGGTATGTGTGAACCTGTGTCCTCAAACTTCGGGCGTTTTTGAACTTAAATTCGCATTTGTACTGTTTTCCTCGGTATGTTTCACCACTGCGTGATTTTTTTTTAAATTTCCGATTGCCCTTGAAAGCGCATAAGCTATAGTTGAAGGATTGTCGTGTCCTGTCGCCATTTTGTTTTAACAAGTGCCGCTTTAGGTCGATGGTTATCTTGATATCGCAGATTTTACATTAGAACGGCTTTTCGCCGGTGTGTGTGAACACGTGTGACTGCGACCAATTATTGATTTTGAAATATCAAAATGACAGCTAACCTGTACGTACTTTTAAATGTCAAACTGGCATTTATAACAATGAAGTTTATTAAACAGTCAAGGTCACGTGACTACTCCAAGAATTAAGGTGTGTGTGAATGCGACCAACAATTTATTTCGAAACGTCAAAATGACAGCTAACTGTTCGTACCTTGAAATGTCAAACGGACGTCCATAACAATGAAGTTTATTAAACAGTCAAGGTCACATGACCACTCCAAGAATTAAGAATACGCCGGTGTGTGTGAAGATGTGTGAATGCGACCAACAATTGATTTCAAAATGTCAAACTGACAATATTAATCTGTTCGTACCTTGAAATGTCAAACTGACGTCCATAACAATGAAGTTTATTAAACAGTCAAGGTCACATGACCACTCCAAGAATTAAGATGTGTGCGAACATGTGTGAATGCGACCAACAATTGATTTCGAAATGTCAAACTGACAATATTAATCTGTTCGTACCATGAAATGTCAAACTGACGGCCATAACAATGAAGTTTATTAAACAGTCAAGGTCACATGACCACTCCAAGAATTAAGATGTGTGCGAACATGTGTGAATGCGACCAACAATTGATTTCGAAATGTCAAAATAACAACTAACCTGTTCGTACCTTGAAATGTCAAACTGACGGCCCTAACAGTGAAGTTTATTTAAACAGTCAAGGTCACATGACCACTCCAAGAATTAATACGCCGGTTTGCGTGAAAATGTGTGAATGCGACAAACAATTGATTTCGAAACGTCAAAATGACAACTAATCTGTTCGTACCTTGAAATGTCAAACTGACGGCCCTAACAGTGAAGTTTATTAAACAGTCAAGGTCACGTGACCACTCCAAGGGATTAAGAATACGTCGGTGTCCGTGATGAACATGTGTGAATGAGACCAACAATTGATTTCGAAACGTCAAAATGACAACTAACCTGTATGTATCTTTAAATGTCAAACTGACATTTATAACAATGAAAATTATGAGACGGTCAAGGTCAAATGAGCACTCCAAGAATTAATAAAATGCTGCTTTGCACTGTTTATGTAAAGACGCGTGAAAGCGACCAATAAATAATTTATTTTGAAATGTCAAAGTGACAGTTTCCACGTACGTACCTTTAAATGTCAAACTGACAGTTATAATAATTAAGGTATTCAACAGTGAAGGTCATATTAGTACTTCTTGAACTAAGAATATCATTTTTCTACGTTCTATAAATTTTAATTAATTTTCTAGTGCGTTTGTGTTTCATGACTAATCATGCGGTTGGTAGCAGTGACAAATTGACAACAATCTGACATTTTAAACTGTCAAAACGATAGATAGCTTATTCGTTAAATTGGCTGTTGGCTATAACGCATCTTTATTGAACTAAAAACAGACAAGGAATACAAAGCGTAAATGCGTTTGTCTTTTTAAAATAAATCCTGTGGTTCCACTGATTATAACAAAAAAAAAAAAAAAACAAGTGAACTTCGAACTGTCAAAGTGACGGCTAACCTATGTACACCTTTAACTGTCAAAGTGACAGTTGTCAAAACAGACTTTTATTGAACTAAATTAAACAGGTCGGTTTATTGTTGTTGAACTAAAAAAAAAACATTTTTCTTGTCAGTAAACTTTAATAATTTTTTTTTGCGAAAGGCAAAGCAATGTTAAGCCCGTTTTAGACTGTCCCATTTCTTGTAAGACATTTGTTACGAAGTGCCCATTCATCCAATCAACAATGTCACTTTGTAACAAAATTGTTATTAAATTTGTCAAGTGTAATACGGTCGTTAAACTTAAATGCATTTGTGTTTTATGATAAATCATGAGGTAGCACTGATTTCAAAACAAACAACTAATCCTCGAACTGTCAAAAAGGCTAACCTAACATCAAAGTGACAGTTGTAATAACAACAAACGCTGATAAATGATGGCGATAAATCATGTGGTAGCACTGGTTTAAAGACAGCAGAACTTTTCGATCTGTCAAAATGACAGCTAACCTAACATCCAAGTAACAATTGTAACAATAATGCATAATACCACGCGGTGATTTAAATTTATAATTAAAGTAGGTTATGAATTTTGAAATACATTGGCAACACTAACTGCTGACAGTTTAAGTCGAGTTGTTTTTCGCCGGTGTCTTACACCATTTGTTTTTAATGTTATAAAAAAAATTGCAATAGAAAATTGTATATCGTGTGATATGTCACGACACAACTAAACCATGCAATAGCATCACTCACTTTATTGTTCTTGCCCATAACCTCTACTGTTCTTCATAAAAACCCGAAATCAAAAGTAATTAACATTTAATTATTTTTTTATAAATAAGTAGAATAAAATTTAAAATGTGTAAAATGTAAAAAAGTACGTACAGCTTTGAGCACTTTATACCGGTTTGATGTCAGTATGTTGCTTCAACACATGCCTTTTTAAAGTCGAGTGCCAAATGGTACTATAATCGCAGAGATCACACTTGAGCGGCTTTTCTCCGGTGTGCTGCATAAGATGCTTCTTTAATTGCGAGGGAAAGTCGCACCGATAATCACAAAAGTTACACTTCAACGGTTTCTCCGGCTTCACATCCATGTGTTTAATCATGTGACTTTTAAAAACTTGGGAATATTTAAATTTTTCGCCGCAAGTACCACACTTGTACCGTTTCTCGTCCGTGTGCGTCGCCCGATGTATTCTTAAGTTCCCGGCGCTTCGAGTTTTGTAATCGCAAAGGTTACATTGCAGGAGCTTCTCGCTTGGGGCTTTGAAGCTTTTCTCATCGGTGTGTGTCATAATGTGGTGCGTCATATCTCCGGGTGCGTTGCATTTATAATCGCAGACGTCGCATTTGATTAAGTCCTCGCTTGCGTGCGTCGTCTCGTGTTGTTTTAAAAGCGTTGGCAAAACGCACTTGTAATTACAAAAGTTGCATTTCAGTTTCTTAGTTTCATGCTTCGCCGAATGTGCTTTCAAATGGCAACGATACTTGCAACGATAATCGCAAATGTCACATTTAAACGGCTTGTCGACGTGCACTTTCGCGTGTCTGTTTAAGAGCTTCGACGAAGTCGTCGTGTAACTGCAGACGTTACACTTGAATAAGTTCGTGTGTTTCAACATGTGCGTCCTCAAATGACAGTGTCGTACGCTCGTGTAATCGCATAGAGTGCATTTCAGTAGTTTTTCGTCGTTGTGTCTTATGTAGTGCTTGCGCAAGGACTCGCGCGTCCTGCAACTGTACTCGCACATGCTACATCTTAAAGGTTTTTCGCCGGTATGCGTTAATATGTGATCTTGTAAAGTCGTCCTTCTTCTACATTTAAAGCCGCATGCATTGCACTCGAATGGTTTCTCGCCGGTATGCGTCATCATATGCCTTTTTAAACGAGCAGAAACTGCACACTTGTAATCACAAACGCTACACTCGAACCATTTTTCGGTGTGTCCCTTTAGGTGTATGCTCAAGGCAGTACGCGTCCGGGCCCTGTACTCGCAGTTGCCGCATTTATGCGGTTTCTCGTCGGTGTGCGTCAAGATGTGCCATTTTAAATTCTTTTTGCACTTATATCGGCGTTCGCATATGTTACATGCGTATGGTTTTTCGCCCGTGTGCGTCATCATATGAAGTTTTAATCTTGCCGCGTGCTTGCACGTGTAATCGCAGATGACGCATCTGAACAGGTTTTCGGCGGTTCGGGTTTTGCTCTTCGGTGGTTCCTCGACGCGGTTCAGAACGACGGCGCAACGTTTGCGAAAGAGATGCGTCAAGATATTTTCTTTGTGTCTGGAAAAAAGAAATGAAGTGCGAATTATTCAAACTTAATGGAAATACAAGTTAAAATAGAAGAGCTATCACTAAAGAAAAACTGCCAGGAATGTTAATTTTTTTTTATTATACAGAGTGTTTCTCACTCGTCTTCTTTTATATGCTATATCCCGCACTTGCCCCTGTAATGCCTGGTCTTCCTAGATACGTCTTATTGGCCGTGGGGTAATTAATTTAGGTGGCCAATCATCGCCTCATTTTCCTTGGCCATCACTCGATTCTTATTGGCCGGCATGTCTCCGTCATTGTTGTGGCTATTTAAAATTGTCCTACGTCACTGGCCGAGTTCGTGACGTGTTCTTCCGAGCGTCGTCCGTTGTTGATGACGACATTGACACACAGCGACCAATTAACGTTGTTTTACGTCACCGACCGAGTTCGTGGCGCGTTCTTCCGAGCGTCGTCCGTTGTTGATGACGACATTGACACACAACGGACAATTAACGTCGTTTTACGTCACTGGCCGAGTTGTGACGTGTTCTTTCGAGCGGCCAATTAACGTCGTTTTACGTCACTGGCTGAGTTGGTGACGCGTTCTTCCGAGCGTCGTCCGTTGTTGATGACGACATTGACACACAACGGCCAATTAACGTCGTTTTACGTCACTGGCCGAGTTCGTGACGTGTTCTTTCGAGCGTCGTCTGTTGTTGTTGATGACGACATTGATACACAGCGGCCAATTAACGTCGTTTTACGTCACTGGCCGAATTGTGACGTGTTCTTTCGAGCGTCGTCTGTTGTTGTTGATGACGTCATTGATACACAGCGGCCAATTAACGTCGTTTTACGTCACTGGCCGAGTTGGTGACGCGTTCTTCCTAGCGTCGTCCGTTGTTGATGACGACATTGACACACAACGGCCAATTAACGTCGTTTTACGTCACTGGCCAAGTTGTGACGTGTTCTTTCGAGCGTCGTCTGTTGTTGTTGATGACGTCATTGATACACAGCGGCCAATTAACGTCGTTTTACGTCACTGGCTGAGTTCGTGACGTATTTGAACGCAATGATAGAACTTAATCAAACAGATACACTTAAACATTTAAACAATTAAAAAAAGATTAAAACATGGTTAATAGTCGAAAATTAAATGCGAATAAAAGAAGTTATTTTACAAAATAAGACAATAGCGCCATAATTGTTACTAATATCACATTAATTCCTCGCCGGTGTGTCTCATAAGATCAGTCACTACAAGTCGTTCTTTTTCCTCTGCAGTATCTATTTTATTTAAACATTTGCATTTACAATAGCAAAAGAAAATGCGGCTCTATACTAACAAATACTACATTTCATCGTTTCAAACTATTTCTCCTTCCTGTGCTTACGCATATGTTGCTTTAAATAACCAGAATATGCGCTCTTATAATCACAAATATTACATTTAAGAAAATTTTCGCCGTTATGTTTCTTTAGGTGATGAAGTAAATTCCTGCGCGTTGTGCCAACGTAATCGCATTTGTTACATTTGAACGATTTTACGGCGTTGTGCGTCAAAATGTGACTTTTTAAGTTTTCCAAAGTTCTAGATCTAACATCGCATATGTCACATTTGAAACGCTTTTCGCTGTCATGTGTCAATAAATGTCGGCGTAAATGTCCACGCACTCTGCCCCTGTAATCGCACTTGCTACACTTAAACGGTTTCTCGCCGGTGTGCGTCAAAACGTGATTTTTTAAATTTTGCGAACTTCTACATCTGTAATCACATATGTTACATCTGAAAGGCTTCTCGTTGTCGTGTATCAATAAGTGTCGACGTAAATGCCCACGCACTCTCCCTCTGTAATCGCACTTGCTACACTTAAACGGTTTCTCACCGGTGTGTATTAACATGTGGTCTTTCAAACCCTCTTTGTAATGACTTTTAAAGTCACATAGGTTACATTTAAAGGGTTTCTCGCCAGTGTGCATCTTTACATGACTCTTCAACGTTCTAGGGGTTTTAAACTTGTAGTCGCAGATATTGCATCTGAACGGCGTTTCGAGATCGTAGTTGCAATACTCTGGCTGCTCTCTTTTGGGGGGCATGCAGCAAGTCAAGGCGACGACGCAATGTCTCCTGGAACAAAAAAAAAATATTAATGCGACGACTAAGTTAAAAAATACAAAAAAAAACCTGTTAGCTACACTTCTTATTAGGTATAGAGTTTTTATTTTATTATAATAAATTACACCTCGCATACATACAAAGTATATTTAAAATTTTGAAGGTCATAGTACGCACAGCGCCACCTAGCGGATGTTCTAAATTAGTTATATCTCAAAAAAAAGTAGTATTTTCTTTTTTTGGTTCCTAAATTAACAGTGGAGAGGGAGAGACTGACTTTAGACGAGCACTGTATGCTCCAATATAGTATATGGAAAGTATCTACAGGTGTTTCTTCATCATCGGAATATTTATTGGTCCGCATTCTTCGAGGAATCGTTTGGTGGTGTAATTTTTGTAACGGTCTGCCTTTCCTCCAGTAGTTGCATTCTCATTATGGTTAGAAGGATATAACCCTCGTTACTGAAATCATCATCATTACTTCTCCTGATTTTTCTTCAATTACTTCGTCCTCTTGAAGATCTAAAATGTTCCTCTTCTCCTTTATCATCTCATTCTTCATCCGCCGTTGGAATCTCCCCTACTACGTTTGAAAACTCGTTATAAGTGTTGAATTCTTGGCTTCCGGTTGGAACCGCGTGTCTCGGATTTCTTCATTGCCGACGTTTCGTTCTTCATTGCAGAAGAACTTCCTCAGGGCTGCTGTTGGTGGTGATGCTGCTACTGCTGCTGCTGTTGGTCTTGCTGCTGCTTCGCGTTAGTCTCAACGACAGCAGCAGCAAGACCAACAGCAGCAGCAGTAGCAGCATCACCACCAACAGCAGCCCTGAAGAAGTTCGTCTGCAACGAAGAACGAAACGTCGGCAGTGAACCAACCGGAAGCCAATTCAATTATGGACAACGACCGCGGAAGCCTCGAAGTTATATTAATAAGTCTGACAATGTTTAGAGTAAGAGTAGTCCTAATGCTGCAATAATTCATTACCCAGTACCTAGTATTTTCTTAAATTATTTTAAAATTATAAAAAAAACAAAGCAAAATGTACCGAAAATATTTCAAAAGCGCAACGTTACAGAGTTCTGTAAATAAAGTAGTCCATTATTGATATTTTTTCCAATAGAGGGCAGTATGATGGAACCTTTAACGAGGTGGTTTCGTTGCGATACCACTAAAAAAAAATCGCAATCTAACGAATGGGATTTCTAGGAAAATATTGCAGTTGCAGGTTGGCAAATTTTAGTTTTTTTTTTCAATTCAAATATTAAATATTTATGTGCCACCAGAAATAAAAGCTGTTAGAAAAAATATAAAAAGAAAGGGAAACAATAAAAATTGTTGTTTCATAGAAAATATTAACCACGCATTTAAAATTTTTTATTGTATTATTAAATTGCTCATATAATAATAATAATAATAATAATAATAATAATAATAATAATAATAAATGCAAACTAAATTTAGTAACAATGAAGCATGTGTAAATAAGTAAGCCAGAAAACTAAGAACTAATTAACTCATAAACAACTAGGAGGACTCCACAAATAAGAGTGAGCCTCTGGTAACTAAACCCATTAATGCTAAAGCTAAAAAAAAACATAAGTTATACATAGCTACACCATAAGCAATTTGGTTGTTATATATATACTGGGTGAGTTTTTTATCTTGAGACAACGCCATATTTCGAAAACTATACATCGGATCAAAAACCGTTGTGAATACAATTTGTTCGACCCGAAGGGACCTATTTGATGATACCAAGTCGGACAACAGCGCCCTTGGAATGTGAATGTTTGGTGTGGAATAATTGGCGAGAACCTCATTGGCCCAATCTTTATCGATGGCAACTTAAATGGTGAAAGATATCGCAACCTCTTGGAGAACGAACTTCCAGTATTCCTTGAAGACCTTCCCTTGGATGTGCGACAAACAATGTGGTTTCAACATGGCACATTATTCTGCAGCAGCACGGGAAGTATTAGATCGCGTTTAGAATCGTCAGTGGATCGGAAGAGGTGGTCCAGTATCTTGGCCTTGAAACGATCGCGGATATGATATTTAAAAACAAACCGGGTTTTTTGTTTGCTTAAATTGTAGATACCAAAGAAAAGAAATTTTACGAGGCGGAGGACGCCACCGGCAACGACGGTTTCCATATTAGGGTCCTTTAGAACACCCAGTTCGAAAAATGCACTTGTTGCTGTCGACCATAAATTAGACCGCTTCCATACGCTTTAGGATTTTGAAAGAATTTGTCACGAGATATTTTAAACGGGATCATATCACATCGCCAATAGAAAAGAATTTGGCTTTTGTTTTGAAATTGTTGAACGAAAAGACGGGAAATAATAAATATGTCAATCGACGCTTGTATATCTCGGGTTATTTTCAAGAAATTGGAAAGTTGCAACATGTGCGGACCACCGGAAAGCCAAGTGTCTGTCAGTCTAAGTATGACGTTAATTAATTATTAATGTACAAGGAACGAGAGGAGGCGTGATTTTTTTTCTGAACTAAAATAGCGGGTTTTTAAAGTTTGCTTCGGGGCCATAGGGAGGAGTTAAATTTGTTATTCGCGAAGGGAAAATAAAAATCGGAGGACAGAAAGATTCTAATCGTTCGAACGAGCGGTTGAATTTTGATTTAACTCGAGAATTTTTTTTCTGAGTGTTTTGCATTTGGTTTCATCTATTTTTCATAATTAGAATAGAACGGTCAAAATACAGTGTTAAGAAAAGGACAATTAAAACAAACAAAAAAACTAGGACCGCGCCGCGAATTCAATGCCGCGAAAGGATTATATAAAAACAAGTGCGTGAGTGAGTGAGGTGCGCATCGCGGATAGGTAAAATTGCATGAATTTATATTTGTTTTCACATACTTGATGGTATGAATTTGTTTAAGAATTATTTTAATTGGCTCATCAATCTGTGACTCGGAAAATCTGTAAAGTTCAATCTATTCATTGCTTAGGCAATTTTTTAGTTTATTTTTGGTATTTGCGTTTGCATTTGAATCAAAGTTAAAACTCAATCATTTCAGTAGTTTGCACGTTCTGTGATTAAATCAATCAGAGTAAATTAACTACCCCTAAAATTTATTGGTCGATTTCAAATACAGTACATTTTTTTGTAATATAGTTCTACCTTTTTGCAATATTCTCTGGCAATCGGTGTTATTTCGATATGTTCAGGGAAATCTGCAGCTCAACCAACTGGCCAGACAAAGTTATATCTGCCAACGAACACAGTGCGGCTAGCACAGTCTAACTCAGAAATCAAGGCAAATTTAATACTCGTTACAAATTCCATAGAATTACGAGGCCAAACAATTTGAACTACCTATAAATAGACATTTTCTGAACCGAACTTCTCTCACACCCTGTGTGTGGACTGAAGTGTTGTCTTTGGCGAAAGATTTGCAGGTTAATTGAAAGCAATTTGTCGAGAGACTGAAAGTGCCATAACCGCAAAAGCGGAATGCCGATAAAACAGTCAATTGGATGCTTTGCGCAAACAAATTAGTTCGATAATAGGTTTAGCCGACGTAAAACAACGTAGAGAGATCTGAAAAAAGGCGTACATTGTACCACCCTCTAAGGCATTTGGATGTAGTAGACGAAAGATCCTACCCAAATCGCCCTAATTAATTAGACTAGCTAGAGGTAGGGTATTCCATCACCTCCGAAAGGAGTCCCTGAAAAACTAGCGCCAGATGCTGTTAATTACCTTGCAAAGTGATCGCCGAGGGCAGCCTTTTGTATCACGTCGGCAAGACGAAGAATTGACGCGGTTCCCAACGCGGAAACCAAGATTGTGATGGACAACGGCCGCGGAAGCCTTCAAACCAAGCTACGTATTTAGTTCCTTTAATCTCTCAAATTTATTCACCGTATCATCAGAATTAGAATCCAGTTACGACGACGCAGGGTCAAGTTTAATTAGACGATCATGAACAATAGGTATTAAAAGTTTTTAATTGAGGGGATTCAGAAAGGGTCGAACGGTAGTGTTTGTCGTAGAAGATTGCTTAGCGCCAGCTGGCTGTAAAACGCGACTGTAACAGGTAGCCGGTAGTTAGAGTCTAGACGTTTGGGGTATTGCATGGTATTGACAATAACATCGTCGACCTTTTTTGAAATTTCTCCGAAGTGAACCTTTTTTTTTCAGGGACTCTTTTCAGAGGTGATGCAATAACCCTGTCTCTAGCTTATTAACCTAATTAATTAGGCTCCGTGGGTAGGATCTTTCATCTCTACGTCCTCCGGGCCGTTTAGAAGGTGATACAATGTACGCCTTTTTTCAGATCCCTCAACGTCGTTTTTCGTCGGCTAAACCTATTATCGGACTAATTTGTTTGCGCAAAGGATCCAATTGACTGTTTTATCGACACTCCGTGATTAGTATCATTAGATAGGCCTATCGAGTCGAACAAATTGTATCCACAATGTTCTTTGATCCGATGCGTAGTTGTCGAGATATTACGTTGTCTCAAGATAAAAAAACACACCCTGTATAGAGTCCGACCGATTAATCGGCTTCGGCCACCTGCGGCAAAATAATCGGCTTCGGCCAAATTAGGCCGAAGGTTTTGCCTAAGCCGATGGTTTATTTAATAAACGGACGCTTCAGTAGTAAAAAAATAGATAAATGAGTTTAATTTTTTTTGTATAGATATCGAGATATTGTCCGAGAACACACTACTGGGAAACCCTGTATAATGAACGGAATTTGATATTTTGTTCGGTTAATTCGAACAAGGCGGCAACGAGCGCGTGCCGTAGCATTGTGTACATCATTGCCGCTTCGTTTGTAGTTAATCGAACAAAATATCATATTCCGTTCATTAGTTGTATACTTAATTCTACAGAACAGTAAATATCTCACAATTATTATTATCAAAAAAATTAAGAAGTAGTTACAGTCTACAATTAAACTAATATATTTTAATTTTACACAAAGATTTAAAATTTAATTGCACGAAGAATTGAGGCACTATTTCTTCTTCCCATGTGTAAGCATATGTTTTTTTAAATTCTCAGAACGTGTGCCTTTGTAATCACAAGCGTTACATTTATACGGTTTCTCGGGGTTATGAATCCTTAGGTGCTTACGTAAATGTTCACGTTTCCTGCCTGCGAAATCACATTTGCTGCATTTGAACGGTTTTTCGTCGGCGTGCACCAAATTGTGGGTTTTTAAATTATGTAAAGTTGCACATCTGAAATCACATATCCTACATCTGTACCGCAGTTCAACGTGGGCCTTTAAATGTTGATTAAAGGACTTACGCTCCCTGCACCTGTAATCGCACTCGCTGCACTTATATGGTTTTTCACCGGTGTGCCTCAAGTAGTGTTGTTTTAAACTTTGTAATATCCTGCATTTAAAATCGCACCTGTTACAACTGAAAGGCTTTTCGTTATTGTGCGTCATTAAGTGTAGACGTAAGCATTCAAATGTTCGGCCCCTGTAAGCGCACTTGTCACACCTAAACGGTTTCTTATTGGTGTGGGTCAAAATGTGATTTTTTAAATATTGTAACGTTTTGAATTTCGAATCACACGTGTCACAACTGAAAGGTTTTTCATTATTGTGTACCTTAAAGTGACGATGTAATTCCCCACGCGTCCTGGCTCTGTAATCGCACGTGTTACATTTGAACGGCTTTTCATCGGTGTGCCTCAAGATGTGAATCTTTAAATTTTGTAAAGTTCTACATCTAAAATCGCATATCTTACATACGAAAGGCTTTTCATTACTGTGTATCAATAAGTGTCGACGTAAATGCGTAACCACTCTGCCCCTGTAATCGCACTTGTTACACTTAAACGGTTTTTCACCGGTGTGTATCAACATGTGGGGTTTCAAACCCTCTTTGTATTTACTTTTAAAATCACATAGGTTACATTTATAGGGTTTCTCGCCAGTATGTTTCATTACGTGAATTTTCAATATACAAGGGCGCCTACACTTGTAGTCGCAAATATTGCATCTGAACCGCTTTTCGAGATCGCAGTTGCGTTGCTTTGGATGTTTTTTTATGGGTGGCACGCAGCGAGTCAAAACGACGACGCAACGTTTACGAAAAATATTCTCCAAGTCATTCTGGGTCATACGCCTCCTGAAACAAAATAAATTATTATTTCTGAACTAGTAGTTTCAAAGAATAAGCATAAATAAAAATAATGTGGAAGATAAAAATAAAACAGTTGGTTTTAAAAATATATGAATATGTATAAACATATATAATACTTGAAAATGACGCATTTTGGCGCCACTCTCGCAAACGAATTCAATTCAATCAACCATTCAAAAAATTAATTTCAAACTTGTACCTTAGTAATAGTAATAATTTATTTTATCAGTTTGCCATAGTACAGAACAAAAAAGTTGAAAAATACACGGACATTAGATGTCAGAAAACAAAAATTGAAATTTAATAATTAAATAGAACATACTGAGGAAGAAATACAAAGATAAATCTAACTATAAAACTAAGACTAGATTAACTAAAACTAATAATCTGTGCAATTACGAAAAGAAAACCTACGAATTCATATATTGAAGCTTAAAAACTGTCCCAACTTAGGCCGAACTGGTATGTTTTGAACCCATAGCATTTTAATTTTGTTTAAGAAAAAACAGCCCACAAATATTGGTCCACGTTGGCCAATGGCCGAGGGACAGTCAAAATATTGTAGCTCACTAAAAGGGTGCCGATTAAGCACGTCACAAACTCAGCCAGTGACGTAAAACGACATCAACTGATCGCTATGTGGCGACATATCGTCATAGATAACAAGTGCCGCGCGATCGAACGCGTCACAAACTCGCCCAGTGATGTAGAACGATTCTAATTGGTTATAGCAATGACGTCAAGGTCCTTGGCCAATAAAACGAGCGCACTTACACGGGCAAGCTCTCGTAAGCGCCCATCCATCCACATGCAAGTAAGCAAGCTCTCGAAAGCGCTTACAAGCAAACATACACGGGCAAGTTCTCGTAAGCGCCCATCCACGTACAGACACCACTAACAAATCGAGCAAACGAGCAAAATGACGACTGCCGGCAACCCGCACGAACCTACAAAGCTATAAAATTGATCGTAACAGAATTCTACAGAAAACTGTAATGCGATGATGCGCGCTCTTACTTTTATACCGATGTTAGGTCGCTGAGATTAGGTAACTCTGCATCATCGGTCTGCTTGGTTGCTCGAATCAGTGATGAGCAGAGTTGCGTTGGCTGAGATTAGGTAAATCGGTATTATCAGACCGATGATAATGATTTACCTAATCTCAGCGATTAAACAACGGTATAATCAGTGATGAGCAGAGTTGCGTTTTATTTGACGGAGGGCACTCACTGTTAGCTCAGTGGAAAACACTATAAAATTGATCGTAACAGAATTCTACAGAAAACTGTAATGCGATGATGCGCGCTCTTACTTTTATACCGTTGTTTGATCGCTGAGATTAGGTAAATCGCATCATCGGTCTGTTTGCTTACTCGAGTCAGCGATGAGCAGAGTTGGGATCTATTTGACGGAGGGTAGTCACTGTTAGCTCAGTGGAAAACGCTATAAAATCATCGTAACAGAATTCTACAGAAAACTGTAATGCGAAGATGCGCGCTGTTACTTTTATACCGTTAGATCGCTGAGATTAGGTAAATCGGCATCATCGGTCTGTTTGCTCTTGCTCCAATCAATGATGAGCAGAGTTGCGTTGGCTGAGATTAGGTAAATCGGTATCATCAGACCGATGATAATGATTTACCTAATCTCAGCGATCAAACCACGGTATAATCAGTGATGAGCAGAGTTGCGTTTTATTTGACGGAGGGCACTCACTGTTAGCTCAGTGGAAAACGCTATAAAATTGATCGTAACAGAATTCTACAGAAAACTGTAATGCGATGATGCTTGCTCTTACTTATATACCGTTGTTAGATCGTTGAGATTAGGTAAATCGGCATCACCGCTCTATTTGCTTCCTCGAATCAGTGATGAGCAGAGTGGCGTTCTATTTGACGGAGGGCAATCGCTGTTAGCTAAGTGCAAAACCCTATAAAATTGATCGTAACAGAAAACTGTAATGCGATGATGCGCGCGCTCTTACTTTTATACCGTTGTTTGGTGGCTGAGATTAGGTAAATCGACACAATCGGTCTGTTTGCTTGGTCGAATCAGTGATGAGCATAGTTGCGTTCTATCTGACGAAGAGTAGTCACTGTTAGCTCAGTGGAAAACGCTATAAAATTCATCGTAACAGAACCCTACAGAAAACTGTAATGCGATGAAGCGCGCTGTTACATTTATACCGTTGTTTGATCGCTGATGTAGTGTATAGAGTATTACGGATGTAGCGGTTGGCAAGACTGTACAAGAAATGTAATGGAAGCAAGTTACACGAATAAAGGAAAACGGAAACCAAGAGCATAGTTTGATGTTTTAATACATGAGGCCCCACATTCTTACATCTGGCGACGAGTAAAAAGAGAAAAGAAAAAGGTGTAGTGATTAGTGATAGTTAAATCTGGAAGCTACATAATATTTAATTGAGCTCAACACGACAAAAATGGAGGTAAACACAACATTGCCGCCGTTTGATCCGAACGACCAAAATGGAATATATCAAAGATGGGAAAGATGGCTCAGAGCAGTGGAATTATATATTACAAGTAAAAATATCACAGACAGCAACCGAAAGAAAGCAATTCTATTGCACATGGGTGGGTTCGATCTTCAAGATATTTATTATTCAATTCCTGATGCAGATACTATAAACGAAAACGAAGATGCGTTTATAAGAACAAAAAAAATTTTAACAGATTATTTTAAACCGAAGTCTAATAAAACTTTTGAGAGGCATGTATTCCGCAGTCTATCTCAAAAAGAAGGGGAGTCTGTTAGTCAATTTATAACCAGACTAAGACAACAAGCAAGATATTGTGAATTTCCTGCTGTCGATGATGAAATTAGGGATCAGGTAATAGAGAAGTGTCAGTCTTCAGAGGTCAGGAAACGAATATTAGAGAGAGGTGACATAACATTGCAAGAAGTTATTGAAATTGCCAAAGCCCTTGAATCGTCTTTAATACAAGTAAAATCTATGGAAACTGAGTCGGTAGCTAAAGTTTTCGAGAAGAAAGCTAATCATAGTGTAAAACAAAAGCAAAAAAACAATGAAAAATTGTGTTATCGTTGCGGTTATGCCGGACACCTGTTCTCAGATGCCAAATGTCCTGCGAGAGGGAAGAAATGTTCAAAATGTCAGAAGGAAGGTCATTTTTCTGCGGTGTGCCGTACAAAAGGAGCCCAAGGAAATTTCAAGAATGGTAAGAAGAGGAAGCAGACAGCCAATGAAGTTCACAATGTGGGAAACCAGGCAGAGGAAGAGGGTTATGCGTTCAATGTGGTGGACAGGAACAGTGTCAATGCAGTAAATGAGAAAACAATAGACATTACAGTAGGAGGTGTTAATTTAAATATGTTAATTGACTCTGGCGCGTCATGTAATATTATTAGCGAACATTTGTGGCATTTATGCAAAAGGAAAGGTATTATTTGCAAATCCTATAAACAGTCTAGTAGAGAAATCTTTCCATACGGTCAAAATAAGAGATTAGATTTATTAGGTGAATTTAATTGTAAGGTAGAAGTAGGTAAAAAAGAAACTTATGCTAATTTTGTAGTCATAAAAGGGGAGGGTAGAGCACTTTTAGGTTATAAAACAGCGAGCGACCTTGAAATTTTGAAAATAGGCCCTGAGTTACAGATCAACTGTTTAGAAAAAATGCATTTCGGGAAAGAATTATTTGAAGGAATTGGGAAACTAAAGAATTTTCAATTGAAATTGCCAATCAACCCATCGTTTCCACCAGTAGCTCAACCATTTCGCAGAGTACCATTCAAGATACGAGACCAAATACAAGAACAAGTTGAACAACTTCTTAAGCAAGACATTATCGAGAAAGTGCAAGGACCAACTCCCTGGGTTTCTCCGGTAGTTCCAATGTTTCGAAAGACAGGTAAATTTAGATTATGTGTAGACATGCGTAGAGCCAATGAAGCAATTGTCCGAGAACGTTATCCATTACCAGTGTTAGAAGAAGTTCTGGATAAAGTTCAGGGTAGCAGTTGGTTTAGTACTCTAGATATCCGGGATGCATATCACCAAGTCGAGTTAGAGGAAGAATCACGAGATATTACAACTTTCGTAATAGAATCGGGTTTGTACAGATATAAGCGTCTCATGTTTGGCTTAAACTGCGCTCCAGAAATGTTTCAAAGAATATTAAGCTCAATATTATGTGATTGTGAGGGAGCAGAAAATTTTCTGGACGATATTGTCATTCACGGAAAAACTAAAGAGGAGCACGACTCACGGCTATTTAGAGTTTGCAAAACCTTACAAAAAAGGGGCTTAACGTTAAATAAGGGGAAATGTAAATTCGGATTGAGAGAAATAAACTTTTTGGGATTCAATATATCAGGCTCAGGCTATAAACCACAAGAAAGTAAGATCGAGGCAGTCAGAAATTTTAGAGCTCCTAGGACTCCAGAAGAAGTCCGTGGATTTTTAGGTCTTGTAAATTTTTGTTCATCTTTCATTCCAAATTTAGCGAGTATTAGCGAACCTTTACGGAAATTAACACGAAATTCGGTAAAGTTCGAGTGGGGAGCGGAACAAAAAAAAGCTTTTCGCGATTTGAAAGAGAAAATGGAACAAGCCGAAACATTGGGAATTTATAATAAAGACGCACCTACGAGAGTCGTAGCAGACGCGGGACCGGTTGCACTTGGTGCAGTACTAACTCAAAAAGTGTCTTCAGGATGGAAAACAATTTGTTACGCAAGTAGGAGTCTTACGGATTGTGAGAGACGCTACTCACAAACTGAGAAGGAAGCTTTAGGTTTAGTATTCGCTTGTGAACGGTTTCACCAGTGGCTTTATGGAATTGAATTTGAACTAGTCACCGATCACAAACCGCTTGAATATTTATTTACGCCTAGGTCAAAACCTAGCGCACGAATTGAGAGGTGGGTTTTACGGTTGTATTGTATTGTATTGTATTTGTATTGTATTTATTTTTACCACGTCAGGTACAAGTAGTACATGTGGATAGTCACATATCAAAGACAAAAACAACAATTAAATAATGTAAATAACAATAGAACGTAGTAAAAAATAACATGCGTAACAAAATACGTCAAATAGTCAAATGTCAAAGACAAAAACAACAATTACATAATGTAAATAACAATAGAATATAGTAAAAAATAACATGCGTAACAAAATACAATAACAAAATCCAGTAGAATGAAAAATGAAATCGGAGAAATGAACCCGCGGTCAGGTGTTACCATATGCCAGCCCGAACGAAAACTCTTGTATCGAATAAAATGATTTATTAGACAGAAATGATTTTAATTTCCTCTTAAATATGTTATTATCTCTAATTGTTTTCAAGTTGTTTGGCAATAGATTGTAAAAATGAGAACCAGCATATTTAGGTGATTTTTCAAAAAAAGTATGTACATGTTTAATGCTTACTATGGAATTTTTATTCCTAGTTTCGTATTTATGAATGTTAGCAAACGTCGGAAATTCATGTATATTTTTATGCGTGAATGTTAATAATTTTAATAAATAAATTGAAGCCAGTGGGAGTATTTTATATTTAGTGAAGGTTTCTCTGCATGAGGTACGCGGTGACAAATTGAAAATTAATCGGATAATTCTTTTTTGTATTATGAAAACTCTATCAATGGAGGATGCTTGTCCCCATATAATTATATTATAATTCAAGGCAGAATATACGACAGCATAATACACGTTCAATAGTGAAGAGATATTTAGAGACTTTTTCAGATGTATGATAGCGTAATAAAATTTATTGAGTTTTTTGCATAGATTGTCTGTGTGATAATCCCAAGCTAAGTGTTTGTCGGCTATTACTCCAAGAAAAATGACTTGATTACAACACTTTATGGTAATGTCATCAAAATTAAAACAAGTTGTGTTTGATGCTTTATGTTTAGAATGAAATTCTACACAAACAGTTTTCTCGATGTTTATAATAAGACAATTTTTATGACACCATGATCTAAATTCTTCAATGACAATTTTCACTTTTTCCACTGTACAGTTCCAGTTTTGATCGGTAACCACAACAATATTCATATCGTATTAAGTATGAAAAAGGTTGCACAAATATAGCAGATCCTTTATCACGATTAGTTAAAACTCAGGAATCGGAAACGGATCAAAACAAATGGGTTACAGATTACGTATACTGGGTTGCTAAAGAATCTATTCCAAAAGCAGTCAGTATGACTGAGATAGATAAAGAGTCGGAGAAAGACCCCACACTAACGGAAGTGCGGAAAGCAATAAAAAGTGCTAATTGGGAAATATTTGGAAATTCGCGTTTCAAAATATTAAAAGACGAATTTTGTTTATTGAACAACATTGTACTACGCGGTTCACGAATCGTAATTCCCAAATCACTGCAAAGTAAAATTTTATCAATTGCACATGAAGGACATCCAGGAATTGTCGCGATGAAAAACAGATTACGGAGTAAGGTATGGTGGGAAGGTATCGATAAAGATGCTGAACAATATGTACGATCCTGTAAAGGGTGTCAGTTAGTACAAAATCAAGTCGATCGAGCACCTTTACACAGAAATATGCTACCACAAAGACCTTGGGACACCTTAGCCATGGACTTATTAGGACCTCTTCCGTCCAAAGAGTATTTGTTAGTAATAATTGACTACTACAGCAGATATTATGAAGTCGCAATTACACGCAGCATAACATCAGACACTGTTATAAAGAAATTACACGAAATTTTCACACGACACGGTTTTCCCAGAATTTTAATTTGTGATAACGGTCCTCAAATGGCCAGTGTAGAATTACAAGAATGGGCGGAATATGCAGGTTTTGTAATCAAACACTCAGCTCCATTATGGCCACAAGCCAATGGTGAGATTGAGAGGCAAAATAGGAGTCTTTTAAAAAGATTAAAAATTGCACAAGCTCAAAACCAAAATTGGAAAGAAGAATTACTAAATTATTTATTGACCTATCGTTCAACTCCTCATTGTACAACTGGCGTTAGTCCGACCGAACTACTCTTCAATAGGAGAATTAAAACAAGATTACCAGAAGTGAATAATGACGTATTATTAGACGAAGAAGTGAGAGAGAGAGATATGTGGAACAAACAAAAAGGTAAAGAGTATTACGACAATAGAAACCATGTTAAAGAAAGCAACCTGAAGCCAGGAGATGTTGTCTTATTAAGGAAAAACAAGGAGAACAAACTAAGTCCCGAATTTGACTCAAACAAATATCGAATTATAACTAGAACTGGAAATACTATAAGTATAAAATCGGAATCCGGAGGTACATTTATGAGAAACGTTTCAATGGTAAAGAAATTTATTCCGCGTTTAGGAGACAATTCAGAAACTGTACAGATTAAGTCTGAAGACTGTATCGATTCAGATCCAGAATCAGCCACAGACCAGAATGAGAGGTCAGGTCCAGATTCCAGTCAAAGTAGATTCCGGCAAGATAGAAAAGTGCCATCACGTTTTAAAGATTATATTATGCATTAACAAAATAAAGAACAATTATCTAATTATTACAATTACCGTAATATTTAAATGTCAGATGAAATGAGAATACTGTCTATTTTGTTTATTGCTGTATTGTATTTAGTTTAAAATCAGTTTAGTCTTAAGTAGTTAGATTAAAAAAAAAAAAAAAAAAAAGTTGAAAGGAGATGTAGTGTATAGAGTATTACGGATGTAGCGGTTGGCAAGACTGTACAAGAAATGTAATGGAAGCAAGTTACACGAATAAAGGAAAACGGAAACCAAGAGCATAGTTTGGTGTTTTAATACATGAGGCCCCACATTCTTACAGCTGAGATTAGTTAAATCGCATCATCGGTCTGTTTGCTTGCTCGAATCAGTGATGAGCAGAGTTGCGTTCTACTTGACGGAGTGCAGTCGCTATAAAATTGATCGTAACAGAATTCTATAGAAAAGTGTAATGCGATGATGCGCGCTCTTGCTTTTATACCGTTGTTTGGTTGCTGAGATTAGGTAAATGGGCATCAACGGTCTGTCCTCTGAAAATATTTATAGCACTAGCACTGCAACCCCAAAACATAAAGCCGTAATAAAGGTTGGAATCATTTTAGTACTTTCAACTTAACTCTGTTACAAGACGAAGACAAGTTGGCTTTAACTATCGGATTATTGCCATAGTAACGGCAATAAACTAGGGGTTGGAGTTAACTTGTATTTATAACACTACGTGAAACTGCGCTTGTAAATACAAAACGAGTACCTTTTAGAGTTAGTGAGGCCGTCTGGTCATAGAGAATCCGGATCTGCGGAAATTTCATCCTGCAGGTGTCCTGTAGGATGAAATTGCAGGATTGTCTGTAAGGTAGACCCATATCCCGAGGCACCGTGCCTAGGTGTTCACCCCAACAAGTGCATGTGAAATTAATCATCCCGCCCCCCGCACAAATTCCGTTTAAAGGTCATGGCGTAAATGTGACCATTGACGCATCGATAATCGGGATGATTGGATAGCTTCAATATCCCTTGCAGAATGGGCAGTGGCGATGAAATTGCAAGTGATATCTTGATGCGCCCTTGGGCCCTGATTCTTCTGGCGATTTTCGTGCGATCAGATTATAGTGACCAGAGCACTGGCCACCTTAACAATCGTATAAAAAAAATGTATTTATTTTGTACGTTCACTGCTCTTACTTAACCACAACATCATTGTGCTTCAGTAATTTTTTGTAAATTTTCTGAACGTTATACTCATAAGTAGGTATTGTACTAAAATGGTTTCTCGCTAGTATATATTATCACATGCAATGTATACTGTTAAAACTCTATCGCATATACATACGTTTCTAACCACGTATACTATTGTTTTTTTTTCATATATAAAGATTCGCATTTTCATAGCAAAAAAAATGCTATTTTATGCTAAATAATACATATTACAACGGGTGTCCAACAATTATTGTAGTCCTGGGTGGCTGTGAAGTCAAACACTATTAACTAATTACTGTTTCAAATTGCAGTAAAACATTAAATACGTAAACAAGAATTTCACAGTCGATATTTGAGCCATCAATTCAACGATGAGACTAAATTTTTGATACCACAGCCACCCAGGGCTACAGTAATTATCGGGCACGTATTATTTAATCGTTTCAAACTATTTCTTTCTTCCTGTGTGTAAGCGTATGTTTTTTTAAACTCTTAGAGAATGCGCTTTTGTAATCACAAATATTACATTTAAATGTCTTCTCGCCGTCGTGTATCTTTAAGTGCGAACGTAAATATTGATATTTCGTGCCAATGTAATAGCACTTGCTACATTTGAACAATTTTTCGCCGGTGTGTATCAACACGTGACTCTTTAAAATACGTGAGCTTGTACATCTAAAGTTGCACGCGTTACATTTGAATAACTTTTCATGGGTGGTTAAGTGTCGAGCTAAAGTCGCGCGCTGTTTGCTCCTGTAATCGCATTTGCTACACTTAAACGGTCTTTCGTCGGAGTGCTTCAAGGCGTGAACTCTTAAAACATCTGAAGTTTTACATCTAAAATCACATATGCTACATCCTAGAGGTTTCTCGTTATTATGCATCACTGAGTGTCGACGTAAATATTCCGGTTTACAGCTCCTGTAGGCGCACTTGTCACACTTAAACGGTCTCACATCGGTGTGCTGCGAAATGTGCTTTTTTAAACCGACTGAAGTTTTACACCTCAAATCACATATGTTACATTTGAAACGCTTTTCGTTATCGTGTTTGATTGAGTGTTGATATAAATTTGAACGCGCTCTGCACCTGTACTCGCATTTACTACACTTCAAAGGTTTCGCATCAGTGTGCAAGAGAACGTGGCTTTTCAAAACTTCTCGGTATCTACTTTTAAAATCGCATGTGTTACATTGGTACGGTTTCTCGCCAGTGTGTATCATCAGATGAATTTTCAACGTTCCAAGTTTCTTACACCTGTAGTCGCAAGTATTACATCTGTGCGGTTTTTCGAAATCGTCGTCGCGATTCTTTGGGTGCTTGCTTATGGGTGGCATACAGCGAGGCAAAACGACAACGCAACGTTTACGGAAAATATTCTCCAAGTCGTTCTGAGTCATACGTCTCCTGAAACAAAACAAAATTATTACCGCCCAAATTGAAGGCAATTATTTTGAAAAAATACACAAAATAAGCACAAACAGAAATAATATAGGTATAAGTTTAATAAGAATAAAACCACCTGCGTTATGAGAATATATTAGTTATACAGGTCCAAGAAAGCGCCTATGCGAATATGCCTTTTGTAATAGGTTGTTAAGTTATAAAATAGATGTCTCCACTACAGTCTTGATGTATTTGCATTGCTTAAGCAATTTGTAGTTTATTTTTGGTACTGGCGTTTGCATTTGAATCAAAGTTAAAACTCAATTAAATTAGTGGTTTGCCAGTTCTGTGATTTAATCAACCAGAGTAAATTAACTACCCCTAAAATTTATTGGTCGATTTCAAATACAGTGTATTTTTTTGTAATATTGTTCTACCTTTTTGCAATACTCGTTACAAATTCCATAGAATTACGAGGCCAAACAATTTGAACTACCTATAAATAGACATCTTCTGAACAGAACTTCTCTCACATCCTGTGTGTGGACTGAAGTGTTGTCTTTGCCGAAAGATTTGCAGATTAATTGAAAGCAATTTGTCGAGGGACTGAAAGTGCCATAACCGCAAAAGCGGAGTGCCGATAAAACAGTCAATTGGATCCTTTGCGCAAACAAATTAGTTCGATAATAGGTTTAGCCGACGAAAAACGACGTAGAGGGATCTGAAAAAAGGCGTACATTGTACCACCCTCTGAGGCATTTGGACGTAGTGGATGAAAGATCCTACCCAAATCGCCCTAATTAATTAGACTAGCTAGTAATAGGGTATTCCATCACCTCCGAAAGGAGTCCCTGAAAAACTAGCGCCAGTTGCTGTTAATTACCTTGCAAATTGATCGCCGAGGGCGGCCTTTTGTATCACATACTTCTCCGAACATCTGATTAATCAATTAATAATTCCCATTAATAAAGTACACTGTAGACACACTGTCACACTGTGCGCTGGTTGATTACTTATGGCGTCTTCGAGTACTATCTAAGGTGGCAAACACGAGTACCAAGACGAGCTATCTTGAAGAAAAATTAATTGTTGATCTAATTAAAGTCACATCGTTGGCACAGCCACTAATTGCGTGTGCACCAAGCCACCAGCAGTGTGAATTGAAGTAAGTTAGATCGCTACGTTATTCGATAACGTATTCCACACGTTAAGCGAATTTTACTATACTTCTTGACAAGCGTATATTTTATAGTGATTTTTATATTGTTTTCAAACGAGGTTTTTACGCTCAATCTTCCAGGTCCCTCAATGGCTGGTAAAAGTAGTTTTTACCTTTTATTTTGCAATAAATAATTAATTAAATCTAACGTCCCGCATTTTTATTTATACGTATTAAGTTCCTTTAATTTCTCAATTTTATTCACCGTCTCACCAAAATTAGAATTCAGTTACAACAACGTAGGGCCCGGTTTTTGATAGACGATCACGAACCTCAAACAGGGCAGGTTTTAATTACGGGAATTTCCGAAAGGGTCGCCGCAGGTAGCTTGTAGGTCAGTGGAGTAATTTTGCTTAGCGCCGGTCATAAAACCAGGTAGCCAGACGTTTGGGTATTGCATGCTGCATTGACAATAACATTGTCGACCTTTTTTGTGAACCTTAGGTCAATAAACTTTTCGGTCCAAGAAATTAATTTGTCAATAAGTTTAGTTTGTTTTTGTTAGGACCGTTTCTATTAGTTATTTACCTATCCGTAAAGTCAACAAATAAGGTGGCAGGTTCGGGCGCGTCACACAAATATATACCTTCTTGATTTTGGAGACGTTGCTTGGACATTTCTTGACAGTTCGATATACTGATATATATATACGTTTTGTTTAACGTGCCAACGTTGCACATAAATAAAAACAAGGGTGCATTACTGATGGGTTTTACTTTATTTTAAAATTCTACCCCTTTGCTTCGGGGTTCCGCATGACCTTCACCTTTCTCCAAGAGTTAGCCGATGATGATTGAAGAACTTAATTTGCCCTCCCATCAAATCTGCTGACCACCATGACAGGTAGATTAGCAGTTTGTTAAGGAAATTAAAAAAGAAACAATTGACAATCGCCGAAGTTAACAAAATTCAATCAAAAACTGATTTTGTTAAGGAAACAAAAAAAAAAGTAAAGAAGAGAAACAATTGACAAACGCCAAACCAAAAAATTTAAAAAAAACGATGTAACGGGTCGTCTTTCTCTCGCTGGGTGTTGGGGTTGCTCTGCGCGACGTCGTTCTGGGTTCCGGGTTTGCTCGTCGGTGTCCAGATTCAAAGAAAACAAACACGCCGATCACTTTGGCAACACAACTTTATTCACGCAAATAGTTCATATTTACATATTTACAAGTTACATCTTCGGACGGTTTGGTTAACGGCAAACTTGAAAGTTTACCTTACGGACGATTTGATTAACGCTAACACTGTGTTAACGTTACGGGTCGGGCTACAGGAATCGGATGTGTTGAGTGGTAGTGAGTGAGACACCCACTCCAGGACTAGTTACACGAAACACCCGTGTCAGGCAGGTATGAGTTAGACACCCACTCAGGGACGAATACACGAAACGTCCTGTTAGGTAAGTATGAGTGAGACACCCACTTAAAGACAGGATACACGAAACACGAAAAATGTCACTTTGTTACAAAGAAACAACTGACAATCGGTAAATAGAAAGAGTAAAAGGAAAAAGAGAAGCTTTCTTCGCTTACGAAGAAAGAAATGTACAAAAGCGACTTATGATTTGCAAGAACTTATAGATAAGATGGAGACTGCCCGACTGAATTTAGACACATGGTTTATTGCAAGCAAACTGAAACTAAATGAAACTAAAACAGAATTAATGTTTATATCGTTAAGAAATGTCAAGGAATTAGAAAATTCTAACAAAGTAAAATTTTTGGGTGTGCATTTGGATCCAAAACTTTCTTGGGAAGAGCACACTAACTACTTGGCAAATAAAAATACATCAAATATATATGTTCTTCGCAGTCTTATTCACGGCGACATGGTAACCATCATTGTTTATGGTGTACAATGAAGTAAATTCTAGTAAAATTCTAGCAGAACTTAAAATCGCCTTAAAATAATTTACAAAATATTCAAAGTCCGAGATTTTAAAATTTGTTTTGCCCACTCGCAAATATTTATAGTCCTGAATTGTAATTAAAAATTCTTAGTATTTGTAGTCGAGGACAAAGTATAGTATACTACTCGCTACGATGGCTATTATTACCTCAGATAATTGAAAAACTCGCTCGTGTTGCCAATATCCTCGGTAATAATAGAATTCGTTGTAACGTCGTGTACAATATACTTTTGTAGACCAAGGCCGCGGAAGTTTTTTTGATGATGCACCGCGAGAAGAAATGTCACCGAGGCTGGACAATCACGAAGACGTTGAAGGATTTCGTGTTCAAGGTGTACTTAACATTATTAGTCATCCCTTTTTCCCCAGTATATATTTTATTTAAAAGAAAATATGGTTTTACACTAACAAATACTATATTTCAACCTTTTAAACTACTTTTCCTTCCTATGAGTACGCATATGTTTCTTCAAACTATCAGAATATGCGCTCTTATACTGACAAATTTCACATTTCTGAAAATTTTCGCTGTTATGTTTTCTTCGGTGACGAAGTAAATTTGTACGTGTAGTACCAATGTAATTGCATTCATTACATTTGAACGATTTTTCGTCGGTGTGTAGCAAAATGTGGCCCTTTAAAGTATTTGAAGTTGTGCATCTAAAATCACATACGTTACAGTTGTACTTCTTTTCACTATGGCCCTTTATATGTCGATTTAAATTCGAACGATATATGCTCCTGAAATCGCATTTGCTACACTTAAACGGTCCTTCATTGGTGTGCTTCAAATTGTGAGCTATTAAATAAGTTGAAGTTTTACATCTATAATCACATATATTACAACGGAAAGGCTTTTCATTACTGTGTCTCAATAAGTGTTGACGTAAATTTGCAAAGGTTTTACTCTTGTAAGCACACTTCTTACACTTAAACGGTTTCTCACCGGTGTGCCCGAAAATATGATATTTTAAATGTTGTGAAGATCTACCTTTGAAATCACATATATTACAACTGAAAGGCTTTTCATTACTGTGTATCCGTAGGTGTTGACGTAAATTTGCAAGTTCTCGACTCCTGTAAGTGCACTTGTTGCACTTAAACGGTTTTTCATCGGTGTGCTTCAAAATGTGATTTTTTAAACTTTGTAAAGTTTTACATCTATGATGACATATTTTACATCTCAAATACTTTGTGTGTATCTTTAAGTGTCGACGTAAACTTCCGCTCATTCTGCACCTATAATCACACTTGCTACACTTAAAAGGCTTTTCATCGGTGTGTATCAACATGTGGGTCTTCAAAACTTCTGGGTATCTACTTCCAAAATCACATAGATGACATTTAAAAGGGATTTCACCGGTGTGTTTCATTATATGAATTTTCAATATTCTAGAAGTCGTACACTTGTAGTCGCAAATATTGCATCTGAACCGCTTTTTGAGGTCATAGTTGCGGTAACCTGACTGTTTTCTTTTCGGTAGCACACAGCGAGTCAAAACAACAACGCAGCGTTTACGGAAAATGTTCTCCAAGTCATTCTGAGTAATACGTTTCCTGAAACAAGACGAATATTAATTGTTTATTTATTTACTGAGGAGGTTATTCACGAAAAAGGGATATGCAAGTCGCTACCGATGATGCAAATTGCAAATGAAGTCAATTCTAGTAAAATCGCCTTAAAATAATTTACAAATTTTAAAATTTGTGTTGCCCACTCGCAAATGTTTATAGTCCTAAATTATAATTTCAGTTTGTTAATGTTAAACCAATTTAAGGCAAGTTGGTCGGCGAACTGGATGGTATGTTGAAATTCTGTAATGGCCGGTTCGGGGCCCCAAAAGGACCGTCCAGAGCCTTGTCTAGGCAGTTCGTCTGCCTGTTCGTTGCAGGCGTGTCCTTTAACCTAAATGAGTCACAGGGTGTTGTATTTGGTCACTTATTCTAGAGTGTCGTGATATTAGAGTGTTATTCCTGAGGATATTTTGTTGTTGAATTCTTGGCTTCCGGTTGGAACCGCGTGTCTCGGATTTCTTCACTGCCGACGTTTCGTTCTTCGTTGCAGAAGAACTTCCTCAGGGCTGCTGATGGTGGTGATGCTGCTACTGCTACTGCTGTTGGTGTTGTTGCTGCTTCGCGTTAGTCGTTGAGACTGAGATATTTTGTTGCTGTTTAGAACCCGGCTATCGCTTAGATCCATCAGTGAAGATGGATATATCGGATTTGGGTGTTTCTTCTTCTACATATTGTAATGGTCGCCCCATGTTGGGGTGCCAATATTTGTTATGTTGAGTAAGAGGTCCAAGATGCTGTGCCAATATTGTGATATTCTTTTTATATGTGTCCGTGAGCCCCTTTTTTTGTTTTTGTGAATTATTGTCTTTATGTATGTGGGTACGTGTACTACTTTCCTTTGCGTCTTTCTCTCAGGGGTTTCTCGGATCGCTCGGAATTACCCACGTTTCGTATTATGATCCCACAGCGGACACGTACAATGACGTGTCAGTGTCAAATGTGTATGTGTCAGTGCGTGTAAGGAAAAGAAATGAGGATTTATCAAAAAGATTGTTGTCTGTCCAAACTATACACCTGTTGGCACAAGTTGGCCAAATCACCTCGCCTTTCACCAGGTTCGGTGAGCCTCTTGCCCTACCAGATGTATACTTGTCAAGAAGGGGGACGCTCTATACTGCCGATCACGCATGTGCCTCAATTCTTTCACAAGAGAGAGGCGCCCTTCGACGATACAGGTTAGTACCCGTCCAAACTGTACACCTGTTAGCACAAGTCGGCCAAATCACCTCGCCTTTTACAAGGTTCGGGGGGCCTCTTGCCCTACCAGACGTATACTTGTCAAGAAGAGGGACGTGTATACTGCCGATCACGCATGTGCCTCAACTCTTTCACAAGAGACAATACCTAAACGTCTCCCGTTGTCCGGTGTTTATTTATATATAAAAAAAAAATGTTTGTGTTGTCACGTATGCCCTGCCTGGAAGCGTCCTCCACGTTGGTGGTGAAGGAAAAAGGAAGCAGGGTATTCAGGATCCAGTGAAAGTTCTTTGGTTCTTATTAATGAAAAGACCTCGTTTTATTTTAATAACTTTTTTAATAAAACACTCTTTTTTAGTTTTGACACTTCCATACAAGTGTTCGTTACACAAAGCTTCATAGTCTATAAGAAGTCCGGAACCTAATCCCAACGAGTACAGGTGTTCGTCACACAACACTTCATAGTCTATTAAGAAGTCCGGAACCTGATCCCAACGAAGGCGTACTCGTCGGCCGTCTTCCAAATAGACTATCCTCTTATTCTTGCTGGGCTTTTCCCCGTCCACCGGATAATGTTTGGCTGTGAGTGGCCCCCGGAACAAGCCAAACCTCCGCTGCATCCTTTCAACGAAACCAAAATGTTTGCCCACTCATTCAAAATGTTCTACCACCTTCGAGCTCTCCTCTGGAATGGTTTTTTGATTCGTCGTGCTGCATTCCCTTTTCGTTTTGTATTTGTCCTCTAGTCTGTTTGTTTGTTTTGCCCACTCGCAAATATTTATAGTCCTGAATTGTAATTAAAAATTCTTAGTATTTGTAGTCGAGGATAAAGTATAGTATACTACTCGCTACAATGGCTATTATCACCTCAGATATTTGAAAAACTCGCTCGTGTTGCCAATATCCTCGGTAATAATAGAATTCATTGTAACGTCGTGTATAATATACTATTGTAGCCCAAGGCCGCGAAATCATTCTTTGATGCACCGAGAGAAAAATTGTCGCCGAGGCTGGACAATGTCGAGCACGTTGAAGGATTTCGTAGTCAAGGTGTACTTAACATTATTAGTCGTCCCTCTTTCCCCAGAATCTATTTTATTTAAAAGAAAATATGGTTTTACAGTAACAGATACCATATTTCATCCTTATAAACTATTTCTTCTTCCTATGAGTAAGGACATGTTTCTTAAAAGACGATAGCAGGTAAAAGACTCGGAACTCCGCACCGACGAACGCATGACTCAGTGCTCTCATATGCTTAAATAAGCTTGAGGGTGGTAGGGAGCTCCGACCTAAATTAGTTTCATGAAATAAACCTTAATATGTATTTACAAAAATGAAATTAACTACATCCTTAATACTATGTACAAAAATTCTTAGTAACAACTACGGTCACTTTATTACAACCTTTAATTTTTGCTTGGGTTCGATCGATCGTGACCACCTTAAGCTTTATTTTTGAAATTTTAATTTCTTAGAATTCTTTCCTAGTTTTTTCTTGCCTTGGGTCGGGTTGACCTCGATCTTACAACTTTTTGAACCACGTCTCTTGAATTTTTTTTAAATTCTTTCCCATTGTATATACGAGACCCCCGTATCAGGTAGGTAAGAGTAACGCACCCACTCAAGAACGATATTGTAAGCACCCGAAAAATTTTTAAATCTAAAAATTAATTCAAGTAAATCAATACATGCATCTCCTTCAGCCGTATGTAAACAAATTTCAATTTAGTCTTAACATAAACAAGTTCCCAGGCGAGTTAGTCTAAACATACTTAAGAGCCATTTAGATATCGCTAAAATAAATAAATCTTTGGTCAGCAAATCTGGCGTTGAAAAACGGAGGTGACGACAACGCAAAAAAATAAGAACGGTCGAAATTAGACCAATTTGCACCTTGATGTAGGCAACTCAAGACGCCTCTCGGGAGGGGTTTGTTTACCTAAACGATCTCGCGGAAGAGAGGGATTTCAAAAAATTAATTAATGTTCACCTTGTCGTCACCGAGTAAAGTTCAAAGTTCCTCTTAAAGAATCAATTCCGCAAAGGTATTTTGTAAAAGTCCCTGATGAAAGTTATAAAGAAGATCCCCGGGAAAGCTGACGAATCCCAAAAAGGGCTTTAGCGAGGTTCTCTCCTGTTGAATTCTCCCCTTCGAGTACCTTACTGAAAAAGGTGAGTTTGTTTTCACATATTTAGATTTCGCTTATCGTTCATGTTTTTTTATTATTATTATTGTCTGTAAATCCTATTTTTATAAGACTTCACTGTCCCTTTCAGAATTACTTCAATATATTAATCTTTACGCCCTAAGCTGACTTTTATTTGGTAGAAAGAGAGTAAATTGCTCCACAAAATGCGCTTAAACAGTTCCAGCCCGAAAGAATCCTCCTCCGAAACTCAAAGTCATTGCGAAATGTAGTTCTTTAAATTTATCGAGGGACCGGAACCCTCTACCCTAATTCCGGTGGTGACAGCGTAAACAAAAAGGAAAATATAAAAATAAATAAATAAAAATCATACCTTTTAATTAGTACGTTATTCAACCCCATTAGTCTACATTTCACAAACTTTTGCTACCAAAGTAAGTCAATCAGGGGAAGACGTCATCCTTTCACCCCCTCGACCCTCGCTTACAATATATACGAGACACTCGTGTCAAGTTGGTAAGAGGGAGGCGCCCACTCAAAGTACTGTATACAGGAGACACCCGTATCAGGTTGGCAAGATTGAGACACCCATTCAAAAGACGGTAGCAGGTAAAGCACTGGAGCTTAGCGTATTTGAGTCATGCACCGGCGAACGGACCTTGATCTTATACCTTTTTGAACCACGTCTCTGGATTTTTTTTTAAATTCTTTCCCATTTTATATACGAGACACCCGTACCGGGTAGGTAAGAGTGACACACCCACTCAAGAACGATATATACGAGACACCCGTATCAAGTTGGTAAGAGTGAGGCGCCCACTCAAAGTACTGTATATAGGAGACACCCGTGTCAGGTTGGCAAGATTGAGACACCCATTCAAAAGACAGTAGCAGGTAAAGCACTGGAGCTTAGCGTATTTGAGTCATGCACCGGCGGACAGACCTTGAACCCTCTTGAAATTTAATTTTTTTTTAACTTTTTCCCAATGTTTCTAGCTTTGGGTAGAGTTGACCTTGACCTTTAACCTCTTTCAACCTTGTCTCTTGAAATTATAATTTAAAGATTTTTTCACAGTTTTCTGTCTTGGGTTGGATTGACCTTGACATTTAACCTCCTTTTACGAAATTTTGAAGATTGTTTCCATTTTTTTTGCCTGAGTTACGTAGACCTTGACCGTTGGCCTTTCGAAATTTTAATTTTCAAATTTTTTTTATAGCAGGATTATCCTATAACATAATGAATGTCAAAGAAGTATTGTTTATTATTATTAACAAAATACAAACTGTTATAAAAACAAGTTAACTCTTCTTCGCCGAACGAATCGCGTGGTCCAGGGTTGGAATAAGGGTAGAGGGTAGGGTATGGTAATGTAGCGCCATCTATATCTCTAGTCACGTTACATTCACAATTTTTTGCCTTCAGTTGGGTTGACCTTGACTTTTAATTCTTTGAAACCCCGTGTCTTGAAATTTTAATTTTTCAAAGATGTTTCTTTAATTTTCTTGTCTCGAGTTGGGTTGACCTTGGCTTATAACCTTTCTGAATCTCGCGACATCAAATTTTGTAAAACTTTTCCCTATCTTTTGCCTCGAATTGAGTTGACCTTGACCTTGACTCATCTCTTGAAATTTTAATCCTTAATCTTTTAAAGACATTTTTCCAATCTGCTTACCTTGGATTGGATTTACACTGACCTTTAACATTTCTGACCCTTTGTTCTTGAAATTTCCATTTATTAAAACAATTCCTCTTTTTTCTTGAGTTGGCTCGACCTTGGCCTTTAACCTTTTCGAACTTTGTTTCTTGAAATTTAAATTTTTTAAAGATTTGTTCCCATTTCTTTTCCTTGATAATTACATTCTCAAGTAATGTTAAAAATTAGTAAAAACTTAAACATTAAAATTTAAAAAAAAAGCAAAGAAAAATATGATTAACAATGTAACAACAATAAATCTCTAAAGTCTACAGTTTTAGTACGAACTAGTTTATGAGTTTTCCTACAGATGGAACTGCGCGACAAATCAAAGTATCAAACCGACGCTTTCTGCATTTTTTTAACGAGAACGATTTTTCTTCCTGTGTGCAAGCATGTGAGTCTTTAAAGAATGAGGATATGCGCTTTTGAAATCACAAATATTACATTTATGTGGCTTCTCGCCGTTATGTATCACCTGGTGCTTAAGTAAATTTTGACGTATTACGCTGAAGTAATCGCATTTGTTGCATTTGAACAATTTTCCGTCGGTGTGTATGAAAGCATGTCTTTTCAAAATACTTGAGGTTCCACATCGAAAACCACACACGTTACATGTGAACAGCTGTTCAATATGGTGAGCCTTAAAGTGTTTATTTAAAACCGCCCGCCATCTGGTCCTGTAATTGCATTTGTCACACTTAAATGGTTTTTCATTGGTGTGCCTCAACATGTGATATTTTAAAGTATCTGGTCTTTTGCATTTAAAATTACATGCGTTGCATTTGAAAGGTTTTTCATCATCGTGTATCTTTAAGTGATCACGTAAATGTGTACGGCTTGTGCCTCTATAATCGCATTTGTTACACTTAAATGGGTTTTCATCGGTGTGCAACAGAACGTGTTGTTTTAAAGTTTCTGGACTTTTGCATTTAAAATCACATGTGTTACATCCGAAGGGCTTTTCGTTAGTGTGTTTCGTTAAGTGTCGAATTAAATTACAACTGAACCTGCATTTGTAATCACATTTCTCACACGCAAACGGTTTTTCACCGGTATGAGTCATAATATGACTTTTTAAGTGCGGTAAAGTCTTACATCTAAAACCACATAAATTGCATCTGAAGAGCTTTTCATTTTTATGGGTCGCTAAATGCAGGCGTAAATTTCGACGCGTCTTGCATCTGTAACCACACTTCTTGCACACGAACTGGTTTACACCGCCATGCCCATACCTCTTCATATGAGTTTCTAAATTTTGTAAAGTTCTACATTTGTGATCACACACTTTACATTTGAAGGGCTTTACGTTATTGTGTATCATTTGGTGTCTAAGTAAACTCGAACGCACTCTGCATCTGTACTTGCATTTATCGCAAGCAAACGGTTTCTCATCGGTGTGCGTCTTAATGTGAGTTTTCAAAAGATGTGAAGTTGCACATCCAAGATCGCATATGCGACATCTGAACGGATATTCATTATCATGTTTCATTAAGTGTAGACTTAATTGTTCACGCGTTTCGCTTCTGTAATCGCACTTCTCACACGTAAACGGTTTCTCGCCGGTATGTTTTTTTACATGAGCTTGTAACGTTACGAGTTTCTTACACTGGTAACTGCAATGATGGCATTGGTACACATTTTTATAGTTGCAAGGTCGCGGCTGTTTTCTCACGGCTGGCAGTGCGCATTGAGTCAAAACAACGACGCAACGTTTACCAAAAATATTCTCCAAGTCATTTTGAGTAAGACGTCTCCTGAAACAAAAACTATTATTAATTAAATTGAAAACGAAATTAAAGAACATCAAAAACAATTGGTTCGTACGAAAATATTAGTCACACTTCTTACAATTTCTGACAAGTAAGTCATAAATAGTACATAAAAAAACGTGATTTTTTTTTATTTAGAGTTCATCTGAAAGGTTTTTCATTATTGTGTATCATTACATGCTGACGTAAACTAGTACGAAATCGGCATTTCTCACACATGAACGGTTTTTCATCTGTGTGAGTCATAACGTGTATTTTTAAATTATGCGAAGTTTTACATCTAAAACCACATGTGTTACATCTGAAAGGCTTCTCGTTAGTGTGTACTATTAAGTGTCGACGTAATTTTGACGCGTTCTGCTCCCGTAATTACATTTGCTACATTTAAATGGCTTTTCATCGGCATGCGTCAGAAAATGTTCTTTTAAAATTTCTGATCTTCTGCAGGTGTTACATTTGTAAGGCTTTTCATTATTGTGGATCATTAAGTGTCTAGGTAAACTATGCATTTGAAATTACATTTTGTGCCAACGTAATCACATTTGCTACATTTGAACGATTTTTCATCGGCGTGTATCAACATGTGTCTTTTTAAATCTTGTGAGCTTCCACATCTAAAATCGCACACGTTACATCCGAATGGCTCTTCAATATGGGCCCTTAAGTGTCGATTTAAAGTCGTACGCTGTCTGCTCCTGTAATCGCATTTGCTGCACTTAAATGGCTTTTCGTCGGTGTGCCCCAGAAAGTGTTCTTTATAATCTTCTGCATTTGAAATCGCATACTACACCGTTATCGTGTATCATTAAATGTCGATGTAAGCTGTGTCGCAATCTGCAGCTGTAACCTTATTTTACACACGTGAACGGTTTCTCATCGGTGTGAGTCGTGATGTGATTTTTTTTAATTTTGTGAAGTCCTACATCTAAAATCACATACGTTACATCTGAACAGCTTTTCTGTATTATGTATCGTTAAATGCAGACGTAAGTTTTGACGCGATTCGCACGTATAAGCGCACTTCTTACATGTACACTGTTTTTCGTCGGTGTGCGTCTTAATGTGTCTTTTTAAATTTTGTAAGGTTCTGCATTTGAAATCACACGTGTCACATGTGAAAGGCTTCTCGTCATTGTGTATCATTAAGTGTCGAAGTATGTTCTGGCGCAAATTGCTGCTGTAATTGCATTTCTCACACGTACATTTTTTTTTTCGAAATATGCCCAGCTCAGTGGAGACGGGGTGGACTACAATACGATTGTCGTTTTTAAAATCGAGCTTTTTCATTTGTTTCTTTGTATTTTTTTTTTGTCGCATTAATTTTTCATGTTAGTTCACACTTTTCATTTGTTTCTTTGTATTTCATTTTTCTTTGTTTTTCATTGTCGCATTAATTTTTCGTATTAGTTCACACTTCAAACACAATTTCTTCTTTTGTTTTCTTTTGACATTTGATTTTTTTACCACTTCGCGATTTTCTTTTGTTTTCTTGGTTTTTTGTATTTTGATTTCTTACGTTTTTTCTTATCTGCTTTGGTTTTCGAACAATTCGCTTTTCTAATTTTTATTTACCCTTATTTTTTGTTATTTCGTCGTTTTTTTCTCATTTCGGATTTTCTTTGTTTCTCCGCTCTAGAAATAACGACCGTCTTTTGTTTTTATTTTATTTTTTGTTCGCCGTTGTTTGTTTCAGTCTTTTTTATTGTCGAATTGTTATGATATATTCTTTTGTTTTCTTGTAAGCCTTGATTTTCGAACAATTCGATCTTTGTTTATTTTTTTTTTTTATTTCGTCGCATTTTTTGAGCTTTTCTTGTATGTACGCGCGAAGTTTTTAAAATCGAGCTTTTTCATTTGTTTCTTTGTATTTCATTTTTTTGTTTTTTGACTTTTTATTGTCGCATTAATTTTTCGCGTTAGTTAACACTTCAATTGCAGCTTCTTCTTTTGTTTTCTTGTGGCAATTTGATTTTTTTTTTACCACTCCGTTTAAAAACGGCGATTTTCTTTTATTTTCTTGGTTTTTTGTATTTTGATTTCTTTCTTTTTTCTTATCTGCTTTGATTTTCGAACAATTCGCTTTTCTGTTTTTTTTTTATTTACCCTTATTTCTTATTGTTTCATGGTTTTTTTTTTTCATTTCGGGTTTTCTTTGTTTCTCCGCTCTAGAAATAAAGATCGTCTTTTGTTTTTATTGTTTTTTGTTCGCCTCATTTTAGCCGCGTGGTTTGTTCCAGTCTTTTTTAATGTCGAATTGTTGTGATGTATTCTTTTGTTTTCTTGTAAGCCTTGATTTTCGAACAATTCATTCTTTGCGTATTTTTATTTTTATTTTTTTTATTTTTTTGTATTTCGTCGCATTTTTCCGAGCTTTCCCTGTATGTATCCGTGAAACTTTTAAAATCGAGCTTTTTCATTTGTTTCTTTGTATTTCATTTCTTTTTTTTTGTTTTTTATTGTCGCATTAATTTTTCGCGTTAGTTGACACTTCATTGTAGTTTCTTCTTTCGTTTTCTTTTGACAATTTTATTTTTTTTACCACTCCGCTTTAAAAACGGCGATTTTCTTTTGTTTTCTTGTTTTTGTTTGTTCGTTTTTCCACTTGCTCGTTTTGGTTCTTTCCTCTTGTCGAATTATTTTGGTTTCTTTCTTTTATTCTCTTATCAGCTTCGGTTTTCGAACAATTCGCTTTTCTGTTTTTTATTTACTCTTATTTCTTTTATTTTATTTTTTTTCTCATTTCAGGTTTTCTTTGTTTCTCCGCTCTAGAGATAACGATCGTCTTTGGTTTTATTTTTTTTGTTCGCCTTATTCGATCCGCGTTGTTTGTTTCAGTTGTTTTATTGTCGAATTGTTATGATGTATTCTTTTGTTTCCTTGTAAGCCTTGATTTTCGAACAATTCAATCTTTGTTTTTATTTTATTTTTTGTATTTCGTCGCATTTTTTACCGAGCTTTCCTTGTATGTATGCGCGAAGCTTTTAAAATCGAGCTTTTTCATTTGTTTCTTTGTATTTCTTTTTTTTTTGTTTTTTATTGTCGCATTAATTTCTCGTGTTAGTTCACACTTCATATACAATTTCTTCGTTCGTTTTCTTTTGACAATTTGATTTTTTTACCACTCCACTTTAAAAATGGCGATTTTCTTTTGTTTTCTTGGTTTTTTGTATTTTGATTTCTTTCTTTTTTCTTATCTGCTTTGGTTTTCGAACAATTCGCGCTTCTGTTTTTCATTTACCCTTATTCTTATTATTTCATCGTTTTTTTTTTTTCATTTTGGGTTTTCTTTGTTTCTCAGCTCTAGAAATAACGACCATCTTTTGTTTTTATTTTTTTTTGTTCGCCTTATTATATCCGGGTTGTTGGTTTCAGTTTGCTTTATTGTCGAATTGTTATGATGTATTCTTTTGTTTTCTTGTTTTCCTTGATTTTCGAACAATTCGACTTTTGTTTATTTTTATTCCGTATTTCGTCGCTTTTTTTCGCAAGCTTTCATTGTACTTCCGCTCTAGAAACGTCGATCTTCTTTTGTTTTTGTTTTTTTGTTCGCCATATTCTTTCCGCGTTCTTTTGTTTTCTTATCAGTCTTGAATTTTAAAGTATCCACCTTTTGTTTTTGTTTTTCTCTTCGTATTTTGTCATTCTTTTTTCCAATTTTCTTCAATTTTTTTAAATTTTTTCTTTAGCTTGGTTCGTCCATCCCATTCTGTGATTTGGTTCTGTCATATGTTAAAATTATCGCGTAATGTAATAAAAAGACAGAAATACTCCATTTTCTTACTTTTTGGTTGGTGTATTCTAAAATACGTGTCGATATATATACTCAGACATTATGGCACTATAATCACATTTGCTACACACAGTTTCTCACTGATGTGCCTTAAAGTGTGATTTTTTTTTAAACTGTGCATACTTGCACCTCTAAAGTCACATATTTTATATTTGAAAGGTTTCTCGCCGGTATGTCTCACCACGTGAGTCACAGGTCTGTAGCCGAAAATATCGCGGCCGTTTTCTTAGAGATGGTACTGCGCAGCGAGTCAAAACAACGACGTAACGTTTATAACGTTTACGAAAAATATTCGCCAAATACGTCTACGTTATTATTGACAAAATTGAAAACGAAAAGCATGAAAATACTTAAAAAAAAAACAAAAAATAAGCATAAAAACAGAAATTTACTTTCTTTTTGGCAAAGCATTCCCTGCCATCTAGGTTCAAAAGTAAAAATTGTTTTCGGTAACCATGGCAACCGAAACATTTGACATTTTGGTTCGAGGAAGTTAGGTTATGTATTTCTTTTTATTGCAACAATGTCAACCGAAGTTGTCGATTGATACATATATATAAATTTATTTATTTATTTTCGGTAATCGTAATAACGGAACTGAAGTTTAAAGTTTGAAACGATGCACTGCCGCCATCTGGTTTCAAGAATAATAATTATTTTCGATAACCATGGCAACCGAAACTGACATTTGACACGTGCTTTCCTGTAAACCTTGGCAAACAAAGTTGTCGATTGACATTTCAGACGATTTCACTGCGCCACCTATGTTTTTTTTTTAAAAACGTTCTCTACTAACTAACGAAAAACACACGTGACGTGTCGCTTCACGAAAAATTAATTAAAAAGAAATAGAACGTGGCTAGATTTCAGAAACCTAATCGCAGATGTTATTTTTTTATTATATTTCTATTACATTTCATTTCTATGAGTAAGCATATGTTTTTTTAAGTTGCTAGAAAACACGCTCTTGTAATCACAAATGTTACACTTCTTCAGTTTCTCGCTGTTATGTGTCGTCAGGTGTTGACGCAAACATTCGGGCGTTCTGCCGCTATAATCGCACCTGTTGCACTTAAACGGTTTCTCGTCGGTGTGCGTCAGGACGTGGTTTCTTAAAACGCGCGAGGTTCTACATTTAAAATCGCACACGCTACATCTGAACGGCTTTTCGTTATTGTGTATCATCGAATGTTGATGCAAATTACTGCGCGCTTTGCACCTGTAATCGCACTTGGCACACTTGAACGGCTTTTCGTCGGTGTGCGTCAGGAGGTGGGTCCTTAAAACCTGCGGGTATCTACATCCAAAATCGCATACGTTACATTTGAACGGTTTCTCGCCGGTGTGTCGCATTACATGAGTTTTTAAGAGTCTAGCCGAAGTAAATTCGTAATTACAAATATGACAGTTGTACAGTTTCTTATAGTGGCGAAGTTGCACCGGTTTTCTAACCATATTTGTGAAGTCATGCTCAGTAATACGTTCCCTAAAACAAAAAAAAAGAAACTATTTATTGATCAAATTGAAAGGAGAAGTAATTATCAAGTGCAAAAAATAAAATAAAGCACATAATGAAATTTGTTTCATAAGAAAATGTTAATTATTTTGAAAATGTTTATTTCTTTGTAATTAATTACACGTTTTATAATTAAAATATTTATACATCTTATATGTATACGTATTATAAGCAACGACTTTGCAGCTCTGAAGCTATACTCGCAAGTACTGCACTAATGTGGTTTCTCGCCAGTATATATCATCATATGTCATGTGTCTTGTAACCACGTGTATTACATTTGAACTGCTTTTTTTTTTAATTTCTTCGTTCTTTTTTATTTCTTCTTCCTGTGTATAAGCATGTGCCTTTTAAAATTGCTAGAAAACGCGCTCTTGTAATCGCAAATGTTACATTTATTTAGTTTCTCGCCATTATGCGTCATCAGGTGCTTACGTAAATTTTCACGTCTTGTGCCAATGTAATCGCACTTGCTACAACTAAGCGCTTCTTCGTCGGCGTGTATCAAAATGTGGCTTTTTAAAATCTGCGAAGTCCTACATCTAAAATCGCACGCGTCGCAAGTGAACGGTTTTTTAATGTGTATCAAAAAGTGTCGGTGTAAGTTTCTACGCTCTCTGCTCCTGTAATCGCACTGGCTACACTTAAACGGTTTCTCATCGGTGTGCCTCAGAACGTGTTCTTTTAAAATTTGCGAACTCCTACAGCTAAAATCGCACGCGTCGCATCTGAATGGCTTCTCGTTACTGTGCGTCATAAAGTGTCGGCGTAAATTTCCAAAAGTTCTGCTCCTGTAATCGCACTTGATGCACTTGAACGGTTTCTCGTCGGTGTGCGTCAAAAAATGCTTCTTCAAAACGTACGAGTATCTACACGTGTAGTCGCATATGCTACACTTGAAACGTTTCTCGCCTGCGTGAGTTTTTAACGCCCCGAATTTCTTACACTGGTAGTCACATTTGTACAAATTCTCGTGGTTGCAAGGACGAGATCGTTTTCCTAAGGTTGGCACCAGAAAGCCACCTTCACCAAATTTTTTTTCAAAGACATCCTCAATAATAAATTCCCTGAAACAGAAACTATTGTTGACTAAATTATATTTCAACTGTTTTTTTTGTTCTTATGTATAAACATTTGGATTTTCAAAACAAAAGTTTTACACCAGCGAACGCTATGTATAAGCATTTTTTTTAGTTATCAAAAGAAAACGATAAAAAAATGAAAACCTAGAAATCAGGCCGCCATACAAAGTCATATGTATCAGGTTTGTTATGGTTTTTCATCGGTAGGTGTCACCCTATGTTTTGGAATTTTCATATTTTTGCGTTTCGTACATCTTCAGTTTTCTCTAAAACACATTTTTTTAATTAAAATTAAGCAGTGACACGTAAAGAAGTTGTTTGTTTGGTTATTCATAAATACATACACGTTACACTTGTCAGTGCCATCTATTGGATTTATTTTATTAAATAATTTGAAATACGAAAGTCGTATTCTAACTGAACATCCTGTAGATGAAAAACAATATACAAGACGTTCGACGTTCGGTGGAGCCCTCCTCCCCTCCCCGAGTTGCGCTTCAGAAAATCAAAGTTTGAATAAAACGAATCTACCAATAATTTATTGCATAATCCACAAGTAGTATCATGAACCGTATAAATAATAAATATCATGAATGAAAAATAAATATTTCGACAATGCAGAGTTACAGTTAAGCGTCATGTTTTAAAAAATGCTTCTTCAAAGAACTAGAAGTGGTACATTGAAAATCACATCGCCCGCACTTGTAAGGTTTCTCACCGGCATGCGTCAGCATGTGCCTCTTTAAAGTATCTATCCTAATACACCTGTAATCACAAACGTCGCACTCGAAAGGTTTCTGATCGCCGTGCGTCATCATGTGCTTGCTTAAAACGTCGCTGAACCCCGACTTGTACTCGCAAAAATCGCACTCGAACGGCCGCTCGCCGGTGTGCGTGAGCACGTGTCGCCTCAACGTGCCGGCGCGGTTGCTTTTATAATCGCATTGATTGCACTTGAACGGCTTCTCGTCCGAGTGCGTCAATTTGTGCCTTTTTAAAATCGAACTGTCGCCGAATTTAAAATTGCAAACGTTGCATTCGAAGGGCTTCTCGCCGGTGTGCGTGAAGATGTGTATCTTCAAGTTTCGGGCCTTGTTGCATTTATAATCGCAGAAATTACACGTGAATCGCTTTTCGACTATGTGGGTCATCATGTGTTCTTTCAGCCGCCCCGACAATTGACATTCGTAGTTGCACACGGTGCATCTCAGTAATTTCTCGTCGGTGTGTTGCAGGATGTGCCGGCTTAAAATCGTCGACTGGCTACACTTAAAATCGCAAATGTTGCACCGGAACGGTTTGTTGCCGGTTGAGTGCATCGACATGTGCCTCTTCAAGCTTTGCCCGAAAATCGACTTATAACCGCAGACGTTGCATACGAGCGATTTATCGCCGGCGTGCGTCAGCATGTGCCTCTTCAAGTTATGGGCGAAGGCGGACCGAAAATCGCACATGTCGCACTGTAGCGATTTATAGCCGGAATGTGTCAGCATGTGTCTTTTTAAACTCTGCGGGAAGGCGGTCCTGAAGTCGCATATGGCGCATTTGAATGGTTTCTCCTCCGGGAACGTCATCATGGAAATTTCAGTCATATTCGAGTTTCTTCTTCAGTCTTAAATCAAAATACACTGTTTGTTAAAGTTTGTGATTTGTGCGTCGGTCAGCCTAGAATGAAATAAAATAGTTTGTTAATTCAATCAATTAAAAATTCAGACGATAGCTTTCATACGATATTAATGTTATGAACTGCCGAGTGCTGCATTTCATTTTTAAATAAATAATTTTTTTAAAAAAATTAAATCGCGTACGGACGTTTTTTTAATTTTTTTATAAAAGCCGCAATTAAAAATGCAATTACACTTAAAATGTCAATTCGCGCCCTGTGTATGGCCACAGATAATAGAACTAGTCAGATAGCTCATCAAATGCTTTAAATTTGACGCCCCAATTTGGAGACAAACTCGGTGTTAGTTTGGAAACAGCTCACCAAATATATGGCGGCGCTAGTGATACAATAGGAAAGTGTAAAACCGAAACCTGTAAATATAACCACAGATAATAGAACTAGAACAAATGCTTTAAATTTGACGCTCCAATTTGGAGACAAAGTCGGTGTTAGTTTGGAGACAGTGCACCAAATATGTAGTGGCGCTCCTATTACAATAGCAGAGTGGAAAACCGAAACCTGTAAATATAAGCAATATTTAAAGAAACTCTATAACTAAGAGGTGTGATGCAAAGTTTAAAACGAGAATTAACAGCATATTATAATCGTACGTCACATTATCGTGTCTTGGCCCCATTTCAAAAGTATTTCTCTGTTACTTCAAAGAGACATCTAGCGATAGGTAAGCCAATTGAGATTTGGAATTAGCAAATGGTTTGTGACAAATGTTCGATTTTCGAATTTGTGTATACAAGTGACATCTATCGCGCATTTAACAAACTATTTTTAGCCTATTTCATTGGCTATCTGGAGAGATCTATTATCTGTGATATAACTAACATTTGTACAAATCCATCACTAAGTGGTGTGATGTAAAGTTTATAAAGAGAATTATCAGCATATTATAACCGTGCGTCGCATTATCGCGTCCTGGTTCTACTTTAAACTTATTTCTCTGTGACTTAAAAGAGACATCTGGCGGTAAATGAGTTAATCGAGCTTCGAAATTAGCAAATGGTTTGTGACAAATGTCCAGTTTTCGAATTTATGCAGGCATGTGACAACTATTGATTATTTAAGAAACTTTTTTGAAGTGTCCAGTCATTCCTATCTCGTTGGCTATTTGAAGAAATCTATTATCTGTTATGCGCATAACAACGAGGAGCAGAACGAAGAAAGCAGCCGAGAAGACCTGAAGATGGCAGATGTGATTCTGCCGAAACGTCGTCAAGACAAAAAAGGTTCTTTTGAGAACCCTACGCGGAGAAATACCCGGAAGAACAACACAGCATATATATATATATGTGTGTATTGTAATGTTCTTCCGGATCTTCCTCCGCGAAGGGTTCTCTAGAGAACCGTTTCTGTCTTGAGGACAGAATCACTGCTTGCTTGGTTCTGCTTCTCGTTGTTATACGAGTCGAAGTGACTTCTGTTGGCACCGATGGTGGTTTATATACCGAGTTGCGATCACACGTCTTATGCCCGATGGTTTTCTGGCCTGGCTTCTCGTTATTGGTCGTGCCGGTGGGCTGGCTCCTCCTCTTGGTGATCTCGGTTTTGTTTGTAACGCTGGTTTCCATGTGGTTGGTAAACGTTAAGTATCGTCTCTAGTATTTAGATTTCTCGAATGTTTCTCTATTCCTATGGCTTCTGGTATGATTCTTTTCGATAAGTGCTGTACGTTGGCTATAGTTTTTGTAGTGTCAAAATCTATTTTGACGTGTGATCGCAACTCGGTATATAAACCACCACCGGCACCAACAGAAGTCACTTCGACTCGCATAACAACGAGAAGCAGAACCAAGTAAGCAACAGAGAAGACCTGAAGATAGTCGTCAAGACAAAAACGGTTCTCTTAAGAACCCTACATGGAGGAAGACCCGGAAGAACACTACAACATATATATATATATATATATTTTTAGGGATATTTTAAAATAGTTTTCGTTTGCAAAAATAAAGGATTCTCGTCTCTGGGAGTTGTTAAATATCTCCTGGATGACGTTAGAGTCAAGTTTCGTCACAGCACGAATTTTGGACGCTAGACGCGGACAACTTTCGCCCTCTGTTCAAGACGGAACGTACCGACGCCAGCTGACAGGATTTATGACGTATCGTTAGGTTTTATTTCTTTCTACTTTGGTCGTCTTTTGACTAGTGAATTTGAGGCATTTAAAAGCCTGTAGTTAATTAGTTAAATTTAGAATTATCGTTTGTCGATTGGGCATTTTATGTGCAATCAGATCTGATTAATCGCTGTTGTTTTTGAAGTTATAGTTTTGAATTACATTTATCGTATTACAGTACCGAGCTGTTCTGTTTTGAGTCATTGACGTTTGCACAAATAAATCTTGTGTTATTGTGTGTGTGTGTGTGTTTTGTTTTTGTCGAGAACCTGCGCTGAATGCAACAAGTGTATTAAATCTCCTGAAGTTTCGAAGTTTCCTAGAGCGAACACTGCGGGACCTTGGGAACGGTTCCGAAATGGTTTATTCCCTGGCGCCCTGGTTTAATTTAATTAATGACCCATCCATTCTTCACCGAGCTAGTTTGGGAAACAGTTGCTGGAATAGCAACGCTTACTTGTCACCTGGTGCTGTCAAATTTTTCCGGAATATTAGCTTTAACATCTTGGGGGTTGCATACTTATTTGATTTGCTCTTATTTGTAGGTTGTTTTTTGACGGTCTAATTTTAGATAATTACATATTATTTCTTTGTTTTATATTTTTCTTCATTAAATAATATTTTTTTTTATAAATTATGAATATGATACGTTGGTTGTTAGATTTTACGAAGTGCTTTTAACTTGGTAGTGTGTGTACCGAAGAAGGCAGCTTAGCTGCCGAAATACGTATCTACGAATATAAAAATTATTGTGGGCGGAGATTAATTTTTAATTAGAATTTAAGAGATTTACATAAACTGATTAATAGAAATTAAAAAAAAATCGTAGTTATAATCAGAGAACGGAATTCTTTTGGGATGACGAAGCACGCTAGTCGACCAGCTAAATCGGCGAAGCGCTATCGCGAGGTTCATTATCTATTCGTACATGATCCGCTGTAGCGAGTGTAGGCGCTTCGTTCTTCCATAAGAATTCCACCATCTAGTTATAATACATACGTAGTTTCAGACAGAAGTCATGTGACTTTGGTGTATTGCTTTTGAACTTTGATATCACATGATTTTTATCGGCCATAAAAATGTTTTAAAAAATTCAATTTAACTTAAATAATTACTTCTTTTCCAAGTCCATGGCGTTGAAGTGGTCGTGAGCAGATTAATCCACGAAAGCTGTCACATTAAAGAAGAATAAGAACAGTCTTCAAAAGCTTAGTCCCCGTCTCGTCGTGCTGTTTATTCCTACACTAAAAATGTTTTTCTTTTTATTATTATTAGCATCAAGGAAACAAACAAGGATTTTTTGGTAATTTTTTATTGCTCTAGTATATCACACAATACAAAATCAATATAATGCGGTAAAACAATTTTTTTATCTATTTCGGTGCTTTAATGACTACATTATGAAACTCATTTGGGTTTCATAAAGTTGCTCATTAACGCATTCGAAATTTTCTTTTATTAGGTTGGCAACCACACATTAACACTTCAAATTACAAAATATAACCGCTAAACTGACATTTGTTTGACATTACCTAAATTTGTTGCCATCTCAAATTTAAATATAACCTCTAAATTGTTTTTTTTTTCTTATATAAATGCCTGTCAAATGTTTCTGAGGTTGCTACCTTTACCAAAATGTTCGGAAGTTTCAAAAATTTCTGTCGTACATTTAGTGATAACAGCGGAGTTCCAACAGAAACCCTAAAATTTTGACACTGACACGTATAATAGAAAAAAAAAACAGAAAATAAGCGCCAACCAATGTCACCAACCGCTACATAAAAAAAGTTGGGTTTCATAAAAGGTGTGTTCGTTTTACATTCGTCTTTTATCAATAAATGTCATAAGCGAGATAAAATTTGCTAAATTAAAACATTCCCAAAAAAAATCTGTATTTAATCGATGAGGAGGGAAAGAAATTTTCTGACAAAATCTCAACAGCGAGCAAAAAAAACTGTAAATTTACCGAGTGTCTACGAGTAACTCTGAGATTGAAGTAAAACGAACACACCTAGCGTATCTCATAACAATAAATTAAATAGCAAATAAATAAATTACAAAATAACCTCCAAACTGACTTAAGTCATGTCGTATAACCTCCAAATTGACATTTGTTTGATGTTTTTTTAAACAATGTTACCAACAGTCACGTAACAAACCAAAAACAGAATTTTCCTGTATTTGAACTAAAATCAACTCTTACGAAACTTGTTTTCTTTTTTTTTTAATATCCTATTATAACTAACCTGAAAAAGGAAGAGATTAAAACGCAAGAATATTTTCTTAAACTTTATTGCATATACAATAAATAAAATTGAAAATAAATCAGAGGAATGCCTCTTATAAAAATTATTAGATGTACAGTTTATAAATTACAGAATTATTTGGCACCCTAATTTGTTTGGTGCATTTTACGTTTTAAATGTGGCTACCATGAGCAAGTACCAATTATTCAGCGTTAAATTTATTTTGTCTGGTTTTTGCCAGGCGTATTTTTGATGTTTAACTTTTTCTTATGTTACTGCTACTATTCTTAAAACAAAAGAAAAGTGTGACAGAACCGAGCGTTGTCAACGTAATAACAACTTAGTTGGCGGTAAATTCAAATAAAAAAATTACACTATAGTCATTGACAATGAATATCTTTATTTAAGTTAATCGCTGTAAGTAAATACATTATTTTATACAATCTAAATATACAGAGTGAGACAGTGTGGGCCCCTTTTAAAATATCAAAGATAGGAAAATTGCATTCAACATCGCGACTGGTCACCGGTGCGTTATCACTCACCTCTACTGCACCCTTCATATATAATTAAATGAATAAAATTAATAACAGAAGAAAATAATATGTAATTATCTAAGATTAGATCGTCGAAAATAACCTACGAGTAAGAGCAAATGAAATAATACGGAAATGAGTATTGGTCCATTCCAGGACTGATAAAAATGATGATTTTTTAAAAAAGAACAAAAAACACGATTTTTTCTTAAACAATCACGATTATTTTGATTTTTATTATTTTTTGAACGACCTCGGTTAAATTTTTTGAGCATTTCTTCGCACCATTTGACACGACCCTGTTTCTGCGCTTGTGTCAAATTGTGTGGAATCCAACGACTGCAAAGCTTTCGTACGTTCAAATGATTGTGCAAAATGACGTTAATTGCTTTCATGTCAATGCCCAAGGATGCTTGAATCTCACGGTATGTCACATGCCCATCTCGCTCGATCATTTCACGCAACATTAGTGGCAACAACAGATGTTGATGGACGACCTTCACGAAATTCGTCACTGAGAGTGGTACGTCCATGCTGGAATTCGGCAAACCAATTGTAAACACTGCTCTTTGATGGTGCTTCATCTCCAAAAGCCATATGAAGCCGATGGATGCATTCTTTCGGCGTTAGACCACATTTGAAATCGTAAAAATCATGGCACGAAAATTTTCACGCGAGATTTCCATTTTTACACAAAATTTCTCTTCTTAAAACGCTGTGTAAACAGACTTAGTTCGCTTAGGTACGAACTGTCAAAAGCATTATAAGTGAAAAAGTTCAAATTTTTCAAATATGACAGTTGAAAAACGCTAACACCACTAGAGTACTAGATTCCAGAAACTTTTCCAGCACCCTACGTATAAGAAAAGAAACAAAAACAGATAATGGAAGTGCCTCTGTAGGAATAGTGGCAAATGTACAACCGAACACATTAGAAGAGGACAGTTTGGATGGTGCCCCATTGCTCATAGCTTCTACTTCATCAATTAAAAAAAGAAAGGCATCTAATTCTAGTTCTGGGTCTTTATCTTCTTTTGTCGTGCGTACAACGAAGTCTAGTAAAGAGGAAATAGATAAACAAATTGCTAGGGCTATTTATGCAACACAGCAACTTCACATGTGTTGAGCAACCGGAAGTAAAAAAAAGCTATTGTGCTTTAACGGCCTGGATATATTCCACCCTCTAGATATGATATATATATATATATATATATAAATATATAATTACTAAATTAACTTAAAATATCTCTTTTTAAGTATCTGAACCATGTTTTATTTTCTTTTTAAATTTAAGTTTAGTTTACCTACATATTCTTTTGAAACAGTTAGTTTTAGATAATCTAACATTCAATAAATTGTTCTTTTTATTTGAATTTGCTGAAGTTTGATTTATTTAGATTATCATTTTTTACACGATTTGATTTAAATCATGATTTAAATCGTCGCAACCCTGGTCCATTCTCTTGCAAAAGTTCTTATTTGATCGAATAAAGACCTTTCATAAGCAATTTAATTCCCTATTATTTGATACCGCCTTAAATATTTTGAAAACAACCTACAAATTAGAGCAGATCACACCCACACACCACAATTTAAGAGCACTTCAGGAAATTTATCTCGGGGAAGCCTCTCCTTATCATATATGCAGTGCAAATGCGTTTAACTGTCTGTAACACCCGCTTATATACAGTGTGTTTCACTTTACATGAGAACACCTGAATAACTTGTTGGTTAATAAAGCAATTACTGTAAAATTTTTACCAGAGATAGAGGCCATTAATATTCATCTTTTTGTAGAAATGAATTCTTTTTGGAGTCTAATTCTGGCCCACTATGCTTTAAATAACAACTAGTGTTTCAAGTAAAGTCATAGTAGTGATGAAGGTAGAGCAACAAAGTATTTAAAAAAGTTGTTGCTAATCACTAAAATACTCCAAATACGACGTTTTCTAAATTTTTGTGTAAACTCATTGAAAATATTGAAAAATACATTAAACATGAAACCATAATTTTGTTACACTGAAAAATGTGATTAGCAACAACTTTTTTAAATACTTTTTTGCTCTATCTTGACTTTACTTGAAACAGTAGTTTTTATTTAAATCATAGTGGGCCAGATTTAGACTCCAAAAAGAATTCATTCCTACAAAAAGATGAATCTTAATGGCCTCTATCTCTGGTAAAACTTTTACAGTAATTTGCTTTATTAACCAACAAGTTATTCAGGTGTCTTCATGTAAAGTGAAACACACTGTATATATAATTTAAGTCACGCCATCTTGCGGCTGATTTTTGACCTAACAAAAACGACATCTTGCGGCAGATTTTTGACTTAAAAAAATTATTCTTATATATTTAAATATGGACCGTCAAAAACAACCTACAGATCAAATCAAATAATACGGGACTAGGTACTGGTCCATTATCTGAATTCATTAAATTGTTTTTATTTCTTTGAGCAAAAATGCTTTCGTAAGCAATTAATTCCCTGTTATTTGATATCGCCTTGATGAGGTTTAAATTATCCTCAATAATATAATACTTAATAATAATGTGTCCAGTATTGTAAATATGTGAGGCAACATTTGATTTCTCAATCCTATACCTGTAGTGACTTAAATATTCCTTAAAGCATGTTAATATATTTCTTTTTGTTTATCCAATGTATTTATTAGCAGAAAGTATGATCGCTGGTTAAACTTGATGGTAAAGCAAAGATAGTCGCAGTTTTGATGCTTCATAACATTCACAGTGAAAACCAGAAGGAATTTATCAGAACACCAGATCAATGGTTAGTCTTTCTTTCATGTAAATCGTAAAATGTTGGGTACATATTACATTAAAAGAAATTATTAATCAGAATGTCCTGACGCATAAATTGTCTAGATTTAAGTTAAGCAAAAGGTCAAAATAGTCTGGCAGTAGGTATAATTCCCACAGTTGCCATTGATGGCAGATTTTTTGCTCCAGTTCAACTCAATTAATACTTAGAAATAACACTTTCAAGTAATAATAAAAATGCAAAGGTGAAAACATTAGGATTACGCTTGCGTAGTTAATGACGAATTAAAAATAACACATTCTCAAAAAAATTAGTTGTAACACTTTTGTAAACGAGACTGTACACAATCACTTATTGTATTTTAATAAATAACTATGTACAGGATGGTCCAATGATACGTATTTCTTTTGTGAGGCACATGGCAATAAATCAATAAGAAATTTATACTAGAGAATACGCGGTATGTTGTAAAATTATTTTGAACTATACAGAATGATCAAAAAAAATGAAGGTTCGTGCAAATCCCTTTTTTTTAATGGAACACCTGTATATGTTTAGAAATTTGGATACGCCACAGTGAGCTGATCACACAGTGTAAATATATATTGGTTTAATTAAACTACTTTTGTAAAATAATTTTTTTTCTTGAAAAATTCTTTAAAAATTTGCACAACCCTAGTCATAGATTACAAAATACTTACAAAATTGAAGACAAAAACTCAACTGAATAACATTAATTTAAATTTCTTAGAAAATAGAATTTAAAGTTTGAGAAACCCTTAATAGCCATAGCTTTAAAACTCGCCAAAAATAAGTAAATTAAGAAATAATAATTAGAAAATCTTAAAGGCTATCTTACAACAAAAATTTTAAATGAAATGTTCGAATGGTCTGCCTTCGTATTCTGCACACTGATTTAAACGTTTTACAAAACTTAGTTTAACTTATTGTAATGTAACTCTGGAAACATTTTCAAATGCATGCCTTATTCTTTGTTTCATGTCATCTTTAGCGGTTGGAACGTTTTTGTAAACTTGATCTTTTACATGAGCCCAAAGGAAAAAATCAAGAAGAGTCAGGTCAGGGGAACATGGTGGCCATTGTAGGAATTCTCCTCTGCCAATCCATTGGTTTGGATACCAATGATTTAAATAATCTCTGACGTTTCTGCAAAAATGTGGAGAAGCGCCGTCTTGCTGAAACCATAAATTTGCAAGTGTATCTTACATCTATATTTTGGAAGAACCTCAAAGTTCTTCTCTCAAAAAGTCGAGATAAGTTGCGCCTGTTAAGGAACCTTCGAAAAAATATGGTCCAATCACTTGCAAATTTATTATTCCTTTCCGGACGTTCAATGACCAGTGATTTTGATGAACTTCTGCCCTAATCCAATGGGAATTATCTGTTGAATAGGAATGCATATTATGTCTGTTCACTTTTGAATGTCGATTCATTTGTGAATAATATTGTTGAGCATATCAAGATCATTTATTTTTTCTTAATTTTTTTGCCATAGGCCGCACAGGAGAACTACGCATCGTTGGGCTACCCTGTACAGTCTCGTTACAACTAATTTTCTGTTTGAACTTTACCAATGGCAGCCACTCAAACACAGTTCTGCAAATAAAGAAGTCACATGCATCTCACGAAGACTTAAACCTGATTTACAGTTGCCTTGGTCAGAAACAGGAATGGTAACGTTAACTACAGAAAATATAAAGTCTTTGTACTTCAAGGGCAGCGTCCGGAATCGTTCCCATTCCATTCCCGCTACTACAAAACTCCAGGGATTGATGTACAAAACCGAACGTAATCAAAAATTGAAACTGCCACTTGTTAATTGCAGGTGTAGTTTTTGCACAACGCAACAACACAAGATTAGAAAGTTGCTTTACATATGTGCAGCTTCAACGATCAATACTTCAACTTTTTCTTCCTCGATGTATTGCAGACTGCATCAATTAATTATTTTATCGTTATCATTATCGTCACCGTTTCCGTTTCCGCTCGCAGGCAATTGTAGACCAGGCTTGCAGCGCCTAAACGTGACCTTTACCTAACCTATAAAATGAAGCACTGAAAACATGTACACCCTTCACTCGTGATTAAGAATAGAAAAACCTAACCTTGGTATTTTAAAATGCAGCACTCGCACGTTTTCATCGTGTATAAATAATTTGGCAAACCCTTATTCTCCAGGCAGTTTCTCTTCTAACCTAATTTCCGAGTTCGGGACACAATCGGTCGCGGGCCAAACATCTTGGGGCGTGCCACCCATGGGTTAGCGAAAACTCAGACGAATCATTTCGGAGTAGTTATTTACGAGCACACGCACGTGAAATATCTGTTTTCACACACTAAATAAAATAACTTGTGATTAATGAACAGCTGGCAAGCCAAACTTTGCACTGTGACAGTTTCACAGTGCTACCAACTGAGAAATTGATAAGTTGAACGAAGGGTTGGCAAATTTGGAGAGTTACCGGTATTTTCTTTTTATTTAATCGCACTCGAACAATGCGCTAGTGTATCTAAGGTCTCCTCCACTTGATCGACCATCGCAGATAAAAAAAAAACTGATCTACTCGTCAGTTGAGTGATTACTTGCGAGGAGGCTTCGGCAACAAATTTTTTCTACAGTGTTGCCAATTCGTGGGAAGTTTTAAATCTTAAAAGGGAATTTTTTAAGACAAAATTACTTACATTTTAAGACAAATCTTGACAAAAATACATAAAAGTAGCTTAAAATTGCAATTTGAGGGAGAAAGTAAGCATAAAGAGCAATTTTGGTCCCAACGTCAAGGAAGAACGATTTTCAATCGTTGGCAACACTGACTCCGTGACGTCAAAAATAAAACAGAAGTTACTGTGTCAGTCTTTGTTTATGTTCTTGGTATTTCGTGTACCCATTTGCTCAAATAATAAAACATAATAAACAAAGAAATTACGATTTGTAGCTGTCACAGACGCGAAAATGAGCATAGGAAATTACTTGTTACTCCTGCCGGACGTAGCTTTGGAGAAAATTTTTTCGTATCTGACGTACGATGAGATCTCTAAAAATAGGGAGGTAAGTGTTTGAAACACCAAATCTCTAAGCGCACTCAACATATTTTCGTTTGCATTTAACAATTAGGCAGCGTCATTCGTTATTAATTTCATTATTACGTCGTCGCAAAATTATCTGATCGATGTTTATGTTGGCAGCGACATAACCTTTTTGACATGTCACGCTAAAAGGCGGGAGTTCATGTGTAAAATTCACCGCGATGAAATTTTGCACGTCTTTTAATTAAAGTAAAGAATTTGTATAAAAGAATGGATAACGACGACGCGTTGGACACATTGTTATCAGCGGCCACAGAAGAGTTGCCTTGCACTAGCCGGAGGAGCAACGACGAAAAGTTTTTGGAAAACATTTCTAATTTTGTTCCTAATCCGAGCAGCAAGAAACTAAAAAGTAAAGTTACCGAGCTGGTGGTAACCGAAGGAACGAGCGTGCATGAAAGCAACGTTCACACAGGCGAGACTGATTCGTCAGACGATGAAGAAAATCGTTACTTTGAAAGTTGCAAGTATGATTCATTCGGAAGTGCCATCAAGCAAATGTTAGCCGCCTCGAGCTCAACACCCAGCGGCAGCAAAGTGAAAGATGAGGCGACGTGGCAGACGAAAGCAAAACAGTTATCCGTTGCGCCTGCGAAAGCCCAACCCAAAACCGACGTTTACACCGACCCTGTATTTGGGATTCGCATCGTAAACCCCTTAGTCTCAGGATCGCTATTGCAGGAGCGCATGAGTGGGCGCGTTGCTGTTTCCATGGCGAAGCTAAAGACTCATATCAAGGACTTGAAGAACGAAATCGATTGGGTGATCGCAGGAGCAATTGTTCACAAATCCGCCGCAAGGACTTCACAGAAGGGGTCGTCGTATACCATTTGGACGCTGAGCGACTTGCATCATGATTTGAAGACTGTTACGTTGTTCCTTTTCGGAAACGCCTTCAAGGAATTGTGGAAAACAGGCACGGGAACTGTTGTCGGAATTTTAAATCCGTCCATTTTAGATAAGAACAGCAACACACGAGATGAGGTAAGTATAAGTACATACAGGTTTGTTTTATTCAAACTGATTGCATGTCTTAAGTGGGTAATTAATTAAAAACTCGTATTTCTTTGTTGATTACAGGCCGCTCTTTCTGTCGATAATGCACAGAAAGTCATGATTCTGGGACAATCCAAAGACCTCGGCACCTGCAAGAGTACAAAGAAAAACGGAGATCGTTGCACGGCCTTCGTGAACACAAATCAATGCGAATTCTGCCTGTACCACATCAAGCAGGAGTATCAGAAATGCACAAAGCGATCCGAACTGCAATCGAATTTTTCCGGACGTGGCCTGACAGCGCTGAGGAATAAAGTGCTCGGCAAAAACGAGGTGTTCTACGCGGGGAAATCTTACACGGCCATACCGGCAGGCAAAAATAAGAAATTGGCGGCGAAAGATGACCGGAGATTGCAAGCGTTGAGTAATAACGTCACAGTCAACGCGGGTGGGACGACGAAAATTAATAATTTAAGCAAGCGAAAGGCTGCCGCTCATCTGGAACTGTCGGTGAATCAACGCGCCAAAGATTTAGAGATGTTAAAAAAATTAGCTGGTAACTCTAATCAAGGGGGTGGTAATAATAAACCCGCACCTTTTAATATGGGTGTATCCAGTGATGTAACTTTGGAAGAATCGAAACGTGCTGCTGTCAGCGTCATATCAAAATTAAAAGCTGCTGAAACCAGTAGTTCCAACGTTGGTAATCATGTGATAAGTAACACACCTTCTGAGGTAACAACATCGAATATCACTCCTACAGATAAAGACGAGGCGAAAACAAATCTGGTCCTCCATGTGCCTTTATTGTCCAAATCAGACACTAACAAAGTCGATTTAAACGCCCCTATTTCTAGAAGGCTGGTGAATCGTGCGAAACGAAACGCTCTGAGCTGGGTGAAGCAAAACGGGCCGATTAAAAAATCCAACCCCATGAACACTCGGGGCACTCAAGGAAAGAAAAGGCCTTTAGATACCAGCGTCGATGATAATACCGTGCCGACCAGTGTAAAGCAACAGAAAATCGAGCAAAACGGATTCTTTTCCGAGCGTTTTAAAAAAATTATGGCGATTTCATCTCGCCACTCGGATCTCCTGCGGCAACACGACAACGAAGAAGAAGAGAAGTACTTCAACAAGCTGGAGAAGAAGGAGCAAATGGAGGAGAAGATGCTGTCGACTTACAAGCTTCAGTGCAAGGCGGTGCGCTGCTTGAGGTGTAAATACACGAGTTTCTCGGCGGCTGATTCGTGCAAGGTCGAGAAGCACCCCCTCAAAGTGTTCGATGCGGTTAAGCGCTTCTTTAAATGTGGGGACTGTAAAAATCGCACGGTTACGCTCAGTGTCGTTCCGACTGTTCCCTGTGCGAAATGTGGGGGCGGAAAATGGGAAAGGGCGCCCATGCTGAGGGAGAAAGAGATTGGCACTGCGCATTGCCTTTCGATTCGTGGGGGAGAGCAGACGTTCTTGAATTCGGGTTTAAATAACGCCAACTTGGACTTGCTAGTACCAGATGACAAATAAACATAATTTGAATCGTTAATAGCATATTTCTTATCAATTCCTACTAAAAATTTTTGTATTGCCACTTGATTAACTTAAGTTTTTTGTAACAGGTATGTAAAAAATTTAATGAAATCGGAAGCAACCTGTTGTCAAGGGGGTTCATCCAATTGGAGAAACGCCATTCCACCGTCATTAAGAGAGTGAAGGCATTGCTGCCCCGCAGAGAATCCGAGCGCAGAGCGCATCCTTTAGCTAGACACTGTGATATTTTGTCCGCAGTCGAAACCAGAATAAGCATGCTGAACATGACTTTCATGAAGTACATAGAAAGCAACCTGTGCTGTTTCATACCAGGAAGGGTTCGTCTTCTAATTTACTTTTTTTTTTTACAACAAACTCTGTGTGTGTTTGCAGGTGATTGATGAAATTGAGCGTGTCTTGAGGGTGGTGGAGAGCGAAGGACCTCCTCCGAGGACACACGAGCTTTTGCAGGAACTACGAGACATAAGCAGCATGGCTATGGAGCACTTCGACGAACAGATTTTGCCCAACCTCAAGATGCAAATTAAGAAAACACCAAGTAAGCATTAAATGACACCGATTTGTTCTGTTTTTTTAATGTTTTTTTATTTTTGTAGTAATTCCACTACTACCATCCACTTCGAAATCATCAAAACTCGTCCTCGTTCAATATGCCATCGTCGATGAGGTGAGAAAAGTACGAAAGCAATACAAGGCCCAAAAAATGCAACTCAATATGGTAACCAGTAATCTCGAACGGTTCCTTAGGAAGGTAAAAAAAATTGATTCGCATTTATTATTAGATTAAAAAAGTCCCTAAGCTGATAGGTTTTTAAACTGGAAATACTAATAAGGTTTTCTTATGTTAGATCAAACGTCAGAATCTACGTTTGAAAGCTCAGTCCATAAAAATAAAAGAGCAGGAAAGGAAAATCCAGGAGCAGTCGGTGAAAATCCAAGAGCAAGAATCTACCATAGCCGACATAAAGAAGCACATGGACGAATGGGAACAGAAATTTTCTGACTTGACATCGGAAGTACGTGCAAGAGACGACTTCATCTCATCGAAGACCCCTGCGAAGCAGACGTCGACGTTCACAACGCAGTCGACTTCCAAGTATCACTTGCAGAACATCAAGCCGCGAAAGGCGCAGGTCCTTTCGAAAACCTTCAATCCGATACAGACCACCGAGTTGGAAAGGAAAAGGAAATCGAATTTAGCCCTGGAAATCCCTAGCAAATTACCACGTTGCGTGGACCTTACCACCCAGCAAAAATGCAGCAGGAAACTGGTTGAAAACGTCGATGAATTACTGAACTCCTTAACAAGCACTGCGATTGCATCTTGTGACTTCAAGGATGCCTGCGATGATAAAAGCGTTTTGGCTCGTAAGAATGAGTTCTGTTCGTTCCTAAGCAGCTCGCTGGAAAACATCCTTAAAAGTCCCATATCCAGTATAAAGTCACGCAAGCGTAAAATGACCGAGGACATAGACTTGAAGTAATTATAAGATTACCAATAAAAGTATATTCGTGTTATTATTACATTTTCACACCTTAACCTGATGATAATATAATTACATAGTTAACAACATTGCTTTAGACGTATTCTAGTAAGTTATAAATCTCGTGTTCAATATTACATTAGAGACGGTAAAATACGTTGTAGGTAATTGAAAGATTAATGGCAAATAATAATTTAATTTAATTGAAATGTTTAATGTTAACCTTTGATTTTTTTTTATATATGCGTATTTATGAATTTAATACTGAAATAAAATTTCATTTGTATGCAGGTTGTTTTTCAAATTCTTATTTTTTTCTTTGACGAAAACGGAGAAAACAAGAAATCGCCAATATAGCGAGAAAATTCGTCAAATGTGTTATTGTTTTTAATTCTGACACGAAAACTGTCAAAATGACGTTCTTCTGAATGATGAATACCTATTTAAAAAAAAAGAAAAAAGACAATTGATTTTGTAATTTTTTTCTTTAACAAACGAAAATGCTTGAAAATTGAATGATTAACAAAACAAAAGACAACTGATTTCGTAATTTTTTCTCTAACAAACCAAGAAAACACTTCAAAACTCAGTATTTTTTTTTTCTTTCTCGTTTTCAAAACAAAGAAATAAAAACAATTGACAGGAAAAAAAATGAGTTTCTTGATTAAAAGAAATTACCAGAGGGAAAAAGATTTCGCACGCATTTTTTTTTAATTCTGACTCGAACTGTCAAAAATGACGTTTTTTTAAATAATGAATGTTTTACTCAAAAAAGAAAAACAAAAGAACTGATTTTGTGATATTTTTCTCTAACAAATCAGTACAAGGAAACAAAAACAAACCAAGAAAACACTTCGAAATTCAGTATTTTTTCTCTCGTTTTCTAAACAATTAAAAGAAATTAATTTCGTAATTTTTTCTCTAACAAATCAGGGAAATACTTCAAAATTCGATATCTTTTTTTCTCCTTTTTCGTTTTCAGAACAAAGAAACAAAAATAATTGACAGGATAACAAATTAGTTTTCGAGTAAAAGAAACGAAAGGCAAAAAAAATTTTTTCACACTTTTTCATTTCGATTCGAACTGTCAAAAGAGAAAAACAAAAGACAATTTATGACGGCACGTGATATAGCTTAGTTGCAACCTTGAAAAACTACGAGCTGTCAATAATGTCACTGTCAAAGGTTTTGTTCATATAGTTTATCTATGGTTTTGTTTATACCTTCGAGGTATTTGTAATAAAAGTTTTGTTTCATTAATTGCATTTCATTATCCATTTTGTAGAAAATCGTAATTCAAAGGACATAAAAAGTCAGAATATGCTTATAATGGTGTGGTTATGACTTGATTGTAAAATTTGCATTTGACACAAGCCTACTTGATAAAAGTTCTTTTTAACGCATTTTAGAATTGAGTGGGAAATGAAAAAAGCAAACAAAAGTTCGCGAAAGGAAAAAAGCAGTCAGAATAAACAAAAACGTTTTAATGAAGAAAAATAATTATTTATAAAGAAAAGCGGAAAAGATCGAATAAAAGGCTATCAGTAGGTATATAGAAGAATAATGGAACAAAAGACGATCGGCAATTAAAAAAAAAATAAGATTGAGAGAGAAAGAGAAAAAAGGAACAATTGAATCTTTAAAAAATATTTAGCTACGTTTTCCTTTTTGTCCTTTTTTTTATTTGATAATTTTAAAGAGAGAACGAATGAACGATGAAGAACAAATTGATGAAAAGAGAGAGAAAAAAACAGTTGAACGACGATTTCTGCAACTATCAATTTTCCAATTACTTACGTTTTTTTAATTTTTATTCCGAAACACGAACTTTTGAAGCGTTAAAACGTAAAACCACTTATTTCTAAATAACTTTCCATTTTTTGTTTTTTGGTTAAGTACCTACATTAAATTAAAAGAAAAAAAAAACAAATGAATAACGTCTTGTCTCTTTTTCGTATTCGTCAATTTTTGTTTAATATTTTTTGTTTTTTGATGAAGCGAACGAAAAGAAAAAGAAACAAAAGAAACAGCGTTTTTCTTGTGCTTGTCAATTTTTGTTTAATACTTTTTGATTCTTTTTTATGAAACGACGGAAAAGAAAAAAAAAAGAATTAAGACTTTCGCAACCGTCGAAATTTGTTTTGTTAGTCATTTTTTTCTTTTTTTATTTATTTCTGCAGTAAATAATGAATTTTGCAACTACATATTTTTTCATTAATCCAATTGCTAGGGAAACAAAAAACAAATGATTAACGACTTTCGGAACTGTCAATCTTTTAATTACGTTAGACTTTTTTGTTTTCGTTTTAATTTTATAACTAAACAAAAGAATAATGATTTTCTCAGTTATGTAGTTTTTGATGGATGTAACAGTTTGACAAAGAATTAAAGAAATAAATGAATAACGATTTTGACAATTGCCTACGAATATTGCTCGTTTTTGTTCGTTTTTTTGTCAACTTCTTCGTTAACGCATATATAGAAGTGACAGTCCCTATCAGGTTTTACGACAACAAGCAATTTCAGAGCTGCAAAGAAGTCAAAGTTGGGGAGTGTTCTCGTATTAAAAATAGGTCTGAGCTGTTACGCCCCCCCATATACATCATAGTTCATAGAGGCGTGGCAATACCCGACGTCACACCTCCATGTGAATTATTTCCTGAAATGTCACGCCTCTTTTGATTACGTTACGAATGGAGGCGTGGCATCCGTAGCCTACATGAATGCTGCAACAACAATCAATATTTTAATTAATTAAAATTTTAATGAAGAACAAAATATGAAGTGTTGTATATTTTTGTAAGTAGAATTTTATGCCCCTTTCAAAAATGTAAAAATATATAGAGTGTTCCATATAAAAAAATCAACGTTCTTGCTTATATTTTAAATATTGAGCACTCTAGAAAAAAATAATTTGGAGCAATGGATTCTGCAAAATTTTCACGAACAAAAAAGTTATGAAGGTTTTTTGAAATCGCAGAATTTTGAGAAACACCTGTAGCTCCTAAGTAGTACAGGATATCGAAACGCGGTCTTCACCACTAATTTTGTCTTAAAAATCGAGTCACTTTTTGCCTAACTCTTCTGAAAACAGGTGTTACCCCAGTGTCAAATTTGGGCCACCCTATACATCTAATGTTACGCTGCGATCAGTATTGCCAATTCATATGAATTTTTATGTCTTAAAATTGCAAAAACAGAAGTTTTTTTGAAAAAAGGGGAGTGTTTGAAGATAAAATTGCTTGAGTTTTAAGACAAATCTTGCGAGAAATGCATATAAGCAATTTGAGGGAAAAGAAAAACGCAGGAGAGAATTTTTGACCCAATGCGAGGGATAAACAAATATCAATAGTTGGCAACACTGACTGTGATTTTAAAATATGGTAGCACTGGTACGTAGATCGTTTGGCAGTGAGTGACGTTTATGCAAGAACGATTTCCTTTCTCGTTAAATTAAAATCCTTAAATATTAACGCAATTCTGTATTTTCGCGTATAGAAAAGTGCGTGGCGAGTAGTTAATCAAAGACAAGCGATCGTTTCGCGCGCGTACAACAGACTTTAATGCCCTTAAGGGATTTTATTGATCCGTCAAGAAGGTTGGGTGCGATGTGTTTGAATCTTGAATATTTATGATATCGGCCCGTAAGTGTTTAGTGTCTTTTGCAATTTTACCGTGTTTACCGTAGTTCTTAGCGATGTCGTACCCGGGCCGCCCTTCCCTCGTTCAAGGGCTACCCATGCCGACTGGTATGGCATACATGTCCATCTCAGGGCCACCACCCCCTCTAATGCCGACCGTTATGCCCATCCAACATGTAAGAACGATATTTTTTTACGCTGTAAAACGTTATTTACGGGTTTTTTTTCCTAGATGGTCCCAATTCAGGTAACAACAGCCCCGCAAATACGAGCGTTCCCCAAACTTAATCCCAATCGTGAGCAGCTGAAGCAAATACAAGGTCCACCTGTAACTGTTTTTGTTGGTATGTAGACCAACTTTAAAATTCTTTTAAGTTTAGTTTTTTTTTATATATAAAACCTGTCGGTGTCAAAATTCTAGGGTTTCTCTTGGAACCTTGCTATTATTACAAGTTTCCTAACATTTAAGTAACAGGTACCAACATCAGAAATATTTGACAGGTACTACAGAAAAAAAAACTAAATATATACCATGTGTTTAGAGATTTGTGTAACATATTGGTCATGGCAAAGAGGAAATGTGGCAAAGACAAAGACTGAAGTATCCACTGTATTGTAGTCTTTGTTATTAACACACTTGGTACAAAGTTTCTTTCTTTGTCTTATTCATTATCAGACTGTATGTAGAAATCTGGTTATTGTTGTTTCTGTTGGTATTTCTTTCTTTGCTGTTTCTAATTGACGCAAAAAATTTGGCATTCTCTTTTAAGAAAGCACTAAACGAATAACCAGCTGTAGAATTTGTGTCATTTTCAAATATTATTACCAGGTAACATAACAGAGAAAGCGCCGGACACGATGGTGAGACAAATACTAGGAGCTTGCGGCCCCGTCATCAGCTGGAAGCGGGTGAAGGCCTTCGGCTTTTGCGAATTAGCAGGACCCGATGCGGGACTGAGGGCCGTCCGCCTGCTGCATGACTTAATGGTCGGTGAGAAACGTCTTGTTGCTAAGGTTGACGCTAAAACTAAAACTGTACTAGATGAATACAAAGGTAGGTATCTTTTTCTGTCGCCGTTGGCGTTAACTTAACCGTTTTTGGCAAATATAGCATAAGTTGGCATCACTGATCATGGGGCAAATGCGCAGTAAAGTAATTTTTTGATTTGTAGGTCGAAGTAATAACGTTTTAATTTCTTTTGCGTTAGGATATGTGAGAGTGATGTATGAAATAGTGTCTTTGCATTCTCTATATTGTGAGTAGATAGATTTTTTGTTAAACGTAGACATTTAAGTTTCTCAAACAAAAAAATAATGCACAGCGTGAGTGTTGATGGAAACAACAAAATTTTTGCTATAAACTTCTCCCAAATATCTTATCAAACAACATTCTAATGGCTTCAATAAATACTTGGATAAATCTTACATTGCACTTGTGCATCTGGGCCTTGCTCTCTCAACTAGATTAGTTGCTGATGTTTCATCTCACTTCCAGCTGAAAGGCGCAAGAAAGAAAAGGGCTCATCCCCCCTTCAGGATGAGCCCGAAGAAGAAGAACCCTTAGATGAAGAGACGCAAGCCCTAGACGCTGTGGCCGTAGAAAGAATAAAACAAATAATAAACGAGTACCAAGAAGAGATGAACAACTTTGAACTTAAAAAAGAAGGTACTCACTCATTTCATCAATCACCATCGGAGGGTGAAAGTTTATTCTTTGATTGTTTCGCAGAAGAGGTGATCGAAAAGCGCAACAAAATCCTCGACGAGGCAGACGTGGAGGAAGAGAAGCGTGATTTAATCACTCGAGAGATCGGAAAGTTTCGGGAGATTATGAAGGTGAGTCTAGTGCCCGGGGGCAGACGAGTTTTATGTGAATCCAATGTGGTCACTCGGTTTGACAGAGCTTAAAGTTTGTTACTATTATTTTCTAATTCTTAAATATTTGTTTATGAAATCGAGGCGAGTGATTTTAATCAGTGACGAGAGCGAGTGGAAGTTCACAACATAATCTAACACCGAAGGAAAGAATTTTACATGGGCTACAATCATTTGGATATTGTCGGTGGTTTTAAATTAATTTGCAAAATATAGATGGTTGCACCTAATTAAAGGAACTGATAAAATGAAAGAGGAAAATTGATCCATACTTAATTGGGCGTAGTAAAAAGAGTGACGTTGTTAGATTATGTTGTTATACAGTGCGTACAGTGTGGAGGTTGGGTTTTGTGTGTCGTGGTTAGGTTTAGGTTATCGTACTAGCTTTGAGGTTGCGCTCATATGGTACTATAAACAGGCAAATGGAGCGGCGCAGTTCCTCCTAGGTTCGGCCCGGAGCGCCGCCGGTGAGTAATGTGACATCAAATACAACACTTGTACCTACACTCGGTTTGCACTTGCACTAAACTTGCGTTTCTCTACTATTTTGCTTGGCTTACATAATAACTTCCTCGAAAGTAAAAAACAAAAATGGAAAAACTGTGCAAGTGTGAATTGACGTTTTAAGAAACTTTTTTTAATTTTTTCAAGTTGTAACTAGTGACGGTAACACTAACTGCCAAGCACTTTACATTTTGGTGAAACCCAAAAGAAAATTAAAATTAAAACAACTTTAATTAAACGTCACTGGCCCATATTCTCACCTTACGATTAAAATCACATTTAAAACTAAAGTCGTGTTTAAAATAAACAAGAAACGATATAGCTTTATGTCAGTTTAATGCGTGAGAAAGTGACGGAAATAAACACGTTAGTAAATTAATCATAGGATGAGGGAGAATACGGGCCACTCTAATTAGGTAAATTCGGAAGACTTTTGTGCTTGGCAGTTTCTGTTATTAGTAAATGCTGTTGATATGAATTATGTTGTTATTCTTAGAGCAGCATTAAGCGAACTCGTTGTTAGTTAGATAGTGATCGCTGCGGACTGTATTTGTAAGTTACGGTCCGTGGCTTAATATAATTGTCACCGTTAATCTCGGAGACGACGCGCGGCAAGACGTGTGACATCCACAAAGCGGATTGTGCACCCTTGTGATGAGACAGTGTAAGTTACAAAGTACATGTATGAACTTTTTAAGATCCATCCATCCACATTCTTGGCATATGTTCGGAAATAATCGATCATTTCTTATCACTTTTAGTTCTTTTTTTATGTTGCCGTTAGGTGTGCTACTAAAGTAATTTGTTAAAAATCTGCCAGACACTTTTACGTACCTGCATACTTCAAGCAGATAACAGCTTTTTTTTGCTAACCCAATGTTGCTTCCGCAATTTTTTAAGCACTGCCATCTGTGTATGGATATGTTCAACTTCTCACTACACTTGATTTAAATTGGCATCGTTTAATCCATGACACTCCAAATTGAAAAATTTTGAAGTACAACTTCTATTGCCATAAACTTTATTTAACAATAATTTTCTATATTCAAATTAGTAAGAATGGTGGCAAAGCCAGTAGACATGATATAGTGTCGACATGAAGCGCCGAACTAACGATTTCTTTATCCAATAGAGGGCGCACTTCTTGCGTAATTAAACCAACTCGACAGCGCCTCTTGTGATGCTTGAAAGTCATGACGTCATTCGTGTCGGTACTTTATCAACGTTCTGGCTTTGAATGATGGCTGTTTGGTACGCCATCTCTGAATAAAAAATAAACGTTTGTGTATTACAGTTTTATTAGACGTTGGGAACGGCTGATTTTATTGTTAAAAATTCAGTTTCTTTAACGATTAGAAAAAAATTGACCAAGCAAGACTTTTTTTTTGACATATTTAAACCTGCAAACGAGAAACTTCGACACAACGTCAATAGATGGCGCTAAGTGAGGGTCATCTCTGTACCAGAAAAGTTCTTTGTCTATTTAATGTTATTAAATTTTGATACATACTCAAAGATGGCACCTTCAAATGCAGTATTTTATACACGAACGACGTGAATATAATGACAATGATAACAATATTAATAATAATAATAACAGACTTTTAAAAATTTGTTGCAAGTCGGACAACTGTTTCTGACACAATGTTAGTTCGAAAAATGACCGCGCGATGTCGCCACCCTAACCTGTTGTTAATAATTTATAAATATTTCTTTATTTTGCCACAGAAAATAATGTGTCATTTTTCCGTGTAATCCAGGCTGAAACATTTTTCTTTATTTAATTTTTTTTTGTAATATAAAATTTCTTAACGTAAATACCGTGCGATCAAATAAAAATGTTTCAAAATAGGGCGTGGATGTGGCAGCTTTGGTGTTAGCAATAATAGACTAACGTCTACACTGATTTGTGTACCCAACTAAGATGTTGTTGCACATCATAATTTTCATGACATACATTTTGTGACCTTCAATTCAATATACCGAGTGATTTTTGAAAGTTTTTATCAACTCTAGCCATTAAATCGGGACGGCATGTCTTAGCTTAGGTGAAAAAGTCCGCCATTGCACTCCTTGAAGCTTGTTTTAGAGTAAAGCTAAGACATGCTGTCCAAATTCCATGGCAAGAGTTGACACAATATTTGAAAAAATCAATTGGTACATATACCGGGTGTTCCACTTAACGATTTCTTTTCTTCTTTCTTCAATTCAATTCACCGAGTGATTTTTGAAAGTTTTTATCAACTCTAGCCATGAAATCCGGACGGCATGTCTTAGCTTAGGTGAAAAGTAAGTCATGGCACTCCTTGACGCTGTTTTACAGTAAAGCTAAGACATGCCGACCAAATTCCATTGCAAGAATAATTAAAAAAAAATCACTTGGTACGTATACCGGGTGTTCCACTTAATACGGTTTCTTTCTTTCTTTCTTCAGTTCAATATACCGAGTGATTTTTTAAAGTTTTTAACAACCCTAGCCATGAAATCTGGACGGCACGTCTTAGTTTAGATGAAAAGTACGCCATTGCATTCCTTGATGCTGTTTTATAGTAAAGCTAAGACATGCCGTCCAAATTCCATGGCAAGAGTTGATACAAAATTTTAAAAAATCAATTGGTGCATATACCGGGTGTTCCACTTAATATGGTTTCTTTCGTAATGCATATTTAGGAAAAATGCTTAAAATGAAAGTGTCATTAAACGATGTGGGGAATATTTTAAAAATAATTTATTATATACGGTGTGTTCCGTTTAGACTGGGCGTTACGTCACGTCGTTGTTTTAAGTGGAACAGCCTACATATTTCTTTTCCATATTCATTTTTACACATCCACGTTCAGTGGAAACATTAAAAACAAAAAAAAAACTAAATTTGACTTTTTTCGTCAACGACTTTTCTAGTTTGTCTACACTTGTTACCGTAGCAACAGCAAATGTCGGACTATTTCGGTCTACGAAGGAAAATCAAATGTTGAAAACGACATTCACGACAGACGCAGTGACACCAACTTAACAGATAAATCCCTTTTCAAGTTTTTTTTTTCAAATTATTGGGAATTATAGAATTTTTTTATTTCGTCTAATACAAAGACGCTCCTAAACAGCTCAAACTTATTCTTTATTCATTTGTTATTTGTTGCGTTATTGTAAGACATTAAACAACGCCATCTGTTGAAAATTGCTGACAGTCTTCTTTTTTTTTTTTTTCATTTGTTTCTATGACGGTGATTCGGTGGATATTTACGTGTTATATAAAAAACCACCATTGAGTTTCAAGTGACAGTCATTTCTAAACGGTCGCAAAAAAAGAATTGACATGAAGCGACTAAGGCACCAAGAACGAATTTTTATCCACTAGATGGCGCACATGTTTTTTTTTTGCTTTATTCGTTTTAAATATCTCATGAAAGAAATAAAGATAAGGTGGGGTTAAAGGTACTGTTTATTTTTATAAAAAAAAATATATATTGCGTAATTAAATCAACGCCGACAGCGTCTCTTGTGAGTGTTTGATCGTCGTGGTGCCTTATCGTTGTGACGTCATTAAAATGAACCAAACGCAAAATATTTGTGAAAGGAAACGGCAAATGCACATGATAAAGAAAAGCATAGATATATAAAACAAAAGACGCTCACCATTTTGTTTTCTTATTCGCATATGTCAAACAGCATGAAATAAAAAATAATCAATGAAATAAAACAAAACACGATCGATAGAGGATCGATAAAATTAAATAAAAACAAAAGACTTGTGAAGGGAAACGACACATGCGGAAAAACAAATAGAATGAAACAAAAGACAACCAACAAAACGAAATACCATCGACAAATAAAATGAAAAAGATCAATACATTTAAACAAAAACAAAAGATATATAGAAAGAAACGAGTAAACCACGGCGCAAAAAATACTAAATAAAATAAAACAAAAGACGATCTCAGTTTTTTTTTTATTATTATTATAATACGTATTTGTCGTTTCCTTTCGTAAAACTTTTGTATCTGTATAATTTCGGTGACCATCTAGCCAACATTAGAAATAAAACAAAAGACGAACAATAAAACAAAATACAATCAATAAATAGATGAAGTAAAAAAAAACAGATAAAATAAAACGAAAACAAAAGATGTATAAAACGGGTTACAACACAATGAAATAAAAAATAGTAAATGCAATCAAACAAATGACAATCATCACTTCTTTTTTTCTTATTTTCGTTTGTCGTTTCCTTTCATAAAGCTTTCGCTTTTGTTTAATTTCGTTGATCTTCTATCGAACATGAGAAATAAAACAAAAGTTGAACAATAAAACAAAAGATTTACGAAAGGAAGCGGGTAATGCAAGCGAAAAACAAAAAGTTACAACACAATGAAATTAAAAACAAAAAAAAACTAAACAAAGTAAAACAAATGACGATCGCCATTTTTTTTTTCTTATTTCGCATTTGTCGTTTCCACTCGTTAAACTTTCGTTTTTGTTTAATCTCGTTGATCACCTATCGAACATAAGAAATAAAACAAAAGACAATCAATGAATAGATACAATTAAAAGAGATCGATGGTATTATACAAAAACAAAAGATTTATAAAAGGAAAAGGGCAATGCACGGCGAAAAACAAAAGAGTGTCGGTACTATCTACTGGCTTTGGTTTATAAGACATTCAACAGCGCCATCTGTTGAAACATGTCGAATTTTTTTTTCGTTTGTTTTAATTTATTAATTATTGATTGGTGTTTTGTTGTGTCTTTTGTTTTTATTTTTTTTTATATTGCTATATATTTTTTAAAATTTCATTCATTTGTTTTTTTGTTTTGCCACTATTTTTTTCAAATTGTGTTTTTATTTTTGTGTTTTATTTTTAATTTGCTATTAATCTGCAGAATTGCGCTGTAGAATCGACCGTCTTTTGTTTCTGTTTTTAATGATATTTCTGAACGTAGGGATTTTCTATGTTGAAAAGGGATTTTTTGATAACTTTTGAGGGATTCTGCTTTTTACACGTTGGTAACACTGGACATACGTACAGTATGAACGAAAATGATGGAGGACTCGCCTTTTGTTTTTTTTTTTTTTTTTGTAAAGTTGAAATGCGTTGGTACACACTGGGACACAAATGTTAGTAATGAGATTATTGTGAATGTAATTAATAATAATAATAATTCAAATATGTATTATTAAACATTTTAAGTAAAACATTTTGGTTATAATTGTTTTTTCAAAAACGCCACTCAGAAAAGGAGAAACTCAGCAAAGTGAATGACCTCTTGCGGCCACTTTTGTAACTACTGATATAAGGAAAACGTTAGAATTGCCATTAGAGTGGGCGCAGAATTGGAAATAGTATGAAATAGTGTTAAAATAAATAACTAAATATGGCTATTACACTTTTGTGCAATAAAATTAATTAAATTGAAATACATATTACAGCTTAACATAACCACAAATGCAAACGGAATGTGTTTCCTATGGCGTTGACGCTTTTCATTGGTTTTCGACATAAAAAAAGCGCCAGGGTCGCGGGAAATTCAAACAGTCTCCAACAATTTTTGTTCATATTGTGTTGGTAAAAAGAAAATTAAATAACGCATCTAATCATAATAAAGAAAAATGGAGCCCTTGTAAGGATTTTTATTAATGGGGTATTTTATTGAAATTTTATAATTAATATTTTATTGATATGCATTGGGCATATAATTTAGATGCCACAAATTCCAATATACAAATAAACTATATTTTCGAACATATCCTGAAAGTCCATAACACACCGTTTTAGTTGTTAATATGATTTGTATTAACCCATGTTGTTGTATAAGTATGCTTCTTTTTTTGCAGTCAATAAAAAGCACACCTAAATTAATAAGTCATGCCTTTTTTAATACTCTGTTGTTTGTGCGCGTATTTCTCGAGCCGATGAAAAGTAACAAGACTCTTGACAATTTGTCTATTTTTTTATCAGCAGATTGGTTAGGGGGAGTCGTGTGAGATATGTAACGAACGGCCCAGGTCTGAGTGGTATGAGATTTAACATTTTATCACTATCGACGGCGCGAACATTTGGGCCCGTCTCAAGCGTGCGTTTTCTTTTAGAGACAGGAAGAGGAAAAGGAGGTCAGCCGGAGGAAAGAGAAGGAGGTTCACAAGAAGGATCGCTCCCCCTCGCATTCTCCGAGTCCTCACAGGCGCATCAAGGATGAGAAGAAGCGCAGGCATTCAAGATCGAGGTACCAACTCCCCCAAGAAGATCAACGTTATTATTTTTTATTAACACCAATCACATTTCAGATCCAGAGAACGCGACAGAAGCAGAGAAAGGGAACGTGAAAGAGTGGAAAGAGAAAGAGAGCGTGAAAGGGAGAGGGAGCGCGAACGCGAGCGGGAGCTGAGGGAACGCGAAAGGGAAAGAGAGCGAGAACGGGAGAGGGACCGCGATCGGGATCGTGATCGTGACCGTGAGAGAGAACGAGATCGAGAACGAGAACGAGAACGGGGTTCAGAAAGGGAAGATAAAAGCAAAAGTACAAAAGACTTACTGAGAGAGAAAGAAATGGAAGAGGAAGCTAAAGAAAAGAAGAAAGCCGAGAGGAGGGCGCGGGAAAAAGAGGCTCTATATCAAGAAAGGCTACGGTAAACGACTACCAACTCAAAAAAAAGTCAGATTTAAAACATTGAGTTTTTTAGGGCGTGGGAAATTAGAGAACGACGGAAAGCTAAGGAGTACGAAAAGGAACGTGAGAAAGAGAGACTGAAGGAAGAAGAAAGGGAAAGGGATGCTAAGAGGCTTAAAGAATTTTTGGAGGACTATGATGACGAAAGGGATGACGTTAAATATTACAAGTAAGCATTTTTCTTATTCTTTCGTTCATTGTTATCTCTTCCAACTTCTCCAACCCCTTCGATCCTGCTTCACGTTTTTCCTTCCAGTTCTACAGGGAGATCGAAATTGATTGTCCTGATCCCACACTGCTTTCCACGAGATGATATCAAAAATTACATCCAATTATTAAAATGAAGTTAGCAACATAGGGAGTTTTGGGGGAAGTTACTAGATATCCTAAGATTTTTTTTGACAGTTCATTGCCATTCATTCATGATTTTTTTTGTTTTCATTGTAATAGCAATTTGATGAATGTAAAGATGGAAAGTTGAGTAGGATCAGGACAGTCAATTGCGATCTTCCTGTATATGCTTGCAATACTTTCTTCAGAAAATGAAATTGCTGCTCAGAATTTTTGTTTTTTGTGTGAAATTAGTTGGAAAGGCTTCTTTGACTTTTTAAAGTTGATTTTTTTTTTGTTAATTGTTGACGTTTATTCATGTTTCTTTTGTTTTCATGTTTCTGTTGTTTTCTGTCAATTCCTACTTTGCCTCATTTGTTTTCTGCCACACTTAGATTTCTTTGCTTTTCTCTATTTTTTTTCTATTGTTGACGTTCGTTCATGTTTCTTTTGTTTTTTTTTGTCAATTCGTCGTATGTCATTAATATTTGGATCAGTTTTCTTTTGTTTTTTTATCGTATTCAATTATCGAAAAATTTGATGATAAGCTTTCTCGTTTGACTCAAGTTTTCATTTGTTTTTTTGCTAAACTTAGATTTTTTGCTTCTCTCTGCTTTTTTTTTCTCTCTATTGTTGACATTTATTCATGTTTCTTCTATTTTTTGTCAGTTTTCTAAATTTCAAACGCTAAAATCGTCGATCTTTTGTTTTTTTATCGTATTCAATTGTTTATCGAAAAATTTAACAATAAGCTTCCTACTTTGCGTCAAGTTTTATTTGTTTTCTGGCAAACTTAGATTTTTTTTGCTTTTCTCTATTTTTTTTTTCTTATATTGTTGACGTTTATTCGTGTTTTCACTTGTTAAACTCTCGTTTTTGTTTAATTTCGTTAATCATATGTAATTTCCTTTCGTAAAGCTTTTGTTTCTGTATAATTTCGATGATCATCTATCCAACATGAGAAATAAAACAAAAGACAATCAATAAATAGATGAAATGAAAAAATGATGAAATTAAACAAAAACAAAAGATGTAGAAAACGGGTTGCAACACAATGAAACAAAAAATACTAAATGCAATCAAACAAATGACAATCATCACTTCTTTTTTTCTTATTTTCGTTTGTCGTTTCCTTTCATAAAGCTTTCGCTTTTGTTTAATTTTGTTTTTTTTTAACTAACTCATCGTATGTCATTAATATTTAGATCAGTTTTCTTTTGTTTTTTTATCGTATTGTTTATCGAAAAATTCAACGATAAGCTTCCTACTTTAACTCAGTTTTCATTTGTTTTCTGCCAAACTTAGATTTTTTTTTGTTTTTCTCAATCTTTTTTTCTTCTATTGTTGACATTTATTCGTGTTTTTCGCCGATTCTTTTCCATTGTTGACATTTATTCTTATTTCTTTTGTTTTCTGTTAGTATTGTAAATTTCAAACGCTATGATAGTCGACCTTTTGTTGTTTTTTTTTACCTAATTCGTCATGTCGTAATATTTAGTTCAGTTTTCTTTTGTTTATCTATCGTGTTCAATTGTTTATCGAAAAATTTAATGAAAATTAATTAAAATTGTGTAACTGGCAATATAGAAAGTGTTAGTGTTTTTTTTTTTTAAATTTAATGAAAACTTCCTTCTTTCCCTCAGGTTTTCCTATGTTTTTAGTTTTCTGATTTGTGATATTAATGCGATTAGTTTTGTTTCACGAATTTTTCGTTTGTTTTTTCCATAGATAGTTGTCATTTGTTTTCGGTCAGACTTAGATTTTTTTCGCTCTTCATGTTTTATTTTTCTATTAATTTAATTCTTCGCCGTAGAGTCGTTGATCTCCTTTTGTTTTTCTACTTATTCTAATTTCAAACAGCGACATGCGAAAAAAAAAAGTTAGAAATAGAAATTATGTGGCGTCATCTGTGCAAATCCTGTCAAATTACATTTGTTCGGGCGCGATTTCTGAAGTAACTAAAAAAATTATTAGGGTGGTTGATTTTTTAAAAATTCTTTGCCGTAGAATCGTGGATTTTCTTTTGTTTTTCTTCTTATTTCAAACAAAAATACATTAAAAAAAGCATTAGACAACCAAATTATGTTGCGTCATCTGTGCAAATTTCGCCGAATTACGTTTGTTCGGCCGCGAAATTTGAAATACTTGAAAAATTATGAAGTTTACGATTTTTTTAATTCTTTGCCGTAGAATCGTCGATATATATAAAAAAGCATTAGATAAAGAAATTATGTGGCGCCATCTATACAAATCCTGCCGAATTACATTTGTTTGGGCGCAAAATTTGAAATACTTAAAAAGATTATAAAGTTTTGTCGATTTTTTCGTATTGCTGAACACTTTTCAACAAAATTGAGAGGCGCCTTCTACTGTCAAATTCATGCGCTTCTTTTATTTTGTTTCCTGCACATTTTGCTCATTTTTTCGTTAAATTTTTACTCTTCGTCATATAATCATCAATCTTCTGTTTTCACTTCAGACATAAAAAAGAACATAAACGCAAAAAAAAGTGTGGCGCCATCTATACAAATCTATTTGAATTGTATTTGTTTAGGCGCGAAATTTGAATTTTTTTCTTCAATACAACAGATGAGAATTAAAAAAATAGAAACTGTATCTCCATCTCTCGATCTTTTCATGTTTTTTCTCATGTTTTCCTACAAGTTCCATTTTTTTCCAAAACTTTGTCCATGCTTGTAATATGTCTCAACCCAAACTATTTCTGGTATTAATTAATTAATTACTAGGGGCAGAGAACTACAAAAGCGAATCGCCGAGAGAGTTAAAGAAGCCGAATCCGACAACAGAGATCGCATGAAAGAAAAGGAGGAAATCGAAGAGCTTAAAGCCAAAATATTTTCTGGCGAATTCGAAGACCCCAACGCCGAATTCGAAAGGGTAAGTTTTTAGCGTCGTTCCCCGAAGATTACAGAGAAACACCTTGTTTGTACTTGCAGGCCAAAAGAGAGCGTGAAGAGCAGTATAAACCAAAATTATTAATAGACGTTAATTTAGAACACTGGAAGCAGCGAGAGAGGGAAAAGGAACGCGAGTTGGAAAGGCAGAGGGCGAGAGAACGTGAACGTGATAGGGAAGCCGAAAGGGAAAGGGATAGGCAAAGGCAGAAAGAAGAAAGAGAAAAGTAGGGGAAAACCTCAACCTTTGGAAAACACTGAGAATCCTAACGTTATTTTTGTTGTAGGTACATAGTTCAACAAGCAGCTCAAGAACTAGCAGCAGTAGAAGCAGAACCTATAGATAGTGACAGTGACATGGATGACAATCACTTTAGTCCAGCGCCACCAGAGCAAGATGCCAGCTCGGATGGTCATCATGAACCCGCTCAGGTTTTACTTCTTTTTAATTTATTAAAACCTTCAATTACTTTCTTACTTTCAGTGGACGCAAGTTCAACCGGAGGAAGACTCCAGACACTCGACTGCATCAAATCAAAATGACGAAAGTGCCCCGCTACCAACAACAACAATGAAAATCTCACTAAGCAAGCCGATAGTCTTTAGTCCTCACGGTCAACAACGAGATCCCAAACGCAAGAAAACTGACTTGCGAGAGGTGTTTAACCCAGACGAGGATGACACGAACACTCAGGTTAAAAAGCGAAAACTAGTACCATTAGGTACAAAACACTCTTAGTTTCATCGCCTTGCACATCTTTTCAATTTCTATTTTACTTTTAGATTATAGCGAAGATAAGAAGAGTAAAAAAGACAAAGAGAACGGAGAAAAAAAATCTGAAGAGTCGTTGAAGTCGCAAGAAGAAAAACGAAAGCACATCAAGTCCTTGATCGAAAAGATACCAACGGAGAAGAACGCTCTGTTTGCCTATCAACTAGACTGGTCGGCCATCGACAATAACCTAATGGAAAAGAAAATCCGACCCTGGATCAACAAGAAGATCATCGAGTACATTGGTGAACCCGAACCGACGCTGGTCGATTTTATTTGCTCCAAGGTTTTAGCGGGTTCACAGCCGCAGGTTATTTTAGAAGACGTTCAAATGGTTCGTAGATATTTAGTTTAGGGCAAGTTGGAGTAACTCTTGATTGTTGCAGGTACTCGATGAGGAGGCGGAAGTGTTTGTTGTGAAAATGTGGAGGCTTCTTATATATGAGGTCGAGGCGAAAAAACTAGGTTTGGTCAAATAATAACGACGACAACGTACTATTATGATAAAAGGATTCACTTGTATTTCAAATGTAATTTTTATGTTGCTAAATAAAAATTATTTAATTATTTTCGTAATTTATTTATTTATTTGTTTATTTACAGGCGTGCCCATTTACAAATTTTACATATTTGTATAGAGTAAGCTCATTAGCTAATGAAGTTGATATGAAAGCACACATTTGAGAAAAAAAAAGAAAACATCAAATTCAAGAATAACTTAATTAAGTTTACTTTCTAATTTCATTGTGTTGCGCAAATGTTAAGAATTTATGGAAGAAATCAAGGTTGCTATGATCATTGGCTGACCTTATGGTTCTAATTAAGTAGGAGTGTTGACCATAGTTTGTTCTATGAAATGGTTGTAGTGATCTGGTGTTTTTTATTGGTGTTAAAAGTCCAACTTTGTATGATTGTTAATTTGTCCGTTAACAATTTTGAAAAAATATTTTAGGTTTTTTTGAGAGCGTCTAGAATTAAGTAAATTTTTTTCTATTAATTCAATTATTCGCCTTAGAATCGTCGATTTTCTTTTGTTTTTCAACTTATTCTCATTTCAAACAGTGGTATGCAAAGAAAAAAAGTTAGAAATAGAAATTATGTGGCGTCATCTATGCAAATCTGGTCATTTGTTCGAGCGCGATATCTGAAGTAACTAAGAAGTTATGAAATGTTGTAAATTTTTTTAAAATTCTTTGCCGTAGAATCGTCGATGTTCTTCTGTTTTCCTTCTTATTTCAAACAACAATACATAAAAAAAGCATTGGACAACAAAAGTATGTGACGTCATCTGTGCAAATTCCGCCGAATTACGTTTGTTCGGCCGCGAAATTTGAAATACTTAAAAAAATTTTTTAATTCTCTGCCGTAAAATCGTCGATCTTCTTTTGTTTTTCTTCTTATTTCAAACAACAATAGATAAAAAAAAGCATTAGACAACGAAAGTATGTGGCGTCATCTGTGCAAATTCCGCCGAATTACGTTTGTTCTGCCGCGAAATTTGAAATACTTAAAAAATTATTAGTTCACGATTTTTTTAATTCTCTGCCGTAAAATCGTCGATCTTCTTTTGTTTTTTTTCTTCTTTCAAACAACAATACATAAAAAAAGCATTAGACAACGAAAGTATGTGGCGTCATCTGTGCAAATTCCGCCGAATTACGTTTGTTCGGCCGCAAATTTGAAATACTTAAAAAAATTATGAAGTTTACGATTTTTTTAATTATCTGCCGTAAAATCGTCGATCTTCTTTTGTTTTTCTTCTTCTTTCAAACAACAATACATAAAAAAAAGCATTAGACAACGAAAGTATGTGGCGTCATCTGTGGAAATTCCGCCGAATTACGTTTGTTCGGCCGCGAAATTTGAAATACTTAAAAAATTATGAAGTTTACGATTTTTTTAATTCTTTGCCGTAAAATCGTCGATCTTCTTTTGTTTTTCTTCTTATTTCAAACAACAAAGCATTAGACAACGAAAATATGTGGCGTCATCTGTGCAAATTCCGCCGAATTACGTTTGTTCGGCCGCAAATTTGAAATACTTAAAAAAATTATGAAGTTTACGATTTTTTTAATTCTCTGCCGTAAAATCGTCGATCTTCTTTTGTTTTTCTTCTTATTTCAAACATCAAAGCATTAGACAACGAAAGTATGTGGCGTCATCTGTGCAAATTCCGCCGAATTACGTTTGTTCGACCGCGAAATTTGAAATACTTAAAAAATTATGAAGTTTACGATTTTTTTAATTCTTTGCCGTAAAATCGTCGATCTTCTTTTGTTTTTCTTCTTATTCTTATTTTAAACAACGACAGTTGATTTGTAACTTTCGATTTTTTAACTCTACGCCGTAGAATCGTCGATCTTCTTTCGTTTTCCTTCTTCTCATTTCAAACGGCGATACTTAGAGATGACATTAAAAGAAACAAAATCGCGTGGCGTCATCTCGCAAGTCCTGTCAAATTACATTTGTTTGGGCTCTTCTTTTGTTTTTTCTTTTTTTTATTATTAAGTTTAGTCGAATTTTTTAATTCTTTGCCGTAAAATCGTCGATTTTCTTTTGTTTTTCTTCTTATTCTTATTTTAAACAACGACAGTTGATTTGTAACTTTCGATTTTTTAACTCTACGCCGTAGAATCGTCGATCTTCTTTCGTTTTCCTTCTTCTCATTTCAAACGGCGATACTTAGAGATGACATTAAAAGAAACAAAATCGCGTGGCGTCATCTCGCAAGTCCTGTCAAATTACATTTGTTTGGGCTCTTCTTTTGTTTTTTCTTTTTTTTATTATTAAGTTTAGTCGAATTTTTTAATTCTTTGCCGTAAAATCGTCGATTTTCTTTTGTTTTTCTTCTTATTCTTATTTCAAGCAACAGTACACAAAAAAAGTATTAGACAACGAAATTGTGTGGCGCCATCTATGCAAATCTTGCCGAATTACATTTGTTTGGGCGCAAAATTTGAAATACTTAAAAAAATTATGAAATTTTGTCGATTTTTTCGTATTGCTGAACACTTCAACAAAATTGTCAAATTCGTGTGCTTCTTTTGTTTATTGCTGCTAATATTGAGCAGTTTAGAAAAAAATAATTTGGAGCAATGAATTCTGCATGGAAAAGTGCCTTAAAGAAGTCTTTTAAAAATTTTCATAAACAAAAAAGTTGTGAAGGTTTTTAGAAATCGTAAAATTTTGAGAAACGCCCTGTAGCTCCCAAGCGAATTTGGCCCATCCTGTACATGTAACCCTCAGTTACGCCTATCACAACGGCTCCCTTAACACGATACACCCTGTATTAGTCACAAAACTGATCTTCCAGATATCAGGAAAGATCCGTTTTTCCAGAGTTTATTGAAAATGGTAAACAATGGCCTTGAAAGAATGAACGCGCAGTTTTTTAAGAATAAAGTATGGACTCCATCTGGTCTGGGGCCTTTGTTGGCATTTAAGTTATTTAGTTCTACAAGAACTTTCGATAGTGAAATGTCTACTTTGTTTAGGTTTAGAGTATTGTGAGAATACTGACGATAGTCATCGCTCCTTTGATCACGATGCACAGAACCAAAATAATCAGCGAACAAATTTACAACGCACAGTGATTCTGATAGTAACACAGCTCGCTCGGAAAATCTTTTGATTTACTTATTTATTTCATTTTTATTTATTACTTATTTTTAGACTCTTAAAGAATGCAACTCTGTTAATAAATTTATTTCAACGCAGCTTACACTGTTAAGAACAACTGCCATCTATAATATCGACACATGCATTACATACAAAGTAAATATAAACTGCTTCGAATCCACTCACGATGACAGTTCAGCAGTAAATAAAAAGAAAATAAAAAGTTTCACACTGGCATAAACAATTTACAGTTCCATCAGACAAGCAAATTAATTTAGTAATTGTAAATGTGTATATAAGAGTATTCTTCGAAATAAAGCGCATAAATTCATAAATTCGACGCAACCTTGATTCGTTAGCGGGAACCTGAAAAATATAACGACTTTCTTGACTTGCAAACGAGCTAAAATTACAAAATTAATTAATTTCGATTAAAAAAAAAATATACAGGGGTGTGTTAAAAACTTAATAATGTCCGCCCCTGCTATATGAAGGTCTTCCTCTCCTGTTATCTCTGGAGTGGTACTGCTGATTGTGCTGACTCTCTTGCACGTACTGATCAGCGTAAGTTGTTTTGTTGCTTTGGAAGTAGTCAGTTGTCTTGGCTCTTTTCGGTTCATTTGCTTGGAAATCTTTGTAACCCCCATAGCTTCCAGCGCTGTCAAAACCACCTCTACTCCCTCCACTATAACTGTCGTAACCATAGTTTCCACTTCCTCCTCCATAACTACCGGCGCTGTCGAAGTTACTGCTTCTGCGGTCACTTCCATAACTACCGGCACTATCGAAACCATAGCTTCCTCCTCCTCCTCCTCCCCCACCTCTATTATAATCATTATTATTCCCTCTACTGTAATCATTACCTCCTCTACTGTAGTCGCTTGAAGATCCTCCTCCTCCTCCTCCTCTTCCACCGCCGCCTCTGTTGTAATTACCTCTTCCTCTTCCTCCGCCATAATCATTATCACCTCGCCCTCTACCATAACCACTTTCCCCTCGATTATAATCGCTCGATTGTCTACCGCCACCTCTGGAAAAATCATCTCGCCCTCTTCCGGTGTTTTGGAACTGACCACCGCCTCTTCCACCTCGCCCTCCCCCGCCTCCGCTGGGGCCGGAAGAACGTTGCTGCCAAGAAGGCATCTCTGGAGGAGGAGGCGCCAGCTCGTCAGTTCGACCACCTCTATCCGGGACTTGCCCGATTATGACTCGGTTAACCGACGAGCGCGTGTTCTTTCGAACCAAAGCGCTGCTAGTCTTCTCGATGATTGCTAGATCGTCTCTAGCACTGATTAAATCGGACAGATTCACCTCGGGTTCGGCGCGCAATAGCTTGCGCTTTTCCATGTAAGTCTTATCAAGTAAATCTTCTTTGCCCTTCATTCTATCGGACCACTGAGAAACGTTTCCGAAATTAAACTCAGATTATATTAACTTGCATTTTTTTTTATTTTACCTGAAATGACTGAATCGTACAGTCCAAACGTGTGAGTAACATCTCCCTTCTGATCGTGTATTCCGCATGCAAATCCTGTTGCACCTGCTGCAACGTGTGCCACTGTTTATCCGTCAGCGTCAAATTAAATATTGGATTTCCGATCAATTCGCCGCCTCCCTTTTTTATATTCGCGTCGACGGTCGGCGTCAGTCTTGAAAACAAAGTCTGCACTGACAGATTCGTGGGGGGCTTCGGGAAACGAAGCGTCGTCAAAATCAGTTTCATGTTGGCAGCGTTTGGTGTTTCTTGCTGGAAATCGCAAATTAATTTCAAAACAATGCCAATCAATCAATCGCCTTACGAGTTTCAGTTCTATCTTCTTATCGGGCTTCCTATCTTGTATGATCCTCGCTGCCATTAATTCCGTAATTAAATATTCTAAAAGCAGTCTTTTATCGTCGGCTTCGACCAGGCGTTCCGACATGTGTCCGTGAGTTAAGTTCTCGTAGGGGCATCCTTCAAATAATAATAATAATTCACATTCTATATACCATCAAAATTAAAAGTGCATACCTACCTAATTCTTTTAAAAAGGAGCTTAATTCCATGAGAAACGAAATCGAATCCTCATGTGACGTTATCTTGTTAACTTGTTCATCGATGTTGCAGAGCGAACGCAGTTCGTTCGTTAGGAAACTGACCGCTTCGGTGTACTCCGTGTTTTTGGGGCCTTCTTCTATCGCTTTCTCGAGCGCGGACTTCTCGAGTAAAGCTCCGGTGTACCTGGAAGCAAATGCGCTATAATACTTATGGAAGGACACAAGAAATATCCTACGATATGTCCTTTAATGAAACGATTATGCTGTCGTCTCTTGTGATGGTCATCTTGCTTTAAGATCATCCACTCTTGCGGCGGTCAGTTGACGTATAACCTAAAATTTTTGACAGTTGATGTTTGTCTACTTCGATTGTTTTGTATCCTTTTTCTGCACATGAAAAATGAGCCTGATGAGTTCAATACGCGTGTCTCCATTAATATGCAGGATTGCCAATGTCAGGGATTTGGCGCTACTTGGGGATTTTTTTATACCCAAGAATGAATGAGACAAAATGATTTCTTTTAATTATAAATTAGAGGCTCTTGAAGCTTTGTGATTCTTCTTTGTACTGCCAATAAGCTGATAGTCAGAATCTGTCTCTGTTATTTACTTCCACGCACGAGTTTTATAAGAACGTCAACGTTTCCTGTAATCGTGCATTGTTGCCAACTTTGGAAAACCATAGCATTTTAGACTTGTAGACTGTTACCGTAACTGCTATTTTGACGTTTTTCAAACATGTAATTGTTTTGAAATAAATAAAGTGTATTGTATTGTATTGTAACTTAGGAATTTTCTCCCTAAATTTAGGGTTACGTTTTTATGGGTTCTTTTAGGGGGAAAATATTTTCAGGTTTATTTTAATGATCCCATAAGTTTTTTGTTTTTATTGTTTTTAAATTAAATATATCACTTTATTGGTAAGCAAACGAATGAAACAAAAAACGATCAATTTGAATTTAACAAAGGACGACTACCTCGACTACGACGAATTTGAAACAAAAGACGATCGACTTTGTAGTAAAATTACATTTTTTTTTTTCGCCAAAAAACAATGAAAGTCGCGAGCGAATGAAACAAAAAACGATCAATTTGAATTTAATAAAGGACGACTACCTCGATTACGACGAGTTTGAAGTAAAAGACGATCGATTTTGTAGTAAAATTAATTTTTTTTGTCGTCAAAAAACAATGACAGTGACAAGCGAATGAAACAAAAAACGATCAACTTGAATTTAATAAAGGACGACTACCTCGACTATGACGAGTTTGAAACAAAAGATGATCAATTTTCTAGAAAAATTACATTTTTTTTCTTCGTCAAAAAACAATGACAAGCGAATGAAACAAAAAACGATCAGTTTGAATTTAATAAAGGACGACTACCTCGACTACGACGAGTTTCAAACAAAAGACGATCGATTTTGTAGTAAAACTACACTTTTTCCTTCGTCAAAAAACAATGACAAGCGAATGAAACAAAAAACGATCAATTTGAATTTAATAAAGGAAGACTAGCTCGACTACGACGAGTTTGAAACAAAAAATGATCAATTTTCTAGAAAAATTACATTTTTTTCTTCGTCAAAAAACAATGACAAGCGAATGAAACAAAAAAACAATTTGAATTTAATAAAGAATGACTAGTTCGACTACGACGAGTTTGAAACAAAAGACGATCGATTTTATAGTAAATTACATTTTTTTGTCGTCAAAAAACAATGACAATGACGAGCGAATGAAACAAAAAACTATCAGCTTGAATTTAATGAAGGACGACTATCTCGAGTATGAGGAGTTTGAAATAAAAGACGATCGATTTTGTAATATAATTACATTTTTCCTTAACAAAAAGTTAATAATTTACGAAAAAAATCGCAGTTTAAACAAAATTTAAAAAAAATAACTTTTAATTTGCTACTTATGACATTCTCATTGGCTCGGTAGCCAGAGGCTTTTGTTTTTGACTCCAAATCAGTTCGTTGCTCGACAAAAGATGGTGCTGGTACGCCAGTCGGTTACATGAAAGTTTCTTCTTTTCGCTGCTCGTGCAATAACTTTCTCTGGGCGAAGATTATACATCGAATTCTCTCGTCAATAACCTAACCTCATTATTCTGTAACGCATAAGGACGTCGTTAAGTGACATATTCTGACCAATCAGTACATAGATCGCGTTTAAGTGCTGATTTTAAAGTCGAGCATCAATTCCGAACGAGCTTTCCCTGCCAACCAAAAGATGGCGCCTTTAAATTTACTAAATTATGCGACAGTTGAAGTCTGAAGTGATTTCGACACGATGTCGTCACCAGAGCCTCGTTTTGTTTCTAGCTCAAAGCCCACTCGCTACTCAACGAAAGATGGCGCTGAAATTTGATAAAGCTTTTTCTCTTAGTTGACGTTTCGCTGTTTGTACCTTCAACCTTGTACGGACGCTGAAGGAGGGAGGGGGAGTTATACTAAGAATTCTTGGCCTATAATTAAAAACGAACTTCAATTTCGAACGAACTTTTCCAATCAACCTAAGGATGGCACTCTCACCACTTAGCTGCTAACTGTGACCGGAGACGTCTGATTTCGATTCGAAATATCTTCGCCATCCAGCGAGAGATGGCGCCGGAGTTATAAAATGTTAAAATCTGGCGTCAATTTTCGCTCTTCTCTTAATCACTTAATTAATGTTCTGTTGCTCGTGCGTCAGCAAATTCTCGAGAATTAAAAAAGAAAGGACGTGAAGTTCGCTAACGAATCAACTTCCTTTGTCGGCCAATAGATGGTGCCCCCAATTTACTCGGTTACCGCCAGATGAAGTTCAAAGCTGCTTTCTCATTAACTCGACGAGATGGACCTTAACTTAAGGTTACTTGCGCATGATCCAAGATCACGCGATTGTTGTTTTCATCTCAAAAGTAGTTCGACGGCTAGCAAGAGATGGCGCTGGAATACGAAGGAATAGTTTTCGCCACAAAAGTGTCTTCTGCAGACCAACGTTCTGCTGCTTACAGGTCAGCCTAAATTCACGCCAGTTACGAAAATTAGTAAATATTTTATAAAAAGTACAATTTGGTGTAGTTCTTACTCATGATGTTATTGTAAGGAAACTAAATTTATATTGAGTAATAGTATTTTAACAAAATGGCGAAACATTGCATTAAAAATACTATCACTCGATATAAACTTGTTTTCTTTTTCATATAATAAAAATTACATTTGAAATACAAGTTAATTCTTTTATCACAATGGCACGTTGTCGTAGTTAGTATTTGACCAAACCTAGTCTTTTCATCTCAACTTCATATATAAGAAGCCTCCACATTTTCACAACAAACACTTCCGCCTCCTCATCGAGTACCTGTAACAATCAAGAGTTACTCCCACTTGTCTAAACTAAATATCTACGAACCATTTGAACGTCTTCTAAAATAACTTGCGGCTGTGAACCCGCTAAAACCTTGGAGCAAATACAATCAACCAAAGTCGGTTCAGGTTCACCGATGTAATCGATGATCTTCTTGTTGATCCAGGGTTGGATTTTCTTTTCCATTAGGTTATTGTCGATGGCCGACCAGTCTAGTTGATAGGCAAACAGAGCGTTCTTCTCTGTTGGTATCTTTTCGATCAAAGATTTGATGTTCTTTTCTTCTTCTTCCTGTGACTTCGACAACTCTTCAGATTTCTTGGAAACCTCGTGTGGCGTTGTGTTATTATCTTGTCCATCAACAGTACATAGTGAATGCAAATCGTCCGTTAGAGAACTGACTGCTTCAGTGTACCCCGAGTTCTTGGAGCCTTCTTCCATGGCTTTCCCAAAAAAGGACTTGTCGAGGTACAATTTCTGGAAGCAAACGTGTTGTAATACTTAAGGACAAAAAAAAATATCTTACGATATATCCTTTAGTGACATGTTGTTATCTCTTGTGACTCACTCGATCTCTGTCTGTACTGCCATCATATGTTTTTGACACATACAGTGGCTATTTGACCTTGAACAAATTAGTTGTCAATGTGACATGGTTTTCTGTTTATTATGTCATGTTCTCATTTGCAAACGCTTAGATTTATTGTCAACTTATGCTTTGTATCAATAAAATGAAAATTTAAAGTTGATTTGTGTCACACTTGTCTCTTGGTTTACGTAAAATATTTCAGTTTGTCGTTTTTGACAACTAATTTGTTCAAGGTCAAATAGCCACTGTCAATGTCAAAAACATATGATGGTAGTACCTGTGTCCTCAGATAGAGATCGAGTGCCTTAAGACCATTTGTTTCTTAATGTTTTGAATAAGTTTGATTTCGTGAATGTGTTATTATATTTCCACTTGACACATATAGTGAAAAATAACTTGTTCATCATTATTAAACCAGTTTTTTTATGATTATACTATAGCTACCGTATGTATCTTTGCACCATTCACTTTTGTAATGAGTAACTGTGCAACAAAACCAGTTGTTCCCAACGCCGAATAAAATTGTAATAAACATACTTTAACTTCTGATTCCGAGATGGCGTGACAAACTGACACTTTCCATTACACACAAAAAAATTTAAGTGAAACTGCATTCGATCTTGATTTGATACACCGATTCAAGCTATTTGGTTCAGTTGACTGTACGATAGATGGTGCCACAGGTTCTCTTAAATCCCTTACTGAATTTCTTTGCGATTCTTGTTTTTATGGTTAAATAAATGACTTAAGTGAAGGTTTTATCCAACAAAACCAATTATTCCCAACACCTAATAAAATTATTTTCATTTGACAGAACATAAACATATTTTTAATATTTCATTTTCTTTATGCCTAATAGATGGCGCTGGTGACATTCTATTTCGGATTTTTTCTATGAAATACAGAAAAACAAATGAAAGCGGGGAAGTATTGCAATTTCTCTAATCGTTGTCGATTTAGTTAAAAACATTTGCAATGTAAAAGTTGGTATGAATTCATTAAATATGGCATTTAAAACAAACAAATGAAAGCGGGGAAGTATTGCAATTTCTCTAATCGTTGTCGATTTAGTTAAAAACATTTGCAATGTAAAAGTTGGTATGAATTCATTAAATATGGCATTTAATAGATGGCGCCATCTTTTATAACGGTCACAGTACAAGCAATAACACGATTCATTTCTTTTATGGCCGTAAACGCTGAAAAAATTTCTTATCTTATCACTAATAACTTACCAGTATTAAGAGATGGCGCTAGTGGGCACTCGGGAATAATGAACTTTGTCACTCGACAAAATACAAATTTATTTGTTAATATTACATTTTGTAAGCTTGACAGATGGCGTTGGTTACATTTTGCTTCGGACTTTTATGTTGAAAAACAAATGAAGCGAGGAAGTGTTGCGTTTCTAAATTCATGCACTTACAAAAGAACTATTATGAAAAATTGATGGGAATTCATTAAATAATGGCATTCAGTAGATGGCGCCATCTTTCACAATAGCCCGAACTACAACAATGTGCCGCTCTACAATAATTTCTCATTGTCCGCACGGCGTTGCGTAGAAATTATTATTGATATCCTTATAGATAGTACATAGCTGCAGAATGAAAGATTGATAATATTTCAATTGTTGATCAGTGTTTTTTTAAAATTTATCATTACTTGTCAGTCTAATAGATGGCGCTAGTGGTATTTACAAATAACAAAATATTTTAATAGATGACGTTGGTTACGTTGTTTTCAATTTTTATTAAAAAAAAAAGAAATAAAACTGCTTTCGATCATCATTAGCCCGCAAATAAGATCGCATTCTCAAACTTGATCGCTAAGACAACTCACGGAGTAAACACAAAAAGACTGCCTTCTGACGAATGAGATACAGCTCTGATCATCGATTATTCGATTATGCATTATAACAAATGAAGCCCCGCTACGAGAAAGCCCTAGTGTCGGGAACACTCCCATGCAGGCAATTGTCAGGAGCAAGTTGCTCCTGACAATAAGTTGCACAGAAGGGTTGTGTGAGTACACAACCCTTCTGTGCAACTTATTGTCGGAAGTACATCCAAAGCCTCCTGTGCAACCAATTGTCAGAAGCAACACACATACTTTTGTGCAGCATATTGTCGGAAGCACATCCAAAGCCTTCTGTACAGCTTATTGACAGAAGCACATAGAACCCTTCCGTGCAGCCTATTGTCGGAAGCACACACACAACCCTCCCATGCAGCCTATAGCCGAAAGCACATATAACCCTTCCGTGTAGCTTATTGTCGGAAGCACGCACAACCTTTCCGTGTAGCCTATTGTCGGAATCATCCACCGCACACATCTCTTATCGAGAGCAACTCAACAAAACCAGCTGTTGAACAAGAGAAGAAGTGAAAGTCAAGTAGAAATAAGATACCCTGACATAGTTCCTACGTCAACTCCTTGTTCAGCATCCACGAGAGACTTCACTCTCACTTGATAACCAGCCAGGAGAGCAGAGCGTCCCACATATTGTTATTTATTGATTTTATATTGTTCATCCATGTATTTCTGTTTGTTATTAGAGTTGTGTTGAATAAAAATATAACAATATTAATAAAACTACACACAAACTAATATAAATATTTACAATTTTTATTCAAAATGCATAAGACTTAAAATTCTGTACGTACAAATATTACACGAATAAAAACATTCCTTACAAATATGCTATAAAGGTTTAAAAAAGGAACTTACACTCGGAACGTTATTGCTTTTTGCATCTTGCTTTTTCCTACTTACCTTGAAGCTCTGCGCTGTGCAAGTTTTGACAGGGTTGATTTGCAAGTGCAATTTCTTCGCCATGTGATAGTCCATGTGATTCAGCATTTCCCCGACAGGAATTTTCCTATAGCATTCTACGCAAGCCTCACCAGCATCACTCACATCATCCACTTTTTTCAAAAAGGACGTGAGTTTTAAGCATTTTTCATCAACATGCTTGCGCTTCATTGATTTATTCTCATTGCTGTTTCTCTTTTTTGCTTCCACAGGCTTTGACTTACTCTTACCGTTTTGTTGCTGGCGTTGTTGGTACGTGTGTGCTTCCTCTCGCACTAATTTTAAAGCAAAGTGGTAGTCCGTGTGTGAAACGAAATCACATTTGGGGACGCTTTTGTTACATTCCTGGCACAATTCCCGTGAAGAAGTTTCTTCTTCGTTTGGGATTGAATCGTTCGTTTCGCTTTCGGGGTGTTCCTCCTGTAGACTAAGCGAGGTGTTGAAATTTCTTTCGGCTGGTGATTTGGGTTGTTCGTCTTTGTAGTTGTCAAAAAAATCAGTGAAGTATGAAACTGGAGGGGTTTGCTTAGATGTGCTTGCCACTACGGCTGGGCTTGGGTATTTCTGGCAGAACATTTCGTCCGTTATTGAATCTGCATCCGACTCCGAATGATGTGAGCCTTCTTCAAGCAATGGCGGATGGTTTTCCTGTTCCTCACCTTCGGATATGATATCAGTTTCTGCGGAAAGTATCGATGAATTTGACTCGTTTTTAGAATCCACGTCTGCCTTCTCCATGTTTTTAATAAACGATGCAATATTTCTCCCGACTTTTTCATCCGATTTACTTTTTACTTCCGAATTATCACCCTTAGGCTTCGCTGTAATAAAATACGAACTTATATCGAGCACGTTTTTATTATCTTCAAACCTCGTAGCACTGATCCCCAAGAATTTCAAACGAAACGTCCCGTCAGCTCGAAGACAGTTCTTTTTAATAACTTCGAAAGCATCGGCTGCAATTTTCTTGGGGTCATGCGAGTTCAAGGGGTGGGTCCTGGAACCGGAAATGTCTTCACGGTTTATTTCCTGCAGGAAACTGACGACCATCTGTTTCGCTCTTCGATTGTTTTCTTCCGTGTCCTTCTCCAGGCGTTCGGAGATTTCTTCTGCCAATTCGTTCAGCCAATGAATCACCTTCTCGGGGTGGATTAGGGCGGTGCGTCCTGGGAATCTCTTGCAGCAACCGATGGATTTTGAGACTAAGCGGGTTGTTACGGGTTCAAGGTCTATTCCACGCGCTATCTTGTATAGCCATGAACTGAAATTGGTCAAATGGCGGCAATTTGTTGTTGTAAATCCCCTGACACTTACCCCGTTTTCTCATCGTATCTCTGTATGAGTTCCTTCTCACTGAACTTGACTAATTCACTCATCGTTTTAATTCCGAGGTCCTCTGTGACTTCATGACCAAATTTCCCACCGAGGCTTCTGATTTTTTTCACAGGCAAATTCTCGTATAACTGCTGCACGCTGTCCTGCGGTAGGATGGTCTGCTGGTTTGGTTTGTGCATACCACATGCTAGTTTAGCCAGGATTTTATTGTGTGCTATACCAGCGGAACACTTATACCCTAAAAACAACCCAATAGAAAGTCACTTACTTATTCACAAAATGTAGAATATTCACCAGTTTTTTTATAAACAGCTTCCCTAATTTCTTCGGCAATGACGCCTCCTATCAGTAATTTCAAATTGCTTTCCGTCAGGCAGTCACTCTCGATAACACTGTGTAAGAAATCTTCGGTGGTGTAGCCGACTACGTGTGTACTTTGTAGTTGGTTGATGGTTACGCATTTATAATTTCCCATTTTGTTGTTTACAGCATTGGTTATGTCTAGGTAGGCTTCGTCAACTGAAGCACGTTCTAGTAAGTCTGTGAAAGTCTGCAAAACATCGGCTACTTTCTTACCGGCATCACGATATCTGCAATCATTTTTTATGTTCTAATAAGGCACACCGACAATAAAATGTTTTCAACCTGAACTCAATGATTCAAATTGAAATTAAAAAAAGAAAATTAACAAATTTACAAATTTTACATTTTTACACAGAGTAAGCTTATTAGCTAATAGAAGTTGACGTGAAAGCACATAATTAACAAACAAAAAAGAAAACAAATCACATATTCGAGAATGACTTAATTAAGTTTAGTTTCTAATTCCATTAAGTGCCAAGCAGAAATTTGAGAATTTATAGAAAAAATCAAGGTTGCTATGACCATTGGCTGACCTTATGGTTCTAGTTATGTAGGATTGTTGACCATAGTTTGTTCTATGAAATGAAAGGTCTGGTGTTTTTTATTGGTGTTAAAAGTCCAACTTTGTATAATAGTTAACCCGTCCATTAACAATTTTGAAAAAATATTTTAGGTTTTTTTGAGAGCGTCTAGAATTAAGTAAATTTTTTTTTCTATTAATTCAATTATTCGCCTTAGAATCGTCGATTTTCTTTTGTTTTTCTACTTATTCTTATTTCAAACAGCGGTACGCAAAGAAAAAAAAGTTAGAAACAGAAATTATGTGGCGTCATCTATGCAAATCTGGTCAAGTTACATTTGTTGGGGCGCGATATCTGAAGTAACTAAGAAGTTATGAAGTGTTGTAAATTTTTTTTAAATTCTTTGCCGCAGAATCGTCGATCTTCTTTTGTTTTCCTTCTTATTTCAAACAACAATACATAAAAAAAAGCATTAGACAACGAAAGTATGTAGCGTCATCTGTGCAAATTCCGCCGAATTACGTTTGTTCGGTCGCGAAATTTGAAAAACTTGAAAAATTATGAAGTTTACGATTTTTTTAATTCTTTGCCTTAGAATCGTCGATATATATAAAAAAAAGCATTAGATAAAGAAATTATGTGGCGCCATCTATGCAAATCCTGCCGAATTACATTTGTTCGGGCGCAAAATTTGAAATATGTACTTGAAAACTTTTCCCGATTTTTTTTCGCATTCCTGAACGTTCTTCACCATTTCTTCGTTTTTCTTTTCCAGTTCATTTGTAACTTTCAATTTTTTAACTCTACGCCGTAGAATCGTCGATCTTCTATCGTTTTCCTTCTTCTTACTTCAAACGGCGATACTTAGAGATGACATTAAAAGAAACAAAATCGCGTGGGGTCATCTACGCAAGTCCTGTCAAATTACATTTGTTCGGGCTCTTCTTTTGTTTTTTCTTTTTTTTTATTATTAAGTTTAGTCGAATTTTTTAATTTTTTGCCGTAGAATCGTCGATTTTCTTTTGTTTTTCTACTTATTCTTATTTCAAACAGCGATATGCGCAGAAGAAAAAGTTAGAAACAGAAATTATGTGGCGTCATCTATGCAAATCTGGTCAAGTTACATTTGTTCGGGCGCGATATCTGAAGTAACTAAGAAGTTATGGAGTGTTATAAATTTTTTAAAAATTCTTTGCCGTAGAATCGTCGATCTTCTTTTGTTTTCCTTCTTATTTCAAACAACAATACATAAAAAAAAGCATTAGACAACGAAAGTATGTGGCGTCATCTGTGTAAATTCCGCCGAATTACGTTTGTTCGGCCGCGAAATTTGAAATACTTAAAAAATTATGAAGTTTACGATTTTTTTAATTCTTTGCCGATCTTCTTTTGTTTTTCTTCTTATTCTTATTTTAAACAACGACATATAAAGAAATGCATTCGATAAGGAAATTGTATGGCGCCATCTATGCAAATCTTGCCGAATTACATTTGTTCGGGCGCAAAATTAGAAATATGTACTTGAAAACTTATGAAGTTTTCCCGATTTTTTTTCGCATTCCTGAACACTTTTCCCCATTTCTTCCATTTTCTTTTCCAGTTCATTTGTAACTTTCGATTTTTTAACTCTACGCCGTAGAATCGTCGACCTTCTTTCGCTTTCCTTCTTCTTATTTCAAACGGCGATACTTAGAGATGTCATTAAAAGAAACAAAATCGAGTGGCGCCATCTACGCAAGTCCAGTCAAATTATATTTGTTCGGGCTCTTCTTCTGTTTTTTCTTTTTTTTTATTGTTATGTTTAGTCGAATTTTTTAATTCTTTGCCGAATCGTCGATTTTCTTTTGTTTTTCTTTTTATTCTTATTTCAAGCAATAGCACACAAAAGAAACTATTAGACAACAAAATTGTGTGGCGCCATCTATGCAAATCCTGCCGAATTACATTTGTTTGGGCGCAAAATTTGAAATACTTACAAAAATTATGAAATTTTGTCGATTTTTTCGTATTGCTGAACACTTCAACAAAATTGTCAAATTCGTGTGCTTCTTTTATTTATTTTTTTCTGCACGTTTTGCTTATTTTTTCGTTAACTTTTTACTCTTCGTCGCGTAATTAACGATCTTCTGTTTTTATTTCCGACGACATGTAAAAAAAGAAGCAAAAAAAAGAGTGGCGTCATCTATGCAAGTCTATTTGAATTGTATTTGTATCGGCGCGAAATTTGAATTTCTTTTTCTTCAATACAACAGATGAAAAAAAAATAGAAAGGGTACCTCCAATCTCTCGATCTTTTCACGTTTTTTCTCATGTTTTCCTTCAAGTTCTTTTCTTTTGCAATATTAGATTGCAGATAAATAGCTTTCAATTAAATGCAGTAAGACACCGTTTATGCCATTAAATTCTAGTTTCTGAGAAGTCTCCTGTGATTCACTGTGTCGAATGCTCTTTTTATTTTCTAGTGGATAGGTCTTAAACTTAGAAGACATATAATGTACATTTCTATCTTTGTTTTCCATGTGTGACATAGAAGACACGCAGGGTTCATCTTTTCTGGCGACGATAATACTATTTCCTTTTCAATAGTGAGTAAGAAAAGGATAGATTTTTGTTTTATATGTCTTTTACTTCAACGCCAAAGATCTTATGAAAACGATAATATCTATTACAAAACATACGTATCTTCTTTTGGCAACACTGTATAGTGAATTTTAATAATCGCAAATTAAAAAAAAAATATATTGAAGGCGATTTTAAACATTCCAATTTCTACATGAAACAATCAGTATTTATTTGCTGCAAACATAAACACAAATTTCTTTATTTATTTACATAGCCATAAAATAAATAATTCATAACTACATAGGCTGTTTTAAACGGTAAACCATGTTATAAATTTGACTGTTTTTAGTAGAAACTGGAAAGCTTAAAATAACTGATGATTTTAATGTGATGGTTTCACAATCTCATTTAAATCAGTAAGTTCAGCTTTACTTGGCGAGTCGCCAACTTACCTTGATATGTCAGCTTTACCTCTAACACACGGGACTGAAACCAAATTAATCTCGGGGCACTTTGCTTTTGCCTCGTTACCCCTCATGTATCGAGTTACGCCTTTATCTCTCGCTGGGTAATTAACTGCGATGATGCTACAAGAAAAAAATTGCTTGTAATTAATTTGGAACTTATACTAAACACGACTTACCCTCCACCTCGCCATGGAATGTATTGCACAACAGCGATGGGTTTTCCACGCAACCCCGGGTCAAGACTCTCTTCAACCTGGCAGTAAAAGCAGTCCATATCCACCAAGACTATCACACGATTCGTATGTGCAAACTCCATTTTTCAATTATCATCAATGTAATTAAAATTCTTGTTAATTTTTCGATTCACATCGCGGACGAAATTTCGAGGTTATCCCGCCAAAACGAAACAGCTGGTTGAAAAAATGACGCGGACGAAAGTTCCCAGAACATAACCTAGAGCTGTCACTCGCTGGAAGGTTTGTTGACAAGTTTGTTGAATAAAATTAGCGGCGATGCCTTCGAAAAAGAAAAAATACAACGCACGGTTTCCGGCGGTGAGTGCACGACCAGTCGCGTGCAGTCTCGGTTTAACGGGGCACTGTTTCAGGGCCGGATCAAAAAAATTATGCAGACAGATGAGGAAGTTGGAAAAGTGGCACAGGCTGTACCAGTCATAATTTATATCCTTTTTTCATGACGAAAACATACGACCATTTGGCGTTCGTTGCAGGTATAACAAGTGATTAAAAGCTCTCCTGGTGAAGAGGTCTGCGAAGCGACTGTTAAAATTGAACGTGTTTGGAAACACGTCGAAAGCGCAATCAATGGAATAGAGCAACAACTTATGCACATTCAAGACTCAAATAATTTAAATATGATATCTGAATATTATAGAAAATTAATTAATAACCGTAAACTATTAGAATTCCTTAACTAGAAACACCTCGTACTCTAGAGCTGTTCGTGGAATCGCTCCTAACAAAGTCGATGCAAATAACCCAGGCAAGAAACGCAAAAACCCTAACTCCGTCCCACATGAAGCAATGCATCCTGTCAGAAAGCCGCTTCGACTTCTTGAAGGACCTAGTGAAAGACATCCCCGACGCCAGCAGCCAAGACGATAACGAAAACGCCTCCGGCGAGGTCCTAGACTACACCGTACCTAAAAACATCGAGGAACCGACATCGCCCCCCTCGAATGCAGTGAAGATAGAAGTGAAAGCGGACAAGCCGGAAGAAATCGTCGCGAATTTCTACACGGAGCAGAGCACCTCGGCCAGTCGAACGCCAGTAATCCAGTACGGGCCGAAGCTGTTGAAGACTGACCCATCGAAGCTGAGCTTCTCCGTGGAGAATCTGGTGAAACCGACGCCCCTGGAGCCAAAAATACACATAGATTTGTCACACCTGAATAACATCAGCAGCGGTGAAAGCGTACAATCCCCTGCTACGCCCATACCTGTACCTGAGCTGGTTCACACGACTACCACAACCACTAAGAGCAATAAAGCACACAGCCCTTCGAACAATAATTCATCTAAAGAGTCTGCGAGTGACAATATTCCACCCCTGGTACCTATATCCCGTAGCTATTACGGACCGAATACAGGAGGAAATCTTTATATCGATGAGGATTACGATAATTAAGTTACCTTTAATGTTAAGATTTTTTTAGCTTTTCTTTGAAACAAAATATTTAATGCAACCAATTGTATAAATGTTTATTAATAGGGGGAGGGGGGAGGAGAGAGCCAGAAGCAAAGACAAAATGAGTTTCGAAATTCAATGCTAATCTAATAGCTTGTGATAGAAGAGAAGGGTACTAATTAAACTACACTCATAAAGCACTTTTTGTCATTACACTTTTGCTTTTGAATCCTCCACCTCCCCCCCGCCCAATTGTTTTACAACGTTGCATGTGTATTTCTGGATTTATAAGTGCACTGTTTAAATTTCATGAAATCCCTCGTTCCATTAAAGTAATAACTCAAACTGTACAGGTTTACAAAGATCACGTGTTCACACTTGTAAACGATAAGAACAAAGCCAAGAGTACATATTTCTACGAAACTTGTGATGTAGATGTTTACCCTTTATGTACAGGTTTGCGTTTCTAACAACACTCTTTGGTTTCTTTAAGTAATAATTAAGTTAAATTATTGTTAACTGAATGTACGTCTTCGTTGTTATTTGAATTAAATCAAGTTCTGACCATACAGTTGTATTTAAAGAAGTGAAGAAATTTGTTTGTTGTTTCTTGATTGTAATTGATTTTTCACTTTTATATGAATCGCCTATTTATGTTCTTTACTGTGTTTATTATTTTCTTCTCAGCTCTGTCATTGTCAGTGTAGATAAATAACCATGACTATCACATTTGTCCCGACCTCTAATTAAAATTTGTATTTTGAGTTTCTCTGTATTACGTTATTAGGTGCATCACATGTAATCGTTTAACCGCTCACAGGTGAAAACTGTCAACTTTTGTAAATACACAAGAATAAATGTTTTTTTTTTCTAATTCTCTGTTTGTTATGCACATATCCTGAAATCCTGTCCACTGGTACGAGGTGGTTCAGTGGCCCTTTTCCTCTCAATTCAGTTGAATCCTTGCTCAATAATTAATGTTTTGTTAACCTTGTGCTTGACAGAATTCTTTCTTTTCCATGTTTTACAGACTAAATACACTCTAAGTTCAGTAATTCCCAAGACCTTTCTTCTGCTAAGCTACGACATACGAATTTTTTCCAAGGTATGTACAATCGCAATCATAATTTATGACATAACCTTTACAGATTGTGGTTTTCAAGCAAAAAATAATTTAATTTAAGTGGCAAGATTTGAATGAATTCGACGTTCATAATTTTGAAGGAGATGGGTAGCGTCATGAATTATGGTTGCGACTGTACATATTCGAGGTACTCTTTTGTTAAAGACCCGTTATATCTTTAATGCCAAATAAATTCTGCACTCTCTGTAATGATTTGGACGTATTAATTATTTTTTTTTATTGCAAATAATAAGATTTATATACAGGGCCGCATTTTCAGGTCCCCCGAACGAAACATTATAAAATTAGCAATGTTTCTACCATCTTTTTACATTATTAAAATGTATTCTATGATAAATTCGCTTTCAGAAAATTTAGCTGTTGAAGACGCCATCTGTTAACCATCTTCGGTAGTTCCTTTTATGTGATTCTAATAGAGTTCGAGTTTTTTCCAAACAGTATTATACTTAACGCGCTGCCTTTTTAAAATTTCTCCTAGTAGTTGGCCGTGAATTGTCAGTTGTTTGCTTGAAACTTAACAAGTTGACGTATATCATAACCTCACTTTTTTTTATTGAAGGAAGAAGTGTAAAAAACAGTTTTATTAACAATTTTACTCAAAATTCAAAGTAAAATCACAATTGGTGATCAAAATCTCCGACGTTTTCATCAAGGCAGGCTTGGATGCTACGTGAAACTCATATTTCATTCGTTAAGTCGATTGAGGCTAGTTCACAAATAACAATCCACGCTCAACTAAGAGGAGAAATGTTAAGAAGGCACGTATACCATAACCTCACTTTTTTATTGAAGGAAGAAGCGTAAAAAACAGTTTTATTAACAATTCAAAATTCAAAGTAAAATCACAATCGGTGATCAAAATCTCCGACGTTTTCATCTGTGTCATACACATTTTGCATTAGTTTCTGCAATTCATTTAAAATAGTTATTTTAAGTTGGAGGTATTTTCATACAAGAAAAAGATAATTATTTACAAGTGCTACAAGTTAACGTAAGAAATTGAAATTTCACACAGCACCATTTTCTAACACGACTGTCAACTATTTTTTTTTCTTATAGACGCTTTGTTAGATATTTGTACCATGTGATACAAAAATAAAATCTGAATACAATGATATAAAACACACTTATGCTTTTGTTTTAAAACAAAATGTCATCAAGAAATATTTTCATAAAATTTTTAATCGTGTTTTTGTTTTTCTGCCTTAATATGAGATAAGAAGTTGAAGTCGGCTTTTGTTTTTCTCCATTTTATGAAAAAAGTCGTCTTGCTTTTGTTTTCTATAAGTTAAGAAGTTGAAATTGTCGTCTTTGGTTTTTGCAGAAAAAGAGAAAAAGTGAAATTGATCGTCTTTCGTTTTCGTTTTTATCCACCTTATGAAAAAAGCCGTCTTGTCTTTGTTTTTATCCGCCTTAAGAAAAGTCGTCTTGTTTTTGTTTTTCTTGTCTTACTATGAGGTAAAAAGTTGAGATTGTCAGCTTTTGTTTTTCTTCGCTTTATGAAAAAAGTCATCCTGCTTTTGTTTTCTATGAGTTAAGAAGTTGAAATTGTCGTCTTTTGTTCTTCGTGTCTTTTTTTGCAGAAACAGCCAAAACTGTGAAATCGATCATCTTTTGTTTTTGTTTTTCTCCGCTTTGTAAAAATTCGTCCTGCTCTTTTTTTTTCTTGTCTTACTATGGAGGTAAGGAATTGAAATTGTCAGCTTTTGTTTTTCTCCGCTCTGTGAAAAAAGTCGTTCTGCTTTTGTTTTCTGAGGTAAGAAGTTGAAATTGTGGTCTTTTGTTTTTCGTCTTTTTTTTCGAGAAAAAGCCGAAATTGTGAAATCCTTCGTTTTTGTTTTTCTCCGCCTTATGAAAAAAGTCGTTTTTCTGTCGTAGTATGAGATAAAACGTTGAAATTGTTGTCTTTTGTTTTCCGTCTTTTTTTGCAGAAAAAGACGAAGATCGTCTTTTGTTTTTGTTTTTCTCCGCCTTATGAAAAAAGTCGTCTTGTTTGTTTTTTGTTTTTCTGTCGTAGTATAAAGTAAGACGTTGAAATTGTCTTTTGTTTTCCGTCTTTTTTTTGCAGAAAAAGACGAAGTTGCGAAATCGATCGTCTTTTGTTTTTCTCCGCCTTATGAAAAAAGTCGTCTTGTTTGTGTTTTTTGTTTTTCTGTCGTACTATGAGGTAAGATGTTGAGATTCTTGCCTTTTGTTTTTCGTCCCTTTTAGGCTTGGATGCTACGTAAAACGCATATTTTATACGTCAAGTCGGTTGAGGCTAGTTCACAAATAACAATCCACGCCCAACTACGACAGAAATGTTAAGAAGATACGTATATCATAACCTCACTTTTTTTTATTGAAGGAAGAAGTGTAGAAAACACTTTTATTAACAATTGTACTCAAAATTCAAAGTAAATTCATAATCGGTGATCAAAATCTCTGACGTTTTCATCAAGGCAGGCTTGGACGCTACGTGAAACTCATATTTCATTCGTAAGTCGATTGAGGCTAGTTCACAAATAACAATCCACGCCCAACTACGAGGAGAAATGTTCACGTATATCATAACCTCACTTTTTTATTAAAGGAAGAAGCGTAAAAAACAGTTTTATTAACAATTTTACTCAAAATTCAAAGTAAAATCATAATCTGTGATCAAAATCTCCAACATTTTCATCAAGGCAGGCTTGAATTCTACGTAAAACTCATATTTCATACGTCAGGTCGATTAAGGCTAGTTCACAACTAACAATTCACGGCCAACTACGAGAAGAAATTTTAAAAAGGCACGTTACTTTTTTGTTTGAGTGAAGTGTTTACTCAATACTTACGTGCATATTAATTTTTGATCAAAAAGCAAAAACGGCGCCATCTCTTGCACATCAATAAAAGTACCTAGAGTGCACCGCTCTTCCATGAAGTTTGTTTTTGAATTTTATGGAAAGAAAAAGAACAATATTTCATCGCAATCCAACTCTTATAGTGCGCAGAAGAATGCCATCTCTCGTACAATCGTAAAAGTATGTGGACAGCCAGTGTTGCCAGTTGTGAAGATTTTGCGTCAATGTGACGTATTTTGTATCAATTTTTTTATTGCTGGCACGGTGGATCGGCCCTGTCTAAATCTATATTAATGGTCGTTGAAGATATTTTTATCGTCTAGCTCCTCCACCAGCCTCTGCTTGACGAGCTTCCCTAGAAGTTTATCGGCTACGTCCAGGAGGCGGAAGATAGGAGGAAACTGTTTCGAATGAGACTTACCCTTTTTCACACACATATTTTGATACTGACAGTATGTAAAGGTACCTACGTTTGTAAGAAAATGAAAATGACTTACAAAAAAAATAATAATTTTGTATTGTGTAAAAATTATTACATCGTATTTGATTAGCTTATGTATGTACACAATTAGTTAATTAGGAAGTACTGGTTACAATTGATCCTTTTCTATTTACACAATATATAGGGTACACATCATATAAATATATAAACTGTAATACTTAGAATTAATATTGCATTCCGTACACGACAAAAATACAGGACTGTAAAATATGTACAATGAAGTCATTCGTTTGAGATTTGTTTGAACGGGTAACTGTTAGATAATAACAACTTCGAAATCGACAATAGCAACATCGAACACTAGTTAAAAAATAAAAATAAATATAAATAACTTAGAACTTCTATATACTAGCCTGTTGTTTAGAACACGAGCACATAAATACTGAGTAAATTATAACTTAAAGTATCAAATTAAAACGACGATGAAAAATTCAAATTCCCTGGTAAAAAAAAAAGTAATTTATAAAAGATTATACACATTGCCTATTTATTTTTAATAAATCATTTCCAAAGCTATTTTATAATTAATTTTTGAGATTAGAAAATAATTAAGCGGTAGCAATTTATTAATACAATACAATTTTTTATAGGCAGTGTGTAAAATTAGTTATTATTGGGCGAAACATCTTGAAGTTAACTGTTTCATCAAATTCAGGCGTATTAACAGAAGTCTAATCATCAGCTAAATTCATTACCCTCGTACAGGCCCTCGCAAACTTCCAACAATCTTAAAACCGGACTAATATTATAAGGAAACAGATCCCTAGAAACTAACCTATTAATCTGCATTTTTAATCTAATCAGAACAGTCATCGTGTTATCCAGCTCGTTGTCTCTGAACGTCGCCGAACACTCGGCGCAGCTGCTAACGAACTTGGACCAGTTACGTCGAATGTACTTCAAGAACCTCAACAAATACAACAAGAAACAGGTCTCGTTACTTACTAAATAGTCCAACAGGATATCGCTGTCGTGGCTGACGACTTTAAGAAACTCCACGAACGAGTAGATCGGATTGAGCATCGAAATTAAATCCGGGAAGACCGCATTGCGATACGATATCCCTATAGTTATATCTAACGTGCAGACCATAGACTCGATCATGTAATCATCCTGATCGTTAAACAAGTGGATGAGTATTTTAGAAAAGGGGGTCTCAGGATGAAAATCAAAGCTGTTCTTGATGAAAGCGTCGACTTTCTTAAGCACATCCCGAATTGAACGTTCTATTAGCTGCATGTCTTGATAGAAATCGTAATCGTCAGAACCGACACTCGAGTCAGAACTGTCGGATCGAGTTTCCTTTATCGTAATAGCCACGGATTTTAAAACTAACAGTACCATTTTCTGCAGCAACGTCTTGTCTATGTTAGACTGCGTCGATTGCGTACTCAAGATTGTACCGACGAAGCTATTCACAGTGAAACCCTCGTTGCGTCTGAAGGGGAGGCAGTCGAGTAATCTAAAGTCTTTGACGTAGCGCACCACTAAGTGCGCCAGTTGACACGTGTCGTCCGGAAGCATGTCTTGCAGGGCTAAAGTACTACCGTAACACAGAACTTCGTTGAACAGGGATAACAACTGTTTCCAAATAATCGGGGGTAGAGTCCCGTGGAGTAAACCGACGAACACTTCGAGGTGGGTGTAAAACGGCTTCGTGTCGATGACGCTCAGGTTTGCCTTCACCGAAATCGTGCTCTCCCACAGCGCCAGAAACGTAAGTATGCAGGTTTGTGATTCGATGCAGTCGTTGTGCGAAATTAAATACTGTATGCGGTTGATTAGCTCAGGCCATTTCGATTCTAACCCCTTAATGATTAAACCTTTTATAGCTGAAGTGTCATAGCTGTCTGGGTCGGTGTAAGGGACGGTCGTGCACATGTTTATCTCAATATCCTGCCTGCTCGTGCTCGCGCCGTCCTGCGAGGATTCTTCCAGCACGTGTATTTCGACGTCCTTCCACTCGACGACCCGCTTGATCACCTCCAGGGCGAAATTCATCTTGTCATAGTCGGTCATTTCCATCGTTAAGAAATTGAAGATCGTTTCTAACCATTCGTTATTGATGTTCGTCTTGGCGATGATGAGGAAGCTGCTGAGGACTTTCGCCGACAAAATATTGATGTATTTATTCCTGATGTCACACAGAGAAATGATTTGTTCGATCAAGTTGTACTCGTTCCTGATGATCGTGTCGCATACGTTAACGATGCGCGAGCAGATAAAGCCCTTGTTGTTTTGCTTTAGGTAAACGTCGAAGAGCAACTGCAATTTCGATAGAAACTCGAGTATTTTATTGGTGGGCCATTCGACGAGCATCGCAGTTCGTGTGCCGTTCATGTCCGTGATTTGATGGCCCTCAAAGGGCTTGCGTATCGTCGCCTCGGAAATCGCACACAGGCACTGTTTTATCAGGTAATTTTGGAAAATGTCGAAGCTGTTTTCGTCGGCCTCCTGTTCGATCAACATTTGGTTGTAATCGAAGGAGATGCTCGGCATGGTGCAGACGTACCCGGACGTTTCGCCCATCACTTGACTGGCGGTGGAATTTTCCTGCGATTTCCTAACGATTTTAGACGAGTGAGCTTGGCTTGAACATGATGATGGATGTCGGTTGTGATTGGTGAGTTCCTGTGGTCCGTAAAAGTGTTCTAGGTTAGACGAGCCGTTCGGGGCAATGCACGAGCTTAACAACGGCTGGGTGAAACTCGTCGATGAAAATATATCAGGCGCGGGTTTTATTGAAGTGTTCTCCGAATTAACTATGTAAGGATTTGAATACGTTACCATCGCGTTGTCTCTGCTATAAACACCGTTATGAGCACTATGATTTGGGGCGTCCCATGCTAATTCACTCACTGTTGTCCGCCGTTCGTTTTGCTCACTAGTCCTTAAGGGGGTTTTAATGTTAGCACTCAGGTGTGTGTTTATGGTGTTGAGGGTGAGTTCGGCTTCGTTAACATTATTAGGAAACGCCAGGTGCAGTTGGGTTAGGTTAGTGAAATCCGGTTCGTCAGCTGTGTGCTCTTCATCCCCCCTGCGCAGCTTCTTCTTCACTGGCTGTTCGTTGGCCATTTTATGGTCGCTTTGCCTTAGAACCATTAGAAACAGAATGTTTACGCACACAGCCCGAAATATCTAACATTAAAACTTCGCGGTTAACTTGCCTTGCCCGTCTGATTTCAGACCTGAAAAGTAAACAAGAACAGCTTTACATTTAAATGCCTGACTTTAATTGTGTACGTTGCCTTCAGGCACAGGCACAATCTTAATCGCCTTACGAACGAAATTCAAGGCGTAACTTGAAGGCCCCAATGAAAAAAAACGAGAAAATTCTCAAATAATAAAGCTATACTTACACTTCTTCCACTTTCGTGTTGTGTTGTTGTATTTCGCATCGGAAATAACCTTCATTTTCGCGGATCACTGAAATTTAACGACGGGAAACCGAAACGGTAAATTTAGCTCGTCGGGGGGGGCTTGAAAACCTCACGCGTTTTTAATAAACGCTTAAAAAAAATAAATGTTTTCAAAAAATAGTAAATTTACACATATACACAACTCCATTGCGTACAATATGACGCGCGAGTCAAGCGACGACTTGCTTTCATAACACCTCTTTTTAACCCTCTAAAAATTAAATAAACGCATTTAAATCGAAGCGAATATGAATTTAGAACGAGTTTCGAACTCTAAAGTGCAATGGAACCCACAGTGTATTTAAAATCGGGTTGTTTTGGTTGAAGTATTTCAGTGATTTGACTAGGATCCAAGAATGTGCGACGTTGCCAAATAAACTGCTACCATTCATAAGTTTAAACTAGATTTTGCCGTCGTCGGGGAAAGTGCGGGACCGTCGGCGGTGGAAATCATCGTGGGAGGATGGTGGTCGGCGGGGGCGGTGAAATTCCTGCGGAAATTCGGGCGATCGGTGCCGTTTTTCGGGAAAAAATGCGCCGGATGAAATGCCGTGCGTAACACGGGAGAGCGCTTCGTACCTCATTCCATGTCGCTTTCTACGGCGCCGTTGGCCATTGCACGTGCGGTTTTTGTTTTTTGCGGATGTCAACAAAATAACATCGGATGACATAAGATGGTTTGCGCGTGTTTTCATTTGTTTATACGGGGGGGATTCGTTGCGGATGCAGTGGACAGATCGCGTTGGCGAATTTCGTAAACAAAAGAGAAGCGTCGAATGAATTATGCAGGTGTGGCATAAGATTTGTAGAAAATTACTTTTAATAAATAAGTAAAAAAATTCTTTTTTTAATTAATTATAACGTTGTATTAATAAAATTTAATTAAAACTAGTTAAAAATCGTAAGAAGTCTAAATTGTCATGTTTAAAAAGGTTTATCAGTATACATATACAGTGTGATCAAATAAGAAAATAGTCGTAGCAGTGTTGCTAGATTTTCACATAACAGATGTCGCCTCTGTAATTAAGTTATATGTTCTAGCGTCGTGATACAACGCTTTTCTCTTATTTCAAACTTTATTTTAGATTTCTGACAATAAAAACTTTGAAATTTAACTGTCATAGTGACGAACGGCAAAACCTCCAGCCGGCTGCGAATAATGCGCGGCGGTTGTTTTAAATTTCAGTGTTCGCTTTTTTTTTTAAAATACAACGACTCAGCTTGTAAAACAAAACAAAAAAAAACAGATTAATTGAAACACTTACCACACATGATAACCTGTTCTTTAAAAATTAAAAAAATATATGTATACAGAGGCGAAATGAAAGAAATCGTAAGGTTTCCTTAAAGTTTTTATTAATATTAACAAAAAATAAATTATCCCACAAATGGAGACGCCAATGCAATACAAGAATTAATTATGTAAGAGACAAAAGAAAACCTAAACCTACAACGACAAAATGCAGAATCGGATGAAAACAAAAGTCGATCGTTGATTCTTATTCGACTAGGAGGAAAGCAAAAGACAAAAGAACAAAAGAAAACAAATCAAATATCGATGGTTTCGGCATGAAGCATTTGAAAATCAATTCAAGCTTCATTTGTTTCCTTACATTTATTTATTCATTTATTTTTTGTAAGCGAAAAATAAGCTAAGAACAAACGCAGCTCGCCGATTTTCGACGCTTTCATATATTTCTTTGACTTTCTTTTTTTCCCTTGTTTTCGTTAATTTTTCTTGTTTTTTTCTGAGGCAAAAAAAAGTCAAAATCAAATAAATCTAGCTTTCACTTGTTTCCTAGCATTTCACTGTTTTTTTGTCTCTTTTCGCAAGCAAAAAATAACAAATGAATAATCGGCGCGAAGATTTTGAAAATCAAATAAAGCTCTTGTGCCTTTCAATTTAATTAGTTTTCTTTCAATTGTTTTTTTTTTTATCAACCGTCACTTTTTTTTTGGTAAATCGATTGGCAATTGTTTTTCAGTTTAATAGTATCCGCTAATAAATAAAATAAACAATGGAAACTTTTAAGATCCGCAGACGTTTTTAATTTTTTCACCTTACCGTCGCCGTTTGCCTTTTGTTTTCTTTCAATGATTGTTCATTGTTTTGTAAATTGAGTGTCAGTTGTTTCTTATTTCTATTCTGTTCACTTAACGATTCTTCCCGTCGATTTTATGAAGTTTTTATTAAAAATTAAGTTTCGATTTAGATTGCAAACGTTTTTCATTTTATTTGTTCACCTTCGGCGATCGTCTTCTGTTTTCTTCGAATTTCTTCCCTGTTAATCGATCGGCAATTGTTATTACTGCGACTGTCGATTGTTTTTAGGTAACATTCACTTTCTTGGTCGCGAACCCCATTCTTCGATTTCATCCCAGTCGACTAGTTTTCTCTCAATTGTTTTTTGTTTGCCAATCAACTGTCATTTTTTTTCTTTTTTGGTAAATCAACTGACAGTTGTTTTTCTTTCAATTGTTTTTTTGTTTGCCAATGAACTGTAACTTTTTTTCTTTTTTGGTAAATCGACTGGCAGTTGTTTTTCTGTTGCATATTGCTTTGGCACTTCATCATCGCCGTTTGGCTTTTTGTTTTCTTTCGATGCGTTTTTTTTTGTTCTCGTTTGACTGAGTGATTGTCACTTGTTTTTCTTTTTCTTTTTAATGTCGGTTAACATTCCTTTTTTTGGCCGTAGATTTTTATTTGCGTTAGAAGGGCTATAATAAACGGGACTATGATAATGATGAATTTCTTTTGTTTCTTATGGAAGGGTAAAAATTATTTACTCAGAAATCGCAAAAAAAACAAAAGTAAACTTTACTTTTTATTTTTATTTTTGTTATCATTCAATTCATGCTCTTAAAACAAGTATTTAAATATCGATAAGGATTTTCGGTGGTAGGTATCGACATGGGCATATCTTTAAATTCCTCGATAATTTAGTTTCAAGTTTGAACGTCATTTATAATCGCAAAGGTCAAGGTGAATGTATGGTTTGGGTGCGGCCGGCAGAGTGTGTCAATTTATGTCGTTTCAAATTTCTCAGGTCTTGAGAAGCGCTTCTCCTTGACATGTTTTAATTTGTGCGCTTTCATATAGCGGGATTGTCGACACTTGTAATCGCAAAGATCGCAACTGAACGGCTTCTCACCGGTGTGCGTTAACATGTGCTGCTTCAAGGTTCTAAGTTCTCTGAATTTACGATCGCAAATTCCACAAGTGAACGGCTTCTCTTCGGAGTGTTTTAATTTGTGCAGCTTCATATCGTAGGATTGTCGACACTTGTAATCGCAAATATTGCAGCAGTGAACGACTTCTCCCTGTTGTACGTTGTCATGCATTTCTCGTTGGTATGTTTTAATTTATGCAGCTTCAAGCAGTGCATATGTCGACACTTGTAATTGCAAAGTTCGCAACTGAACGGCTTCTCGTCGGTGTGGGTTAACAAGTGGCGTTTTAAATTTCCGAGTATTGTGAAACCACGATCGCAAATTTTACAAGTGAACGGCTTCTCCTTGTTGTGCGATGACATGCGTTTCTCGTCGGTATGTTTTAATTTATGCAGCTTCATACTATGCATACGTCGACACTTATAATCGCAAAGGTCGCAACTGAACGGCATCTCCTGGGTGTGTACTAACATGTGCTGCTTCAAGTTTTGAAGTTTTTTGAATTTACGATCACAAGTTCCACAAGTGAACGGCTTCTCTTTGCAATGTTTTACTTTGTGCATCTTCATATTGTGGGCTTGCCGACACTTATAATTGCAAAGATCGCAGCAGAACGACTTCTCGTCGGTGTGCGTTAACAAGTGGCGTTTCAAGCTTCCGAGGTTTTTGAAACCACGATCGCAAATTTCACAGGTGAACGGTTTCTCTTTGCTGTGCGTTAACATGTGCTGTTTTAAATGTGCCACTCGAGAGCATTTGTAATCGCAAAGATCACAGCTGTGTGGTTTCTCGCCGGTATGTATCAGCAAGCGTTTCTTTAAATTTGCTTCAGCTTGAAATTTTCTTTTCTTCGTATGTTTAGAAGCCCGTTTGCACCTGAAATGGAACGAGTTTTAATAGTTTTTCAGTTATGTCACAAATTAATACACAATGGATATAAATTACTTTCGGTGCACACTCTTAGCAGAAGTGGGAGAGAAAGCGAATGCATTTCAGTGCATATAAGAGTGAGAAAAAAGAACATTCCGAACGCAAATGTCGAATGCACTGACAGATACGAAGATTTGGCATTCCTGCTGTTTCTCATGCCGCCACTGTTTCAGTATCTTATCGGTAAGAGAGTTTGTTATGTCATGAGATTATGAAATACATTAGACATTTACGAAAATTAACCTTTTTCATGTTTCTGTTTTATTATAAAAAATAGTTAATCTATTAAATTGTTCGTAAAATGCATTGTCTTTTGTTTTTATTGACGGATTTTATTACACCACTAAGTGACAATCAATTCAAATTAAGTAAAAAACTCTAATAAAATTTTGTTGTAAAATAAACTGTTTCAAAAAGACTGGGTATTTTCTGTTTTCTTTGAATTTCTTCCCTGTTAATCGATCGGGAATTGTTACTACTGCGACTGTCGATTGTTTTCAGGTAATACTCACTTTTTTTTGACCATCAGAAAAGTCGCAAATCTCATTTTTTGATTTCATCGTAGTCGACCAGTTTTCTTTCAATTGGTTTTTTTGTCAACCGTCACTTTGTTTTTGGCAAATCGATTGGCAATTGTTTTTCTGTTTAATATTGCTTTTGCATCTGCTGAGATCTATTAGTTTATAAGACATAAATAGCGGAAACTTTTAAGAATCGCAGACGTTTTTCTATTTTTTCTCTTTACCGTCGGCGTTTGCCTTTTATTTTCCTTCAATTTTTTGTTTTGTTAATTGAGTGGCAATCGTGTCTTTTTTCTTACTGTTCACTCTTCCATCGATTTGATTAAGTTTTTGTTAAGAATTAAGTTTCGATTTAGATTGCAGACGTTTCTCATTTTATTCTTGTTCATCTTCGGCGATTGTGTTCTGTTTTTTTCGAATTTCTTCCCTGTTAATCGATCGGCAATTATTATTACTGCGACTGTCGATTGTTTTTAGGTAACATTCACTTTTTTTGGTCGCGAACCCCATTCTTCGATTTCATCCCAGTCGACCAGTTTTCTTTCAATTGTTTTTTGTTGGCCAATCAACTGTCATTTTTTTTCTTTTTTGGTAAATCAACTGGCGGTTGTTTTTCTTTCAATTGTTTTTTGTTTGCCATTCAACTGTCACTTTTTTCTTCTTTGGTAAATCGACTGGCAGTTGTTTTTCTGTTGCATATTGCTTTGTAACTTCATCATCGCGGTTTACCTTTTTGTTTTCTTTCGATGCGTTTTTTCTTTGTTCGTCGTTTGATTGAGTGATTGTCACTTGTTTTTCTTTTTCTTTTTAATGTCGGTTAACGTTCTTTTTTTGGCCATAGATTTTTATTTGCGTTAGAAGGGCTATAATAAACGGGACTATGATAATGATGAATTTCTTTTGTTTCTTATGGAAGGGTAAAAATTATTTACTCAGAAATCACAAAAAAAAAACAAAAATAAACTTTACTTTTTATTTTTGTTTTTGTTATCATTTAATTCATGCTCTTAAAACAAGTATTTAAATATCGGTAAGGATTTTCGGTGGTAGGTATCGACATGGGCATATCTTTATATTCCTCGATAATTTAGTTTCAAGTTTGAACGTCATTTATAATCGCAAAGGTCAACGTGAATGTATGGTTTCGGTGCGGCCGGCAGAGTGTGTCAATTTATGTGGTTTCAAATCTCTCAGGCCTTGAGGATTGCTTTTCCTTGAAATGTTTTAATTTGTGCGCTTTCATATAGCGGGATTGTCGACACTTGTAATCGCAAAGATCGCAATTGAACGGCTTCTCGCCGGTGTGGGTTAACATGTGCTGCTTCAAGGTTCTAAGTTCTCTGAATTTACAATCACAAATTCCACAAGTGAACGGCTTTTCTTTGCTGTGTTTTACTTTGTGCAGCTTCATATGGTAGGATTGGCGACACCTGTAATCGCAAAGATCGCAGCTAAACGGCTTCTCGTCGGTGTGTGTTAATAAGTGGCGTGTCAAGCTTCCAAGCATTGTGAAACCACGATCGCAAATTTTACAAGTGAACGGCTTCACCTTCTTGTGCGTTAACATGCGTTTCTCGTTGATATGTTTTAATTTATGCAGCTGCATACGGCACTTATGTCGACACTTGTAATCGCAAAGTTCGCAACTGAACGGCTTCTCGTCGGTGTGGGTTAACAAATGGCATTTCAAATTTCCGAATATTGTGAAACCACGATCGCAAATTTTACAAATGAACGGCTTCTCCTTGTTGTGCGTTGACATGCGTTTCTCGTCGGTATGTTTTAATTTATGCAGCTTCATACTGTGCATACGTCGACACTTGTAATCGCAAAGATCGCAACTGAACGGCCTCTCGCCGGTGTGTGTTAACATGTGCTGTTTCAAGGTTCTAGGTTCTCTGAATTTACGATCGCAAGTTCCACAAGTGAACTTCTTCTCTTTGCAGTGTTTTATTTTGTGCGTCTTCATATTGTGGGATTCCCGACACTTGTAATCGCAAATATTGCAGCAGAACGGCTTCTCGTCGGTGTGTGTTAACAAGTGGCGTTTCAAGCTTCTGAGTATCGTGAAACTACGATCGCATATTTTACAAGTGAACTGCTTCTGGTTGTTGTGCGTCGACATGCGTTTCTCGTTGGTATGTTTTAATTTATGCAGCTTCAAACAGTGCATATGTCGACACTTGTAATCGCAAAGTTCGCAACTGATCGGCTTCTCGTCGGTGTGGGTTAACAAGTGGCGTTTCAAGTTCCCGACATTTGTAAAACCACGATCGCAAATTTTGCATGTGAACGGCTTCTCCCTATTGTGCGTTAACATGTGGGATTTTAACGTTCTAAGTTCTCTGAATTTACGATCACAAATTCCACAAGTGAACGGCTTCTCTTCGCTGTGTTTTAATTTGTGCCTCTTCATATTGTCGGATTGTCGACACCTGTAATCGCAAAGATCGCAACTGAACGGCTTCTCATCGGTGTGTGTTAATAAGTGACGTGTCAAGCTTCCGAGTGTTATGAAACTACGATCGCAAATTTTACAAGTGAACGGCTTGTCTTTGCAATGTTTTACTTTGTGCATCTTCATATTGTGGGATTGCCGACACTTGTAATCGCAAAGATCGCAGCTGAACGGCTTCTCGTCGGTGTGTGTTAGCAAATGGCGTTTTAAGGTTCCGAGGTTTCTGAAACCATGGTCGCAAATTTTACAAGTGAACGGTTTCTCTTTGCTGTGCGTTAACATGTGCTGTTTTAAATGTGCCGCTCGAGAGCATTTGTAATCGCAAAGATCACAGCTGAATGGTTTCTCGCCGGTATGTATCAGCAAGCGTTTCTTTAAATTGGCTTCAGCTTGAAATTTTCTTTTCTTCGTATGTCTAGAAGCACGTTTGCACCTGAAATGAAACGAGTTTTAATAGTTTTTCAGTTATGTCACAAATTAATACGCAATGGGTATAAATTACTTTCGGTGCACGCTCTTAGCAGAAGTGAGAGAGAAAGCGAATGCATTTCAGTGCATATAAGAGTGAGAAAAAAGAACATTCCGAACGCAAATGTCGAATGCACGCACTGACAGATACGAAGATTTGGCCACCGACGTATGGTGTCTCCACTGTCAATATTTTACACGCAAAATCATTCAACTCGTAGCAACAGAAGTTCATGGTCTAGTTCGAAGACTCTCCGCTAGATGGAGAACTAAAGAACAGAGGCTTGCCAGGAACGGCTAGAGACAGGGTGACTCGGTGCCGAGAATAACCGAATATTTCCGAAGTTTAAAAATCATTCAGAGATAGTTTGTTGTACTAAAATTTAAAATACATGTTCGTGTTTATGTTAAACAGAATGGATTCAAAGACGTGTTCTACATGTAATAAAACATTTTCTAAAGCATGTAACTTATACAGACAGATGCGAGAAGTACATAATGAATTTGTTGAAATAACTAAACTGCAGGATAAATTTATTTTATGTTTGATATGCCAAGACGATGTATTTAATGACGAGGAATTAGAAGAACACTTGAACACTCAGCATAAGGTAGTTTTGATAAGGGAGTGTCACAAATTTTATTCGCAAGAAGGTAAAAATAATTTTTAATACATAGTATAATTTAATAATGCAGCTCTAAGTAGTACTGTGTGATTTTTAAAATTGTGGATAAAGGGAGGGCGTGAAGAGGAAAATTTATAGCTTAAATTAACTCATACGTACGTTTTGGTGAACACCACTGCGAAAATATGGTTAATTTATGAATGCCTTTTGAAGTTTTGTAAATATCATCAAGGCACAACATTAGAAGATTATCCTACTTTACATAATGATGTATTTTTTTTTGGTGATAATGAATTATAGCCAGAAAGAAATGTTATTAAAATTCGACAGTAACTGTATTACCATTGATACAACTCACGGCATGAATTCGTACGGCTATGATTTAACAACCATCATGATTCTTGATGATTTGCATACAGGATTTCCAGCTGCATTTTTATTTTCATCGCGTGTAGATGAAGTAACATTAAGCGTTTTCTTCAGCTTGGTGCAACAAAAAGTGGGAATAATTAAAACAAATGCTTTTATGTCCGATGATGCACCGGCATATTACAATGCATTGTATTGTATTGTATTTATTTTTACCACGTCAGGTACAAGTAGTACATGTGGATAGTCAAATATCAAAGACAAAAACAACAATTAAATAATGTAAATAACAATAGAACGTAGTAAAAAATAACATGCGTAACAAAATACGTCAAATAGTCAAATGTCAAAGACAAAAACAACAATTAAATAATGTAAATAACAATAGAATACAGTAAAAAATAACATGCGTAACAAAATACAATAACAAAATCCAGTAGAATGAAAAATGAAATCGGAGAAATGAACCCCCGGTCAGGTGTTACCATATGCCAGCCCGAACGAAAACTCTTGTATCGAATAAAATGATTTATTAGACAGAAATGATTTTAATTTCCTCTTAAATATGTTATTATCTCTAATTGTTTTCAAGTTGTTTGGCAATAGATTGTAAAAATGAGAACCAGCATATTTAGGTGATTTTTCAAAAAAAGTATGTACATGTTTAATGCTTACTATGGAATTTTTATTCCTGGTTTCGTATTTATGAATGTTAGCAAACGTCGGAAATTCATGTATATTTTTATGCGTGAATGTTAATAATTTTAATAAATAAATTGAAGCCAGTGGGAGTATTTTATATTTAGTGAAGGTTTCTCTGCATGAGGTACGCGGTGACAAATTGAAAATTAATCGGATAATTCTTTTTTGTATTATGAAAACTCTATCAATGGAGGATGCTTGTCCCCATATAATTATATTATAATTCAAGGCAGAATATACGACAGCATAATACACATTCAATAGTGAAGAGATATTTAGAGACTTTTTCAGATGTATGATAGCGTAATAAAATTTATTGAGTTTTTTACATAGATTGTCTGTGTGATAATCCCAAGCTAAGTGTTTGTCGGCTATTACTCCAAGAAAAGTGACTTGATTACAACACTTTATGGTAATGTCATCAAAATTAAAACAAGTTGTGTTTGATGCTTTATGTTTAGAATGAAATTCTACACAAACAGTTTTCTCGATGTTTATAATAAGATAATTTTTATGACACTATGATCTAAATTCTTCAATGACAATTTTCACTTTTTCCACTGTACAGTTCCAGTTTTGATCGGTAACCACAATTGAAGTGTCATCGGCATACATAAAAACTTTGCCACCAGTAATATAATGTGGCAAGTCATTAATAAACAATAGAAAAATAAGAGGGCCGAGGACACTACCCTGTGGTGTACCATAATCGAGATAATAAGGGTCTGAGTAGGAACCATCGGTTTTTACTTGATAACTACGATGTGAGAGAAATGATATTAACCAATCATTTATTGGTTCTCTAAGGCCAAGGGCAAAAAGCTTTTGTGATATGAAGTCAAGTCTAACGGTGTCAAAAGCCTTAGACAAATCAAAAAAGATACCTACTACATATAAGTTTGAATCTAAATTATTCTGTATGTATTGAAAGATATCAATGGTAGCAGTTTCAGTTGAATGATCATGTCGAAAACCGTGTTGATTTTTTGCAAGTATTGAGTATTTATCCAAGAATTCAGTTATTTTAAGAGCTATGACTTTTTCAATTATTTTAGAAAAATTACTGAGTAACGATATCGGTCTAAAGTTATCTATTTCAACACAGTTTCGTTTCTTCTGTACTGGAACAGTGACTGCCTTCTTTAGAACTCCGGGGAATTCTTTTAAATAGATTGATTCATTTATAATATTTGCAAAATGGAAGGCAATTTCAGTAATGCAAAATTTAATAAGTTTCGTAGGAACACAATTGAACCCTGTTGAATTTTTATTAGATAAATTTCTAATGACTTGCTCAACATCAAATTGAGTTACTGGTACATAGAAAAATGATTCACACTGATTCTTATCTAACGAACATTCATCAGAGAGATTTCTACCGTATTCGGCATTTAGTTTATTCGTAATCACTGAAGAAAAATATTCGCTAAATGCTTTAGTTATATCCGTGGCATGAGTTAAAATGCAATCATTATAAATTAGAGTTTCCACATGTTTATTACTTTGCGTTCTATTTAATGATGAATTAACGAACTGCCAGAGTGTTCTACTTTTATTATTTGATGAATTTACAATTTTCTGAAAGTGTTTCTGTTTCTCTAGTGTAACCTCTGCATCAAGAGACTTTTTAAAATTACTATATTTATCATTGAACCAATCAAGATTTAATTCCTTTCTCATACAATTATATTCTTTCAGTAGGATCATTTTGTTCTTTAACTCTTTGGAGAATTTAAAAGAAAACTGATTACCAATTACTTGTAATTTCCGACTACCTTTTTCAGAAAATGATACATTAAAGCACCACATAAAGTTATGCCAAAAAATTTCAAATTGAGATTGATTATCATTATCATTAATACCATAGTTTTTCACAAAAAGTGTTTTGAATTCCTTCATAGAGCTTAAGCTAAATTTTCTATACGAGTAAGATACTTGCTCATTTGTTCCACTGACTGCGATGTTGTCACTGTTATCATTCATTATTATAGAAACTACTTGAGCGTAATGATCAGAAAGTCCTGGGTCATAATTTAAAACTGATTCAATATTATTACTGTTTGTAACAAAGTAATCAATACATGATCCAGTACCATGATGTTTGTCAACCCTAGTAGGGGTATTTATTAGTGAAGTTAATCCAAAAGAATCAAAGATATCATGTAGTGTAAGTGTATTTTTAGTACTCACCAAGTTATCAATATTTAGATCACCACACAGGCACACACAATTAAAATTGGTAATAACTTTTAGAAGTAGTTCATTTAATCTTTTAAAAAAATTGTTACACTCATGATTGGCAGTTGATCTATAGATCGTAATAAGACATAAATTATTAAAACTAATCGCGCAACATTCAAAATCAAAGTCACAAGACAGCTCCGTCAAATAACCGACAATGGTACACCTGTCCGCAAATTCCCTCTTGGCAAAAATGGCGGATCCGCCACAGGTTGTGCTTGTACGGCAATAATTATTAATCATTTTATAATTTGCAAGAATACAATCATTATAATTTTCGAATTGCATGTGATGTTCAGTAACGCAAAAGAAATCTGGATCAACCCGACTTAAATACAAATCAAGTAAATTAATTTTGTTAGACATACACTGCATATTCATATGAACAAACTTCAACCCCTTAATCGATGGAAAGTTATAATGGGTGAAGCCAATCATCAATTACTATGCATGTGGCACGTTGATCATGCATCTCAATAAAATAAAAGATAAAGAAAATCGCATCATAGTATATAAAATGTTACGTGTTTTATTACAAGAAACTGATATAAATACTTTTGAAACAATGCTAAAAAATTTCATACATCAACTGAAGAATAATTCTGATACAGAGACATTTGGTGACTATTTTGTGAAATATTATGCAAATCGTTCTACTTTGTGGGCTTTTTGTTTTAGAGTATACAGGGTGTTAGGTAATTGACTGGACACCTGCAAACCACGTATGGAGAACACTCTGTACAGTAAAAAAGCCTTTACATTCGAGGGTGTTCCGGCTTTCGTTTTCCCGGAAAAAATTCAAACAAAAATCGATAAAAATTGTTTCGAAACCACTGATTATCTTATCTACTGTTACACCCATGTGCCGAACGCCATCCGGGCGGTCGATGCTTGCCATAAATTCCCAGATGGTTTATTGTTTTATGAGAAGCAAATAACGCACGTTCAGTGTCTTAACATATTTCGGAGTGTGCAGGTCAGAAACAAAATGAATGCATACACAAATTACGAACTTGTTGACATTATTCTGATGTATGGCGAATGTAGGTGCAATGCACGTGCTGCAGAGCGTAGATATCGCCGGCGGTATCCGCAGTGTATTTTTCCGTGTGTGGGCAGTTTTATAGCGTCGTGTTCGCTGGTCGTGTTGATGCATGCATTCGAGCTGACGGCATGAATTTCGAACATCTTTAACCGGCGCTGGCTCCGTAAGTACTATCAGCGGTTCTCAATAGTTCGCTCTTTTAGCATTTTTTCAAAATGTACCGAAAATTCGGCATGTTTGAGTACTTTCTGATCCCATATGACACCCTTCATTTACAGTTTTAATTTGTCCAAGCAATAACCTAACACCCTGTATACTAAAATCAACACTAATCTTCATCTAGAAAGTATGCATAAAACTTTCAAATATATATATTTGGATGGAAAGAAAGCAAAACGATTAGATAAAACCATAAATGTATTGATGTCTTTTCTTAGAGACAAAACATTTGATAGTTTATAACTGTTTATTAAAATGTTCAGACTGTGAAGCATGTATCTATAAATACCATTGTGCATGTGTTGATTACTGCATTAGATGGAATATGTGCAAACATATTCACTTGCTTTGTCAACATTTAAAAAATATATTTCCAGTTTTAAGTAATCTTACTGAGCAATGTGAATATGATTTGTAACAAAAAAAAACATGAAGTATGTTCTCATACTACATGTTTGAAAAGGAAACACAACAACATCGAGGAACAAAAATTTGAAATTAAAAAAAATTATGATGCAAAATATAGATAATATTCAACCTTTTGATGCATTAAATAAACTATATACAGAAAGGTTAAAGCCATTAATAAAAACTGTAGAAGTTGTTAAGGAAAATCAAACAAAATCCTTCACTGAACAAGAAAATTCAGAGCCAGGTAACAAGAAAATTGTTAAACAACAAGTTTATTTAACAAAGAAAAATAAATCTAAGAATTACAAGAAGAAGCCAACATCAGAAGAAATTCAGGAAATATCAGAAATTTTGCGGTCTCCTGAGTAAATTTTAAAAAATTACAAATTATACAAGCATCTTAAAAAAAATTAAATGTAAATAGTTATGCCTTTGTTTTTGTTTGTATAAAAATACAACTTGAAACTTATGTGAGTTTTCTATTTTTTAGTTTGACAATTAATGACAGTTCTGTATAATGCAAAAACCAATATCACACATAAAAATTTATTTTTATATATAAATTTTCATGTATTACCAACCCACTGTATTGATATTGGTTTTTGCATTATCCACAACTGTCATTAATTAATTGTCAAATTAAAAAATAGAAAACTACCATAAGTTTTAAATAAATTTGATTGTATAAATTTAAGTACTTCCTAATTTATTTATAATAAATTTAACGACCGCTTTCGATTGTTACATCATCATGAGGCCACATTCGTGGTACTTCAAATTTAATTTTTATTTTTAATATTGCGGTCGCTAAATTTATTATAAATAAATTAGAAAGTACTTAAATTTATACAATCATTCATTTACCTAATTATGGACAACGCACATATTTAAATAAATTTGTTAATACTTACAACACACAAAGTAAACTTTGCAAGAAAATATTTCTATTGTTCAGGCATATTGTCGATTAGGACAGAAAAGAAATGGGGAATAACAATATTCCTTTGCGAACTGTAAGCAATAATAGCATTGTGTATAAAACATTTTTTCGTATATTCAACAGGAAGAGTGTTATTGAAGAAACCCAGTTAAATGCCACACTCTGTATATAATTTGTACCTAGTCCTATTTTAGGGACAATTTGTAGCCTTTTTTTTACTACATTTTTTTTTCTGTAATAATAAAGTACGGAAATATTTTAACATCAATGTTTTCAGGTAATACTCACTTTTTTTTGACCATCAGAAAAGTCGCAAATCTCATTTTTTTATTTCATCGTAGTCGACCAGTTTTCTTTCAATTGTTTTTTTTTTTGCTCAACCGTCACTTTGTTTTTGGCAAATCGATTGGCAATTGTTTTTCTGTTTAATATTGCTTTTGTATCTGCTGAGATCTATTAGTTTATAAGACTTAAATAGCGGAAACTTTTAAGAATCGCAGACGTTTTTCTATTTTTTCTCTTTACCGTCGGCGTTTGCCTTTTGTTTTCCTTCAATTTTTTGTTTTGTTAATTGAGTGGCAATTGTGTCTTTTTTCTTACTGATCACTCTTCCCATCGATTTGATTAAGTTTTTGTTAAGAATTAAGTTTCGATTTAGAATGCAGATGTTTCTCATTTTATTTTTGCCCATCTTCGGCGATTGTGTTCTGTTTTCTTCGAATTTCTTCCCTGTTAATCCATCGGCAATTGTTATTACTGCGACTGTCGATTGTTTTTAGGTAACATTCACTTTTTTGGTCGCGAACACCATTCTTTGATTTCATCCCAGTCGACCAGTTTTCTTTCAATTGTTTTTTGTTTGCCAATCAACTGTCACTTTTTTTCTTTTTTGGTAAATCAACTGGCAGTTGTTTTTCTTTCAATTGTTTTTTGTTTGCCAATCAACTGTCACTTTTTTCTTTTTTGGTAAATCGACTGGCAGTTGTTTTTCTGTTGCATATCGCTTTGTAACTTCATCACCGCCGTTTGCCTTTTTGTTTTCTTTCTATGCGGTTTTTTTTTGTTCGTCGTTTGATTGAGTGATTATCACTTGTTTTTCTTTTTCTTTTTAATGTCGGTTAACATTCCTTTTTTCGGCCGCAGATTTTTATTTGCGTTAGAAGGGCTATAATAAACGGGACTATGATAATGATGAATTTCTTTGGTTTTTTATGAAGGGTAAAAATTATTTAGAAATCACAAAAAAAAACAAAAGTAAACTTTCCTTTTTATTTTTGTTTTTGTTTATCATTTAATTCATGCTCTTAAAACAAGTATTTAAATATCGGTAAGGATTTTCGGTGGTAGGTATCGACATGGGCATATCTTTAAATTCCTCGATAATTTAGTTTGAACGTCATTTATAATCGCAAAGGTCAACGTGAATGTATGGTTTCGGTGCGGCCGGCAGAGTGTGTCAATTTATGTCGTTTCAAATCTCTCAGGCCTTGAGGATCGCTTCTCCTTGAAATGTTTTAATTTGTGCGCTTTCATATAGCGGGATTGTCGACACTTGTAATCGCAAAGATCGCAATTGAACGGCTTCTCGCCGGTGTGTGTTAACATGTGCTGCTTCAAGTTTCTAAGTTCTATGAATTTACGATCGCAAATTCCACAAGTGAACGGCTTCTCTTCGCAGTGTTTTAATTTGTGCCTCTTCATATTGTTGGATAGTCGACACCTGTAATCGCAAAGATCGCAGCTGAGCGGCTTCTCGTCGGTGTGTGTTAATAAGTGGCGTGTCAAGCTTCCGAGCATTGTGAAACCACGATCGCAAATTTTACAAGTGAACGGCTTCTCCTTGTTGTGCGTTGACATGCGTTTCTCGTCAGTATGTTTTAATTTATGCAGCTTCATACAGTGCATACGTCGACACTTGTAATCGCAAAGATCGCAACTGAACGGCTTCTCGTCGATGTGTGTTAACATGTGCTGCTTCAAGGTTCTAGGTTCTCTGAATTTACGATCGCAAGTTCCACAAGTGAACGGCTTCTCTTTGCAGTGTTTTATTTTGTGCGTCTTCATATTGTGGGATTCCCGACACTTGTAATCGCAAATATTGCAGCAGAACGGCTTCTCGTCGGTGTGTGTTAACAAGTGGCGTTTCAAGCTTCCGAGTATCGTGAAACTACGATCGCATATTTTACAAGTGAACTGCTTCTCCTTGTTGTGCGTCGACATGGGCTTCTCGTTGGTATGTTTTAATTTATGCAGCTTCAAGCATTGCATATGTCGACACTTGTAATCGCAAAGTTCGCAACTGATCGGCTTCTCGTCGGTGTGGGTTAACAAGTGGCGTTTCAAGTTCCCGACTTTTGTGAAACCACGATCGCAAATTTTGCATGTGAACGGCTTCTCCCTATTGTGCGTTAACATGTGGGATTTTAACGTTCTAAGTTCTCTGAATTTACGATCACAAATTCCACAAGTGAACGGCTTCTCTTCGCTGTGTTTTAATTTGTGCCTCTTTATACCGTTGGACTGTCGACACTTGTAATCGCAAAGATCGCAACTGAACGGTTTCTCGTCGGTGTGTGTTAATAAGTGACGTGTCAAGCTTCCGAGCATTGTGAAACCACGATCGCAAATTTTACAAGTGAACGGTTTCTCTTTGCTGTGCGTTAACATGTGCTGTTTTAAATGTGCCGCTCGAGAGCATTTGTAATCGCAAAGATCACAGCTGAGTGGTATCTCGCCGGTATGTATCAGCAAGCGTTTCTTTAAATTTGCTTCAGCTTGAAAATTTCTTTTCTTCGTATGCCTAGAAGCACGTTTGCACCTGAAATGAAACGAGTTTTAATAGTTTTTCAGTTATGTCACAAATTAATACGCAATGGGTATAAATTACTTTCGGTGCACGCTCTTAGCAGAAGTGGGAGAGAAAGCGAATGTATTTCAGTGCATATAAGAGTGAGAAAAAGAACATGATCCTGATTCCTTTCTTATTTTCACTATTTTTTGATAATTCTAAGAAAATAGATTCTTGTCTCCTGTTTTTTTTTTGTTTTTAATTTTGGGAAAATTTATATTTTCTTGGGGATTGACAGTAATTTGTTTCTTACTTTTAATATTTACTGTTCGGCATTTTTTCTTGAGGCTTGATAGTCATTTGTTTTTTTTTTGCTTTCAACATTTTCTGTTAATTCTTTTTTTATTTTCACGATTTCTTGTTACTCCCAAAAAATGGACTCTTATCTCCGATTTTGTGTGATATATAATAACAAACAAGGAAAACGTTATTTTGGCTTCCGGAATTCTTGACGTACACGCTGTTTCTGATCATTCTTTGATCTGGTGTGGCGATCTTTCGAAATTGTTTAAAAAAATGCATTTTTTTTGTTTTTTTAATTTCGAAAGTGCAAAAGCGTTCATGAGCGAGCGACGTCTATCGATAAATTGATTAACCTCTTTGTTACCAAAAGAAGATCAATGAATTTGTCGATAGACGTCGCCCATATATGCTCTTATACTTTCAAAATTATTTTAAGAAAGTGCATTTTCTGTTTTCTTTTCAATTTCGAAAGTACAAAAGTGTTCATGAGTGAGCGACGTCTATCGACACATTGATTAATTTCTTTCTTATCAAAAGAAGATTAATCAATTTGTCGATAGATGTCGCCTTCTTCTCTTACAAAGAACAAATACAAATGCATTTTTTTTGTTTTCTTTTCAATTTCGAAAGTGGCCGACACCTATCGACAAATCTTTTTGTCACCAAAAGAAGATTAATCAATTTGTCGATAGATGTCGTCCGTGAACGGCTCTTGTACTTTCGAAATTGTTTTTTTCTTAAGACTCGCTTACAAAGAACAAAAAGAATTAAATTGAATTCGAAACTTTCGTGAGTGACATCTATCGACAAATAGATTAATCTTCTTGTTAGCAAAAGAAGATTAATCAATTTATCGATAGATGTCGCTCATGAACGCTCTTATACTTTCGAAACTGGCTTCATGTGTTTGATTTGTTTTAACAGTTAACAAAACTTCCTTTATAAGATCGATATATTCTTCTCGTTGACTCTTTGTTAAAATCATTTTGCGTCAACCACTGATATTAGTAATGGGGATTAACAACTTTAGCAAAAACCGATGATGATACACAGAAAACAATTGAAATTAGCTGGGAGCAACACAACACACAACTATTCACCACGCGCCATTCCGCTCTTTTTCCTAGATCTAGTTGCCTTTTGTAACATGTCATTGTTATTTTTACTTACTTTTTTACATTACTTTGCTTGTTACCATTTCGATTTGTGTTTGATTTTCACGCCTGCTTACAAAGTTACCATCAGCATGTCACTTCTATCTCTGATAGTTTTACAATATGACAAGGATAAAAATTATTTACTCAGAAATCACAAAAAAAAACAAAAGTAAACTTTACTTTTTATTTCTGTTTTTGTTACCAATTAATTCATGCTCTTAAAACAAGTTTTTAAATATCGGCAAGGATTTTCGCTGGTATGTATCGACATGGGCTATCTTTAAATTCCTCGATAATATAGTTTCAAGTTTGAAAGGCTTTTATAATCGCAAAGGTCAACGTGAATGTGTGGTTTCGATGCGGCCGGCAGAGTGTGTCAATCTATGTCGTCTCAAATCTCTCAGGCCTTGAGAATCGCTTCTCCTTGAAATGTTTTAATTTGTGCGTTTTCATGCTGCGGGATAGTCGACACCTATAATCGCAAAGATCGCAGCTAAACGGCTTTTCGCCGGTGTGTATTAACATGTGTTGCTTCAAGTTTCTAAGTTCTATGAATTTACGATCGCAAATTCCACAAGCGAACGGGTTCTTTTCGCAGTGTTTTAATTTGTGCTTCTTCATATTGTTGGATAGTCGACACCTGTAATCGCAAAGATCGCAGCTGAACGGCTTCTCGTCGGTGTGGATTAACAAGTGGCGTTTCAAGCTTCCGAGTATTGTGAAACTACGATCGCAAATTTTACAAATGTGCGTTAACATGCGTTTCTCGTCGGTATGCTTTAATTTATGCAGCTTCATACTGTTCATATGTCGACACTTGTAGTCGCAAAGATCACAACCGAACGGCTTCTCGTCGGTGTGGGTTAACAAGTGGAGTTTCGAGCTACCGAGTGTTGTGAATTTACGATCGCAAATTTTACAAGTGTACCGCTTCTCCTTGTTGTGCGTTGACATGCGTTTCTCGTTGGTATGTTTTAATTTATGCAGCTTCAAGCAGTGCATATGTCGACACTTGTAATCGCAAAGTTCGCAACTTAACGGCTTCACGTCGGTGTGGGTTAACAAGTGGCATTTCAAACTTCGGAGTTCTGTGAAACCACGATCGCAAATTTTACAAGTGAACGGTTTCTCTTTGCTGTGCGTTAGCAAGTGTCGTTTCAAAGTTCTCGCTAGAAAGCATTTGTAATCGCAAAGATCGCAACTGAACGACTTCTCGCCTGTGTGCGTTAAAATGTGGTCTTTCAAGGTTCTGAGTCGAATGAATTTACGCTCGCAAATTTTACAAGTGAACGGTTTCTCTTTGCTGTGCTTTAACATGTGCTGTTTTAAATCTGCCGCTCGAGAGCATTTGTAATCGCAAAGATCACAGCTGAATGGTTTCTCGCCGGTATGTGTCAGCAAGTGTTTCTTTAAATTAGCTTCCGCTTGAAATTTTCTTTTCTTCGTATGTCTAGAAGCACGTTTGCACCTGAAATGAAACGAGTTTTAATGCTTTTTAAGTTATGTCACAAATTAATACACAATGGGTATAAATTACTTTTGATGCACGCTCTTAGCAGAAGTGTGAGAGAAAGCGAATGCGTTTCAGTGCATATAAGAGTGAGAAAAAAGAACATTCCGAGCGCAAATGTCGAATGCACTGACAGATACGAAGATTTGGCATTCCCGCCGATTCTCATGCCGCCATTGTTTTGGTAGTTTATCTGTCAGAGAGTTTGTTATGTCATGAGGTTAGGCATTTACGAAAATTAACTCGTCCACTACTTTTCTCACTCATACACGCACTAAATCTCTATAAATTCTCTCTCACATTTCTAACCCGGTTAGGAACCGAGTGAATTTTCGTAAACGCCTATTCTACTATTACTCGAATGGTTTCACGCTAATTTTCTTTTCTACCTTTGTTCGTTGATCAAAATAGAAAATTGAAGGAAGATGCATTAATGTATTGAAGCGGTGTGTAGAAATCGAATACTGTAGTTTTCAAATTTCGCGCCTTATAAACCACTTAAACAATGGCCGAAGGTAACGGAATTTTGTCACACGACATCAAAGGCACCGCCTGGAGCCTTCGCATCTAGATAATCTATGGTTACGAGAATAAAAATTAGTGTCAGAATTTGAAATGTCAAATGACGCTTGCAATGTGACGGCTGTCAGTGTCAAGCTGTCAACAACCGGAAATTACTCTACTTGTACCATTTAAAAATAAAATTCAGCTCTGCCAACACAAACAGTGATACTTGACCAATTTTCTTTCGGTTTGCGCAGCAATGATGCTTCATTGTCTTACGGCAAACACCACTCCAGACAACTTTCAATGTATGTTATACAGGAAGATCGAAATTGATTGTCCTGATCCTGCACTGCTTTCCACGAGCTTGATGTCGAAATTTATATCTAATTATCAAAATGAAGTTAGCAACAAGGGGAGATCTGGGGAAGTTATTAGGTATCCAAAGATTATGTTGACAGTTCATTGTCGTTTATTCGTTAAAAATGGTTTATTTTATTGTAACGGCAAACTGATTAAACAATAATTATATTCTTCATTAATTAGGTTATGTTCTATGCACGTCATGGCATTTCGTTCTAACCTTCGTGATAAATGTAACTATTGATATCAAGCTTACGGAAAGTAGTGTAGGATCAGGACAATCAATTTCGATCTCCCTGTAGCTTAGTGTTTTCAAGTGACCCTTCCCTTGTGTATGTTTTTAAAACTATTGCGTTATCGTAAGGCATTCAGCAACGCTGTGTTGGTGATTCACTGCGCAAGGTTTGGGGTGGGAAGAAGAATCACATGTTTCGGATAGGCGAGTAGCAGGCTTAGAATTCAAACGAGTGTCTATCCAAAACAGACTCAATACAACAAAGAAGGCGTGTATGAAGGCGGCTCCTTTGGCGGGCAAAGTTCCAAAAGATCAAACGGTGATGCGCCCACGTTTCCGCCCACATACAGGATGACCCAAAAACTAAAAATTAATTTAGCGAAATTCTCCATCGTACCAGTCCTTATTCTAATATTAAAAAATAATAGTACTTTAGAGTATTATTTGTTAAATCAACAATAGTTTTTGTAAGCAGTGTTGCCAGCAGCATATTTATAAGCGCAGCAGATAACACTATGAAATTGAAATTGATTTGATTATTTCGTAACGGTAACGTAAAGTCGATTTTTATTTTCACAACTTCACAAGGCATAAAAAATGAATATGATTTATACAGAAAACAAAGACTTAATGCAATAATTCACAGGGTGGTAGCTTGGATGAAGACGATTCCAAATTTTTGATCGTCCACCCTGTGTAATTATTACACTCAATTCAATCACACCCTGTATACAGGCTGTCCCGTGACGTAATGTCAGTATTACACCTACGTGACAATCAATTCAAATTAAGTAAAAAACTCTAATAAAATAAACCGTTTCAAAAAGGCTGGGTGTTTAATGTTTAATTTTTTAAAATTGTATAGTTTGTTTAATCATTTATCTGTTCGCCTAATAATCAATTGAAACTTCAAAAGAAGCTTTATCTCGAAAGGTGTTCAAAATGATCCCCGTTCTTTGCCTAACACATTATAGCGGTTACTTTGTTTGTTGCCATTTCGATTTGTGTTTTATTTTCACGCCTGCTTACATATTTACCGTCTGCATGTCACTCCTGCCAGCAGGATGAAAAACAGATGAACTACGTTCAATAGTAATTTTTCAAAAAAATTTAGTTCCTAGATCATCACTTGTTTTTTTTTTCCTTAACTTTCCAGCAGAGTTAAAAACAAATGAACTTCGATTGATTTTAATTTTTTTTAAATTTTTATTTCTTAGATCGTCACTTGTTTTTTTCTAATTTGCCAGCAAAGTGAAAAACAAATGAACTACGATTAATATTAATTTTTTTGTTCTTAAATCATCATTTGTTTTCTTTTTTAATTCTACGAACTACAATCAATATTAATTTGGAAAAATTTTTAGTTCCTTGGTCATCACTTGTTTTTTTCTTTTTAATTTTCCAGAAAAGTGAAAAACAAATAAAACAAATATCAATATTATTTTTTTAAAATTTTTAGTTCCCACATCATCACTTGTTTTTTCTTTTTTTTTCATTTTGCACCAGAGTGAAAAACAAATGAAGTTCGATCAATTTTAATTTTTATTTTTAATTTTTATTTCTTAGATCACTAATTTTTTTTTAATTTTTAGTTCTTAGATCATCACTTGTTTTTTTTTTAATTCTCCAGCAGAGTGAAAAACAAATGAATTATTCATTTTTTTCATATTTTTATTTCCAACTGGATCGTCACTTGTTTTTTTTTTAATTTCGCCAACAAAGTGAAAAACAAATGAACTGCGATACGTAAAATAGGTCCAAATTCAACGAAATTCTCTTAAAAAAGTCTCAAGAGATGACAACAACCTTAGAGTAATTAACTTTTGTTTCCATTTTAATTCTCTTTAAATTTTTAATTTCTTGATCGTCATTTGTTGCTTTTTAATTTGCCAGTAATTCTCAAAAAAGACGACAAGAGTAACTCATTTTTGTTTTGATTTTAATTCGCTTGGCGATTTTAGTTCCTCGATCGTCACTTGTTTCTTTTCTTCTTAACATGCTCTTACTCGCGATGACAAAACATCATATCAAATTATTTGCTCAGAAATCACAAAAAAAAAACAAAAGTAAACATTACTTTTTATTTCTGTTTTTGTTACCAATTAATTCATGCTCTTAAAACAAGCATTTAAATATCGGCAAGGATTTTCGCTGGTGCGTATCGACATGGGCATATCTTTAAATTCCTCGATAATATAGTTTCAAGTTTGATCGACTTTTATAATCGCAAAGGTCAAGGTGAATGTATGGTTTCGGTGCGGCCGGCAGAGTGTGTCAATTCATGTCGTTTCAAATCTCTCAGGCCTTGAGGATCGCTTCTCCTTGAAATGTTTTAAACTGTGCGCTTTCATATAGCGGGATTGTCGACACTTGTAATCGCAAAGATCGCAACTGAACGGCTTCTCGCCGGTGTGCCTTAACATGTGCTGCTTCAAGGTTCTAAGTTCACTGAATTTACAATAGCAAATTCCACAAGTGAACGGCTTCTCTTCGCAGTGTTTTAATTTGTGCCTCTTCATACTGTTGGACTGTCGACACTTGTAATCGCAAAGATCGCAGCTGAACGGCTTCTCGTCGGTGTGTGTTAATAAGTGGCGTGTCAAGCTTCCGTGTATTGTGAAACCACGATCGCAAATTTTACAAGTGAACGGCTTCTCCTTGTTGTGCGTTGACATGCGTTTCTTGTTGGAATGTTTTAATTTATGCAGCTGCATACGGCACATATATCGACACTTGTAATCGCAAAGTTCGCAACTGAACGGCTTCTCGTCGGTGTGGGTTAACAAGTGGCGTTTCAAATTTCCGAGTATTGTGAAACCACGATCGCAAATTTTACAAGTGAACTGCTTCTCCTTGTTGTGCGTTGACATGCGTTTCTCGTCGGTATGTTTTAATTTATGCAGCTTCATACTGTGCATACGTCGACACTTGTAATCGCAAAGATCGCAACTGAACGGCCTCTCGCCGGTGTGTGTTAACATGTGCTGCTTCAAGGTTCTAGGTTCTCTGAATTTACGATCGCAAGTTCCACAAGTGAACGGCTTCTCTTTGCAGTGTTTTACTTTGTGCATCTTCATATTGTGGGATTCCCGACACTTGTAATCGCAAATATCGCAGCAGAACGGCTTCTCGTCGGTGTGTGTTAACAAGTGGCGTTTCAAGTTTCCGACGTTTTTGAAACCACGATCGCAAATTTCACAAATGAACGGTCTCTCTTTGCTGTGCGTTAACATGTGCTGTTTTAAATGTGCCGCTCGAGAGCATTTGTAATCGCAAAGATCACAGCTGAGTGGTTTCTCGCCGGTATGTGTCAGCAAGAGTTTCTTTAAATTTGCTTCAGCTTGAAATTTTCTTTCCTTCGTATGTTTGCACCTGAAATGAAACGAGTTTTAATACTTTTTCAGTTTTGTCACAAATTAATACACAGTGGGTATAAATTACTTTCGGTGCACGCTCTTAGCAGAAGTGTGAGAGAAAGCGAATGCATTTCAGTGCATATAAGAGTGAGAAAAAAGAACATCGAACGCAAATGCACTGACAGATACGAAGATTTGGCATTCCCGCTGTTTCTCATGTCGCACAGTGTGCAAAATGCTGTTTCTAGTAAATAAAAAATATAAGTGAAACAAAATATTTTTAAAGTATACAATTTAATGGTTTTATTAAAAGCTAATAATCGTAAATTATTACAGCAATAAGTGGACAACATTCGTAACTGTTAATTCCAACATACCGAGTGTTTATACAACGGTAACCAATCGATAACGTCGTTAATACTTGAGATATTTTACTAATCTTTTTTTGTTTTGTTTAACAGAAGATAATCTGTATGGCAATATGTATTACCCATTTCCTGGTTCACTATGGTTAAGTTGTTATTCGTAACTTTGTAGAATATCCGGTATATTTTGTGCTTTTCTGAATTTACCTGAGGTTTTTGCGAACAATTTATCATTTAAATCTGGAATATTAATTTCAGCACAAAGAGTACAGAAATATATGGTGGTGAAAAAATGAACAATAATCCCAGTAACAGAAATAAGCATGAGGTAAAAAATGTACTCATTTTATCTGATAGCCATGGCCGCGGTTTAAATAATTTAATAAAAAATTCAATAAACGAAAATAATCATAAAATTGAAAGTCTAATAAAGCCGAACGCGAAGTTAGAAAATATAGTTGAAAATATTGATAAACTAACAATGAATTATAGCCATACTGATTATGTTTATTTTCATCTGTGGTGACTTTAACATTGATTTATTGACACAATCGAGGGTAAGTAGGGACTTCTTAAATTTATTAAATAGTTATCATCTTTCGCCCACAGTACTAACACCTACAAGAGTAACACGTGATGCCCAAACTTGTATTGATAACATTATTGTAAATATTAATTCTCCACTAATAGAGGTATTAAATTTAGATGTGGGCCTATCCGATCACAATGCACAATTAGCTGTACTGAATGTTAGAAAAATTGACAATTCTAACTTTTGCTATAAAAGAATTTTCAATAAAACTAATAATAATATTTTTCGAAACTTAATAAACAATGCAAACTGGGACTCGGTAACAAATGCAATTTCCCCGGATGAAAAATTAGAAAACTTCTATAGTGTATTACAGAATGTTTTTTTTTAATTCTTTCTCAATTAAAAAGGTTCATCATCGTCAACCAAAATCCTGGATCACACCTGGAATTAAAATATCATGTCGTACTAAACGTGATCTATTTAAATTAAAAAAGGTATTCCCAAATGAAGTTATAAATAAATATTACAATAAATATTGTCGAATATTAAAAATTGTAATAAACTTAGCTAAACGCCTGCATACAAATTCTGTAATTGCCCGATCAGATAATATTATTAAGTCAGTGTGGAAAACAGTAAAAGTAGAAACAGGGAATCTAGTCAAAACAACTATTAATATCAAATTTAACGATAATGGCGAGATATTGGAGAATCCATTAGATATTAGTAATAAGTTTAATTCATATTTCTCAGAGTTACCGATTCTTTTATTAAAAGACTTTCCTAAGTCTGTAAGTCATATCACAGAAACACTGTGCAAAATTAACAAAACCACCTCCGCTTCGTTATTCTTTAATCCTGTCTGTGCAACAGAAATACAAAACATTATTGTATCACTTAAAAGTACGTATTCTACTGGTGTAGACGATATCCCAACACCAACACTGAAATTAGTCTCAGATAAAATATCAGAGCCTTTAGCAAACATTATTAACTGCTGTTTTGAATTGGGTGAATACCCTACTGCTTTTAAACTTGCAAAAATAACTCCTGTTCATAAGCAAAAGGATCGAGATAATATAACTCATTATCGGCCTATCTCGATCTTATGCTCAATATCAAAAATTTTTGAAAAAGCTATATTTAATAGACTTGTAAATCATTTTGAGAAACACAAACTTCTATCTCAGCATCAACATGGCTTTAGAACTAAACATTCCACAACCACGGCACTTCAGCATACATTGCAGGTTATATATGATAATTTACACAAAAATCAAATAGTAGCGCTGATCTGTTGCGACCTTTCAAAAGCCTTTGACCTGGTAAATCATAAATTGTTACTTGAAAAGCTGGACTACTATGGTGTTCGTGGGCTACCCTGGAAGTTATTACAATCTTATCTATGTAACCGTGAACAAATGGTAGAAGTCAAACCCACAAATAAATTTGGAATTATTCACAGTTATTTTTCCGATAGGTCAGCCATCTTCCATGGAGTTCCGCAAGGTTCCATACTGGGACCACTATTATTTAATATATTTATTAATGATTTTCCCTGCAATGTCTCTGAAAACGTTACCATGTATGCTGATGATATATGTATCTGCGTCCATGCACAGGACTTTCAAACTTTAAATACAAAAGTCGACACAGCTTTGCAAAAAACAAAAAAACTGGTTTAAAATAAACTGACTGGTAGTAAATGTTAGTAAAACAAATATAATTATATTCTCAAACAAAGTTCCTAATAACTATAGTTTCCTATTTGGTTCGCAAATTCTAATGCCCACAACTAAATCTAAAATACTGGGCCTCACGATTGACCATCAATTATCTTGGCAGGATCGGGTGGAGTCCCTAATGCCTCGATTGGCTAAATCTCTTTACGCTATTAAAACTGTAAAGCAGCACTGTGATGAAGCGTATACAAAAATGGTATATTTTGGATACTTCGAATCAATTCTCCGGTATGGTATAATCTTTTGGGGAAAACAGCTGCATTTTCATAGAGTATTAAAATTACAAAAACGTGTTATTCGAATAATAGCAAATTAAAAATTTAGGGATAGTTGTAGGGAAACATTCAAAAGGTATAATGACAGTAATAAACTTGTATTTATATGAAACAATCCTGACAATCTTCAGAATCAAAAACACTTTCACATTTAATGCGGATGCTCACAACTACAATACTAGATATTCTTATTATCTTCGCGTAGAACAACCAAGACACAGGTCATATTACAGATGTTTTCTTTACAATGGTATAAATTTTTTTAATAATTTACCATCCGAGATACAAGCTATTCAGTCTGAAGGTCTTTTTAGAAGTAAGATTAAAAACTATTTCTTAAGTACAAAATAATATTGAAGAATTTATGGCTGTTAACCCATAGGATCTCTTACCTAATTATGACTTGACTATGATATTACTGTATCGTAATGTATTGTATTATATTGTTTGTTGTGTTTATTTAACTGTGATATTACTGTATCGTAATGTATTGTATTGTATTGTTTGTTATGTCTATTTACTGATGCTTGTTTATATTATGTAAATTGTTTATATTATTTATTATGTGTATATTTCACGCCGCTGGCAAAAAATAAACGAAATAAACGAAATATTGAATAAGAATAATGCATCACTACCAGTCCTTGAATTGGTGATGTCAGCTCAAACCATAACAAAACGGAATCGATTATGTTTAGTACAAAATGGCCGACAATTTGATACTTTATGTAATTTTTGCGCAATTTCGATTATATTAGTATTTATTCGTTATAACTTCGTTATATTTATTAAAAATAAAGTGATATTTTTATGGCTTCAAAAAATATTTAGCTATCATCATCCACAGCCTACTTGAATGCTGCAATAACCATCAAAATTTTAATTAAAACATGAAAGCTCTACCACTCAAAAATCTTTTGAATAAAATATCAAGTGTTTTATATTTTTGTAAATAGAATTTTATGCTCTTTTCAGAAATGTAAAAATATATAGGGTGTTCCATATAAAAAATCAAAGTTCCAGCTAATATCTCAAATATTGAGCACTTTGGAAAAAAATTACTTAGAGCAATGAATTCTCCATGAAAAAGTGCCTTAAAGAAGTCTTTACAGAAATCAAAAATTTTCATAAACAAAAAAGTTATGAAGGTTTTTAAAAATCGTAGAATTTTGAAAAACGCCCTGTAGCTCCTAAACGGTACAAGATATCGAAACGCGGTCTTCATCATTAATTTTGTCTTAAAAATCGAGCTCCAGGGACCGAAGTCAGTTTTTGTCTAACTCGTCTAAAAATAGGATTCATAATTGTTACCAATTAATTTATCCTCTTAAAACAAATATTTAAATATCGGCAAGGATTTTCGCCGGTATGTAACGACATGGGCATATCTCTAAATTCCTCGATAATATAGTTTTAAGTTTGAACGGCCTTTATAATCGCAAAGGCCAAGATGAATGTATGGTTTCGGTGCGGCCGGCTCGGCAGAGTGTGTCAATTTATGTCGTTTCAAATCTCTCAGGCCTTGAGAATCGCTTCCCCTTGAAATGTTTTAATTTGTGCGCTTTCATGCTGCGGGATTCTCGACACTTGTAATCGCAAAGATCGCAACTGAACGGCTTCTCGTCGGTGTGGGTTAATAAGTGGCGTTTCAAGCTTCCGAGTATTGTGAAGCTACGATCACAAATTTTACAAATGTGCGTTAACATGCGTTTCTCGTCGGTATGTTTTAATTTATGCAGCTTCATACTGTTCATATGTCGACACTTGTAATCGCAAAAATCACAACCGAACGGCTTCTCGTCGGTGTGGGTTAACAAGTGGCGTTTCGAGCTACTGAGTGTTGTGAATTTACGATCGCAAATTTTACAAGTGAAAGGCTTCTCCTTGTTGTGCGTTGATATGTTGGTATGTTTCGATTTGTGCAGCTTCAGACTAAGCAAATGTCGACACTTGTAATCGCAGACATCGCAACTGAACGGCTTCTCGTCGGTGTGGGTTAATAAGTGACGTTTTAAGCTTCGTAGTGATGCGAAACCACGATCGCAAATTTTACAAGTGAACGGCTTCTCTTTGCTGTGCGTTAACATGTGTCGTTTCAAATGTGACGTTAGAAAGCATTTGTAATCGCAAAGATCGCAACTGAACGATTTCTCGCCTGTGTGTGTTAACATGTGGTTTTTCAAGGTTCTGAGTCGAATGAATTTACGCTCGCAAATTCCACAAGTGATCGGCTTCTCTTTGCAGTGTTTTAATTTGTGCAGCTTCATATGGTAGGATTGTCGACACTTGTAATCGCAAACATCGCAGCTGAACGGCTTCTCGTCGGAGTGTGTTAACAAGTGACGTGTCAAGGTTGCTCGTTTTGTGAAACCACGATCGCAAGTTTTACAACTGAACGGCTTCTCCTTATTGTGCGTTAATATGTGTTGTTTTAAAAGTGCCGCTAGAGGGCATTTGTAACCGCAAAGATCACAGCTGAATGGTTTCTCGCCGGTATGTATCAGGAAGTGTTTCTTTAAATTAACTTCGGCTTGAAATTTTCTTTTCTTTGTATATCTAGAAGCACGCTTGCACCTGAAATGAAACGAGTCTTAATCAGTTATGTGATGGTTTAACTATATGACAAGGGTAAAAAGTATTTGCTCAGAAATCACAAAAAACAAAAGTAAACTTTACTTTTTATTTCTGTTTTTATTACTATTTAATTCATGCTCTAAAACAAGTGTTTTCGCTGGTGTGTATCGACATGGACATATCTTTAAATTCCTTGATAATATAGTTTCAAGGTTGAACGCCTTTTATAATCTCAGGCCTTGAGAGTCGCTTCTCCTTGAAATGTTTTAATTTGTGCGTTTTCATATAGCGGGATTGTCGGCACTTGTAATCGCAAAGATCGCAACTGAACGGCTTCTCGCCGGTGTGTGTCAACATGTGCTGCTTCAAGGTTCTAAGTTCTCTGAATTTACGATCGCAAGTTCCACAAGCGAACGGCTTCTCTTCGCAGTGTTTTAATTTGTGCTTCTTCATATTATCGGATAGTCGACACCTGTAATCGCAAAGATCGCATCTGAACGGCTTCTCGTCGGTGTGGATTAACAAGTGGCGTTTCAAATTTCCGAGTATTGTGAAACTACGATCGCAAATTTTACAAATGTGCGCTAACATGCGTTTCTCGTTGGCATGTTTTAATTTATGCAGCTTCATACTGCTCATATGTCGACACTTGTAATCGCAAAGTTCGCAACTGAACGGCTTCTCGTCGGTGTGGGTTAACAAGTGGCGTTTCAAACTTTGTAGTTCTGTGAAACCACGATCGCAAATTTTACAAGTGAATGGTTTCTCTTTGCTGTGCGTTAACAAATGTCGTTTCAAATGTAACGTTAGAAAGCATTTGTAATCGCAAAGATCGCAACTGAACGACTTCTCACCTGTGTGCGTTAACATGTGGTTTTTCAAGGTTCTGAGTCGAATGAATTTACGCTTGCAAATTCCACAAATGATCGGTTTCTCTTTGCAGTGTTTTAATTTGTGCAGCTTCATATGGTACGATTGTCGACACTTGTAATCGCAAAGATTGCAGCTGAAGGGCTTCTCGTTGGAGTGTATTAACATGTGACGTGTCAAGGTTGCTCGTTTTGTGAAACCACGATCGCAAATTTTACAACTGAACGGCTTCTCCTTATTATGCGTTAACATGTGCTGTTTTAAAAGTGCCGCTAGAGGGCATTTGTAATCGCAAAGATCACAGCTGAATGGTTTCTCGCCGGTATGTATCAGCATGTGTTTCTTTACATTGGTTTCAGCTTGAAAATTTCTTTTCTTCGTATGTTTAGAAGCCTGTTTGCACCTGAAATGAAACAAGTTTTAATACTTTTTCAGTTATGTCACAAATTAATACAAAATGGGTATAAATTGCTTTCGGTGCACGGTCTTAGCAGAAGTGTGAGAGAAAGCGAAAGCGTTTCAGTGCATATAAGAGTGAGAAAAAAGAACATTCCGAGCGCAAATGTCGAATGCACTGACAGATACGAAGATTTGGCATTCCCGCCGTTTCTCATGCCGCCATTGTTTTGGTAGTTTATCTGTCAGAGAGTTTGTTATGTCATGAGGTTAGGCATTTACGAAAATTAACCCATCCTCTACTTTTCTCACTCATACACGCACTAAATCTCTATATATTCTCTCTCACATTTCTAACCCGGTTAGGAACCGAGTGAATTTTCGTAAACGCCTATTGTACTGTTACTCGAATGGTTTCACGCTAATTTTCTTTTCTACCTTTTGTTCGTTGATCAAAATAGAAAATTGAAGGAAGATGCATTAATGTATTGAAGCGGTGTGAAGAAATCGAATATTGTAGTTTTCAAATTTCGCGCCTTATAAACCACTTAAATAATGGCCGAAGGTAACGGAATTTTGTCATACGACATCAAAGGCACCGCCTGGAGCCTTCGCATCTAGATAATCTATGGTTAAGTGAATAAAAATTAGTGTCGGAATTTGAAATGTCAAATGACGCTTGCAATGTGACGGCTGTCAATGTCAAGCTGTCAACAACCGGAAATTACTCTATTTGTACCATTTAAAAATAAAATTCAGCTCTGCCAACACAAACAGTGATACTTGACACTTTTCTTTTGGTTTGCGCAGCAATGCTGCTTCATTGTCTTACGGCAAACACCATTCCAGACAATTTTTAATGTATGTTTTACAGGGATATCGAGATTGATTCAAAATATGAGGGTGATTCACACGTTATATTGAAAAACCACCATTTATTGAGTTTCAATTGACAGTCACAAAAAATGATCGCGTTACTCTAAGACATACGAGTAAAACAGCACCATCTGTTAAAATATGTTGAAAGCTTTTTTTTTGTTTGTTTTAATACTTATTGTTTTTAACAGTATTGTTATATATTTTTTTTAAGTTTTGTTGATTTGTTTGATTTGTTTTGTCACCTTTCTAGTTTTAATCTACTGAATTGTGCTGTGAAACCGATTGTCTTTTGTTTTTATTGTTTTTAAATGTTACTACTTCGCATTTCTATCAATACATTTTCTTTGCTTTTCCATGTTTCTGTTTTATTAAAAAAATATTAATCTATTAAATTCGTAAAATGTATTGTTTTTTGTTTTTATTGATGGATTTTATTAAAAAAAAAGAAGAAAACATCCATTGAGCTTTATGTCCAAAATTGTGTTTCATTCCTTGACCGTCGCAATAAAATTACTTGCGTTGTTATCTGTTATGAGACGTTCAACAGCGCCATCTGTTGAAATGTAATTTATGAATCTACAGAATTCTGTTTTGTTTTTTTAATTGTTACATACATTTTCAAATTTTGTTAATTTTTTCTTCGTTTTGTCTCCTTTGCTTCAAAATAATTTTTTTTTTAATTCTTGAATCTACCACATTGTGTTGTAAAATCGATTGTCTTTTGATTGGTTGTTGTTTCTGGGTTTTTTCTAACTTTATATATTTTTATTTATTTGTTTTTTATTAAAAAAAATCTTTATAATAATCTTTATAGAGTAATAAAAAACTATAAATTCTGCACTAACAAGAACAAGAAGGCCTTCAAAGCCATCATTAAAATTAAATTCTAAGCCTTAGCGAACAATTAAAACAAACAAAAATAGTTTTGTTTATTCATATTGTAAATGAAGCAACCCACTCATAAAAACAAAGATTTTCGTACGAAATAGTTTATTATAAACAGCCGAACATGTGCAGCGTCAGGCATGAGCAAGTATACAAATTTCATTAAAAAAAAAATTTAAACAGTCTCGAAAACTAAAAGAATTGCTTTTATATATTTTCCTTGTACCTGTGGGGGTCCAGCGATAACAGAACGTCAAGATGACAGATGTCAGAAACGTAAGGTTGAGAAATATCAAGGTGACAGCTGTCACAAACGTCAAAATGACAGTTGTCAGATACGTCGAAATGACAAGACATCCGAAAACGTCAGATTGACAACGCCAAAAAGGCAAATACGAGCGAAGCGTCACGTAGACATTTGTTTAACAAAGCAACGATGACGATCAACGTAAATAAACAAAGTTTGGGCCGCCCCTTGACGAATTAACGCAAAATCAGCATTCGATCATGATTGGCCCGCAAATAAGATTACATTCTCAAATTCTGGTCGCTAAGACAACCTCCGGAACAACACAAAAGACTGCCCCCCGACGAATGAGATTACAGCTCTGACCATCGAGTGATTAGTTTACACCCTTAGACCAATGAAGCAGAGTTATATCATCCCGGCCACGGAAAAACCTTATAAAAGCGAGAGCACAGACCGCTTTAGTCAGTTGATCCCGAGCATCAAATTGTCAGGAACACTCGCCAAGGACTCCCGTGCATTAAATTGTCAGGAGCTCTTCACGTTTAACCTTTCCGTGCCCTCATGTGTCACCAAACGTCTTCCATGTATTAAATTATCAAAAGCGTAACCGCTACAAGAATTGTCCCCTGTGCAACTCATTCAATGTCTTCCGTGCATTAAATTGTCAGGAGCATTCACCACTTTTCGAGGTCAGCGATATCAAACTACGTACGACTATCGACGTCGTCGTGAAGAAGAAAGATGAAGGTGAATTCAAACAGAAACAAGATACCATGAAATATCGCCTATGCCAACCTTTACTACGAGACTTCAACCTCAAGTAGGCCAGACGATAACCGGCCAATGGAGCAGAGCGTCGCACACATTGTTATTGTTATAGTGTCATTTGAAACTAGCTGCTTATTGACATTTATAATTGCAAAGACCACAGCTTATCGTTCCTTGCTGGTGTGTGTTGACCTGTGGTTTTTCAGATCTGCCTTTCGTCAACATTTGTAATCATAAAGATCACAAGTGAATGGCTTCTCGTCGGTATGTATTAACATATGCCGTTTCAAGTGTATGAATTGTCTGAATTTATAATCGCAAATTCCAATGGTTTCTCGTTGTTGTGTGTCAACATGTGTCGCTTTAATCCTCCTACCTGAAGAAATTTATTTTAGCAAACACCACAAATGAATCGCTTCTCGTTGTTATGTTTTAATTTGTGCAGCTTCATACTATGCAAATGCCGACATTTGTAATCGCAAAGGTCACAACCGAACGGTTTCTCGTCGGTGTGTGTTAATAGGTGGCATTGATATTTGTAATCGCATAGATCACAACTGAATGGCTTCTGGCTTGTATGTGTTAGCATGTGCCGCTTCAAGTGTGCGAGTTGCCTGATGAATTTATTATCGCAAATTCTACAGCTAAACGCTTTTTCGTTGTTGTGTGTTAACGTGAGCAGTTTTAATTGTCCTGCGCGAAGGCATTCGTATTGGCAAACGCTATAATTCAAGGGCTTTTCTTTATTATGCCTTAATTTACGCAGCTTTATAGTTTGCGAATGCCGACATTTGTAATTGCAAACGCCACAGCTAAATGGCTTCTCGTCGGTGTGTGTTAACCTGTGCTGTTTCAAATTTTGGTTTAATCGACATTTGTAGTCGCACAGGTCACAGCTGAATGGCTTCTTGTATTAACATGTGCCTCGTCAAATATTCGCTCTGTCGACATTTGTAGTGATAAAGCTTACAACTGAATTGCTTCTCGCCTGTATGCGTTCACCTGCGCAATTTCAATCGAACAAGCTCAGTTTTTTCTTGATTTGTTTACTAAAGATCCGACGGCATCTAAAATAAAACAGATTTCTTATTAATACCACGCGATCATTTAAATTTATATTTAGCGTATATTTGATTTAGATTGGCAATACTATCTGTTGACAGCTTAATTTGGGTTGGAATTGTCAAAGTGACGTTTCTGAAAATATGAAACGGCGAGTTAACAGTTGTGCCCAAGCCGGGAAGGGGGCAAACACTTCGAACGTTTGCTATGGTTGTCAATAAAACAAGTGCTTCGTTTCCTTTAAATTAAAGCGATCGTACGTGAGAACCCTAAACGTCAAAATGTTCACATAACCTCTAATTTACATGGCGAGTCGATTGGCAGGGTGACCAATCGTATAAAAAAAATCCCGCCTACTTTAATGATAAACTTAAATGATCGCGTGGTGCTTAGGTTCTACAAAAATTGGAAAGTCACCCTGTATTTTAATCTTAATTGTCAGAACTGATGAGGTTATTTCTTGTTGGCTTTTCGTCGCGCCGCCAATGTGTGTCAACATGTGCCGTTTCAACAATGAAGTTCGTCTGGGTGATCTTGTGATTTCTAGACATCTCTGAGGTTAAAGTTTAGAATCACATACGCGACATTTCATTTTTCTTTTGTTCGCAAGTTTGGATTTGGTGCGGCTTCTGCTAGGTATGTGTTAACATGTGATGTTCAATATATTCGGGCCGTCGGCTCTTGTAACTACAAACATTACAGCTACCTACAAGGTTTCCTTTTCGTATGTACAAGCGCGTGTTTCTTTAAATTTGTGTACTGCCGACATTTGTAACTGCAGGACTCACAACTGTACGGCTTCATTTCGGTATGCGTTAACATGTGCCTCCTGAAATTCCCGACTTGTCCACACCTATAAGCGCAATGATCGCAACTGAACGGCTTCTCGCCCGTGTGCGTTAACATGTGTTGTTCCAAGGTTCTAAGTTGTCCGAATTTGCGATCGCAAATTTCGCACGCGAACGGCTTCTCGTCGGTGTGCGTTAACAAGTGCCGCTTCAAGCTTCCGAGTATTGTGTAACGACGATCGCAAATCTTACAAGCGAACGGCTTCTCCTTGCTGTGCGTCAACACGTGCTGCTTAAATTGTGCCGCCGGAAAGCATTTGAATTCGCAAACGCTACAACTGAACGGCTTCTCGTCGGTGTGCTTTAATTTGTGCATCTTCATACTGTACGAAAGTCGGCACTTGTAATCGCAAAGGCCGCAAACGAACGGCATCTCGTCGGTGTGTGTTAGTAGGTGGCGTTTCAGGGTTCCCACTTGTGTGAACCTGCGATCGCAAGTTTCACAAGCGAACGGCTTCTCTTTGGTGTGCGTTAACATGTGCTGTTTCAAATTTGGGGGGTGCCGGCATTTGTAATCGCAAAGATCGCAGCTGAATGGTTTCTCGCCGGTGTGTATCAGCAAGTGTGTCGTTAAATTGGCTCGGGTTTTAAATTTAGAATCACATAGGTGGCATTTGATTTTACTTTTCTTCGTATGCTTAGAAGCCAGTTTGCACCTGAAATGAAATGAGTTTTAATAACGTTTCAGTTCTGTTCTAACGTTTATTTTCGCGTTATTTTTTTTTTGTAAGCAGTGTTGCCAACAGCTCGTTTATAAGCGCACCTAAAGTAACATTAATTTTTGTAATAATAAACATAGAAATTCACAGAAAAAGAAACCAAACTTCAGTCTTAAATTTTAAGTGGAACTTCAATAAGGGATTTTGTCAAAATTTGTTTTCAATGTCAGAATTATGACATCTACAGTATGAGCATAAATGATTGAGGACAAGTTGAATTTCCCGCGTCTCTATCTAGTGATTTTTACTCCTTGTGTGTGGTCGTCCTGAAAATAAATTAATTTTTGTTCAGTGTCGGATCTTTTTAGAGCCAATGTTTGCATACATATTGCAATTAGGTATTTGAAATGACCAAATTAATACATAATTAATTACCAGACTCTTTTATTGAGTAATAATTTCGTTATCCACATTGCATCCCAGTGCACGCCTATACATTTGACCAACTTAAGAAAAATATTGAAAGGCGGGAAATTCAACTTGTCCTCAATCATTTATGCTCATAGTGTATGTATTAAACGTCAGAATTACTAGTGACATCTATGCATTAAACGTCAGATTTACTAGTGACACCTATATATCAAACGTAAGAATTACTAGTGACATCTATGTATTAAACGTAAAAATTACTGAAAAGTCTAAGGCGCGACATCTTGCAATTGCTTTTCGACCTAACATAGGACGAGGAATGACAAATTACAGCCAGTTTGTTGCTTAATAGGTTATCCTATACAAGGTGGCCAAGCTTGCTGTCAAAGCATATTGAGTTTTTAAAAATTTTGTTGACGAGGTCCCAAATAGGGCCGAAACAACTGTACAGAGGATGCTCGAGGAATTCACTGCAATCAAAACCAACTAGCAACAAAATTTGTAAGACTTACTAGTGACATCTATGTATTAAACGTCAGAACTACTGAAAAGTCTAAGGCGCGACATCTTGCAACCGTTTTTCGACCTTACCTTGTATGAGGATTGACAAATTGCAGCCAGTGTGCCGCTTAGTAAGTCATGACGAGGCCCCAAATAGGGCCGAAACAGCTGTACAGAGGAATCCACTGCAGTCAAAACCGACCAGCAACAAAATTTGTAAGAATTACTAATAACATCTATGTATTGAACGTCAGAATTACTAGTGACTTCTATATATTAAACGTCAAAAATTAAAGTCAGGTTTACACTATACAAATCATAGATATTGTCACGACCCTCATTTGTGGCAATATATTCTGAATTCTTCGATCATTATTCCTTTCAGTTTTGCATTGCACCAAAGAAAACTTCTCCGTTGTTGCCTCATGGCTTAATAAGTGCCGCTTGAAACTTGTCAGGCGTCGACCGCAAATGTCACAACTTTACAGCTTCTCGCCTGTGTGTGTTAATTGGTGTCGCTTCAAATTTTCCTTTCGTTGGCATTTGAAATCGCAAAAGTCACAACTAAACCGCTTCTCAGCGATGTCGGTAGAATGCGTCAATTTGCGTCGTTTCAGCATCGAATAGTCCCGACCCCTGTAGTCAAAAAAATCGCAACTGAACGACTTCTGGTCGGTGTGTAGTAACATATGCCGTTTCAAGTGTGCGAGTTGTCTGAATTTATAATCGCAAATTCCACAGGCGAACAGCTTTTCGTTGCTGTGCGTTAACAGGTGCCTCTCGTTGGTATGTTTTAACTTGTGCAGCTTCAAACTGTACGAATGCCGACACTTGTAATCGCAAACGTCACAATTCAACGGCTTCTCGCCGTCATGTATCAACATGTGCTGCTTGAAATTTGGGTAGTGTCGGCATTTGTAATCGCAAAGATCACAACTGAACGGTTTCTCGCCGGTGTGCGTGGTCATGTGATTTTTTAAACATTTCTGAGAAGAAAGCTTATAATCACATAGGCGGCATTTGAATTTCCTTTTGTTTACAAGCTCGGATTTGGTGGTTCGTTGCCTGAAACAAAATGAGCTTTAATATTGTTTCATTTCTATTTCAACAATAAAAAGATATTTAATTAATTAAAACAATATTTGTTTATGTATGTTTAATGCGAAAACTAAACGATTTTCATCGGGTGTGTTCCAAACAAACCACTTGTTGGCATTTCACCACAACTTCTTGGCTTCTTGCCGGCGTGTGTCAACCTGTGCCTTTTCAAATTATCGTTGCGGCGGCATTTGTAGTCGCAGAGATCACAACTGAACGGCTTTTCGTCGGTGTGTGATAATTTGTGCTGTTTTAAATTTCCGCTTGTACGACATTTGTAATGGCAAAGGTCACAACCGTACGGTTTCTCTCGCCGGTGTGGATTAACAAATGCCTTTTTAAATCTCCGGATCGTCGACTTTTATGGTTGCAAAGCCTGCAAACGAAACGCTTCTCGTCGGTGCGTGTAGGCATGCGTCCGGGCCGTTTAAATTTTCCTGGGCCTCGACATTTGTGTTCGTCAGCAGAAGTCCGTCGGTGGCAACTAAAATAAAACAGGTTTTGGTAAATTCTGTACTAACACGAGTATTAAAACAAAAAGAAAGTTTTGCTTTCAATTGACGTTTGTAAATGAAATAATAACGACGAAGTCATCTGATTACAGTAACAGAAAGTTAGTGTCAAACAAACACTTGTCGCATTCAGCGCAGGTTCTCGACATAAACAAAACACACACACACACAAAAACACAAGATTTGTTTGTGCAATCGTCAATTAAATCAAAACATGACAGCTCGGTACTGTAATACTGTAATAAGGTTCCACAGTGTTCGCTCTAGGTAACTTCGAAACTTCAGGAGATTTAATACACTTGTTGCATTCAGCGCAGGTTCTCGACATAAACAAAACACACGCAATAACACAAGGTTTATTTATGCAATGTCAATAATTCAAAATAGAACAGATCGGTACTGTAATGCGATAAATGTGATTCAAAACTATAATTTCAAAAACAAAAATCAGATCTAATTGCACATAAAATGCCCAAAGGCAACACCGACGTTTCGGAGCTCTGTTTTATGAGCTACAATTTTATTTTTATAATTGTTTAATTTAAAATTTCAATTCGATAATTGATGATGCAAAAATAAAACCGAAATTATGCAAAGAAATTGTTCGTAATTGTTATTATTATTATGGAACGTTTTGTTGTTTCAATTCGTGGTCATAAAGAATCCATCTTTTTCTCCGTGTATTATTAACATGTGACGCTTGAAGTCGTTGACTCTTCCCGACTTGTAATCACAAAATTTACAATTGAATGGCTTCTTTCCGGTGTGTGTTAGCATGTGCAATTTCAAGCTTGTGTTTTGTCGACACTTGTAACTACAAAGGTCACAACTGATGCGTTTCTCGCTCGTGTGTATCAACATGTGACGTCTCATAACCGCGGAGTATCGGCTCTTGTAGTCACAAAAGCTACAACTATATGGTTTCTCTCCGTCTGCGTGTGTCAACATGTGCTGGCTCAAGCTTGAGGATCTTCGGCATTTGTAACTGCAACGATCACAACCGAACCGCTTATCACCCGTGTGTGATGACACGTGACGCTTGATATCCGCAGCTTCCCCGCTCTTATAATCACATAGATTACAACTGAACGGTTTCTCGCCGCCCGTGTGCACCAACATGTGCAGCTTTAGCTTCGAAAGTTGTCGACACTTGTAATCGCAAAGGCCACAACTCAACGGCTTTTCGCCGGTGTGCGTTAGTTTGTGCTGCTTTAAGTTTCCGTTTAATCGACACTTGTAATCGCAAAGGTCACAACTGAACGGTTTCTCGCCGGTGTGTATTAATAAGTGCCTTTTTAAATCTCCGGATCGTTGACATTTAAAGCTGCAATGCCTGCAACAGAGCGGCTTCCCGTCAGACGTGCGCCGTTTCAATTTTCCAGGGCCTCGAAATTTGTCATCTTTGTTCAGAGCTTCGTTTCCAGAAGTCCGTCGTTGGCATCTAAAACAAAACAAGTTTTGGTAATACTTAAATTCTGCACTAACAAAAATAGTAAAACAAAAAGGACGAACTTCCGAACGTTTCTATTTGGAAATGTACTACATTGTCGGGCACGCAACTATACAACAAATTTCACTTTAAATAACTTTATTAAAACAAAAGAGAATATGCAAAGTTGTATCACTTCTTTTTTTTTTCGTCGGCATTTGCGATCGCAAAGGTCACAACTGAACTGATTCTCACGGGTCTGTCTCGGTGCTTGCTTCTTCCAATTTAATTGAAATCGGCTTTCGCATTACAAAATCAGTGTGCCTCATTTTGTGCCGTTTTAAATAAAACACGTCTCGACACTTGTAATCGCAAAGATCGCAGCTGAACGGCTTCTCGCCGGTGTGTACCAAGATGTGGCGTTTCAAGTGTGTGACTTGCCTAAATTTATGACCGCAAATTCCGCAAGTCAGCGGCTTTTCGCTGTTGTGCGTTAACGTGTGCCGTTTCAGTTGTGATGAATGTAAGCACTTGTACTCGCAGAGGCTACAACTGAACCGCTTCTCGTCGGTATGTTTCAATTTGTGCGACTTCATTTTGTACGAACTCGGACACTTGTAATCGCAAACGTCACAGCTCAGTAGCTTTCCGGTGTGAATTAACACGTGGTGCTTCAAATCTTGATACCGTCGGCATTTGTAATCGCAGCTATCACAACCGAATGGCTTCTCGCCTGTGTGTATTAATATGTGCTGCTTCAGGTGTGTAAGTTGTCTGAATCTATGATCGCAAATTTCACAGGTGAACGGTTTTTCGTTGTTGTGTATTAACTCGTGCTTTTTTAAGTCTCCGGATTGTAGACACTTGTAGTTGCAAACGTTGCACGTGAATGGCTTTTCGCCAGTGCGCGGTTTCCATTTTCCAGGGCATCGAAATTTGACATCACGAACGACACCTTTGTTCGGAGCTGTATTTCCAGAAAACTGTCGTTGGCATCTAAAACAAAACAGGTTTTGATAATACGAGGTTTGTGAATGAACTACACATTTACTATTTCCATTATTCGTAAAATCTACCCACAGAAACAATAATTTTCGTACAAAACAGTTGAACATTTTTAAATATGTACAGCGTCAAGCATGAGCAAGTATACAAATTTCATTAAAAAAATTAAAACAACCTCGAAAACTAAAAGAATTGTTTTTATATATTTTCTTTGCAATTGTGGGGGCTCGCAGGTTGTCCAGCGATAACAAAATCAAGATGACAGATGTCAGAAACGTCAGGTTGAGAAATATCAAGGTGACAGCTGTCAGACACGTCAAAATGACAGCTGTCAGATACGTCGAAATGACAAGACATCCGAAAACGTCAGATTGACAACGCCAAAAAGGCAAATACGAGCGAAGCGTCACGTAGACATTTGTTTAACAAAGCAACGATGACGATCAACGTAAATAAACAAAGTTTGGGCCGCCCCTTGACGAATTAACGCAAAATCAGCATTCGATCATGATTGGCCCGCAAACAAGATTGCATTTTCAAAATTTGGTCGCTAAGACAACCTCCGGAAGAACACAAAAAGACTGACCCCGACGAATGAGATACAGCTCTGAACATCGGTGATTGGTTTGCATCCTTCGACCAATAAAGTAGAGCTGTATCTCATTCGTCAGGAGGCAGTTTTTTTTGTTGTTCCGGAGTCTTAGCGACCAAATTTTAAAAATGTGGGCTAATCATGATCTAATGCTGATTTTGCATTAATTCGTTTATTGATTTTTATTGTTTTGTTTTTCTTGTTACAAGTTGTGTTATAGTAAATTATATACACAGCAGAATACCCCCCACACAGCTTGGTTTGAAGACTTCCGCGGACGTTGTCCATCACAATCTTGGTTTCCGGGTTGGGGACCGCGTCAATTCTTCGTCTTGCCGACATTTCGTCCATCTCGCCGTGGACTTCTTCAGGGCTTCGTTGGAGGCTGTAGCTGCTGATGTAGTCCACGGCGAGATGGACGAAACGTCGGCAAGACGAAGAATTGACGCGGTTCTCAACCCGGAAACCAAGATTTGTGACCCCCCACACAATTTATAACGCGGATTCATTCTCTTAATGATTTTATTTTGTCGGGTGTAATTACAGTCACCCTGTACATAGTGCTTGAAATTCGTTCATCTTCACTTTTAATTAAGCAACTTCAAGGCAAACTTTTATGTGAAAACGCAAAACTGCGATCGCAAAGTTTAAATCAAATGCCGTTTTCTTCCATCTCTATGTAATACAGGCTGTTTATCTTCCTCGATGTACTTACTTGCACAATTCGGGGGTTTTCAATTGATTCATCAATCAAATCTTGCTGCTTTTGCAATCGATTCTTGGGTAATTTGTGGATACTCTGCTTCTAGTGCTTCCTGGAGTCCTTGAAGAGCTTCTGGTACTGCTAAACGCTGTCGAAGGCGACGGCCTAGAATGTCCCAGAGATGCTCTATTGAGTTAAAGTCTGGACTTCGAGCAGGCCAGTGTAATACTGGATTCCAGGTAATCCCTAACTCTAACTGCTACATGAGGCCTCGCGTTATCATGCATTAATTTGATTTGATTGCCGATAACTTGAGCATAAGGGTCTTCAACACACTCCGATATGTACCTATCAGCGAGAATTGTTCCATTTTCAGTACTATATGATCATTTAATGAAATGCCCTCCCAAATCATCAGTGATCGTCCGTCAAATGGGATCTTTGACGATATGATATACTCAGCATATCTCTCTCCTTGTCCACGCCACATATTGTAGTATTTAGTTATGAACTCCAAGTTGTGCTGCCAATTGTAGTATTTTTTGTATGTTGTTTGTGGGTACGTGTCTACTTTCTTTCTTATCTTGCCCTCAGGAATTCTCTCTGGGTCGCTCGGAATTACCAACTTCTCGTTTTATGGCTCCATGGTGAGCACATACAATGACAAACACAGAAAATGTGAGGGGGAGAGTCTCCCGTTATCCGGTGTTTAAATAAAAAAAATTGTTTGTGTTGTCACGTATGCCCTACCTGGAAGCGTCGTCCATGTCGTTGATTAAGGAAAAAGGATACAGGTATTCAGGATCCAATAAAATGTTCTCTTTCTCTCGTTGTATTTAATAACATTTTTTAATAAAAATTTCTTCTCTGCTTGTTCTATAGAAGTTTTACCTGCCGAGGTCGAAGAAGGAATTCTCCAAATCGCGGAGCGCTCGCTTTTTATAGCGGGATTCAGGGATTCTCTTTGGGCCGCTCGGAATTACTCACTTCTCCTTTTATGGTCCCATGGTGGGCACATACAATGAGGGGAAAGGAGTGTCAGTGTTAAATGTATATGCGACCGTACGTGTCAGAAAAATAAATTTTAAAAAATTATCGAAAAGGTTGTTGTCTGTCCCAAAATGTACACCAGTTAGCACAAGTCGGTCATGTCACCTCGCCTTTCACAAGGGTCGGTGGGCTCCTTGCCCTATTAGATGTATATTTCGTTAAAAATGGACGCTCTGTATCGCCGATCGCGCATCTGCATCAACTCTTTCACAAGAGAGAGGCGCCCTTCGACGATACAGATCCGTACAAAGCGAACACCAGGTATCACAAGTCGGTCATGTCACCTCGCCTTTCACAAGGGTCGGTGGACCTCTTGCCCTACCCGATGTATACTTGTCAAAATGGTGGACGCTCTGTGTTCCCGATCACGCATGTGCCTCAATTCTTTCACAAGAGAGAGGCGCCCTTCGACAATACCTAAACGTCTCCCGTTGTCCGATGTTCAAATAAAATTTTTTGTTTGTGTTGTTGTGTATGTGTTACCTGGAAGCGTCGCCCATGTCGTTGGTTAAGGAAAAAGAATACAGGTATTTAGGATCCAATAAAAATGTTTCCTTTCTCAATGAAAATAACCTTTAATAAAAATTTCTTCTCTGCTTATTTTCTCGAAGTGTTACGGAGGTCGAAGTCGGAATTCTGTTACTCACGGAGGTCGAAACAGGAGTTCTGTTACTCACGGAGGTCGAAACAGGAGTTCTGTTACTCACGGAGGTCGAAGCAGGAATGCTACTCACGGAGGTCGAAGCAGGAGTTCTATTACTCACGGAGGTCGAAGCAGGAATGCTACTCATGGAGGTCGAAGCAGAAATCCTCCTAACGGAATCGAAGCAGGAATTCTACTCACAGAGGTCGAAGCAGGAATTCTACTCACAGAAGTCAAGCAGAAATCCTACTCACGGAGGTCGAAGCATGAATCCTCCTCACGGAGGTCGAAGCAGAAATCCTCCTCACGGAGTCAAAGCAGGAATGCTCCAAATCGCGGAGCGCTCGCCTTTTATAGCGCTTTTCGTTGTTTATTTTCCCGTTGTCTTGGTTACCGGAACATCCGCGTTCTCATCTAGTTACATACTAGATATGAGTTGGTAACTAAAACGTCACGTTTGACATTTAGCGTTTTACCTTAAATATGACTACATTTCATTGAAATTAAACTAAAAATTGAACTTAAAATGGAACAAACTTAACTTTAAACAACAGGTAAGTATCTAAAATACATTATTTTCTAATTATCTAACCTCTAAAACCTAACTTATCTAAAAATAATTCACTATGTATCACCAACAAAACAAACTTAACCTATAATAATATCAACAAATTGGCAATTATAAAATCAAGTTTTCTTGCCAGATGAAAATTATGAAAATTAATTAAAATTTTAATTAATTTTTATAATAATATCCTATTCTCTTATTATCTACAGTCTGTCTTTTTAACACTTCCATATAAGTGTTCGTCACATAATTTTTGATAATCAATCAAGAAGTCCGGCACTTGGTCCGAGCGAAAACGCATTCTTCGGCCGTCTTCCAAATATACCAGCCTTCTTTTGTTCTTGGCCGACTTCCTCCCGTCCACTGGGTAGTGTAAGGCTGTCAGTGGCCCCCGGAATGAGTCAAACCTCTGCTGCATTCTTACTACGAAGTCCCAGTGTTTGGTCGCCCACTCAAATTGATCTACGACCTTGAAGCTCCCCTCTAGGATACTAATTTGACTCGTTGAGCTGCAATTATGCTTTCTATAACTGCTGCGTTTACTTTTGTAAGTGTCCCTTTTCGTTTTGTATTTGTCATATAGTCTGTTTGTTTGTTTGTTCTAGATGCATGTCGTTCTGTCGAAACGTCTCGTCACTCTTGCGTCTATCTCGTCAAGTTGTTTCGAAAGCTGTTGTTGAATGTCTGCTGGACCGTGGCACTGTTGTTTTTAATTCTTCCCACGTAACGTAATGACTTTAAGTTGAAACGGGACTCGTCTGTAAACAAAACAGTGTTACAATCGTCCACCGTTCAGCTAAAATGTTCTTGAGCAAATTGTAACCTTGTTGTTTGATGGGCTGCAGTTAATGCAGGTCCAGTAATGGGTCTTCTGGAATGTAAATTAGTTTCATGAAGTCTTCTACTGACTGTACTTGTAAAAACAATCACTCCTCTAACTTCAGCTAAACGACCAGCAACGTTCCTTGCAGTAAAACGCCGATTTCACCGATTCCTTGCAGTAAAACGCCGATTTCATACTATAAAACGATCCTCGACCTGATCCACCTCTTTTAACATAGTCTCCAGTTTGATTATACCGAATTATAGCATCGGCAACAGTGCTTCGAGCCACATTTAATGTTTGAGCTATACAACGAATGCTTCGTCCATCTTCACGTAATGCAACCGCTTTGATGACTTCATCAAACCCCATTCTCCGATTAATTAAGGAAACAACACTTTTACAATATAATTTGACATTAAATGTAACAGAAAGCAAGAAACAAAAGATTAATCGACTGTTAATCATGTTCACAGATTGTTTTATTTTGCATAAAAGAAATAACTGAAAAGAAACAAGTTTTAAAATTAAACTCAACTTGGTTTTTTTTTTTTGACGAGCAGCGTATTTTGTTTTTTTTTTTAATCAAGGAAAATAACCTAAAACAGTTTAAAACCCCATCTCAAATAATCTAAAACGTGAATAATGATTACATATACTTCATTTTCTTTATTTATTTATAACTTTTTTCTAAACACTAGTAACAATTACATGAAATATTCCTCAAATACGCCAAAGATATTTAACGTATCACAGAATGGTTCTTCGCCGGTGTGTGTTAACTTGCGTCAGAACTGAACGGCTTCTCATCGGTGTGTGTTAACACACTGTTAGTTGCAGTCGGCTTCTCGCCGCCGGTGTGTATCACCATATGCCGCTCCAACCACGAAATTCGACGACTTTTATAATCGCACAAACCACAATTGAACCACTCACCGGTGTGACTTGCCACGTGCTGTTTCAAATGTCCGACTCGTCGGAACTTGCGATCACAAACATCACAACTGAACACCTTCTTGTCGCTATGCGTTAGCTTGTGCAGTTTTAAAGCCTCGGGCCGTCGGAATTTGTAAGCGCAGAGGTTACAACTGAACGGCTTCTCGCCGGTGTGTATTAACGCGTGTCGTTTCATATTTCTGTTCAGTTTGCACTTGAAGTCACAAAAATTACAAGTAAATGGCTTGTCGTCGCCGGTGTGTATCAACATGTGCTTTTTCAAATCCTGTTTGTAGCGAGTCTTGTAATCGCAAAGACCACAGCCGAACGGTTTCTCGCCAGTGTGTACCGACATATGAATTCTCAAATATTTGGCTAGCCGGCATTTATAATCGCAGGAATCGCATTTGAACGGTTTCTCGTTGTTATGCATCAACATATGCTGTTTAATGCCCCCGGTGTCGCGTGATTTGTACTCGCAAAGTTTACAACTAAATGGTTTCTCTCCGGTGTGTATCAACAAGTGACGTTTCAAGTGTGCAGCCTGTCGGCACTTGTAATCGCAAAAGTCACAACCCAACGGCTTCTCGTCGGTGTGTATTAACTTGTGCGTCTGTAAAATAGCGAATCGTCGGCACTTGTAATCGCAAACGTCGCAATGGAATGGCAGTTCATTGTGGATTCTCATTATGTGACGGCTCAGATCTCTGCGTATTCCGCACTTGTATTCACAAAGATGACAACTAAATTGTTTCTCGGCGGAGTGTTTTGGCCTGTGCCGCGTCAATTCTCCAGGATATCGACATTTGTAATCGCAAAGGTCACAACTGAATGGTTTCTCGCCGGTGTGTATGGTCACGTGAAGCTTCAGATTTGCGGCCTGTCGACATTTGAAGTCGCAGGAAGCGCACTTGAACGGCTTTTCACTATTGTGTACTAACATATGCCGTTTGAGGTTTGCGCGTTCTCTGAACCTGTAATCGCAAAGTTTACAACTGAACGGCTTCAGGCCGCCCGTATGCGTTAACATGTGCCGTTTCAAATTCGGGAGGTTATGGAATTGGTGACCGCAAAAGCCGCACGTCAGTGACTTCTCGTCGGCGTGCGTTTTCATGTGCTGCCTCAACTTCTTATCTCGTAGGGATTGGAAATTGCAAATCAAACATATGAACGGTTTCTCGCCGGTGTGTGCCTGCAAGTGCTGCTTGAAAGATTCCAGAGTTTTAAACTTAGAATCGCATATATTGCACTGGGTTTTTATTTCGTTTGGAGGTTTAGATTCGGAGGTCCATTTGCATCTGAAATAAAACAAATTTTAATAACGTCTCCATTGAATGGTAACAAAAATTTTTGGAACAATATAAAACAGAGGCTCTCAAATTAGTTAATACACTGTGCGTTCGCCCTTCTGTAGCGACTAAACTATATATAATATAAAAGCGCAATGTGCTCAACAGTTTAATACAAACTGTGCTCTAATATTAAATTGGGGTTTCACTGGAACTGTAACCATCTTATTTAGTTCATTTGTTTATTAAGTTTTGTAACAGTAAGATTCTCGCTGGTATGTGTCGTACCGTGTTGCTCTAATTCAGTGCTTCCAAAACTTTTTTTTTAATACACTAGATATAAATATATGTTTTGTTTTTATTTTCACGTGTTTATTTACACAAAATAAAATCGATAATTATTGTTAAATAAAAACCTTACTTACGCTGACGTACCGTTTGGGAAACGCTGCCCCACGTGATACTGCGTATAAATCAATCCTCTACAAACAAGTTCTTTTTTTATAATTACCTAATACTGTACCTTTGTAATCCTAATTATTAATTATAGTCGGTGTGTTTAGATGTCGGGTTTCAAGTAACTGGACTCGCGGCACTTGTAACCGCAGAAATTGCAATTAAACGCTTCTCGTCGTTGTGTGTCAACATGTGCCGTTTCACACTTTCGGATTACCGGCATTTGTTATTGCATAAACTGTCCGGTTTTTCGTCGGTATGTGTCAACAATCACCGCCGGCTAACTCGTGGAGAAAGGTCGAAGTCATGCGGAACCCCTAAGCAAAGAGGTAGAATTTGAAAATAAAGTAAAATTCACCAGTAATGCACCCTTGTTTTTATTTATATGCTACGTTGACACATTAAACAAAACGTACGGTATATCGGACAAGCAAGAAATGTCCAAGCAACGTGTCCAAAATGAAGTTAAACTAAAAACAAGCACTGAGCTTTAATAAAAACAGACAATAATGCTGTAATTTCGTCCCAGCGCCGTTTAAGAGGTGGCCATGCAGGACATAGTAACGGGCGCACAAAATAAATAAATAAAATTAATCATTCGACCTTCTCATATCCCAAAAGCGAACGTCCAAGTCTTGTGACCGTCGAGGTTAGGAATCCTCAGAGCCAGTGTTGCCAACCCATTGACAACGATTTCCCCCATCTAAGGTTTAAAAATCCCTCAAATGAAAGACATAATCCCCTAAAATTTGTTTTTATTTACAAATCTGCAGGTGTATATTTCTATTTCTTTTTTAAATCATTTTTGGTTTCGTTTACTTTAATGTAACTAAAAAATTAGTTTTAAATATTATAGTGTTTTCGTTTCACTTGCACTCAAAGTATTTGCATTTTATTTTAATTTTAATTTAACGTAATAATCCGAAATGTTAGTGTTAGTGTGTGTTAAAAAAAAAACCTGAAAAATCCCCTAAATTTACCCTTTGACGCTTAAAATCCCCTAAATTTAGAGGGAAATCCCCTAAGTTGGCAACACTGCTCAGAACAGTGGCAGTTGGCAACACCTGACAGATGTTGCTTCGTTTCAACGAAAAAGCGATCACCAGGAGGGAGTCACTCCCAGTTACCACTTTAATGGCGTTAAAGTGGTATCCTCTCTTGTTCAAGTAACCAACCCTAACATGGTGGACCAAAATGGCTAGCATACGCCATTAATCGAACCGTTTCACAACACCATAGGTTTTTCTAGCTTGCTTCCGGTTACCAAACTCCGGTAAAGCGCCCGAAACGTCGTGGGGGTAGACAGAAGGCGGAATAAGATAATGTAAAATACACCAAAAAAGAGAAAAAAAAAAAACGAAAATAAAAACCTAGATAAAGAAAAAAATTACTAAATCGTGTAACTTTAGTTACTCATTACAAAAGTGAATGTACTTTAGTGATAAATCCGTCAAGTTGGCAACTCTGATTTGAAGGACCCTTTCACAGACTCTTTGGTGTTGGAATTTGGCTGAAATTTTTACAATATTACTGTAGAAATTGAAATGGATTGAGAGAGCCTTTTTTGCAATGAATTATCTGTCTATATACGACGAACAATAATTATAACGATCTAAAAATTCGGACATTCAACGGTCCCGAAAATATATTTCAGGGACCCCGGAACGTCTAACCAATAATAGAGACAAATCCTGAAAAATCGTAATATAACGTCCAGTTTTGTCCTTGAATTTCTTGTTTGGTTCTCGTGGAAGAGTGCAGCCAACGCCATCTGTTGACGTTTCCACGAACTAATTTCTTGAATTCACTTAAATAATTGCGTGATTTTGTTTCGCCCTTGTTACTGTCAATCGACATTACTTCTGTCTTTGTTTTTATATATGCATGTAATACGAAGTTTGCCTTTTGTTTTAGGCGCGGTGGGTGCTCTCTCTTCTTCTCAAAGTTGTCATCCTTTTCTTATCGAAGATTTGCCAACGCCACCTGTTAACGTTTTCACGAATCGCTTCGCTGAATTCGCTTTAAAATCTTCTCCAAAAATAACTTTGCGATTTTCTGCCGACTTAATGATTTCTCTTGCCTGTGGACTTATTGTGAACACCATCTGTTTCCGTTTTCACGAACTAGTTCCCAGAGATCCTAGCAGAATTCACTTAAAAGGATCTCTGCGACTTTCACTTCGTTTGTGCGATTTTTTTTTTAATTTTCATCTGGTTTTCGCAGATAGGTTGTGATAAGCACCAACGCCATCTGTTGACATTTACACGAACCATTTCCTTGAATTCACTTTAATATCTTATCTGGAACGAATTTCGTGATTTTCTCTCATGTGATTGGAATTCTTTTCGGTTTTCGTTTTTTTTTCGATTCTTGAAATTGCGCAAAACGAATTTAAGTGGTATGTAGTAGTCGCAATAATTATTAGGCAAGCCTCGTAGCTAACTGTTTTTCACGTTTGTTGTTCTAGATTTCTAGATTTCGAGATGGTTGGAGCCACACCTGGACAGGAGCGCCGGGCTCTCGACATGCTCGGAAGCGTCGTGCTCGCCGACGTTTCGGACGATGGCGATCATCGTCTAGTACTTAAAATTGATCAACGACAAAAGATCGAGGCTCAAAGTCTACAAGGGAATGATCCTCGTTTCGAATCAGATTCTGCCAGACGTTTCCAGCTCTGTTTTCTACACCGACAATTACGACTCGAAAGTGCGAGGTGCAGCTCCTTTTTTTATCTCATTCGATGAAATACGAAACAACGTTTATTCGTTATTTATTACTATTACTATTTAATTTAACACTGTATTGCTTAATGGCAGATGTAGTTACCAAAAGGTGAACTTTGATTCAACAGTTCAAATGCGGTTTAAAACCTCATTTGTCATGAATTGTTTCAATTTTCTTTTGATTCAACGCTCATGATTACGTTGTTTTTCCCCTCTACAACGTGGGAGATGTTATCAAGTGCCATCTGTCGGTTTTCACTACAATTAATGACCCTAAATTAGCTTAAAATCTCGTGATGTTCGGATCTAATGATTTTATTTTCTTTCCTAGTGATTCCCACGGTTTTCCTCAACTGTCCTTGAATTTGTTATTTTTTGCTCCTGTTTAATGCTGGCACCATCTCTTTGTGCTTCCACGGATTTAATTTAATTTTTCATCTAATTGGAATTTTCTTCTTATTTTGTTCTTCTTTTACTGAAAGAATTTTTGGTAATTTTAATAAACTGACTTTATTTTTTGCAGTTTTATTTCCCCTAAAAGCGAATCTTATTTTACTCAAAATAGACTTTGTGACCAACTCGTAGGAGGGAATTTCGATTCCAAAAAGTTGACACACGTGGTAGTGCAGCAGCGTTTTCGATTCACCTGCACTGGTTGCTTTCAGTGTATTTGCATCTTCTTTTTAACCTCAGTAGTGCGGTCAATCGAAAATGCTGTAAGAATTACCCAACAGGCGCACTCACGTATGACAGTCACTTTCGATTGCCATCATCACTATGTTTGATACCTACTGATTTGCAAATCTTTGCGTATACTACGGAGGCACTCGACATGACGCTCGGGGCAGAAGTGTGAGGGAGAACGCATGGGCTTCAGTGTATTTAAGAGTGAGAAAAAGAAACACTCCGGGCGCTCCAAACGTCATGTTGAATAAACCTTGTGTAGGTATCAAACAATATGGCGGTCGATTTGACGCTGACGTCACTGAGTGTCGCTACTTGGTGATTCTTATACTGTGGTGCAGCTTTCCATTCAATTTACAAACAATTACAGAATAGACCTGATTACTTTTAACAATTTGTAATTTACTTGTATACAATAAAGACCACGTTAATATTATTGTTATTAAAATATGAACGTTCCATTTTTAGGTTATGTTGGTAAGTTAATACGTTTCAGAAGTTTAAGGGTTTGTTTGCATAAACTTTACTACTCTACAGGATCGTTAGTAATTTTAATACTTACCTACGCTGCAACAAATTCTATTTTGATAAACTGCAGAGAGGCTTAAAATAGAATCTTGAAAGTCTTGCCGCAACATGTTTTCACTTATAAGCTTTCTTTGTGCTTCTCCACAAATTCATTAAACAATATAAACCAAGCTTGTCGATTTATTATTAAATGAATTAATTATTAATTTCACCAGAGAATGAAGTAAAAGCGCGAATAACCTCATTGACGAGTTTGTCACCACTTACCACCGCATATAAATCCAAACCCTCATAACTAATCTCTTTTTAAATTAATAAGTAAACACTCACTTATATTAAAAAGAATAACTAATAAATACTTTTTTTTAACTTGCACTGCGCACAGAAATCTGAAGAAATTTAGAGGTTAGCAATAATAAACAGTGTTGCCCAGTAGTAATGTACTGTGGTGTTGCCAACACTTCAGTGAATTTTCCCCATAGCTTCAGTAGAATGGATATCTTATGGCAATGTAACTACATAGAAAACAAATAACTTCAATATTAAAAAGAGATAACTTAATACAATCACCCAGGGAGAATAAAGAAAGGGAAATGTAACCACGTGACTCTAGCGAAGTTTCTGTAGTTTCCACTAGTAATCCATGTAAACACATATTTTTTATCTGATATATCTTATATATATATATATGATTTTCAGAGCCCTCTAAGTTGGTACTGAAAATCCCTATAATTACCTTTACCAAAAGAGAATCATTTCATTTTATTAATCGTTTATGAAAAGCTCTGCAGCTCAATAATCGCAATTCAAAATCTGAGGTAGCCCAAAGTTGTCGCCCATCGCAAAGTCGAAAAACTCATCTCAAATAAAGAATATGAGTAGCCCAATTTGCGATAAATCACGGCATCTGGCAACCCTGCCCAGGCAGGTGATCTCATATTTTGAAATAAATGACGTGAGATGGCAGCACCTACGCGCCCCTAGCAGTCAAACGTTAACTGTCATTAAAATCCGTTTAAATTCAAATAGGCGTCACACGTACTGGTCAACAACAACTTCGTTAAAACAGTTTTTACCCGGTTCCAACTTATCAGTGCGTGCGTTTTTGTGACCAGTTTGGGAATAAACACTTTTTTGTATGTAGTTCTTTGCCTGAAACTAAATAGTGTAGCAAGTAATCGAATGGTTTTCGTTTCTAGCGATGGAGGTTCAAGAAGCAAGCGAAAGAAAAGAGGGGCCCCACAACAAAAAGGTGGTTCGCCGAAACCGCCCCGTCATCCGTCAAACTCTCACCAGCATGTACCGAATGGCCAAAGCAAATCCCTTACTTTGGTTAGGCGATGGTAAAAGAGACGAGGAACTCCAAAAACTGAAACTACCGAAGTCAATCACGAGTTTCAGCTGTTTAAGTAACACCCAACTTGAGGCGGTTAATGGTGGAAAAGATTTAGCTTCTGGCGATGTCAAGAAGCCCTTACCAATGAGAACTAACGTTAATATATGTCCAGATAAAAAAGCTACTACACATTCAAACAGGATGAAACCTACAGAACCTGCTAAGACAAATTTAAATGCGAGGGTGCCTCTTCTGAACAGAAATGGCCAAAGCAAAGAGTTGATGAAGCCACCTGCTGCGCAAACAAGGAAGAATTTCGTGCTTTCAAATAAGCAGAACGCTTTTGCTCGAGGTGATAAGCAACGCATCTCACTCACCTCTCAATACAGGAACAAACAGGGCAGCTCGAATCTAAACAAAAAAGTAACAAATGCAAACCCTCAAAGGCGATCAAAATCAGCTGAGTCATTTCGCCCAATTCAACCAGAAAACATAACCCAGTCGGTGCAGTCAGTCGAAGACATCACCAAGCCGACTTTATTCGAGAACACGGAAGTACGCCGGGTCACTTTTAAGTCCCCTGTTGATTACAGCCAACAGAGTTTCGCTTTCACTACGCCTCGTAACAACCGCCGGGTGAGCTTCTACTCGTCCACCCCAAGACCCGTGCCGAATAACGCGGACTTAAAGAGGAAGCTCGACGAATGGCTGAGGAAAAAGGGGAAGTCGTTCAGTTCGTTTCATCACTTGAAGTGTTTCAATGTTGAAAGCGAACAGGACGAAGAAAATAAAGAGAACATCGAAGTCCCGGTGGACCTCAGCGAGAATGAAAGCTACGAAAATTTGGAGATCGAAGGAAACCATAAAACGACGCCCGTTAGAGTTGAGATGAAAGATTTTCGCTCGATTATCAAAGATGCCCTGCAGGACTTGCTGAAGTTAATACAGGACGTAAGTGTTAAGTTTAAAAAGTATGTGTATTTTGATATTGCAAGGTTTACTTATTTTTCTCAGGGTTATTCTCAAGATCAGTGTGAGGCCTGGCTCGCGAAAATTAGGCAAACGTACCATGATTTAGATGAGGAGCCGCAATACTGGGAGTGTCGGGCTGCTCTAGAACAATCCAAGGGCAACATAACAGCAGCAGTCGAGTGCTACAGGTCTGCTATTGTTAAAGGAGCAGAAGTAAGTAATCGATTCACAAAGAGGGAAAAGCATCTTGTTATAAATTAACGTGTAGGTGCACACTGTTGATGAGTCACTGGAGCAACTCCTGCAAAAGTTCAGCTTGTTCAACATAAACATGGAAGAAGAAGAAGAGAACGAGGAAACGAAAAGGAAAGCGAGGATTGTGCTGGACGCACGTAACGCTTTCAAATCGACTATCATTCAGTTCGCCGTCCAGGAGAAGAAGATGAAGAAGTGAGATTGACACTGTCATTACCATTTCGATTAACACTTGATTTAAAATACTCACTTTAACACTTCAAGTATTCATATCACCTCACAGTTCGTTCGCATTTTCGTTTGTTGGCTGACGTTAATTCATTATTTTGTTTGAAATTTAGCAGAAAAGATAACGACAAGGGAAAGCACTTTGCGGTCGTGACTCCTGTGAGGAGAAGTGCTAGACTGTCGTCGTCGTTTCGTCCTGGAGGATCAGCCGTGAAGGTGTGTTCGACCCTCAAGGAATTAGAAGGTGAAGACCTACAGTTTAAGAATAATAGTTACCTGTCAGCACGGTATGCTCCCGTTTAATTTTTATTTCTTTATTGAATGCATAATTTCTTGTAGAATATGTAAGCGTTATTTATTAAGATGTTACTAATTTTGTTGTTGTACGACTAATATTTTATATGAGACTTCTCAATTGTCAATAAAATTTGACTTTAATTATCTCGGGTGATGAAGTGATTTACTGATTAAGTGGTAGTAGTGAGTAGTTAAATTTTTATTTTTTAATACAGCTTGTAAATCACGTTCAGGGACGTCGTTTCTTCTTGCAAGGCATTTAAAATTGCGTCTATTAGATCGTTACTGCTTGAGAATCCGAGTCCTGTTCGTTCTATTTTCTTCCTGATGGCACTTTTCACCCTGTCAAGTGGAAAGCCGATGTTGAGGACGGTTAGAGCAGGTTCTGAGTTTAAGCAGGTTTCAGTTTGGCGTTCGAGGACGTTGGTGCTTGAAACGGACAAGCCTTGAGATTCAGAAATCTGAAAGAGAGACGTTTCTTTTAAATTTCACCAAATACAGTAGAACCTCCATAACTCGAATCTCAAGGGACAGAGAATTTCGAGTTGTGGAGATGTGACTGTAGTTTTAACTTCCGAATTAAATAAATAATTAAGATAGGTACGGCGAAAAAAATTCGTAAGACTCATCTAAAGCCGTTTTAATCAGCGAGTTTTATTTCGTTTTTAATAACTGTAATTGAACCAAAAATAAAGTTATTTACGGTGAAATCGGAGATAAGATTACAGTAAGTACTTGCCGACTAGTATAATAGATTTGAACTCGGATTTAGTTCAATTTATTAATTTACAATTTGCTCTACATGGTGTTCTAAAAACAACACATTTACATACACAAAATTTTAAAAAGTACTTACAAGTGCATCTACGTCGGTTGTATTCGCTCCAACATCCCTCAGTAAATTTAGTATAAAAGCAAATGATTTTTCGAGGGTTTCGGGATTTAATGCGGCCCGTTTTACCTGAAATATCAGACGTTATTGATTAATTATCAGAGGTATTGATTAAGGAATTGTAAAACTAAAAATATATGTAAATATGTATTTTTTCATAATCTTGCCTAGTATCATTGGCCTGTATTCTCATCTTATGATTAAGATAGTGTTTAACTAAAGTCGTGATTAAAATAAATAAGAAGCGGTATAGCTTTATGTCAATTCAGTGTGCAAGAGAGTGACGCAAAGCGTTGCCATTGAAAATAAACACATTAATTTAAATATGTGGTAAGATTATGGGCCGTTGTTTATATGGGATGTTCTTTTAAATTTGGCGTCGAAGTTGGCCGTGACAAGGTGCTATACCACAATTTTGATTATTTGTTGTAAATCTTAATTTCTTATTATCTTTTTTCGTTTTTTACAATAGATCACATTCTTGTGTCGTCGTATCGTACTCTGTCGAATTCGAAATCTCGAAAGCAAGGTTAGGAATGGCAACTTCAAATGTCAAATTGACAACTGTCATGATGATGTTGGTTCACAATTAAATTTTCAGGGCCAGCTTGGACGCCAGATTAAAAAAAAACTCCTTATATTTCTAGTTAGTCAACCTATGGTGGATTTCACAAACGTTACTTAAATTTAATCATGGGTTAAAAGTAAACGTTGCTATGATTACATGTGCTGAAGGTATAGGAATGATAATTTTTAAGCGATGATTAATTTTAATTGACTTTTGTGAAACCCAGTATAGTCTACCGAATGTGCTGCCATCTAATAACCGTTGATTAAAACAACATGTACAAACGGCACGTAGTTTTGCAGCTTAAAACTTAACTGAAATAAAATTATTCTTTTATCTATCATCACGGAAATCTGGTTAACGATATGGTGGTGAACATGAATGAAACTGCCGTCGCTTTGTAAATAAATATACCTGGAGGAAAAGAAGAACCTGCAAATTTAATTACTTAAGATTTGGTACACTTGAGGCTTTTATTTTAGTGGTGACCACAGATAATAGAGCTAGAGAAATATATTATCTGTGATCACACTAAAATTTACAATATTATAGTAAGTTCAACTTAAAAAAATGTAAAATCGCATGGATTTTTGTTTATTTTTCTTTTCCGCTTTATTCACGACGCTTTCAGACTTTTGGTTCATTTTGATGGACAGGAGATGAAGAATGCGCACTAGTGCAATTAATCAAATTGAATATTTTACAAAAAAAAATTGTTACTAGTCTAGAAACTAAAGAAACTCGCTACGATGTAATGTAATATTAAAAATTTTAGTAATAATTTACTTACGTTTTTATGTTGTTCCATTTCTTGAGATTTGCGCTTTCAGATCGTCGTTAATTCTTAAGACTCTTGGCTCTCGTGGCTGAGAAAGTGCGCCGCCAAATTTATAAAGCCTTATACTAAATTGATTAGGCGCTTATATTAAGTTGATTAGATACGGATAATAATAATAAAGTAATTTTGCGGATGTGACGTAGAACTACTTTTCACGAATTTGGGAAATTCGTTGCTTACTGTTCGTTTGTATTTGGCTACTGAAAATTCTTGCTAATCTAAACCTGATAACAACATTATATTGAATGCGATTTATTTAGAAATGTATTTGTGTAAACACGCGGGAAACAGGTAGGTAAATTATATTAATGTTAATCTGCGCAAAACATCATAATCTTTTTTTTTTTTAGAAGCTTAATCATCGACTATTATTAAGGAATAAGGAATAAGCCGTATCTCATTTACGAGACATAATTTGTCGAAATAAAATTATGCTGAGAGTTATTCGAGTTAATATTTGGAAATGAAAATTTGAGAATGCCGCGCAAGGTGACGTCACGAAAGCTTTTATTTAGATTTAGATTCATCTATTTGATAATAGAGGGCGCCACTACAAGTTTCGTCGCTTTTCAATGGTTACTTTTATTTTCTGTTCTCTTTGATAAATATATGAGATTTTATCAATGACCAAAATGACACTCCAAATAACAGTCAGTTGGTCCCGCGTCCAGGAGAGTTTTAAAAAAGCCTCACTTTTTGGAACGAATGCGCTTTTTACCAGTTTACAGCAAATAATTAAAAGATCTTTTTAATTAACGACCCAAACTTAAAAGAAAATTCACTCAAGTGCGAAATACAGCGTGTTCAGAAATACATTAAAGACGTTTGAATGCCTCGCTTGTTAGATTATTCTTAAACGTAGGTACTAAATTTTGTGGCGTTTTGCCTTGAACGTCACTTTATCATTTTTACGTGTTCATGTGACTCTTTTTCATTTAGCACTTTGGCAGTGAGTCGTAGCACGATAGACAATTTTTGATACCAGTAGTACAATAAGAAAATCAAAATGTAAACAAATGCACGCTTCTGATGATATTTAGCTCGAATTTATCATACTCGGCAGGAACTCCGACCAGTGTTGCCAACTGTTGACAGTCGTTTTTCCTTACTTTGGAACGAAATTCCCTTTAATGCCTGTTTTTTCCTCAAATTGCAATTTTAAGCTGTATTTGTGCATTTCTGTCAAGATTTGTCTTAATTAATTTTATCTTCAAAAATTCCCGTTTTCGCGAAAAAAAAATTCTCTTTTCAATTTTAAGACATAAACATTTCCACAAATTGGGAAAATTCCCACAAAGTGGCGACACTGACTCTAACGTTGCAAGGTGAAATTTTCTGAACACGCTGTATAATCCGAAAATATCATTTTTTATACATTTTTTAAAAATAACAATAATATTTAAAAACCAATTAAAACAAAAGACAATCGAATTTACAGCACAATTCAGTGGATTAATAAATTAAAAAGAAACTGAAACTAGAAAGGCGCCAAAACAAAAAAAAAAAAACAAATTAACAAAACTTAAAAATATATATAAACAATACTATTAAAAAACAAAAACAATAAATGTTAAAACAAAGAATGAAAAGCTTTCAACATGTTTCAACAGATAGTGCTGTCATTTTTTGTGAAACTCAATAAATGGTGATTTTTCAATAAAACCAGTGAATCACCCTCATAACGTTGTTGAATGCCTTTCGATAACGCTATAAATAGTTTTAAAAACATACACAAAGAAAGGATCACTTTAAAACACACAGCTACAGGGAGATCGAAATTGATTGTCCTGATCCTACACTACTTTTCTTAAGCTTGATATCAATATTTACATCTATCACTTGAAGGTTAGATCGAAAAACAGTGACATGCATAGAACATACAAAAAACATACACTAAACCTAACTTAATTAATAAAGAATGTAATTATTGTTTAATCAGATTGTCATTACAATAAAATAAACCATTTTTGATGAATGAACGGCAATGAACTGTCAACATAATCTAGGATATCTAAAGCGATTTTTCGCGACATACTCGAAGTACTAGAGTATGTTGAGTAAGTGATACATATCCATTTTCGCGAGAAAAAAGTATGTCAGGGGCAGTGATATGACGTACCACTGACGTCATAATTAAACGTCAAATCGCATACTCGATCATACCTTACTAGCGATCTGGTTATGTGAAGTATGTTGTTACATAACCTTAAACATCAACATCTCACACAACACTTATCAACGTACGCGGTGACCATGCGATGACATACCTATGCGTTTTCGCGAACTCATTTATAAAAATTTCATTTTATAGTGGGGGTAAAAGATAGGACATACATAAGCATACTTTAAACACATACTCGAATTTGTCGCGAAAAATCGCTTCTAGTAACTTCCCTAGATCTAGCTAGGTTGCTAACTTCATTTTAATAATTAAATGTCAATATCGATATCGAACTCGAGCTGGAAAGCAGTGCAGGATCAGGAGAATCAATTTCGATCTCACTGTATAACATTCATTGAAAATGGTCTGGAATGGTGTTTGCTGTAAGACAATGAAGCAGCATTGATGTGCAAAGCGAAAAAAGTGGTCAAGTGTCACTGTTTGAGTTTGTAGTGCTGAATTTTATTTTTGAATGATGACATAACAAATTCTCTGACAGAAAAACTACCAAAACAATGACGGCATGAGACTCGGCGGGAATGCCTTACCTTCGTATCTGTCAGTGCGTTCGGCACGCTCGGAGTGTTCTTTTTTCTCACTCTTACATGCACTGAAACGCATTCTCTCTCTCACACACTTCTGTTCAGAGCGCGCACCGAACGTAATGCCGAACCTATTGTATATTAATTTGTGACATAATCTACAATCTTGCCGCTGTTGATGTTATGTCAGGTACACCAACAAAATACAAAACATGCATCCGGTTGCAGTGTTGCAAATAGCCGAATAAAAAAATGTTCTGAATAGTATTGCCAACTCAAACAGTTCTTCTTGACTACTTTGCAGAACGGGTTGCCCATTTTCAATTTCAATAAATGTGTTTATTATTGAATTTCATTTAATGTTAAACACGTTAAATATTAAGCCACATCTTCAAAGAAATTGTTAAAAGCCGTTATTTGTGAATTTACCTATTTAAAAGTAAAATAGCAACAATTTAGCGACTTTCAAGGCGCTTCCTAGGTTAGCGTCGGAGTAGCTCTAAGCTACGCCAGAGTAGCTCTAAGTTACCCCAAAGTAGCTCAGATCCATTCCGACGCTAACCTGGAAAGCGCCTTCAAGTTTTGGTAGCGAAATCAGCGATTTTTATTTTTGTTTTGTAGCGATTTTTCGCTCCATGCGGTTGGCAACACTGGCGATTGGCAACACTCGGGTGTGTAAAATGGCTACCTAAAGGTTATTACGAGTTTAGAGTGAAGTGTTTTAAATGTCGCAAATGTGCACGTAACACCCGTTTCATTTGAACAAACAAGGTGATTAAACGCTGCTATTTTTAAAGAGGGCGCCCCCCGGAGACGCCGCGATTCCGCGCGACTGCCATCGCGGCCGAGTTATTGACGTGTTTATATTTAGGTTAAACCTCGTCATACTAATCTCCTATTTTGCATTCCGTACCTGTAATTTTTTCCGTTTTGTAACAATTTATAGACGATCACCTGGCGATTCGTCGCGGAACGAGGCCGCAGGCATACCCGGAGCTAACAATTTATAGGTTATGTTCTTGGGGAGAGGTTCGTGTATTTTGTTTATGTACAGGAAGTTAATTATGCAAGACGTCACCGTTTAATTAGCGAATTTGATCACGAATTTAGAGCCTGTGTGCGGCGAGCGTGCGAAAGTGACGTAAAATGAAGCTATGTTTTGGTTGTATAACACCTGGGCAGTGTCAATGTAATTTAATTTATATCTTTGTGTTAAAACCTTAGTTTTCATTAACACTTCTGTAGTAATTCCCGTTTCTTTTCTTTTTTTTTGAATATTCATTCGACAGGTACTTTCTGTCGCTATGATGAGAAATAGTCACATCATTATGGGGTGTTTGTAAAAATAATTATTACTTCGTTTAGCGCCATCAGTTTATTTTTATTCGATGATGTGTTCATGATGTAGCTGTTTTGAAACTTGAGAAGCTTTTCAAACTCAGTGTGCGATTGACTCGTCTGTAGTCAACATCACCTGTCAAAAGTTATCACTTCGGTTTTAATTTACTTTTGTTTGGTGTTGTGATTGCGTGTAGCTATTATGCTCAGGACATTTTACTGAGACTCTTCAAAACAATTTCTTGTTCTGTTGCTTAAATTGAAAGCCAATTTTTTTCTGAACAAACCGACCGATTCAACGGGGAGATGTTTCAAGCCAGTTTATACGCTTTAAGATCCGCCGGGTTTATTTCTTTGCGTTTGTACGAGTACTATGTAAGTTCCTATAATTTTTTTTTATTTCTCTTGTTTGAAGGTTGGCATTTGCTATGATTTTTATACCGAGTGATTTTTTGAATTTTTTATATCAACTCTTGCCATGGAATTTGGACGGCATGTCTTAGCTTTACTGTAAAACAGCATGATGGTGTGCAATGACGTAATTTTCACTTAAGCTAAGACATGCTGTCCAGATTTCATGGCAAGAGTTGATAAAAAATTTAGTCACTTGGTAGTAAGTGAGCCAAATCAAATATGAAGTTCACAATAGCATACATTTGTTTGAATTAATTAATTTTCAGCATACCCCCTTTCTTTTTTTTTTAGATTATTGTCAGTCAAGAAGATTATTCAGACAATGTCTTTCAGGTCAGTTCAAGGGAGGCAAAAATGAGACAGAAATTAAAATTTGCTGTCGCATGTTAATTATATTACCTTAGCAAACATTTAACACTTCAAGATGTTAAACTAAATATTCATAGAACTAAATATAATAAATATAAGGCAGAAATAGTTAATAAACATAATTCTTTGATTGACATAGTGCAGCTTTTAAAATATAGAAGTCAGAAACATGTTTCATTTTTACCCCAAGGTTTTGCATGTCTTATTTTTACCTCCCTTGGACCCTATTAAAATTTAATTCAACTTGTAACTCCTTAAGGGCCAGTTTTTCAATAGTTGGATAAACTAAGTATAACTCTGTTCTTGGTATATCTGTAGTTAAAACTGTTGGTTCTTGGTATAACTATAGTTTTAACTGTGGATATACCAAGTATAGCGTATTCTTAGTTTATCCAGCCATTGTAAAACTGGTCCTAAATGTACTATGCAAACAATTTAATTTACTTAAGGCAGGTTGCACCAACTACACTTAAGCTCTGCAGTACTTAGAATATGTCTTACACAATGTCGTATAATGAAAAGTGTCACATTGTAAACACCACTTAAATTTAAACTCAGTATAAGTTATGCTTAAGGGCTTGGCGCAACTGGCCATCATTTACCTAACCCTTTGGGCGTAGAAATTGTACAATTTTCGAGGCTTTCAAAATCGTGTGATCCTTAAGCAAAACAAAAGACGATCGAAAAATAAAAAAAAATTATAAAATTTAAAAGAAATAACAAAAATAAAATCAAACAAAACCGGATCGGCTTTCTAAAAATTAAGATATATTTGAAGACATTTGACAATTATTGTTGACGTAAAATAAAACAAAAGGCGATCGGCAAATAAATGAAGGAAATTAATAAAACAAAAAAAAAACAACATGAAAAAGAATTCTCATTAAATAAAATAAACTTAACTGTTGACAAGACGACAAAACAGTTGGCAGTTGTGCAATTTGTGTAAAACAAAAAACGATCGAGAAATAAAAGAAAATTTGTAAAATAAAAAAAAAATGAGGAAAATAAAAAAATTCTCATTAAATAAACGAAACTGGGTGATTTTCTATGATTAAGAAATATTTTAGGACATTTGACGATTACGCGATTTTTAACGTGCTTAAAATAAAACAAAAGACGTTCGAGAAAATATATTACATATAAAAAAAATTACAAAAATTAAAAAAAATCATTAAATTAACTAAACTAAAAAAATAACAAATTAAAAAATTTCTTTTCGACTTTCTAAAATTAAAATATATTTTAACACATTTGACAATTGTGCAATTTTTGACGTAAAATAAAATAAAAGACGATCGACCAAAAAAAAAAAAAATGAAGAAAATTTATAAAATTTTAAAAAATAACAAAAAAATAAAAAAATTCTCATTGAATAAACTAAACTGTTGACAAGACAACAAAATAGTTGAAAATTGTGTAATTTTTGACGTAAAATAAAACAAAAGGCGATCGACAAATAAATGAAGAAAATTTATAAAATTTTAAAAAATAACAAAAAAATAAAAAAATTCTCATTGAATAAACTAAACTGTTGACAAGACAACAAAATAGTTGAAAATTGTGTAATTTTTGACGTAAAATAAAACAAAAGGCGATCGACAAATAAATGAAGAAAATTTATAAAATTTTAAAAAGTAACAGAAACATAAAAAAGAATTCTCGTTGAATAAACTAAACTGTTGACAAGACAACAAAATAGTTGAAAATCGTGTAATTTTTGACGTAAAATAAAACAAAAGACGATCGACAGATAAATAATTAATTAATAAAATTAAAAAGAAATAACACAAAAAAAATCGCATTAAATAAACAAAATTCTATCGACTTTCTATAATTAAAATATATTTTAACACATTTGACAATTGTACAATTTTTGACGTAAAATAAAATAAAAGACGACCGACAAAAAAAACCAAAAAAAATTTATAAAATTTAAAAAATAACAGAAAAATAAAAAATCATTAAATTAACTAATCTGTTGACAAGACAACTTTCTAAAATTAAAGTATATTTTAACACATTTGACAATTGTACAATTTTTGACGTAAAATTAAACAAAAGACGATCGACAAATAAATAATAAAAATTAAAAAGAAATAACACAAAAAAAATCTCATTAAATAAACAAAGTTCTGTCGACTTTCTATAATTAAAATATATTTTAAGATATATGACAATTGTGCAGTTTTTGATTTAAAATAAAACAAAAGGCGATCGACAAATAAATAAAGAAAATTCATAAAATTAAAAAAAAATAAATTAAAAAATTCTCATTAAGTAAACAAAACTTTGTCGACTTTCTATAATTAAAATATATTTTAACACATTTGACAATTGTGCAATTTTTGACGTAAAATAAAATAAAATAAAAGACGATCGACAAAAAATTAAGAAAATTTATAACATTTAAAAAAATAACAGAGAAGTAAAAAAAAATCATTAAACTAACTAAGACAAGACAACAAAATAGTTGACAATTGTGTAATTTTTGTAAAATCAAACAAAAGACGATCGACAAGTAAATATTATTTTTCACACAATTTCAACTCAGTTTGTAATCGCGTTACTTGCTATGTTTTCCTTGCTTCTGTGTACTGTTGTCCTCTTTTTTTTTTTTTTTAAATAACATAAACACCTGTCAATCTCAAACACGAAACATTGAGACTGCTCAGGATGCTATACAATTTAAATTCTTTTAAAAATTGTACAAATTGTGTAATGTAAAATGACCTTTTGAATCGCGTTTACTTTTTCTTTCCTCCTCTGCGCTGGCTAGTTTACTTCTTTTTGTTGGACGTTTCTCTCTGTTACTTTTTCCTTACCAGGTTTTTTTTTTTGTCTTCCTTTCTTACACTATATAGTTTTGTGTGCTTTCCTTCTGGGAGGTCATTTATGTGATCCATCCATCCTGGTTGGTTTTCTTATGTCTTTCATGTCGCTGGCTTGAACTTTAGTCATCCTCTGAATATCTCGTTTCTAATTCCGTCCTCCTTTGACATTCCTTGTATTTTCCTTATTTCTAAAGCACTTGTTCGACTGCTATTTGCACCTGTGAGAGTCCACGTGTCATCACTTTTTTTGATTACTTGGTTAATTTGATTGGTCAGATTTTTTTTCTTCCTTCTCTATTGTTTCGTACACTTTTATTTTGTATGCTTCCCTCCTGGGAGGTAATTTATGTGAACCAACCATCCTGGTTGTTTTTCTTGCGTCTTTCATGTTGCTGGCTTGAACTTTAGTCATCCTCTGAATATCTCGTTTCTAATTCCGTCCTCCTTTGACATTCATTGTATTTTCCTCATTTCCAAAGCACTTATCCGATTGCTATTTGTACCCGTGAAAGTCCATGTGTCATCACTTTTTTTGATTACTTGGTTAATTTGATTGGTCAGATTTTTTTTCTTCCTTCTCTATTGTTTCCTACTCTTTTGTTTTGTATGCTTCCCTCCTGTAAACCAACCATCCTGGTTGTTTTTCTAACGTCTTTCATGTCGCTGGCTTAAACTTTAGTCATCTTCAGAATATCTCCTTTCTAATTCCGTCCTCCTTTGACATTTCTTCTATTTTCCTGATTTCCAAAACACTTATTCGACTGCTGTTTGTATTTGTAAGAGTGCATGGTCATCACTTTTTGATCACTCGGCTAATTTGTCATCAATTTTTTGATCACTTGGTTAGTTTGTCATCACTTTTTTTTGATTACTTGGGTAATTCTTTGTAATTTCTCTTCTAGTAAAAAATGTGATTTTCATCTTCTTCTGGTTTTCATTTGAAGCTTCCAACTTGTTTTATTAATTATCATTGTTCTCTGCGCATTTGCATTGAGTTCTTGGTTTATTACATTTAAATTGTTGCAAATTCTTTTCTGTATCTTTTGGCTATATCCATACATAGCATTTTGCCAACAAATATCCTTATTTTCCGTTTTACTTTTTGAAGCACTTCTTCGTCATTTTGTAGGAAAAAAAAGAAGAAGTACATAACCTTGTTCCAGCCAGTCCTTTTTTGATGGTTTCAAACTCTAGGGATTCCATCTTTTGGTTTCTTTTTCTTCCCACCTTAATTACTTACATTATCTCGCATCTTCTCAAATATTACATTATTATGAATTAACTTAGTTTTTTAGTTTTTCCAAACGCCTTTTCTTTTAATTCTGTTAAAAGCCTTTTCTTTATTTTTGCTTAAGGCTAAATGACTTAATCCCTGGAGCTTTTCCTCTTTGCCATTGTCTGAACTCATTTCTCCTTCTGTGATGGTTAAGACTTCTTGGTCATCATTATTTACATTTTCTTTTGTTGTTTCATAGGCTTCATTCGTTTTTGGTAAGTATTGGTGCCATTTCTCCATTAACGTTGTTAATTTTGGTGATTTCTTCATCAACATTAGAAATTTGGAAACTCTTCAGACTCTTTGCCTTTAATCCATCACATCGTCTGTAAATCTGTTGTTGAAGTGAAGAACATTTTCAATTATTCCCGTCTTTTATGGAATCATCTAGAAACTTTCTTTTAGGGGTTACTGGATTATAATTTTGCTTTAAAGTGCCATTTTGGGCATGAGGATTTTGTTTAGCAAAGACTTATAATCTTTTTTCTTTTGTAGATACTTGAGAGTGATATTGTGAAATTGTAAAATATTTTGTAATTCATAATTTTTTCGTCATTGTAACTACTCTGCATCCATAAACTAATCTCATGTTTGTAGAAGGGGGATCTTTTGAATTCCGTTTTCTTTCAACTAAGTGGCACCAGCTCATAGCGGTGTTGCTTTGCCAAAATTCTTTGGAGGTTTGAGAGTGTGATCATTTTAAAGCGTTTCCTTGTTTCTCTTAGCCCCAATTTTACAATCGTCGGATAAACTGAGAATAACACAATTCTTGGAGTAACGTGACGTAGATGTATTCGGCGAATAGTTATTCTGTCTTTATTCTACGTTTGTAAAAGTGGTCCTTAACGGTTCAAATGTTCTTCTGTTAAGCAATTCATCCAATTTTTTGTCATGTTTATTACGATTGTAACTACTGACTACATCCATAAACTTATTCCATGGCCTGGGAAGGGGAAAAGGGGATAGGAGGTGCTCTTTCTCTTTTCTCTGTGGCATCATCTTGTTTTGCCAAGATTTTTTCCTTTGGAATCTTTCAGTGTTTTCAAATGATTTGTTTCTTTTTTCAAAATGTCTTAGTCTTCTCATTACAAATGAGGGGGATTCGTCTTATTTGAAAAAAAAATTGTTTAGTCTTCTTTCGTCTGCAAAAGGTATTAACTTAATGCTTTTCAATACTCTGCATTTATTTGTGGTTCTGATGACCGTTTGCTTCCTTTTGTATCTGCAACCATGCTCGCACTTTTTTATTGCTTTTATAATTACACTTAATTTCTCTTCCATACTCGATCTTGTTACTAATCGTAAGAGCTGATAGATTTCTATTTATACAAATTGATTTATAAAGCAATGTAAGTAAGTCTTCAGACTTCAAACTTCAAAGCCTTACTTTACTTTTATCTCTAGTGTAAGTGACTTTGTCTCTAGTGTAAGTGACTTTGTCTCTAGTGTAAGTGATTTCTTCTTCTTTGATGGTGCATGCCTGAGTCCTGGTGTCTGTTTTCAAGTTAAACCTCTTGAGATTGATGTTCAAACATTCCTTTTATCATTCTTTGGTGTTTCTCCTTTGGGATTGTCTCCCATCTCCTCTACGTTCTTCTTCAAACGCTTTCTTCTTTGCCCATCCAATTTGCTTTCTTCTTGTCGAAGACGAAGGTAAAGAGCCAACAATCTTTACAATTCTTTAGTTTTACTTGTAAACAATGTAAGTAAGTCTTCAGACTTCAAGTTTCAAGGCCTATTGTAATGCTTTACATTTGTCTCTAGTGTAAGTGATTTTGTCGCTAGTGTAAGTGACTTTGTCTCTAGCGTAAGTGACTACTTCTTCTTTGATGGTGCATGCAAGAGTTCTAGTGCCTGTTTTCAAGTTAAATCTCTTTGGCGATTGATGTCCAAACATTCCTTTTATCATTTATTTGGAGTTTCTCCCTTGGGATTGTCTCCCATCTCTATGTTTTTCGTCAAACGCTTTCTTCCTTGCCCATCCAATTTGCTTTCTTCTTTTCGAAGAAGGAGGTAAAGAACCAACAATCTTTACAATTCTTTAGTTTTACTTGTAAACAATGTAAGTCTTCAGACTTCAAGTTTCAAGGCCTATTGTAATGCTTTACATTTGTCTCTAGTGTAAGTGATTTTGTCGCTAGTGTAAGTGACTTTGTCTCTAGCGTAAGTGACTACTTCTTCTTTGATGGTGCATGCAAGAGTTCTAGAGCCTGTTTTCAAGTTAAATCTCTTTGGCGATTGATGTCCAAACATTCCTTTTATCATTTATTTGGAGTTTCTCCCTTGGGATTGTCTCCCATCTCTATGTTTTTCGTCAAACGCTTTCTTCCTTGCCCATCCAATTTGCTTTCTTCTTTTCGAAGAAGGAGGTAAAGAGCCAACAATCTTTACAATCCTTTAATTTTACTTGTAAATAATGTAAGTAAGTATTCAGACTTCAAGTTTCAAGGCCTATTGTAATGCTTTACATTTGTCTCTAGTCTAAGTGATTTTGTCTCTAGTGTAAGTGACTACTTCTTCTTCTTTGATGGTGCATGCAAGAGTTCTAGTGCCTGTTTTGAAGTTAAATCTCTTTGGCGATTGATGTCCAATTTTTTATCATTTCATTGGTGTTTCTCCCTTGGGATTGTCTCCCACCTTCTCTACGATCTTCTTCAAACGCTTTCTTCAATGCCCATCCAATTTGGTTGCTTCTTTTCAAAGAAGTATGCGAAGAGCTAACAGTCTTCAAATAACACTTTACTTTTGCTTGTAAATATTGTAAGTGACCTGTTTTTTCTTATTTTGAGTGTTGAGCAACACTGGTTGACGCTGAAAATCTGTTTTTTCAACTTTCATTCATTTTTAATAATCATTATTACTTTTTTTTTATATATTATTACTTTGTCTGGAAATAATCCCCAAGATAGATGACATCCATCCTCTCCTTTATACAGAAGGACTCTCAAAATAGAAGTCACCCTGTATATTCATGTCTTATTTTGAGTATTAAGAAATTTATTCTTCTTTTACACGACTTAAGACGCTTGAAGCTCTTCTGATTATTTTCTTGATTTCTTTTTGTAGACTTTCCATTGCTTGTTACTTCTGATCCTAAATGGTTTAATAGATTTGCCGTTGTTTCAAATTCTATCTTAATTTGAAAACATACTTCCATTTTATGTTATATTAAAAATAAAATTGAAACTGAAAGGGCTGAGTTCAGGCTCTTTTGTTTTTAGAAATTTTCGATTCACTAAGGAAGGATCTGTTACATACCAGATTTTTTTTTGTGTTTATGTGAATTTATTTTAAAGTACCGTTTTACTAATTCTTGATAATTTTTTATAGGCGGATCTAATGAGTTGGTACGATGAGTGACCTAGGCGTGGCGGCTATGCCAGGCGTAGCCGGGGAAAAACGGCTTCGCCAACTAGAAGCTCTGTTCCTTGGTGGCCCGATCCAGGGTAAGGGGCAGAGCTTTAGCATCGAAACTCTCATAGATGTTCTTCTTGTGCTGTACGATGAATGCTGTAACTCGAGCCTGCGAAGGGAAAAGACTGTGTCCGACTTCATAGAATTCGGTAAGGCTTCAACCACCTCATAAAGAAAAAGTAATAACAGATTACATATCCGTATGAAAAATGTCTATTTTTTTTAAAATAATTGCTCAACATTAATTATGAAGGCTTGTTTAATTTAATTAACAAGAATTATGACATCTGCATGTTCTATTATTTAACAACTATTGTGAAAGTATGCCACACAGATTTCTTTTTTAATTTGGGATTGACAAAATATTACTCTTATTTAATTTAGTAATGCAACACTAACTTGTTTGGATATTCCAACGTATTTGGGACACCCTTGAACACCATACGCATTAAGTTCCCTTGCACAATGCATATTTGATCGCCAACTGATAAATTAACCATGCATAATTAATTGAACAAAGTAATTATGTATTCGAGGCAGAAATTTCATTATGTACTAATCCAGGCATGATTTTTTTCATTTCCAGTAAAGCCAGTTGCCACCGCTATCAAGTCATTGAGGCTGACGAGGGATGATTTCGAAATAATTAAAGTGATAGGACGAGGAGCGTTCGGGGAAGTTTGCGTGGTCAAAATGAGGGGGTCAGACAAGGTATGAATAAAGAAAAAAGTGTGGAAGTTTAATTTGTTTTTAAATTTCAAATCCAGGTGTTCGCGATGAAAATTCTGAACAAGTGGGAAATGTTGAAGAGGGCCGAAACGGCCTGCTTCCAAGAGGAGAGGGATGTTCTGGTGTACGGAGATCGCAGGTGGATCACACACTTGCACTATGCTTTTCAGGTAGGGCTACCTAAACCTTAACAAAAAAGTTTCGGGTGGTCATTTACACTTTTTAGGATGAGTCTAATCTGTACCTGGTGATGGATTATTACTGTGGAGGGGATTTACTTACTTTGTTGAGTAAATTCGAGGACCGCCTGCCAGAAGACATGGCTAGGTTTTATATTGCGGAGATGGTACTTGCAATCGACTCAATACACAATTTAGGATATGTACATAGGTAATTGGGTTGGGCTATTTTTGTGTGAATCAATCAAATTTCGGCTTACTTTGTTTAGGGACATTAAACCCGACAATGTGTTGTTGGATGCGAACGGTCACATACGATTAGCAGACTTTGGTAGTTGTTTGAAATTAAACGAAGACGGAATGGTGCAATCGAATGTAGCGGTTGGCACACCCGATTATATTTCGCCTGAAATATTAAGGGTACTAGCATATCCTGGGGGCTTGCAAATAATTACATTAAAATTATTTTTTTAGGCGATGGAAGATGGGCAAGGCAGGTATGGTCCAGAGTGTGATTGGTGGTCGTTAGGTGAGACCCATAATTTTGATTTACTTATGGTTTTTTTTAATCGAGTATTTTAAGGTGTTTGCATGTACGAAATGCTTTTTGGTGAGACCCCATTCTACGCAGAGAGTTTGGTTGAAACCTACGGTAAAATCATGAACCATAAAAACTGCTTCGATTTTCCAACGGACGTCGAAGTAACCGATGCTGCCAAGGATTTAATCCGGCAGTTAATCTGCAGTCAAGACTTTAGGCTAGGGCAGAACGGAATTCAAGACTTTAAGGTACCGAGGGTTAATTTCTTTGGGGTCGTTTCCAGTTTCATCGCCCGTGATGATGACTTGGATCATGAAATGTAACGGTCTGACTCAACCTTTGTGCTCGCCCCTGTAATCTTGGTGTGCAATGGCTCAAATTTGCACACTGTAAAGGCAAGGGTACAAAACGCCTTAATATACCTTGTGTGTATTGTTCACCATACCACGGTTGCAGGTTGTGAAGTTTAAATGTGTTTCGAATCGAAATGGTGGAACATGTCGCTTGAATCTGAAGCTTGCAACAAAGGTCGAACCGTTTTTATGATTTTTCTTTAGTAATCTGAGGCGCAATACGAAATTACCACAACACAATTTTTTTTTGTTAAAGAATGAATGCTAGTAATGACTTGGTTGCAGAATAACCCGTGGTTTGAGAACGTCGACTGGGAAGGAATCAGAGACAGTTCAGCCCCGTACATTCCTGAAGTCTCAAGCCCAACGGACACATCAAATTTTGACGTCGATGATGCCGACATAAGAACATCCGACGCAGTCCCCCCAATCACGAACTCTGCCTTCACGGGTTTACATCTACCCTTCATCGGTTTTACTTTCACGCAAGGAAGGTAGGGGATTTCCTTTTTGTCCAGGCAAAGCATTTTTAAAGTTAATTTCAGCTGCGTCTCGGATTTGGGGACAATAATGCCATCGAACTTGAACACTCTAGAAAAGCAAAACAAGAAGAACCACGGCGACATAAGGTCTCTGGCCTTCAGAAGCGAAAAGGAGGTGGTGGAGAAACGCATGTCACCGGATGGCACTCGCAAGCTCCAAGACGAAATCAACACCCTGACGAAGCGAAACTGCGAGCTGGAATCTCAGTTGAAAAGTTTAGAGACGGGTCACTCGAAAGAGATCCACTCGGACACTTTGGACGGTGCAGAAAATGGTACTGTCACTTTTTTGCCTCCTTTGTCCAATAATGAAGGGCCATAATTTTCAGCGAAACTAAAAGAAATGGAGAAGATGCTCAGGATATTAAAGCAGGAGAAAGACGAGGCACAAAAGGACAAGGTCGACCTGCAGGAGAAGCTGAAGCTTCAGGATAAGGAACTGAAGGATGCGCTGGCGCAACGAAAACTGGCAATGGCTGAGTACACAGAGGTTTCCGATAAACTCTCCGAGTTGAGGCAACAAAAACAAAAACTATCACGACAGGTATTAAATAACGAAAAACAAGTATTTTTATTACAGTTAATTTCCAGGTTAGAGATAAAGAGGAGGAATTGGAGACGGTGATGCAGAAAGTGGATGCGTTAAGGCATGACATACGGAAAGCTGAGAAGCTTCGACGTGAGTTAGAATCACGAGTCGAGGATGCCTTAGCGGAAGCCGGTAAGGAAAGGAAATTGAGGGAAAGGTCTGAAGAGTACTGCAGGCAAATGCAGGCGGAATCAGATCGTTTGAGAGTTAGAAACGAATTGGGTCCTCGTGACCAACAAGATTCGCTGAGGCTTAAAGCCGAACTGGAAAAATTAGAAGTGAGTCCCAACTAAAACCGACGACAAAAATCCTTGCCGTCTCATTTCAGGTTCAGTACAACGAAAGTCTGACTCAACAACAGGCCAGGTTTAACCTGGAAATCACTTCGCTGCGCGAACAACTTCAAGAGGCCGAGAACCACCGGGATTTGCTTGAACGAGAGGTAAACGATCACTTCACTCGTTTCACTGTCTTGTGTTGGTATTTATTTTGTTATTATTGTTGTGCGTCAAGGTGCAAATATTAAAAGAAAGGCAGGAGAAAACTAGGTTAGAGGCGATTACAGATGCCGAGCAAACGTTAGACGAACTGAATCACAGACACGAACGCGAAAAACAGTTGTTGCGAGAAGACAACCTTAAACTTACCTCGAACGTAGAATTTGTGAGTTTCGTTTTGTTTGGTTTAGTTTTGGCTTTTTTTCAATTTTCACAATCGATGAATAAGTTGAATCGAAATCGACTTTCTAGCTCACTGAAGCGATGGGTCGTCTTCAGAACGAGAGAGCCGTATTAGAAGCCGACTACGAACAGCTACGAGGCAAACAGGAAACGCTGAGCCAGTGGGAGTCGCAACTGTCCGAAATCATTCAGTGGGTGAGCGATGAGAAAGATGCCAGAACATATTTACAAGCGTTGGCCACGAAGATGACCGAAGAACTCGAGTACCTTAAACACGCAGGTACGATTCATTATTACAAAAAAAAAAAAATCTGTATCAAACCGAATTTAAGGTGTTACAAATGCTGTGGGAGGTGGAGATAAAAACTGGAGGAACCGGAGGTCGCAGAAGCTAGATAAGATGGAGCTCCTAAACCTACAGAGCTCCCTGCAATCGGAGATTCAGGCGAAGCAAGCGATCAGCGAAGACTTGAGTAAAACCCGGACTGAATTACTTGCCGCTCAAAAGTAAGTGATTCATACTTTCGAGTTCCAATAAAACTAGAATCGTTCGTTGCTTCAGAGACTTGAGGGAATGTAAACAACGCAACGAAGCCCTGGCAATGGACTTAAAGCGAAAGGAGAAGCTCATAAAGGACTTGCAGAACCGGCTCGATTCAGGCGAAGGATGTAAGTACAACTACCCCCGCCCTCCTCCCTCAGCTTCTTTGAGGTACTCGATAGAGAATTTTTCTTTTTAATGCGTGCGAGAGTGATCGTGTTACTTTTTTTTAATGAGTGACGGGATCACTCTGCGATTGCGATGAAACATTGCAGCCAAACCTGTCTCCTTTCTTTTTTGTTTTTGTTTATTTTTTTGGTTCTTACTGTCAGATTTTTACTGTCGTTAACTTTGGCTGTAATGTATATTAGCACTCCCAGGCAGTTGGTAACAGTGTGTGTGTATATATTCAGTCAGTTCGTGGCTGCGACAGCTTCCTTTGGTCATCGGGATCACGTCCTGCTTCTGGGGAGTAATGTTGCTACTATTACGTCTTTACGGTTGATGAATCTTAAAAAAAGAAAAGAAAAAAAAAACACTGCACGCTTCACGCAGGTCCCAATTAAATGTTATGTTTTCATCGCCCGAGTACTACATTTAATTACTGTATTTTATTTTTCCCTATGGGTACTGATACCGTGGCTGTATTAATTTACTTAACTCGATTAGAGAGGCCCCCATCACCTAATTAAAAATAAATCGTTTCTGTTCAGTCATACTCAAGTCATTCAAAATTATTGTATATTTGCCTTTTCCCTCTCTTGATTTATTTTACTATTAAAACATGTTTTTTAGTTTAGTATGAAACAGATGGATATCAATTTCATTTTAGCCTCCAATTTTCATTACATTTGTGATGTGATGGATGATAGAAAAAGTGAAAATGAAAATTTGGAAGTCAGAAAGGGAAAGAAGGTTAAAGCACCATTTGTATGGCATTTGTTACTTTGTATATTTTTATATCGTTCAGAGCGTAGTATATGAAACATTTACATATTGAGAGATCATCATTTTCCATTGCATTTTTGTACAGGGTGTTCTAAGATATGTATTTCTTCCATAACTTTAGAGATATGGCAAAGGAGGGGTTTAAACATAAAATAACTGTAAAATATTGTAATATCAATTTAACCCCAAATTAGAAGAGATAGAAGAGAGTGAGATAGAAACTTGGCGCTACCTTCAATATAAAATGACCTTAATATACACGATTTCTATACAATGCACAAGAACAACTTTTTTGAGGTTAGAAAATATTTCAGCTTAAAATCAAAGCGTTGTTTCATTTCAAATCTGTTGTATCCGTCGATAGATGGCGCCACTGCATCAAGTCCCAGCACTGTTGCTTTCAATCACAAATTTGCATTGAAATAAAGAATAAACCCTGTTTGCGAAAATACGGAATGTCTGCAACGAAAGGACTTTGTAGAAAAGTTCTGTTACGAGCTCCTCTTCTTCTTTTTTGGATATTCTAAAAGGGCAGCTTTTAGAAAACATAAAGTAACGGTAAAATAGCCTGAAAAGTATAGTGACTTATTTTTCAGTTAAGCTAAGCCATGCCGTTCAAATCTCATGGTAAGAGTTGTTAAATCACTCGATAGATGTCTCTTCAGTTTTGTAATAAATTTCACCTTGTAATAACAGATGGCGTCGTCATAATTATAGTTTCGTTAAATGCGTGTCTCTATCAAGAGATTCTATGTATGGCATTAATAAAAAAAAAATTCAATCAATCGATTAAATAATTAATTGAATAATGTTTAATTGCAATTAAATAATCGCAATTAAGATTAATTGTGATTTAGAATTGCATTTAATTGTAGTTGCAATTATGTATTTTTGAATAAACAATATTTGTCCACGTTTACAACGTGAAATACCCTAAAAACTATGGCGCCAAATTTAAATTATTCTCACTCGTTAAAAATCATATTAATTTGAGTCGCTAAGATTTATTGAAATTGAAAGAATTTTTCCAAAAAAATTATCGGTTTTTAACTTCAATGTTATTTTTGCTGTTTTCGGTTCGGCTTTTGCGCTTTCCTTCATTTTCTTTTTGTTTGTTTTTGTTACAAATGTACAAACGTAAGTTTTCGTTATCCATTTTTTTTTGGAGAAACAAAAGGCAGTAAAAAAAAACAAACAAAAGCAAAACAACGATCGTAGCCTCGTAGATTCCGTAGATTAAAAAAAAAGAGAGAGAGAGAAAACGATAGTTTTGCGTTATTTTACATTCGAGAAAAGGAACTTAAAAGCAAATGAACGTTTTCTTTAGGCACTTTTTTTAAGAAACGAAATAAAAACAAAAGAAAATCGTCGTAGTCTCGTAAATTGCATAGATTAAAGAAAAAGAGAAGCAAACGACTGTGATTTTGCGTCGCTTCACATTCGAGAAGGAATTTAAAAACAAACGAACGTTTTCTTTACGCATTTTTTTTAGAGAAACAAAAGGCACAGAAAAAACAAACAAAGGCAAAAAATGGTCGTAGTCTCGTAGATTTCATAGATAAAAAGAAAGGGGGAAACAAATGACTGTAGTTTTGCGTTATTTTACATTCGAGAAAATAAACTTAAAAAAACAAATGAACGCTTTCTTTGGGCATTTGTTTTTAAGAAACAAAAGGCAATAAAAAAACAAACAAAAACAAAAGAAAATGATTATAGTCTTTATACATCTTTTTTTTAGAGAAAGTAAACGATTGCAGTCTCATAGATTGCATGGATTAAAAAAAAAGAAACAAATGACTGTCGTTTTCCGTTATTTTGTATTGGAGAAAAGAAACTTAAAAACAAATGAACGGTTTCTTTATGCATTTTTTTAGAGAAACAAAAGGCAGACAAAAAACAAACAAAAATGATTGTAGTCTCGTAGATTGCATAGATTAAAGAAAAAAAGAAACAAATGACTGTCGTTTTCCCTTATTTTATATTGGAGAAAAGGAACTTAAAAACAAATGAATGATTTCTTTATGCATTTTTTTAGAGAAACAAGAGCCAGACAAAAAACAAAAAATGATCGTAGTCACGTAGATTGCATAGATTAAAAAAAGGGAAACAAACGACTGTGGTTGTCGGTTATTTGACAATCGAGGAAAGGAATCTGAAAACAAATGTAAGTTTTCGTTGGAAATTTTTTTAGAGAAACAAAAGGCAGCAAAAAAAACAATCAAAAGCAAAAAAATGATCGTAGCCTCGTAGATTTCGTAGTTTTAAAAAAAAAGAGGAAAACAAACGACTATAGTTTTGCGATATTTTACATTCGAGAAAATGAACGTTTTCTTTAGGCATTTGTTTTTAAGAAACAAGGCAATAAAAAACAAATAAAAACAAAAAAAAATGATCAAAATCTTTATTCTTTTTTTTAGAGAAACTAAACGATTACAGTCTCTAGATTGCATAGATTAAAGAAAAAGAGAAACAAATGACTGTCGTTTTCCCTTATTTTATATTGGAGAAAAGAAAAGAAAAAGAGAAACAAGTGACTGTCGTTTTCCCTTATTTTATATTGGAGAAAAGGAACTTAAGAAAAAATGAACGGTTTCTTTATGCATTTTTTAGAGAAACAAAAAATGATCGTAGTCTCATAGATTGCATAGACTAAAAAAAAAGAGAGAAACATACGAAACAAACGACTGTGGTTGTCGGTTATTTGACAATCGAGGAAAGGAACCTGAAAACGAATGTAAGTTTTCGTTGGGCATTTTTTTAGAGAAACAAAAGGTAGCAAAAAAAAACAAATAAAAACAAAAAATGATCGTAGTCTCGCAAATTCCGTAGATTAAAAAAAAAAGAGGGAGAAACAAACGACTTAGTTTTGTGTTATTTTACTTTCGAGAAAATGAACTTAAAAAAACAAATGAACGCTTTCTTTAGTCATTTGTTTTTAAGAAACAAAAGGCAATAAAAAAACAAACAAAAACAAAAGAGAATGATCATAGTCTCTATTAATTTTTTTTGTAGAGAAACTAAACGATTATAGTCTCGTGGATTGCATAGATTAAAGAAAAAAAGAAACAAATGACTGTCGTTTTGGGTTGTTTTATATTGGAGAAAAGGAACTTAAAAACAAATGAACGGTTTCTCTATGCATTTTTAGGGAAACAAAAGGCAATAAAAAAACAAACAAAAAGATCGTATCTTCGTAGATTACATTGATTAATTATTAAAGAAAGATAAAAACAATCGTTTTGCTTTATTTTACATTCGAGAAGGAACATAAAAACAAACGAACGTTTTATTTAAACATTTTTTTTTTATTAATTCAACCGAATACTTGAAGAAAAATTTTACATAAGCAATTTTGTAGACATTCAAATGTGTAAACATATACAAGGTGTTTTATTTAAAAAACAAGTATTATTTAGTTCATGGACCATCCTGTAAGGTAAAAGATAATTTAAAATAAGTAGTTTCATTTCCTCTTTGCATCATTTCTTACGACTTAGAAGAAATACAGATCCTTGTGACTCTCAGTACAAGTACAACACATCTACATTCAAAATGTTGTTGTGGTATTGTGGATACGTAGTGATAATATAAAATTTTATTTCAGGTCTCATCATCATGGTTAATTCGTTATTAGTGAAAGCTTAGTTGTTAAAAAATGAATGAGAGTGTGCCATGCATTCATGCCAAAAAATAATTCGGTTCCTATTTTTGTTTTTTTTTTAAATACAGGGTGAATCAAAATATGTAAATTATATAAATTAGGGGAGAGTTTAAACAATGATGATGAGACTCTCAAAGTTTAAATAGATTTGACTGCGTTACATGTTTGTATCATCGTGAAATTAAAAAAAAAAAACCAGAACGTGCTTTTTGTATTAATCTTGGAATTTTGAAGAAAATCGACTGTATTTACTGTGAATAAAAAATAATACACATGAGAGACTCTTTTTAATATGTGTCTAGTATTTATACGACGTAATCTAGTGTACGCTTGACTTTTCGATTTCTACCGTAACTGTAAGTTGTGTTTTGTTAATAATGAGTCTATTATTGTTATGTTTGACTGATTGAATATTTTAACATTTAAATAAAAATTTGCATTAAAAAGCATTTTAGTTTTATGTGTGTGTGTATGTTGTGGGTGATTCCTAGTTCGTAGGGAAACATGAAATTTAATGCGGGACCTGTGTTTAGCACACGTTTAATAACTGTAAATGAACACTGTTACATGCAGCAAGTTCTGGACTATCGTCGTTTCTCCGACGTCATGTCAAGGGTTCGTTGATCTTTATGTTTTTTTTTTAATTTATTAGAGCCTGATTGATACTTTTACAGCTTGATTTTTTTTGATTCCTGTGTATTAGCTTGGAGTGCTAATATCTCATAATGTGTTGTTGTGTTTTTCTTTTTGTTTTGTTTTTTTTTTTCTCTTATATGTTTGCAGCTAATCCGACTTGTTTTGTTTGTTTTTTTCCCCCATAAGACTAAACGTGTTTCCATCAAATCAAAACGATTCTTGTTTTGCATATTTCTTAACACATCACTTCGACAATCATCATTCTTTTTTATCCTGCCAATGTTACATAGCTTTTTCATTATTATTTTCAAGCAAAGACCAGCCATTTTAATTTCATAAATATTAATAACTTTCTAATGTTTATTATTAAATTAAAAAAAAAAAAATGGTTAACTTTACTTAAAATTTATGAAGTTGTAAAATTTTGGCATCGACTTTAAGCTAATTTGCATGCAAAGCAGAAGAAAATTGAGTGTAGTTCTGCCAACGAAAGCAAGCTTGAACCGTCCTTAATGCTGCTTATTTATTGCAGTTCTAGAGAGGCCTTCTTCACAAATGTCGTACCTGGATCAGTTTCTGAAAGAAACAAACTCAAACCAACAGCAGACCCAAACACAGCACGCCGTCAGACAGTTTGAAATGGGCTCCGCTCAAGCTCTGCTATACCAAGGAGGTTCAATCGAGTCAGAAGAGGGTGACATCGAGGACAATCGAGCTAGTATTGCGAGTTCAAAGAGCAACTTATCAGAGTTGAGCTTGGTGAGTTGTAATTTTGTTTTCAGGTGATTCAGAGAAGTAATATTGTTTTATTTGTGTGAAAGCAGCATGAAGCGCAGTCTCCCTTGAAGCACAAGTCCCACCAGTTTCTGGTGCGGACGTTTTCATCCCCTACGAAGTGCAGTCATTGCACGTCGTTAATGGTCGGCCTCATGAGGCAAGGGATGGTCTGTGAGATGTGTGGTTTTACTTGTCACACGGCATGTTGCTCTCATGTTCCGGCAATATGTCCAGTACCACCAGATCAAAGTAAGTGTATTTTAATAGTTTTCGCGTCCATTTAGAATTCGTGGATATTTTTTTTTAAAACACTTGAAGTAAGTGTAAGTTAACATTATTAATTACTACCAGTTTTAAACAGGATGATTTCCCTAGATAAAATTTTTAAATTAGTTATAATAATTGTTGCCAAACATTTATTAAAATTTCGCTTACGTTAACAAAATTTCAGGAAAGTTTTATTCTCACAAAAAGAAAAACTTACTTTTTATATATTCTTTAATCAGCATTGAGAATAATCTAGGGGGATCTTGTTAATTTATTTTTTTTTAAATTATAAGTTGGCAATGTTGGCATCATCACACAGTGGCAACACTCGAGTATGACTGGCACATTTGCCATTTTGTTTGATACCTACTAATTTGCAAATTATGTTACACATTACGTATGTAGATATCAAACAGTATGGCGGTCGAATTTGACACTAACGTTTGACATTAACGTGCTACTGGGTAATTACCTCTTATCAGTGTTGCCAACCCATAAAATTGAGAAATCCCTTTTCCAAATATGGAAATCCCTTCTGTATTGCATAAAATTAAAAAAAAACTCCTTCAAACAAAACAAAAATAATTTCTTTTTGAAAAGTGTGACATTACCTAATGTTAGTAGTATTTCATTATTAAATTGTAAAGTGCTCCTAAAAGCATGGCTGCCTATAAAAATTGTTCCTCTTAAAAAAGGGCAAAACCGTCCTATCTTGCAACACTGGTTATTTGAAATAAATGTCACAATATAAAAGAATGTGTAAAATTTTTTTTTATGGAATGCCTGCATAAAGCAAAAGTTGACGAGAACAGTTTTATTCGATAATCTGATAATTTGTCTTCGCTAAAATAAAATAAAGTCAGATTTGTCTCAATGGCAGTACAAAAAAGAGTTACAAGGCTTTGAAACCACCATAAGTACCTCAAAGTAATCGTTTTTAATAAAAAGAAATTCCTTTGTCCTTTTTGGATATTAAAAAAAAAACTCTAAAAAGGGATAAATCTCTCAAGTTGGCAACTCTGTTTTTCATAGACACTATGGTTTTTTTTCTGTAATACCTGTCAAATATTTCTGAGGTTGGTACCTTTACCTGAATGTTAGGAAATTAGAAAAAAATCTATCCTACATTTAGTGACAAAAGCAGGTTTCCAACAAAAACTAGAATTAGACAAAAAAAAAACAGAATATAGAAAGACGCCTCTTTAGTTTTGTAAGATTTTCACCTTACAGTAATTAAATAGGGCCATCACAATTATAGTCGTGGTCAATGCTGCCAATCAGTGCGTAATTACCCTAAATGCGCTAATCAGTGGGTAATTACCGTGCGGGTATACCAAAGAGTTGCGCGTAATTTTGCGGGTAAAGTCGAGTATTACGAAACTGGGGCTTCCCTTTTGTGTTTTCGACTGAAGTTTCTCAATTTGTTACTAGATTCGGGAATAGATTTAAAAGAAGGTAAAAATTTCATCAAAACTGCATAAAGTTAAAAAAGACGTTCGACTTTACACCACAATGCAGCTGATTAATAATAAATTTAAAGAAAATGGAATTTATTGTCCACTACTTACCTCTGGTCTCTACTGTCAATCGCAATGCGCAATCATTTGTCCTTATCGCATACATTACTTGAAATTGTATTACCAACCAAAATTATAACAAAAATAAAAACTCTTTCCTAACACTTTTTATATTGCCAGTTACACAATTTTAATTAATTTTCAAAATTATAACATTTAACTCCAGGGGCACGTTGAGAAACTCGAGTGTATTTATTATTATCTGTATGACATCTGATTTTCAATACATCCAGCTATCGTTAATGCTTTTGAAGAAACATAGAAGATCAGTACATGACAGAGCGATTTACTAATTCGAGAGGGTGCCCAGATATAGTTTTTGAACGCATCTGGGCAAGTGCTGACAAAAAGAAAATAGAATTTGTTTGCCATTTTGATAATAGATGGCACTAAACTAACCTGGGAGTGGTCGCATCTCTTTTTACAGCACGATTTGTCGCGCTTTAGCATTTTGCTCACATTTCTCTTGAATGCAATACAAAGTATGTACTTCCAAACTTATATTCGAATAACATGTTTGTATGAGATTTTAATATAAAGGGTAAACAACAAAACAGGCTTTAATAAGTAAAAAAAAATAAAAATAATAAAATAATTGGTAAGATACAAGCTTCGTAGCTTCTCCCATTGGATTCTTAGTCAATAACACTCTGACCTTCTGTAATGGGAATGTTGTCAACACACTGCTGTCAAAAATAACATAACCAAACAAAACATAACAAAAGAAAAGCAAACACCAGTTATCGCGTAGTGAGAGAAATGCTCACAATCGTGACGCACCCATGACGGCAGCACAGCTACTACCAGCAGATAATGTTAAACGTCCGAAGTTTTTATTATTCAATAGGGAACCTGGAATATAGTTTCTGAACGTACCCGTACCGACACGATATTTAGGCTGCGATAAGTGAAGGGTCAAACTGATCAGGCCAAACCACGTGTTCAATTTTCCCAAACGGTGATTGGTCAGGTGGTGTAATCTGATGATTTTGTGCTACTCGATCGTTCACTTGACTCACCCTTACAATTTGTTTATCATTTCGTTAATAGATAATGACACCAAATTGCTTGGGGAGCAGCGCCATCTATTGTATAGTGGAGGAACCATCCTGCGACTTAATTTTATAATCTACTTTTTTTGTTTTGTTTTTTCTTTTCTTCATCGCTCACTAGTTTATATGGAAACTAGGAATTTTTATTTTCCTCTTCGTGTTCACTTTTAAGTTTAATTGCTTGCAAATGCTCTTCAATTACAGCGAAGAGCAGCGCCATCTATTGTACAGTAGAGGAACAATTTCATCACAACCATCGTTCTTATTACCTGTCAATTTTAGTTTTATGATTGGACTTTAAGTAATTGTTTTAATTTTCTTGGATTGCAGTGACACTTTCTGAAAATGACGAAATTGTTTTCTCAGAGTTATTTTTCTTCTTCATGGCGCAAGGATTCATCTTACTTTTATATTTGTTTTTTTTTTTTTTCGTTTGATATTTTAAGTTTCAAATTTTTCAGTTTGTAAATAAATTAAGGGCGTGTTGTTTATTTCTTTTGCTATCAAAGGATTTTTGGATTGAAAACTAAGAGTATTTTGATAAGCGTGTCTTAAATTTCTAAGCCAAAAGTTTTTTGAAAAGTACAGTCTCTGTTGGACATTAAACATTTCAAATTATCGGTCGCAATAAAGAATCAAAACTAGTAGTTGTGATAAAGTATTTTATTTTATTTTGATCCGGTAGAGGGCGCACACGTTGATTGTTTTAAACATTTTGTGAATGACAGAAAAGGTAAGATGAGGACAAAGGAGTTGTTTATTTTTTATATTGTGATTAGAAAATCTTTGAAAACCAAATTCTTGATGATATTTATTTATAAAAGTATATTATATTGCGCCTACAGCGCCTCTTGTGAGTGTTTCATCTTTGCGACGCCGTATTCGTTGTGACACGTCTTTCGTGTCGGTACATTATCAACAATCAGTCAATTAGTCAATTAGTAGCGCCATCTATTAAAGGACAGAGGAAATACATCATCAAAATAATTAATTTTTTTTTTAATTTCTTGCCAGTTTTGAATCTCAAATCGACGTTTTACATTCGAGTTTACCGACAATTGAATCTCAGTGGTTCTTTTTTTAATATTTGTGTAATGTAAAGTCGCCATTTGTTAAAAATAGTAACAAAATTAATTCTCGTTAGTCAATTTCTTATTTTATTTTCTTTTTCTTTGCTCGACATTTTATTTTGAAAGTGCAGTAGGAAAGTGAAGCGTCATCTGTAGTAGAGTAAGAGAACGATTTAATCTTTTTTTTTCCATTCATTTTCGTTTCATTTCCACCCATTTTTTTAATTAGTTTTTTTTTTCTCTTAATATTGTTTATTTCGCTCACATTCGACCATGAAAAGTAAAAAAAATCTGAAATCTCAATGTTAAATTTATTAAATCTATAGAAAATCTATGAAATGATCAAAGAAATGTTTCAATAAGCACGTTTATTGGTAAAGATATATCCTTGATTAATTATTTCCTCTCACCACAGTCGCCAATTTTCTTTTTCTAAGAAGTGATCACCTGTCACTAATTAAAAATGTATCACCAGATTTAGAAACCCTGTGACATTAGGTTTGTTTGTTTGTTTTGCACTTTCTACACTTTTAACTACTTTATTCTATGTTTCTCACTCCTACTTCTACTGTGTTACATACATATCACTCTCTCAGGAGCGGTTGCTGCAAAAAGTGTAGGAAAGTGCAGAACCAACGAACAGACATGTCGATTCAAAAGAGATATTGCCAACAAAAACTTTATTGAATTTCTTCATCTCTTGGAAAAATTTTTTCTTTATTTATGTAGTACGATGGAATGTGGACAACTGATAATTTAGTTATGACTTTTTTTTTGTTTGCAGCAAAACGTCCTCTTGGTATTGATCCGACTAGAGGAATTGGAACGGCTTATGAGGGATATGTCAAAGTACCGAAGCAGGGTGGTGTCAAAAAAGGTAACTAACAGTTCTTTACACACACAGAATCCTTCCTCAAGTGATGAAGGCATACTTGCACTGTTAGGTGATTCTCACAGCACTCTGTAGTTAAATGGTCCAATCCGAAACACAGGAGCAACTACTACATTTACCTCCCACAATCCAGGATACGTCTTGAGTTTAAAGTTAAACTTGTGCAAATTGCAGGTTTACAGATAACTTTGCATCACTCGTTTTATTTATTTATTTTTTTCTCGGACCGAGACAGTGATGTTTTTGTATAAATCAAAAACTTTAGTGTCACTAAATAATTATAAAAAAAATAATAATAAAATGTCTGTGCTGTAGATGCTAGAATTGAATGTGATTTGTTGATTATTTAATTAGTATTTGTTATTTATTTTGTTGTTTTCTTGTTCAATATATTTTATTGAAATTATCGTATATTTTTTTATACAAAACAAAAATTCTACCAGACCAGACATTAAGTTTGATTAAAAAAGAAAAAAGAAAAAAGAAATATGCAAACTGTAAGTAGCCTCAATACATTGGGTTAACTTCAGTTTGCAATTGTTTTGAAATTAAAACAAAAAGGCAACAGACATAAGTTACAAGTTCAATATTAAAAAAAAAAGAGGGAGTATAAAAGATAAAACAAAAAAAAATGGAACGTTATCATTAAGATCAATAAGGCAATTGAGTTAAACTATCAGTTTTAAAACGTTGTGAAATTTGTAATTTTTGTTTTAGTTGTAAATGTAGATAGGTTGCTGTCATACACTTGTGATTCCCGTGTAATATGTGCAATTTTTTTTTGTTTCTTTTTGATTTTAGGTTGGGTTCGACAATTTGTAGTTGTCTGTGACTTCAAACTATTCCTCTATGACATATCTGCTGACCGCAATGCACTGCCAAGCGTTCATGTTTCTCAGGTATTAGACATGCGTGATCCTCAGTTCAACGTCAGTAGTGTGAAGGATTCCGATGTAATTCACGCTAACAAAAAAGACATACCCTGCATTTTTAAGGTAGTTATCTGTCGATAAGTGCGCCTCAAATGTTGAGTAAACTACTTCTGTTTTGTAGATTACGACGTCGTTTTTAGAACCCCCGGGCCCCCGAAATGTCACATTAATGTTAGCCGACACTGAAGGTAAATTTTATTTTTGTTTTGTTTCAAAAGAAAAGCGTTGAAATGACCATCAAATACCAATGGAATATTGTTGAATTATTAATGCGCTTGTCAAGAATTGTTTTGGTTAAAAAAAAATGATTTAAATCAAGTAGGTAACTCGATATTTTTCTTAAAAAAAATGGTTGCTAGTCGGTTTTAATTGCAGTGGATTCCTCGAACATTTCTACAGCTATTTCGGCCCCTATTTGGGGCCTCGTCAGCAGAAACGTAGCACGAGAATTCCATTGCAAACCAAACCGACATCTCCTAGTTATTCGCAATCGTGATGTAATATCATGAAAAGTTTAAGATGGCGCCACAAAATTTCTCTGTTTTTCTTCATAAGAGAAATTTACTGGCGTCATCTGTGGGAATTTCTTTGAAACGCAAGTTTAACCTCAATATGTTTTTCCTTAGCTTGCCAAAAATCTTTATAGTTTATAATTGCCGGAAATTAATAAAAATCATTTTATTTAGCCAGCATATTTATTGTTAATTATTATAATTGCAAAAGAAAATGGAAATAAATTGTTTTTTTTCGTAAGAGAAATGAAGTGGCGCCATCTGTGGGAATTTCCTTGAAACGCAAGTGTCTATAACAAATTATAGGAATCATGCACATGCGAGGATAGCATCACAAATGACCATAATATACATTAGTGTTAATACTAATCTATACAAACCCAATTTCCTTATTTATTAGCCAGAATATGGCCTAAGTTAAAAATTTTAGTAACACAAGCAACGTTTATTTTAGCAGATAATTAACTTTGATTGACTTTTATAAAACCCAGCATAAATTTATAATTTTAACATATTCGTAAAATACTTTAAAAAAGATGTGTGTAGATTTAAATATTTGCGTTTCAAGGAAATCTCCACAGATGGCGTCACTAGATTTGTCTTATAAAAGATTTTTTGTTAAAATTTTTAACTTCCAATAAATTAGTATAGATGGCGCTGTTAACATTTAGCAATATTAAATTTAATAATAATAATAATAAACAATCACTTAGACAACACTTAACCTAGTTACTCGTAAAAATGACAGGAAAAGAAGTAATGGCAATAAGTTTTTTTTTTAATTAAATACGAGAAGGAAAAAAATTACAGTATCCTGTATAGATTAAAATTTTTGTGTCTCAAGAAAATATCCACAGATGGCGCCTCTAAATTTCTCTCATTTGTCGTAAAAGATTGTTTCTTATTGAAATTTTTAACTTCCAACAAATTAGTGTAGATGACGCTATTAACACTTAGGAATATTAAATTTAAGTAATAATAAACAATCACTTATATGAAAGTATTCGTAGAAATGACAAGCATTGGCAGTAAAATTTTTTCTAAGTTAAATAAATGCGAGAAACAAAAAATTGATTGCATTCTGTGTGTAGATTTAAATTTTTGCGTTTCAAGGAAATCTCCACAGATGGCGCCCCTAAATTTCTTTTATCTTGCTCTTTCTACAGTTTGTTGTTTTTCTTTTATTCTTGTATGACGCCATTAATTTTTCCAAAATTAATTAATTTGGAGTCGAATAAAAAAAATTCTGTATTTATTTATATTATTTATAATTTGAATATTCCACCTAAAACTTTTAACTTCCAAAAAAGTAGTTAGATGGCGCTCTAGCAGAAAATCAGCAAACTGGCTAACCTTTGGTGACCACTTTCGTAACTACTGGAATAGGAAAACAAAGCCAATCTTTGCAATTTACAGTTGGCAATAAATACGCCGACTAAAAGTTTCAAAGTTTTAAAGACGACTCAAGGAAATGACCAGAGATGGCGCCACTGAATTTTTCGTGATATCTTGCGTTTTCTATAGTTTACCGTCATTTTACTTTTTTTTTATTCTTGGATGGCACGATCAATTTTAGCTGTAATTTTCTCTCTCAAAATAACGCAGTGAACGATTTTAATTAATTTTCATAAAATTTCAAGCTTCAAACAAATTTGTATAGATGGCGCTAAAACAATTTCCTGTCTGCAGTGTTGCCAGATGGGATAGGTAATCCCTGTTTTGAGGGATTTTTAGTATCTGGCACGATAAGATATTTTTTCACAATTAGAGGGACTTTTCTCAATTTTTTCTTCAAATTTATGAGATGGCGTCAGTGAAACTCGCGTGATATTTTGCTTTTTGTATAATTTGTTATCGTTTTTCTTTTTTTTTTTATTGAATTCTTGAATGACACCAACCAATAGCTCTGAATTTTCTCTTTTTTGAAAGTAGATCATAAAAGATTTTTTTTTTCGAAATTTACCGCCAAAAATTTCAAGCTTCAAACAAATTTGCGTAGATGACGCTGAAGGTATTTTTTTGCTTGCAATGTTGCCATAGGAACAAGTAATCCCTATTTTGCGGGATTTTTTAGTATCTGGCACAATAAAAGAGTTTTTTTCATTAAAGGAGGGGTTTTTTTCAAATTTTTTTCCAAAAACAACAAAAGTTAAATATATGTGTTTAAATTGTAGACATAGCATTTTTTTTTTTCTTTTTGTATTTTAATACAGAAAATTTGTTTATTTTTTTCATAAATTTAGTAATTTTTGTCTATTGAATTAAATTATGTTTGTAATGATGCTTTCAGGTGAAAAAAATAAATGGGTGGTGGCCTTATCCGAACTCCACCGAATCATGAAACGAAACAACCTCCCAAACACAATCGTACTGATCGCCAGGGAACTCATCGATAACTCCCTGGCCCTGCTAAGAAGTGCACTTAGCGCGACAATCATAGACCCAGATCGCATAGTACTCGGAACTGAAGAGGGCCTGTACTGCGTCGATTTAGATCGCTCAGAAATTGCCAGAGTCGGCGAAGGCAAGAAAATATTCCAACTGGAATACATCAGCGAGGAACACCTCTTGGTGGTCATCAGCGGAAAGCAGAGGCACGTGAGGCTAGTCCCTATAAGAGCACTGGATGGAGATGACACCGAATGGATCAAGGTTGCTGAAAGCAAAGGGTGCTCCGTCTTCACGGTGGGACCAATCATGCGTGCACCCCTTTCATTTTATTTATGTGTAGCTGTTAAGAAACAGGTGGGTCCACTCGTGTTTACAATTTATACATTAAATAGAAGATTTTAATTGTAGCAAAATATGTCTACTGTAACCGTGTATGAAATAACGAGGACGCGCACACGGCACAACAGAATAAGGGATATACAGGTCCCGGTTCCGGTGCAATCTTTACAGTTGCTTTCCGACGGAAGGTTATGCATTGGTTCTCCATCGATGTTCACAGTGTACGGTGTACAAGAAGATCAGCCTGCTACTTGTGAGTATTTTTTTTTAAATTTTGTTCCGTTTCAAAAATTTTAGTTGCAAATTTCAGCGCTTCTTCATCCTGAAAATCCTCTGAGCTCCTCTTTGTCGTGCAGCACGGTTGAAGCTTTGCGTGTAATTGAATTGCCTCGCAATGAATTTCTGTTGGTATTTGGGTCTCTTGCAGCTTATGTCGATCGTCACGGGCGAAAATCAAGGGACAGAGAAATTATGTATCCTGCAGTTCCAACAGCACTCGGTAATTTCTTGTTGTTCGTAATTGTATCTGACTAAACATTTCAAATGTTGGGTCAAATCTATGTGATTTATGTTAAAGTAGATTACATACCCTAGTTCTTTCTAGCTTATCGTGATGGTCATTTGGTTGTGTACAGTGAAACTCATATAGATATTTTCAATTGTTCAACGGGTGAATGGGTTCACACATTGAATGTTAAAAAAGCGAAACCTCTCAATGACAGCGGTAGCTTATCACTCTGTGTTTTGTATGACTATGTTCACTTATTGTATCTATCAAATATCTACCAGCGTAAGTTGCATAAAACCTACAGGATTAATTTTATTAATTCTATTAGATGATGCTTTATAGGTGAAGTTATAAATCTTGATAATATAGTCGTGCAAGACAGGGAAGGGAGGTCGATTCAGAGACCCCGTCGAAGGTTTTCGCTTCGCGAAGGAAACAAATCCCAGAGGATGTGAGTGTTTCTGACTGATCACTTCGAATGTTAGAAATTTAAATCTCTGTCACTTTCAGGAATACAGATCGTCGTTCAAAATTAATTTCAGCGCCTACAAACTTCAATCACATAAGTCACATGGGTCCAGGCGAGGGCATTCAAAGGCAGAGGTTGATTGACTTGACGACAAATTTGGTCGACTCATCGGATCAAGGTGCAACATATGCACCTCAAATTCAACCAAGGGTAAGTAAGAGTTTTAACAATAGCTTTGCTCCAGCGCAGATTTTAGTTCGAAGCTGTCAAATATGTCGAATTAATCATCGCTTTCGAGGGCTGCCTTTTAAATGTGAAACTTTGATCGGCGCATGCCTCTGATAGTTTTGGACTAATCAGAGGAATAGGCCTAATAATACTAAGGGCAGATAAAGGCGGATTTATTGTTTTAAATTGTTTCGCTTTAATTTCATTAGTGTACTTTAATCGGCATGTAACGATCCTTGCGCCATCTGTATTCATTTACGTCGTTTAGAATTGACTTTGCGATCTTTTTTTTTGCAGGAATTTCAAAATACTTACTTTAATCAGCAACACTGTCTAAATTATCGCGAGGCTACTCTAGCGCCATCTAGGAAAATCCACGTGTGTCGTCACGGAAACAGTATTGCCAGTGAAGCAAACTGAAAATTACTCCCTGCTTTACTTATAAACCTCTTACAAAATTAGAAATGTGACTCTCTTTCAACAATTACTAAACAACCTGTACAGTGAGTTTGCAAAAATGTTTAAATTTCACGTGACCAAATTATCTACTTCTCTATAGAAATTGGTTTCCCATAGATTGACTACATTGTAAGATATTTTCTTGTCATCACTGTCGTGATGAACCTTTTTGGTGGTTTTCTTTTTCAATAACTTGGAATTTATCTCATAAGTTGGCAATACTGATACGATGACAGTGATGACAAGAAAATATCTTACAATGTAGTTTTTCTTTTTCAAATCATTAGGGATTAAGCGATTTCTTTTCTTTTCTAAAAATGGATTTTTAAGTTTTACTTCATAAAAGAACTGAAAGCCCCAGGACAGCTCAAGGTTGCTCTTTTAAGTATAGGAAATCCAATTATGTAACAGTTGGCTCATGTAAAGTGAAAAATGAGGTTATGTACAAACTTTCAAATACAAAGCTTCTTAGTTACGTAAGTCAAGTTTTCTCAGTTTCAAAATAATTGTATTATACATGGTGTCCGCTTTAAATCGTAACTTAAAAATTGAAAATAGGTAACCCATTCTACTTCTGTGTTCTTAGTACTTCATGCAAATTCTGATTTGTCTGATGGGTTGCCTTTTCTAAAACTTTCAGTGAACACGGTTTAAAATGGGTACCCTGTATTAAATCGTGAACACTGAAGGTTTCTCAAAGTGTATATTAAACTGACCCTTGCAATACGTTGCGTTACTGTAAGTCGTTTAACAACGCCATCTGTTGAAACATGCCGGAAGCTCTTTCTTCGCTTATTCCAGTTTATGAAAGTTGAATTCTGCTTTGTTGTGTCTTTTGTTTTTATTTTTTTTATTTTTAATATTGTATGTGGGTGTATATTTTAAATTTTGTTCCTTTGTTTTGTCATCTCCCTTTCCCAGTGTCTTTTTTTTTAATTAATCTAGTGAATTGTGCAGTAAAATCGATTGTCTTTTGTTATTTCTTTTTTTTTAGATTTTATTATTTCGTATTTTTTTAATTCTATTTTTTTTTATTTTCGTTCTTTTCGTTACTATTTATTTTTTGAATTTTTATTTAACTTTAACGAATCCCTCCTGTTAATTCGTACACCAACGACAGGCAAGTCCAAGTCCAACAATTGAGAGGGGAAGAGGCAGTCGAAACACAAAATCTGAATTGTCCAAAGAATAATTGTTTCAAAAAACAAGAAAAATTATGCTGGTTTTTTCGTTGAAAATGAATAAAATAAAGTAATTCTTGAATTGAACGAATTCTGTAATTCGGTAAATGTCCGTCATTATAACTGTCAATTTGACAGTTAGTAGTGCATATAGGTAGCCGTCACTTTGGCAATTTTAAAGTCCATTCAGTGTTGCCAGCAGTCGGAAAATCATTTCTACTAAACGCCTGAGGATATTCTACTAAGAAACTTTCTGCTCTGCGTCCTAATTATGAACTTGGTTATCAATAAAAAATTCAAAATAAAATAAATTTTTGAAATTTAATAGGAATTTACACAAAAATATGCGAGTCTTTGCTATACTCCGTTGTTTTTTTTTCTATAATACCTGTCAAATGTTTCTGAGTTTGGCACCTTTACCTAAATGTTAGGAAGTTTCAAAAATGTTCCAACTGAAACCAAAGAATTTTGACACTGACAGGTGTTATTAAAAAAAATATATTACAAAGTATATTCACTTTTGTAATGAGTAAGTTACTCGATTTAGTAACTTTTACCGTTGAAACCTAACTTCTTTTAGTTCTTGTATTTTGTAAATGGGACTTTCATTTTTTAGGTTATGTTGGTTTTAATTTTGTGTTGTTTTGGGTCTTTGGCTACCTTTTCCATGTTTTTCCAACATTGTATTCAATGCATAGTACCTAAGTATGGTTCTTTGTTCGTTTCGTAATGAATTTCCGAGTCATTTTTGAAAATTGCGTTTTGTAATTACAACTAAATTTTGACAAATGATAATTTGATTAACAAAACTTGATAATCGCTTTTGTAAGACATCAAAACTCAGAGTTACTCAACGTCACTCAGTAACCTTGAAAATTTGTGCGTCTTTTTTTTTACCCGTTTACTGTTAGATTTTGTGAGAAAATCAGTTTTCTTCTTCAAATATATATCTTTTTTTTTAATTCAAATTGATTCTTTCTCTTTTTGGCATTTTTTCTTTTAGTTTCTTACAAACTGCTACAATAGTCAAATGTCGAAACGAAAACGATATTAAAATATAAAGTATTTATTTCTTTTACCTAGTTCTTAACGTTTTTCTTAAATAATAAAAAATAAGCTTTAAGGTTAGATATTATTAAGAGTTTATTTCGTCAGTTAAGTTGCAATATGCAGTTGGAATTTTCCACATAAAGTTTTTAACTTCAAACAGTAACCTTAATCCATTGCCATCTACTGTTTTTTGTTGAACTATCTACTGTTGTAGCAAATAGTAACCTGGCAACACTGGAGTGCGACTAATTTTGAAACGCTCCGGTCTCCGGTCGTTCTTTTTATATGGTTTACTCCGCCATGGCTTCTGGGGTAGCCAGTCCACGTGGACTATTCCGTATTGGCTGTTGTGTAATTAATTCACGTGGCGTGATCACTTGATCAATCATCGATAGCGTCCTAGCCGGCGTCATCTCACCTTATTGGTCGTGGGTTGCGGCGTCATTGCTGTAGCCAGTTAGAATCATTCTACGTCACTGACTGAGATTGTGACGCGTTCGATGATGCGATATCACTGCGTAGCAGCCAATAAAGTCGTTTTACGTCACTCGTAGAATTTGTGACGTGTTTAATCGCAGCATCATGCTGATGGCACCGCTAAACTTTGACAAATGGCACCACTGAAGCTCTCGTGATATTTGGTTTTTTATATGATTTGTTTGCTTTTTCTTTTTTGTTATTCTTTGATGACACAATCAATTTTTGCAGTGCATTTCTCTGTTTTAATTAAAACAGTAAAAGGTCATTTTTTTTAAATTACATGCTAAGAGATGAATTTTCATATTTATTTTTGTTTTTACAATTTGAATTTACCGCCCAAAATTTCAAGCTTCAAACAAATTTGTGTAGATGACGCTAGAGCAGTTTATTGTCTGCAATGTTGCCAGATCCTTAGAGGGATCCATCTGACGCAATAAAAGAGATCTTTTCACAAAATTGGAGAGACTTTCAATTTATTTTCAACTCTATTAAGAGATAGCGCAACTAGAACTCTCGTAATATTTTTTTTTATATATAATTTGTTATCATATTCCTTTTTTATTCTTGGATAACACAATCAATTCTTACAGTGATTTGCTCAGTTTCAAATAAAGCAGTAATTTTTTTATTATATGCTAAGAAGATGAATTTTTATAGTCATTTTTGTTTTTACAATTTAAATTTTTCGCCCAAAATTTCAAGCTTCAAACAAGTTTGTGTGGATGGCGCTAGAGCAATTTATTGTCTTCAGTGTTGCCAAATGGGAGAGATAGTCCCTTTTTGGGGGGATTTTTATCATTTGGCGCCAAAAAAGAGATCTTTCCACAAATTTGGAGAGACCTTTTCAATTTCTTTTCAACTTTAAAAGATGGCGCCCTGGAACTCTCGTGATATTTTGTTTTTTATATATAATTTGTTATATTCCTTTTTTATTCTTGGATGACACAATCAATTCCTGCAGTGATTTGCTCAGTTTCAAATAAAGCAGTAAAAAGTTTTTTTTTTTTATTTGAAATTACATGCCAAGAAATCAATTTTCATATTCAATTTTTGTTTTTACAATTTGAATTTACCGCCCAAAATCTCAAGCTTCAAACAAATGCATGCAGATGACGCAGGAGCAATTTATTGTCTGCAGTGTTGCCAGATGGGAGAGAAAATCCCTCCTTGGAGGGATTTTTACCAATTTTTTCAGCATACTCCGAATATTTATGTTTAAATTTTGTGTTGCTTCGTGTGTTTAACTTAATTTAATTTAATAATAATGATTATTGTGATAACAACAGCCGTCAAAACTGGCACCTCTTCCACCAAAACACGGTGAACGCAGACGTTTGGAGATTTCCAATCCGACTCCGATCAAAACCACATTCCCAGCCTATAACGGAGCAAAACGTGCCGCTCCTCCTCGGCCGAGGGAGTTACCACCGGCTTTGCCTAGGCCCTCAGATACATCACCATCTCCAGATCCTGCTAGTCTTGGTAGTATGTCGTCGTTGCATGATATGATCAAGGTACAACCACATACTCTTATTATTTTTTTACTAGATGATGACGTAGGGATAATTTCTCTATTGTAACGTAAATAATTTCTTTGCTTTTCTTTAGGCAACTGAAAGAAGTAGTCCTCGTCATTCTATTGCGAGTAACAACAGCTCAAACTTATCAACACCACCATCACCGCAGGCTGATCATCACAATAGCTCTAGTTACGATAGTTAAGAACTGTAGTTCGTATAGTCAGTTTCCTTCGAATAGATTACTAGAATTACTACGACGTACTACTTTAAAAATTTAAATAACATTTGCGCATTGTATTTAAAAGAAGGTTCAAATAAAGAAACCTTTATATGAAAATATAATAATATAGACCAGTAGACCACATATGTAGAGTGTTTGATTTTCTTATTCATTTAATAACGTACTTCAAACTTAATTAATTAAGAGAGAGAGAGGGAACTCGTACATTTGGTTAAGTTACATCAAACACTTTGTATATGGTAGACTGATTAGTTACCTCAACATAGGTTTTCTAACGGATATATTGATTGATTGATTGAAAGAATGTGTGCATTGAAGAAAAAGAAAAAAAAAGTTTATATATTATCGACGCTATGAAATGTTAATACTAACCAAGGCTTAGTACTTATGTGTTTTGTACATTTTTCGTTCTATTAATTTTTTTTACTTTACGTTGTTTTGTTACGCATGTAACTCGTGGTGTGTTTATAAACAACCGAATATGTATAAAATAACGAGAGTCAATTATTATATCTCCTAGCATGTTTTTGTTTCATAGTTATCCCCGCCCCGGCCCCCAAGCAATATTTTATATTATTTGATAGAGAGAGATTTATGTATTATTTTAAACGTTTTAAACATTCTTAGTCAACCCTTATTGAATTAATTATATGTTATGTGAGAGTAAGATATTTCACGATGAAAGTTTTTAATTTTATATATATATATATATTTTGTATTTATTATTATTTTTTTAGCAAAAGTTTTATTAGTACAATTTTTTAGTAGTTTAGTTTTTAAACTGTAGACGGTGGTGCATGGGGGAAGCGAGGCAAGTAAAATTTTACGTCTCATAAATTCAAAAATCATTAAAAATTACGAGATAGTGCCATTAAATATACATTTTTAAATACACAGAGTGCCAGATTTCTAAAAATTTTGTAACAAATGCGAAATATTTTACGCAGCAACATCCTCATGCATCATTCTTTATTATTATTATTTTTTAAATAAATGTATACACGTAATATGCAGTGAGACAATATTGTAGTAGTATTTGTCATGGTGACTAAAAAAAAAACACCTTAATTAATGTAATAATTACGTTATTAGATTTTATACTTTCCGAAGTAATTCGAGACTAGTCACGTTCACAAATACGTGTTAAAAATCTGGAGGGTTAACAACCCCCGCTTGATTAACAATAAGACAAATATTAAAAGAGTTTAAAGTTTGGTGCGCTCGAGATATATCGTGTCCCCCCTCACACAATTTTTGGTTGTATCCCCTGGAAGAAAAAATATTTGAAATCTATGCAAGTAGAAAATGTATTTATTTTATTATAACAAGATATATTAACAATTATGTATAATAGTATTATATATAATAGACAACCCATAACGGTTGTTTTCTTTTAAATTTTACGTGCGTTTTACTTTATTTATTTCATTGCCGAACGAAATTAAAAGTGTGTGATTTACAAAAAAAAATATATCAATATATTTATTTACACATTATTATTTAAAGCATTACTGTAAGACACTGTTTCATACTTTCTGTTTCTTTTGTAACTTATTGTATAATCTCAATAAAAGTTTCAATATACAGGGTGACTGTTAATTAACCCGACAAAATGAAACCACCAGTAGAAGCGCTGTCTGAGAGTATGGGAAAAATGTTTAAAAAAATCTTTCTGCTTCAGTTTTCGAAAAATAATTAGTTAAAAATTAGCCCCAAAACGACGATGCGCCCCTGGTTAAAAAAAATAGAGGAGCAGATGAACGAAATAAATACCCTCATTAGGTGTTTAGAGTTTTATGACACGGCGGCGTGCCATCGTGAACTTGACCTTTAAGTGGAATTTTACGTCAACTCAATTTTTAGGTTAACCACTGATGACGTGAAATACGAATATTTACTTAATAAATGTATGCAAATCACTTGGAGTAAATTATTCTTAACACCTGCTCTGACAGGTAAACAAATAAATCAGTAAAACGAAATACAGTTCAAATTTCCGTGTTAAGAATTCGTACCGTACACACTTGCGCTCCTGCCACGAACGCCATCTATACTCGCGGAGCAGATGAATGAAATAGCTACCCTCATAGTTTTCTTTATAGTTTTATGATACGGCGGCGTGACATCGTAAACTTGACCTTTAAGAGGAATCTTACGTCAACGACCGATGAAGTGAAATACGAATATTTACTTAACAAATGCATGCAAATCACTTGGGAGTAAATAATTGCATACAAAGGGTAACAGCGACCCCACTTTGAATACCTGCTCTGACAGGTAAACAAGTAAACCACCAAAACGAAAAACAGTTCAAATTTCCGTGCTAAGAATTCGTAGCGTACGCACTTGGCTTCTGCCGCGAACGCCATCTATACTCGCGGAGCAGATGAATGAAATAACTACCCTCATAAATTTTTTTTTATAGTTTTATGATACGGCGGCGTGACATCGTAAACTTGACCTTTAAAAGGAATCTTACGTCAACTACCGATGCCGTGGAAATACGAACATTATTTAACAAATGCATGCAAATTACTTGGAAGTAAATAATTGCATACGAAGGATAACAGCGGCCCTACTTTGAATACCTGCTCTGACAGGTAAACAAATAAATCAATAAAACCAAACAGTTCAAATTTCCGTGTTAAGAATTCGTAGCGTACGCACTTGGCTTCTGCCGCGAACGCCATCTATACTCGCGGAGCAGATGAATGAAATAACTACCCTCATAAATTTTTTGTATAGTTTTATGATACGGCGGCGTGGTAAACTTGACCTTTAAGAGGAATCTTAGGTCAACGACCGATGCCGTGAAATACGAATATTTAATTAACAAATGCATGCAAATCACCTGGAATGGATTACTCCATACAAAGGATAATAGCGGTCTCACTATATTGCAATATTGCTTTATGTTCGTCGAAAAACCGACTCTCGTTGGTTCGCGGTGAATGGCTTGCGCGTTGCTCTAGAACAGCTCGTAAATACCCTACGCATTTAACGAATTGTTGCATTTCATGTTCAATTGCATGTTCGGCGCAGACATGTGTACGCGGCTTATCACTAGCGACGTTTAAAGCAGCTGCACATAATAAGTTTTATTGTTTTGTTTCCATACGAAATGTAGGCCGGTTGGAACCGCGTGTTTCGGATTTCTTCACTGCCGACGTTTGTCTCAACGACAAACGCGAAGCAGCAGCAAGACCAACAACAGCAGCAGTAGCAACATCACCACCAACAGCAGCCCTGAAGAAGTTCTTCTGCAACGGAGAACGAAACGTCGGCAGTGAAGAAATCCGAGACACGCGATTCCAACCGGAAGCCAAGAATTCAACAATGTAAGAATCGTTTATTTATCTTTGCGTGGTTAGTCAGTCCGTTTTTCTGTATTAATGAATTGTCCAAAGACGCAAACAATGAAAGACAAATGATGAAAATTAATGAAAACACTAAGACACTGTTTCTTTTGCAGTTTATTGTATAATCTCAAAAATTTTCAATATACAGGGTGACTGTTAATTAACTCGACAAAATGAAACCACTAATAGAAGCAGTGTTCGAGAATATGGGAAAAAATTTAAAAAAATTCTTTCTGCTTTAGTTTTGAGAAATACTTAGTCAAAAATTAGCCCCAAAACGACTATGCGCCCATGGGAGTTAAAAATAATTTTTTTATAGTTTTATGATACGGCGGCGTGGCATCGTGAACTTGACCTTTAAGTAGAATTTTACATTTGCGCTCCTGCCGCGAACGCCGTCCGGAATTGCGTGCAATATTGTCACAATAAGCTGCAAACTGTGAAGTTTTTTTTATGAGGATCACGAATTAAATTGATTTTCAAAGTTTTTTTTTGTTTAATTAAGTCGAATTAAGTTTATTTTGGCAAACTATTCTTTGTCCTTATTGAAGGGGATTAGAATTTTTTGTAAAATTAAACCATACTTCAAAAACCATAAAGGATAAGCTACAGGCCACTTTTGCAGTAAGAATTAACCTGAAAGTAAAAAAGAAATTTTAAGTTTGAAATTTTTTTTAAGATTAAACCATTGGTCAGGGTTGTATTCGAGGTCCATAAAATTTTACGAAATTCTTTTGCAAAAATGATTCTAACAGATAATAAGTAACCTGAAGCTACGCATTTCCAGTTATTTTAGAAATTACTAATAATTAAGTCTCACAAAAGAAACAACTCAAACTCAAACGCTGTGCCGGAGCTTGATTTTGAAGTAACTTCTTAATTATAAACTATTTAGAATAATTTTTTTGACAGTTTTCCCATACTCTTGTACATTGTAGGTCAAAGATTTTGCAGCTGTAGGTTTTTTGCATGAATCACGAACTATTTATTGTCTATAAACAAAAAAAATTATAAAGAAATAAAACTTGTCGGCATTGACTTTCAGGTCTAATAAATCGTTTCACATTTTGATTAACGAAAACAAAAGCTCTAAGAATCGATTAAATTATTTATCTTTGCATATTCAATCAGTCCGTTCTCCTGTAATAAATAATTGTACAACAATGTAAACAATACAAACAATTTAAGATTGCAACATTTAAAAAAATGACTATGAGTTAATAGAAATAAAAAAAGCCGAACAGTAAAAGATAATAAGAAAATAAAAACAATGAAAATCAATGAAGAAACAAAAGTAATGAAAACAAAAGACTGTCGATTGATAACAACAAACAATAATTAAAATTGTAAACAAGATATAGATATAGGGTTATCGGTAACACCAGATCTTGTTTACAATTTTAATTATTGTTCGTTTTTATCAATCGACGTTCTTTTGTTTTCATTACTGTTGTTTCTTCTTTTATTATTATATTTATTCTTATTAAATTAAAATTTAATATTAATTTCAATTTAATTTAACACTGATTTTTCTTTTTTGACCTTTCTTTTCTATATTCGTGATTTTCCAATTTAGAGAAAATTATGATTTGACCTGTGAAAAATGAGTATCAATGTTAAAGAAACCGATTTGTTCGATTAAATCGATTTATTTTTGCTCTAAACCATTATTCTGTAACACCCTATACACGGTTTTGTGTTTTAGTTAATTTGCCTATGTCCTATTTTTTTTTAATTCGCTTTCAAATTCAAATCTACGATTTCGGGAAGCTTTTGAAAATCATATAAACCAAGCTTTCATTTGTTTCTTTATGTTCAGTCATGTTTTTGTAAACTAAAAATAACAAATAAAAGTTCGGCACGAAGCCCTTAGAATCGAACTTTCAATTGTTTCTTTGCGTTTCATAATTTTTTTTGTTTTTTATGTGAGAAAAGAATGACAAATGAACAATCGGTACGAAGCGTCAGGGAATCGAGCTTTCATTTTTTATTTCTTCGCATTTCATTATTTTTTGTTTCTTTTTGTAAGAGAAATCTACGATTTCCGACGGAAAGCCTTTGAAATTCATATAAATCAAGCTTTCATTTGTTTTTGTATCTTTTTGTAAGCAAGAAAAAACAAATGAAGAATCGACGATTTCCGATGCGAAGCTTGTTGAAAATCAGCTTGTCATTTGTTTCTTGGCATTTTATCATTTTTTGTTTCACAAAGTTTTTTTTTTGTTTAATTAAGTGAATTAAGTTGATTTTGGCAAACTATTATTTGTCCTTATTGAATGGGATTAGAATTTTTTTGTAAAATTAAATCATAGTTCAAAAACCATAAGGGATAAGCTATGGGCAATTTTTGCAGCAAGAATACCTCTAGGTCACCAAATACAACCCATTTTATGAGTATTTGAAAGAAACGTTCAATATATTCGGAATGTCCTCAGTTACCTATTTTTTTTTTAGCCACGACCTGAAAGTAAAAGCGAGAGTTCTTTTAAGATACGCACAAATCAATGGTCAGGGTTGTATTCAGTACTAATTTGAAGCCTATGAAATTAGAAAATTTTTACGAAATTCTTTTGCAAAAATGATCCTAACAGTAAGTAACCTGAAGCTAAGAATGACAAAATAGAATTTACAAAGATAACAGCTATCAAATACGTTTCAGTATCTCAGGAAAATACACACACAAAAAAAAACAAATTCACAATTAGTTTTTTAACAAACAATTGTTTGCGAATTTATAGTCCTATTTCTTAATTATAAACTATTTAGAATAATTTTCTTAACATTTTTCCACACTATTGGACATTGCTTCTTTTAGTGATAGTTAACTAACAGTCACCCTGTATAAGTAAATTTATTGTGGATGTGAGAATTTGGAGGGTGGCTTCAATTTAAAAAGCGACGCTTATTAGAAAAAAATTTATTTAAATTCTACATAAGAAACTCTTTAAATAAAGTAGTAATTTTTTTTTTATATTACACTTAAACTGACTACAACCTAAAAATTCTAATACTTTGAACTTGTACACAAAACTTAAGAATGTGTATTGTACTATAGTTACACATACACGAAAAAAAAAAGAACCCTAACCAAGAATCCAATTTCTTTTTAATTATTATTATTTTCGCCAATGATAACAGCAGGCACGTCGTTAGAGAAACGAAGCAAAAGTAAATTAAATTAAGTTCATTTGAAATGAATTTAACACCATTTATCGTACACAAGAAAGAAAAGAAAAAGTTATATAAAGGCACAACTACCATCTAAGAAACTTCACTGCACGTTTTTTTTTTTTTCATTATTTAGTAAATTGAATTGAACTAAAAAATATGCAATTCACATTTAGAGATCAAATTTCCCAACACATTTTAAGAAGAGATTACCTCTATTTAAAAAAAAAAATTACATGTATATGGACACACGAAATTATTTTTTCTTTGTTAAGTTCAAAACAAACAATAATGGCATCTTCACTCGCTTACCTTTTAAGGGGGGGAGGGGAAATAAGTTTTTTTTTTCTTTAAGTTGTAAAATATTCGCTTAACCTAATAGATACATTTATGCAAAACTACACCACTAGAGTTCAGGTTTATTTTTGCCCCGTCGGCTGTTGGCCTGTGTTGCTCTGAGCGTATTGCTGGGCATACTGTGCCCACGCCTGCTGAAATAAAATAAATTAAAATCTCATTTGTTTGTTCCTTTTCGTTTCTAAACGTACTGCATTTCCGCTGCTGGTTGCAGCCGTTCCGCTGGTCAATGTCTGCTGAGCTTGACCCTAAATGAAGATTGTATTAAAATAATTTAATTACGAAAGGGTTAGTACCTGTTGAGCATTCCAGTTCTGATATTGTCCGTAGTAATTCCAATTAGGGTAATTGCTGTAGCTCTGTTGGCCGTAACCTTGATTATAATTCCATTTACCTTGACCTTGTGCTTGCCCCCAGCTTTGTCCACCCCAATTTCCTCCGCCTTGGCCTTGCCAGTTCCAGTTACCACTTTGACCCCAATTACCACTGCCTTGCCAATTACCTCCTTGGTTCCGACTACCACCTTGGTTCCTATTTCTGTTGTAGGAGTCTCTGCTTACATGACGATTATTATCACGGTCTCTTCCTCTATCTTGATGTCTTGGACCACTACCTATATAAAAAAAAATTACTATTCATTGTAATTTTGTTACGGAGGTGGCAATAAACATATTTTCATTCACCATTTTGTTGTTTTTCCAAGTCACCAACTAAATTTATTTGACCTCATGGTACATGGAAGGTTTATTTAAATAACATTACCTCTATTACGCCAATCTCTTGATCCACCCATAGGTCCACGATTATCTCTGCGGTCATTTCTGCTCCAACTGACATTTCGATTTTGCCAACCCCCACCGTACTTCTGCCCCCTGTCGAAACGATTATTGTAACCTCGATCTCTGTAATTTCCTCTGTAATCATTCCCTGTAAGCCAAAACAATTAAGCCTGTTGTTCTTTTTTTTTTTTTTTAATTGACATACGTCTGTTTCCTTGCCACTTATTAAAGCGATCATCTCTGTGATCCCTGCGTTGCGTGGTAGGACCATACCCGGCTTCCTTTCCCTGGCTGTTATACTTCTGAACCATCGCTTTGGCATCCTGCTCGTTTAACTCAACGAAAGTCACCTCCTCAAGCCACTCTCCCACTCTGGGCAGGGACATATTGGCTGTGATGAAAACGAGTATAAAAACATTTGATTACGACTGTGTGCAGTTCTAATAAAATCAGCACTGCTTCGGGTTGATTCGTTTAAATTAATAAATAAATAGTGCATGCGGCTGATGTCATTAGATCTGCACTCGTACGAAAAATAAAACATTACTGTGAAAAAGGAAGTTACACATTAATTAAATGGTGCCGGTTATGTGTACATGGAGGGTGGTAAAAATGAAAAAACATGATCGTCGAGGTATAGTAGAAGAAGGGATATTCGTATTACGAGTGTGTCCACAAAATAAACAACGCAAAAACATGAGATAATAAGACTTTTTTGATTAAAGACGTTGCAATTAGTTATATACCTTTCATTTCGAGCACGGCGACATCTGGAACATCTTTACCGTCCTGTGCCTCCTGGAGTGCCCGCCGTTTAGCTTGTTCTTCCTCCCCACATACTACTATGACTGCCCGCCGTTTGAAGCCCTCAAATGACCGCATTTTGCGGCGCTGAGCCGAGGGGAATACGTTTGTCTGCCACAACGCTCAATATTATAGTAAACTTTCTCAACGACTTCGTAACATGTTGAATTAGGAATGTCAACTGATACGAATGTGAAGTGGTCAGAATTTTTACATCACGTACTACTTATATTATTTAAGTAAGCAAAAAAAAAGAGGAGAAATGTTATAGTTGCAACAACATGTTCTACTTCTGTGAACAACATCAAAAGGATTGCATTCTCATTCTGCTGCTTAAGATGCAAATGATGGAACAAAGTCGACGAAAATCACTTTATTTTTATCTATGTCGTGTGGGAAGAACTAGCTCCTTTGAACAGAAATGGAAATTATTTTATCCATTCGTACACAGAAGTCTCGCTTTAAAATGTCATATGTGAAGAACTTGCTTAGTTGAGTAGATCAAATAAGTTAGCACAAAATTTGAAGCTTAAAAAATATGGTCCCGAGTTGTGTGATGGAAAACTACAAACAAAAAGTTCCTTAGGACAAGACCACCATATTTATTATATTGATGCAATTTTATGTGATAGTCAGGCTTCGAACATTTCAGAGCGTTGCCATGGTTACGCAAGACGAGGACCATTCATTGCGTAGTCATGGCAACGCTTCGAAATATCCCAAGTCTGGAGGTTAGTCGACATTTAATATTTTCAACTTAGGCCCGATCTTTCCACCTCCTGATAAATTTATTCAGCGAATAACTTTACAAATCACCATGGAAACAATTCATAAAAATCAAGTTATTTGCCAAATAACGTTATCGGGAACTTTATTAGGAGGTGGAAAGATCGGGCCTTAATTGAATAAGTAACGACAGCAAAACTGCTCAAAACAATTAAGGAATTAAAAAATAAACTTGTTACTACACTGCGCGTAAAAAAAAAACGGACGTTTACATTTTATTGCTTTATGGATTTATATGAAGCAAGTTGAGTTTAATTTTTATTTATCATTAAAATTAAATATTTTTCAAATGTTTTCCAATATAATACAGCTTACTACATCAAGTATAAAACATTGTTTCCTTTCAATTACTTCTTTTTTTGCAAAATAAAACAATCTGTGAATATGATTAGCCATAGACAAAGAGAAGACGTTTCAATAATATTGCAAAACAGGCTTAATAATAATAGTTAAACGACTGCTAGCGAGGGCGCTGATAATTACATTTTCAGTCGATAATATAGGTAGGTTACTTATTCTATTTTAAATGTGGTTCACACACATTTATGACGTTTATCGTTCATGTAGCGTGTTACGATAAAAGCCGGATTAAAGTTGTGTATTGGTTATTGATTTCGAAATACCTTCCTAAAATATATGCAAGTATAGTTTTCCCGTTTTTCTGAGTTTCTCCTAGTATTTAAAACATGTAAGGAACGGCTCTAGGGTACACTGCATAATATCAGATGGTCCAAAAATTTCATCATCTAGTGAATTTCATTGATTAAAATCTATATTTATGTAACTAGTATGTATAAACATATTTATTTTATTTATTTTTGGATCATGAAAGTTTTAAATAGACTACCTCATATATGTTAATAATTGTGATATAATATATAATTCTTAATCGAGGTTATATTTTAAAAATGCCGCTATACTTCAATACTTCGATCGTACCGCTAAGAAGGGCGCCACCATTCACTCGTTTCCTGAGATAAAACATGGCTTTGATACGTCTTCTCTTTGTCTATGTGATTAGCAGTCGATTATTGTTTTGTTTCTTGCTTTCTGTCACATTTAACGTCATATTATATTGTAAAAATATTGTTTCCTTATTTAATCGGAGAATGAGGTTTGAAGAAGTCATCAAAGCGGTAGCATTACGTGAAGATGGATGGAGCAACATTAAATGGGGCTAGGAGCACTGTTGCCGATGCTATAAATCGGTATAATCAAACTGGACGCTATACCAGAAGAGCTGGATCGGGTCGAAGACGAGCAACAACCAGACGGGATGATCGTTTTATAGCATGAAATCGGCGTTTTACTGCAAGGAATGCGCGAAATCGGCGTTTTACTGCAAGGAACATTGCTGGTCATTTAGCTACAGTTAGAGGAGTGACGGTTTCTACAAGTACAGTCAGTAGAAGACTTCATGAAACTAATTTACACTCCAGAAGACCCACTACTGAACCTGCATTAAGTGCAGCCCATCGAAGAACAAGGTTAGAATTTGCTCAAGAATCTATCAACGGTGGACGGTGGACGACTGGAGCATTGTTTTCTTTACAGACGAGTCCCGTTTCAGCTTAAAGTCACCAGTCACTATTTTTTGTTCACATTTCCAATAAATGGCAGAAAAAATGTACATTTATTATATTGGATATTACAAAATGTCCAAATCTAATAAAATAAAACATTTGTTATTTTATAGAAATAAATTCAAAAAACCGAGTCTCCGGGTTTTTTTACGAGCAGTGTATTTTGTAACATATTTCACTACTTTTACAAAGATTAACAGAAAAGAGGTAGGGCAAGTGGCGCCCAGTTTACAATTCAAGCTCTGAGTAAACAATTATTTTTTTTTAACTTTTACTGTTGCTTACAGAAAAGATATGGGGGGCCCTTTGGGGAACCACATGAATCCCAGTTTACAGCTGAAGCTCTATACAGGCTGTCCGTTTTTCGAGTGCCACTATGGGGATCTCGTTTATCTTAAGAGATACGAAGTTGGTTAAATTAGGGCAAAGTTGCGCATTTTCGTGCTGAATAATAATCTGAAAAGAAATTTGAAATATCTTCAATAGTTTTGAAAATATCGCAAAAAAACGAAAATTTTTGATTTTCGTTTTTAATTTTTTCACAATAAACTAATCGTACTAGAAATTTCTAACCAAGACATTATTGAGACACTTTTTTATGGAGAATTCGCATATGGCATCCCCTTTTCAATAATTTTCAAGACGACATTCTCTTCCTAAGACTTGCTATAGCTTCTTTTAATCTTGTGCAATTCTCTGACGAAGTTCATCAAGGTCGGCTGGCATTGTCCCCCACAAAAAATAGTCCAAGAGAGATATGTCAGGTGACCGCGCCGACCAGGGTACGTCGCGATTATTAGCAATAACATGGTTGGGGAACATTTCCGACAAGCATTCCCCAACTCTCCTAGCGTTATGGAACATTGCCGGAACCAGATGGCATTCAAACGATGGAGAGGAACGTTGTCGTCAATAAAATCTGTTAGAAATGTCCTCAGGAAATTGAGGTACCGATCAGCATTTAAAGTCTCTTCGTAGATGTAAGGACCTATTATTGTATCGCCCAATAAACCGACCCACACGTTAAAGCTAAAACATATTTGTGGTCGCCGTTTTTGAAATTGATGTGGATTTTCAATTGACCAGTAATGTTCATTGTGGCGATTAAACATTGCTGCATTGGTGAATTTACATTCATCAGACCATATGATATTATTAAAGAAATTTGGGTTTTCCTGAATCTGATTAATTACAAACGTGCAAAAAGCTGAACGTCGTTCATGACCTCCAGGATGAAGCGTTTGACAAGGCCGATATTTGTGTTTTTTAAGGGTTCTCCAAACAACTTGATGTGACGGCAAATTCAGCTGGGCTGCAACTTCTCTTGAGGAGACAGATGGTTTGTCTTGCACCTAATTAAGAATTAAATGATGAATACGTATTTTAGTATTTGTAATCATGTAAAACTTTTACGGTTTGCAAAATTTCTTGCTCATATTCATGGGGGCTATCGCCATATTGTCGTCTACGTTTTTTTAAACGAACAACCATATTCGCCCAAGTTTCTGTGCAGCAAAGAAAATACCTCAAACTAGGTTGTTGCCGCTCTGGATAACGCTGCAAATATTTTGCCGCAGTCATGTGGGGATTTCGATGCGAAGTGTAGCAAATTTGTTGAAGTTCTTCACTTGAAAAAGGCGATAAAATCACCACAAACGTAAATGACAATACTTGAAATAGAATCAAACTGTCAAACTTTTGTTCACAACAAAAGAACGTTTTGTTTTTTCAAAGCACTTTTCGCAAAAAAATGAAAAATTGGATTTTTGGCAAAAATGTGATATTGGACCATCATGTGTGATACATCGTTGTAAAGGAAAAAAAAACGTAATCTCAAAATGTTAAAATCCAAAATGGCGTTCATAAGAAAATATGAAGTTGCCAGGTGTTTCTCCGTTATCTTGATAATTATTGAAAAGGGGATGCCATGTTCGAATTCCCCATAAAAAAGTGTATGAATAATGTCTGGGTTAGAAATGTCTAGTACGATTAGTTTATCGTGAAAAAATTAAAAACCAAAATCAGAAATTTTCGTTTTTTTGCGATATTTTCAAAACTATTGAAGATATTTGAAATTTCTTTTCAGATTGTTATTCAGCACGAAAATGTGTAACTTTGCCCTAATTTAACCAACTGCGTATCTCTTAAGATAAGCGAGAACCCCATAGTGGCACTCGAAAAATGGACAGCCTATAGAACATGCATGGAAGTTCTGCTTGAGTTGTTCTTCAAAAATAATTCCTCCTGTACTAATCATAATTTCCTGTCATCGTGATATGCTGTGTTGTCCTCTTGGGGAACAAATGATCAAAAATTTTTCATATTCTCAGAGTGCACCTGGTCATCATATTTCATACAGTCCTTTCTCTTCTTTATACAGGGTTACAACTAATTAAAGGCTCACCATGGGGATCTCCTAAACTATATGAGATACAAAGACGGTTAAATTACAAGAAAGTTACGCTATTTTGGGGTCTATAAAAATGTGCAAAGAAATCTCTTCTATCTTTATTCATTACCGAAATATCTTCAAAAAACTGAGAACTCTCAATTTCGAAAATCTTGAATATCTTGTTCATTTATCAAGATAGAGTCACAAAATTCTGTAATTTTATATTAAATTCAATGGACAATCTAATACAGTCAGAATAAATAGGTTAGGATTCACAATTTCACAGATACGACTGTCAACTGTTTTTTTTCTTACGGCCGCTATCTTAGATTTTCGTACCATGTGATGCAAAAATAAAATCTGTATACGACGATATGACACACTTATGCTTTTGTTTAAAAAAAAAATTTTTATCTGGTAGGTGGATGTTTACAAATATTAAGAACTAAAATTATGTTTAATGTAATTGAAAAATGAAAATGTTCTGTGTTGACATGCAAATGTCGTATACCAATTGTTGGCAATAAGCGCCCGCCTACTAAATTAAAATTTTCTAAAATATTTCTTAGTAATTTCAAATTTTGTTTTTAAAACAAAAGCATAAGTGTGTCATATCGTCGTATACAGATTTTATTTTTGCATCACATGGTACGAAAATCTAAAATAGCGGCCGTAAGAAAAAAAACAGTTGACAGTCGTATCTGTGAAATTGTGAATCCTAACCTATTTATTCTGACTGTATTAGATTGTCCATTGAATTTAATATAAAATTTCAGAATTTTGTGACTCTATCTTGATAAATGAACAAGATATTCAAGATTTTCGAAATTGAGAGTTCTCAGTTTTTTGAAGATATTTCGGTAATGAATAAAGATAGAAGAGATTTCTTTGCATATTTTTATAGACCCCAAAATAGCGTAACTTTCTTGTAATTTAACCGTCTTTGTATCTCATATAGTTTACGAGATCCCCATGGTGAGCCTTTAATTAGTTGTAACCCTGTATACATTTAAAGATGTGCACTTACAACTTATTTAATATTTACCAACTTTTCTGTCTTCTTTTTTTTGTACTCTCAATTTAGCCACGATGTACAATGATGCTCAGCTAAAACGACACGGTTCGGCAATTTTATGGTCTTTTTGTTTGTTTAATTTTCGCCAGTAAATTAGTAAATACACAACAAAATTGTACTTAAGACGGTTTCTCTCGTACTTCTCTAGTTACTCATTTTATTAAAAAAAAATGTTTCAAGAGAAAGTTTCACTATATCATGTAGAGAATATTTTAAAATTGGTTTGTCGGGTACAGAGTGTTTCATTTAGTCTGGGCGTTAAGTCACTTCGTTATTATGCACAAAATTCGGTAATTTTATATTAAATTCGATGGGCACACAAGAAATAGGTTAGGATTACAGTTTCGTAGATACGACTGTCAACTGTTTTTTTTTCTCTTATGGGCGTCAGGGTTGTCAACCTGTCAAATTAATTTTATAGATGAAAATCTCTTTTTATATTGAAAAAAATGCAATAAAAATTATTTATTGAAGCAATCACTAAATTATAAAATAAAACAAAAAACTCTTCATTGAACAAAACAAAATTAATTTCTAAAAAATTTCGTTGCTGGTCGATTTTGATTGCAGTAGATTCCTCGAGCATCCTCTGTGCAGCTGTTTCGGCCCTATTTAAGGCCTCGTCAGCAGAAGCGTATACAATGTTAGGTCAAAAAGTGATTGCAAGATGTCGCGCCTTAGACTTTTAAAATTAATTTCCTTTTTAAAAGTATGATATTACCTAATATCAGTTGTACTTTATTATTTGATTAAAAACGTGCCCTTTTGTGAAAATGGTTCCTTTTAAAAAGGGTTGCCTAGCCTTTGTGTCATAAAAAAAAAAACGAAGAATGGTAAAATCAGAACATAAAACCGTCCCATCTGGCAACACTGGTAATGTGAAAATGCCATAATGTAGAAAAATGAGTGAATTATATATACATATATAATTATATGCTGTGTTGTTCTTCCGGGTATTCCTCCGCGTTGGGTTCTCAAAAGAACCTTTGTTGTCTTGACGACGTTTCGGCAGAATCACATCTGCCATCTTCAGGTCTTCTCGGCTGCTTTCTTCGTTCTGCTCCTCGTTGTTATGCGCATAACAACGAGGAGCAGGACGAAGAAAGCAGCCGAGAAGACCTGAAGATGGCAGATGTGATTATGCCGAAACGTCGTCAAGACAACAAAGGTTCTTTTGAGAACCCAACGCGGAGGAATACCCGGAAGAACAACACAGCATATAACACCCGCGGAAACCTACGTCATAACATATAATTATATATATATATAATTCACTCAGTTTTTCTGAGGCAACCTGTATATACCGTACTGTACTATACAGGGAGATCGAAATTAATTGTCCTGATCCCACACTGCTTTCCACGAGTTTCACATCGATATTTACATTCATTTATTAAAATTAAGTTAGCAACATAGGGAGATATGGGAAAGTTACTAGATATCCCAAGATTTTGTTGACAGTTCATTACCGTTCATTCATGAAAAATGGTTTGCTTGATTGTAATAGCAATTTGATTAAACAATAATTATGTTCTTTATTAATTAGGTTAGGTTTGGATATAAGTCATGAATATTCTACGAACGCCATTGCTTTTCGTTCTAACCTTCAGTGATAGATGTAAATATTGATATCAAGCACACGGAAAGTAGTGTAGGATCAGGACAATCAATTTTGATCTCGCTGTGTATACTGTATACTAATTTATTTTTGTTCAAACACCCATAATGTATATACAGGGTGCCTCAAAAAACTGAGCGAATTTTATTATTTTTGATTAATTCGGTCTCTAGTGTTTAGTGTCACTACTATTGTCAATGTCAATCACCACTAATGAAGCTTCATTACGTAATGAGAAACTCGAAGAAATAGAAAATGTCTTTTTTTTTTATTAACTCACATCCTATGTTCAACTTAAATGTTTTTGTTTTGATTTATTTAATAGTTGGCACTCTTTGTCAAAAATCTAGTACTTTTCTTGCTCGAATGTTAGTGTAGTTGTGTTGTGGCAACATTGCTGTCAATCATAACCTATTTTTTTCTGACAGTATTAGATTGTCAATCGAATTTAATATAAAAGATTTTCGAAATTGAGATTTTTCAGTTTTTTTAATATATTTCAGAAATTAATGAAATTAGAGTTTATGTCCAAGGCAAGCCCTCGGTTAGTTGTCACAATTTATTTAAAAAAAAAATTCAGTTCTTACTACTTCTTTTTCTGCTTTAAGTTCCTTCGATGCGTTGTTTATGTGTTTATTTATTATTTATTGACAGTTCAATTGATTGCAAAACTGAATGATAACAACAAATTGTTTAATAATAATGTCAGTTTTATTTCTAAATCAAAATCAATGTTTTATAGAAATCGCAAACTGGTATGGAAAAAATTCCTAAGATCGTTTTAGCTGAGCATCATTGTACATATCCCTCGATTGTTTTGAGTTGAGTTGTACTTGACGTTTTGCTGCTCTAATAATTGAATAAAAAAATATTTATAATAAATTAAATAACATTATGCATTTTTTTTTTAAATAAAAAAAAACAATTTTTAACCAAATTTTTCAGTGAAATCATTCACATACTCTTCTCATCACACGATAAAGTAAATTTAAATTAGCATAGCACTATTTATGCTAATATCAAACAACCTCATTTTTAGTTCATTTTTTTTTTTTTAATAAGGAAGATGCACACATATGAAATTTTAAAACGAGACACACTATTTCTCTGTGTGAAGCAAACTGAAGTTATTGATTGATTCAAAATGTCGATCCCTCCGAACGCATCATTTCAGTTAATGTTTCATTTTTCTCCTCGTTAAAGACAAGAACATTGAAACGCCACGACCACAACACATCCGTAACGTGACATATGTAATTCCCTCTAAATAAACAAGAGCGGGGCATTAAGATAGCTGCAATTTATAAATCTGTATAATCACACGCCCTTTCACACCTATAACTAGCAACATACCTGCGACTTTCGAAGAACCTATGCCAAAAAAAATCTTAAATCTACGACTAAAGGGGTGAATGCGGGCAATTTTGCGGCACACGTAAATCATCTCAACTCCAATCAAATCCAGTTGTAGGTAGGTAAGTCATTGTATTTCTCCAAGTCATAATATAATCAGTAACTCCTCGTGCATTTTAAATCCTTCAAATCATGTATGCAGTAACCTCCAGTATGCATTAAGGCAGTCGTTACAAGTAATACAAATAATCTTCTTGCTTCGTACGAAGCGTGTGCCATTGCCCCCTAACCTTATCAACTAAAACTGACCTGTTTCGACTTAAAAACTAAACAACAGACGTACAGCTGAAAGAGAACAAAGGAACGAATGGGGGACATACCTTGGTTTAGGCGTAAACGAACGGACACTGTCCCTCCTGTAAATATACTTACTGGGAACGAGCAGTTAACCGGCGCACTCTCAATTTGTACTTACTCTTAAGCTTTTACAGAACTAGTATCTGTTTTGTGTTTGGTGGGATAATCGAAAGGATAAGACTTACAGATGGTACTTAAGACAAAGTAACATGTTGTTCAACAGATGATCAAATCTTAATGCGGAACAGTAATTTAAATTCACTTTTAAAATAGGTTAGATTTAAAATTGTAATTTTTAATCAAAATGGAGCAAGTTTCATAACTTTCATAATTTTAATTATTTGAAACAAAAGGCTTAATTACACGTAATTAATTGCTTGAAATGATTTTCCATGTTGAACTTGCATATTAAATTACTTCAAATTAGACATATTTAGCCTCCTGATTTTTTTTTTAGTTTCCTTTTAATATATTTTTAACACAAAATTTCTCATACACGATATGGAAAGTCTTAAATTACTTTCTTGTAGGGCCTCTAGATGATGGAAATGCAGCATTTTAGCATTAAATAATTGAGTGGTTTAAACACTGAAGTGTCATTTTAATAAACACCCAATATACAGCACATTACAAGACGTTACAAGATTCCAAAATTGCGATGGTGTTAAATCAAGTACTCCTTTTTTTATGATGCTCACTTTCTGTTTGTCATCATTAAATCCTGTGCAGATTTATGTAATTAATACTAAGCTAAAATTATGTAATTAAGCCTTTAATTCCAGGTAGTAAACGCATTATGATTTAATTCAATCCAATCGAACAACGAAACAAAAACTGAAAATCTAACACATATTCTCATAGACTCGAGCAAACTAAAATAATCACCCGCTTTGATGATGCTGGGATACTCACTTGATCGATAATGAAGTTCCTTCGCCGTAGGGCTGCAATCTCCACGAGTTTATTCAAGGATTTCGTGAGACGATCCAGAAGGACGTTCCAGCGACCCCTCAGATTATTTTTCAGCGGATTGCCATTCACCTGCAAATTTCCATTGAGTGGCAGAAACACTCAACATCATCTGCACTCACCGTCATTCTTTCCAATAACTCCGTCGTTCCAATGATGGTATAACTTTTCTCATTGTTTTCTTTAATGTATTCCCTCATCCAATGCGTTTTGCCCGCGGCAGGAAGACCACACATCATGATAACCTAGAACACCCCCCAATGTAAACAAATACTTCCCAAGTGTAACACGAATAAAACAAACCTCACACTCGTTCCTGTTTTCCGGCCTCAGAGGTCCGCTAATTTTATTCTCGAGCTTGTCCAGGTACTCAAACTCAGCTAGGTCTTCCGGGTTAGCGAACCATGGTTCCTCTCTGTTACCAAGATTGACTTCAAAGACATAGTTGCGTGAGAGGATGTGAGGGAAGAGTGCGAAACCTTCGGGTACCTCTGACCTGGGTGTGCTTATAGCCTCGGGGAGTTTTTCACCGTTCACTGTGAAAATCAATTTGATAGAATCATCACCAAACTCCTAAAATAAAATTATGAGAGGTATGTGGTAGACAGAAAGTGATTTAGGTCGCACCACAAAAGCTCCGATGACATCGCCAGATGCAAATGTCTTTCCAGCCTCGGAAAACTGCTTGTTTGTGACAAACTTTCCGCTGGATTCGAAAGCGTAGGAGTATTCTTCTTCCCCCAGTTGTAAACCCGTGTTGATCGCAGACCAGCCAATTCGGATTAAATGTGATGGAATCGGAGGAAGTGCTTCTTTTTCTTTGGCGTCTTGCTTTAGCTTTGCATCATCGATTTCCATCGGCTCTTCTGATTTTGTTTCGGTGGTAGTCTTGGTTTCTTGCACTCCATTTTCAGCGTCTTCTTTTTCATCAGTTTTGCTTGTGGTGTCTTCCTCAACGGGTGTTTCTTTTTCCTCTGGTTTCTCTTCTTCAGGTTTCACCTCCGTGGTTTCCATGTTTTCATCAACTTGATTTTCTGATTCTGTTTTCACTTCGGCGGCTGTTTCTTCTTTATCATCAGCTTCTGCGGGCTTATCTCCATTGGGTTGTTTCTCCTGCGATTTCTTACCATTTTTATTTTTTTTCTTATCGTCACTTTCGGACTTCCTGTCCCTCTCGAATCTGTCCCGCCTCGAATCTTTTCTGTCACGTTCCCGTCTACCTCTTTCCGGGGGCCTTATATTGTCTTCCCATTTTAGTTCTTCTATGATTTTTACTTCGAAGCATACCTTGGTTAATATAATTCCAAATTAAAATAACTTGCGACATGGGGTAGTTTGAATTAAAAAAAAAAAGCCAGATCTAATATCAGTTCATTTGGTATTTAAAAATCTGTCATAAATTCAGCGGGGGAAAAAAACTATTTTAAAAGGAACGATAAAAATTTGACAAATCTGTTTACCTTTCCAGAGTCAGCACCATGAGTGGCACGAACTCCAGCCCAAACATAACCAAACGCACCGTCATGATAAGGACGTGCTGATAAGAATGACTCCTTATCAACTTGCAGATGAAGGTCAGAGTCATCTGTAACAAAAGTTGTGCCTGTAAAGTTTCAGTGGAAAACTACAGACGTTATCAATCAGCTAAATGGTATCGCACGACACAGCACAATAAAAAAAAAAAAAAAAGGAAATCATTACGCAAAAGGTAATTTAGATGATTACTCAAAGAAAAGAAACAACTGTACGTATAATAATTTGGTTTATTCAACTTCTCTTTAATTTACACTAAAGTTATACAATTTCTTTAACTACAATATTTCTTTTTAAAGAAAAAAAAACCCATTCTAAAATAAGGTAACAGAACTAGAACTTTAACAAAACAAAACAATGAATTTTAATAACAAAAATAAAATTCAAATCGTCCTTGAATTAAACACCACAACAGTATATTAAAAGGTAACAAAATTTAAAGACTTTCTTTTTTCTCAAAACAAAAATGATTCCGGTGAACTTCCGACAGACATATCACTATTATCACAGTGATTAAAAACTTGTCGAAAAAAAAATGAACTTGGTCATGCTACCTTAAAAAAATTATGTTTGAATAAATTGAACTACTTACACCAGTTCAGTTGTACTTTGTTATTATCAATGACGGGTTCATCCTCTTTGATTGGAGATTTACTGCGTCTTCTTTGGGATCTATTCGGAGAGGGGCTGCTGCGCTTTCTCTTCTCACTTCGCGACTCGTTCTCTGATTCGACTGCGGGTGTCTCCGCTGTCCTTTCGGGGTCGTCCTCATTTTTGTCTTCGCTGATTTCGTTTTCTTCCAAACGAGATTTCTTATTGGGGGGTTCTTCCTCTTGCTCGTCATTCTCCTTAAAGAGAGAAAAAAAAAACAATAAATAAGTGTGGACGATATTCAAAAAGTTTTAAACTTACGTGAGATTTCTCCCCGTTTTCTTCACATTTACTCTCTTCTGTGTTCGAAATTTCTGGTATTTCTTCCTCTTCTTGAGGTAATTGTTCTTGTACTACGTCTTCAGTTTTTTCTGGTGGTTCTTGACTTGGTTCTTCAGCAGATTCAACCGCTGTCGTCTACAATATTTAAAAATATGATTTTAAAAGAGGCAAAAAAAAAGAAACGAAAAGAAACGGAACACTTATTTCACCATTAAATTGAAATGTTGTTGTTTCAAAGATACTTGGCACTTTTTTTTAATTAATTATGTCACTTGTAATTTATTAGCATTTGCAATTTCTTTTTGAAAATGTTGGCTATAGAAATTATTAAAACAATTACTGCCATTTTTTTATCCATTTATATGTTACCATGTAATGTAAAACTATTTGTCTATTTTGAAAAATGAGTCACAAATATGTGTGCTACATAAAAAAGAAGTTTTTTTATACCAAGTGACCCTTTAAATTTTTTATCAACTCTAGCCATGAAATCTAGAGGGCGTGGGCGTGTCTTAGCTTAAGTGAAAAGTCATTGCACACCTTGATGCATGCTAAGACATGCCGTCCAAATTCCAGGGCAAGTGTTGATAAAAAAATTTAAAAATTACTTGGTAGAACTTTATTTTGACAACTGCCTCTAACAAAACAAAAAAAAATGTCCTTTTCGTTGCCAACCTGTACCAGAAATGATCGCACTGTGTTGTCAAATGCTATTACTTTTGTGTAATACATAAACTGTGAGCCAATAAGAATGAAATAGTTGGTAGCACTTTTTTGGTGTCTTTTTCATTGATGTTATGCATATTAAAATGACAAACACCCAGTGTTGCCAACACAAAGGATAAATCCCTTTTTAGGGAATATTTTCAAGCCACTACAGATTAAGAGAATTTTCAAATTTTAGTTCGTACAAGAAGCTGGAAGTTGACTAGCCCCTAGACAAGCTCACAGTTGTTCCTTTATGTAAAAGGAAACCAACTTATATTGAAAAACACCAACTATTGAGCAAAATTTCAACTGGCAGACATTTCAGGATGGTAACAAAAAAAAAAGACTTGCGGTGTAAGACATTCAACAACGCAACAGTACTGCCAACCGATCGAGCGTCCATTTCGGAAGATAGTTGTGAAAAATTTCTGTAGATGTCTCTGAATTTCGGTTGGTTATTAAGGCAAATCGGACCCTCTCAGCATTTTAGAATCTTCGCCTGGAATGTATTCAACCAGAAACACATGGCAGCAATGAATAGTATAAGTAAATAAGTTATTATATTTTATAAATTAATAAAACAATCAAACCAAACTGGTTACATCATCTATGGAGCCAACCGTTCTAGTACTTTCCAGTCTCGCCCAAGATTACTCTGGAACGTTCTCGAAAGAATAAATTTCCTATATAAGCCAACAGCGGCGCGCGATTCAAATCAGAACTATTAAGTTACAAAAGTGTTATTTGATCGACACGTGTCATAGCTCATTGTTATTGTGCTTTAAATTATGTTAAGTGATCGTAGATATTAAAGTGCTTTTAAAATTCATCGGCGATAATTCGTAAGTCGTAACAATACATTATTTCATGGCTTGCTATTCTATATTGAAGTTAAACATTGATCATATGCAGCAACTTTGGAGTCTCATAACTCAGAAACGAAGCCCTACCGGCAAAATGTTTATTTTACATTTTTAAGCAAAATATCACCACGTACACGTTCCTTAATTTTTCGTCTCGAGTTATAAAACACCCTGTATATATATAAAATATACAGGGTTGTGCAAATTAGAATTTAATGGTGTTTTCTCTATAGATTTTTTTAATCAAACCTTCGCCCATACAATTTTCACAATTGCCAAAACAAAAGCACAGCTTTAGTCTTTCTTTTATTTATTTATATTCTTATAAACATACAAATAAAACATTAAATTTCGGTGGAATTAATTTGAATTAGGTTGATTGACTTGAGTTGACTCAATAAGCAACGTTACTTGTTATTAGTAAAGGACGAAATGAATTATACTTGTGTGAGATTTTGAACAGCGCCATCTATTGCAGTTTTTTTTTTATTCTGTTGCCCACATGGAAGGCAAAAAGTTATTTATTTTGTCACTGTTTCAAATTGTTTCTCTTTTTAAATTACTGATCTACTGGAATTGTGCTGTAAAATCGATTATCTTTTGTTTTTATTATTATTTAAAACTTATAATTCGTATTTTTTTACTATTTCCTTTGTAAAGTGCGTTAAAAAAAAACTATCAAGTAGGCTTCTGTCAAACACAAATTTTACAAAGTCACGTCGCAACTTACCATAGATTATTATAAATATAACCTAACTTTTTATACCCAATTAAGTTGCCTTTCCTGCTTTGGAGATTTGGCGATTGCTGTCATTGGCAGTGTTGCCAACCCATTCAAATTGAATTTGCCACTACATTCACGAAAATATCGCTATTTTTTATCTTCATATCTATATTGTATATTGACTGTAGACATTTCATGTTTCATGTTACGTTTATTGAGATTGTTATGAAATTATTTTATCTTTTTCTGAATAAAAAACCTCTATTTAAAATTGCCTTATATTAAATTATGAGGAGAAAAATTAGGGAATCTCTTTATTCAGGATTTGGGAAATTTTCGTGAATGTAGTGGCAAATTCACTTTTAAGGGGTTGGCAACACTGCCAATGACAGTAATCCCCAAATATCCAATTCTCCAAAGCAGGAAAAGCAGCTTAAATGGGTATAAAAAGTTAGGTTATGTTTATAATAATCGTATGGTGACTTACAACGTGACTTTGTAAAATTTGTGTTTCAAGATAGTTTCTTTTGAGAACACTTTATTGTTAATGAATTTTTGCCTTTTTTTAAATTTATTCCTGTACCTTGCAACTAATTGGGGGATTTTCTATTTTGAAAAGAGACTCTAGAGGAGTTTCTGCTTTTTGCGTGCTGGTTACACTGCACGCAATACGCAACAATTAATTATTTACAAGTTGTCAATAGAATTCCAATAATTCTTCAAGTCTTTGCTGTTATTCAAGACTTCACCATAAAAAATCAGTGCTACCAACTATTTCAATCATTTTGACTCACGTAGTAGATTTATTACTATTTACTGAATTTTGGTATGCTATTACAAAATTGCTAAAACCCATTACGGTTTAATTTTTTCATTTTTCAATTGCTCCTGTAAAGAACTTGACAACTTTTAATTTTATACTACAGATGTTGGTTGATTTAGCGCCGCCATCTATGTTACAAAATAATAAGTGAATTCTAAACTCACACTGTTGCAATGAATCTTGAAAATTTGGAAAGTAAAAATTTTAAATGTGTGCAGTAATGGAAAAATGCACAAAATATAATAGTGTGATATTCTATTAATAATAAGTATATATGTATTACGATGTCACAACCATAATTATGACAGCAACATCTATTACTATAAGATGAAGTTTAGGTTTTTCTGGTAGCACTGATTACAAGCACTTTCCAAAGGCCTAGATTACCTATCTACTCCGAGCTGTTCGAAGTGCGATTTGAAACACATTGGAGCAGCATGGGAGGAGCTCATCTGTGCAATTGTAAAAAATGTTACCTCCATTTTCTCCGGTTCCGGTTGTGTTTCAATTTTCTCTTTCGGAGATTCAGGTACAGGAGATGTCTCTTTTTCAGTAGACGGTTTCTCAGGTTGTGAATCTTCTGTCTGAGATGTATTAAGATCCTCCGTCGAGGTGTCAGCAATGGAGGTGTCCGGTATTTCTGCGATCAAAGGAGCAAATTAAATTTGCCGCCAAAAAAACAGAATCGATGACAATTCACAATTATGCATGATAAGGCAAAGAAAAAAAAGATGAAATCGAACGCTGATAACAATAACACGTGCCTTTGTTTTGATGGAAAATCTAGCAAAATGTGGCAATTATACTAACCAAACCGAAAACATTGACGACGCTAGGTTTCAAAATAAACCAAATTTTCACGTCGCGGTGACATCGTGCAGTGAAAAACGCACGCAAAGAACTGCGGAAGAACGTTTAAAACGTAATTCTCTACGCACCTTGTTGTAGCTCTTTTTCCAAGGCGTCTTTCAAGCGCTTAACCAAGACGGCTTTATTTCCCTTGGTGTCCAGTCCTCTGGCACTTAGTTCCTGTCGAAGCTCGACCACTTTTAATTTAGCGGGATCTATTGTCGCACTCATTATCATAAATTCTGTTTGTTTTGTTAAATCGTAAAAAATGTACACACACAAAAACGCAACGCACTGAACCCAAGCACGCGTAAAATTGCAAATGGCGACGACTCTTTGCGCATGCGTGCCCAAACTATTCGCTCATTGGCTAACGGTTGCTGGGCAATTCAAATTAGTTTGTTCAATTTTCTTTTCATTTTTTTTTAAATTTTGCGTTCGCCTGCCATAAATTATTTCGTATCACAAAAATAATGGAAGACGACGAAATTGTTGGTAAGTCTGAAATTTTAAATTAAAGCTGTGCTGACGTGCGCGCATTTTTTCGCAGTGCCCATCAACAACGAGCTGGAACGCAAAATAGCCGAAGCGTTTGACGTCTTCGATCACGCGGGATCAAAAACTGTCGACGTAAGGGAAATCGGAACTATAGTCCGCGCTTTGGGCTGTTGCCCCAGCGAAGCAGAGGTGCAAGAAATGATCGTGGCCATGGAGGACCCCGCACAACCCGGCAGTATTCATTTAGTGAAGTTCTTACCATACATATCGCAGATATTAACGGAACACAAGTATGTTCTTTTTTTCAAATTGTAATAGACGAGTTTGTTAAAATTTTCAAAAATACTGGAAGCACACGTCACGAGTAGAGAAATAAGAATATAGATGGTGCCACTTTATTACAAATTTGGATATAGTTAACGTTACACAAAAAGACTCTGACGTCACTCAAAATAAAGGCCGTTTTCGTTTAAACGGGCGGAGTAGCACCGAATAGAACAGATCTGCGGGCTTATTCACGTTCTTTCGACAACGTTTCCGAATCGATCGATTGTAATCGATCGATTCAGTTTCCGCAGTCGAGTGGATACGAAAATACTATTCGCGTTCGTGCTCGATAAGCACATTTTCGGTTGAGTGACGTCAATAGAATCGGCCCGAAGATTTCCGACCACTCTCACTACGAACCAATCAGACCACTCGTTAGTGGCAAATAAGCGCGCCATTATAAAATACTCAGTCATTTTGTTTCGTTCTTTTCGTTGAATTGTGTTTGATAAACATGAATGCACTATAAGTATTATTGTAATTTACGAACAGTAACTACATACGTACTACTAATGTAGAGGTTTGGTGATTAGTATAATTCAATGTATGTATACAATAGTAGTAATTTGAAATATAAATTTGCAGCTCCTTCACAAGTAAATAAATGAATAGTAAGTATTGTTTATTTAAAAAGATTCTATATATCAAAATCAGTTTTACAAGCAAGAGAAATTAACAATTCATAATAATTTTATTAACGTTTATTTTTTTGCCAATAATTTTTTCTAGGATACTAGGAGTATGGGAAAATATTAAGAGAATGAAATGATTTTCTATTACTATATAACTCTTCATGTTCATATGATGCTCGGATTGCTACATGTGTGCCGTCAATAAAACCAAGTATTCCTGGAAACTGGAAGGCTCGGAAGTTTCTTAAAACAAAAAGAAGTTACTTTTTGGGGAACTTCGAAATCATTATATTTACTTCTGAATTATTTCCAAACGCTTTTCTCTAGTAGATGGAAAATTTAACCACCCAGTCAATATGTGGCCTGAATTTAATGCTATAGTGACTTGATCAATTGCCCTGCTGACACTTGGTTGACTAAGCCCAAGGTATGCGTCACCGTCTGCAGGCTTCTGATAACTTCCATGTGCATAAAAATGTAGGGCACACACAACCTTTTCACAAAACAATGAATTCTGAAAAGCATTCATGTGAATTAATATTTGCATACTTACTTTGATTTCTACACATTTCTTTCATGAAAGGGCAAAATCGGTCTAATTTCCTCAATTAACCATCTTGCTCTTTCAATTGACAAGCGATATTTTCCCTTAAATAATTGTTTGTCATCATAAATGGATCTGAAGAATCCCGTAACTGTTTCAATCGAACACGATTCCCATCAATCAATCGTCTTCTTTCATTAGCATCTCGTCTTCTGCAAATTCTCACCAAACTAGCAGCCTTCACAAAAGAATAATTTTTTATAATTAAACGTGTGTGGATTCTAAGAGCTCATAACTTTTTCAGTGACTATTGACTACACATTACAGTTAAGTAACATTGACATATATTTGACGGGTTACTTTTTGCTTACTTGCTTTTGAAATTTCTTAGGTACCCGATGTGAAAGATTATACTATATTCAACATAAAGTGAAATAACTTTGTCTAGTTGTGGTAAACCTTTTAACTTAACAATTGCACAACTAATGATAAAAGCAAAACAAATTTAAAAAGGCTGTACAGCATAATTTCTATTTTTTTGCTACATAAATGTTGGTAATTATAAATTATTTATGTACAAATGTATAATTTTACTATCATAAATTAATCTATACACTTTGAATGCAATTAAATATTATTGCTCGTAGTTGCTATTGTTTTTAAAAATTTTTGAAAGTCATTTGCAGATTAACAAATGCAACTTACCTCTCTTGTCGATCGGATACGGTCACAATCGATAGATAACTGGTTTCGATAAACTTTTCCGATTTTCGACAACGTTATCGATCGATTCATATCGATCGGAAGAACGCGAATAGGGTTTTTGCGTTTCACTCGACAACTTGAACCGAATTCGGTTATAATCGATCGATTTCTGCTTTCCGAGAGAACGTGAATAACCCCGCTGATCTACTTGACCAGTAAGCATTCTTTGTTATCGAAAAATATATTGAAAAACCACCATCCATTGTTAGACGGCCACAAAAGAAATTGCTTGCGGTTCCTTAAGACATTCAACAGTGCCATCTATTAAAACGTGCCGAAAGTTTGCCTTTACGGGGTGTTCACTAATTATTCCCCACAATGAGGAAAATCAATAAGACGGTCATCAGTAAAAGAAGAAACGAATTGTATTTGCAGTTTTTTTTTTTAAATCTGTTGAGCTCGTGGAAGGCAAATAATTCTTTTGTTTTGTCGCTGCTCGTTTCTTTTTTTTAATTTATGAGTCTATTGAATTGTGCTCTAGAATTGATCGTCTTTTGTTTTTTAATATTGTTGTCGTGTATATATTTTTTCAAATTTTATTTTTGTTTTGTCACCTTTCCTCGCAGTTTTTTTTTTTTTTTTTAATTTATTAATCTACTGAATTGTGGTGCAAAATCAATTGTCTTTGGTTTTTATTATCTATATTATTTCTAAAATTTAATTATTTCGTATCTTTAATTTTTTTTTCATTTTCTTTCTTCTTTTTTTCTCATCGTTTTTTTAATTTAATCTTTTTATTCTATTAAATTATATTGTATAATCGATTGTCTTTTATTTTATCTTTTTTTAATTGATTATTTTTGAATATTATTGTCTTGTCACCGTTCTTTCCGAATTGTTTTGTTTTAAAATTTATTATTAATCTACTGAATTGCATTGTAAAATCGACCGACTTTTGTTTCTGTTTTCTTTAACTTAATGTATTTTTAATGATTTTTTTGAAATTTATTCCTGAATCTAGTAATCTTGGAACAAGTAAACATTACTCCCTCCATCTATATAGTAACAACTTGATGGATATTTTGATAAGCCTTGCTTTTGACACGTTGGTAACACTGATGGACTAGCTCAACCGAGCTCAATACAGTGTTGCCAGACATACGGGAAATTCCCATTTCAGCGAGAAATTTTAAGATGTGTGGGAATTGATTTCTAATGACGATTTCGATTCTCTTGCACTGGTTGCACACAGAGTATTTAACCTCATCTAATAAAATGAAGATACTCTAAATGCACACTAGTGTAGTCAAAACATTTTGTCAAAAAGAGTTAAATGGAGCTTAGTACTTCCCCGCCATAGAACTTCATTTTTGAAATTATTTATTCATGCAGCATTACCTAATTTTAAATTGTCTCTAAGAATCTGTAATCTACTCGATGTATTTTAATAAACATTTTATGCTTTGCTAGATACCAACCAGCATCTCCAGAAGAACTGTTGGAAGCCTTCCACATCTTAGACAACGAAGGCCGAGGATTTCTAACTCGCGATTGCATTACAACCCTGATGACACAGGACGGCGAGCCGTTCAATCAAGACGAAATCGACGAAATGTTGGAAATAGCCATTGACCCCCACACAGACACAGTCCCATACGAATACTACATAAATCAGCTAATGGTAAGTCGGGTGTTTGTTTCGTGAGAGCACGTGCATGACCACCTTTACAGTATGAACCAGCAGAAGAAGACAATATGTATTTGTTGGCTGATGCTATTGAAGCTGAGAAGCCCCCACCTCCACCACCACCCAAACGCTTCTCTGAGATGATGACTGATATGAGTTCTGTAGTGTAGAGAGCGCATGACACAATTACACGAGTTAATAAAAATTTTCAAGAGAAGGTGGATGGTTAATTATGTTGTTTAAAAATTTTCAGATTGATGAATGAAGTTCTACATCATCAGAGCTTCATAGAAACAAAATACGAATTACTTATAGTATTCAAAAAGCCACAGAAGCATAAATAATTTAAGTGAGGCAGTAAACTGGCTTCGTATTTTATTTTATAATTATAAAAAAGTGTATATATTTTTTATGATATTCACAGTCTTACTGCACGATCACTTTTAGTTAAGTAAGTGAAATGAAGAAACAAAATTATAATTTTGAAAAAACAACGTTGTCTTGCTTAGTTGCTTGTGCCATTGTGGCAGTACTGAAATCTTCACTCTGCAACATAAATTGGTTCCATTGCACCTGAGAGGAAAAAAATAAATAAATGAATTTTATTTTAAAATAAAGATGTTATTATGTGAACCTACCTGTTGATCAAGTCCTTCTTGTACGCTGTGATCACGAGCGAACACCAAGGCAACTTTCGTTCCTTGAACTGCCACTGGGCTCTTAGAGGCTATTTGTTCGGCCAGCGCAATAGAGCCTGCAACGAGACTGCAACATTTGTTGTTAGTACATTCCAAGTAAAAACACATAATTATTTACCTATCTTTGTCATCAAAAACTTTTGATACGAGCCCGGAACTTAATGCCTCCGGAGCAAGAAGTTTACGTCCAGTATAACACAACTCTCTCACCAAACTATCAGACCCAATTACTTTCGGCAATCTCTGCAAAGTACCAACGTCTGCTGCCATCCCAAAATCAACCTAGGACATCATAAAAGCAATGGAAAAAGAATTTATAGTGATTGACAAACCTCTTTCACTTGGAACCAAGCGTCTTTAGTGCAATACCTAATATCAGCGGCTGTTATCATGTCAACCCCTCCTCCAACACAAGCGGAATGTATTGCAGCAATCACTGGTTTATTGCAAATTTCCAACGAAGTTAAACAGTGCTGGTAAAGTTTAATTAAGGGGCCTAATATTTTTGCTTTACGAGCAAGATCGTCGTGTTCAGCCAACTTAGGCGCAAGTGTCATGAAGTTATTGAAATCAATACCTAATTAATTAAAATTAATCAGTGCCTCTTTAATGATAACATCGGTGTTAACCTGCGCAGAATAATTTCCCTGCTCCTGATAGCACCACAACGCGACAGTCCGCGTTGATGTTAAGTTCCTCAAAGCACGATTTGATTTCCGACCACATTGTTGAACTCAACGAGTTGAGCTTGTCTGGCCTGTTCAGCTCGACGTGGTACACAAAGGGTTTCGGGACGGTTATTTTGAGAGTCTCGAAACTGCTGGCCCCAGACATTTTCGCTATTGTAACTGAAATGGGGCGTTCTGAAAAAAAAACCTGTATACTGTAATGTCCAAGAAATTTAAAGTCCATACGTTTTAGACTGTTTAACAAAGAAACACTGGCACTTCTGAAGACAGTAGAAAACATAGTCACAGCTTTTTGTTTTTAAAGAAGGGGGCTCTAGCAAGCACTTACTAAAATGTTACAAACTGCAATCAAGCATAACCTTACAAACTAAATATTTGTGATGTGGAGACTGGAAAGGGTATTCAGAATTCAGATATAAGCAGTGTATTTATGTGGGTATTTAGAGTTGCTATTATTACTTTCAAATTAAGGTTAAGCCAAATACTGGTTTGATTTTATTATTATGAACTTTGAGTGCAGAAGTTGCATGGGCTACTTTAACGCACCTTTGAACTTTGTTCCCGTTATTCTATTAATTTTAATATTGTTTTCCAAGGTTCAGTTCTTTATGATAATATTCATATTTGCATGTTCGCAAGTCACGCTAAAAAGAAACAATTTTATTATGATGATTCGTATGGATTTTAAAAATGTTTTGTTGTTATCCTCCTTCTGAATTGTGTACGTCACGTGTTCACGTCATACGTATTATTCCGTTCCCAGTAGCATTGCCAATGGTCTGAGACAAAATTCTCCAACCCACACGTTCTATTTGAAGGCAATATGAATCAAAAGAATTGAAACGGTGTGAAACTTAAATTTGATTGCACCGGGCATATAACTTTTTAAAAGTAGAGATGTCGAGTACTCGTTACTCGAAGATATCCGAAGTAACGAGTAATCACCCGCAAAAGGAATCATTACTTACGGTTTGATTACTTTTAGCGCGTGTAAAAATGCAGTAACGAATTATCAAATACAGATTGTTTGTACTTCCTCTGCCAACTTATAGAAAAAGAAACCATTTCAGTACCAGTTCATTGACAGTTATTCGTAGAAAGCTGCTTTTTATGAAATGTTCTACAGTCTACGAAACTTTTTATGTTCCTTGCTCTTTGATTTTCAAATAAAGTAGCTGTCGTTTATTCGAAAAATACGATTACTCTAGTTTGAATACCCTTGACAAAATAATCCCTTCTACCAACTTTACCAATACAGTGAAATTGTGTAGAGAAGTGCAACGAATTTGTAATCATTGTAACGAATACAGTAAATGATTACTAATCATTCGAGTAACGAAAAATAACGAATACTTAAAAGTAACGAATTAACCACAAGAAGACCGAACAATAACATAAACAACGAAGTGATCAAGATATACTGTTGGTAGTGCTGAATTTAATTAAATGGTACAACTGGAGTAACTTCCAGTTATTGACGGTTTGACATGACAGCCGTCACTTTACAAGCGTCATTTGACATTTCAAATGTTGCAACGGCGCCTATCTCTCACTTCAAGAGACATGTAAAGATAAAGTGGTGTAAAACATCATCAATCTAACCTAAAAATAGAAATAACTATAGTGCCACAAATGGATAAATTTCAAGTATTTATATTGTTGCATAGATATGTACCTATATGTTCACATATACAAGAAATTGCCGGATGATAGTGGGACGTATCATGTCGTTTGCCGTTGTTAAACCTTCGCGTACAACGCCGCTTGACGTTTATTCTGTGCAATGACATTTTAGATTTTACCTTTGTATTTAACTTTCATTTGACAGATAACGATGCGTAACGGCGATACATTCTGTTTAACCTTAAAACGCTAATTTTTATTCACATAACCTACAATCTGTTGCTGTTCTGGTTAAGTCAAATAAACCAACAAACACGTCCGATTGCAATGTTGCAAATAGTTGAATAAGAAAATGCTCTTAAATGCCAACTCACAATTTTTCTTGATCACTTTGTAAAGTGTTGCCAATCTAGTAATGTTGACACTTAATCTGGTGACTTTCTGTTGCAATTTCAGAAAACTAATGAATTCAAACATGATTGAATATTTAGTGACCCTTATGACCGGTTTAGTGACAAACGAAACCATCCAAGTCCCACTCTTACAAACCCTATAAAATAAATAATTAACCGTGATCATCAAATATACAAATTGAGTTTTCCTTTACCAAGATAAACTATTTTTTTTACATTCTTGCAAATGAAAATCGATCCTTGTTAAACAAAGAAACAAAAATCGAATTTCTTTTCTTACTATGGACGCTATTTTGCTTCTTTAATTAGTATACATGCAATTGTACAGGTTCGTCATAATTGATCGTAGTCCACGTGATCAAATTGTACCTGCTCCTGATAGTTAGGCATTATTAGTACAGGGAGATCGAAATTGATTGTCCTGATCCTTCACTACTTTCCGTGAGCTTGATATTTACATCTATTACATGAAGGTTAGAACGAAAAACGCTGACGTGCATAGAACATTCATAAAACCTACATTCAAACCTAACCTAATTAATCAAGAACACAACTTTAATCAGATTGCTATAACAATGAAATAAACCGTTTTTCATGAATGAACGGCAATGAACTGTCAACGAAATCTGGAATATCTTGTAACTTTCCCAAATCTCCCTATGTTACTAACTTCATTTGAATAATTGAATGTAAATATCGCTATCAAGTTCGTGGAAAGCATTGTAGAATCAAGACAATCAATTTCGATCTCCCTGTACAAACAATTGCAGAACTGCGACGGCCATAGTCTATGGCGACGGCATTAAATTTAGTTACTAATTTTTACAGTAGCGTCACTAGCGTCGAACAAGGGGTTACATCTAGTGTTGCCAACTTAAGGGATAAATCGCTTTTTAGGGATTTTTCCAAATCCTTAAAGATTGAAAGATTTTTTTTCTAAAAAGGGGATTTATTAATTTTTTTTAATAGAGGCTGGAAGCTGACAGGCTTGATACAGCTCAAAGTTATTGACAGGAAACCCATTTACATTAAAAAATCACCATCTGTCGAGCAAAGTTTCAACTTGCAGTCATTTCTGGATGGTAACAAAAAAGTATGACTTGCATTGTTGTATATAAGGCCATTTGTTAAAACTTCGCCGAATATTTTTCATCCCTTTGTTTTTATGGAGGTTGCTCACTACAATCGAAGTTTAATTTGATTTGAATTTGGTGGATCGGTAATTTGAGTTTGGAAATCGATAGGTCTATCAACAAATTGGTAGAATTGGCAGCACTGCAACGCGATTTGTTAAAACCTTTGATTATAATTATATACCGAGTGATTTTTAAGTTTTTTTTATCAACTCTTGCCCTGGAATTTTGACGGCATGTTTTTGTTTTGCTATAAAACAACAAGGTATGCAATAACGTACATGCCGTCTAGACTTCATGGCAAGAGTTTCGTTTTTATTTTTTGAATTTTTATTATTTTGTCTTTTTTTTTGTTTTATCAACATTCTCTTCTAATTGCTTTTTTTTGTTTATCATTAATCACTGAATTGCACTGTAAAATCAACTGTCTTTTATTTGTTTATTCTTTTTAACTTTATGTAATTTTAATGAATTTTTTTAATTCCTGAATCTAGTAATAAATTGAGGAATTTTCTATGGCGAAAAGAAATCGAGGGATTTCTGCTTCTTGCGCGTTGGTAATACTGGTTATACTTTATTCACACTTTAATTCTGTGGTATTATAAGGTGCGTTCAAAAAAATCCGTTATCAAGAAGGCTCTGGACTTGCTTTTATTTTATGACGGCACGTCGTAGCTTAGTACGTATGTTGAAACCTTGAATAACTGCGTGCTATCAACAGCCTCAACTGTCAAAGATTTTGTTTACATCTTCGAGGTATTTGTAACAAAATAGATGTTTTATTTGATTGTGTTTTATTATCCATTTTGTAGAAAATCGTAATTAAATGGATATACGAAGGTCGATCAATAAGTACTCGTGTTAGGAATGAAGACGCAAGTTTTTCACAATTTTTATTTCTTATTTTTCAACGTAATCTCCTTTTAGGCCGACACACTTTTCCCAACGTTTCTGCCATTTCTTTGACCCCTCCAAAAAAGATGACAGTATACGACGGTAATGCCAGCTTTCCTCAGCAACGCCACCTGTCTTTAAACACGGATACTTATTGATCGACCCTCGTAAAAAGTTAGGTTATGTTTATAATAATCGTATAGTTACGACGTGATTTTGCAAAATTTGCATTTGACATAAGCCAACTTGATAACGGTTTTTATTGAACGCACTTTATTTTTTTGATTCCAACAAATATTTTGCGTAATTAAATACTTAAAAATAACTGTTAGGTAGTTTGTCACGTACGTCAGAGGTCACGTGGGATACAAGATTAAATGAAGACCATATATAAACGATTACGAATGTTAGTGACATATGCACGTTCTGTTAGTAAAAAATACGGCGGGATTTTTAAATTTGAAAGCGTTAATTAATATTTTAAAATTATTTCTTTGTACTTAATGATGATGTGTTAATTAAACTTGCGTAGTTTTAGTTTTCTTTTTCTATCTAGTGATTTATTATTTGAACTTTTAAATACAACATTTAACTATAATCACCACCAACAAAATTTTAAAAACTTTATTTTATTAAAGGCTTTAATAATACAAAATTTAAAGTACTGAATTAAATAGAAACCTTTGATCTATAAAAAAAAGAAGATAAACAAAACATATGAAGATAATAAAAAAAAAGAATCCGATTAATACGCAATCATGATTAATATTCGACAAACCTTCAATGTACAACTAATACTCCGAATTAAATCTTCTTTGTCTTAAATTTTTTCCTATCCACTGACTTGATATCCGAACTTTTGAACACGGCGCATACACTCAAGTGCAACTCGTACGCCTGGTTTCCGCAAATTTTCGCTCCGCACGCGCACAACTTCATCGTCAACTGATGGTGCCTGGTGAAGTCTTCGGTATCGAAGAACTTCATCTCGCAGAAGTAACAGCACATCATGGTTTTGTTGGAGCACTTCTTCTCCTCGATGTGCTTCAGTAATACTGTGTAATAAGTGAAATCCTTTTGACAGTTTCTACACCTGAAGGTGGGCGCAATAGAATGCGACTCCACGTGTTTATTTCTATCGATGGCCTTCTCGAACACCATGTTACAAATGCTGCATTTGAACTCGTTGTTTTCGGGGAAGAAATGCGTGTCTAAATGCAGCTTTTTTTCATAGAGCGAGTAGAAGCTTTCCGAGCAATCTTTGTAGTCGCATCTGTATAGGTGGGGTTTGGAAGTGTTCACCTGTTCTTTCAGGATTGTGCTTGTTGGTTTGGGGAAGTTGGAGTAACTGGGGGCGGTCACGTTCACATAAGTATTGGGTTTGACGGTTTTCTGGTTATATGAGTAATTCACATTCTTCGCATGTTTCACAGAGAAGTCATTCTCTTGGTAGTACTCGGTTTTCACCGTCGATAATTCCGGCTTCACTTCATCGTGCGGTAAAATACTGTCAATTCGTTCTCTGCTTTGGTTGTTAACTTGTGTGTTAACGATGTACTGGGGGTTGCTTGCGACATGCTCGTTCGGTAATACGTTTAAGGGGACCGACTGTAACTGTATGTTTTCATTGGCAGGGACGAGTAGGTAAACTAAGTTCTGTTGTTGATCGGATGCCCGTTGGAGCTGATATAGCATCTGCTGGTTTTGAACCACCGGCTGGTTCAGTAGAAGCGACTGGTTGAATGAAGTGTTGTGTTCGATGGCTGGGCTTTGCACGTTCGATGTGGTTGCCTCGGATACAACTTCCTGATAACTATGGACCTCGCTCACGTTTTGCATATAATAAGGTTCTTCTTCCCTGAAATAACGCGTAAATATTTACGTTGTATTTTTAGCGAACACATCACATTTTTAGTTTAGCTAATAATTCTAAAACCAATACAATCACTATTACATTCCACATATCTTTGCAACGATAACCTAAATATTACAAACCAAACCTGCTGTATAAAACCATCATAAAATAGCAAACAATACTTTTTCTTTATCGAAAACGATTTAATTAGTGATTTCTAATTAAAAAGTGACATGGAAAACTCGGATTTGCACGTTTTTGAAACGTCGTGACAGATGCGAACCCTCACAAAGAAAGTGCGAACGCACTAGAACTCAATGTCCGGAGATAAAATGGTTCGCATATTTTAAATTTTGAAATTACGTGCAAGTCTAAGCGATTCAACGTTACCTTTTGCGCTTATTGTTATCCCTCATATTAAGCAATGAGTTTGATGTGATCGCAAACCAACATAGAATTAAAAAACTAACTGCGTAAACTCCACTTGTACAAACATGCGCAGCTGTAATGGGTTCAAAACAAAAGTTTTATGTTGGCAACGCGCAGGGTTGCCAGATTGGGCGAAATTCCGCATTAGACTCACCTGACACTTAAAAATCTTATTTGACGACTGGCGCCTAAAATGGACCACTTTTGACATAATCAACGCTCAACAAAATTCTATGTCTAGTCATCCATGAAAGCAAAAGTACACTACCTACCAAAAATTTTAAGTCACGTCTTTCAGTTTGCTTTCATTTGGCTCTTGATATTTTTATTTCTTTTTAATTGCCTACGGGTGGACTAAATTTGACACTTTTAATGAGAAACACCTATTTCTAGAGGATTTAGAGCCGGAGCTCGATTTTTATTACAAAATTAACGGTGAAGACGGCATTTTGATGTCTTGTACCGTTTCGGAGCTACGAGGTGTTTTTCGAAATCCTGCAATTTCTAAAAACCATCGTAGCTCTTTTGTTTATGAAAATTTCTGATTTCTGTAAAAACTTTCTTAAGACACTTCTTGGCGCAGAATTCATCGATCTTGATTACAATATTCTGAAGCGCTTAGTTTGCGAGATATAAGCAAAACTTCCGAATTTTTATATTTTCTGTCAAAAACATAAACAAATGACGATCGATTGTTTAACAATGTGAGAAACAAAAAAGAAATGGTCGACGATTTGAATATGAGAAAAGCCTCCGTCTTCACTTTCGCGTTGAAAATAAATTAAAAGCGACGACAAAAGACGTTCGGAAATATAAACAAAAGACGATCGATTGTTTAAGAAATGCTAAAAAAAAACTGAAAAAAAATGGTCCACGATTTGAATGTAAAAGAGCCTTTCGTTTTCGGTTTTGTGTTAAAAATAAATTTAAAACCATTACAAACGACGTTCGAAAACGTAACCAAAAGACGATCGTGTCAGGTTTGGCAACACTGGTCTCAGCATTAAAAAAAAAACCCTAAAGTAGCAAAACAAAACTACACTTGTTGGTTTTTGTCGTAAACATAAACAAAAGACGATCGATTGTTTAAAAAATGGTCGACGATTTGAATATAAAAAAGTCTTTTGTTTTCACTTTTGCGTCGAAAATAAATTAAAAGCGACGTCCAGGAACATAAACAAAAGACGATCGATTATTTAACGAATGCAAGGAACTAACAAAAAAAAATGGTCGACGAGATTTGAACATAAGAGAACTTTTCTTTCACTTTTGAGTGAAAAACAAATCAAAAGCGATAACACAAGACGTTCGAATTTCGACTTTTTCTTCGCAAAAGAAAATTAAAAAAGGATTACAAAAACGTTCGGAAACAAAAGACGATCGCACTAGATTTGGCAACACTGGCTCGGTATTAAAAGACCGCTGAAATTACAAAAGAAAATTAGAGTTGATGGTTTTTATCAAAAATATAAACAAAAGACGATCGATCGTTTAAAAAAATGGTCGACGATTTGAATGTAGGAAAATCTTTTGTTTTCGCTCTTGCGTTAAAAATACATTAAACGCGACAGCGGAAAACGTCCGGAAACATAAACAAAAGACGATCGATTGTTTAACAAATGCGAAAACTAAAAAAGAAATGGCCCTCGCATTGAACGTTTCTGTTGTCAATTTTGCGTTAAAAATAAATCAAAAGCGCTGACAAAAGACTATCGGATATATAAACAAAAGACGAACGATTGTTTGAGAAATTCTAGAAAACTATAAAAAAAAGAATGATCTACGATTTGAATATAAGAGATCCTTTCGTTTTCAGTTTTGTGTTAAAAATAAATTCGAAATGATTACCAAAGACGTTCGAAAACGTAAACAAAAGGCGATAGTTTTAGGTTTGGCAACACTGGTCTCAGTATTAAAAGACGCCAAAATGGCAAAACAAACTAGAGTTGATAGTTTTTGTCAAAAACATAAACAAAACACGATCGATTGTTTAAAAAATGGTCGACAATTTGAATATAAGAAATCTTTTGTTTTCACTTTTTTTGCCTTGAAAATAAATTATCATCATAATTATAATAAAAAAACTGAGATGTCGGCAATTCGAAAGAGATTAGAATTCAGAATATGTGGACAGAAAAAACAAATGACTCACAGGCACCGCACTCACCGTAAATTATAAAGTGCGTTCAATAAAAACCGTTATCAAGTAGGCTTATGTCAAATGCAAATTTTGTAAAGTCACGTCGTAACTATACGATAATTATAACATAACCTAACTTTTTATACCCACTTAATTACGATTTTCTACAAAATAGATAATAAAATGCAATTAATGAAATAAAACATTTATTTTATTACAAATACTTCGAAGATATAAACAAAATATTTGACAGTTGAGGCTGTTGATAGCACGCAGTAATTCAAGGTTTCAACATACGTACTAAGCTACGACGTGCCGTCATAAAATAAAAGCAAATTCAGAGCCTTGTTGATAGGGGATTTTTTTGAACGCATGTTATCTGGTGAGTAAAACTGACAACTGTTGGTAGTTAACACAAGTAACCGTTCAGTGTACCAAACAAGTCAACATATTCAACAGTTGTCTCCGCTGAACGCGCCCATGTTCGGACGCTCCCCCCTCTCCATCTATAAATCCGGGCCTGATTTTTAGTTACTTAATTTTCATTTTCATTTTTTTAATTTTTATTTTCATTTTTGGTTTTTTGTCTTAAGATTAATTTTCGTCCTGGGGCCCGATTCTCGAACCGTGCGAAAATGTTGTCAAAATGACGCAATTTTCGAACGAGTAGTAGTATTGTGTAGTTTCCTAGTTTTAACATCGTTTTTGCATATATGCATCTTTTCACACGGTTCGAGAACGGGATCCCTGTTTCATTCGAATTAATTTGAAAAATTAATTGGCGCCTTTTGATGACATTTTAGAACAAGTTGGCGACATTGCCCAAACAAAATCTGGCACCCCTGACAACGCGTTTTCACCGTCCTCTTTGCGTATTTCTTGTAATTTATGCTTATTTCCTCTAACAGAAATTACTGCGTGAGGATGTTTGATTAAAAAGTAAAGTTATTGTTTGACTTCTAGGGATTTTCGTCAGGCGTTTTTTTTTAAAGCGTTTCCACCAACAGTCACGTCACTTCGTTTTCCAACAGCATTCATGTCAACGTCATCTTTGCTGTATTGCCTAGGTGTAATGTTTTGCAAAATAGGATAAAACCATCAAAAACCGCCATAGATTTACGCTCTTATTATCATTAATAACCTGCCACCATGGTAATTATACATTAAATTAATTCTTCACCGACTTTATTTCAGCAGATTTCACCAAGCAACCTTGCTAATTGTTTTAACAACAGCGTGCATAATAATTATTTTTTTTCCTTTCTGATTCGACCAGGTGCTAATAGCAGCAGCAGTATGCACCAAAGCAGGGAAAAGTAAGTTTTTCATCCGCTTGCCCCAATATCCTGATTAAGTTAAAACTTGCATATGCTTCCAGCAATCGTCTCCAGGCAATTCGTGGAAATGACGAAGGCTCGAATAGAGGGTTTACTCGCGGCATTTCCCAAGTTAATACCCGCCGGCACTCAGCACACTTTCGTAGAAACAGATTCCGTCAGGTACGTGTACCAACCGCTGGAGCGCTTGTATATGTTGCTTATAACGACGAGAGCTAGCAATATTTTAGAAGACCTAGAAACTCTTCGGCTGTTCGCTAGAGTTGTAAGTGCCCGTCTCCTCGTTGGCTGTGTGCAACCTTAAATTTTCCTGCGCTTTTTCGTTTCATAGATTCCAGAATACTGTCGGTCACTTGAGGAGAATGAAATCGCCGACAATGCCTTCAATCTCATCTTTGCTTTCGACGAGATCGTCGCTCTGGGTTACAGAGAAAGCGTCAACCTGTCGCAGATACGAACTTTCGTCGAGATGGATTCGCACGAGGAGAAAGTTTATCAAGCAGTTAGACAGGTGAGATGTTTAGTTTGTGGTGGTGGCAACCATGCATCATTTCGTACATAAATTCAAGGTCTTGCTTTATATTTTTAATGAGCGTGCCATTCACTATGATGTTAAATCAATTGTGTGTTGGCATGTTAAAAAGTAATTATATCAGAAGTAATTCTATGAAAATTATGCTATTTTTAAAGAAATCTGCAAAATTTTGCATGATATTAAAAAGTAATTACCTACTTTATAGTCACTGATGCTTACAGTTCATGATTTTAAAAGTGTAAATTGCCATCGTTGTTTTTTTCCCAAAATGGAGAAATTTTGTGTGGGGGGAAAAATTTGGGGAGTTTTTCTTTTCATTTTCTTTTTCAATTCCGATCGCAATTTTCTTAAAGCTTTGAGGCGCGACACCTTGCAATCGCTTTTTGACCCAACATGCAAACGATGAAAGCGCCATCTACCCGTATTTGTTTGAAACTTGAAGTTATACAAACATCACGAGAAATTCTGAGGTGTCGCCATCTCTGGAGATTTCTTTAAGTCCTACAATTTAACTTGAATTGTCGTATTTTTAATTTTCTAAGCTTAAAATCTTCAATGTTTTCAAGCGCCAGCTAATCTAATTGTTGCATTTTATTGTTACCAGAAATTAATAAATTTTGGTAGTTTTGTCTTGATGGCGTTGACAGCGTCATCTACATATATTTGTTTGAAGTTTAAAATTTTTAGCGGCAAATGTTTTTCTTCACAAACAAAAAAGTTTAGTGGCGCCATCTGTGGGGATTTCCTTGAAACGCAAGTTTAACCTCGATTTTACGTTCGTCATTTGTTTTTTCTTAACTTGCCAACAATCTTTACACTTTATAATTGTAGGAAATTAATAAATTTTGGTTATGCTGCTTTCGTAAATTTTTTTAACTTATAGATATAGGTTGAATTCTTGGCTTCCGGTTGGAACCGCGTGTCTCGGATTTCTTCACTGCCGACGTTTCGTTCTCCGTTGCAGAAGAACTTCTTCAGGGCTGCTGTTGGTGGTGATGTTGCTACTGCTGCTGCTTCGCGTTTGTCGTTGAGACATCACCACCAACAGCAGCCCTGAAGAAGTTCTGCAACGGAGAACGAAACGTCGGCAGTGAAGAAATCCGAGATACGCGGTTCCAACCGGAAGCCAAGAATTCAACAATGGACGACGGCCGCGGAAGCCTTCAAGTTAAATTATAGATATAGGATTGATTATTCTTAATCTATGATTAAATATAATTAACTTCTATGAAACTATGACCAGGTATTTCAGCCATGATTTATGACAATAGTTACTATGAGATTAAATAAGATGATAGTCAATTGACTTTTATTAAATCGTCCATTAGTTTTACAAGGTTGGCAACGCTACTTTCTCTTGTGTTACTAAAATTTTGAACTTCTGCTATTTTCTGGCTAATAAATAAGGAAATTGGGTTTATACAGATTAGCATAGACCTATGAGTAAATAATTAACAGGAGAGTACCTACAACAGTGGGAGTGTGCAATTAGATTTGACGGCAGTTAAAATCCCCACAGATTGCCACTTGATTTTTCTTATGAAGAAAAACATAAGAGAATTTTTTTTGCTATTTATAATTATTATAATTAACAATAAATATGCTGGTTAAATAAAATGATTTTTATTTATATCCAGCTATTATAAGCTATAAAGAATGTTGGCAAGCTAAGAAAAAAAAACAAATGAATGTAAAATTGAGGTTAAACTTGCGTTTCAAGGAAATTCCCACAGATGGCGCCACTAAATTTCTCTTTCGAAGAATGATGAACATAATGAAAAGAGAAACATAACATTGTTGCCAATAGAATTTTGCAAACAGTCTGAACGTTTAGCTTAAATAATCACTAAAATGTCACCAGAAGCAAGACAATAATTCACTGAAAACGAATGCCGAAAAATCAAACCGTATCGAATACTTAAACCTTGGTCTCGGTATTAAAACGTAAACAAAAGATGATCGATTGTTTAAGAAATACTAAAAAACTAAAAAAATAATGGTCCACGATTTGAATATAACAGAACCTTTTCTTTTTAGTTTTGTGTTAAAAATAAGTTCAACCAAAAGGACGTTTGAAAACAAAAGACGATCGTATTAGGTTTGGCAACACTGGTCTCAGTATTAAAAGATCGCTAAAATAGTAAAACAAAAAAAAACATAAACAAAAGACGATCGATTGTTTAACAAATGCAAGAAACAGAAAAAAATGGTTGACGAGATTAGAATATCAGAGAACTTTTCTTTCACTTTCGAGTGAAAAACAAATCAAAAGCGATAACAAAAGACGTTCGAATTCCAATCGAATTTTGACTTTTTCTTCGTAAAAAGAAAAAACAAAACATAGTTAACTGCCAAAGTGTTTATATCGCGTCTTCTTCCTCGAAAGACACAAAAAAAATAAACAAAATACGACCGATGATGGAAAGGAAAACTTTCGACGTTTTTTCTGTTCAAAAAAAGGGACAGGATCTGATCGTCATTCATTTTTTCTTCGCTCTCTTCTTACAACTTCTTCAAATTGGCAAAACGTCGTTTTTGCAAAAATGTAATAATTCCTTTGTTTGCACATGTATTGTTGATAAAGAAGAACGCGATTTTTATGCAGATGTCACCATAAAATTTAAAAAAGGTAACTACATTAGTTTATTACAAAATCACTAAATTTCACACTTGTCTATGATTACATGAGTTCGAAAAGTTGTTTTCGGTTGTTTTTTCCAACATTCAATTCTTTTCTTCTGATTGCTACACTAGATATGTCACTAAATCGGGCACAAAATCACTAAATTTCAGACTTGTCTGAATTTACTGAAATTTGTCTGAAATTTCAACAGGAAGTCACCAGATCTAGAGACAAAATCACTAAATTGGCAACAGTGCTCAAGAAACTTGCTCTTTCTCTTCAAAATTTGACATTTTATTGTATGTTGCCTCGTTCTTTATTCTTCTCTTGCTATACATTGATAGTTTCTCAAGAACCTCTTCTTCTTCTTTCAACGTACAATGAAGGAGCTACAACGAAATGTCAAATTTTTGTTTATTTTGGACAGAATGAAATTAAAGGGTATAATTTTTCTATTTGTTGTCTACCATTTTCCACTTGGCAATTCAAGTTATTTGTGTGCTGTTTCATTTTCCTCTTACTTTCTTGTTTACTCATTCTCCTTCAATTTCCTTGATGTCCTTTTACTTGACAGTCTCATTACTATTCGACTCATTGCTTCATTTATTGAAATCATGCGAAAAGGTTGCCATCTTTGGTGAAGTACTTTTTTTTTAATTGACACTAAACTATTTGCTGTGACGCCATCTATCGGAAGTCAGAATGATTAATTCATTTTGTAACTATTGTAATTATTATCTTATTACGGTCCCCATTCTATTCGATTCACTGCTTCATTTATTGAGTCCACGCGAAAAGGTGGGCTTTTTTGGAGGAGTATTTGCTTTTAATTGACGCTAAATTATTTGCCTTTGGCGCCATCTATCAGAAGCGAGAATGATTAATTAATTTCGTAACATTTGTATCTTGCACTTGCATTTGTTTTATTGTTTTGAGAGCGAAAATGATTGTTTTTTTTTTGTAAAACACCTGCATTTGGTGTCCAGGGTGTTATTTACCGTTACCGGATATTAAGTCATGTATTGGAACCACCGCTGAATTAATTGCTGTGTCGCCATCTATCGGAAGCCACAGTGGTTCATTAATTAATTTCAAAATGCAAAATACAGGGTGCTGAAAAAAGGCGGATCTACTCTTTGGCATGTTGTGGAGAAAGAAAAATAATAAAAAGTTCTTTTTTTGGAGCATTCTTCATTTTAATAAACATCAAAGTTCATGTTTAACCTGTTTAATGTTGCCTAATAATAATATTTGATTTTTTTAAAGAAATTGATGTTTTTAAATTGTCTTATTACGCTGGAGTAATCAGCACATAATTTTTTTAATAGAGTTTTCTCACAATGTGTCCTTGAATAGGGTAGTGTGTGTGTAAGTCAGCAAATTTTCCCGCACCCTGTATAAGCTTCTTCTATTTTCTTCCCCCCAAAATTACTTATTACATTTGTTAGAAAAAAATTATCTAATTTGTTTAGAATAAGACAAAAAATAAGTAAGCGTACAACTACTTTTTGTTTAACTTTCTTCCTAATATTTGTATTCGGTTTTATTTATAAAATTAATCAAACTCATATGATTTTAGACGCAAGAAAGAGAAGCCAAGAACAAGATGCGTGAAAAGGCTAAGGAGCTGCAGAGACAAAGAATGGAAGCGGCTAAGAAGGGGGGCAAACCATCATTCGGAAGCAGTGGTGGCTTCGGCAATTCAACCGGATACACTCCCACTCCTACTGTGGGAGACACGGCTAGCACTAAGAACGATGTTAAACCACCTGCATATACTTCTGTCCAGTAAGTTTTATGACGACCTACCAGTTATTAGCTTTCGTACATTTGTCTGCCATATTTAAAGGATTTTACTTTGCTACAACAAAATAAGCATTGTTTGATCATAACTTTAGTTTTAACCAACAGTTCAGGTCGCGACATCTTGCGGTCGATTTATGACTTAAAATTCTTTGCAATCAAAACCGATTTGTACCAAATTTTTTTTTAATCTTAATACTAAGTTGACGTTACTTTTCTCTTATAACGATTGCAACAAGTAAGAATTGCGAACCGTCAATTATATAATTAATAATGAATATAATTTCATAGAAAACCTGCGCCATCTAGTGCCCGTGCAATGAAACTGGGAGGCAAATCCCGCGACGTCGAATCATTCGTAGACCAGCTCAAATCAGAAGGCGAAAACGTGATCACTCCGACAACCAACAACATATCACAGCCGGGACACAAAGCGCCTGCCATCAAACCGGATATCGATGAGTAAATCGACCCGTAGACGAAACGCTTTGTATTTTAAATCGAATTATTGCAGCGTCCACTTACGCCAAGAGGAGAAAATAGTGGTGCGAATGGGGCGTGACGGTGGAGTCCTGTCGTTTGAACTGCTGGGGCTCATCACCTTGCACATCGGCAACGAGAAGTGGGGTCGCATACGCGTGCAACTAGAAAACTCAGATACTCGAGGCGTCCAGCTACAAACACACCCCAACGTCGACAAAGAATTATTCAAAATGAGATCGCAGATCGGTTTGAAACAACCGTCGAAACCTTTCCCCCTACACACGGATGTGGGGGTGTTGAAATGGCGGTTGCAAGGTACCGATGAAAGCTACGTGCCTCTCCTTATTAACTGTTGGCCATCCGAGGCTGGTGATGGTAGTTGCGATGTTAATATCGAGTATGAATTGGCACACACCGACTTGGAGCTTGCTGATGTTAATATTTATATTCCATTGCCGTAAGCACTTTTTCCTTTTTTTTTGGTATTGTAGTAGTTTTTTTTTTTTTTGTTTGTTTGAAGGATTGGATGCACTCCAGTCGTGTCTGAATGTGATGGGAATTACACGCACGAATCCAGAAGAAATCAATTAATTTGGTCGCTTCCGATCATCGACTCGAGTAACAAAACGGGCTCGTTGGAATTCTCTGCTCCGAAAGCTATACCGAATGACTTCTTTCCATTGACGTTAAATTTCACGTGTAAATCATCGTATGCAAGTATTAAGGTGGGGGGTTGGCTTGAAGTTGAGAGCGGGGCGTTAAGTTTTTGTTTCTTTCGTTGCAGATAACTGATGTTCTGTTCGTGGATGATGATTCTCCGGTGAAACATTCGGTGGAAAGCGTACTGTTCCCAGATAAATATGAGATCGTGTAACAATATAACTTGCTCTAGTAATAAATTAATACGCAGTTACACTATTACAACTATTGTACTTGTTGCTTTTTGTACAGAATTTTATGGAATTTGTCAACCTATATTATTACTTTTAGTCTGTATTGAAATAAAGGCATTTACCTTTTTCTTGTGTTATTTTATTGTGGCCTCGTGCAGTCCTGTAAATAACTAAACGTAATGTCTTTTGTGAGATTCAAATGCAGGATGAAATCTAAATATATTTTATTATCAATATAATTACAGTAACTTTTGAAATAATACAATCGATAAATGAAATAATTATTAAATGAGAGAGTATATAAAAATGGTGATGATGAAAATGAGAAGAAAACTTACGATTATTGTCAAAACTTCTGATTTTATGTACGTATGTAATATAAAAAATGGTGCTTATAAATTAATTGTATGCAGTCTTTTCTTCCGTAGTTGGTGTGAGCGCCACCAAATGAACGATACTAATTCAAAACGCCAAAAAAAAAAAGAGAACTACCTGCTATTATAAGTATCTCCAATAAAATTACCTATTATATCAACGTTTTTATTCTCGTAACAAGTGATTTATAAATAAGATGAACAGTAGTTAACATGTAAAATACTTATGAGCTTCGTTATTAAACTCGACTAGGAAAGTAGAACGTAATAGTAAGGAATCAAATGCACAAAAACCCAACGCACTCAAAAATTAGAAAACGCAATCATTGAAAAGCTGCTAAATTAAAATGCAAACCAAGTCGGATTTATTAATAATAATTAAAATAAAGTAGTAGTAGTAATTTGCTTGAAATCTCACAACAGTTTCTTATCTTACAGTTTGGCAACGCTGTGTTAAAAGGGCGGCGTCGATGCCTCGGAACAGGTCGAGTCCTGCCTGTGAGATAGCGAGTGCTGGAGGGCCATAGGCATGAGCCATTCTTTTGGGAGGCAGCGCTCTAAAAAAGGTACCCAACTGCTGAAGTACGCCAAACGATTCACCCACGGTGGAATATCTTGACCGCACAAAATCTAAAAATAGGAAGAAGAAGCGTAAAAGCCTTCCAAAAAAAAATTAATTTCGTGCAAACCAAATTCAAAATGCACACCAAATTTAAAACATGCAAACACGTGAGACGCTAAACTAAACAAAAAAAAGCACATCATAACTGAAAAGTAATCTGCAATTAAATAGTAACAACGAAAAAAAGATTTTGAATTTCTTTTAAACAAATCTCAAAACCTTAATCAAACTTGGAAGTTAGGACTGGATTTTTGTTTAAAAGACAAAGCTTTTTTGTATAATTAATTAAAGCTGGTGTGAATTAAATTTAATTTTGAATCTTAGGCAATTAACTGCTTGAGCTTAAAAGCCACGAAAGTATACGAAATCAACTCAATTCCCAACTTTTGATTTAAACAGACTTTTCTATAATAAGAATATACTTAAGGGCCCCATACTTAAAAAAGAAAAAATTCTAAAACGCACCGCCAGGGTTGCCAGATATCCTCCTGCACTGCTTTGTGCTTGTTGAAATCGATAATACTGCATTTAACTTGAAGAAAATGTTACGAAATTGTTAAGCACCTCGTAAGCGACATACAATGGGTGTCTTACGAAAAACGCTCCCAACCATAAATCCATTATTTACGGACCAATTTTAATAAACAAGAAAATAAACGAAACGACTCCAAAAATATTATAAACTGCGTTTAGTATAGATTTTTTTTTTAAATTGACTTCAAGGACAACCTGCTGTCAACCTGTATATATTTTTATTATTGTATCTGGTAGAGCTTTTTACTAAATGCTTTCAGTTTTGGCCGCAGAAAACTAATGAAATAATTAATGTGTAAGTTGATATGAGAAAAAAATTGAAGAGAAGAATTGCAGCCTTTCGAGGCTGTTATCTATAACTGAATTGGGTTCCGGTGGGAACCGCGTCACGACTGCCTCTACACCAAGTAGAACCAGTCGTGACGCGGTTCCAACCGGAAGCCAATTCAATTTTGAAGAGAACTTGACAGCTTGAAAAAAAACAGTCAATGATGTTGTTTTCACGGCACGCTTTAATATTTTTATAAAACGCACGCTTTGTTTAGTAGACTAGTTTCTTTTTTTTACGAGAAAAGTTTCCTAAACATCAAAGTTTTGCGCATCATTGTATTTAGAAAAAAAATCTCTACCAGACACAATAATAAAAACTATACAGAGTCATTTGAAAAATAAAAGTTGACAGTCGTTTGACCTTGAAGGTATTTTTAGTCTCATTTCATTTGCCTTTTGGTTTGTCAAAATTATTCATAAATAACGGAACTATTTAATAAATAATGGAACACTGTGTATATTATTAGGTAAATTTTTTTAAAATTCTGAAATAACTTTCTCTGTGACTTTGTTGTAAAATATGTGAGGTCGATTTTTTAGATAATATTTGAGCAAAAACTTAAACAAGAAAATTTATTTAAAAAATAAACTCGTCATATTTATTATTTAAATAAAAAATAAACGCAATACAGCTTTCAAAACCTGTGTAAAAACGGAGATTTTTTTGAGTACATGTGTTCGAAAATAATAAATAAACAATAATTCACTGAAAACAAACGTATTAGGTTTGGCAACACTGGTCTGGGTGTTAAAAGACCGCTAAAATAGCAAAACAAAACTAGAGTTGACGCTTTTCATTACAAACATAAACAAAAGACGATCGATTATTTAGCAAATGCAAGGAGCTAAAAAAATGGTCCACAATCTGTATTCAGTTGTGTGTTAAAAATAAATTCAAGACGATTACGAAAGACGTTGGAAAACAAAAGACGATCGTATTAGGTTTGGCAACACTGGTCTCAGTATTAAAAGATCGCTAAAATAGGAAAATAAAAAAAAACATAAACAAAAGACGATCGATTGTCTAGAAAAAAATGGTCGACGAGATTTGAATAAAAGAGAACTTTTCTTTCACTTTTGAGTGAAAAACAAATCAAAAGCGATAACAAAAGACGTTCGAATTCTAATCGAATTTCGACTTTTTCTTTGTAAAAAAAAAAAAAACAAAATACTGTCAATTGCCGAAGTGTTTATATCGTGTCTTCTTCCTCGAAAGACACAAAAAAATAAATAAACAAAATACGACCGATGGAGGAAAGGAAAATTTTCGATTGTTGTTTTTTCTGTTCAAAAAAAGGAACAGGATCTTATTGTCATTTATTTTTTCTTCGCTGTCTTTTTACAACTTTTTCAAATTGGTAAAACGTCGTTTTTGCAAAAATGTAATAATTCCTTTGTTTGCACATGTATTGTTGGTAAAGAAGAACGCGATTGTTATGCTGATGTCACCACAAAAGTTAAAAAAGGTAACTAAATTAGTTTATTACAAAATCACTAAATTTCAGACTTGTCTATGATTACATGTATTCGAAAAGTTGTTTTCGGTTGTTTTTTCCAACATTCAATTATTTTCTTCTAATTACTTCACTAAATATGTCACTAAACCGGACACAAGATCATTAAATTACTGAAATTTGTTTGAAATTTCAACAGGAAGTCACCAGATCTAGAGACAAAATCACTAAATTGGCAACAGTGCTCAAGAAACTTGCTCTTCCTCTTCAAAATTTTACATTTTATTGTATGTCGCCTCCTTCTTTATTCTTTTCTTGCTATAGCTTGATAGCTTCTCAAGAACCTCTTCTTCTTCTTTCAACGTATAATGAAGGAGCTACAACGAAATGTCAAATTTTTGTTTATTTTAGACAGAATGAAATAAATGGGTGTTATTTTTTTATTTGTTGTCTACCATTTTCCACTTGTCAATTCAAGTTATTTGTGTGCTGTTTCATTTCCCTCTTACTTTCTTGTTTACTCATTCTCCATCAATTTCCTTCATGTCCTTTTACTTGACAGTCTCATTACTATTCGATTCTTTGCTTCGTTTATTGCAACCATGCGAATAGGTTGGCATTTTTGGAGGAGTCCTTTTTTTTAATTGATGCTAAACTATTTGCTGTGGCGCCATCTATCAGAAGTCAGAATGATTAATTCATATTGTAACTATTATTATCTTAACACGGTCCCCATTCTATTCGATTCATTGCTTCCTTTATTGAGTCCACGCGAAAAGGTGGGCTTCTTTGGAGGAGTATTTGTTTTTAATTGACGCTAAATTATTTGCTGTGGCGCCATCTATCAGAAGCGATAACGATTAATTCATTTCGTAACATTTGTATCTTGCACTTACATTTGTTTTATTGTTTTGAGAGTGAAAATGAATTGTTTTTTTTTGTAAAGTACCTGCATTTGGTGTCCAGGGTTATTTACCGTTATCGGGTATTAAGTCATGTGTTGGAACCACCGCTGAAGTAGTTGCTGTGTCGCCATCTATCGGAAGCCACAGTGGTTAATTAATTAATTTCAAAATGCAAAAATTATACAGGTTGCTGAAAAAAGGCAGACCTACTCTTTGCCATGTTGAGGAGAAAGAAAAATAATAAAAAGTTCTTTTTTTTTGAAGCATTCTTCATTTTAATGAATATCAAAGCTCATGTTTAAATTTTGTTATTCATCCTTTCAGTTCTTTTCTTCTGATTGCTTCTGTGCTTTCTTTTTTTCAAAATTCTAGCTACTTTTAACTAGCTAAGTTTTAAAAAAAACAAATAAATAAATAAGCTCTTCCTTCCCTTTTTCTTATTCAAATTTCCATTTGGTTTCTGTTTCTAAAGATTATCTAGAAATTTATTGTTAGATTGAAAATCGGGCGCAGGATGTCGCGACCTAAACTATATACTAAAGATTAGTCATGTTCGCCCTCTCCTAAAAAATTCCCCAGAAAAATCGTTCCCCCATTTAATAATCACTCAATGAAGAGAAAATTCCCTAAAAAATAGGGAAAATTACACCAATCTGGCAACCCTGCACAAAAAAAAATTTAAACAAAAGAACAAAGAAAAATCAACGATTCTTCGACGGAAGGCATCTGAAGGTCAAAAACTGACATAACAAGAAAGGCGCAAAAAGTCGACGAAATACGAGAAATTCATTGTAGAAAAAAAGAAAACAAAACAATAATGAAATAAAACAAAGCGCAACGAAATATCGAAGAATAAGATGAATGGAAAAACAAAAGAAGATTGATGATATTCCTCCTCTTCGCACAAAACAAACTATCACGAAATTAAAACAAAAGAAAATTACTCCAATCTGGCAACCCTGCATACAAAAAAAAAACCTTGCTGCACAAAATATAAATGTAATTTGATCGATTTATTAACTAAAGTACATTCATATCAAACATCAAATTAAAATGCACTGACAAATCCTGTTCTACAGAGTGTTTTGGAAACAGTTGACAGTTTTGCATGTTTGCAATTAACAATGAACGTCAATATCACATTTCAAATTGAATTGAACTGTCAAATTCTTTTTGGAAACTAAAGTGTTTCATCTTTTTATCTCAGAAGCACTCTTTGTATAACAAATGTTTTCGAAATTTTGTCACTGAATCTAACTGAAACCATCACTGTAATCAGGAGCTTCATTTAACAGTGTAAGAATCCAAGATGGTGTCCATAAGACAATGAAAACAAAAAACTGACTTTGTTTTCAAACAAAATTCGACAGTTCTGCATGTTTGCAATTAGCAATGAATGTCAATATCACCTTTCAAATTGAATTGAACTGCCAAATTCTTCTTGGAAACTAAAGTGTTTCATCTTTTTATCTCCAAAGCACTCTTTTGCATAACAAATGTTTTCGAAATTTTGTCATTGAAACTAACTGAAACCATCATTGTAATTAGAAAAAGGAGCTTGATTTAACAGTGTAAGAATCCAAGATGGTGTCCATAAGAAAATAAAAACTCCTAATTTTTACTTTTTTCGAATATCTTAAAAACCGTAAAAAATAGGTGAAATATGTCTGCACGTTATTGATTGGGGCAAAAATATGTAACCGAGCTTCCTATAATTGGGCTCGGAAAATGGATACCCTGTATACAGGCCGTTTCACTTTTTATAACATAAAAAAGATGCACGTTTCAAATTTTTTTTTGTGATTTGAGTAAATCTAAATGGATTGATTAGACTAAAGCAGTAAGTGCGAATAACATAAAGTGATAAATCCAATAAAAAGATTACACGACTTCTCGTAAGGCAAAATACATTTCTGTTCTTCTTCTTCTTCTTCCTTTTCAATACGAGATAGTTTAAACCAGCATATTTTTCCTATATCTCTTAAGCCTTGATTTTTTTTTTTTGACAAAATTAAACTGGATATACAAAGTTAAAAGAAAATTAAATAAACGGCACTTCCTGCAATCAGGATTAATTCCACGAATAGATAACTCATGAATGATAGCGTCTAAATCAAAGCTTTGTTCATATAAAGCTCATTATCTTGACAGGCAAATACCACAGTGATGAATCATCAGTTTGTTTTGCTTTCATTAGCGAAAGAGGTCAATAAAATCTACAGGAAACAGCTTTTTTTTTTAGTTAAGCTAAGGTACCTGAAGAAAGAATCATTTTTCCCAAAGCAACACTGTTACAAACTTTTTTATTTATTTATATTATGTTATTTCCAACTAAATAAATAATAAATACCTTTGTGAAAGCTCCTGAAAAATGGTTACAATTATTGTTCATAAGGTGGTACCGATCGCCTCGAAATTCCTTTCCGAGTTCGTTTATAATCCTTTTTATGTCGTCCTCTGTAAAATCCGTGTAACCAATATGTATACTTTGCCTGAGGAAATTACAGAAAATTAATTTCGTGAGCTACTTGGTTCGTGGCGGCCTACCTAAACCTAAACTGTTCACCTAATTCGTGTTCGTCGCGCGGTAATATTTCGAATATGCCTGTAAAAGGAAACTGATGGCCACCATATGCGTATTCCGTACTGTATATTTCTACTCCTAGACGAAAACATCGAGTATTACACGTGATTTCTGTAATGCACACGGCTGAATTTACCTGAGTGAAAAACGCCTAATCCTATATTTGAAGTTAAATCGTTAATTTTGTACATATCATACACGTTAAGTAGTACCGGTTCCCGAGCCATTTTATTAGGAAGTAATTCATCAGATCCGGAGTCCCTCGTCACGCTCATACAATTGAAAGGTAGGTTACAAGCTAGGCCATTTGAAAACATTCTGGAACACAAAAGGAGATACAGTTTCAAACAAGGAAAAGCACGCTCGACTTCTTACCCTGAGATGAATGGTAGATGAAATTATAATATAAAATATAAAATAATACTAAATTCAAAACTACGACATAAACATCGGTTTGCTGTTTGTGGATTCAAATGATAACGTAAACACAAGTTCTGTGTGTAAACGATCGAGCTTGTACCTAAAATTTTGACATCTACAAAAGGTTAGCTGTCAACATTTCGGCGCGCTTGCGCGTCGCAAGAAGCGCATCTGCAGTTGCATGTTAAGATAAAACCTGCTCGTATTAAATGACCTCGCTTAAAACATACTATATAAGAAAAGCAGGGGGCTACCTGAATTTTAATTTCTTCATTTCTTGCGTTTTCGGTTGACTACTGCAGGAACTATCCGACACATCGAGGTAAATTGAAAACACATTTGCGAAGCGTCATCGTCGCGGTTGCCCGGCAACGTCGCGCTCTCTTGTTTCGTTCCCAAACGATTTTTTAGGTTATGTTCGTAAGGCAAGTCATTCTCCTAACGATTCAGAAAGAAGAAAACGTGAATTAAAATGACTGCAGTTGAGCCTGATCGTGAGAAAAGTCTTCAGGACTACAGGAAAAAGCTGTTCGAGCATAAGGAAGTCGAAGCGCGTTTAAAAGAAAGTAAGTAATTATTTTTTTTGTGTGGGTTACATAGTCTATACCTCAATAGTAAGGCCCCCTGTCCACGGAACATAACGAGAATAGTTTTACGTTATTCTATATATCCTTAGCAAGTGAAACTCTTTAGGTAGGGCGGCCCTTTACTTACTTGAAAAATGACTTCGGTGCTAACCAGGATCACAATACATTCTGTTTCGTTTAACTCGATATGAGGAGCCTCAAATCTCAACGAGTTTTTATTTTCTTGCCCCCTCAAGCACTAACGTTCAAATTGTTTTGAGGTTATGACGCTTTATATGTGTTCCTTCATTATTAGATGAAAGGTGAAGGAGAAAACAGGGAATGTCACATAATTGCCAAATTTGAGATATATAGGGTGTCTCATAATGTACTTAACTTTTAATATATATTCAATAACTAGAAAGTTATAGCAAATTAGTCACACTAGAAGAAAGTCCTATGTTTAATCTAGGAATAGTCAATAACGACGTTGGTGCAACTCATTCTAAAAGTTACGGCTATTAATTTTCTTTTTCTATTTGCGACTTAATTGTCAGCGCGAGAGGTCGCTGTTAGCAAAATGGCCGACAAAAGAGTGAAACAATTTTGCATAACCTATATTTTACATGTATGTCTTGTGTCCTTTTAATATCAGTTGTTTTTCTTTTTAAAGTGTGTGAGACTCGTGCCTTTGTGCTAGAACTTTTGTTTTTCAAGGTTTCACGAATTTCGTGAAATGTTCACCCTTTCGATGGTTTCAATATTGACCTGTAGAGGTCGTCTAATACCTGTCAAATGTTTCTGATGTTGATACCTGTTCTACATATATTTAGTGATAAAAGCAGGGTTCTAATAGAAACCCTAGAATTTTGACATTGACAGGTGAAAAAAACAGACAAACGATATAGTTCTTTAAACGTAAGAATTTTACGAAGACGTTTCCTAAAAATTCAACAAAAAAAATTGCATAAACAAAGACGTTAATACTGTACAATTAATTCGAGAAGAAGAAACAAAAGAAAAGAGATCTTAAACAAACGACGATGGAACGTGAATTTGAATGAACAGAAAAAATAAAAGAAGATCATCTATTCTCATTCGGCTGAAGACTCAGTAAGCAAAACTATCTTCATTTGTTTTTTTTTTTGTTCTTCTTATTCTTCGTTTGCTTCAGTTCTTTTTTGTCGAATTGTTATGGTTTCTTCTTTTGTGTTTTTTTAATCGGTTTTGACATTTTCGAAGAATCTGCTTGATAATCATTGGATCTTCTTTTGTTTTCGGATGGTAGGCTGTGGAAGATAAAAAACTGCAAAAAAAAACAAAAAACAAAATAAAAGCGAAAACATCAATAAATACGAAAAATTCATTAAATGAAGAGAAACAAAAAAAAAATAAATCAAAAAGCGAAGTTACGACGAAAAAGATAGATGAAAAACAAAAGAAGATTGACGGTTTGATTTTCACTGTTTCCCCGTTCAACGCGTTCAAATAGAAAAAAAAAACAAGAAATTAAAACAAAAGAACAAAGAAAAATCGACGATTCTTCGACGGAAGGCTTCTTGAAGGTCAAAAACTGTCAAAATAAAACGAGAAAAGCGGAAAAAATCAATGAAATACGCGGAATTTATTGAAAAAAAGAAAACAAAACAATAGCGAAATAAAACAAAGTACAACGAAATATCGATGAATAAGATGAACGAAAAAACAAAAGAAGATTGACGATGTTCCTCCTTTTGATTTTCACTCTTCGTGCAAAATAAACAAACGAAAGCACATTTAAATAATGAATTACGAAATTAAAACAAAAGAACAACAAAAATCGATGAATTTCGAATGGAAGGCTTTGGAAGATGAAAAACGGACAAAAAAAACAATAAAAATTGTAAAAAATCAATAAAATTCATTGAATCAAAAGAAATAGAAACGAAATAAAACAAACAAACGAAGTAACGAAGAATAAGAATGAAAAACAAAAGAAAATTGACAAATTCATCCTTTTCATTATCAGCGTTTTCCCGCAAACAAAACACAAGCGCACTCAAATAAAAAACAAGAAATTAAAACAAAAGTACAAAGAAAAATCGACGATTCTCCGACGTAAAGCCAAACGGTCAAGTGACAAAGAAACAAGAAAACAAAACAAAACAATAGCGAAATAAAACAAAGTACAACGAAATAACGAAGAATAAGATGAATGAAAAAACAAAAGAAGATTGACGGTATTTCACCTCTTGATTTTCAGTCATTCTTCACGCAAAACAAAAAATGAAGTAACGAAGAATAAGACGGATGAAAAACAAAAGAAAATTGACGATATTCCTCCTTTTGATTATTAGTGTTTTCCCGCAAACAAAACAAAGCGCACTCAAATAAAAAACAAGAAATTAAAACAAAAGAAGAAAGAAAAATCGACGATTCTCCGACGTAAAGCCAAAAGGTCAAGTTGCAAAGAAACAAGAGAAAAGCGCAAAAAATCAATAAAATACGAGAAATTCATTGAAGAAAAGAAAAGAAAATAATAGCGAAATAAAACAAAGTACAACGAAGAATAAGATGAACGAAGAAACAAAAGAAGATTGACGGTATTTCACCTTTTGATTTTGAGTCACTCTTGACGCAAAACCAACAAATGAAAGCATATTTAAATAATGGATTATGAAATTAAAATAAAAAAAACAAAAATAAAAATCGATGAATTTCTAATGGAAGGTTTTGGAAGATGAAAAACTGACAAAAAAAAATAAAGGCGCGAAAAATCAATAAAATGCGAAAAGTTCATTGAATCAAAGGAAAACGAAATAAAACAAACAAACGAAGCAACGAAGAATAGGATGGATGAAAAACAAAAGAAAATAGACGATATTCCTCCTTTTGATTATAAAAAACAAGAAATTAAAACAAAAGAACCAAGAAAAATCGGCGATTCTCCCACGTATAAAGCCAAAAGACAAGTGACAAAGAAACAAGAAAACAAAACAAAACAATAGCGAAATAAAAACAAAGTACAGCGAAGTAACGAAGAATAAGATGAACGAAAAAACAAAAGAATAACGCAAGAAATCATAAATTACGTAAAATTTCATTATAGAAAAAGAAACAAAAGCGAAATGAAATAATTAACAACGAAATAACGAGGAATAAGATTAATGAGAAACAAAAGAAAACTGACGGTATTCCTCCTTTTGATTATCAGTATCCTCTTTTTAATTTTAATAATAATAATAATAATAATAGTAAAGGCTTTTGTTTATGTAAACGCATTAATTGAAAATGACATTCGGGATATAATTCGTTTCTGATCTCTTTAGTAAGTGGCGCCAGCGGAGAAACACTTGAACTAATATATTGCGCAGGCCGGATAAGACACATTGTCTCGTGAAATCTAGTAGGTTGTGAAAAGAAGTCCGTGGTGAAAATAATTTCTACAAAATCGAAATTTCTTTTCACTTTATAAATACCTACAAGGGTTACTCTAAATATTGTAGCGGGCCTTCAATGGCCTAAAGTAATTAGGATTGTTTTAAGGCTTTATTTTTAGAGACCTAATTTTTCATTAATTTTAAAAGTGTTGGTAAATCGCATTGCATTGTAAAAATTGTAAAAGATCTTTTTTTATGGATTTCTTTTTCCAAGCGAAAAAGATCTGAAAAGGTTGGAGACACCAGAACTTCAGCTGTTTGCTCTAAACAAGTGAAGCATCCTAAAAGAAACATGTCAAGAAGTTATAATTATAGTGGGCGGGCATTGAAAACCTTGAAGAAGTGAAATGTCTAATTTATTGTTTTCTTTGAGGACATATTTTGCTTATTTTTTCAACCTGTACAATTGAGTGCTTTTATAATATAATTTTGTCCACCTCCTCATTTTACACGATAAAATCCAATTATTTTACTATTTCTACATTGAATCCACTAGATTTCAGGAGACAGCATATTAATAGCTTTGTCTCATGAAATCTAGTAGGTCGTACATTTTAATAATTCACTATTTTTTCAGTGCGAGACCAATTAAAAGACCTCACTAAGCAGTACGACAAATCAGAAAACGACCTAAAAGCATTACAGAGTGTTGGACAGATCGTGGGTGAAGTCCTGAAGCAACTTACAGAAGAAAAGTGTAAGTAACCTCCACACTTGCATTCCAACGAATCGTATAACGCCGATTTATTTCAGTCATCGTGAAAGCTACCAATGGCCCAAGGTACGTGGTCGGTTGCCGGAGGCAATTGGACAAGACGAAACTGAAAGCCGGAACACGGGTCGCCCTGGACATGACGACCCTAACAATCATGCGTTACCTACCACGTGAAGTTGACCCCCTGGTGTACAACATGAGCCACGAAGACCCAGGCAACGTGACTTACTCGGCCATCGGTGGCCTCTCGGAGCAAATCAGAGAATTGAGGGAAGTAATTGAGCTTCCCCTGCTCAATCCTGAGTTGTTCATGCGAGTTGGAATTACTCCACCCAAAGGTTCACATTTTAATCTTTTTTTTTTTTTAAATAAATTCACAAAATATATTGTATTCAGGTTGTTTGTTGTATGGTCCTCCTGGCACTGGTAAAACCCTATTGGCTAGGGCGGTTGCTTCGCAGTTAGACGCAAACTTCCTGAAGGTAGTATCGAGTGCCATCGTGGATAAGTACATTGGTGAATCTGCACGACTTATTCGGGAGATGTTTAATTACGCAAAGGACCATCAGCCTTGTATTATTTTCATGGATGAAATCGATGCTATCGGTGAGTGTGACTTTTTGCGTCGTTCAAATTAATACTCGTGGGGTTCACACAGGGGGTAGAAGATTCTCGGAAGGTACATCTGCCGATCGTGAGATTCAACGCACCCTCATGGAACTCCTGAATCAGATGGACGGTTTCGATTCTTTGGGACAGGTTAGTTTTTTTCTTAAACTATTCTATTTTTGAAATTGGGGGAATAACGATAAGTAACTACGCTGGGCGTAATATTCTTTCTTTCTCATGTAAGTGATTTTGTGCATTTTGCTTTTAATTTTAAACGCACAAAGTGCTCTCGTGTTACAATTTCTGAACGCGCCCCTGCAGCCGATAACCAATGTTGCCAAGCGTACAATTATAATCGTATTCGCATGATTGTATTTAGCAGTTGGTATGGTTGTACGATTTCATTTTCAAAATCGTCAGCATAAATACGATTATTTTTTAAGAAACATCTTATATAAAATACTTGTTTTAGGATTTTGAACGAAACTAAAATTTCTCAAATTTCAACCAAAATTCGTCAAGCTTTTCTTGCTTTTACGAATTGTGCGCTTTTTTGGTATAATAAGATAACTCAAAACAAATTGTAGATTTATATTTCTCAAAAACAAATTGTAAATTTAAATTTTTCAAAACAAATTGTATTCTTAAATTTCTCAAAAAAATTATTAGAAATAAATATTCAAAACGATATCTACAAATAAAGGGAATTAAAAAAAAAACAAATGACTATCATAATAAAAAATGAAAACTCAAAACGAATTGTTTAAATTTCTCAAAAAAAAAAATTAACAATACATGTTCAAAATGAGATTCACAAATAAAGAAAAGGAAAACAAATGACAATCGCAACAAAGAAAGAACAATAGAAACAATCAAAAACAAAAAAAAATGAAAAACGTTTTTATCGAGAAATTCAATCGAAATGGGAAAACAAAAGTTCCTAAAGAAAGTGAGAAAAACAAATGACTATCATAAAAAAAACAAATGATTATCGTAATAAAAAAAACAAATGAGTATCATAATAAAAAAAAAGCAAATGACTCATAATAAAAAAACAAATGACTATCATAATAAAAGAAGAAACAAATGAGAGTCGCAATAAATAAAGAGCAATAGAAGCAATCAAAAACAACCCAAAAAGTAAAAAACGTTTTTATCGAGAAACTCGCTTGAAATGGGAAAATAAAAGTTACTAAAGAAAGTGCGAAAAGCAAATTGCTATCATAATAAAAAAAACAAGTGACTATCATAATAAAAAAAACGACTCATAATAAAAAAAATGACTGTCATAATAAAAAAAAACAAAAGACTATCATAATAAAAAAAAGAAAACTCAAAACAAATTGGAGATTTAAATTTCTCAAAAAAATAATTAACAATACATGTTCAAAATGAGATTCGCAAATAAAGAAAAGGAAAACAAATGACAATCGCAACAAAGAAAGAACAATAGAAACAATCAAAAACAAAAAGAAATGAAAAACGTTTCTATCAAGAAACTCAATTGAAATGGGGAAACAAAAGTTCCTAAAGAAAATGAGAAAAACAAATGACTATCATAATAAAAAAAATAAATGACTATCATAATAAAAAAAAATAAATGACTATCATAATAAAAAAAAAAAACAAATGACTATTCATAATAAAAAAACAAATGACTATCATAATAAAAAAAAACAATGACTATCATAATAAAAAAAAAACAAATGACTATTCATAATAACAAAAAAAACAAATGACTATCAATAACAAAAAAAAAAACAAATGACTATCAATAACAAAAACAAAACAAAAGACTATCAATAACAAAAAAAAACAAATGACTATCATAATAAAAAAAACAAATTACTATCATAATAAAAAAAAAAACAAATTACTATCATAATAAAAAAAACAAATTACTGTCATAATAAAAAAATGAAAACTCAAAACGAAACAAATGACGCACGATAGAATCGATTGTCTTTTATTTTTATTTTATTTTTTTTAAATATTGTTATGTATTTTCTAAAATTTTGTTCATTTGTTTTCTTTGTAATGTCACCTTTCCTCTTCCTTTTTGTTTAAATTAATAATCTACTGAATTGTGCTGTAAAATCGATTACCTTTTGTTTTTATTATTAAAAAAAAATTGTTATTAATTTTTTGAATTTTTATTCCTCTTTCTCTTTGTTTTATCACCATTCTTTAATAAATTTCATTTTTTTAAACAGGTGAAACAACCTGACGAGAAATTTTTAATTCGTAACTGTCTCTTTAAATTTATTAATGATATTGACGATCATCTTTTTTTACTCGTGACTATACATACAGGGTGGGCCAAATTTGACACCTGTTTTTAGAAGAATTAGACAAAATCTGACCACGGCTCCTGGAGCTCGTTTTTTAAGACAAAATTAACAGTGAAGACCTCATTTCGATATCTTGCACCGCTCAAAACGAATTGTAGATTTAAATTTCTCAAAAAAAAAAAAACATCAGAAATATCCAAAATGAGTTGTTAGTTTTCCCGTAAATTAGTTTCTTTTTTTTTGTAGGTCAAAATGATTATGGCCACGAATCGACCGGATACTTTAGACCCGGCACTGTTACGCCCTGGACGTTTGGATAGGAAAATTGAGATTCCGTTGCCGAATGAGCAGGCCAGGCTCGAGATTCTTAAGATCCACGCGGGGCCCATTGCGAAGCACGGCGAGCTAGATTACGAAGCGATTGTGAAACTCTCCGATTCATTCAACGGTGCCGATTTAAGGTACTCGTGAAGTTAAAAAAAAATATATATAGGAAACTCATTTGTGCCTTTGTAGAAACGTTTGCACCGAAGCTGGTTTATTCGCCATCCGTTCTGAACGTGAATACGTCATCCAAGAAGACTTTATGAAAGCTGTCCGTAAAGTAGCCGACAACAAGAAACTCGAGAGCAAGCTGGATTATAAACCAGTGTAATGTAATTCTCCTTTTTTTTATAATAATTATTAATCTTCGTATTTCGTTTAATGTTTACTGAAACCTCGGAGGGAGTGTAAAATAGAAAATAGCAACATGTACACGACTTCGTTTCCTTAATTCATCCTTCCGACTCTGAGTAAATAAAAGCATTTTATTAAACAAAGTAGGTACATCATAAAACTACAGTCGTTGAACAACTCCAGCAAAAAAAAGATTGTAAAATAATAGAAAGTAGCTCCCCCCCTGATGATAAACTTAATAATAAATTTGACTAGATACAAAATTATATGGAATTATTATGAAAATAGTTTTAGACCTGCGGGCAACTGTTTGCAATACCATCTGCTATATCATCTCCCAATCACCCAGAGAGTTGTCGGATTCGCTTTTCCCTCTTGCGGTGCTTAATTTAACTTGCGACAAGTTCCATTCATTTGGTATGTTTATAACAGCTGCAAACCACATTGATTATTAATTATTTATTATTTCAATACCTCCTTCCTTACCTGGTGGATCGATATGCGTTGGCAAGATGTCAACTTGTGCCGTTGAAGGTGAATCCGATTTAACTTCCTCTTCATCATCATCATCTTCGACTGAATCACTTAAATCTCCACCACCATTTTGCCTAGTCTCATCCGCTTTTGATTCCACCGCCTCGACTTCGTTTTCACATTCCCTCAAATCATCGAGGTTGATTTTCACTTGGTCGAAGTTCAAAATGTCTGCCAACATTTTTTCTTTCTGCTCGATATCCGAGAGGATTGTGTCGGGACTTCTCGGATCCGGCAGGCCACTCACCGTGCTGAGATTCATCAAAGTCGGCCTCGAAATGGAACTGTCAATCTCATCCGAGCTATTCGAGCTTAAACTCCCCACGCTATTAGCCATGTTGTTGTTCTGTCTTTTGCGTCTTCGATGTTTAAACAAGATTGTATCATCGAATTCCTCCTTGGCGATCTCATTTAATATCTCCATTCTCTTGTTCCTGTCCAATTCGTTGCCTACCAGTTTGATTTCGCTCGTTTCCGTCGCTGGTCTAGTACTGGCAAGTCTTACGGGAGATTCCAATGCTTCTTCGGCACTTATGATTGAGGTGACGTCTGTGTGTATGTTGAGGCTGTTCGGTATGGGGCTGCCGAAGGGAGGGATCGCAGATATTATTGTGCTGGTGTGAATTTTATTCGTTAGTTCACGGATTGATGATGACAGGGGTGCAAAAGTGCTTGCGCTTGGGATCGAGTAACTCTCTTCTGAAGCATAAGATGTACAATTAAAAATTACAAAAATTAAATTTTGTGGGTTCTTTTTTTTTGGATGCTTTGTGGAATACAAGTATAAAATGCTCAAGTTAATTTATTTACTATTATACATATTTATGAAAGTATATAGGATAAGTATATAAATATATTTTTCTAATACCTACATGTATAGTAATGGACAAAAGTGATGTGGCTCATGGCAAACGTGAAGTACATTCGCTATCCTTTTGATAACGAATGTATTTAGTATCGAAATTACTTTCTTTTTTTATGCTTTATTTAAATATATGTGTGTATAATAAAATTTGTGCCTCCTCCATCTATTTCTAGCATTTTCTGTCTTTTGCTTTCGACATCCCATCTCTTTTTGCTTTTTTTGTGTAAAGTCCGTAAATAAATAAAAGTACCACCATTCATTAAGCCTGTGTAATGGTGCCAAGATGACGGGAAAAGTCAAAGTGACCAAATTAATACAATAAAGCGTTAAGTTATGCAGTCTCACATTGCTCCGGTCGTCCTGAAAAAGATCGCAGACATTTTTTAAGTCTCTGGAAGTGAGACTTGGAAACTGACCAACTAAGATGGATTAATTTGGTCAAGAGAATACATTATTTAACTTATGCAAGTTGAAATTTCCTTGGTTTCCTAAGTTACCTTTACCTTTGCGAAGAATTTTTAAATTTGGCGCCAATTTGGAGCCAACATGGAAGCTAATTTGCAGTACTTTATTTTTGTGGATGTTGTCACGCCATCTTGTGCCTAGTTATCTAACTCTCTCATCCATTGTTCTCCTCGTCCATCTGTTGCTCGTTATTAGACCAGCGACATCTTTATTTTCTTTCCACCATCATTTTAATTTTATTTATTTATTTTATTATTATTTTATTTTTCATTCCAATCTGCTCTATTATTTTCTGCGTCTATTAATTTAAGAAAATGTAGATTTTCGTGATTGAAAATTGAGTAGAAAGCTTCAAGCTTCCTGCATCTATCTGAAGGAAAAAATTGAAGTCTCGAAAAGAGAAGCGGAATAAGCAAAATTCCACTTGTAATGTAACAAAAAGGGTGAAATAACTCAAACTATTTTAATTTTAAATTTGGCGCTTAAAATTGTAAATGAAATATTTATATGTAGATGGCGCTTCTAGATCAATTTCAATTTCATAAGCGAAACGATTTGATTTTTAATTACGAAATCAAACTATACTTCATTATCATTAAGAACATAGCATTGTAAAGGATAGTCGTGATTGGTTGAAATTTGAGGCAAGTGTACAATGGCTCTTTCGTGTATCAAATTTAAGTTGGATAAAATGAAATATCACTACAATTATTATTTGTGGTCGTTTTGCAGTTTTGGTTTGTCGTTTGTTTTGTTGTTAACATTTCGTGATATTTCAAGTATTTTCAATCAGTGCTGAGTTGCTCAGATTTTAATTTGCTGTTTTTCTGGAAGTAAATTTTGAATTTGCCACTAATTCCGGTTATAACTCCAATAGTCCTATGTGATAGGTAGCGCCCACTACAATATTCTTAACATGAATGAAGTATAATTATATGAAATTAGTATTATATGAAAAAGGAACACTTTTAAATTTGGCGCTTTAAATTATGTTTGAGATATTTGCGTATAGATGGCGCTAGTAGATTAAACTAATAGAAGTTTCGATTCACTGCTCTACTGGAGTGCTCTCAGAGTATCTCCTTCGTCTATTATTACATGAAGTTATAACAAGGTGACAATACTCAGAGTATTTTAGAACAGCTAATCATATTTCCAGCTTTCTCTGTCTTCTCTGTATAACTCAACTTAACTTGCGGTACTTAACTTAAGTACCGCAAACTTCCGCCATTGTGGCTCCACTTTCTAGCGGCAAAATTTTAAATACGCTATTTCACTTAGAGCCAGTTTCATACTGGAACTTAAAAGGCACTTTAAATTAAAAGTCATATTCAGATGTAAAAACAAGTGTGAAAACACATTTGTTTCACATCTGATTATGACTTTAATTTTAAAGTCTCCTTTAAATTCCAGTATGAAACTGGTCCTTAGGCTCGGTCTCTCCACCTTTTGATAAACTAAGTGAGTATCATGGAAAGAACTCATAAAAGTCAAGCAATCGTTCATTTAAAAAACAAATTATTCGTCGGATAACTTTAACTTTAATCTTGTGAACTTCTAAAAGCTGATTAGATTACAACGATATCGCCATTTTGGCTCCAACATGCTAATTCGTATTAGCTTTACCTATTGCGGTACTTTGTTAATCCAGGGACTTGAATTTTGTGGCTATAATCGCGCCATCTTGTGTTTTGTTATCCAACTCTCCCAATCCCAGTCTATCTGTTACTCGTTACATCTTCATTTGCTTTCCACCAACAATCCAATTACATTTTCCACATGAATCTTTTGTTTTATCTGCTTTACTAGTTTTGTCTATTAATTAAAAAAAAAAAAAAAAAAACAAAATACAGATGGTGACAAAGTCCCGCACCGAGCTCATAATTTATTTGTTTTTGTTTCAAAATCCTTTTTTGTTTTATTAAAAAGACACATTTTAATGTAGAAATCTTTTCGCGATCGGCATTTGTTTTTCCTCTATGACGTCATTATTAATTTTTTTTACATGGCAGCCCCTAACTTGTAAAACAAATGCCGATCGAGAAAAAGTCTTTGTGCAAAAATTTTTCTTTTTAAAAACAAAAAATTACCCTGTATCAGGATTTTGAAAAAAAAAAAAAAACAAATATTCATCACCATTCTGTATTTTATTAATTTTTTTAATTAATAGACAAAAATAGTAAAGCAGATAAAAACAAAAGATTCAAGGTGGAAAATGTAAATTAATTAATTGTAGAAAGAAAAAAAGATGTCGCTGGAATAACGGGTAACAGATAACCTGGGATTGGGAGTGTTGGATAACAAAACACAAGATGGCGTGACAGTAGTCACAAAATTGAAGTCCCTAGATTATTAATACGTATTGGTTCTTCGGAGGCAAAATGGCGATATCATCTAACTTGTAAAACAAATGCCGCTCGAGAAAAGGTTTTTGCACTAAAATATGTTTTTTTTTTTTTAAACAAAAAATTGCAGTAAATATGCGCATTATGGGCTTGCGCGGGACGTTATCACCACTCTGTATAAACATTTTCTAATTTCTGAAAATTACATAAAATGCTTTACTTTTTTTAAATTATTTCATTATTAATAATTATTTCAATTGTTATTCACACATAAATTATACAAAATAATGAAAGTAAAAGCAAAAGAATGATCCCCCCCCAAAAAAAAAGAAAGTCTCTAAACACAACAAACAAACGAGCCACATTACTTTTGTACATCACTGTACATGGTGTCCGTTTTTTTTAGAACTCTATATCTACAGTCACGCCCAACTAAATCGGTACCTCTGCATGCTAATTGTGTACTAAGGAATATTGCGCAAAATTCTGAAGAAAATTAGACATTAATTTATTTGCAATTGTTTCTAAGCTATTCAAACAAAAAACTGAAAACATTTCCTCTGGGCAACTGGTCAACTTTCTTTCTTATTTTCTATAGAAATTTTTGAACCTTCGAACAAATTAATTCTTTTTTTTTTATTATACGTCTGCAGTGTGAATCTGACCAAAAAAACAAAACAAAAAAAATTTGATGTTTTATTCAAAACAGGTGAAACTCAGAAATCTTACGGTAGAGGCCTCTGTTGTGGTAAGACGGTACATTTTCGTAAAATAGGGGGCCCTGTGGATATTGAAAGTCAATCTCAAAGTCCGGGGAATACCAGACTCATCACAGTGAATTTTTTTTTTATTAAGAAAATTCGACGTTGTAAGAGAGTAGTGGTAGCCTCTGCTGTCGCAAGACGGTATATTTTTATACAAAGTGGTTTGAGTTGGCAGTACTGAATTTTATTTTTAAATAAAAAAATTGGAGTAACTTCCAGTTGTTGAAGGCTTGACATTGACAACCGTCACATTCCAAGCGTCATTTGACAATTCAAATTCAAATTAAAACTAATTTTTATTCACATAACCTACAATCTGTAGTTCAGGTTACGTCAAATAATCCAACAATCCAGTTGCAGTGTTGCAAATAGCCGAATAAAAAAAATGCTCTTAATTGTATTGCCAACTCAAACAGTTATTCTTGACCACTTTGTGATCAACATTCACTGTTTGAGTTGGCAGTGCTGAATTTTATTTTTAAATGGCACAACTGGAGTAACAAGTGTCATTTGACGTTTCAAATTTAGATTAAAACGCTAATTTTTATTCACATAACCTATAATCTGTCGCTGTTTAAGTTACGTCAAATAAACCAATAAAGTGTATATCTGGCTGCAGTGTTGCAAATAGCCGAATGAAAAAAATGCTCCTCTTTGTGTTGCCAACTCAAACAGTTATTCTTGTACGCTTTGTATAATAGGTGGCCCCAGGGTTGTTGAGAGTAAGTCCGGGGAATACCACACTTCTTATCGCAGTGAAAAAATTTAAAAAAATCAAGAAAAAAATTGACGTTTTAAGAACATGTAGCCGTAAAAGTAAACTAAGTTCAATAATTCGATACCAGAGGCCTCTACTGTACCAAGACAAAAGATTTAAATTAAAAAAAGTAGGTGGCCCCAGGGATGTTGATAGCCAACAACAATTTTTTTTATCACAGAATTATACTTAAAACTCAATATGTCAAGGAATGTGAATCCAGGAAATCCCCCACTTACTCAATATCCCCGGGAAGTCAATTATAGAGTTGGACTCTTTTTTAAATAAATTTACACTGTCATGCACAGCATTAACATTTGGAATAAGAAAATGTTTTCATTTTTATTAACATTCGTATATCCACAGGGTGTTCCAAAAAACAAAGAATGAAGGCCTATGCTTCTTAAACATCCTGTATAGCAAATGCACCCAAAAGAAATAAAAAATATGATATAAATGTCAATTATTTTTTGCAACTTTGTCTCCCGATTCGATCACCTTCGTTTTTTTTTTTTTTGAGATAAATAAATATAGAATTCTAAAATGGAAAAAAAAACTTAACTATCGAAAACGTGCATAAGCCTGGATATTTTTGCTGGAAATATAGACGTTAGGTAGAAGTCTCTTGCAATAAGAGATGTCCTTGTCGGTTTATCGTTCTTCTGATCGTCCGCGACAAAAGGACTTTCTTTGCTGTGATCTGTCAAAAAATAGGATGGCACAACCACGTGTGACGCTAAATAGCAATAACCTAAAGAAAAAGGTTTGAATAAACCAAATATTTAGGAGTTAAATTGATTCGCTCGTGAACTACAATAGTGGCACGACTCAAAAAAAAATTAATTAAAAAGTTTTATTTTTAAACGGTAATATTGGAGTAACTTCCAGTTGTTGACGTCACTTTACAAGTCATTTGACGTTTCAAATTCAAATTAAAATGCTAATTTTTATTCACATAACCTACAATCTGTCGCTGTTCAAGTTACGCCGAATAAACCAATAAAGTGTATATCGGGTTGCACTGTTGGAAGTAGCCGAATAAAAAAATGCCCTTAATAATACTGCCAACTCAAATAGTTATTCTTCACCACTTTGTATAATAGATGGCCCCAGGGTTGTTGAGTCAGTCCGGGAAATAACAAAATAAAAAATTAAGAAAAAAAATTTGACGTTTTAAGAACGTGTGGCAGTAAAAGTAAACTAAGTTCAATGGTTCGACACCGGAGGCCTCTATTGTGCCAAGACCGTGAGTTCAAAAAATAGTTACATAAGATTTGGGGCTATGAAAAACAAAAGTTATGTCTCCAGCAAGCTTTTTTATTATAATCGTGGCTGAATTTCAAAATAAACTTACAACAACAACAAGCGATGACAGTCACTGAATTTTAAAGCTTACAGACATGACATAGCTTTTGTTTTTCATAGCGAAGTTTTGCGTAACTACTTTTTGAACATATGGTATAAACCAATATGAAATTCAATTAATTTATAATTGTGGTAGGGCGTGATTGTTGCGACATAGTTGGCAGCACTTACCTTTTTAAATGGCAAACAAAAAAAATGTTTAAAATCTTTCTAACTGAGGAACACAAAGAAATGGTGAGTTATGGTGAAGCCATCTACTCAAGCCACAGTAGAAACCTGACTTGTAATATTTGTGATCGTCCTTCAATGTTACCAACTCTTCAGAAAAATCATGGCCTACTTTAATTATAACAAGCCATAATTAATAACGTGGCTCAATCTTGTGTATTAAATGAAACTTCGTCTTTTTTGAATTGTGCCACTATTTTAGTCCACGAGTGAATTCTTGAATTACTATCATCAACGTTGACATAGTGGAAAGATTTAATCGAAAACGAGGTAGACTCTTCGAAATACTTAATAGTGAACGTGTCTGTGATGAACTCCTCAACTTCCATTTCACCTCTAAACACTTCTTCATCTGAAATATTAAAAGTCCAGCTGAATTGTATTACGACGAGCAATGAGAATGCGAAACAAAACCACCTTAGACTCGACACTAAGCTAAACAACTTGCACATCACTGTAACAACAACACCACAGAATTCAATGGAAACTTTCAGATGATACAAAAGTAGCCCCCTTCCCCTCCACTTCATCACTAAGCTATTTAAGACGAAGCTGTCACATTATACAACGCCTTGCAAATTAGAAATACACTTACCGTTAAAACATTCCGGTTGATGAGCCAATCGTATCAGTGATCTTTCCTCTTCTAATATAAATATCTCTTCTTTATTTGTGGCCACAGCCAAGATGCTAAAATCAAAATGTAAGCTGTCTGCGCCATTGTCCTTGATAAAATCAATTACCCTCGTAAATTACTGACTGTGCTGACAATGCTTAAATCTTTGGGGTTCAAAATGTACACCACATCGGAGCTGTAAGTCACAATGAAATCCTTGTACGTTAGCAATATCCCGAAAGAAGCTTCATTAGCGGGTTTAAGTTTCTTCAAGCTATTAGAAATCGGATTAATAAGTGGCACTTCCGGGCACTGCTTATTTAAAATATCCTTCAATAAAAAAAACAAGTCATTTTCTTTTTTAGTCCAGTTGTTAAGTAGTGAGTTACCTTGAAGAGTAAAGTCTGTTGTACGCAGCCATCACTGTCGGCCATCCAAACCCTCAACCCGGGACGTGTGCAATACAAAACGACGTCGTTGGGACGAACCCCATTCGGATAAAAAATTGCCCCGAACTTTCCCAATCTGTGAAACAAGCGGTTATTCCAGTGGACGCGAGCGATTTCAAACTATACAATTTACGATCTTTTTTTCCGACCTGGGTGACCTTCCACTTATCTTGCTTCTGGCAAATTATGCTCCGAAACGTCGTGGAAATCAACAGGTTCTGCTGGTGGTAGCTGAGTTGGACCACTTCGTACGCTTCGTTTAATATTTCTACAGACTTGCAGATGTGCTACAAAATTATTTTAAGTATAAGCTTAAAAATGCGATAAATTTTGTTCGAAATGTGGGATCCCCCGTTTTATGTTACACATTACAATTTAAGTTACATTCTCATTCTTACTCTGAAATACATTAAAGTCCCTAGACTGACAAAGTAAGCGATTCTCATGTGGTAGAGGCAGAAAATACAATATTGCCGGAAAATGGCCCCTTTTCTCCACGTTGTTTTTAAACTAAGCCAATTTAATAATAAAAGAAAACAATAATTTTGCAAGTTCTGACATTTTGAACAATAAAAATTTAGAGGCACTTATCAATTTACCTGGGTCGAGTCTGTTGTGAAATTACAATAACTTTGTATTTGAAATTTGGCGGGTCATTTAGCTTAAAAATGGCGGACGATTGCGGTACTTTATCAATCTAGGGCATGGCTTTCTAGGTTACTAAAAGGAACAGTCCTTTATCCGGCTAGTCGCATTTTCAGTTCAGGGCCACTTGATTTTGCCGAAAAGTGACTTATTACTTAATATTAATATTAATTAATCAATAACAGGTGCGCCATCTTACAACGACCCTACAGAAACAACCTGGTTTTAGTCTCTACTTAAAAATACATAGTAGATTCCTCTACTATTCATCCAATGCATGTAAAAATAAAATACACACGTTCTTCAACCCATCTCATGTAGTTTTTGTTTTGTTTTTTAAATTATTAGACATAAAACGAATTATTTTATTTTTTCAGTCTTATTCGATTAAATTTTAATTCTGCCATCTGACGGCCACCCGTTGTTAGAAAGTAACTGTAAGTATTAGGGGTGGCCGTCAGATGGCGTTACTATGACTCGGATTTAACTGTCCAGGCCGGGATTCAAATTTAAGATAAAATTCTGAAACATCGCTCATACTCAATTCGCACTCAAATTGACAGTTTGATGTTAATTTGAAATTCAGAAACGCTTTAATTTTCTTTTCAATGATTTTTTTGACTTTCTATCTAACATCACCGATGATCATAAACTCGATTATACGAGTAAATGTAAAATCATTTCAAATAACGTCAAGTGTCAAGTTTGAGTGTGAGTTGAGTAATGTTTCAGAATTTGGCCCCAAAAGTGACATTCAACATGGTAACTATGGCAACCGCAGAAGTTCAATTTAAAATTGCAGAGGGAGTCACATTAACTAGGATTATCATTTTATATTTAATTAAAAATTTTTTTATTTAGCAATTCATTTATTATTTTTCATTTTTTTCTTTAAACGGAACAGGAAAATTCATTTGTCATTTGTTTTTTCAAACGGAATGTAAAATTCATTGGTCATTGGTTTTTAGTTTAATTTTTTTTTCTATTTAGCAATCCATATATTGTTTTTCAATTGTTTTTTCAAACGGAATAGAAAAATTCATTTGTCATTTGTTTTTTTTTCATTTGTTTCTTTAAACAGGATAGAAAAAATCATCTCATTTGTTTTTTCAAACGGAATAGAAAAATTCATTTGTCATTTGTTTCTTTTTTTCATTTGTTTCTTTACATAGAATAGTAAAATTCATTTGTCATTTGTTTTTCCAAATGGAATAGAAAAATTCATTCTCAATTGTTTTTCTTTTCATTTGTTTTTTTTTTAAACGGAATAGAAAAATTAATTTGTCATTTGTTTTTTCAAATAGAATGTAAAATTCATTTGTCATTTGTTTTTAGTTATTTTTTTTTCTATTTAGAAATCCATTTATTGTTTTTCATTTGTTTTTTCAAATGTAATAGAAAAATTAATTAGTCATTTGTTTTTCAAACGGAATAGAAAAATTCATTTGTCTTTGTTTTTTTTCGTTTGTTTTTTCAAACGGAATGAAAAATTCATTTGTCATTTGTTTTTAGTTTAAAATTTTTTGTTCTTAGCAATTCATTTGTTGTTTTTTTTTTTTCAAACGGAATAGAAAAATTCATTTGTCATTTGTTTTTTCAAACAGAACAGAAAAATTTATTTGTCATTTGTTTTTATTTCCATTTATTTCTTTAAACAGAATAGAAAAATTAATTTGTTTTTTTTTTCATGTGTTTTTTTTTAATAGAATAAAAAATCATTTTCATTTGTTTTTTCAAACGGAAAAGAAAAATTAATTTCTCATTTGTTTTTTTCAAATGGAATAGAAAAATTAATTTGTCGTTTGTTTTTTCAAATAGAATGTAAAATTCATTTGTCATTTATTTTTAGTTAAATTTTTTTTTTATTTAGCATTCCATTTATTGTTTTTCATTTGTTTTTCCAAACGTAATAGAAAAATTAATTTGTCATTTGTTTTTCAAACAGAATAGAAAAATTCATTTGTCTTTTTTTTCGTTTGTTTTTTCAAACGGAATGAAAAATTCATTTGTCATTTGTTTTTAGTTTAAAATTTTTTCTACTTAGCAATCCATTTATTGTTTTTTTTTTCAAACGAAATAGAAAAATTACTTTGTCATTTGTTTTTCAAACGGAATAAAAAAATTCATTTGTCATTTGTTTTTTTTATTCATTTATTTCTTTAAATAGAATATAAAAATTAATTTGTCATTTGTTTTTTTTTTCATTTATTTCGTTAAACAGAATTTTTAAATAGAATAAAAAATTCATTTCTCATTTGTTTTAGAAAAATTCATTTATCTTTTGTTTCTTTATAAATAGAATACAAAAAATCATTTGTCATTTGTTTTTTCAAATGGAATGGAAGAATTCATTTGTCATTTGTTTTTTCAAACGGAACAGAGAAATTCATTTGTCATTTTTTTTTTCATTTGTTTAAACAGAATAAAAAAATTCATCTGTCATTTATCTTTTCAAACGGAATAGAATAATTCTTTTGTCATTTGTTTTTTCAAACGGAACAGAAAAATTCATTTGTCATTTGTTTTTGTTAAATTTTTGTTTTATTCTTTTTTTTATTTAACTTTTATTTTTTCATGTATAAATCCATCGTCCTCACATTTAATTATTTGTCTTTTCAAACGCAATGGGAATTTCGTTGTTAGTTTAAAAAGGAGGTGATCGTCATATGTTTGTCAAGTTTTTTCTAATTCATTTGCTTTTTAATTTTAATTTTTCCTTACTTTTCACTCGTCTCTTTTCGTTTTTTTTTTTTATTTGCTTTCTGTTTTGATTTTCGATTTGTTTTCTTCAATTTTGTCTTTCCTTTCAATTTACTTTCATTTTTAATTACTTCATTCTCATTTTTTATTTGCCTTTTGCCTTTCACTTTTCCCATTTCACTTTTGGTTCTTATTTTTCTAATTTTTGTGTGTCTATCTTAAAATACAGGGGAACATTATTTTTTATTTTTTGAAAGTTGTAACTTTGTTTTATTTTCTCTTTTATTTTCATTCGTCGAACGAATCAATTTGGAAAATAGTATTATCTTTTATTTCACATTACTTATCGTTAGAAAACAATTGAAATCAACATAAGTCCCTTTTACAAGATACGGGAACTAAACGAAGTCAGGTTTCAACGGTAAAAGTTACTAGAACGTGTAATTTTAGTTACTCATTACACGAACGACGTCATAGGACACCACAACGATCAAAATAGTCGCAAGAGGCGCTGTCAGCGTTAAACATTATTATCATCTTAGTTTAAAAAATAAAAAATCGTTAGTGGAGCCTTCGGCGCTTTGTCAGTACTTTATCATATCTACTCACTTTGCCAAAGATTGAAAAGTACCGCCACAAATGACGTCACAACCAGTGTTGTCAACATGTAAAACTTAAAAATCCCTTTAGTTATGACAAAAAAAAAACTTTCTTTTATAGATGAAAATCAAATCAAATCGAAATTTACTTCTTTTTTTTTTGTTTCATTAATTCATTCTATATTCACTTCATTTGAAATATGAACCAGATTTTCTCACAAACATACGACATTACCTAAATATCAATAGCATTTTATTATTTAATTATAAAGTATCCCTAAAAGCGTGCCCGTCTGTAAAACTTATTCCTTTTAAAGGATTCTCATCTGGCAATGTGAAACCAATATCACAATGTGGATGAAAATCTACGAGTACAGAATAGACAGGAGGGAGTCATACCAACAGTAGCTTCTTGTCCAAAGTGGTAACTAAATATGGCCGCTGTAAGTCATGGCCACTTTCAGCGCCTTTCCGCTAGACAGGGCTGCTAAAGTTAATACAATTGTACTAGATTTAATACAATCAGTATATTTTAAGTACGTCAGTACCTCTTTGTCAAATCTAGTACAATTTCTTGAAGAGGTAATCTTTTATGAATTTCAGTTACTTTTTATTTTAGATCGCGAGAAATAGGTTGGCAGTGTGGTAGTTGGGGTTTTAGATCTTAGTTTAGATGGTTTTAGTGTGGTTTTAGTTTTTGGGGTTGTCATCCTGAAAGCAACAGTGTGGAGTGTGGCAACAGTGACTTAGTAACGTGCAAGTGAAATGAAAATGAAATATGAAGTATAAATCTTTTGTTGTACATACAAGATGGATAAGTATGCACTTTCTTTCATCCAAATAAAACTACTGCATTAATGAGTACATTTTTGTAGGTTTCTTGTGAAGTTAAATAAAACCATCACTACAACTACGTGGACTATTACAACTGTCATGTCAAGTCCAACTACTATTACAAGTGCAAATAATAGAAATACAAATAATTCAATGCATACTGTTAGTGTATCTTCAAAATATCCTATTGTGTCTTCAGAAATAGATACTATAGATGACAAAATTGAAACAGAAGAGGAAATTGAAGAGTTAAAGGATAATGGTTTGTCTGATTACGAACAACCTTCAAGAAAAAGGAAAGTATATAGCCAAAAATTTCGTTTGCAATGGAAGAATGAGTTTGACTTTATAACCCTAAAGAATGAAAGTGATAAATCATACTGTACAATTTGTGGTGTATATATTAAAGGAAACAGATTTCATATCAAGCGACATTCAGAATCTAAGTCACACATTGATCAGTATAATGCATCTAAAAGAACTCCCCAAATAACGGATATCTTTAAGAGTGATGAAAAATTAACACTGGAGAAACAGGTGCGTCAAGCAGAAATTAAAATAGTTTCATTCTTGTGTAAACATAATTTGCCATTTTCTCTAACAGATGGTCTTGTTGATTTGCTAAAAGATTTATTTACGGACTGTGATGTAGCAAAAAGCATTAAAATGAAGAGACAAAAAGCTAGTCAATTAGCAACTTCAGTTCTAGGTCCAATTGCCAAAGAACATATTTATGAAAAATTGCGAAATGAAAAATTCTCATTAATAATCGATGAAACCACAGATGTGGGAACTACAAAAAACTTGGTACTGATTGGAAGAATGTATGACACTGATTGTAAAAATGTTAAAGATTATTTTATAGACTTAATAGAAGTGAAAGAAGCTACAGCAGAAGGTTTGTTTTCATCACTAAAAATCTTTTTAACAGATAAGAAAATACCATATTCTAATGTAATTGGATTTGGTGCTGACAATGCCAATGTAATGATGGGGCAATTTAACAGCGTGCAACAAAAATTAAGAGAATTATGTCCAGGAATTGTGGTTCGAAGTTGTGGTTGTCACTCTCTACACCTTATAGCATCACATTCAGCTAAGAAATTACCAAATAGTGTTGAACAATTTGTTAGAGATATTTACAACTATTTTTCTAACAGTTCCAAACGTACTGATCAACTTCGGGAATGTCAGATATTTGCTGACGAAAAACCTGCAAAGATGTTACAACCTAGTCAAACACGTTGGCTGTCATTGAAAGTTAGATAATGTAATATATTTGTTATCTATTTAATTATTTTACTAAATTTTTGTTACAGGCTGTTTGCAACCGCATTTTGGATCATTGGAATTCACTAATACTATATTTTCAACAAGCATCTCTTGAAGATAACTTGCCTTATGCTAGAGCAATTTTAAATGCCTTAAACAACATCATTTTTAAAATGTATTTACAATTTTTAAGCTTCAACTTGGAGAAAATAACAATGTTAAATATTGAACTTCAGTCAGAAAATTCTAAAATGCCAGTATTTTTAAATAAGATTGTGTGCTTATTTAAAAGTATTTTAAGATGTTTTATAAAAAGATCTGTAATAAATAATACTAGAAATATAGAAAGAATTAATGTGCAAGATCCTCACAACTATTTAGATATAAATGATATTTATTTTGGTGGAAAAGTGGATGCATTGTTAAAAAACGAGAATGTTATATCACAAATGGATCAGAAAGACTTACACTCTTTTAAATTAAAATGTTTGGAGTTCTATGTAGAATTATGTACACAGATAAAAAAACGTTTTGATTTTAATGACCAATATTTAAAATTTGCTTCATTGTTTACTCCAGAAAATGCTTTATCTGGAAATATTTCAACTATATCAGAGTATGTAAATTTGTATCCAAGTTTACAATTCTTGGATATCGACACTGTCAATTTTGAGTGGCAATTACTACCAGAAATTGAAGCATTAAAAAATGTCAGGGATTTGTCATCATTTTGGAATTGTATAAAAGAGATGAAAAACGAAAATGGAAATTTGATGTTTTCAAACTTATTTGAAGTTCTTAAAATTGTACTGATTCTTCCACATTCATCTGCAGCAGCAGAACGTGTGTTTTCACAATTATCTTTAATAAAAAATAAGTTAAGAAGTAGCCTTCTAGTTAAAACCTGTGCAAATATTCTTTCAATAAAACAACATACGTGTATATTGAGAAAAAACTTTTCTTCCTTTAAATCAGAAGTATATAGAGATGTTAGCAACATAGAAACTGAGGTGGAGGCTTTTGATTTTATTTAACAAATTGTAATATTTTTTATACATATTTATTTTATCAATAAATAAACATTACCTTCTAAAGTAGTTGTATTGTATTGTGTCAAAACCTCGTATTTGAAGATAAATTTTAAATATTCGCGCGCCAGCAAAAGTTAGTACAACAACGTCAAATCTAGTACAATTTTGCACCATTATTTAGTACAATATTTTTTGTGGCAGTAGCAGCCCTGCCGCTAGATCTAATAGTGCTTTTTGACACTACAAAAAACATTCAGTACCTAGTGCATTTTAGTTTTGAAAAATGTGCATTTTTAGCGCTTTTTAATTTTAATATTTTCAGTATAACTGATGCAGGGAAACGAAAACGCCATAATACTCGGAACTAATTTTTTAGTTACATTAAAGTAAATGAATTTTATAATTTTTGATCATGGAAATAAATATTAGCTGTATGCTAAACGTACGAAAACAAAATTGATTTCAAAAAGATATAGTAAATATAATAGGTACACCTTCAGATTTGTAAATAAAAATAAATTTTAGGGGATTACGTCTTTCATTTAGGGGATTTTTAAACCTCAGATGGGAGGTCGTTGTCAATGGCTTGGCAACATTGCTTTGTCGCTTCATATCTGCTAGCTTTGATCTGAAAAAGCTAATTTTTTCAAAATCAAATTAAAATGTCTACTAATAAGAACCCCTTGAGGGTCAAGTTTAATTGACAAAGTAAGCCTCAGCAGATATGAATAAAGTTGGCTATAAGATGACATTGATCTACTGATATTAAAAAAATGGATAGATCAGGATCCCAATCAGTTTAGGTTAAAAGACACCATCACATGAGCAAATTAATTAATTAATGGTTTCAAATGATAAAGATTATAAATCAAAAACAAAAGAGTAATCTTTTGTTTTCACTTCCAAACTTATCTAAAAGAAAGGCATTTTTCTTATCACAATTACTGAGTCACATTGCACTTATTTACTCTTCTCAAATTCATAAATCACTTACCATATAAAAATCTATTTCCGTTAAAACCACCAAACCGTTCTTATCTCCGGAAAACAACTTCATACCGTTTTTCGACCATTCAATAGCAGAAATGGGTCCTTTATGCATGTCCGATACGGTATACCTTTCGACCTGTTTATTCTTGGGCTTGAGGCTTTCGGGTAAATTATCCGGATGTGATTTGGGTATTTGAAAAATGCTTATATTCCCGTCTTTGTTACCGCAAGCCAGCATGTAATCAACCGTGGAGATGACTTTAACGACAGTTATCGTCGTACCTATGTTCTGTCAAATACAAGTAGCTTTAACGGGTGTTTCGGTGGAATTAGTTTATGTTACCTCGCACCGTAATCTCTGCAGGTCCTTCTTCTTCCTGTCGTACCAGTACACGACCCCCAAATTCGTGCCGAGGGCTATGAAATCAGGTAGAACATCAACGCAGGTAAGCTTCACCTCTTGATTGAATATCCCGTTCTGCAAACGCGTTGGGAGTTTGTTGAAGAGGTCGGTCAGAGGTGCCCATTCTCGCAGAACGCTCGAATTAGTTAGGAATGTTGCCATTTTCTCTAAAAAAGTATTTAATTTCCGCGTAATTTATCACTGAACGCTTTCGCTTTCTTCGGGCTTTGACATTTTCTTGAAAAATAGGCTAACTGATAAACACGAAGTACCAACATGTACAAAATTAAAAACCTATAGCTTATAAACGAAAAAAAAATTAAATTCTCCGCTTTCCTTATTTAAAACGGAATATACTTTAATTTCTTTTAGCTTAGAGTTGATTTTTCTTTTCTTCGTTAGTGTATTTGACGTGTTCCTGAAAGTGCCAACTTTCACAAAACAAAAGTTATTACTTCTTTGTTATTTAAATCTATGACAATAAGGTTAATCTTTTTACAACTCATTTTATCTAAATGGGATACATTTAATTCGAAAATACTTAATTTCAATTACAATTTAGCTCCATGGTAAAACGCATCTACAAAATTCTCAATTTGGCAATACTGCAGGTGTTCCCTGCATTGTTACCAATCTGGTGGTTTCATCATCAGCTTTGGTGACTTTCTTTTGAAATCTCGGAAAACTTCTAAGTGATATGTCGAAAATTTGTGGCGTTTTCGATCGACTGCATTGATGTGCACTCAGAATATCTTCATCTCGTTTTATTACTTGACGTTAAAAGTTAAAACAAGATGCAAATGTACTGTGTGCAACCAGTGCAAGTGATTCGAAAACGCCATTAGGGATTTCATTTAATAATCCTTGTAAAAATTGCAAGAAATAATTATTTCTGTGAATGCTGTCACTTTGTAATGATGTAAGTCATAAAGTAATTAGCAATGAAAATTAGTGGAAATCTTTTAGACAAAAAGAAACATTAATCGAAACTTCTCTTTTTTTACCATTGGTCGTGTTTTGTTTCTTTGTTAATTTTTTGTGCGTCTCCAGGAAGCAAACGCGATTGTTCTAAATTATTTCTTGTATTTGTTTAATTATCGATCGTCTTTTGTTTTTTGTTTCTTTCTTTTTTTTTGTGAAGAAAAAGTCGAAATTCGATTGGAATTCCAGCGTTTTTTGTCATCGCTCTTGATTTTCCGACACAAAAGCAAAAGCGAAAGATTTCTTTAATTTCCAAATCGTCGACCAAAGCTCTTGCTTTTTGCATTTGTTAAACGATCGTCTCTTGTTTCATTTTTTTAATGAAACTTTTACGAAATTCGATTGAAATTCGAACGTATTTTCGTCATCGCTTAATGTTTTTCTGACGCAAAAATAAAAACGAAAGGTTTTTTTTTTAATATCCAAATCGTCGACCATTTTTTATTTATTGAATTTGTTAAAAACTATCGATTGTCTTCTGTTTTTTTTTTGTTTTTAATATCGTCGACCAAAAAAAATTTATGTCATGCGTTTGTTAAACGATTGTCTTTTGTTTTACTTTATTTTTTTTTTTGTGAAGAAAAAAGTCGAAATGCGATTGGAATTTGAACGTTTTTTTGTCATCGCTTTGTTTTTCTGACGTAAAAAGTAAAAGCCGAAGTTCTTTTTTAATATCCGAATCGTCGGCCATTTTCTGATCGTCTTATATTTTATTTAAAAAAAAAAAAGAAAATCGATTAGAATCCGAATGTCTTTTGTTGTCGCTCTTATTTTTATTTATTTTTTATATAAAAAACGAAAGGTTTTGTTTTTTTTTAAATATCTAAATCGTCGACCATTTTTTGTTTATCGAATATCCAAGTCGTTGACCAAAAAATTTTTATGTTATGCATTTGTTAAACGATTTTCTTTTGTTTTATTTTATTTTTTGTAAAGTAAAAAGTCGAAATGCGATTGGAATTTCCTGGTCATCGCTCTTATTTTTTTCTTTCAGACGCAAAAATAGAAACGAGTTTTTTTTAATATCCAAATCGTCGACCATTTTTCGTTTACTGCACTTGTTATACTATCGATCGCTACTTTGTAATTTGTTTTAAGAAAAAAGTCGAAATGCGATTGGAATTCGAACGTCTTTTGCCGTCGCTTTTTTTCTGACGTAAAAAGTAAAAGTCCAAGATCTTTTTTGTTAAATCCAAATTTCTTTGTATCTTGCATTTGTTAAACTATCAATCGATCGTATTCAACTAACGTCTTCTCTTGCAATTTTATGCTTTAGCCAGTGTTGCCAAATCAAATACGCTTTAAGTAGAATTTTTAATGTATTTTGAATGCATTAAAAACAAATGAAAACATTAGGCTTGTTCGCAGTGTAGTTTGTGACTAGTTTGGAACCATCAGAACCAGTCGCCCATTGAAGTAATGATGAATTTCGACAGTTGCGTTAAATATAGCATGTTTATTGGTGCATATTTCCAACGGTTCCAAACTAGTTAGAATTATCTTTTGTTCTTATATGATTATTTTTGAATTTTTATTATTTTGTTTTTTTTTTGTTTTGTCATCATTTTTTTCAAATTGTTTTTTTTTATTTATTAATCTATTACATTGTGTTGTAAAATCGATTGTCTTTTGTTTTTGTATTGTTTTTCCAATTTGATTATTTTTCAATTTTTATTACGTATTTTCTTTGTTTTGTCACTTTGTCATTTTTTGTATTTTTTAAAAATTTATTAATCTCTTAAATTATGTTGTAAGATTGATTATCTTTTATTTTTATTATTTTTTCAAATTTTTCCCTTTCTTAAAATTTTCTTTATTTTGTCAACATTCTTTCCAATTCTTTTTTTTAAATTCATTAATCTTAAATTAAATTAAAATTTTGTTTTGTTTGTTTTGTCATCATTCTTTTCAAATTGTTTTTTTTATTTATTAATCTATTAAATTGTATTGTAAAATCGATTGTCTTTTGTTTTTGTTATTATTTTTTCAGTTTCATTATTTTTCAATTTTTATTATGCATTTTATTTTGTTTGTTTTGCCACTTTGTCATTCTTTGCATTAAAAAAAAAAATATATATATATTAATCTCTTAAATTGTGTTGTAAAACTGATTATCTTTTGTTTTCAATATGATGTTTTCAAATTTTATTTTTTTTCTTTTTTTGTCACCATTCTTTTCAATTTTCATTTTAAAATCATTCTTAAATTAGATTAAAATCAAATTATGTTGTAAAACCGATTACCTTTTGTTAATTGTTTGATAATTTTTGAATTTTTATTATTTTGTTTTCTTTATTATGCCATCATTCTTTTAAAATTGTTTTTCTTTTTTTAACTTATTAATCTATTAAGAAATCGATTGTCTTTTGTTTTTATTATCAATTTGATTATTATTCAATTTTTATCGATTATCGTTTGTTTTTATTATTTTGTTCTATTCAAATTGTATTGTTTTAAAATTTATTTTTTAATCTATTGAATTGCGTCATAAATTTAAATTTGCATATAAAGAGTGTTTTTTTTTAAATCTGGCGTCGAAGTTGGCAATGAAAATTTAATTGTGAACTATCATCAACACAATTGTCAATTTGACATTTGAATTACTTGCCATTCCTAACCTTGCTTTCGGGGTTTCGAACTCGACAGTACGATAAGATGACAAAAGAATGTGATTTATTGTAATAAACGAGAAAAGATAACAAATTACAAGATTACAACAAATAATCAAAATTGTGATGTGTTCGCAGCATGCACTTGTCACGGCGAACTTCGACGCCAAATTTAAAAGAACACCCGATAACTCTCATAATTTTTAACGCTTCACTAATACGTAATGTCAAAAATTAAAGTACTTTACAATGAACACAAAAATCTAAAATGGTGCTTTTTGGTTGATAACTGGCGACTTTTGTCAGTTAATTTGGTGGCATAATTTTGATTGTCTGGTGACACTGTTGACTGTTCACAGCAGTGTCATGACAAATGACTGCTATTCTCAAGGTTTGTTTCCATTATACGATAACAAATGAATTGAAAAAAGTGTTTTACGAACTTACAAACTAAGCTTTTTCTTATTTGTCTTTCATAACAATAATTATTCTTTGTGTACATTTATTACTCCTTTTATCCTAAAAAAGATAGAGGTATTTAGTACCAACTTAGTGGGTTTTCAAGTAATGTCTGGACGCCTTGGGGGGAAAGATCATTGAAGAGTTGGTAACATTGCACGACAGCCAACTTTAAATGATGAAGTTACTAACAAGCATTGACATCTGACACCTAACCTCTCTAACCTTAGCGAAAGTAATAGGTGGAGATAATGGCTTTCGTTCTTCAGAAAGATTCCGACTTAATATTATGTAACGAAGACCAAATTATTAAATTCAACACCAAAACAAACGAAGAGCAAGCTACAATACTACCTCAGATAGTTACAGAAGGACCGAAAAAAGCACCAGCGCAGGATTTAACCACAGCCTGCATTTCTCCGGATGGAAAATACATCGCAGTGTCAACCCAGAAGAAACAGGTCGTCGTCTACAATTGCAAATTCGAACTAATGAAGAACTTTAACTTGGCACGCGTTGCCAGCAAACTGCGGTTTACAAACGACAATAATATTTTGGTGGCCGACAAGACCGGAGATGCTTACTTGTATAAATTAACGGAAGATGAACCAACTTTGATACTGGGCCACTTGAGTATGCTGTTGGATATCTTGCTCACCAGATGCGGGAAGTATATCATCACCTGTGATCGAGATGAAAAGATTCGTGTTTCGCATTTTCCAAACGCGTACAACATCGCCAGTTTCTGCTTGGGGCATAGGGAGTTTGTTACCAACGTAGATTTGATTGGGGAAGGGGACGTCTTGGTTTCCGCCTCCGGAGACGGAACCGTCCGTTTTTGGGACTATTTAAGCGGCCAGGAGCTCCACAGCATCACAACCGGTGATTACATCGAAGATCAAAGGATCGTCGATAGTTTCTGCGAGGGCATGGTTAAAGAAAAATGCGAGGTCTCATGTTTACCAATCACCGACATGCAAGTGTTTAACGGGGGAAAAACTTACATCGCCGTGTCCGTGCTTGACCACGTCATACAAATCTATAGCGTGGATTGCGCAAGTAAAAACGCAGTGCAAACTCAGTTCTTACAGTTTATTGCGTGCGAGTCGACTTTGATTCATTTTAGTTTAGGTGAGAATTTGTTTGTGTTGTTAAACGATGCCATCTTGTGGTATCGCGAGGGTGGAGGAAAGTTTGATTTAGTGAAAAGTGATGATGGGGGACTGAGTGAGTTTTATAAAAAGAACGAAGTCAAATTGAAGGCCAACAATGACGTGTCATTCTTATATAAAAGGAAGTTCGATAACGTCCAGGAGTATTTGGAAAGGAAGAAGTTGCGGCTTCAAATAAAATAGTATTTTATGTTGTGCCCAAATACACTTCTGTTATTACCTTTTTTTATTATTATAAGCATTAACAGAGTCAGTCTCTATCAAATGTTTTGTGATAAAAGTGAGGGGCAAACTCCAACAACCAATCGCTTTTAATCACAGTCAAGTCCTTCATGAATAGTTTCGTCGTGTGCATGACGTCACAAAACAGAACCCTACAGTAAAATATTAAGAAATGGAAGTTATAATGTCCGATAAAACTCACCATTGGGGCTGTCGAATTGTGTACAGCACACTATCGGGGTGCACATGCAGCTCAACATCGCCCCTTATTGTTTTATAAACCCCCGAATAATGCAGATATGCAGCATTGGGGAACAAACCGGACACCAAACACTTCAATACTATCTCTATATACCCTACAAGCACGTAATACTTTGCGTAAATAATTTCTGTTGTACACTTTCCTTACCGTCACAAGAAATCATGGGAACATCATAGTTCTTCAACATCTTTTCCAATCGACTGCGTATTTCCACCACGCGCTTCATCGATTTATAACTCACGAAATTCTTCTGGCAGAAGCCCTGTTCCATTTCGCTGTTCATAAACCCCGAAAATACATTCAGGTACGTAATTAGGTCACCTTCCTCGACCTCAAAGTGCCTCTTCTGAATCCTCGCTTTAATCATGGAGTTACCCGTTGTCGGCTTGGCAAAAATTGATTCTACTTGCAACATCGAGACGATCGTTAGTATCTCTTCAGAGCAGCCAAACTCACCTTAAATTTACAATTACTTTAATTCATAGAAATAAAACCGGTCGTGAATTACCTGAGTTGAGGAGTAATTTAGAATACAAAGGGTCGAGTGGAAACTCGGCCATGTTAAACCCGAGGGGATGCATTAGCTCACAGTTTATGTCTATGGCATACAGTGCAAACAGTATTTCCAGGGCGCTCTTCAGATTTTTGGCAGGCGGTGGGCTGGGGAATTCGAATTTGAGGATGTTGCGAATGCCCAGCGCTTTCAGTTGAAGCACGACGTAAGTTAAGTTGCTGCGGATCATTTCCGGGGGGGTCGTGTCGGCTAGTTTGAGAGCATCTTCCTCCGTGTATAACCTGGAGGATGAGACTGTTTTGCGAGGTGGTTTATTGGAGTCGGGTTTAAATTACCTGTACGTCTTGCCTTGTCGCATTCTACCACTACGACCTGCTCTTTGATCTGCCGAGGCTTTGCTGATTGGTACGATGATTAGACTGTCCGTGTGGGTTTCTGTATTGTACCATTTTAGTTTTACAAATCCACAATCGATCACTGGAATCATAATTTAATAATATATTGCAACTTCCTGTTTAATAAAGTTAGGAAAATAATTTACATAATTGAAAATTAATGAGTTTCGTTTCTATATAATTTTCTATATAATTTGTTTGTTGCGTTGCCTATACACAGGGTGTCAAAAGGAGACGGTGAGCAACTTCTCATACAATTATAAATTTAAGCCAAAGATTAAAATCGGCAGTCTAGGCAACTCATTCGACAAATCTGCTAAGTGACGGTCTGATACGTTTGTATCTTGGGTTGCCTATAGTTCAGGTTTTTGCAATACCGAATTATTTCATTGTTAAAAGAATTAAAATTAAAAATAAATGAACTGTTATTATTAAATATGAAAAAGATATGCCCTTGCAGCATCTTACGATACCCTTTCCTAGAAATTTGGTATTTCTCCATGAATGTTGATGGGCAAAATATGAAAAGAATGAGAAGTGTTTCGTAATTAAAAGAAAGAATTTGCTTTTTTTTCTATAATACCTGTCAAATGTTTCTGAGGTTGGTACCTTTACCTGAATGGTGATGTTAGGAAAGTATGGTGTCTCCACTCCCAATATTTTACACGCAAAATCAGTCAACCCGTAGTTCATGGTCTAGTTCGAAGACTCTCCGCTAGATGGAGAACTAAAGAAAAGAGGCCTGCACACGTTTTGTCCTTTTTTGCATCATTTTATTTGACACATATTGAGTTTGACGACATTGACTTTTAAAATAGTGATAAAACTTACCAGTCGCTTGCGAAAGATTTATAAAGAAGTGATCTAGTTGAATTTTTTTTCAAATATTTATCTGAAATATGTTTATTTCAGACAAAACCGGTTGCTGGAGTTGGTTTTCCAAAAAAGATTCCCCATGCTTCACGTTCTTTTTTACTCTGAAATGACCCAATTTTTAAATTAAAAAGAAGGATTTGGAAAGAAATTTACCTTGGGTGCAGCAAATAAAGTTAAATCTTGCTTATCTCTTTTAGATTGCAAACATAGATAACAATATCTTGGCATTTTCGGAACAAGGAGCAACAACAAATTTGAACAGGAAACAACAACAACACTTTTTAAAAGAATTACGAACAAGAAATACGACAAAACTTTACAAGAATTACGAACAAGAAACAACAGTTTGATTACGCACAATTATGACCAAGAATAAATTTGATTTGAAGTTTTTTTTGACGTTTATTACAGTAGGTATTACAGGTTTCTGTAGCGTGTCAATGTCATCTACCGGCAAATCATTGAACCAGACCATGAGATTGCGGTTCGTTTTAGTTTAAAACAAATGAATAGAGTGCAAACACCAGAGTTTCCTAACATCGCCACCTGAATGTAATTACAAATCGGTAATATAGGCAACCCATTTGACAGATCCGATTTGTAAATAGTCTAACATCGTTGTACGTTAAGTTGCCTATATTTCAGGTTTTTGAAATGTAAAACCTTTTTAATTAAAAAAAAAATAAGAAATAAAGTAAATGTTAAAATATGAAAACGACTGATTTTGAGCAGAATATGCCGCTACAGCTTCTTATGAGATATTTTCGTACTTCCCCTATAAATAATGAATGGAGAATTGTGAAAATGAAGAACATTTACACTACTGAAGAAGCAGTTTAAAAATTATATTTGTTATGAGCAGTGTTGCCAACTCGCCCGCTACAAGTAATTGGAGTAGCGACAATTGAAGGTCTATGGAACGTGCATAACTGCGTTATCGATTGACATCTCTACAGCACCGTCAGAGTATTCTCATCTTATTTTAACCTTATGTAATAATAAGGGATGGATATATTCTGAATGCTCGGGAGCAGTCAATTGAAAACGTTAATAAGTGAGACGTAGCGGATTTTTACAAATCGGTTGGTAACACTGATTAGAATTAATAAAAATATGGAATTACATCGAAATGCCATATTAAAGCTTATTGCATATGTGTAAAGAATTTCAACATTAAAGTCTTGGAATTATTTACTATTATACAGCATGACCCAAAAGGGACTGCACATTGGAATGTGAAATACGTCTTCCCAGTTTAATAAAGAACAAAGAACTATAGCTTTTTTTATAATACCTATCAGTGTCAAAATTCTAGGATTTCTGTTGATTGTGTACCGTTGCTCGGTTGCCCCCCCCCCTCCTACTACACGACGTTAAACCATTGAAAATATACGATACTGCTCTTCACTCTTTTCATTGTGCATTTAATTTTTATTGTTTTATGTTGATAATTAAAAAAAAGATACAGAAAATACAAAGAGCATTTGGGCCCCTAAACTCTGCCCCCCACCCAGCGTCGTGGGGTCCCGCGCATTGTAGTTCCGCCACTGCATAACCCTCTCATGCCAAATATTGCCAATAGACACCAAATTTGGCTGGGGGTGATATAGTATATTTATAAATAAAATAAATAAATAAATCCCTGCTTTTATCACTAAAATTTAAAAAAAAACAGAAAATTTTGAAATTTCCTAACATTCAGGTAACAGGTACCAATATCAAAAATACCGTGCCTTTCGAAAATTTTCTCCTCGTAGTTGGTCGTAAATTGTTAGTTGTGAACCAGCCTCAATCGACCTGACGTTTGAAATATGAGTTTCAGGTAGAATCCAAACCTGTCTTAATGAAAATGGTGTACACTTTGATCAGCTATTATGATTTAACTTTGAATTTTGAATAAAATTCATTAATAAAACTGTTTTTTGAATTTTATGACATTTCCTTCATAAGAGAAGTGAGGTTATGATGTAATCCAGAGCACTCTGAGAGTATCTCTATCCTATGTTATTACATGAGGTTAAAACAAGATGGAAATAATTTGAGATTGCTCTAGAGCAATCAGTCGAAAACTCATAAGTTTCGAGCAAGGCTGGTCCACAACTAGCAATTCATGGCCAAGTACGTGGAGACATTTCAAAAGGCACGTTACTTAACATGTATTATAGAAAAAAAGCGGACAATAGTTAAAGCCACTTTTCTGTTCCGAGAGGGACCCGCACTACAATAATTTGTTGTTAAGTTCAGAATGATGCCTGCAGGCAAATAGTGAAAGAAAACATTATGTTGCAATTAATTACGCAACATTTGGCATTTTGGTTTGATAAGAACGCAATATATTTATGATTTATTACTCAAAATGACATAAAACGTATAAAATTCGAATTCAAATCAAGCGTCAAATGTGACATTTAACTAACTCATAATTGTATAGGGAGCCACACTACCGAGTACTGTCAAGGAACAGATTTTTTTTTCAAACAAAGGAAATCATTTACAGAATCAAAGCAGCCGCTTAAAAATAAAATTTGCAATACAAGTATGGAATAGGTAAATATCTAATTAAATCTTATTACACAGGTAAAAGAATTGCAACATTAAAGTCTTGGAATTATTTAAAATATAAATTATTAAAAAATACTACATAGCTACATTATGACCCCAAAAGAGACTGCACACTGTACTGTGAAACCGGGTTCCTAGATTAATAAAGAACAAAGTGGCGCCCTTAGTCTTTGTTCAAAGTCATTTTTCTGCTCCAAAGTGGAACCCACATACAACAGTCTCTCTGCTCTCTTCAGAGAAGTTCTGTCTGACGGCTAACAATGAAAGAAAACATTAGATTTTAATGATGCAATGCCTGGCCTTTATGGTGTGATAAAAATGCAATTAAAATGCAATAAAATGTCTAATGATATTTGACCAGTGTTGCCAACCTCGCCCCTACATCTCCGTTCGACTGAAACTGCAATAGTCTACGCAGAGTGTAACAGAGATGTAATGGAATTTATACAATTCGATTGGCAACACTGTATTTAGCCAATAGTTTAGGTTGCGACATTTTGCGGCTGATTTTTTACTTAAAATTGTGTGAGAGTTTCACCTAAAAATGTACAAAAATCTGTTTTCGTAATAGAACTTTAAATTTAAAGTGACTTGAACCTATAAAAACACATAAATTTTCCTATACTCCGTTTTTTTTATATAATACCTGTCAAATGTTTCTGAGGTTGGTACCTTTACCTGAATGCTAGGAATTTTCAAAAAATTCTGTCCTACACCTGCTTGTTGAATTGCCTATATTTAAGGTTTTAGAAATAGTAATTTTATATTAATTTATAAATAAACAATGTTTTTAGGATATTAAAAAATATTATCTGGTGTAATTACAAATCGGTAACATAGGCAACCTATTCGACAGATACGATTTATAAATGGTCTAATAGCTTTGTACGTTAAGTTAAAAACTATGGCAACGGTGGCCGTTTAATTTAAAATTGTATAGAGGGAGCCACATGCAGAGAACTGTCACGGAACAGATTTTGATGACAAAATGGCAATTATTTTTTGATCTTGTGAAATTTTTTCAGAATTTCAGTAGAGAACAACAGTTTTGAGTAGAAATTGATTTAGAATTTAATTTCTTGGTTTAAACGAGTATCATTAATTTGGAGTCAAAATGGCCGTAGTTTATTGTATTTCACAAATACAGAAATTTCAGTTTACCCAAATAGTAACCGCATTGTAATAATTTGTTCTACTGCTATTAATTATCTCGGCCTTAATTTTTGAAATGGTATGCTAGAGGGCATTGTAAAATCGCTCGTCGTAGACCAAAGCATTATGGAGACAAAATGGCGGAACTATGATCAAACATTTCGTGCTCTTTTTTAATTTTTTCAACGTTTTAGTAGATATACATATAGTTTTGAGTCGAAACTATATAGAATATAATTTTTTTTTAACGAGTGTCACAGTTAGTCTCAACTTGGCCGCAATTTCCGGTAATTTATGCAAAAAAGTTCCGTTCAGGATGATTCACATTGCAATGTGAAACCTTGAGCTTTGCTTTACAACTGCGATTAATTTTATCATCTTTTTTGATATGACCGGTTAAAATTTACGTCGCAATTGATGAGCGAGAACTTTAAAAAATTTTGCTTAGATGAGTTAAATAAATATTATTTGTCTACCGTGAACAATCCCCGGAATCGTGACGGAAGTCTCCGCGATGTTTGTTGCAATAATAACCTTGCGGTATCCGTCCGAGGCGCGCTTGAAGACTTTCAACTGGTCGTGGTACGTAAGGGAGCCGTACATGGGAAGCACCTGCATCCGGTTTTTCTTCTGCTCCTGCTCGATCAAATTCGCGTGCTCGTTTAGAAGCCTTACGGCACGATCGACTTCCTCTTGGCCGGTCAGGAACGCGAGGATATCCCCCGTTTCTTTAGAACTGTTGATTTTTAAGACTATATCTACAGTTGCCTGGACGTAACAAGGAACTGGCTCTGAAAGGCAATTAATTTTTATTTAACTTGAACAGTTTTGAATTTAATTCTTTTGTTTTGAATTATCCAATAACAGTTACACACTTCGTTCAGTGGTTGCACTGAGATCGATTCCCAGTTTCGACTATTTCTGAGTAATACTTACAAGAGTTAAGTTCGGTAAACCCTGTATTTTTTATAATCAAGGATCAAGATTTTTAATTCGATAGTAATTTAAATTCTATACCTTTTATGTAAAATATATCCACCGGAAACTGACGTCCATGTATGCTCATTATGACTGACGTGTCTTTCTTTTTATCTTCGCTGGAATTGTTATTAAAAAATGCTTGGATTTCTTTAGCGTCCATCGTGGCGGACGCCACTATTAATCGTAGTTCCCTCCGTCTCTAAAAAGAAAGTCGAAATCAATTTTGCAAAATTAGGCAAATCGTAAAAAGAATTTTCTTTTCAGATGCTCAACAAAAATAGAATTTTTTTGAATCACGTGTGTCATTGCTTAACAATGAGTGCCCACCATCATTTTCATTTCTAACATCATTGATTTTTTTTTGTTAGGATATACCTATTTATTTTGTGAAAAGGTCATTTATTGCAAAGGTTACATAAAATCATTACTGTAATTGCAACTTTTGCGAAGGATGCTGCAGTGGTACACGTGCAAATCAAGGTTAATTTGAGTGATGACTAAATACCAGTAAATTAACATTGTGAAAGCCTTGAGAAAAATTATAGTTGCATTCCTGGCTTTGCTAGCAAAAATTCTTGGTTCAATCCAAGCTTGATTAAAATACGGGATCACACTAGAATCACTACTTTTTTTCAGCAAATAATTAATTAATTAAATTAATCAAAAATTTAAAATAGATTTGTACAGTTAAGGACAAAAAAATTCGGACAAGTGTTAAGGCAGCGGAATGAAGTGCTGTCCGAAATTTTCAGTCAGCAACTATACATCACTTGAAAGAAAATTTAAAAAAAATCTATTTGTAGAGAAAGCCAAAACGAGAACTATGTACAAGGCGATAAAGAAAAATAAATAAAAGATGTCATTGGAATTATCTTAAAAATGTTGGGCTTCGTTGTAGTTACATAAGTTGAAACAATGCAGTTTTTTTCTAAAATGAAAAACAAGGGGAGAGATTTGAAAGAAACTATCATTAATGAAACACCCGGTATAATACCGTGCCATCGAATAAAAGACGATTCACAATTAACAAACATAGATTAACTTAATTTTGAATATCCATTAAAATAATAAAAGCAACGTTTCTTTTCACTTGAATATAGTTGCCTGTCATTTTTAAATTCCACCAGTGTTGCCAATTCATCAGCTACACCACCGTTCGATTGAAATTGAAGTAGCGGCAATTGACGGCTTACGCAACGCGCCACTGTCAGTCAACGCAGCTTAGATTTGAGAGAGATATGTAGGTATAGCTTGTCTCTTCTCTATAATACCTGTCACTGTCAAAATTCTGCTGTTATCATTAAATGTAGAACATAAATTTTTAAAATATTTTAACATTCAAGTAACAGGTACCAACATCAGAAACGTTTGACAGGTAGTATAGAGAAAAAAAAACAATCAGGTTGGCAATACTGAACTGCACTATAACACAAAATACCAGAAGCGACACTCGGCTTTCCGAACCGATTTTCTTTGTACATTCAATTCGTGTATGGTTTGTAACTTTGTTCCTTTGTCTAATTGCTACAAGATTCTTTCATTCGATGATTACAAATTCATATTTCGCAATTCTTTTGACGTTTAATCCACCAAAACAATGGCGTCGAGGACATAAAATCTGGACCCAAAAACATCAAAGGTTCCGACACAAGTGTCGCTTCTGGTGTTATGTCAATTTGTCATTGGTGCTGTCAACTCTGAGAGGATTTTATTTTTTTTTAAATGCACGATTTGTTATTGCATTGGTTTGTTGTACATTTGTAACAAAATTTCTAGTTTGTCGTGAAATTGATCTTAAAAAAATGTCGTTTGTCTTGAAATTGATCTAAAAAAAAAAAATTGTGTTGGCAGCACCGGCACTACTTATTCTTCTTTATTAGAATTTGACATTTAACAATTTACAATATCATGCATCATGATTCAGAGATAAATTAATTAGCTAATATTGCACATGTGTTATTATTAACAGTGTTATATAAAATATAAATGTCATTCTGTTATTACTGAAGTTAGTGCTGCCAACTCTCGGATAATTTTTTTTTTGTTATTTCTTGATATCGGTTACTGCATTATTGCGAATTTATACAATCTGATCGAGAAAGGAAATTACCTAGTTTACCATGAAGTTGACTTTAAAAAAAAATGTGTTGGCTGCATTGACACCGCCTATTCTTTTCAATTAGAAATTGACATTTAACGACTTAAAGTTACGCTTCCACATGTACCCCTTGAGAAAGTGAAACTTTCAATCAAAACTTATTTCTAAAATGAAAAACTGGAATTTTTTTAAGTGAAACACCCGGTATAATGTCACGTGATCGAAAAAAAAACGTGATTCACAGTTAACAGGTTAACTTAATTTTGAATATCTATTTAATTTCTTTTATATTATAATTTTAACTAATTATTATATATGTATCGCCATTATAAAGTTTCGTTGAAACATAAATGTCATTCTGTCATCAGTGCTGCCAACTCTGTCGTGATTCATTTTTTGAACGCACGTATGATATTTGTTTCTGAATTATTGTGCATTTGTGCAATATATTATCATCGACTTTAAAACAATTGTGTTGGCAGCAGTGTTGCCAACCCGGTATTTTTCTCCCTAAATTTAGGGATTTCTTTCTTTATTAGGGAGAAATTTAGGGGTATCTTTCTAGGGAGAAGGTCGAAATAAGCAGCAAATCGAGCCTTTTAAATTTGCTTAGTTAAATTTAGTCTCTTTTCTTATCGCTTTAGGTTTTTTTTTATTGCTTATTCTAATTCTATGATTATTTAGTTATGACAATGCCGTTCCCTTAAATAAAATTCATTGCAAAACGTACTTCTTTTAAGTAGAATTGTGCGTAGGGATTTTCAAATCTACTTCAGGGTTTTCTAGGGGGTTTTGAAGTAACTTAAGGGATAACAGGTTCATAGCAGTTGGCAGCATTGGCACTGCCTATTCTTTTCAATCACAATTTGACATTTAACGATTTAAGGTTATGTTTTGGAAGTACTGCACAATGTGAAATATTCTGTATTTTTTTTATAATACCTGTCAGTGTCTGGATTTACATTTGCATCTTGTCATCTTTCTCTTGCCTGTAGATTTCGATTTTTTTTCAGATATGTCAAAATTGTGGGCTTGTCTTTCTTTATCTGTCAAAGTTGTTGGCATTTATTATCTGTTTAGTTTGCAAATTGGATGATCCTGTCGTGTCTGTTATTTTGTTTGTCGTGCGTGTCAAGCTTAACCTGTCAAAATTGACTGTTACACCAAACTGTCAAAATTAAGGGCGTTCGTTGATAACTTAATTTCTACTTTCGTCAGCCTTTGTTAATGCCGTTTGTTTTCCTTTACCTGTCAAAGTTGTTGGCACGGTTATCTATTTCGAGAATTAGATAGCCTCGTCTTAACTGTCGTTTCGTTTGTTTGGCGTGTCATGTTTAACCTTTCAAAATTGACAATTTCACTAACTTGTCAAACTTTTGGGCGTTTGCGCATTACTTTTTAATGCATTTATTTACTTGTCATATTTGCCGGAATTTGTTATTTGCTTTGTTAATGTCGCTTGTGCTCCTTTACCTGTCAAAGTTGTTGATGTTGATGATATTGTCTCTTCCAGTCGAAATTTGGATGGCTCTGACTTATATGTTGTTTCGTTTGTTTTGCATGTCAAGCTTAACCCGTCAAAATTGATTGTTTCACTAACTTGTCAATGTCATGAAACTTTGTTTATAAATTGTACATACAGTTTGACGTTTACGTTTGTTAATTTCGCTTGGAAACATATCTTTTTACCTGTCAAAGTTATCGGTGTCTGTTTAGAAATGGTTTTGTTTGTCTTTGTGGAACCCACTGTACGTACGATAGAATTTTTTGAAAGTTCCTAACATTCTGGTAAAGGTGTCAACCTCAGAAACATTTGACAGGTACAGGGACATCGAAATTGATTGTCTCGAGCCCAACTCCTTTCCGTGAACTTGATATCAATATTTACATCTATCTCTTGAAGGTTAGAACAAAAAGCAGTGACGTGCATTCATGAAACATACATCTAAACCATTCTGTGATCAGTGCTGCCAATTCTGACGTATTCTCTTTTATTTTGATCGCACTATATTTGTGACTGTTTTGTTGTACGTTTATACAGTGGATTTAAAAAAATGTGTTGGCAGCAGCGGAAGCATCATTATTGTTTCACTTTAAAATTTGACTTTTTTCGATAATTAATTTTTTTTGGATGTTTTAGGTGAATGGTTAACATGCACAAAACCGTCAAGTCAACGCAACGTTGCTTTTAGAAAAATACACAAAACAAACATAACCTCAACTGTAAGGCATAAAACGTCGATAAAATAGCAAACGATAATCGATAACTGTATTACCAACACAATTTGTTTTGAAGTCAGTTTCATGGCAAACTTTTTTTTCGATCGCTTTGTATATGTAATTGTAAGTTTGCTTTGCCGTCCAATATTTTCGATGTCCTTCATTTAGATTTTTTTTTTAAATAGGAGTAATAGTTTATTGGGGAAACCCCCGGCTTTAAAACAAGCTAATTGAACAAGTTCTCACAAAAAAGTGGAGATTTTGGAATAATCGCTTTTTGTTTTTTTTTTTTAATTAGGGACACTTACCTTAAGAATTTTCTTCATCAAACCCATAAGTATATCCGTGTACAAAGTTCGTTCGTGCACTTCATCGAGCATAATCGCCGAGTAGCTTTTCAATAAGGGGTCCGCCATCATTTCTCTTATTAAAATACCTTCAGTCATATACTAGAAAGTACGAGATTTTTCATGAGTTTTGTGCGAGTTACTTTTTTTAAACAAAGGCACGATTGAAGGTCACGTGGTCTCTTATTCACTCGCACCCTGTATAAAGGCAAACGCTTGCGAATGAAACAACACGCGACCTTCAAATAACTTCAGTTGGCAATAAATTTAATTTATTTTGGATTTTTGTATCACTCCCACTCCCACATAACACAAGTTGATTAAAAAAGACCTGGAGTTTTATTGCCAACCCAATATAATTTTTTTTAATGAGTGAATCTCCGAAGTACCGTACCTTAATTTTTGGCTTGTTGGTGCAAGCATCAAATCTAACGGCAAATCCAACTGTATCACCTTGCACGATGCTGCCAGTTTCATCGGCCACCCTGTTAGCAAGAGAAATGGCCGCCACCCTTCTTGGTTCGCACACCCCAATTTGGCCCGGCCATTCTGCCTCGATCATATACTGCGGGGAAAGAGAAAAAAAAGGTTCTAAATAAAACCCAAATCAATTTAAAGCACATTTTTTATTGAGCTCAAACACTATATGCATGAATAACAAGTTAATACATAAAACAATAAAAAAAAGACATCAGAAAAAATAAATTCTTAAATACATGATTGTATTTATCTCTGTTAGATTCAACAAACTGCACGTATAAAACCGTGCTAATATTATTTCATTTTCAAATAGGGATTCACCCACTAAATGCTACGTCAAGGTCATTAAACTTATAAAATAAGTGGAAACTCTCATCTCATTTCTACCGTCAAAGTTTTGGAATTTTTAAGCGCCCTAAATATACCTGATGTTCATATCACAGCTTCTTTACGTAAATCACAAGTGAAGTGTTTAAATAATTTGTTTAATAACCTTGATCTAAAAGTCAGAGGAAAAAATTGTAAATTTCTAACAGTAAGTACAAGTTGACAAACAAACAAATAATAATCTACACTCAATGAAATTAATCCATGAAAAAAAGTCGTACGATTTAGTGAAGATATAAAAGGCGGATTTTGATTTCAATTAGTCATACACGTTAATATAAAATAATTGTTGATTATCAGAGTAAAGCTAATTATGTCACTTATCAAATGATGAAACAGTCTGTTCAAGCGGTTCTTAATGGTGTAACTAAAATTAATTCGGAGGCTCACAAATGACATTGGGTTCTAGTTGGATCATTTAAGAGCAAATTCAAAAACAATATCAAACAATTTCGGCGTAATTAAACTAAATTGTTTGGTGATACGAACTCTGCCACCTCCTTGGGCTTTAAATAGGATTGATTCATGGGAGAGTAATGATAGCAACAGATTTGAACTTGATCATGAGACTCGGCACATTTTTTCACGAAGCAGTTAATCATTATAATCACAAAATAAAAAAAAATAAACAAGTTTATGTTATTCTTTTATAATACTCATGGATATCAATAGATGGCGCTAGTGCGCAAGCTTTTTTAATTTAAAGAAATAATCAAATTTATAGAAATCCTTCAAAAATTTTTGCATTTCGTAATAATGGCTAAATTCCAAGCGATTTGCTAACAAAACTAGAATCCCTTGAAATATTCCTCCAATGGGAAATAATAATAAAAAAAAACAAATTGACGAAAGTTTATGTTATTCCTTTATAGTACTTATGGATATCAATAGATGGCGCTAGTGCGCAGGCTTTTTTTAATTTAAAGAAATAGCCAAATTTATGAAAATACTTCAAAAAAATTTTGCATTTCGTAGTAAGGGCTAAATTCCAAGCGATTTGCTAACAAAACAAGAATCCCTTAAAATATTCCTCCAACGGGAAATAAGGAAATAATAATAAAAAAAAACAAATTGACGACAAGGTGAGATCTTTCTTTTGACATTTTTGAACCAACTAATGAGAAATCATTACACGTAGTCATCAACAGATGGCGCCAAAGGAAACAGTTAATCATTATAATCACAAAATAAAAAAATTAAACAAGTTTATGTTATTCCTTTATAGTACTTATGGATATCAATAGATGGCGCTAGTGCGCAGGCTTTTTTTAATTTAAAGAAATAGCCAAATTCATGAAAATACTTAAAAAAAATTTGCATTTCGTAGTAAGGGCTAAATTCCAAAGCGATTTGCTAACAAAACTAGAATCCCTTAAAATATTCCTCCAACGGGAAATAAGGAAATAATAAAAAAAAAACAAATTGACGACAAGGTGAGATTTTCTTTTGAAATTTTCAAACCAGCAAATGAGAAACGTACTCATCAACAGATGGCGCCAAAGGATAAAAACAAAAGATGATCGTCGATACTTATTCGACTAAGATCATTTAATCGACGATTTTTGAGAGAACTGAAAATTGAAAAAAAAAGAGAAATCGACGATTCTCTGCAAAATTGGATGAAAACAAAAGACAATCGTCTAATTCTTACTCGGCTAGAATCAATTGAAAATCAAAAACAAATGAAAAATCGATGATTTCCGGCAGAACTGCATAAAAACAAAAGACGATCGTTGATTCTTATTCGACTAGGATTATTTGAAAATCGAAAGTTAATAAAAAATAAATAAAAGAAAACAAATGAACAATCGACGATTTTCGGCAGAACTGAAAATTGAAAAAAAAAAATGAAAAATCGACGACTCTCTGCAAAATTGGATGAAAACAAAAGACGATCGTCTAATTCTTATTCGGCTAGGATTAATTAAAAATTAAAAACAAATCAAAATCGACGATTTTCTGCAGAATTGGTAAAAACAAAAGATGATCGTCCAATCTTATTCGGCTAAGATCATTTGAAAATAAAAAACAAATGAAAAATCGATGATTTCCGGCAGAACTTCATAAAAACAAAAGACGATCGTTGAATCTTATTCGACTAGGATTATTTGAAAATCAAAAGTTAATAAAAAAAAACAAAAGAAAACAAATGAACAATCGACGATTTTCGGCAGAATTGAAAATTGAAAAAAAAAATGAAAAATCGACGATTTAGTTTTAATTTAATGTTTAACAACAAATTGTCTACCGAAAAGTAATAGAATGAAAATTTCATTTAAATACAGTTGCCAACAATATAAATCCCATTTTTGAAAAAAGACATTTTTTGTTGCTCTCTACGAATCATACTTTGAATATCAATAAATATCATAAGCAAAAATCAATTGTTTATAATAAGCCAAGTATTTCTCATCTAAGCAAACATTTCCTTGCTACGCCACTGATTTGTTGTGAATCACACGTGTGTGCGGTTTATGTGAAGCACAGTTCAATGTTTCCACTGACACCAAAAAGGAAAAAAAAACTATTATCTAATCAAACGAACCCATAAACAACTGAACGCGCACGTAGCTCATGTCCTCGAAATTTCCAGCAAAACTGCAAGTGATAAGCATTTTCCGGTGAAAATGCACGCCGGAAGCATCACCACCCAAAAATTGTTCGAACGATAACGCTCTATCTCGGGGGGGGATTACATTTTTTATCTTCCCGGAAGAATCCTAAAGCAAACATGCAGATACTACAGTTATTAAAAAGTAGTATTTAGATAAAGAGACATGATAATTAGCAAACTTGAATTTACGGAATTCGATATAAAAGGCACCACTTCTACTGAAGTGTTTGCGTTGTAGGCCTCTGAAATTGAAGTGCCATGTTGCAGTTAATCAAATATACGAGTACAATATTTGGTAATAATAAAAGCAAACGGAAATTACGAATGTAAAAATGAAAGGGGAAAACGGGCCGTGTTTGAGGGGTTGCGAAATGAATAAGTAATAAAGGCGTTCACCAATGCATGGCAATGGCAATAAATAAATATTTATCGTAAACCTGATAGTTTATCTGAAAATATATTGAAAAGCTTTCATAAACAAGATTACACAGCAAAGATTACCTTGCATTTTTTTTTACTATCCCATAGATAAGGTACACATACTTTTTGTACATACATTGTACATAACATAGAGTGTCAGATTGTGAAAAAATGTGCGATTTTAGCGAAACTTTGCTATGACTTCTTTTTTTTTTTATTTATTTCTTTTGTTCATATCTGTTCTTACCATTTCGTTTTAATAATTCAACAAAAATAAAATATTAACGTCGATTATTTTGGATAAACTTCAATTAAATAAGTATAGATATAAGTTAGTACGTTAATAAAAAAATAATTCATCAACTACAGACTAAAACTTAATAAATAAATACTTATAGCTACGAAAAAATGCTTGGTTTTGTTTATTTATAACAATAATAAAATAATCCCGACTTTTGCATGATATACATAATGCACACGCAGTCTACTCCCTCCCGCATTAAATTAAAATTATATTGCAGTCTTATCGTTGAAACTTGCGAAAGAAAAAGAAGAACACTGTTGATAACGTAACACACCACCTGTATGTATGATGTAACTGTAAACTCTCTTATCATAAAGTGTCGGTTGTAAATCGTAATACTGTATACATACAACGAAAGGTACAAACTCATTAAAAAAAACTGGATCAACTGCAATATTTAATAGATAATTAACTAAAACCGGTGGACCAAAAGAATTCGATGAAATTGTGTAGCTGTTCCACATATTGTAATCTGCAAAAATTTTCCTTTCCAAAATTATTTTATTTAATTGATAAAAAAAACCTAAACAATTTGCATTGGGTACAGATTTTAACGTTGCTAGAATTCAATAGATGAGGCTAGTTACATAAGAAAAGTCTCCCGAGAGGGCGCTGTTTCCACTTTTAATACTCTTCAATTTCTTAAAATCCTAAAATTTCAAATTATAAAATAAATAATAAAATCAGAGAAATGGTTTGAAAAATGCATTTATATTTGTTGATTATTACTTATTTCCTTTGGTTAGTGATTAATATTGCCAGAGCTAGAATGCAATAGATGGCGTCAGTTACAATAGGAAAAGTCTCTTCTCAGTGAATCTTTATTTCTTAGGTTCCCGAAATAAAATCTTTTCAAGCAAACAACTTCCTCTTCTCTTCCAATAAATCACAGAAACGAAAATCATTTTAATTAAAATGGTAATTTTAATGCTGTTAGAATTCGATAGATGGCGCCCTCCTGAGATTGAGAACTCTTGAAATCGGAGACACGATAATAGAAGTGACTTTTAAAAATAACGACCAAGCACGGCTTTTATGTAATAGTAAAAGCGGATCTGAAAAAGTTCTAACCAAATTGCATTGGATACTGCTTTAATGTTGTTCCAATTCAACAGATGGTGCTGGTTATATTGGAAAAGTCTCTTAAGAGGGAACTGTTTTTCAATTAACACTCATTTCTTAGAATGCTTAAAGTAAACAATTTTATCTCTCATAATGAAAAATAAAATCAGAGAAACGAAGAATGATCAACTATGAATATAATCGTTCCTTGTTTCCATTAGATACGAATTTAATGTTGCTAGGTTTCAATAGATGTCGCCAGTTATAATGGTAAAGTCTTGAGAGGGTGCTGTTTTTTCTTAGAATTCCAAAATTTAGAATGTTTAACATAAACAGTTTTAACTCCACACAATAAACAAGAAAATCATCATCATCATGATAATTAACCAAAAAAAAAAACATCTCACTGTGATATTAGTAATAAAAAAAATCGCTAGTTATAAAAAAACTCATGAGAGGGCGCTGTTTTCAAAAACTAATTCCTTGGATCATGAAATTGAAAATGTCAAAAATAGGCGTTTTAATCACGCACAATAAATAATAAAATCAAAGAAACTATAATTTAGTAATTAACGTGCATTTAAAAAATCCTAACCAACTGTGATTACTTGCTTTTAATGTTGCTGGAATTCAATAGATGGCGCTGTTGGAACAGTCAAGCCCTCAGAGGGCGCTGTTTACAGTTAATATTCATTCTTAAAATTGTAAAATTTAGAAAGTTTCAAATAAATAAATCAGATAAACGATAATAATTTCTTTTCAATAATGAGCTGTGATTTTTAGAAATTATAATGATTGGCTTATTACAAAATAGAAGCTTCATAGAGGGCGCTGTTTCTCAAGTAATATTTGATCCTCAGAATTTTGAAATTTATTTTTTTATCTTCCACAATATACAGGGTGAGTTGGGAGGAATGGACTAAACTAGAAAAGAAAAACGAAGAAATGGTGAAAAACGTTCAGGAATGCGAAAAATTTCATAATTTTTCATGTACATATTTTAAATTTCGCGGCCGAACAAACGTAATTCGGCGGAATTTGCACAGATGACGCAACATAATTTCGTTGTCTAATGCTTTTTTAATGTATTTTTGTTTGAAATAAGAAGAAAAACAAAAGAAAATCGACGATTCTATGGCAAAGAATTTTTACAAAATCAACAACACTTCATAATTTTTTAGTTACTTCAGATTTTGCGCCCGAACAAATGTAATTTGACAGGATTTGCACAGATGACGCCACATAACTTCTATTTCTAACTTTTTCTTTTTCGCATGTCGCTGTTTGAAATAAGAATAAGTAGAAAAACAAAAGAAGATCAACGATTCTACGGCGAAGAATTAAATTAATAGAAAAATAAAACATGAGAAGGGGTGAAAAACGAAAAAAATCTAAGTCTGACCGAAAATAAATGACAACTACCTGCGGAAAAAACAAAGGAAAAATTCGTGAAATAAAACTAATTGCATTAATATTACAAATCAGAAAACTAAAAGGATAGGAAATAAAACCTGAGGGAAAGAAGGACGTTTTCATTAAATTTTTCGATAAACAATTGAATACGATAGATAAACAAAAGAAAACAGAACTAAATAAATGACATGACGAATTTTTCGATAAACAATTGAATACGATAGATAAACAAAAGAAAACTGAACTAAATAAATGACATGAATTAGGCAAAAAAAAAAAAAAAACAAAAAATCGATTATTTTAGTGTTTGAAATTTACAAAACTGATAGAAAACAAAGGAAATATGAATAAATGTCAACAATGGAAAAGAATAGGCGAAAAACACGAATAAATGTCAACAATAGAAGAAAAAAAGATTGAAAAAAACAAAAAAAATCTAAGTTTGCCAGAAAACAAATGAAAACTGAGTCAAAGTAGGAAGCTTATTGTTAAATTTTTTGATAAACAATACGATAAAAAAACAAAAGAAAACTGATCTAAATATTAATGAATTAGTTAAAAAAAAAACAAAAGATCGACGATTTTAGCGTTTGAAATTTAGAAAGCTGAGAAAAAACAAAAGAAATATGAACGTCAATAGAAAAAAAAAATAGAGAAAAGCAAAAAAAATCTAAGTTTGGCAGAAAACAAATGAAAACTTGAGGCGAACTGGGAAGCATCGTTAAATTTTTCAATAAACAATTGAATATGATAAAAAAACAAAAGAAAACTGATCTAAAGATTAATGACATATCTTCGACGAATTAAGTAAAAAAAAAAACAAAAGATTGACGTTTTTGGCGTTTGAAATTTAGAAAAACGACAAAAAACAAAAGAAACGTGAATAAACATCAACAATAGAAGGAAAAAAATAGAGAAAAGCAAAAAAAATCTAAGTTTGGCCGAAAACAAATGAAAACTTGAGGCAAACTGGGAAGCATCATTAAATTTTTCAATAAACAATTAGATACGATAAAAAACAAAAGAAAACTGATCTAAATATTAATGACAAAGGACGAATTAAGGAAAAAAACAAAAGATCCATGATTTCAGCGTTTGAAATTTATAAAACTGATAGAAAACAAAAGAAACACGAATGAATATCAATAATAGAAGAAAAAAATAGGGAAAAGCAAAAAAATCTAAGTTTGGCAGAAAACAAACGAAAAAACTTTCGACAAGTTTCAACAGATGGCGCTGCTGAATGTCTTATAAATCAAACCCAGTAGATTGGACCGACACGAATGACAAAAAAAAAACGAAGAGCGGGAAATGTTCACAGGAATGTATGTATACGTAAAAATAAGTAAAAAAAACTCAAATGTTGTTATGCGATTTTCTTTTTTTCTATTCGATGTACTGGGGAATACTGCAGTCGATATTAAAGCAAAGCAGGAGAGGCACGGACGCCCTTCATAAGCGAAGCAGAAAATGTTTAGCAGTTAATGGCGGTATTTTTGAAAACTTGTTACAAGCACGCCATGATTAAAACAATGTTCAATTTGAAAACAAAAGAAAATCGCATTTGAGTTTTTTTTTTACTTATTTTGGCCCGTTCCTCCCCACTTACCCTGTATAAGAAAATAAAAAAGAGAAACAATAATAATAATAATAAACAAATCGTCGACTATGATTTTATTAATTAAAGTGGACATAAAAAAATCCTAACCTAACTTGCATTAGTTACTGATTTAGTGTTGCTATAATTCAATAGATGGCGCTAGTTATAATTGTAGTAAGTCTCCTGAGATGTCGCTGACTTGCAATTAACACTCACTTCTTAGGATTCTAATATTTAGAAGGTTTAAAATAAACAAATCTATCTCTCTCAGTAAATAATAAAATAGGAAGAACGATATTTTTTTTTTAAATAGTCAACTGTGATTTTTAGAATTAAAAATGGATTTTAGTTACAAAAGTAAAGCCTTATAGAGAGGGCTGCTTTTCAATTAAAAAGTTAACAATAGGCATCTTCCGCAATAAATGGTTATTAAAAAAAAAAAAAAACAAATAGTTGGCTATGATTTTTAGCAATTAAAATGGATTTAAAAATCCCAACTTAACTTGCATTGGATACTGATTTAATGTTGCTAGAATAGATGGCGCCAGTTACAATAGCAAAGCCTCCAGAGAGGGCGCTGTTGTTCATTTGACACTCATTTCTCAGAATCATGAAATTTAGAATATTTAAAATAAACAAATTTATCTCCCAGAATAAATCTAAAATTCAGAAAAGCGGTAATAATGAAAAATATACTCAACGTGAATAAAAATGAACAACTAGTTACAACAGAAAAGTCTCATAGAGGGCGTTGCTTAGAATCCTCAAATGTTGAAAACAGACATTTTTATCTTCCACAATAGATATTAAAATCAATCAGAGAAACGGTAATTGTAAAAAAAAAAAACGAATTTAAAAAATCCTGACCAACTGTGATTACTTGTTTGCATTGGATACTGATTTTAATGTTGCTAGAATACAATAGATGGCGCTAGTTACAAAGTCAAGTCTCTTGAGAGGCCGTTGTCTTTCATTTGACATTCATTTATCAAAATTTAGAATGTTTAAAATAAATAATTTTATCTTCCACAATAAACAATAAAATCAGAAAAATGGTAATAATTAAGAAAAAAAAAAATTGTCAGCTATGAATAAAAATGGATAGCCGGTTAGAACAGAAAAGCTTCATAGAGGGCACTGTTTTTAACTAACACTCTCCTCAGAACCTTTAAATTTAAAATGTTAAAAACAGGCATTTTTATCTTCCACAATAAATAATAACATTAGGGAGACGATAATTATTAAAAAAAAGCTAATTTAAACATTGATCGCTAGGGACACAATAAAAGCCTCATAGAGGGCGCTGTCTCTCAAGTAATATTCGTTCTTTAATATTTTCAAATTCAAAATGTTCAAAATAGCCATTTTTATTTACCAGAATATACAATAAAATAAAAAAGAGAAACAATAAAAAAACAAATCGTCAACTTAAAAAAATCCTAACCAAACTTGATTTAGTGTTGTTCGAATTCAATAGGTGGCGCTAGTTATATGTGTAGTCTCTTGAGACGGCGCTTATTTATATTATGCACTCATTTCTTCGAATTCTAATAAGTTTGTAGAATGTTTAAAATAAACAATTTTATCTCTCACAATAAATAATAAAATTGGGGGTACGATAATACTATTTTTAAGATGAAGCGTCACATCGAATATGGGATCTATGTGTAAAAGTAAAAAAATTCAGTATTGGCAAAGAACAATATACGAGGAGCACAGATCTTTCCGCGCAATTTATAATTCCGCGCAATTTATAATTCCGCGCAATTTATATTTCCGTCCAATTTAGAATTTTTTTCTTCAAAAAAATTTGGCGGATGGATCCCTATTCGACGCACCGCTTCAACTGTGATTTTTAGTAATAAAAGGAGCGCTGGTTTTCATTTAAAATGTTAAAAATAGAAATTTTTATCTTCCACAATGAACTATGGGGAACCATAATTATTTTGAAAAACAAATTGTCGACTATGATTTTTAATAATTAAAGAAAATTAAAAAATCCTAACCATAACCTAGCATTGGATACTGATTTCATGTTGCCAGAATTCAAATAGATGGCGCTAGTTACAATAGCAATAGTTACAATCTCATGAGGGGGCGATGTTTTTCATTTGACACTCATTTCTCAAAATCATGAAATTTAGAATGTTTAAAATGAACAATTTTATCTCCTATAATAGTAAACATAAACTCAGAAAAACGTAATAATAAAAAAACCTGCTCAACCGTGAAGAAAAACGAATAGCTAGTTGCAACAGAAAAACCTCATAGAGGGCGCTGCGTTTCAAGAAATAATCTCTGCTTAGAAACCTCAAATTTGAGAACAGGCATTTTTATCTTCCACAATAGATATTAAAATCAGAGAAACGATCATTGAAAAAAAATCCTAACCAACTTTGATTACTTGTTTGCAATTGATACTGATTTTAATGTTGCTAGAATACAATAGATGGCGCTCGTTACAATCGTTAGGTCACCGGAGAGGGCACTGTTCTTCATTTAATACTAAGGTTACTATATTCACAAGGAACCGCCATTCATTTCCGCGGCTTGCGTCCCCCAAATTAAAAAGGACGCAATTAAACCACAGATGAAACGCTAAGAAGGTAAAGGATAGATATATAACAAGTAACTGTTGCTATGAAATTTATGGATGAATTTAACTCCAAAATTAGAAGAGATAGAAAGTTGGCAGTACCTTCAATACAGTAACCTTATTTAACACTCATTGCTTAGGATTATAAAATTTAGTTAAAAATAAGAAAGTCTTTATTTTTCATTCACTCCTTTTCCAAAATTCTAAATATTTATAATAAACTGTTTTGACTAATACAAAAATAATACATTCAAAAATAGTAGCAAAATAATTTTCTGTAAAAATCAATTTCATAAAAACTCTGATTGTCTTTTGTTTGCACTTTTGCAAGTTGTCATTTCTAGAATAACTTAGGAAGGGAAAATTTTTACATTTTGCATTTGAAGTCTGCGCAATCGCATCAAATTTCGTCCGTCCTGTATTCAATAAGTGGTCGCGTTCCCAAAATCTTTATACAAGAATTTCTTCACGTCAAGAATGTGCATCTCGGTGACGCAAATCGCGCTGAGCAAAATACCAAAACCTGTATACTGAACCGCTCGCAAGAACTCCCACAGTTTATCACAAAATATCGCCAGCAACATAAAGTGCATCAGGCTATGCACGTTCACGATCCTCCACAACCAAGCGATCGTAAAAAAGAAGGAACTCCTCAGTATGACATTTTGGCGTTCCACCAAACCGGAATTGCTCCCGAGCATATCCTGATAGAGAGCTATGTATCTATTCCAGGCGGTGGAGCTTACAAGAAGCTGAAGGGTGAAACAACCAACCTTGCGAATCACCTTGTTGGTGGTGACTTTGATTTTATAGGCCAAGCTCCTTTCACGATCGACGTCGTTGATGATTGTTGGAAGTTGAACGTACCCCCTACGCGGGGGGTTATTCTTCAAGAAAATAAAAGTCCCTATCATTAAAGCAATCGTCCCCAAGCCATCACAGAGACCATCGATGTAATAACCGCTGGTCCCAATCTCCGATAATTCACCCTTGATGTTCTTCCTTACCCTAGCGACATGTCCATCCATGTCATCTAGGAAGGTCCTAAACTCAAATAATCCCACGCCTATCCTCCGATAAGCTAGGCTATCACTGGATATGCATTTAGCACTTAAAATCGCGATTAATACATGGAAGAAACTGATTATATTCGGAGTAATCCATCGTATGTCTGATATTTTGAAAAGATTGTCTACTATGACCACAAGCGGTGCGAATAAGTAATGATTTGTGTGGTCGAGAAGTAGAGCCTTCGGGGTTACGTCGCATAAGGGAGATATATCACATCCTACCCAACTGACTTCCCCGTAATTCGGGAGGGTATTATTATTATCACTGAATCCACGATCGATTGGGTAATTTTGTACTCTAAGATATAAATTCGCGTCCATAAAAAGATACCACGCCACCAGCAACATCAACAACGCAAGAAGCAACTTGCTTATCTGCGATGAAGGACCAACCATGCTTAGGCAATAACTTAAATCGAATGAGGACGGTCAAGTAATCAGTCTTAAATATACAAACGTATAATAATGATACGCCTTGGAAAATTCCTGGAAGTATTAACGCTTAACAAACTAATCTACGGTTGCGAATAAGAAAATATATCTCTAGAAAAGTGTAAAACGGAATTAAATCGTTACCAAGAGCAGTGCAGAGTTGGCAACACCTGAAATTATGAAAATTAGGTGTAAATAGGTTTGAGCTCGAATAAAACAACGTACACCTAGCAAGAATACACGTAAAATTAAACTGGTTGTTCACAAACGTTGAAGGTGAAACAAGGATGTCATTTGCATTCTGTTATCTCACGTTTCGCTAATTACAATTTATTCATTTGCATTTCAAATGAAATATGCGCATTTTTAGATCAACTGTCTTTGTTTAACACAATTTTCTTTTTGGGTTGTTGTAAAATGGTTTTGAAATTTTTTTAGAATCAATACGTTACATATTTTTCGTTTTTTATACAGGTTTCACCTTTCAAGAATTTTCTAATACAATTCCAGTGCCATCTAGAGCGCGCGTTGAAACGCCAGGGGTGCGTTCGAAAACTATATCTTCGAATGCATGTTGAGTGTATAATCGCATCTTTCTCACTCACGGTTTTTAATTTATTTTCCATCTCGCTCAGCTGTTTCAAGATGTCATAATTTCCATGACAATGAACTTTTCTCTTACTACTTGAAAGTAATACCGTAAAACCGTACAATTGTCAATGTAAATTAATTTATTGCATTGACAGTCATAAGTATCAAACAATAAATTAAAATTAAGCGAAATGAAATTAACTTTTTTGAAACATAATGATTACTCATGCAAGTTATTCATTCACATTTACAGGCTTGCCTCTTCTATTTTTAAATATTTTTATCTTATTCATCTTGACTTTTGTCTCTAGTGGAAAACATAAATGACTCATTTACGCTGTCGCTGCTGCTACCGTAAACAATTAACGTTCATTAACGTACAAATTATTTCAAAGTGATGCTTTTTCGGTCTAATCTGAAGAAGATTCCGATGTGATAATGTCATATTCATTACTCAATACACTCTGTATCTGGGTGAATCAGGATATTATGTCGGCTGATATTAATCGCCTGTATATCAGCTTTATTAGGCCATCAAGAATAAATGTTTGTAATTTGGAGCTCTCGCACAGACCGCGTTGTTATCAGTAGCTAAAAATAAGCATAAAAGAACCGGTCGTTTCGGTTTGCGGAAGTAATTTTTGCGCAATATTTTTTTGTCATTTAGTTTTTTTGCCAGCACGTTCCACTATTTAGTTTCATAAATTTAAAATTAGGCACAATAGATAAATTTAAAAACAAAACGAAACTGTAATTGAATCTGAGGGTGCGTTAAGTAAATGGAAGACGGTTTAGTTCTAGGGGATTTCACTCAGCCGAGACGTGTCTTGTTGGCCTGGGTCATGTTTGTCCTTCGCAAAAAAAAATTCGCCGGGATTTTAAATAAAAACGTCTTCACGCGCGCTGCCGGGAGGTTTTCTACGACAATTGCATTTACTTATTACTATTTTATTTATGCTTATTTATTCAAAGTAAAATTTAAAAGCAAATTGGATTCGTAGCACAATTATGCACTTCAGTTTTATTTGTTTCATTTTCATGACAGTACATCGATCTTAACACTGTAAACTGCAAAATGTTATGTTTGTGTTCATTAATAAAACGAAAACAGATGTTTACTAAAAATGTTGATAAATATTAATTAAATCCAAGAAACGAATGACTCAATTAGTTTTCGTGTTGACAAATTGATTCTGGTTTAAAATAATTCGGAAATGTTTATCTACATTCGCATTGGCGGTTTATTGGTAACAATTGCACTGTCATAAATTAAAATTCAGCTGGCGCAGTTTCGTTCCTCGTACTTTATTGTTTGTTATTATTATTATTATCATGCTGTCATGAATTCACAGATGCTTATATTAGGAAGGGGGTTAGAATGAAAGGCGAAGTGCTGAATAATAGTTTTTGAGAAAATTCACTCCAAGCGAGTGCGTTTGTATTTTATAAAAAAACTGAGGTTAAAATAAATTTTTAAAAACATGAATAGGCTTGGTATTATTTATTAAATTTACCTAATGTGTAGTTTGTTTCGTGTTAGTTTAATTCTGTGTGCATAATAATTTTCCGACAATAACAAATAACTGGATACGACGTGCCGAATTATGTGTTAACACCGCAGGACAACATTTTGAACATTTTTTGTAATTACAAATATCAGTGCCAAGTACAAGAAGTGCACTTTACTAAAATTCTAAGGTCATAATGAATGCACAGGTATGAAAACTCGTTTGATATGCATTTTGTACTGTACTGTACATTTTTTTTATTTCGCATATTGCTAACCGTAGACGCACAGTTTCAATTCTTAAATTACGATCTGTTAAATTAAATTTAATACAATAATGCTTATCACATTGTACCTACTTCCTTAAGAAAGCTGAAATTTATTTTTTCATAAGCTGCACAAACACCGTGATATGAACTATAAACTTTTTAATTAAATATACGTTAAAGGTTTGTGTTTAAAATACAAATTATGACTAAGTGTGTTGATTATGTCGTCTCTTTAATAAGCTATTAAAAGAATTGCTGAACAAGCGAGAAATAAATATCATGTAACGCAACGAAAAACGCATTTCGCTGCGCCAGTAACTGTCGGTGAAACACAGATAGACATAAAAAAAATTGCCGATGACGCGCGCGCTGCATCTAAGACGTTGACGTTTGAAACACGTAAATAAAAAATTTATAACAGTTCTTGTTTTTTATTGAAAGCGGACTTGCTTCAACAAGTCATAAAGTAAGCAAAGGTTTCAAAACAAAGGAACTGTACGCGCTTGTGCACGGTCAGTTTTTCATTTTTGAGCAATACCGTTCGAATTTGGAGAATCAATCTACAGTTTTAATTAAAGACATAGGTTTGGAGACAGCACGTATATTACTTGTTAAATTTTTCTAGTGTTGGTACCTGTTACCTGAACGATAGGAAATGTCTAAAATTTACGGAATGTTAGGAAATTAAAAAAAATTCTGCTCTACATTTAGTTATATAAGCAGGATTCTCATAGAAATCCTAGAATTTTGACATTGACAGGTATTATAGAAAAAAAAATACTTTTCAAGTTTTAAGTTGGTAGCATTAACGGCCGGTTTCATAATCAGCCGCCTAAAACTCCTTTAACAAAAGGAAATTTTAAGCTAAAGGCCATAATGAATTTATTTTTAGAAAGAGTCATTCCTTAGTAAACTTTTCTGAGTCTGCAAATTTTGATACTTTTTAGTCAAAAAGCAGAAAAAATGAAATAGCTGTAGAGTGCTTTTTCTAAACAGCTTTTTGGTTAAACCATAACAGGTATTAAAATTTGCAAAGACAGAAAAGTTTACTATGGAATGACTCTTTCCAAAATAAATTAGTTACGCACGTAAGAGACATTTGTTCTTCATGTATTTCCTACTTTTTCCAATAAGCACTTAGATTTTCCTACTTTGTGACTAAACTGTAAGAATTATCAACAATTACAAAGACACGAAAAAGTTTCCTAATGAATGGTCCTTTCTCAAAACTTCTTAATTAATAATTGTTTGATAATCGGGAATAACTTATTAATAACCTCAATATTCCGATGAGATTTCCACCATTCCAATGGATTTGTGCTTTTAAGAATTTCTTCGTGAAACATTATTTCGACAAATGGCTCGGATTTAGCCAGAAATTTAATAATCAATGGTAGTAAACCAGTGTTGGGGTATAAATCATTGGCAGCATTTAGAGCACATTTTTTTCACTTTCTGTTAATGTATGCTCCCTTTTCGTAGGGTCCAGAAGGAAAGCTAGCAAATGGTATGGAATGATACTCTGTTCATAGCGATGTCTAAATTTTTGCATTTGGCTTAGAGTAAATTCAGTTTCCTCAAAATGTGATTCTAGTATTTTTAATTGTTCTACGACGTCTGATAGAATTGCATCGTTTCTTTGAACCCTACTGCCTTTTTCTGCCTTACTATACTGACGATTTCTTTTTTATGTTCCTCGCTAATTTTAAAAAGTTTGGGCCTTGCTTCAACAAAACCATGTAAGTAGTCAGCAAGTGATCTCCATCTTATACGTCACTAGGTAAAATAAGCTTTTTTTCTCTTTCTTTCGCGTATGTCGCTGAAGCAAAATGATAGTTTCGGAAGTATTTTACAATGAACGTAACATGTTCCTTATTTTCACTAATTTCCAGGTCCTTACATAACAAATTTAAGATGTGTGGAGCACAACCATATGTAATAACATTTAATTCTGTTGACTGTTTGATTTCATTTCTCATTGCATTCATATTAGCAACATTATCTGTTACAAAACTGCTTACTGCACAGCGATGTTCAGACTTTAGCATTTTAATTAGGTTTATTGCAAGTTCTGTTAAATATGCAGACGTATGTGGATTTTCAGACGACTAAAAAGAAGGACCCATTTTCTGTAGTGACTGTTGCACATATGATTGGTTCGTTACGGACATTGGACCAGCTATCCAATGTCAGACAAACCGAATTTCCCGATAAATTTTTAAAATATTTACTTTTCTCTTCATTGTACACTTCATTTAGCAGTCGGTTAGACACATCATATCTAGAGGGTGGTATATATCCAGGCCGTCTATATGCAGCTTTTTTTACTTCCGGTTGCTCAACACATGTGCTATTTGCTATTTCTTGCATAAATAGCTCTGGCAATTTGTTTATCTATTTCCTCTTTACTAGACTTCGTTGTACGCACGACAAAAGAAGAAAAAGACCCATAACTAGAATTAGATGCCTCTCTTTTTTTAATTGATGAAGTAGAAGCTACGAGCAATGGGACACTATCCAAATTGTCCTCTTCTAATGTGTTCGATTGTACATTTGCCACTATTCCTGCAGAGACACTTCCATTATCTGTTTTTGTTTCTTTTTCTATATTACTTGAAGCACATTTTTCCCAGTAGTTTTTCATACGTTCCACAAGCCCTTGCTTTTCTATCTTACATTTTTAATAAGTAGCTTTACTTCCTCTTTTTCTAGCAGATTTACACTACTTTTCAATAAAATGTTGCCAAATAGGATCTTGTTTCCTACCACTTCTATGAGAAGACATACATGGACTTTTCGCGATGTAGATTAGAAAATAGCAACAATTTGCGTCATCCCCGCATTATAAAGACAGTCGAATTTTAAGTTCTGACAGGAATTTATTTTGTTTATATGAAAGTGCAAGGTGGTGCAACCTTATTTACTGCTACGTTACACATAAGTTATTTCATTTGCAAGTTTGAACAAGACGTATCTTAGTTGTTATTATTTTCAATTATTCGTTATTGTTAATGTCTATTATTGCATTTTCTGTGTTAAAAGATAATAAAAATAAAAAAAATCAATAAAAATTAAAAAAATCGTGATCTTTTGCTCTTTTAAGAAATCATGATTTTTTATCAACCTTGAAAAATAGTCATTTTTATCAATTAAAGCACTAACATTGCTTTTGTCTGTTGTTGTGACAATAATGATTCGATTTTCTTTAAGAAATTTTTTACAAGATAAAAGATCTCTCATAAGAATTTTATATTTTCATTTTTCAAAAGTTCTGTCAATATTTCTAATATAATTAAAAAAATTAGAGCAAAATTTATTCCTTATTTGTATTTTGGAAGCTGAATCTAAGGATTTTATACCAAACTTTAAGCTACTTAAAACGTTAAGAAAATCTACTTGTTTCTTATTAAAATAGGGTAACGAAATTTTTTTCCCTAAAGCGAAAATGTATTTTAAATTTGACGGAATCTCAGTTTTCGTATAATTTATTAGCCATTTATTGACTATATTTTGTTCAAATTTTATGTAAAAGTTTTTATCTTTGATAGAAATAGGATTATCTAACTTTTTAATCTGTGTTAATCGAATCCGGTTAAACAACTTCTCATTTTTTTGATTTTCAAAATTTAGAAAATTGGTTAATGTGATTTTGGTAATTTTAATTGAAGTATTAGAATAAATTTTGCACAGTACCTTATTTTGATACCTCTAGTGAGTCTCAATAAAATAGTAAAATCCTACGTTTTTTAAATCCATAATTTAAGTAGATTCTTGTATGGTGAAAATTGTATAATAAATTATTTTAACGGATAACAACCTAATGTGGTTTATGAAATTTTTATGAAACGAAAAAACAAACTGCCTGTATTTTTTCATTAAAAAAACGCACCATTTCACTTTTTTTTCATCCCTAATCACATGGTCTTACATAAAATTAAATGAATAGGAAACCAAATAAATATTCTCAAATTATGTATTATTACCTCATTCCTTAAAAAGCACTTGACTATTAAACAACTCTAAGATTGATATATAGAGCTTAACATTTTGCAAATAAAATGACGGGAATCACATGATAGTGAATTATGATCACCCAGATAATAAATAATTCAGAAAGAACTTGCCCGAGAAGTAAATCATGTGATTGAATAACACTACGTAATGCACGCAAATAAGAAGTAAAGTTTTGCAATTTTAGGTCACAGGAAATACCCTGCCTTTGATTAATCACATAAATCTAAGAAAAACATATGGAACCACTTAGTTTTACAAACACTGACTTATCAAGTATTTATGCAATACACGTGAGGACGCAACGTTTGTGAACAACCAACTTCAAAGAACGTGCGAATCATAAAATAATGCACACTACTACCTCTTCAGATTTTATTTTCTATTCCTTATCAACTTTGAATCACTTTTAAATCAACAATAAAAAGAAAGCCCACTTGAAGTGGCCAATCGATTTAATGCCGTGAAAAAAGCCTCAAATTCTAAAGAAGTATGTGTCACGGTGAAATTATTTTATGACTCAAATTTCGAATGCTCGCTTTTAAATCTAACTTGAAGAAATGCACTTACTTGGGGGATCTGTGTGCTTTTCCCACATCCGGTTTCACCAACCAAAACTAACGTCTGGTACTTCTCCAGCAAGTATAAGATGTGGTTTCTATTGTTGAAGATGGGGAGCTTTTGCCTCTGCGTCTGTATGGACTGCGATAGAAATCTGTTGTATACAAAGTTGGTGGTTTCGGAGAGGTTGGTTTCGTTTCTGTCGAGGAAGCTCGAATTCACTGCGGGCTTTAGGAACCTCGGTTTGAAATCACTCATAACGAATGCAGTTTTCAAAGCTCGATGGAAATGTGAAAGCCCCCGTCTGGTGCTTTACTAGGACTTTTGTTGTGTACAAGCTTTTTGTCTGTTTGACATCTACAATACCACATAACGTGTAAATTAAATGCATGACTGTTTCATTACATCATTTAGGCCACAGACGTGAAGAAATTAACAACAATATTTACTTACTTCTTGTTTTAATCCTTAACGGTCAAAAGAAACGGTTTCAAGAGATGTCGCTGCCTGGTTTTCGAGTGTGGCCGCCTTTCAGGTTTCGCGTTAATTCAAATTGAATTATTATCGCCTCAGGATGTCAACATAAATACATAACGTGCGCACGATACTGCGAAAATGTTCCGTGTGAAACGCATCGTTGCGTTTCAATTTTATATGTAAAAACACACTCGTGTGCACATGCGCAGAATGACATTTACCTTTGACGATTCTCTTTTTCTTTTAATTTAATTAATTACAGTTTTGATTTTACAATAAAATACAGTTATCAAATTATGAGACTTTTGCCATTACACCGATTTTCACAATAATAGCGTTTTCGATTGGCGTGCCAACTCAGAGTATCTCCATCTCGTTTCATCTCCTGAAGTTAAAAAGAGATGTGAATACTCTCAGTCAGAGTTGCCAGATTTTCATTTACAGGCAGTGTTGCCAACCGTAGCGACTTGTCGCCACAATAGCGACCTTTAGAAACACGTAGCGGCGTAGCGGCGCCTGCAAAAAATCAGCGAAAAGTGGCGACTTTTGGAAATGTTGTACGTACATAATTATCATTATCATTATCATAATAAAACACAAGAACAATAAAATAAAATGAGTTAGGGACGTTAAGGTTACATCCGCTTCATGGTCCTCTTGTGCACATGCGCATGAGCAAATTAAAATTTTGCATCTATCTCTGTCGGAGGGATCAGTAATTACGTTTTAAAATGCGATAGCGACACACGTGCTCTGTTTTCTTTGCAAGTCGGATGTCGGATCGTCGGATGCAGCCTAATTAGTTTAGAAAATTACGAGGGCAAACGTAAGTGATTCACATTTTAGCAATTGTTTATTTTTTAATGTATAATAAAACATTTTCTGTACTCACTTCGTCACTTCTCACTTCAAATAGACACTTCGCCGGATGAAGAATCTACTCAGCAAACTAAGAGAGCTAAAATGGAAACTTCTTATTAAATGTTCGACTCTCTTTTATTTTGTTGTCTATTATGTACATTTTATCATATAGGCCAACATTCTCATCTTATTATGTATTATTGTATTTGTAATAAAGTATTTTTATAAATTTAAATTTGTTGTCAATTGTGTAGCGACAAAGTAGCGACTTTTAAAAATTTTTAAAGTGAAAATAGAGACTTTTATTTTAAAAAGTAGCGAAATTTAGTTGCGATTGGTTGGCAACACTGTTTACAGGCAATGTCGCCAACTTGTTCACAAAATATCACCAAAACGGCCATTTTCTTCTGACGATAAACGTCAAATAAGAAATATTCTCTTTTCCGAATTAATTCGTCCGATTCGCTATAAAATAAAATGAAGTAATTTTCGTATTTTATGCTAGACACACAAAAATTAAGAAGAAAAAAAAAAACAAATGAAAACAAAAACGAAAAATGAGAAAATAAAAAATTAAAATGAAGTAGGTAACTAAAAATGAAAACAAATTGAAAGCAAAGACAAAAATGAAAAAAGGAATCGGAAACCAAGACAGAATGCAAACAAAGAATGAAACGAGACAAGTGAAAAACCAAATTAAAATGAAAAACAAAAACCAAAAATGAAATGAAAAACAAAAAGCGAATATTGAATGAAAAGAGAGACGAACAAATGAGAACTGAAAGTAAATATAATGAGTAGAAAAAGAAAACGAAACTAAACGAAAAATGAAAATAAATTGAAAATAAAGACAAAAATGAAAAAAGGAATCAGAAACCAAGACAGAATGCAAATAAAGAATGAAACGAGACAAGTGAAAAACCAAATTAAAAAGAAAAACAAAAACCAAAAATTAAAAGAAAAACAAAAAGCGAATATTGAATGAAAAGAGAGACGAACAAATGAGAACTGAAAGTAAATATAATGAGTAGAAAAAGAAAACGAAACTAAACGAAAAATGAAAATAAATTGAAAATAAAGACAAAAATGAAAAAAGGAATCAGAAACCAAGACAGAATGCAAACAAAGAATGAAACGAGACAAGTGAAAAACAAAATTAAAAAGAAAAACAAAAAGCGAATATTGAATGAAAAGAGAGACAAACAAATGAGAACTGAAAGTAAATATAATGAGTAGAAAAAGAAAACGAAACTAAACTAAAAATGAAAACAAATTGAAAGTAAAGGCAAAAAAGAAAAAAGGAATCAGAAACCAAGACAGAATGCAAACAAAGAATGAAACGAGACAAGTGAAAAACCAAATTAAAATGAAAAACAAAAACCAAAAATGAAATGAAAAACCAAAAGCGTATATTGAATGAAAAGAGAGACAAACAAATGAGAACTGAAAGTAAATATAATGAGTAAAAAAAGAAAACGAATATAAATATTATCGGAAAATAAATATCAAAAAATATGAAGATGATAGAGCGATAAAAAGCAAACAAAACACTGAAAAATGAAAACAAAAAAAAACAGTAAACAATTGACAAACATCTGACGATCACCTCCTTTTTAAAGTAACAACGAAATGCTTATGCTACATCAACGAAATAAAATCAAACGGAAGACCAAAGACAAATGAAAAAAAAAAAAAACAAATGAAAAACAGAAAATGGATAGCTAAGTAGAAAAAAAAAGTTAAACTAAAAAATGAAAACAAATGAGTAGAAACGAAACAAAATTCCCTTTGAAAGGACAAATAACAATTGATGGATGGATACACGGAAAAAGTGAAATTAAAAAAAAAAACTAAAGAAGGTTAAAACAAAAAAATTAACAAAAACAAATGACAAATTAATTTTAATTTTATTTTATTAAAAAAAAAACAAATGAAAAATAAAAAGTGGATAACTAAATATAAAAAAAATTAAAGTCAAATTTAAAAAATTAAATTGATTAATTTAAGAAGACAAATGAACATCAAAAAATATGAAGGCGATTGAGTGATAAAAAGTAAAAAAAAACTAAACTGAAAAACGAAAACAAAAAACAGTAAAAAAATTAAACAAATGAGGAACAACTTTAAATATCAACGAAATGAAATCTAACGAAAGACCAAAGACAAAGAAAAACCGAATGGATAGGAAAAAAGATTGAAAAAGAAACAAAAAAAAATAGAAACAAAAAATGAAATGTGAAAATGAAAAACAAAATGCAACGAAATGAAATCAAATGAAAGGCCACAGGCAAATGAAAAGCTGAACAGAAAGAAAAAAAATGAGACGCAAATGGATAACTAAATAGAAAAAAGTGAAAGTGAAACTAAAAAAAAAAAAAAATAAAAATAAATGAGTAGAAACGAAACGAAATTAATTCCGTTTCAAAGGACAAATAACAATTAAATAATGTGAAGGCGATGGATGGATTGATACATGGAAAAAATTGAAAGTGAAATTAAAAAAAGAATTAAAAAAAAATAAAATAAAAAAATTAACAAAAACAAAGACAAATTAATTTTTTTATTCAATTAAAAAAAAAACAAATGAAAAACGAAAGTTAAACTAAAAAAATTAAAACAAATGAGTAGATACGAAGCGAAATTAATTTGTTTAAGAAGACAAATGAACATTAAAAAAATATGAAGGTGATAGTATGATAAAAAGTAAAAAAAAAACTGAAAACTAAACTGGAAAACGAAATGACGAACAACAAAAAAAAAACAAATGACGAACTAATTTAAATATCAACGAAATGAAATCAAACGAAAGGCCAAATGCACATGAAAAACTGAATGGAAAGGAAAAAACGACGAAAACAAAACAAAAGAAAAAAAAACAAAAACCAAAAATGAAACGAAAAAACAAAAGGCAAACAAAATTTAAAATAACAAATGAAGAATGAAAGTAATGAGTAGAAAATATGTAAAAAATGAAGGGAGAAAAACAAATGATTTTCACACGGCTGCATGTGATTGTTTTTATTGAAAATAAATATCATTATTATAATAAGGAGAAAATTACAATGAAAAAAAATCAAAGGCAAATGAAAAACTAAAAGAAAAAGAAAAATTATTGGAAAAACAAATATAAAAAATTGAAGGGAAAAAAACCATTTTTTCAATTTTGAATAAAATATGTACACAATTTAAATTGTTTTGTAAACAAATTATGAATCTATTAAATTGTGTTGTAAAATCGTTTGCCTTTTGGTTTCATTATTTTTTTTTTATTTGTATATTTTTGAATTGTTATATTTTGTTTTCATTGTTGTCACCATTCTTTTAAATTTTTTTTTTTTAGAATTTTTTAATCTATTAAATTGTTTTGTAAATTCGATTACCTTTTGTTTTCATTCTTTTTTTCAATTTGATTACTTTTGAATTTTTATTATTTCGTTTTCTTTGTTCTGCAATCATTCTTTTCAAATTGTTTTTTTTTAAAGAATTTATTAATCTATTAAATTTTGTTGCAAAATCGATTGCTTTTTGTTTTTATTATTTTAAAAATTTGATTATCTTTCAATTTTTATTTTGACTTCCTTGTTTTGTCATCATTCCCTTTAATTTTTAAAAAAAATCTATTAATACTGAGTTGTGCTGTAAATTTAAATTTACACTTAAATATTTACCTAATTCTTAAAGCTCCAACAATAATGACAAAAATTAAAATAAGTCACAATGTGACAAAAGTTTAAACTTTTCGGTTGGTAATTGGTTATTTTTGCAAGCTAATTTGGTGTCCTAAATTTTGATCGCCTGACAACACTGACAATCATCTTAATTCATAAATTCACTAACTTTTTACCAAAAAGGAAACTTATTAAGCAACAATGCTTTAAATATATTATGTGTTTAATTAGGTTTTTAAACAACGATAGAAAAAATCTACGGAAATTTTGCAAACATTTAGGGATTTTAGTTTCCATTTTTCACTACCAACATAACGCATTAGATAAAACTGACACACCACTTATTCAAATCAACCGTAAACATAATGGAAAATAAACTTCATGTCTTAGCACTATTCATGTATTTTAAAAATTTTAAACTGTCAATTTTGGCATTTGTTAGCTGTCAAATTTTTTATTTGTTTTTAAAAGCTAAGACTATCTTTTGATCCCAGGAACAAATTTATTTATTAAAAATCGAAAGTTTCTATCAGACAATAACAAGAACTAATTATTAATTACACCTAATGACCTCATATTTGATCAACTTTAAATTTGTAGGTTAGATTCTTGAGATTTTAAAAAATTTCAGGTTGAATTGGCTTTCGATCAGCCAATAGCTTTAAATTATTTTTTTTCTGATACCTATTTGTTTTGTGTCATCTGTCAATTGCAAATGTCATTCACCTGTTTAACGACTTTGCTTTTTTGTATACTTTCATACTCTGTGCTTTGTACGAAAAAAATATTTGTGAAAAATATTCTTGTTTTGTGTATCTGCGTAATCCTTTTTTCAAGAAGATGGCAAGTGCATATCACGTGGACGAAATCACAGCACACTTGAATTAGAAATATTTTTAAACACGCTGTATATGGACACGTACGGAAATTAGAGTGCATTCATCTCTTTTTTTCATTCTGCGATAAGGACGAAATAGTCCAAATGTTCAAAAATGTTAGGTATTATAAATGACGCCTTTGCTCAAGTGAACAGTCATATTGATTGCGATGAACATTAAAGAATAAAATCCAACTTTTTTCATTTGTTTAGGCGATTTAAATAAATAAAAAATCTACTCTCGTCATTTTTTTGTTTCCTTTTCATTGTTTTATTAAATAAATGGAAAACTTATCTGCTAAAATAAATAAATAGCTATGACTAAAGCTTCTCACTTATGATTTGTATACAGATTACAATCAATGATGTTTGATTAAAAGGAAATTAGACAAAGTATGTGTAGGCAACCAGACATACATGACTATAACACGTAACACCTACCTTACATGCACACATAACTATCAGAAATTGTAAAGCCATAACTAATTTGTAAATACCAAAGAACTTCCTCTTATTGCTTGTGGGTTTATTAAAAGAAAGAGTATGCTCTAATAGGTAGTAAATACCCAAATTTAAAAACACTGAAGGTAATTTGGCAACACTGATTAACCTATTTGTGCTATTTTTAAAATTCCTGCACGATACATCACAGCATTGACAGTAATTATTTGCATCATTCTTGTAAAACAACTAATTACAATATAGTTTATTATATTGAATACTGTTATAGAAAATCCAATGAGGTAAATGCAAGCAGTGATGCCAACTTAAATAAATCAAGCATGAATCTTGTACCTTCGTTTCCTGATTTTAAATTTATTCAAATACTTGTATCAATTAAATAAATAGACAAGTTAACAGTGCAATGTTACTTAAGTACTTGTTTGAAATACATCGTAAAATGCTGTTGACCAATAGGACACAAGAGGGCGTTCCTTTGCTCACCAAAAATTTTTATTTTATTTATTTATGGTGTTTACAAATACAAACACGCCAGAATTTCTAACATTTTTAAAATCGACGTTGATAAAAATGTTCCGTTTGTGACTTACTTATTTTTAGTTCTGTGTTGACATACACCTACTAACATCCGTCAATCTAATCGCACACACTGTTCTATTTTTACACGTAAACGTAATAGATTGCAATCCGTTGAGTTGGCAATGTAATAATAAAACCCCGAATGCGGTGTTGTTTTTTTTGAATGTGATGGATTTTCTCCAATTTCTGCGGGCCGTGTCTCCATCGAACGCAGCAGAAAATGTCGTGGCTTAACTTCAACGACAGCCTGAACAGCATCAAGGGTCAGCTGACGAATTTTGCCAGCGGAGTACTAGCCGATGGCATAACGGACGAAGCAGGTAAATTGGTCTTTATGTACGGCGCGTTTACGGCACGTAAATAATGACATCTCATTCTAACCTCAAATGTTTTGTTGATGTGCAGAGTTTTGCTTTGCTTTTTGTAGATGATTCAAACTCAAACGCCAAGAGGGTTGAGGAGCTTGAAAGTCTTGTCTCTAATCAAATTTCTGAGGTAAGTTAGAACTCTGGATAAATGGTCATCAAGTAATTGAGTTTGTCATTTTTATTCATACCATCACAATCAGGTAATTATTATTTAATTAACGTACATTAAGGCGAACTGTACTTTGGAGACCTATTAATTTGCATATGCTACAAAGTTTCTTCTTATCTATAGACTTTGCAGCTGCTACTTAATATTTTACTGTTATTTTATACTGAGGGGTTAATAAGGTTTGTAACTTTCGACAGCATTGCCATTTCTTACTTCACACAAATATTATCTGTTGCTGTCAATTTGGAAAGCACTTTGGCTCTTATGGGCTATTAGCCTGGAGAACAGGTTTTAGTTTTCCTTTGTTTATGGAAATACCTGTGCACCTGTTTCTTGATATAACACCTTAGCAATGTTGCCAGTGCAATTACTTCGCAATAGAACTATTAGTTTGTAATAGAGCTATCACTTTGTAACAGAGCTATTACTTTGTAATAGAGCTATTATTTCACACTAGAATTATTACTACTAACTGAATTCCGTTAGGTTATTATTAAACTGCTAAAATCCATTATTTTCTTTGAGTATTAAATCAAAAATTTATTAATCCTTAACTTCATATGGCTGTTCCTCTTTTATAATACAGGTCAGTGTCAAAATTCTAGGGTTTCTGTTGGAAGTAGTGTTGATCTCCCTAGGGATATTTTGAGTATCAGAGTTGGTGATGGTTTGAGTGGCAAGTTTGAACTGCTCTAGGGGCACGTCATTTGTACAATGTAAACGTCACTTTTTTGACATTTAATTCATAAACAAAATGTCACTAGTAATTCTGATATTTAATACAAATTTTATTTATTTATTTTGACAGAATGCAACACCTTTATAAAAATCCTGACTAAATACGCTTGACGTGTCAAATTCTTGCCCGGATTTTATTGTACGCTGCTGTACACAAAAATGGAAAAGCAGATACAGTGTTACCAACGTATAAAAAGCAGAAATCCCTTCAGAGTTACCCACCAAAAAAACCTCTTTAGAAAATTCCTAAAATTTGTTAAGAAATAATTTATAAATGCAAAACAAAACGAAAATATTAAAAGTACATGAAATTGAAGAAAATACAAACAAAAGCCGATCGATTTCACAGCGCAGTTCAGTAGATTAATAATAAATTAAAAAAAAAACATTTGGAAAAAATGATGACGAAACAAAGAAGCGAAATAATAAAAATTCAAAAATAATCAACTTGAAAGAATAATATTGAAAACAAAAGACGATCGATTTTACAATTCAAAGATTTAAAAAAACAGTGATGAGAAGGCAAAGGAAATAACAGACAAAATACGAAATAATAAAATTTAAAAAAGAATAAAAACAAAAGACAATCGATTTTACTGCACAACTCAGTAAATTAATAAATAAAAAAGTAACTGTTCGAAGGAAAAGAACAAAAAACAAAGAATACGAACAAAATACATGTAAAACAATAATATTTAAAAAAATAAAAAGAAGACACGACAAAATAGAATTCTGTAGATTCATAAGTTACACTCCAACAGATGGCAGTGTTGTTGTAACCTAAAAATTGGTACCAAATTGCTTTGGAGAGCACCAGGATTGAAACTGAAATGACCAAACTATGGTACCAAATCTGGTACCGAAGTACCAAAAAGAACAAAACTGGTAGTTTGGAAGCCTGCTTTTATCCCTAAAGGTAGAACAGGGAGTCCTGAAATTTCCTAACAGTCAGGTAACAGGTACCAACATCAGAAGCATTTGACAGGTATTACAGAGAAAAGCGGACAATATCAAGAAACCTGGTTAATTTAACGCCACCTATTATTCAAAAGGACAAACAAAATTCTATATACCATGTTGTCAGAGTTGCTTTTTAGTTTAGTTGGTAGTCGTTTAAAACAGTACTGCCAATTAGTGATTTGGTCTCATTAGCTTTGGTGATAGTTTCATAAATTTTTATTTTCAATAAATAAGAGAGAAGATAGATTAAAAGTAAAGATCGTTTTATAATTCAAAAGTGAGGGAAATAGTAGTGAAATCGTTGCCGCAGTTCACTACAGATGTCGCTGCTTTTCCTTATCGTCACAGGAAGAATTAGTGAAAATAAATCGATGGGTGAAGCAGAAAATGAAAATCAAAAAGAAAATATTAACTGGGAAGAATTAATTTCGTTACTGTTCGATAGATGGCTACACTATTTTTGACTGTACTCATAAAAATTTGAAAAGAAAAAATTTAAACTCAATCCTCCTAAACAAAAAAAAGTTGATTTTAAATTCTAAGAAGGCAAACAAAAGAAAATTAATTAATTAAATTAATTATACCGATGATGCACTTCCTCTGCCTCTCAGCAGATGGCTCTGCCAATTCATTCTTTATTGCAACTGGTAATTGGAAATTTTTTTAAGTCCAATTGTGACAGGGCTTTTATAAAGCTTATGTGGAAGAGAAAAGCTCAGAACTTTTCTCTGAAGTGGCGAAAAAGTACAGATTGATACTTTATATTTTAATTCAAAGATTAGGACTACTCTGATGACAAAGGAATTAAACAAGTAAATTCCTTTCAAAGCGTATAACAGATGGCGTTGCTGATTTTTTTTTCTGCTAAGGCTACTGCATTTAGAAGGTACCGCCATTTAATTCTGCGGCTTGCGTCCCCAAAATTAAAAAGGACGCGTTGAAATCACAAGTGAAATACCACAAAGAAAAAGAATAGACACATAACAAGTTACCATTGTTAGGGAGTTTATGAATGAATTTAAGCCCAAATTAAAAGAGATAGAAAAGAGTTACCATCAATATACAGTAACCTTATTTTCTGCGACCAAAGAACAACTTCACAATTCGAAACTTTTAAGTTAAGTAATTAAATGAAGAAGAAAAGGGATATAAAGTTTGGTTTTCTTTGACGAATTGTCTGTCTTTAGAGATTTTTTTAAGTTAAACACTGAAAGGCTATTGGCAACACTGGTTTTAATAGTATGTGCGATAATAAAGGCAAGGTATAACCGTGCTCAGCTTAAGTGCTACAACTTGACACTTCTGTGAGCCTAGTAGTAAGGGTGAGATTTGCGTGCAGGAGCTGACTCTACATTAATATGATACTGTTAATGGAGGTATGTACAGGGTAGATCAATGGACATCTCTGTAACTGTAACTCTTTTTTGGAGATAAAGTCAATAATGTAAACAAAAATTGGCCATCTTCTTTTTTTTTCGAGTTATAAGCAAAAATTGTGATTTTAGATTTTTCCTCAATCGCTCATGTCTCGTTTATTTTTACAAATATTAAACAAACAATGTTAGGACACTTCTTCGAATACAATTGTCGTGCAGTTAGCTTTTTGATATTTAGTTGAATTTTCGAGTTATAGTGTAAAGGTTAAGTTTTTGGAAATCATAGTAGGCAATGTCATTATTAAATACTGATTTTTTCTGTTTTCAAAAATATATAGTTTATTGGATTTATATCTGCAAAGATAAAAATTTGGGCGATTGACGAAAAAAAAAGAGAGATCGAGACTTGACTACTAGTTTTTTTTTCTATCTCTTGTAGGTACAGAGATGCCCATAAGAGACATCGAAATCGATTCACCCTGTACATACATTTTGATACTATCATCATCAATTATGATAGCGCCACCTATTACCATATTTGAAAATCTATTAAGAAAATGAAAAAACGTCGATCACAAAGCCTATATTCTTTTTTTTGGCAACACTGCTCCTTAGGATTGAATCAAACTTAATTTCAGATTCCGACATATTCAGGTTTTCATGGAAAAACATAAGTTTGAAGATATTCAATTGTTTCAAACCTTTTTTCTTTTAATATAATTTTAATGGAACTTCCTTTTTTAATCTTTGCAATGCATTGAAAATGTTAAATGAATCAAATCTCGATAATAAATAATAAACTAAAAATAAATGATTCATAAATTATTCAAGCTATTACATTAATTAAAAGCAACACCCTGTATGTGCACACCCAGGTTTGAAATTAATTTTGCTTAAAGTTAAGGAATCATACTCGAACAAGGCAAGAAAAAAAAGACAACTCGGGGGTATTTTGGCAGAATAACATTTGGTGGACGAAAGGTCTACAGGAGCCGTCATTTTTCTATCCTTTCATTTCTTTGCACGTATTTCCCGATTTAATTTTACATTCAATTAATTTCTTGTGATCTTTGGAATAATCTGCCATCTTTAAACAGGAACGATTTTCTGTGGATGTTTTTAAAATAACGCCAGTGTCTAGCTTATTGCTTTATGTTCATTAATTAAAAATTCCCGCCGTAAATTATGTACTTAGATACCGCCATCTATCATTCGAAATGAATACCTAATATTTGCTCTATCTACTTTTTTTTAATCTATGACTTATCAGTTTAAAAACGTCTAAAGTCTATTTTTAAACTAGGAGGAGTAACAGTTGTCGGCCTGTCGTAGGTGTAGATTGACACTGTAATACTAAATCAGAAATTAATTTGGCTTGCTTAGGAGGTTTGCAGATTCTTCAAATAACCAATTTTATCAATAGATTTGCTGATAAATTTGAAACTAATTGAAACTGTCACAAGAACTATGAGAAATCTTTCCGTTTAAATTGAAGGCTTGTGTAAAACCGGCTGTCAAACACCCAATAACTTTGTCAGTTTTTGGCGGGCAAAATTTAAATTACTTCTCCTAGTTTAAAAATGGACTATAGTCATTGTTTATGTATTACGTATTACATAAACAATGCTATAGTATTGATTTATGTTTATAATTGATAACGTGAAATCAGTATCGGTGAGTTTCCTGTAATTTATAGGTCGAAGTTAAGCTTGGCGTTTGATAGATGGCGCCACAACGATTTCAAACAATTTAATTTATTATTTGAATTGGCGATATTTATGTATTTTTTTGCGTTAATGAATTATTTATTCGAGTTCCCTCTATTGAAACGATTTGATTCGATTTTATTTCATTTTTTTAATCCATAACGTCAGTTTCGGTTGGTTTTATAAACATCTAAGAATAGATTTCTCAGTCGCAGTTTAACTTCAATCGCCTTGTTAAACTGTGATTGACAAACCAAGCCTTAATGATTTGCATTAAATTTGTAATTAAAGTAGATTGTTGTTATAGTCGTTAACATTAACATCGCATCAGTGTCGTCAGTAAGTTTCCTGTAATTATAACTCAGAGTTACACTCGGGACTGATAGATGTCGCCACAAGGATGTTACACAATTTAACTAATTATTTAATTAGCAATTAATGTATTTTTCTGTTGTAATTAATTAATTACAAACGAATTATCTCGACAGAAACGATTTATTTTGTAAATAATCAGCAATTAATACCAAATTGTTTAATTTAATTGTATTTTTTGATCCGTGCATTTGCTGTCTACCTTTGAATGAATGAATTAATTTAAAAATAATTAGTTATAATGACAATAACAAATAGATTTACTTGTCTTGTAGAAAATGCCTGCTTTTTCTTTAACAAATAAATTCTTTTCTGCACTGACCGATTCAATTATTGTTAAAATTGCTTAAAATGATTCACAAACGTTTAGAGATGAACAAGAACAAAGAAATTTCTTTACCTGAGCTGAATCAGTTTAACTAAACGAGGAGTTTGAATCTTATTCAGTTTTGCTTTTAAACAAAATTATTGTTATTCCTCTTTTCAAAGGTAACAAAGTTTAATAAGTTTCAGTTGAGTAACTAAATAAACCATATTATTTTAGTAAGCTGTAATAAGTAATAAAGAAATTGTAATAAAGTTTTTAATGAAGCATCAGATGAAGATGTTGTATCAACATTCGATCGATTAATTTTCATATTCGTGCACGTGAGCGGTATATGTATGTAAACCGAACTTTTTAATATTGTGTATTTATTATCTCCCATATTGTGTGTGCGAAGGCCTGTGTATTGATAACGCATATTAACGTTTTATTTTCACAAATATTTGATGTTTTTATCACTATGGTATTAAGTGTGTTTGATCAAATGTTTCACAAATTCTACGAAACGGTCTGAACGCTAGGAAACCAAGGCGTTGCGTTGGGAATACGAGTCCTAGATAACTCCACATTTTAAACGAAATGACAAATTCTTTGTATGAATACATCGTCTGGGGCTTCAGTAACTTGTTTTATTGTAAAAGCGACATCTGTTGACATTCCACCGTGTGTTTCTTTAAAAATGCCAGGGGTGGCTATGGAAAATAAAATTCATGTCGTAGCTTGATTCACCACTGCATGCATCATTTTTGACGTCTAACGAATTTAACCTAAAAACTTAAAACTGCTACCTGTTTTGTTAGCTGTCATTTGAAAACTGCTACCTGTTTTTACCGGTTATTTAAACATTGCTAGCTGTTTTTGATCTTTAAATTGTTTTTTACGTGTTAATTATAAATTGCTATCTGCTTCTTACCATCACCCCCTAGCAAAAGTCATGCGAGTTTGCTAAGTCCACCTAAAAACCCATAAGAAAGTGATCCAAAACCCCCATATCTAATTGCGTATGTTATTTTTCAAATTGATTTCATTGTAAAAGCGACATCTGTCGACTTCTATTACATTTAAGAAAAACGTTTAGTACATTTTGACAATATCGAAGGAATTCCAACACCGTTTGAAAAAGAGATGCAAAGTTGAATTAGCGTCAATCTATCGCCTTTTGTTTTCAAAAAAAGAGAAGAGAAAAGTAAATTCCCTACGTATTTTAAGACAGACACTCAAAAAAATGGGGGAAAAACAAATGAAAAACAAAAATAACAATTGAATTGAATGAATGAATGAATGAATGAAAAGCAAAAGGCAAATGAAAAATGGATGCGAAGCAAATAAAAATGAAAGCAAATTGAAGGGAGAAACAAAATTAAAGAAAAGAAATCAATAACGAAAACGGAAATCGAATAAAAAATGAAACAGGACAAGTGGAAAGCAGTGGCGCTCTCTACTTAAATCTTGTCGAATTAATTTTCAGGCGCGAAATTTAGATCAACCACCTCTCTTTTGTTAATTTTCAATAGATTTTCTACATTTGTTTTAGATTTAAATTTGAAATGTTTTGTTAATCTAATTCAGTATTTTGTTTAAGTTTAGTTTTCCTTATTTTTTACCTGTGTATTAAAGTGTTAGAAATTAAATCAAATTAATGAGTTAACTTTGGTGGCGCCATCTATGTAAACCTTGTCGAATTCACTTTTAGGCGCGAAATTTAAAACAACTACTTCTCTTTTGTTATTTATCGATTGATTTTCTAAATTTGTATTAGATTGAAATTTAACATTTTTTTTTTATTAATCTAGTTTAGTATTTCGTTTAAGGTTTGTTTTTCTATTTTTTAAACTGTGTATTAAAATGTTAAAAATTAAATCAAATTAATGTGTCAGCTTTAGTAGCGCCATCTATGTATGTAACTCTTGTCGGATTTATTTTTAAAAATAGAAAAAATCAAATAAAAAAACCAAATTAAAATGAAAAACAAAAAACAAATATTAAATGAAAGGAGATACAAGGAGATCATTAAAATGAAAGATCAAAGCAAATGATGAACCGAATGGAAAGAAAAAAAATTGAAAAAAAAACAAAAGAAACAAAATAAAAAATAGAAAATAAAACAAAAATGGAAATTGTTATAAACATTATGATCGCCATTTGTTTTTCTTTCTTTCATCAGAAATTTTTATTTTTTTTTCCTTTCGACTGGATTTCTCAATCGTCAAAATAGTTCTTGTTTTTTTTTTTTTTCGTAAATGTCGCGATTGCATTTTGTTTTCACTTCTTTTCTTTTTTTTTACTAATTTGAATTACCACTACGTTTATGAATCATTTTTTCGAGTTTTATTTTTTATTATGTTCATTTGTTTTTTTAATTTTCATTGGGAATCCAATGTTTTTCTGTAGAAACAAAAATAAAACAATGAAAAATGAAAGTAAATAATGAGTAGAAAAGGAAGACGAAAAACAATTGAAAAAGAAGGAAATCGGAAACAAAGAGGAAGCAAATAAAAAAAGAAAAGAAACATGGGAAAAACAAATGACTCTTTCAATTTCTAATACTGATGTATGTCGTTGTTTTTATTAAAAATAAATATCATTATTACGTGTTTGTATAACAAGGAAAAAAAAAATAAAATAACAGAAAGAGGCAAATAAAAAACTAAAAAAAAAGCAAAATTAAAAAATTGTAAAGTAAATATGTATACAATTAATAAAAATTTAAAATATCAAAAACAAATGAATGAAAGTAAGTGATTTCAAACTATTGGTCGGCAGTGTACTTTTTTCGATAAAAATAAAACTAATACTTAAGTCTAATTTTTTTAAATTAATATCGATAATGTGTGAACTTTACTATTATAATTTTATCACAGTGCAAACAATAGTGGCGTTCGTTATTATTTTATAAAGTTTGCGTAGCACTTGAAGTTTACTGTACGAGAGTTATTATTTATTTTCTTATTTACTATCACCGTGTAGTTAATGTAGGCATTCTTAAACTACAGTTGAAAAAAATTTTTTTTTTCGAAATTATTTGTGTTAATTTAATTTTTGGAATTCGTCATATCAATACTAGAAAATACAGGGTGTTATTGTATATAAATATATAAATAAATATAAAATAACTCACTAGAAACAAGTGACAAGAAATCAGATCATAGAAATGTTCGTAGAGCAATTCTGACTAGTTTGGAACCGTTGGAAATATGCACCAATGAACGCGTTACATTTAACGCAACTGTCGAAATTGATCGTTACTTCAATGGGCGACCGGTTCTGATGGTTCCAAACTACTCACAAAGTGCACTGCGAATAAACCTAATGTTTTCATTTTTTTAATGTATTCAAAATACATTAAAAATTCTACTTAAAGCGTATTTGAATTGGCAACACTGGCTTAAGTATAAAATTGCAAGAGTAAACGTGATTTGATGGTTCTTGTTAAAAAAATAAATAAAAGACAATCGATTGATTGTTTAACAAATGCAAGATACAAAACAAAAATCTAAAATCTTTTTGCATCAAAAAAAAAAAAAAAATAAAATTAAGAGCGATTACGTTCGAATTCCAATCGTATTTCGCATTTTTTCTTAAAAAAAGTACAAAATAAAAGACGATCGATAGCTTAGCAAGTGCAGTAAATGAAAAATGGTCGAAGATTTGGATATTAAAAAAAAATCTTTCGTTTTTACTTTTGCGTCTGAAAAATAAATTAAGGGAGACGATAAAAAAAAGCGTTCGAATTCCAATCGTACTTACTTTTTTCTCCACAAAAAAAAATAAATAAAATAAAACAAAAGACAATCGTTTAACAAAAAAATATCTTTTTTTTTTTGGTCGAATAGGATATTAAAAACCAAAAAAAAAACAAAAGACGATCGATAGTTTTTAACAAATTCAGTAAATAAAAAATGGTCGACGATTTGATATTAAAAAAAAAAACTTTTGTTTTTGCGTTTGAAAAAAAAATTAAAAGTGATGACAAAAAAGCGTTCAAATTCCAATCGCACTACGACTTTTTTCTTCCCAAAAAAAAATAAATAAAATAAAATAAAACAAAAGACAATCGTTTAACAAATGCTTGACATAAACATTTTTTGTTCGACGACTTGGATATTAAAAACAAAAAAAAAAAAAAACAAAAGACGATCGATAGTTTTTTACAAATTCCGTAAATAAAAAATGGTCGACGATTTGATATTAAAAAAAAAAAACTTTTGTTTTTGCGTTTAAAAAAAAATTAAAAGTGATGACAAAAAAGTGGTTTAGAACTATTGAAAAAAAATATAATAAAATATTAAACTAAAATAAAATGTACAGGATGGACCAAATTCGACATTTTTAATAGGAAACTCCTATTTTTAGATGAGTTAGACAAAAACTGACTTCGGCCCCTGGAGCTCGATATTTAAGACAAAATTAATGGTATGGTGAAGACCGCGTTTCGATATCTTGTTTAGGGGCTACAGGTGTTTTTCAAAATTCTACGATTTTTAAAAACCTTCATAACTTTTTTGTTTATGAATATTTTCGATTTCTGTAAAGACTTCTTTAAGGCATTTTTTAATGTAGACTTTATTTATTTTTTCCAAAGTGCTCAGTATTTGAGATATTAGCTAGAACTTTGATTTTTTATATGGAACACCCTATATATTTTTACATTTCTGAAAAGAGCATAAAATTCTATTTAAAAAATATAAAACACTTGATATTTTATTCAAAAGTTTTTTGAGCTGTAGAGCTTTCATGTTTTAATTAAAATCTTGATAGATATTGCAGCGTCCATGCATACAAAAATTAATTACGGAGGTTTCGTTGATGTTTTAATTGAGAAGATAATCATTTGTTTTTGTTCAATTATTTATATATTTTTTTAAATTTCACTTTCAATTGTTTCAATCAGTCCATCGTCTTTACAGTTTTCAATTGTTATTTGTCCTTTTAAATGGAACAGCAATATTTTAATTTCGTTGATGTGAGGTGATCGTCATTTGTTTGTCATTGTTTTACTTTTTCTTGCTTTCTTTCTTCAGTTTAATTTTCGTTTTTTTTTTTTAGCTAAAAAGCTAATTCCATTTCATTCCATCGCCTTCATAATAATAATAGTAATAATAATAGTTTATTGATCCAGCAAAGTAAATACAGATTACATTGGACAAGTCATAAAAAGTAATATAAAACATAAGACTATGACAATGGAAAACACATGGATAACAATAAAGTTTGCTCAGTTGATTATGTTACAGACATATACTCTGACAGACTATAAAATGCTTTAGTAACTAACATATGTCTGAATTTATTTTTAAATTGAATCAGACTCTTTGTCTCCTTTATGTCTTGGGGTAATCTGTTATATATGGTCAGACAGTTATATTGTGGGCTGTGTTCATAGAGCGCTGTATTATGATTTATACTCCTTAGCCAATTACAGTTTCGGGTGTCATATTCATGAACATCAGAGTTTTTTTGAAAGAAACTTAGGTTATTCCTTGCAAAAATGCCACATCTATATATATAGATACACGGCAGTGTCAGGATATTATTATTAATAAAGATAGGCTTGCATGAGTCTCGCGAACCAAGACGGAATATCAATCTTATAACACGTTTTTGCAAAACAAATAACCTACGAACAGTTGTTGCTCTACCCCAAATAATTATGTTAAAAGACAAGTGTGAATAAACGGTTGCATAATAAATTTGTAATAGACCATTTACATCAAATATGGATTTCAATTTTAACAGTGCATAATAAGATCTATTGACTTTGCTACATACATGACAGACATGCTCCTCCCACGTAAGTCTAGGATCCATTATTAGTCCTAAGAATTTAGCTGTTTTCTTAGTTTCCTTGTTAGTCATATATGTAGGTACTTTCATTTTATAAAAGTAAATACATTCTGTTTTTGCCTCATTCAATACGAGACGATTCTTGAAACACCATTGCTTAACTTGTTGTATTGTCTGCCTTAGCAAAAATTGAAGTGACTCAGCGTCCATTGCTGACACCACAACTGTTGTATCATCGGCGAAGTTAATCAATTTCCCTGCCGTTACATATTTCATCATATCATTGATATACATGTTAAAAATTAATGGCCCTAAAACCGAACCCTGAGCCACTCCCAATTGAATGTCATAGACATTAGATTTTTTCCCATTACATTTAACATACATTCGTCTATCATTAAGAAAGGACATTATCCAAGATAGTGCAGTGCCCCTAATGCCCAAGCAATGTAATTTGGCTGACATAAATTCAGGCGACACCATGTCAAAAGCATTACTTAAGTCAAACAGTAAGCCTGCCACACACTCACTATTATCTAAATGTCTATTGGCTGATTCCAGAAACTGGTACGCAGCACTTTCTGTGGACCTGCAACGCCTAAATCCGTGCTGAGAATCACTAAATAATTTATATTTGTCCATGTAGTTTATTATTCTATTGTAAACCGCCCGTTCAAAGATTTTTGCTGTCACGCTAAGTAAAGATATGGGTCTGTAATTCTCTACCCGATTTTTATCGTTTTTTTTATGTAACGGTATAACTTCCGCAATTTTTAATAAAAATGGAAAAATACCTTGCGTAAGAGATGTATTCAGCAAACAAGCTAACGTGTCAGCCACCTCATCACTCACGAACTTCACAAGTTTCACTGTTATTCCATCAAATCCTCCGCTTTTCTTGTTTCTTAGCGAGTTTATGATTGACATTACCTCTTCTTTGTCAGCTGGAAGTAAAACCATTGACTGCAAAGTATTTTCCGAGGTAGTGCAAGTTTGTGATAAACCATGACGAAAGCAATGATCCATCTTGCTTTTAGCCATAGTGGAAAAGTAGTTTGCAAATATATTAGCCATGCGTTCTGAATCATTTATTACCTCTTCGTTGGATAAAATGTGGTCTATATTATGTTGCTCGAATGTATTGGTCTGTTGTTTTACAAGCTTCCATATTTCACGTGGTTTATTTGAAGAATTGTTCAGTTTATTGTTATAGTAATTCTTTTTGTAAATGGTTATTTGCCTTTTATACTCTTTCTTCATGCTTTCGTATGTTTTCTTCAAATTTTCATCCTGACAGTGTTGCTTTAGGAAATATACATTATTTAACTTTTGATTTTGTTTCTTGATTTCGTCATTTATCCATAAACTGCTTCCCGAATCATTTGCATTTGGCTTAATTTTTTTACTTTTTACTGGAGCACAAACATCTATAATCCATGTCATCGTAGAGAAAAAATTCATAAAGGAGTCCTCTAAAATTTCACTGTTTTGTATGGCTTTCCAGTCAGTCTGTTGCAACATATGTTTTATTTTCGTCATGTTGTTGATACTATAATCTCTTAAGAAAGTAAAGGTAGTTGTTTCTTTTGCCACAGTAGCACTGAAAGTATTGACCTCAAGGCATTGAGCGGTGTGGTCAGCTATGTTAGCTTCAAAAACCTTGCACGTATAATTAGTCTGCGGTAAATTTGTTACAATATAGTCAATGCCTGATTTAGTTGTTACGTTATTTTTATTTGTATATATTCTTGTCGGTTCGTTTATCTTTGTTGTCAGTTTAAATGTTTCAAATAAATCAAAGAGCATTTGTTTTTCGATGGATTTTTTCAGGGCATCTATGTTTAAATCACCACACAATATGACATAACTGCAGCGCTCATAAGCTAGAGTAAGTAAACGTGAGGTAGATGCTATGAAAATATCTATATCTCCGGATGGCGGTCTGTATAAGGACAAGAGAGCAACAGGCCCCGAATCGGTTTCAAAGTTTATAGCAGTGCATTCGATATGCATTTCCGTATAACAATCTTTGGCAAAATTAAGAGATTTTGTTACTATCTTTTGCTTACTATGAATAACAGAGCCACCTCGAATACTAGACACTCTACAACAGTTTGCTACAATTTTATAACCTGAAATGGTCATGAAGTTAATAGCATCATTTGAACACCAATGTTCGGTTAAGCATAGAAAATCTGGTTGTTCCATACTCATAAATAATTCATAAATAATAATTTTCTATTTTCATTTGTCTTCTTAAGAAAAGTTTCTCTCTTTTTTAAACAGAAATAAAAAATGAGATGAATTAAATGAAATCTGTTTCCAATCATTTAAGAAATTAAATTAGCAAATTAAATCGCATGGTGCGTTATTATCGTGTTGATAAGAGATGGGCCCCGCGTCGTAAATTATACGCGTCTGGCGTTGAAATAGAAGACATATAAAGCATAACTCTATCCTTTTCTTACTCACCATTGAAAAGGAAATGAAACTGAAATACTTGTCGTTTTTAACTTCGGTGATTGATGACGCAGGGCTATGAAATCCAGCCATGGAAAGCAAAATTAACAAATGATGGATATTCAGACTCCCACGTTTGATAGATGTCATTTGTCATTTATTTAAGTAACTTGATTTTATGCGGAAACATGGCTTACTCATTCAAAAATGATTTTCACGAATTATTTTTTCAATACATATATTTTTTTACAATTATTATTGACTATTTTTATTTTTTATGTATCATATTATTGCAGACAATTTACAATTTTAGGAAATCTTATATGCAATTTCTTTTTCGTTATGCTGATGTATTTTCTGAATATATATTTTTATATTCAAAAAACGCACAAACTTGTATAGACTTATTCTTTACTAATTTGATACAAGCAAACACTCAAGTATTTCTGAATCATATCTCAGATCATACTCATCAAATTACTAATATTCTTCAAGAAGAAACAAAAGAAGAAGCAGAATTTATTTTCATTAGGAAATATACACTACACAATCAGCAGAAATTTATTGAACACATTAAAAACACAAATTGGGATCTGGAATACAACGACGTAAATGCTGCTTATAACAAATTTGAAAAAATATTTCTTGCCCATTTTAACACAGCTTTTCCCGTCATTAAAACTAAAAAAAAATGTAACAACAAACAAAGTGCTACATGGATAACACCTCAGCTAAAAGATCTTTCTATGCTGATCAGAGAAATGGCAAACGTCAACCACAACATCAGAAATGACTATTACAACGAAAGATATAAGACTCTAAAAAAATTTTACAAACAAGAATTAATAAAAGCAAGGCAGGAATATTATGAAAACAAAATTGTAAATACTGACAATATAAATAAAACATGCTGGAAAATTATTAATGAACTTAAAGGACACAAGAACACAGAAGAAATTTCAATTAAAAATGACGGAAAAATAATAAATCTTGAAGAAGCAGTAACAAAATTTAATACCTATTTCAAAGAATTAGTCGAAAACAGCCCTCTGCCTCAAATTAAAACGCCAAAAGGAAACCGTACAACAAATAGCTTCTTTCTTTCACCCGTAAATGAATACGAAATAAATAAAATTATTAATCAGTGTTGCAACAAAATGTCATCCGGGATTGATGAGGTTCCAGGAAAAATATTAAAAATTGTTTCGGACTATATAACATCTCCACTAACCAGATTAATAAACTTATCATTCGAAAAAGGAATGTATCCAGAGCGACTAAAAATTTCCAAAATCTCACCGGTATATAAAAACAAAGGAAATCAGGATAACATAGAAAACTACCGTCCTATTTCATTACAGTGTCAGATCTCAAAAATCTTTGAACACACTTTTCATTCTAGACTGTATGGCTTCCTTGAAAAATATAAAATTTTTAGTGACTGCCAATACGGCTACAGAAAAAATAAGTCGACGATATCAGCGGTTCAGAAGGCGCTCTCTGCTGTCATCAGTGCTTTAAATGAAAAAAGTAAAAGCGTTGGATTGTTTTTCGACATGAGCCGTGCTTTTGACTCGGTTGACCACATGCTACTTCTAAACAAACTCCATCTCGCAGGGGTAAGAGGTCCCGCACACAGTTAGTCGTTATTAAACAAAGCACATCAGAAATAACAGGAACCGACAGGGGAGTACCACAAGGTACCATACTAGGACCACTTCTTTTCTGTATAATGATAAATGATCTACCAAACCAATGTCCCTCAGCGTATCAAATAAACATGTACGCGGATGATGTAAGCATGATAATTATGGCACAGAACACGGAACAACTTACGAAACAAAGTAATGCCGCCGTAGAAGAATTATTAACTTGGACCACGGATAATGGAATAATTCTTAATGAACGTAAGACGCAAGCCATACAATTTTACCCGGTGAACAAACATGTTAATAGTAGCATACTATTAAAAATTAACAAGAAATCAATTGCTGAAGTTACCACTACAAAATTCCTAGGCATTCAAATTGACCAGAAACTGATGTGGGAACAACAAGTCGTACAAATTCGTGCAAAATTAAGTTCTCTAATATTTTTATTTAAAAACCTAAAATCATTAGTTAACAAAAACGTCCTGCTACAAGCATATTTTGGTTTAGTGCAATCCATACTTACTTACGGTATTACAATTTGGGGACACAGCAGATATGTTTTGGAAATTTTTATAAAACAAAAGAAGATAGTCAGAATAATCGCTGGAGTTAAACCTAATTCACATTGCAAAGATCTATTTATAAAATATAAAATTCCGACAGTTTACTCCTTATATATCTACCAACTTGTTATTCTCACTTTTAAAATGAATTTAAAAAGAAATAATGACTTCCACTCTTACTGTACTCGTAATAACGAAGACATCAGACCCGAATATCAACGCATTATGGTAGGTCAAAAAAATGCTGAATATATTGGCCCAAGGAGTTTCAATGCATTACCCCCAGAACTGAAACAAGAAACTGATTTCAAAAGATTCAAACACAAATGTTACACTTACTTCTTAGAAAGGCCACTGTACTCAATAAATGAACACTTTATCACATAATCTTGAATGTACAGACTTGAGGACCAGGGATGTTGTTGTTACACCAGAAGTGAAACTGAACTCTTATCAATGGATGATCCCCAAACCTAAAATTAGAAGTTAGAATGATTAAAAATACTTACCTCAACGAGACGAAGATCCACATCTTCTTGGTTTCTACTTGAGAAATGTTTTTCGTACATCGTTTGTAGCCGATCTTACTCTAGAAGCTTTTGGCCACACACTAATCTTAGTTTTAGATTTAATTTTAATTTTAACTATTTTTATTGTCATTTACACTTACCTTCATTTATATGTTAGCTGTACTTAATTTGACTAAGTCTCATGATTATTTATATATGTAATCGTTGACTAATAAATATTCACTATTCACTATTCACTATTTCATTAATTTTTTTAGATTGAAATTCTTCGTAAGCAGAACCAGGAGCTTCAGGGAAAACTATCCACTAAGCGACAGTCTTTGGTAAGTGTTTTTTTTTTAAATTTGTTTCCACATTAATTCATTATTACGAGCGTGACGGTGTAATTATTTTGTAAAGGGTGCCTCAGAAATGATGAAAAAATCACATTAAATGCTATTCTAAATCCATGTGGAAACTATCTCCAAAATAGCATCTTCAATAGAGTCTTTGATGGATTAGTTTCAAGATTACATTATATCGGGTGTCCCAACAATGAATTCAATATACGCCTGTATATTATAGACCATTCTACGAGCCTTCCGTTGACATCACATTTTATGGGCTTACGATTGAAGATAACTCAGTAGTTATCAATCATAAATCAAGGGAAAGCTCGTAGAAAGGTCTACCCATACATGTTATAATATACAGGCCGTTCCATTTGAGAAAATCGACTGATTTTACAAAACACGAACTGAACCGGACGGTAGTTGATAGTTGCTCGATTTTCAAAAATGTTGAATATTTTAAAAGTGTAGATATATAGATATGACTTTGGCAACTGCTCGAATATGATCTAATTTTTACATAAAACTAAAAATAACTAAATACGGAGATGTTTTAAAGTAAGTCGTCACCATTGCTAACCTTCTTATTTTTGGAGCTACAGAGTCGATCAAATTAGCAGATTTATTTGAATTTTTCTGCTGATTACAAATATGAAAATTTGCGAAGTTTTATTACAAACATTTTTCAAATGAAACACCTTGTATATTATCATCATAAATGAAAGAAAATGGGATATGTGAACTTTAATTTAACGAAGAGTATCTCTCTTATTTGTTTTTTTTTTTTCCTAATCGGCTTTGATTGCAGTGAATTCCTCGAGCAAACTGGCTGCAATCTGTCAATCCTAATGCAATGTTAGGTCGAAAAGTGATCGCAAGATGTCTCATTTTTATTCAAAATTAAAGACGGGACGAGAATAGTTTCTTGAGGGCAGTAATTGCGTTATACATGTGGTATTACAACGGACTTTCCACTGAAAAATTGTGTAAACACTGTGGCATGTGAAAGCCCAACAACTTTCGGTTTCCAGTGTTTGTTTTTCACATTTTTAAGCAAAGATTTGCACTTACTGAACGCATCACACAATTGGTGACTGTGCTAACGGGACACTTCTTATCAATATTAAACAACATCTGCCCTGGATGTTCGATAATAAAGTTTGCTCGGCTTATCCATGTTTGGTTTTCAGACGCGGGTTCAATTCTTTACCTGGAAATTCTATTAATATATTCCCAGCCGATAACAAAAATCGATTAAATTTTGTCATGAGCATATAATACTCAGCAAACGGAAAACTCTTATTTTACATTCCACAAAAATGCAAATAGTTGAACGATTTTGAAAAATGTTAATGCGCCTTTTGACACAGCTCACTCTGTATACATATACATACGTACATAGCTCGTTTAGCTGTATCATCAAAAGCAAAAGTTAACAGGGACATTAAAGTGTATCTTCTTCTTTTTGGATGTGAAACTCCTTGGTTTTCGTGATTGTCGACGTTTAAAATTAGCACACTCTGTATATGTGCGCGTTTTAATTTTGCAGCTCGTTTAGATCATTTGAATCGAACAAATTAACAGGAAAATTGAAGGCATCAACAGTGCCAATGGAAACTTTAGTTTGAGACGTTATCATATCCTTGTATGTACTACCAACTCTAAAAAGCTAATTTAAGGGAAATTGACGATTTGTATGCGCGACATGTCCGAAAAACGCGGGACCTGAAGAGATTTAGTCTACATTTTATTTACTCATGATAATTAGAGAATCAAGAATAGTAGTACCAGCATCAAACTGCAAAATATTCAAATATTAAAGAATGATCAACGTTAATTAAAAGAAACATCTTTAGGTGACAGCTTTACTTTACTTTGTTACTCACTATAAAATAAGTTAAAATGAATATTGTATTCTATGTACAGTAGCGCACATTAAAATCCGGGCAAGAATTTGACATGTCGTTCGTATTTAGGTAACTTTGGTAAATCAGGCTTTTATTGAGGTTATATTTCTTTCAAAATTATTATTAATCGTCAGAATTACTAGTGACGTTTTGTGTAGATATTAAACGTCAAAAATATGAAAGTGTACATTGTACAAATGATGTGCACGAATTTTATTATCCGCTACTATACAGTCGTGGTCATTAAAATCGTCATCCCTGCATGCTAACCTCTCATATTGCTAAGGATTATGTGTCCTTACTTGGCGACGAGTGTACTTAAGGTCATTTTAGACGGTGTTGTCAACTCGCCAATTTTCAAATTTTTGTATTTTCTTATAGGAAAAATCGCATTTGGTCGTTAAAAATCGTATCATCCCGATTTGACGTTTAATAATAACAAATTAGTTTATTGATTATTTTAAATTTGAAATTCCCGCTATTTCCGTCATCATTTGCTTATGACTGCTTCCGAGTTTTGAAATCCGACTTCAAATATTCCTGACAATTTTTGAAATGTTTTTTCTTGTTTGTCGTTTGCCGCCGTTGCTGTTTTTTTTTTAAATATTTTCTGAAATGATTTTATTTTTTTCTTTCGCGAACATTACGATCGTCATTTGTTTTTTTTTTTCGTAAAATTTACGATCGTCATTTGTTTCTTTCGTATAATAAAATTTACGATCGTTATTTGTTTATTTCTTTCGTATAATAAAATTTATGATTGTCGTTCGTTTTTTTCTTTTTCTTCTTTTCGTTTTGAAGTTATATTTTCTGAAATTATTTTCTTTTCCTTCGCGAACGTTACGAGTCATTTATTTTTCTCCATGTAAAAATTACGATCGTCATTTGTTTCTTTCTTTCATATAATAAAATTTACGATCGTCATTTCCTTTTCTTTTTGTTTTGAAGTTATATTTTCTGAAGTTATATTATTTTCTTTCGCGAACGTTACGATCGTTGTCTGTTTTTCTATTTCGTAAAATTTACGATCGTCATTTGTTTCTTTCTTTCGTATAATAAAATTTACGATCGTCATTTGTTTTTCTTTTCGTTTTGAAGTTATATATTCTGATATTATTTAATTTTCTTCCGCGAACGTTACGATCGTCGTTTGTTTTTCTATTTCGTAAAATTTACAATCGTCATTTGTTTTTCTCTTTCGTAAAATTTACGTTCTGTCTTTCGTAAAACTCACGATCATTATTTGTTTTTCTTTTTCATTCAGAAGTAATATTTTCTGATATTATTTTATTTTCTTCCACGAACGTTACGATCGTCGTTTTTTTTCTTTCGTAAAATTTACGATCGTCATTTGTTTTTCTTTTCGTTTTGAAGTTATATATTCTGATATTATTTAATTTTCTTCCGCGAACGTTACGATCGTCGTTTGTTTTTCTATTTCGTAAAATTTACAATCGTCATTTGTTTTTCTCTTTCGTAAAATTTACGTTCTGTCTTTCGTAAAACTCACGATCATTATTTGTTTTTCTTTTTCATTCAGAAGTAATATTTTCTGATATTATTTTATTTTCTTCCACGAACGTTACGATCGTCGTTTTTTTTCTTTCGTAAAATTTACGATCGTCATTTGTTTATTTCTTTCGTAAAATTTACGATTGTCAATTGTTTTTCTTACTTTCTTCAGGATACTTTTTACCATTTCGATTGTCAAAAATGTTTTTAATTCTTTTTTGTTTTTGATTGTTTTATAACGATTGTCAATTGTTTTTCTTACTTTCTTCTCAAGATATTTTTTTTATCATTTCGATTGTCAAAAATGTTTTTAATTCTTTTTTGCTTTACTGATTGTTTTATTACGATTATCAAAGATGTTTTTGATTGTTTTTTGATTTTGATTGTTTTTTGTTTTTGATTGTTTTTTGTTTTTGATTGTTTTTTGTTTTTGGATTGCTTTTTGTTTTTGATTGTCTTTTGTTTTTGATTGTCTTTTGTTTTTGATTGTTTTTTGTTTTTGATTGTTTTTTGTTTTTGATTGTTTTTTGTTTTTGATTGTTTTTTGTTTTGATTGTTTTTTGTTTTGATTGTTTTTTGTTTTTTTTATTGTTTTTTTGTTTTTTTTATTGTTTTTTTGTTTTTTTATTGTTTTTTGTTTTATTACGACTGTTAATTGTTTTTTTTACTTTCTTCAGGATATTTTTTTTACTATTTCGATTGTCAAAAATATTTTTAATTCTTTTTTGTTTTTGATTGTTTTATAACGATTGTCAATTATTTTTCTTACTTTCTTCAGGATATTTTTTTACCATTTCGATTGTGTGTTTGTCGATCGTCAAAAATGTTTTTAATTTGTTTTTGATTGTTACGATTGTCAAAAATGTTTTTAATTATTTCTTTGTTTTTGATTGTTTTACTACGATTGTCAAAAATGTTTTTAATAGTTTTTCGTTTTTGATTGTTTTATTACAATTGTCAATTCTTATTCTTATTTTCTTCGGGATATTTTTTTACTATTTCGATTGTCAAATATGTTTTTGATTATTACGATTGTCAAAAATGTTTTTGATTATTACGATTGTCAAAAATGTTTTTGTTTTTTGTTTTTGATTGTTTTGTTACGATTGTCAATTGTTTTTCTTACTTTCTTCAGGATATTTTTCTCCATTTCGATTATGTGTGTTTCTCGATGGTCAAAAATGTTTTTAATTTTTTTTTGTTTTTGATTGCCTCCATTTTTTCTGATTGGTTTCTTCCTTTCCGTAAATGTTCCGCAATTGTCATTTGTTTTTCGCTTCCGTTTCTTTATTTGATTTTCAAAAGAATTGTTTACTTATACTTTAATACTCTATACATTCTGAACAAGAAGAAGAAGTAACAATAAATTTGAATTTTCTTTTAAGCGCGCTCTGTTTATTCCGGGTTGACTGTCCAATAACCGGGACAATGAACACATATCTTAGGCGGGACGCTTCTAATAGTGTTCTAAATCCGGGCAAAAATTTGACACGTCAAGCATATTTAGACAAATCAGGTTTTTATTGAGGTTATATTTCTGTGAAACTAAATGAATCAAATTTGTAGTAAACGTCAGAATTACTAGTGACATTTTGTATAAGCATTAAACGTCAAAAATATTAAGTGGTGAGGTTTACATTGTACAACTGACGTGCCCGATTTTTTTTCACCGCTGCCGTACCTTTTTCCATTGCTGTACATATCACCTAACGACATAAAAGCGTGGAAGTGTAGGGGCAGAAGAAGCGTGGCGTTTACTTGTTGACATACGGAAACTTGTAGTAACGTTTTTATTGCTCGTACGTAGATAGCGATAGATTGTGTCCTACTTTTGATAAAATGTGTCGTTGCCTTATGTTTCTAAGCACATGCAGATTTGTTCAATGGATTTAAAGCGGTGAAATGGAAGTTGCCTTTTCGACTTCCATTCCATCCACCTATCCGCCCGTCCTATCTATAATATACTTCAGCATTTTTTTTTTGACGGGTATTAGGGCGATTTTTTTTCTCCTATGTACTTATTGTTAGTCATATTAGATTGCAGTTTCGATTTCCCAATAATCGGGCGTTTGCATATTAAAAACGTCGATTATGGGCGTGAAAAGTTCTTTATCAGCAGTCGTCAATGGCAACGAAAGCGCGTATAAAATCTCACTGCGTCGCATTCTATTGTCTTTGAGTTTTTAGTGTAACGATAACATTATCGACGGGTACGTATTCCATCTTATCTTGGCATTGCGTTTGTGATAATGTGGTTTTGCGCCTTGTTTTGTACGTTCACTTTGAATTCTGCTTAAATGTTTGAGGAGTTCGAGTTTTTCCCACTTGTGTGTTTACTTTTAATAGTAAATGAAAGCTTGCAAATAAAACTTTATCGGGAGATTGCGTTGGTAAATATTACTTAAGAGAGAACGGAATCACAAATTCCTATGAGGCTTCAACAAAAAAAATGCTTGTGCTTTTGCTATTTTTGAGTTTATAAAAAAAAATCTGCCTAAAACAAATTAAAAAAGAAAAGATGTCCACTCTCAGAGTATCTCCATCTTGTTTTAACTTCATGTAATAACAGGGGATGAAGATACTCTCAGAGTGCTCTGGAGCAATGAGTCAAAAATGCTACGAAATGTCAATTTTAAAATAATATACTCTGTTTAGACCTAAAATCAATAAAATTTCACAGACAATGACGTTTAATGAATGCCCGATTCAAAAGCGATAGTTTTTAACATGCTAAAACAAAAAACAATCTTTTTAAAACGAAATCCTTTCGTCTTTTAAAATTTATTAAAAATTTAAAATTTAATACAATCCAATTTATAACAAAAAACAAAAGACGATGGATTTTAAAATAGAAGACGATGAGGTCTAAAACAAAAGCCTATCGAATCAAAAATAAAGAAGTCAACTTCCGAGTATACAAACTATACAGTCTGTTTTACCATGACAATCTAAAATTATGAATAAAAAAAATTTAGGATTTGTCGTGTTGAGGTTACTAAGAAGTAATAAGGTAACCTCAACGACAAATTCTAAATTTTCATTGTTCAGTTTATGGTTGATGAAGAAGACAATCAAGCCTTAAACAAAAACCTGTCGATTCAAAAAATTCAAAAACAAATAAATCAATTTTAAACTGCACAGGTCCTAACACGACAATTTAAATTGTGACTAGTTTAAGAACTTTGTAAAATTCAGATACAAAAGCTAATCGATTTGATAAACAAATGGCAATCGATTTAAAACAAATGCCGATCGAAACGAACACCTGTGTATAGATTTGAGAACGAAGATCATAAGCAACAGAACTCTAATTGCCGACAAAATTTCAATTTTTTTTCTTCGCAAAATTTTGACATTTTGAAAACAAGAGACAGTCGATTCTAAAACTAGTGTCAATCGGTTTAAAACAAATGCCAATCGATTTAAAACAAACGCCGATCAATTTTAACGCGAGTACCAATGGATTGGAGACAAAAGGCTACATGCAACTGTATTTTGATTGATTTTAGATTACAACTTTGACGACGAAATTTTATTTTTTGAAAAATTTTGACGTCAATCGATTTAAAACAAATGCCAATCGATTTAAAACAAAGTCTGATCAATTTTTAAATGAGCGCCAATGGATTTGAGACAAAAGATGACAAGCAACTGAATTCTGAATGACTTGAGTTTATAAACAAATGCCAACCAATTTCATAAACAATAATGCCAATCAATTTTAGAAACAAATGACGATCGATTAAAAACAAATGCCGATCAATTTTAAAACGAGCGCCAATGGATTTGAGACAAAAAATTATAAACGATGATGAAGAAGACAGACAATCAAGCCTGAAACAAAAGCCTGTCGATTTAAAAAATTCAAAAACAAATAAATCAGTTTTAAACTGCAGAGTCTGCCCTAACACAGACAAAAGCTAATTGATTTGATAAACAAACGGCAATCGATTTAAAACAAATGCTGATCAATTTTAAAACGAGCACCTGTGGATTTGAGACAAAAAATCATAAGCAACAGAACTCGAATTATGACGTTTTGAAAACAAAAGACAATCGATTCTGAAACTAATGTCAATCGATTTAAAACAATTGCCGATCACTTCTAATATGGATTTGAGACAAAAGACGATAAGCAACTGACTTCTGATTGATATCAGATTGCAACTTCGACGACGAGATTTTATTTTTTTTTTTGCACAATGTTGACGTTTTGAGATAAATCGTTTCTTTGCAATCCCTTTCGATGCACTCTCACAGAGACATCGGCTTCTGAGTGAACGTCTTTGAGACAGTTTCAAAGACAAGTAATAACCAAAAACAAAAGATAATGGTTTTTATAACAGAAGCCGATCGGGTCTAAAACAAAAACCTACCGATTTGAATCAATTTTAAACTACATGTACAGTCTGTCTCGACACGATAATTTATTTTGTGACCAGTTTAAGGACTTTAAAGCCGAGATGTAGAAGTTAATCGATTTTATAAACAAATGCCAGTCGATTTAGAACAAATGCCAATCGATTTTGAAACGACCACGAATGGATTTGAGGGAAAAGGTTATAGGCAACTTCATTTTTCTGATTGAGACAAAAGACGACAAGCAACTGAATTCTGATTGCCTTGAGACTACAACTTCGATGACGAAATTTTATTTTTCGCAAAATTTTGACGTTTTGAAAACAAAAGACAATCGTTTTTTAAAACTTACTGAAAATTTTAAATTCAATGTAATCCTTTTCGATGCAATCTCACAGAGACAGTTTCGAAGACGATTAATAACCAAAAAACAAAAGATTTGTTTTTAAAACAAGAGCCGATCAGGTCTAAAACAAAAGCCTATCGATTTTAATCAATTTTAAATTGTACTGTCCATGTTAACGCGATAATTTAAATTGTGGCTGGTTTAAGGATCTTAAAATCCAGATATGAAAGATAATCGATTTTAAAAACAAATGCCAGTCGATTTAAAACAAATGACGATCATTTTTAAAACGAGCACCTATAGATTTGAGACAGAAGATCATAAGCTACAGAATTCTGATTGATTTAAGAGTACGACTTTGACGACAAAATATAATTTTTATTTTTCGCAAAATTTTGACGTTTTGAAAACAAAAGACAATCGATTCTAAAACTAATGTCAATCGGTTTCAAACAAATGTCAATCGGTTTCAGACTAATTCTGATCAATTTTAAAACGAACGCCAATGGATTTGAGACAAAAGACGACAAGCAATTGAATTCTGATTGACTTGAGACCACAACTTTGACGACGAAACTCGATTTTTCGCAAAATTCTGACGTTTTGGAAACAAAAGACAGTTGTCTTTTTAAAACTTATTAAAAATTTTAAATTTAATACAATCTGTTTTTCAATGACAACGGTTTTTAATTGAGTGTCTTTGAGACAGTTTTAAAGACAATTAATAACAAAAAAACAAAAGACGAGGTTTTTAAAGCAGAAACCGATCAGGTCTAAAACAAAAGAACAAAAGCCTGTCGATTCAGAAACGAAGAAATCAATTTTAAACTGTACAGTCTCTCTTAACCATTAATTTAAATTGTGACTAGTTTAAAGGATTTTCAAATTCAGAAACTAATCGATTTTATAAACAAATGCCAATCGATTTAATAAACAATTGCTAATCGATTTAAAACAAATGCCCATCAATTTTAAAACGAGCGCCAATGAATTTGAGACAAAAGACAATAAACAACTGAATTGGAAACGTCAGTTAAAAGAAAACGCGAAACTCTAGTGATTATTATACAGGGCATCCCAAATCCAAGTTGCTCAAAATTCTACAGAAAAGATGAGAAAACCCTTTGTTCTTGTGCTTTTGCTATTTTTATTTTATAAAAAATTAAAACAGTTACTGAGAATTTTATTATCAATATATGTATACAGGCTGTGACACTGAGCGCGCCTTCTTCCATAGTGCATTTGTTGAACGAGAGTTTCTGCCAATTGAGTACCGTAACTTAAATTTATTTCGACACATACAGGACGTTCCGTAACTGAAATTTAAGAACTATGTCGAATCAATACTAAAACAGTGTTAATTAGAATAGTAAAAATCTGAATTACAGCAAAAATACGCTGATAATAATGTAATGAGAGTCTGTAATGAAATGTTAATGTTGCTAAACGTCTGCTTTCGAAATAGACGGCGTTGTTTTAAGAAAAATTAAAATACGGTACATTAAATAAAATTTAATGTTGATTTTTATAGTAACTAAATAACTGACAATTGCACAAGCTTCAGCAATTGGAAAAGCAAATAAAATTAAAAGAGTTTATATCTAGGTTATTCCTTATACCTTAATTTATGACACTACAGATTTTAAGGAATGCCCTGTATGTGATAAAATAATGATATGATATAGTACTCGATATAAATAAGCTGCGAAGAAGTCGCGTTTCGTGACTCACCCTGTATGTAGGCAATACTTACATTAAAAATAAAAAAAACTTTTTTTTATGTCATAATATTTATACAGGATTTTCCAATTTGAATGGCTTATTTGTCACTTGGACTTTACATATAATTATCATTTAATAATTGTAACTTAATGACGGTATAGGGACTAATTTGAAATCAGAAATTATTTCAATAAGTTTCATTTTCGCTTTGTTTTATTGCGAATTGATCGAATACATTTGGTAAAGAGTGTACTTGAGATACAGGGTTCGAAAATTTTTTCTTGTGAAAATAACTTTGTTCGTTTCGTGCGCATACAACTCGTTCGCGTTCGGTTTTATCGGTCGTACAGCCTAGTTTGGGATCGGTTTGTTTTACATACATTATCTACCTACCGAGGGGACGTTATCTCAGGAAACGGCTGTTTGTACAGCGATACCGTTGAAAGCCGCGGGAAGTACACACGTAATAAGCGAACTCGGCGTTTTTCTTTGCGCGTGGGTGTAATCATCAAATCCAATAAAAAATAATCATTGATTTTTTTGAATAAAATTATTCGATCAATTATATATTGGGCCTGCATGTGAAATTAAAGCAGTTTTAATAATTAATTAATTAATTAAACAAAAACTTTGGAATTTATTTTTCTTGAAGTCGTATGGTTCTTTGTCCGGAACGAATAAGTGGAAAATAAAATAGAAATTAAAAATTAATCAACGGGACGTGGCGGGTGGGAAGAAGGGCAAGAGTGTGTGAATGAAGTATAATCTATATACAGGATCTCCCAAGTTAAGTAGAAAAGCTTCCAGGATCTTTCCTGTTCGATTCTAGAGCAACATTGGAAAAAAAACAAGTGACTGTCAGGCTTTTGAGATTTTCAATTGTTTTGTCTCAAAGCCTACCATTTTAAAAAATATTTAGTAGATAAATCTTGGTGTTCACGGAAAATGTTTACAAAAACTAATTTTTTTATTTGTAACTTAAATTAGAAAAGCTTCATAACCTTTCCTGCTGGATTTTTGGCAACATAGCAAAAATAAACGACTGTCAGGTTTTCGAGATTTTTCAAAACCTATTGCACCACTATTCGAAAAATTAAAATCAGATTGGAAGCAGATTTAAATTAATTTATCTTATTTTTTAATTTGAAAAGAAAGAAACTATTATTTTTAACTCTGTTTAAGAAGAAAAATAAAAATTGAAAAATATGAAGGCGGTGGATAAAAAGTTAAAAAAAAATACTTACAGTTAAACTGAAGAATGAAAACAAGAGAAAGTAAAAAATGATAGACAAATGACGATCACTTCCTTGTCTTTTGTTTTTATTATGTTTTAATTGCTAAAAATCATAGTCGACAATTTGTTTTCTTTTTTTTTCTTTAATAATCATCGTTTATTGCGGAAGATTAAAATGCTTATTTTTAACATTTTATTTGAAAAGTAGCGCTCTCTATGAAGCTATACTTCTTATTACTAAAAGTCACAGTTGACTATTAAAAAAAAAAAATATATATATATATATATCATCGTTCCTCAAATTTTATTATTTATTGAGAGAGCTAAATGTTTATTTCAAACATTCTAAATATTAGAATTCTAAGAAATGAATGTTACATGTAAATCAGCGCCATCTCAGGAGAATTTACAATTATAACTAGTTTCTCTTTTTTATTTTCTTAAACAGGGTGAGTGGGGAGGAAAGGGCCAAACTACACGTAAAAATACCAAGTTTTCTACTAAACAGTGTCTTAATCATAGCGTGATTGTAACAAGGTTTCAAAAATACCGCCATTAACTTCTAAACATTTTCTAGCTGCTTTCCATTTACTCATATGAGCTGCTCGGAGCTGCCTCAGGTCTACTACAAGCTGCCCATTTATGTAAATAGAAAACGCCTACTGCTTCGCCTATGAATAGCGCCTGTTGCTCTCCTGATTGCTTCATGCTTTGCTTTAATATCGACTTCAGTATTCCTAATACGTCGAAAAAAAAAAAAGAAAAGAAAATCGCATAACAACATTTGAGTTTTTTTACTTATTTTTACGTGTACAATATATTCCTAAAGTTTGGCTTGCTCCTTCACACTCACCCTGTATAGTGTGGAAGATAAAAAAATAAATTCCAAATTCTAAGGAACGAGTATTACTTGAGAAACAGCGCCCTCTATGAAGCTTTTATTTTATAACTTGCGATTCATATTAATTTTTAAAAATCACAGCCGACTATTAAAAAGAAATTATTAACGTTTCTCTGATTTTATTATTTATTGCGGGAGATAAAATTATTTATTTGAAACTTTCTAAATTTTAGAATTTTAAGAAATGAATATTAACTGTAAACAGCGGCCTCTCGGGGCTTGAGCGTTCCAACTAGCGCCATCTATTGAATTCTAGCAACATTAAAAACAAGTAATTACAATTTAGAAAGAAATGTGCTATCTACTTGTCTCAACCACAAAATTCGCGCCCATAAGAAAAAATGAAGTTGGCTCTGGAAAAACAAAAACGAATCGCTCCAGGAATAAAGTACGCTCGGCATTAAATCAAGCAGAAAAAGTTGCTTCAGGAATGTTTTCACAGATTTTGAAAAAAATCATAAATAAAGAAGTTACTTTCGAAATTCGCAATTTTTAGTTTTTTTCCGATTGTGAAGAAACCATTCAAGATATGTCAAATTTGTTAACGTATTGTTAATGAGCATGAAACTTGGCAACTTTGCTTCCATTTAACCGATTCTCTATCTTTTATAATAAGCGAGATCCCCATGCTGGCCCTCGAATTTCAATCACCCTGTAAACAGTTATGTACGAACCTCAAGAGATTGTCAAAACAGGTTCATTATAAGCGTAAAATCAGAGAAACGTTAATAATTAAAAAAAAAATAGTCAACTATGATTTTTAGTGGTTAAAGTGGGTTTTGAAAGATCCTAAACCAACTTGCTTTTAATGTTGCTAGAATTCAATAGATGGCGTTAATTGGAACGCTCAAGCCCCGAGAGGGCGCTGTTTACAGTTAATATTCATTTCTTAAAATTCTAAAATTTAGAAAGTTTCTAATAAATAATTTTATCTCCTGCAATAAATAATAAAAACAGAGAAACGTTAATAATTTCTTTATTAATGAGCATGAAATTTGGTAACTTTGCTTCCATTTAACCGATTCTCTATCTCTTATAATAAGCCAGATTCCCTTGCTGCCCCTCGAATTTCAATCACTCTGTATATACCTAATTTTTAATCTGCATCATTTCCTTTAATAAAATTGTTCATTTTGATGAATACAAATGACGTGAAAAGAAAATTGCTAGCGGCAATGCATTTTTTCGTTTATTTGTTGTTTACATGCATAGGTAGATATCATTTGTCAATTTGAAGTTTAGACAACTTGATTTTATACCTCAACATGGCCTACTCATGTGGAAATGATTTTTTAATTACGTTATTGTTTTGTAAACAAATTCAAGAAATCTTGATAGAAGATGGCAAAAAATTATTCGTTTTAATTAATCTAAATCCAAAGGAAATTAATAACGACGATGTTTTCTTTTATTTATTTGCTGTTTATAAGCACATTAGGCTAGATATCATTTGTCAATTATTTTTAGGCAGCTTGATTTGATACATGAACGTGGCCTACTTATTCGAAACTGATTTTTTCGAATTATCTCAGATTTAAGAAATTTTGTTATCAAAAATTGCACAAATATTTTGACAACTAGCTGCTAATTTAACCGAATTTCTATCTTTCAAAATAAAGAAGTTAGTATTGGTGAACGATTCAAATTGAAGAGCCTTATATAGGGTTCGAAAAGAAGTGGTCTGTACACGATCTCGTTCGCGTTCGGTTTTATCAATTTTGGAATCGGTTTGTCATAGGTTTGTTCCAGCAGCAGTTTCTGATTGGTTCGGAATCGTCAGAATCAGTCGCCCACCGATTTTAACAAGTCTACAATTTCGATGAAAATGCTGCTGGAACAAACCTTATATTTACCTACCTAGGGAACGCTATCTCAGGAAATGGCTGTTTGCACATTGATACCGTTTAAACGGCGGGAAGTACACGTAATAAGCGAACTTGGCGTTCTCCTTTGTGTGTAGGTGTGTCGACTTAACGACGAGGAATCGAATGGTTTACATTGATTTTCATGTAAAATACAATATTTACAAAACAGCAACACAGCAAATTTTGAATTTTTTTTATTACCCCATCTTGCATGTGAAAAAGCAAACATAGAAATTTTCCGTTTGAAAGTATTAAATTCGGGAACTTTCTCTTAGTTGGCAAAACTGAGACTATTGCATCATTATAACAGTAACAAGGCCTGTTTACGATTGTCACTCCATGTAGTTAGTGACTTCGCGGTAGCTCTCGAAGAATTGTTGTGGTTTACGCACGTATCTAGCAAACGACACGAACATTCTTGAACAATTCTAGAACATTCTCAACAGATAGATTTTAAAGTTTTTATACATGCGCGAACATTACCAGCGAACAATGTGAAGTGTTAGTTTTGATCAGTTTTAAATTTTGCCTAGCGACTTGAACCAATTTCGTAACAATATAATAAACGATACTTTCGTTTTGAGTTTGTAAACCGTGACTCACACGTGTAAGTTACAGTACACGGTTGTTTTTGCTGTGTCGGTAGAAATTCATTGTAACGACTTAAGCATTCCTTTTTCCAAGTTTTCCGTTGATACAAGTTGCAAAGCTGCGCCCTAAACAAACAACACAATTCTAATCCTGTTGTTTTCAGACGGAACGGAAACGCTATTACGCTTTTAATTACCATACAAAGTGTCCCGTGAATGGACGAATTGATTTGATTATTTACGTTTAAAAATAGTTACTTTTTTGCTCCACCAAGGCGTTCGTTTACGGCCGCCTTATCAGCAGAGCGCTTGCGCCTTTTGCCTCCTCGCTTTCTCCCTCTTTACGATCGTGTTCATTCGCAGTAGCGCTTTTGCAAGTCTTGGGTGGAAAAAGGAAATTCAAGTGATTGTGATTTAAAAGGATTAACGGTTCTTTTTTCCCCACATTACATCGAAGTGTGAAGTTCAGGTAGGGTCTTTGAGTTTTTATAGCTTTTGCGCTTACGCTTTTTTTTGGCCATTGGAGCAATTTTGCAATTTTGGGTTGCGGCCCAAAAGAAAATTCCAGTTTCATTTGGTGCGTTGTTTAATCACCAATCGCGTTGTTTTGCTTTTAAGTTTATTTTGCGCTTTGACCAATTTGCACTTTTTGGTTGGGAACCAAAAGAAAAATCAAGGAGGTATCATTCGCTGCGATGTTCAATTAATCACCCATCGCGTGTTTATTACGTTGCTTTGTTTTTAAATTTATACAACCTAATTCCAAAAGCAATTTTGCAATTGTGACCCAAAAAGAAACTTCGAGTTTCATTTGGTGTGAAGTTGAATCACCGGCCACGTGTTTATTACATTAATCAGCTTCGGCTGGTCACATTTGGGACAATTTACAAAAGCATTCTTTTAGAGTTAAATTAAATGATTAAGTCGAAATGTGTTGGATATTTTTGGGCTTTTAAAGAAAATGTTTCTTGTCTAATCCCTTTGTGGTTTAGCAAAAAAGTAAATTCAAAAATTTTGCCAAAAGAATTGTTGCTCAAGATTGCAACTTCCAAGGTGATTAGTCAATCCATTTGGACATTCCCCATCTCAGAACAAAAGGGTTACAATAAACTCAATTTCTTTTGTCGTGTTTATTTGCATCGCGACCTGCTAGATTTCACGAGACAGAGCTCTTAGCCACCGACTCAGGCAATATTTCGTTTAACGCCAATTTTCCTCGCTTTGGCATAAAACAACATAAATAACGAAAAAAAAATTATATTTGACAACTGAACTTGCCATTAAATGCGTGAGCTTGACATTAATTGAAAATTTCCCTGTGAAATGATGTTTCGAAAATAATTGAAGGGTTTGGTGCAAAAACCGGTCAGCTCCATTTTTTAAAATTTTTCAGTAGCAACAAAAAACTGTTTTCCAAAGTAAGGAAACTCAATATAAACTAGAAAATTTGGTTTCAAATATTTCGTATTAGAAACCGTGGAGCTGTTCGTTTTCAATTTCAAACGATGCGGCGCGAGAAGTAGACTGAAATCCAACTAAAAAGTTATTTTCAAAGAAAAATGGAGCTGGCCGGTTTTTGCACCAAATCCTTCAATTCACTTCCGATGTTTTCGGTAAGTGGCGCCAGCGGAGAAACACTTAAACTAATAAACCGCGCGGGCCGGATAAAGACACGCCGTGTCGTGATTTCTATAAACCAGTGTGCTTTTCTCAAAAACACAGAAACATAAATTGGATTAGCTCCCTCCTTCGAACGGTAACGTTTCGAGAAGGTACTTTCTTACCAACTTGTACCTCAATGCGTTCTAGTGGAACGGTTAAATACAGCTTCATGTGCCGGATTCAAATCTCTGCTGAGATTTGTGTTTCAGAATGTCATTAAATGTCAACGTGGTGGGTAATTTTTTTTTTTTGACTGCAAGTTTACATGAAAGTGTAACTTTGAGCTGTCCAGCGGCTTTCTTTTTACGAAATATGAAAATCCATTTTTTAGAAAAAAAATCCCTTTATCCCTAATGATTTGAAAAATACCTTAAAATGGGATTTACCGCTTAGGTTGGCAACACTGGATTCAAATCGGACACGAACGACGACTACCGACTCGACTCGAGAGCCGACATCAGCCGCCTGTCACGTCCATAACCACTGTTGCCAATTTAGTGATGTTGTCACTAGATCTGGTAATTTTCTGTCGAAACGTCAGTCAAACGTCGGTCAAAAGAATGACCCACCACATTGACATTTAATGACGTTTTGATTATATTTACTATTTACTGTATACTATACTACGATAGTACTATACTACCGTACTACCGTACTACTATACTACAGAGAGATCATTATACATTGTCCAGAAAAAACTGCTTTCCATGGACGTGATATCAAAATTTTCATCCATTGTCATGTATGCAGTGAAGTTATCTACTTTACCGACCTGTTTTTAATCCATCTTTGCATAAAATTTACTTAGGAAAACACCCGACAGATTCTGAAATAATAACAATATGCTACGCGGTCTTGAAAAAGACTATTATTGGAAAATTTCTACAGAAAATTCGTAAACTAACAAAAGTAAGACCATCAAACACAAGTGTCAAATAATGTGGCTAACATCAGAGAGGAACTAAGGTTTGATGTACGCAAGAAAAGTAGTTTTTTCTGGACAATGTATAATGATCGATCTGTACTATACTACTGTACTACTGTACTACTGTACTACTGTACTACTGTACTACTGTACTACTGCACTACTGCACTACTGCACTACTGCACTACTGCACTACTGCACTACTGCACTACTGCACTACTGCACTACTGCACTACTGCACTACTGCACTACTGCACTACTGCACTACTGCACTACTGCACTACTGCACTACTGCACTACTGCACTACTGCACTACTGCACTACTACACTACTACACTACTATACTACTAATACTATTACTATTTTGATTACTTTTATTATACTAAATGTCGCGTTACAAATTAAATGTGACATATGACAGCTTCTATAATTTACTACTTTGACAGATCGAAAACCAATTTACATAATTTTTCATCGTTCTTTATGTTTAAAAAAAATATTAATTTAATCAATTGTTTTGTAAAATCGATTGGCTTTTGTTTTTATTATTATTACTATTTAAATTAGATTATTGTTTTCTTTGTTTTGTCGCCATTCTTTTCAACAAACCGACCGTGTTTTGTTTCTGTTTTTTTTTTTAACTTAACGTATTCTTAATGATTTTTGTTTAAATTTTTTTTATTTAATCCTGATTTTAGTAACAAATTTTAGGTATTTTCTGTGTTGAAAAGGAATTTTGTGTTAACTCTCGATGGATTTCTGCTTTTTACACGTTGGTAACACTGTCTGAATCTTTAATTTTTGTATCTGAGTAACGCCTGCTCCAGAATAGGTGGTTCGAATGAACAATCCATCACTACTGTAGGGGCTCACTCGTTGCTTGGCAATCAACAAATCATGTCACGATGACAGATTACAACAAACGTCAGAATGACAAACGTCAAGCTACTTCAAAATTCAGAGTTACTCAACGTCACTCAGTAACTGAAAATTTTGTGGTTTTTTACCGGCTCGTGAGAAAATTTCAGTTCACACAGCACTGATGAAATACAGAGTTAGGTTAGAATGCACGCGTACGTAATAGCCGAATGTCTAATTTGACATTTACATGATATAAGTGAAATATATATAATATATATGAATATAAAATGAACACCTAAAGACAGATATGAGCGAAACGTCACGTTGACATCTACGTATCAGAGCAACGATGACGATTGTCAAAATAAACAAAGTGAACAGTCAAACTGGTCAGACTAACCATGTGTTCAACTTTCTCAACACACTGTCTGAATCAGTAATTTTTGTAATTGAGTAAAGATCTGTTCGGACATGTCAAAATTTTAGTGATTTTGTGACCGGTTTAGTGGTAGTTCTAGTGATTTTTGTTTTGTTTTAATAAGTACTATTTATATTTTTTTAAATTTTGTGGTAACTTGTCATAATATAATTAGCGATGTTCGCCAAGATAAAAATCGAGTTCTTCTTTACCAACTTTTACGCCTAATGTTGCCAATGGTAGTGATTTTGATACTAGATCTGGTGACTTTCTATTAAAATTTCAAGCAACTTCTAATGCGTTCAGACGCACTGAACATTTAAAGTCACAGTATAAGAAGCGACATTCGAGCATAATCGTCACATACGCCATTTTGTTCGATACCTATTGATTTGCAAATTCCACTACAATTCCACTACATTTGCTTGTGGGTATCAAACAGTATGGCGATCGAATTTAACACTGACGTTTAAAGTGTCGCTACTGCGTAATTACTTATACTGTGATGACCGGTTTAGTGACAAATTATTGACAAAATCACATGAAAATAATTTTTACCAAACCACAATAAATAATAATAGACAATAAATGTGGTGATACAATGTCATTAAAAAAATTAGCTACATAAGTTCGCCTAACATATAAAAATCGCGTTCTTTTTTATCAACAATTTATTGCAAATTATGCAAATCGTCGACTATTTTTTTTTGTTTCTTGCATTTCTTAAACAATCGATCGTCTTTTGTTTATGTCTTTGCCGAAAATGATCAATTCTAGTTTTCTCTTATAATTTGGACGATCATTATTTGTATTTGTATTTATTTATTTATATTTAATGTATTCGACACAGTTTCAGTCCCGTTCGTCATTTTTGCAAAACTGTCCATATTACATCTGTTCTTTGAAGTGGGTATTTTTAGGAACCGGAACAGATTGTTCCACTTTCTTACAAACAACGGTTCTGCGCGTCACTATTCCACAGCTTGCTATTCTCTGCACAACTTAAGGTCAAAACTCAACCGTGCGATGGCGCGACTAAGCGTTATGTTTGCGATTGCGTGCATTCTTTCCGTAAGTCATGTTGCTCGTCGGGATTGCAGTGGAGTTCTTGAGCTACTCTTCTGCTGATGAAGCCCCAATTAGACCCGACATAGCTATATAGAGGATGTTGACGTGCAACAAAATTTCACATCTTTAACGTTTAAAGTCCAATTTATTAAGATTTCCTTCGCCTTCCAAAGCGGATATAAAAACGAAGCAATAACGCCGATTTCTTTGCACGTAAGTGCATTTCTGACATTTCTATTTTTTCGACTTTCTGAGGCATGCAGTTCAACAATGAAACACTCATTAAAGAATTAATAATTTTCTCGTCCTAACATCAAATCTCACTCAAAATTCCTTCTTTTAAAGACTAGGCTAATCTGGTAAGATTAAAGACGACCAATATTTTTAAAAACAAACCCAAATACATAAATACTCCCATTTCTCTTTACAGTTCTCTTACAAGTCATTCCTGGATGGACATCCTTAGTAATTTAGAAAGCAAATTTTAAAATTGCTGGAAACGAAGACGATTCAAAACGGCAAAAAAATCAAGTGTCACGATGATATTTTTAGACCGAGTAACGCGTACGCGAATTAATCCATTTGCTTAGGACTTCCAGTACACTCAAATCCCTTGGAACTGTAAAAACTTATCGCTGATTCAACACAATTCTGAGATAAGCAGATAAATTCGTTATCACCATCTGTATAAACCGATGGGAGCTACGAAATGAACGCAAAGAACCGACACTTGAAAATTATTATGTATGTACAGTGATAAACAAAAGTAATGTCACTCCAATAGAACCGCGCTGACTACTATTACGAGTAGGCGGACAAGTACTGGTGCATTGCTCCGTAATAAAAGTTTTATTTCACACGTAATAATGGTACGAAGGGTTTCCACTGTACATCAAATGGATTTAGCTATGACTGGTTACTTATAAATTAATAAAAGCAACAAGTTAAATTCGATCTTATCCCTTTTAAGGAGTGTTCTATTTTAACTGCCCTGTAAATGAATACATGTCCAATTTGAATTAAACTTTGCGTTTTACAAGAGAAAACGAGCAATAATTTTGAAGAGTTAGGCCGAGCGTAGGTAATTAAATACTATGTGACCATCTCGACGACGAAGACAACGTATTTTTGCTTGCAATAAATTTTCTTGTCGTAACAAATAACAGTTCAGTAAACCTAATTACCGGTATTTATAATAATTACACGATGATGTCACGAGTGCGTTCTTTCAAAACAACGTGCATTACCATAATGCTTAACTTAAACCAGGGGTTCCCAACCTTTCGAGAAAATTAAAAAAAAATGCCAGCGACACCCATTTTAAATTTAATTATTTCTGAACCTCTAAACAGTACAGTTTTAAATTAAAATTTTGTTCGAATGAAAAGGTATGTTTTCCAAACATGACCACCTATTCTTTAGAAATGAAAAAACAGGGGAGCTTCCTTAAAAACGTAATAATTACTAAAAAAAAAACAGAAATTATGAAACAAACAACGACAAAATGCTGAACTAGATGAAAACAAATGACGATCGTCGATTCTCATTCGGCTAGGAGCAACTGAAAATCAAAAGACAAAAAAACAAAGCAATGAAAAATCGGCGATTTTCGGCACGAAGCTTTTAAAAATCTAATCAAGTTTTTTTTCATTTTTTGTATTTTTTAAAAAAATTTTCCCCTTATAAGCAAAATTGAAAATAGACCCAGCTTTCATTTGTTTCTTTATACATACTCGTATATGTTTCATTACGTTTTCTTGTTTCTTTCTGAAACAAAATAAAAATCGGCGCTCTCCGTTGAGAAGTCCTTGAAAATCAATTAAATCGAGTTTTCATTTGTTTCCCATTATTTCACTGTTTTTCTGTTTCTTTTCGTAAGCAAAAAATAAATGAAAACTTGACGAGAAGCTTTTGAAAATCAAACTAAGTTTTCTTTTATTTTCTTTTTTTTTTTTTTGTATTTTTTCATATTCCCCTCTTCTTCTTGTTAGCAAAAATGAAGCTGAGAACAAATGAAAAATCGACTATTTCCGATGCGAGACATCTGAAAATAGAACCTAGCTTTCATTTGTTTCTTTATACAAATATCTTTCTATACGTTTTTTTTTGTTTCTTTCTGAAACAAAAGAAAAATCGGCGCTCTCCGTTGGGAGGCTCTTGAAAATCAATTAAATTGAGTTTTCATTTGTTTCCCAGCATTTCACTGTTTTTTTTCTGTCTCTTTTCGTAGGCAAAAAATAACAAATGAAAAATTGACGCGAAGCTTTTAAAAATCAAACCAAGTTTCCATTTGTTTTCTTTTTCTTTGTATTTTTTCATTTTCCTCCCTTCTTCTTGTAAGCAAAAATGAAGCTGAGAACAAATGAAAAATCGACGAATTTCCATGTGAAATTCTTGAAAATAGAATCAAGCTTTCATTTGTTTCTTTATACATATATGTTTCTTTCTGAAACAAAATAAAAATCGACGCTTTCCGTTGGGAAGCCCTTGAAAATCAATTAAATCGAGTTTTCATTTGTTTCACTGTTTTTCTGTTTTTTTTCGTAAGCAAAAAATAACAAATGAAAAATTGACGTGAAGCTTTTGAAAATCAAACCAAGTCTTCATTTGTTTTCTTTTCTTTTTGTAATTTTTTATTTTCCCCCCTTCTTCTCGTTAGCAAAAATGAAGCTGAGAACAAATGAAAAACCGACTATTTCCGATACGAGACATCTGAAAATAGAACCAAGCTTTCATTTGTTTCTTTATTATACATATTTGTTTCATTACGTCACAAACAATAAATCATGACTGAATGTGCTTCATTTGTTTTTGTTTTTGATTGTTTTTATTGTTCGCTCTTTGTTGCGATTGTCATTTGTTTTCCCTTTTCTTTATTTGTGAATTTCATTTTCGATATTTATTATTAATTATTTTTTTTTTAGAAATTTAAATCTAGTATTCGTTTTGAGTTTTGATTTTTTCATTATGATAGTCATTTGTTTTTCTTACTTTCTTTAGGAACTTTTTTCCATTTCGATTGGGTTCCTCGATTATCGTCAAAAACGTTCTTATTTTGTTTTGTTTTAGTTTTGTTTTTTACATTTTTTTACAATGTCATTTTTCCCAATTTTGTTTGAGATTCTCTTAAAAACGTTTTTCATTTGTTTTTTTGGTTTTTGATTGTTTCCATCATTCTCTCTTTGTTGCGATTGTCATTTGTTTTCCTTTTATTTATTTGTCAATTTCATTTTGGATATTTATTGTTAATTATTTTTTTTTGAGAAATCTAAATCTACAATTCATTTTGAGTTTTGAGTTTTCATTATGATAGTCATTTGTTTTTCTTACTTTCTTCAGTAACTTGTTTTTCTTCTTCGATTGAATTTCTCGATCGTCAAAAACGTTCTTATTTTTTTTTGTTTTTGTTTTGTTTTTTTACCGTTTTTCAGAAATTAAATAATCAAAAATTTATTTTCAATTCTTTGTGCTTTTTTCTCTTTCGCAAATGTTGCGATTGTGATTTGTTTTCCTTTCTCTTTGGTTTTCTTGTGAATGTCGTGAACCATTACGTATCGAATCTTGATTGTTAATTTTTTTTCCAGTTTTAATGTTTAACCAATTAGTTCTTCTGATTTTCTTCAGAAACTTCATTTCTTTCCCCATTTTGATTGAGATTCTCGAACGTTTTTCATTTTTTGTTTTGTTTATTGTTCTTTCTTTGTTGCGATTGTCGTTTTCCTTTTCTTTATTTGTGAATAAATCTACAATTTGTTTTCCAGATTTCATTTTAATTATTATGATAGTCATTTGCTTTTCTTCTTACTTCAGGATTTTCTCTTCCATTTCGATTGACTTTCTCGATCGTCAAAAAAACGTTCTTATTTTTGTTTTTGTTTTGTTTTTTTTGCCATTTCACAGAAAGTAATCAAAAATTTATTTTCAGTTCTTTGCGCTTTTTTTTTCTTTCGTAAATATTGCGATTGTGATTTGTTTTCCTTTGTCTTTTTTTTCTTTGTGAATTTTCTACTGTTTATATTCAAGATTTTTCATCACGTGTCGTTTTCTCAAAAAAAAAAAAAATAGATTTCTTGATTGGCCCTAGTTTGAGGTGGCAATGCTGATTTTCTATTGTTGACCGCAAATTAAACCAATTGGGTTACTGTCAGTGTTGATTTTCTACTAATTATTTATATACAAGGTTACTCATTGCGTGACTTTTTCTTAAAAAAAAAAAAAACTAAATTATTAAAGGTTATTTTATTATTATTTTCTGTTGCTGACTGCAAATTTGAACCAGTGTTCGATTGATTGTCAAAGTTGATATCCTACTGTTTATATTCGAGATTATTCATCGCATGTCTTTTTGTCAAAAAAAAGAACGATTACAGACTTGATTTGATTGGCTCGGCTCCATGCTGATTTTCTATTGTCGACGCCAAAATTGAACTAATTGGGTTGATTGTCAGTGTTGATTTTCTATTGTTTATATTCAAGATTACTCATTACGTTCATAATGTTTATTATTAATTATTTTTTCGAGTTTTAATTTCTAATTAATTTATCTTTCTTACTTTCTCGAGGAATCCTATCCCCCTCCCCATTTCGACCGACATGTTTAGAAGCATTTTTCATTTGTTTTTGATTGTTTCTATCGTTTTTTCTTTGTTGCGATTGTCATTTGTTTTCTTTATTTGTGAATCTCATTTTGAGAATGGTAAAAGAGAAAAGGAAGCGTGTTTCTGATTCTGAGACTCAAACAAGTGTAAACTTGTGCAATAATTTTAATAATAAAAAAAAAAAAAACAATAGGCGACGATAAAACGACGACAGACGTTCTCTTTCTAGACAAATAGACCATCGATCTACGTGTACACTTTATCGAAGCAAACAGCCAAGTTCTTTTTCCCACGAAACGGGAAACAAACATCCGTCGCCTTTTCAGAACGACATTGTGACAGCGAAAACCAAACAGTGAATTATTTTTCTCCTCGAAACGAAACTCACCATATTTTTTCATCGTTGATTATCGAGCCACGTCTTTATTATTCGTGTTTATTTTATTTAACGGCGGGCAAATTTCACCGTACCGTAAACCCTAAGATAAGTGTTTACATTACTCCGCAATTATGTTTGCGTCAGCAAGTGCAAGTGCACGTTAAGATTAAGCTCTCGGGTTTTATTTTAAGAAGAATTGCAAACTCTTGCAGCTTGCTGTACGTAAGTACGGTGGTGCTTGCATTCCCAGGGTTACCTTATCGCTCTCTTATTAAATTGTTGTTGCCTGACGAATGTTTTAATAGTAAGAGATTTATTGATTATCACGTGAGTCACTGGGGGGGATTTAGGTTTGCACATTAAAATCCAAGGAATGTTTTTCTTGCTGGGTATACATGAACACTTCAAAATATAAGAGTGTATTTGTGGTAGATAAAAAAAAATATGTAAAGGATGTTTCATAATTGGAGACAATAATACTTTCACTAAACAAACAAAAATATTTTCAGGTCTTATCTACGTATGTAGGTTGTACATCAAGCAAGTAAATAAAAATCGCGAGTACGTTATCAAATCGAGTAGTTGCAACCAGCCCGGTGACATGGAAGAATTACTCGCGGTTCTGAGTAACGTACTTGTCAATTTTTTTTACGTAAAGCTAAATAAACCTTCACTTTTTAGAATTTAGCCGTGCCCGTTGTGTGTACCCAGTCGTGTTCGCTCGCATTTTGTTCATCAATCCACGTTCGTGTACGCATTAGTGCGGTTGTGATCGCCTTACGACTCGCATGGTGTGTTCTGTATTCAAATCTAAATCCCCCCGAGATAAAGTCGATCCGTTTTAAATCGGTGTGACGCGTACGTAGGGCTACATAATTTTTTTTTTGAAATAGTGCATTTTGTGGACCTTGCAAGGAAATTACGGGCGTTCAGGCGTATTGTTACGTGTGCGTAAGTGGTGTTTAGTTTGGCGTGCGTAATTTATTATTGCTGTAAATGCCTATTGTGCCTTGTGTTTTACGTGCGCTTTTAATGTTGACATGTTTATGTAAATGTTCCCTTTGTAACAAACAAAGAAAAGAAATGGAAAATATTTTTGTTTTGATTCGGCGAGATTAACGCCCAGACTTGCGACGATAATAACAAGTATTAACGGTTAACGATAAATTAAATTATTTATTCTTCTTTTATTAGTGTCAGACATTTAGGTGTCTCTTCACAGTTCCAATCATTTAAATCAAACGTAATTCTTTCAGGAACTGTAGCTTGTTTTTGGTGAGTTACAGTTGTAACTAAAACTATTATTAAATTCAGGAAAGATGAGCCCTGCGTCATCAATCAATTTCAGAAGTATCATTTCCTTCTCAATGGTGAACAATAATAGGATGGAGTTATCCTTCGTTTTGCTTCAACGAAAGATGTGTAGAATTTATGACGCAAGGCTCATCTCTTATGAATACGATAATAAATGACATATCCGACAGAAATTAATTTGGCTTGCTTACAGTGGCGTAGCTAGAAATATCGGAGCCTTCCGAAAGCATGGTTGGAAGCCCCCGCCCCTCCTTTGTTATTGATTATAATAAAAAGAAAACACAAAAATTTTGACTTTCGCAAATTGTTACATTTGAAGTGAAGAACACAAAATATAAATATAATAGACACTATATCAACACTTAATAAAAGAAGTAAGAGGTAACAGTAGAATTTCGATATAGCGGACTAATTGGGGAAAAGGAGTTTTCGATGTCATATACAGGGTTTTCAAAAATATGTTCTCCACTTACAGATCTCATCAATACATAGGTTCGAAAATCAACCGATCTAGAGACACAGTGGATTCTGTAAAAAATACTTGTTAAACCTTCATTAAGTGATTGGTATTGTATTTATGTATTTAAAGCTCTGTTAATCAAATTATCGTTTGTCACAATTTAGTTGTCAATTGCAAAACGCAATTTTCAAAAATGATCCGGAAATACATTACGCAACGAACAAAGAATCACGTTTAGGTATGAGGCATTTAATAAAATGTTGGAAAAGCATGAAAAAGGAGACCAATGCTCCAAAATAACAGCACGAAATTGAAGCCAACATAACCTAAAAATAAAAGCCCCGTTTACAAGATATGGGAACTAAAAGAAGTCAGGTTTCAACGGTAGAAGTTACCAAATCGTGTAACTTTAGTTACTCATTACAAAAGTGAATGTACTTTATAATCAATTCACGTTCTTTTGATTTCTAGAGGAACATGCTTTTTAAGTTAAGTTACGTGCATGCATTTTGATAGAACTCAAAATGTAACAAATGTAAACTTCTGACACTTTAACGTCAGTCCCATCGACTGTACTGCTTCTTATACTCTACAATAGCACGAAAAAAGTAAAATACTGAGATTAAAACAAACAGTTACTTGTGACTTTTTAATACTAAATCAAAATGCTAATAATTATCAATGTATCTCGGCGTCAGTTTTCAAAAATATAACCATCAAATTAAAATGGAACATATCCACTTGGAGGTACCAACAGAAAAGTCACCCTAACATGGCCTACTCGGAATATCAAAAGATCGTGAATGGATTATACCGGGTGAAAAGTTTCAAAGCCGAACATAGGAAACTTGCACTGAAAAATACGTTTATGGAGATTGCTGCTCGCCATTTAAACGTACAGAAATGGTAATAGTCTTAAAGGAAAGAAAAAATTATGACCGATATTACTGGACTATTATTGTTAATAATTTCGTGTAAATTAAATTTTACCAGAAAAATTTAGTTTACTAAGTATGTCAGATTTGACACCTTCAATTATTTCCTGTTAATTGAAAATAATTTATACGTCACTCAAAATGTATCATGAATAATTCTTCAGAGCAAGAAAGGATTTTTATTTTAAAAATCTTTTACAGTGATGTCGGGCTTCGGACAGTACGAAATTTATTTTCAGTAGTGAAATTCAAGACATGAAAATCTTTCAGTTTCTTTCGGTTAGGAGATTGTTTAGTGGAAAATAGTGACTTGTCTGAATGGTCGTAGTAAAATGTACAATACTAAAAGCGTTTCAATGTTAAGTTTTGAAACTTCCCAACAAAGTTTCAAAACCCGAACAGAAAACTTGCATTGAAAGTATGTTTATGGAGATTATCATTGCTCAGAATTTTATTTGCCATTCAGTCGAAAAATAACGCGTAAATGAATGAAATGCGCAAAAATTTCGTTGACCAAAATAACAAAACTGTAGCCGCCTTCGATTCACAATTGACATCAATTCGTTTTTATCAGTTGTTGCCTTAGAAGTGATTTGGATCACGTTTCGCTTTTGGTGAATCCCACACGAATCGAACGCGTATATTCTTTTTGAATCGATTTAATCAATTCAAATCGTCGAATCGAATGCAGCTTATTTCATAAATGTATTTGAATATGATTTTTCCGTGTAGTTAACAGAAAAGTGTGACACACTGTTTAATCAAAAATCGTGAAGAAAAGTGGGACTTTTCTCGTTAGCAACACTTTTCTTCACGATTTCAGTTAGCAACACTTTTTTTCATTCATTTTATTTATTAGCGTAAATTGTAAATGAACAATTTGTTAAATTATTAAATATCACACCAGAAGATGAGGAAACTGACCGCAACGCAGACATTGACAAATTAGAATTTATTACTTCACTTGCTGCTAGTGTTGATGTTGACGTTTCAGAGGTCCAAGATTGCTTTTCAGCCGAATTACAAAAAATTTTCTTTGAAATTTTTACTTTATTTTCGATACTATCTTCGATGGAGACTTCTGCAACGCCACTACTACGCCAGCCTCAATGCCTCTTCAAAACTTAGATGTCAGCTCCACTGTCGGCCAAAAAGGTTGCTGGTGTCCTTCGGAAACAATGGCCTGTGAAGCTATTCGGGTTCGGTAGCCCTAAGTACGCAGCAATTTTCTTTGGTGAATTGTAGAAGGTGGTTACACCAATTGGTTGCTTTGTGCAGTTGCCCTGACTATAAAATATAAATAGTCTGCGATGGTCCACATTTTTGGGTCTCATATTCAAATACTTTTTGTAGAGCTCAATTCCGTTTATTCCATCTTCCGATGTAACTGTAAAGACTCGTTTTTTCTTTGTTTTCGTGTCATGTAATGTTATGACCAAAATATGGCCGCAATCTTCTACATCATCCACTTTTAATAAACGTAATTCTTTCGCCCGACATGCTCCATGCAAAGCAATTACCAACACTACCGTCATAAGCAGAAAACTGTCATCATCAAGAGCTTTTTCTAAAAACTCCTTCACATTATCCATCGATAGAATTCTCGATTTTTTTGCCACATGACCGTCATTTTGACGTTTCAGCAATTTTTTATCTACAGAAATATCCACTTTCATTTATTTGTAAAGTACTTCTGAGCATCGAGTACACTGACCATAGTGTTGAAGCTTTAAGAGTTTTCACCTAAGAATTTTGAAAAATTATTGCTAATAAATCTTATAAAACAAACCTTTTCAAAAAAGTACGCAATTAGGATATCTTCATTTGCCCCTTGCACATTTTTTTCGTTTCTCCAGCCACAGAACTGTTGGTAAGTTTCTCGTACTTTGCTTTGGACTTTTTAGGTAATAAACTTGACTCTGCTTCTGATACCAATTGTAAAATTTCTTCATTATTCTCGTTTGATTGACTCATTTTAGATGAAGGTTTTTTTTAGAAATTATTTACTTGCGCATATGTCTTGTTACTGTGTCAACAAATGCTTGACATACTTTGATAACATTTTATTATCCTTCGACACTCTCACAATGTTAGCGTTATTTTCGTCAACTACACGAAAAAATTGCGTGATCTACACGTTAGAAAAGTGAATTTCCGTGTTCGTGTAAATTTGATCCACTCGTGATGAGCTACGCTCACTCGTGAATTCAAACATTTACACTCCCTGGAAAACTATCACTTTTCTAAACTTATAAATCAATATACTATAGACATTTGTCCATGAAAATTTGTCACCTAATGAAGCTATCAACCGATAGTGAAACGTTGTGCTATTTGCAATTTTCCGATTTCCAATTTTTGTTAATCTTTTACGAATACTTTCGTTATTTAAAAATTATTATTATTACATTATTCATTTGAACAAGTTTCGAAACTTAACATTGAAACTTTATTAATCGTTCTTAATACACATTGTACGATAGTTATTCAAACAAACCACCATTTTGTATAAACAATATCCTAACCGATTATAAAAACAGTTTCGAACATTGGCCAATTGTCTGTCTGTTAATAAACAGCATTCGGTAGTAGTTGATTCCCACAGAGAAACGAGATTTTCATGTCTTTTATAACAAATTTGGCTTTTGATATGGCCCTACAAGAAGAAACCACACGGTGCCAAATTAGGGGATTTGGCCGGCCAATTTATAACTCCGCCACGTCCAATGATCCAATGATCGGGAAAGACAGCATCCAGATACTTTCTTACTTCCATGCTGAAATATACTGGACACCCATCATGCTGAAACCAGATTGATTAGCGCGTGTAATGTCTTCTAAAGCAGGACCATCAATTTCATCATCAATTAGAAGATCCAAATACAACCCGGAGTTTAAATTTCCTAAAATTTTGAACGGCCCAATAATTCAGTTATTGTAAATTCCTGCCCAAACATTAATTATCTGCGGAAAGTGTGTTCTAGTATTTAAATTTAATCGAGGATTTTCTAGTGCCCGGTAACGAGAATTTTGCACATTAGGTTCATTATTCAAAGTAAATGTACATTCATCCGCAAAACATATTAACGATAAAAACTTCTGCCCCGATTTATCGCTCTTGCATTTCTTCGCAAAATACTCTCCTACTTTCCTCATCAATTTCAAAAATTTCTTGATGACCATTGAATTGTAGGAATATTTATGTTTTTTTAATATTGTTTACAGAGGTGTGAGTTACATTGCATTTTTGAGCAACATACCTATACTGAAAGTTGGATTGGCATTAATCATTTCTCCCAATTGCGCGTTATTTCTTCTTCAGTTGCCTGACAAATGTTGATTTATTTTATGATTATTATTAACGAAAATAATATTATCACGTACCACCTCTTTTCTTCGGAATGACACGACCTGTTTCTTTAAATCGTTTTATTGTGGCGTGTATTGTCGACACAGAAGGTATTGGTTGTCATCGAATTTTACGGAAAATAAATCCCGTCTGTGCGAAGCCCAACGCCGCTAGAAAACGTTCCTAAAATAAAAATCCTTTCTGGATCCGTGTAATTATCTATGACACTTTTTGAATGAATTATTTTCAATTAATAGCAAAGATTTGAAGGTTTCAAATCTGGCATACCTGGCAGTTAACTTTGGGCATTTTTCAGTATTCAACGGTAATTGCATCGATGGACGTTTTAAAAATTGAAAATCCACTATAAAGCTATAATAAGTTATTTTAGCTTTAATAAGTTGTTATAGTCAGCAGAAACGTAAATGTAAATTTATTGTTAAACTCAATTTGCAACTAGGCCCGCCACTAACAGAAAATTCGAAATTCATCAAATTTTATAAGTAACTACATTCACTTTAAAGTGTAACTTTGTGTCAATAAACAACAATTAAAAAATAATTAGAATTAATGAAATAAATTAGAGCCTATGCTCCATCTTGATTAGATTTTTTTTTAATTCTTAGCACAACAACATATTATTATTATATACTTATTGTAGCTTTCAGCGTATTTTAAAATTTTAAAACGTCTACCGATGTAGTTACCGGTGAATTCTGAAAAATGCCCTTTTATTTCCATAGTGATGGAAACAAAATTTTTTGATGAATTTTTTAAATTTAATTTTCACAATAACAGCAACAATTTAAGCTCCGTAATATTGGTCATAATTTTCTCTTTCCTTTAAGACCATTACCATTTCTGTACGTTTAAATGGCGAGCAGCAATCTCCATAAACGTACTTTTCAATGCAAGTTTCCTATGTTCGGCTTTGAAACTTTTTTTTTGAGTAATCATAAATCATAAAATCAGTTCTATAGGATTGCTCATTCCTACGTTCGTATGTGCTGTGACGTCAGCAATGGACCTCATTTAAATCTAACGTGGACAATTTTTTAATGAAATTAAAACAATTCATTTCTTTATATGTTCAAAGAAAATAATTATTTTAATTAATTACAAAAAAATTACTCTAAAGTGTACGCATTTTTAGTTTCGTTTTGTACGGTTCGTTGATTTCGTTACGCATTGGCGATTGAGCAATATTTGAGTTAAATATTTTTATGTAAATCTGTTTGCGCCACACTCTCATTTTTTAAATATTAAGCAATAACTCTTTTAATTTAACTTGAAGGCTTCCGCGGCCGTCGTCCATTGTTGAATTGTTGGAACCGCGTGTCTCGGACCCGAGACACGCGGTTCCAACCGGAAGCCAAGAATTCAACAATAACTCTTTTAATATAATTTTCTTCCACAATGTTTTTTAAACGTGCAGTGGACGAGCTCATTGTAACATGCCTTCATTATGAGATAAGTTTGAATTTTCTTTTATAAATCTTTTTACAAGATAATTATAGTTTTTGATTTTTCAACAGTTCTAACAATATTTTATTAAAAAAATTCAGAAACTTACACACAATTTATATCCTATTTGTATAGTATTAGAAAATGAGTGTAAATATATTATGTCTAATTTCTAAGCCACTTAAAAAATATTTACAAAATCTGTCCATTTATCAAAATATCTAAAGAAGAAATATATTTCAAATTCGAAAGTATTTCCGTGCAGTGTAATTAATAATCTATTTATGTATTCATTTTGGTCAAATTTAGTATCAGTTTTAATTAGTGTCGATCGAATTCTGTTTGGTTCTTCAAATTTCAGAATCAAGAAAATTATGAATTGCCTTAAAGCATAGTTGCGCAAAATAAATTAAAATACCGTATTTTTATATTACTAGATGCGTACATAAAGACTTATTACTAGAATTCCATTTTCTTTCATTTACGGTGACAAAATGCAGGCTGTTCGTTCAATTTGGAAAAGGTTTGTAATAAAAGATATCTCGAAAACTCGACATTCAATTGTTTTTCTGTTTTCACATTTGTAATCGGCGCAAAAAATCAAACAAATTTCTAATTTGATCGGCTCTGTAGCTCCAAAAATAAGGAAGTTAGCCATGGTGCCGACTTATTTTGAAGCAGCCTGTATAAACGAGTTTCCTGTTGAGTTACTTTATATATTTTTCTAACAGTAAATTTTAAGCGAAACAGCATTAAGTGTAATACACTTATTAATACAAATAAAAATTTTACACACGCTTCATTGCACCAGCGCCATTAACCTAAACGATCAATGTAATAATGCATTGCGGCAGAAGTTGTAATAAAACGAAATGAATCAGAACTCAGAAGGCGACAAGTGGCTGTAATAACAGACCATCAACAGACATAATAATCACCGGGTGGCTGCTTTGCATATTTATTAATTTGCATTATTAATTCATCGGTAAAATATTGTGATTAATTAAATATTTCATTATGACGCAAAGCCCTTTTATGTACAAACTACATGACGAACGTTTGTTTTGAAGGAGATCCTGGTTCATTATGAACAAAAAAATAAATAAACAAACGGTTAAAAATGAATTGCGTCAGTTACCAACGTAATTTATTCCATTTGCGTTTCTACATCGCTATAGGGGTGGATTCTTTTGGTGGAGGTCCGGGTTCGAATTTCAAATGGTGCATACAAATTCAGCTATACGTATATATCGGCGAAAATAATTTTAATTAACCAATGAATGTCTTCCAATAATTAACGTGCCACCCTGTACATACGATAGTCAATATTTTTGATTTAAATTCCGCTCCAATTTTTATTGCATTTCATAAACGAAAAAAAAAAACTTAAGTGTATTGTTTAGTGATTAACCTGTGACTTGCGCGCGAGGGGGCACAAGGTATAGCTTCCGTTGACCCGTATGGGGGCATGAATATGTATCGCCTGTGTTCATATGTGCAGCTGTGTCGGCACGTTGTTTAAATTACAACTTCAACAACAGGACAGACGACACTTTTAGTTTCGGTCCCCTAAACACTAATTAGATCATCAACGTTACTTACAAACAGCTGCCTTATAATTTCTTTTTATTCTAGAATGGATCAGATACAGGGGAACCCGAAAAACGCGATGACTGGTTCTGGGATCCTTACGGAGCAGACCAGGAGGAAAGCGACGAGAACCCCATCGCGGAGCTACGACGGAAAGTCAGGGACCTCGAAAGCGAGAAGAAAGACCTCATCGTCAGCCTAGAGCAGCTCGACTTGGATTGCCAACAGACCACCGAAAAAGTAGTCAATTTAAAAGATGCCCTGCAAACAGATTACAACGTCCTTCATGCCAAGCACGCCGAACTGCAACGCGAAAACGAACAGTGCAAAGCGAAGAGCACTCACGTCTTACAAGAACTGCAAAAGGAGAAGGAGCAGAAGGCAAATTTACAAAGAGACTTGGAGGATTTGAAGAGGGCGACCATAAAAAAAGAACATGAATTGGAAACGACCGGAAATCGCGATTTACAGAAGCAAGTCGAAGACCTGAAGCTGACTTTAGAGGCCCGCGATTCGCAAATCAAAGAATACGAGCAGGCCCAAGAGGTCAGCCAAGAAGAATATCGAAAGCTAGCTCTGATTTTGCAGGGCTACGAAGATCAAGTCACGACCTACAAAAAACAGTATCAAGAAGTGAAGCAAGAAAACGATGCACTGAAAGCCAGCGCCGATTCCTCAGCGCAAGAACTCCTCCGCGAAAAACAATCGCAGCACAGGCGCTACGTGGATTTAACGACCGAGAGCTTCAAGAAGTTCATGGATTTCGATTTGGTCGTCGAAGACAAAGACGTCGTCATCTCACGCGATAACCCCGAGCTCTCCGAGTTCATAACGATCGTCGAGGTGATCCTGAAACTGCTGCTCGATTTGAAGTGGAAGACGGAAACGCTGAAGAAAGAAGTCGACGATTTAACCGAAGAGAAGACGAAGATCCTGACCGATAAAAACTACGAAATCGAAAAGCTGATTAGCAACTCGGAAATCCTGAGCCAGGAGGTGATTACGAAGAGCCAAGCCTTGAAGCATTACGAAGCGGAATGCTCCGAGCTTATCAAAAACAACGACCTCTTAATTATCGAGCTGGAAACCTACAAGAATAACTCGGGCTTGCAGACCATCTCGGAATCAAACGAGGACAACTTGCTCTTACTCGAGAGCCAACTGGAGAACGCCAATAAACGAATAAAGGCCCTCGAGTTAACCATCTCGGACTTGGAAACCTCCAAGCAGGAAGTCAACGTGGAAATGCAAAGCGAATTGGAATACATAAAAAAGCAACTGAATCTAACAGGCACGGAACTCAGCCAGGTCAAACAAGAATACCAGGAGCTAGAAACAGATCACCTCAACTTGCAAAACACCATGAAGAAACTGAGGCAGGACCACGAGGAATGCATCCTTGAAAAAGAGGACCTAAACGTCAAGGTTGATAAAATCCAGTCCGAGTTTGAAAACACCGAGTATAAGTACTCGGAAATTAACATGGACATGGAGAGCTTGAAAGAAGAAATCGACGTCTCAAGGGCGGAAATCGACGACCTAACGAAAGCCAACAGCAGATTGGAAGAGGCCAAGCTAAACCTGGACCGTAAAAGTGAGCTGATGCAGAACGAGATCGACGATTTGAAGCAGCAGCTGACGGCCGAAATCGAAGCCAAGCAGGTGCAAGAGGTGCAAATACGAAACCTCAGTGAAAAATTGCAGAACGCCAAAATGGCCGAAACGAGCTTGAAGTTGCAGAACGACACTTTGCTGAAGGAATGGCGGAGCTTGGCAGAGACTAAAGAAAATTTGGACGTCGAATGCAATCGTTTGAGGAACGCTGAAAAAGACCTAGAGCTCGAAAATGAAAGGCTTTTGAAGAAAATTGGGGAAGAAACCAGCACGTTGGAGTTGGTAACACAACTGAAAACAACCAACGAAGAATTGAGGGCTAAATTAGATGGCAACGTCGAAAGAAATTTGGAATCACAGCTGACAGATTTAACGCAAGAAAAATTCAGCCTGCTGGAGAACCTCAATATCGTCGTGGTGCAAAACCAGGAGTACGCGCAGAAATTACAGGCGATGGACGCACACATTAACGACTTGAACAAATCAAGGAGCGAATTAATCGATCTGGTAACGACCAAACACCAAGAGAGCGTTGAGTACCACGGTGAAATCCAGAGGTTAAACCAGGTGTTAACCGCGGAAAATGAGAAGGTCAAAGCGTACGAGGAGCAGCTACATAAAGTAGATAACACCGAAGAACTGGCGAAGAAAAACGAAGAGCTGACCGACCGAAATAATTTCCTCAGAGAAAAATGTGAATTGCTCGCGCAGAACTTGCTGCAGGAACAGGCGACGGTCCAAAGAGTCCTGGCAGAGAGGAACCATGCGAGCTCGGAGAAAGAGGCGTCGCTTTCCAAGGAATTAGAACGACTGCGCGTTCACCTCCTGGAGATCGAGGAGACGTACACGAAGGAGTTACTTTCGGCGGAAACAAGGAACCAGGAGATGCAGGCGAAGGTCAACGAAATCGAGCAGAGAGAGAAAGACTCGAGCACCTTGTACACGTCCGTGAACATCAGGACGAACCAACAAGTCGAGACCTTGCAGAACCAGTTGCAGCTGGTTACGAATCAGAGGGATGAGCTGAGGAGGAAAATGTCGGATGCCGAAGATCAGATCAGCAAGCAGGCGGCTGCCTTATCGAATTTGCAGTTTGTTTTGGAACAGTTTCAGAAAGGTATTACGATAATGCGCCGTGATTAGTTAGATAACGACTTTTTCTTTTCTCTTAGATAAGGAAAAAGATGTTTATCACGAAACGGAAAGGATTCGGCGGCAGATCAACGTCGAGAAGAAGGTTCAGCAGGAATTGCAGGGCGAGATAACGAGCTTGAAAGCTCAGCTTGCCGAGAGCAAGCAGGGTTTACTGGCAGCTTCGAGGCTTACTGAGCAGTTGGAAGGCTCCAAGCAGCAGCTGACGAGTATGAAGGAAGAAGGTATTTATACTTGTGGCAAGGCGTAAGCACACGCGCGCGTCTGTGGAGGAATGTTCCTCAAAAATATTTTTGTTGGGCGTTAAATACAGGGTGTCGCTAAACTACGCTGACATGGCTTAATCACAGAATCCTTGGCTCAAAATAAGATGATTGAACCCAATATCCAAAAGTGCTTTGCTAAGCCTGTATTCTGCTTCAAAATTCTTCAAAAAAAAAAAGGAATTTTTTTAATAACAAAAGAGCGCTTGAACCAATTTGGTATAAAGAGCTGTCCAAGAATTTTGGTAATGGCTTAATGAAGCAGTTTTGGATATAGCTAAGTTGGGTTCAATCGTCTTATTTTGAGCCTAGGAGTCTGTGGTTAAGCCTTGCCCACGTAATTTAGCGACACCCTGTAGATTTTTTTGACGAGGAAATAATTTAAGCAAAGAAAATGATGGTCGTGAATGCTTTCTTAGTTAAAATTGTTCTTCTGTTTTACATTAATTTAGTATAGCAGCTGTTTATGAGCTGTAGATGACCAAATCGTTGGGTGTAGTTAAGTTAGTTGAAAGAAGAAAGTAGCTTCAGTATTGTCATTTTGTTAAAAAATTGGGATTTGTTGCATAAAGCAAATTAATTCTTTGAAAAACAAAATTTAGTCAAAATTGTTTCATAAATAAAAAAAGAATTAAACAAAAGAAACAAGTAGGTGTGAGTCATATTTAGTTTATTTTTGATTTATTTAAGGCAGGCAAATAATCAAACTCAAATGTAATTAGAAACAGATAACAATTCACTAAAAAGAATTGCCGATAAATCAAACTATTAAGTTTGGCAACACTGGCCTCAGTTGTAAAACATCATCAAAATTATAAAAGAAAACTTGCGTTGGTTGTTTTCATCAAAACCATAAACAAAAGGCGATCGACTCTTTGACAGATACGAGAAAACAACAAAGAAAAACAAAAAAAATTTGTTATCGGCCAAATATACAGGGTTATTCCTACGTTGATAATTTCAGGTTAAGAAGCGTTCTTAACCTAAAATTCGTCACTTATCAACTTAGGAATAAACCTGTATATTTGCTTGTTAACATATTTTATTTTTTTTTTTAAATTGAAGTATTGTAACCTCTGCCAGTGTTGCCAATAGAATTTTGCAATATTTACTTCAAATAATCACTAAAATGTCATTAGAAACAGATCATAATTCACTAAAAACAAATGACGAAAAGTCAAACTATTAGGTTTGGCAACACCGATTTCAATATGAAAAGACCATCAAAAATGCAAAAGAAAACTACAGCCGATAGATTTTGCCAAAAACATAAACAAAAGACGATCGATTGTTTAACAACTACAAGAAACAGACAAACGCTAGCCATCGAGCGCTTTCTTAACCTAAAATTTTGACAGCTCTTGTCACTTATAAACTTAGGAATAATTGCATATTTGCCTGTCATTTATTTATTTTTTTTTAATTAGAAGCACTGCAAAACAGCAGACGCTGTGTTGTTTTGAAATCCCTGCAACCCTGTAGCCAGCATTGCCAGTCGATTTTTTTGAAAAATCTAAATGTTTAGCTTAAATAATCACTAAAATGTCACTACGAACAAATAATATTCACCAAAAACAAATGACGAAAAATCAGACTTTAGGTTTGGCAACATTGGTTTCAGTATTTCAGACCGTAAAAATTACAAAACAAATCTAGAGTCGATAGTTTTCGTCAAAAACATAAACAAAAGACGATCGACTGTTTAATAAATACAAAAAGCAAGGAAACATGCCATTCAGCGTTTTCTTAAACCAAAAATTTTGACACCTCTTGTTAACAAAAATTTAAATTTTTTGAATTTGACGCACCATAGGACAGTTTATTTTTGATTTATTTAGGGCAGAGTCATTAAGAAAATTATAAAGAAGAAAAACAACTTGAAAAATTGATATCTTTAAGAAAATTAGAATTAAGAAAAGGAGAAGAATTTTAAAAATCAACAAGAGGCTGCTCACATACGCATGGACAACTTTGGTTGCCTACTCATCAGGCGTTTAGGCAAAGGACACTCAAATGAAGGGTTTCATGCAAGAAGTCCCTAAGGGACATAGAGTCTTATTGAGATACAGAGACTTCTTCAACACCTAGGGACTTTTTGGATCAAATTCATCACAGGTTAATTCAAACACACTCAGTATTTAATGCATGGGGTCTTCTGAAAACGAATTTGTTGCACTCAGGCGATAGTTTATGTTTTAAAATGTAGATGGCGCCACTCAAAAATGGCAGTTAGGAACCTCTTGCATAAAATCCTTCAAATGTTCTAGGTAATTACCTTTTTTTTTTTTGTTGGTGTATACATGAAATTCCTTTTTTTTTGTTGATACTGGATGCGCAGCTTCTCTTCCATAAGATTCTGTATTCGTTTTGTAATAATTTTAATTGAATGCATCACAATTTTCACACACGCATGTGCAACTGTGGTTGTCTACTCACAAGGCGTCTAGAACGAGAATGTTTTGTAAATAAAAAAAGTTAAGAAAAATATAAGTAAATGGACTTGCTTGTACTTAAGGTGTGAGCCACCCTGTGTAACGCACATTTAGTTTACTTTTGATTTATTTGAGGCAGTTAAAGACTTTAAGAAAATTATAATAAAAGAAACGAGAAAAATTCTCATGCGGCAACTAACATGCGCATGTACAACTTTGGTTGCCTACTCGTTAGGCGTTTAGGCAAATAATTTTTTTATGTTTTTGTCGACTTTTTGTTAATATAGAGATAATTTTTTTATCTTGATACAGGGTGCGTAGTTTCTGTCCTGTAACATTTTACATTCGCTAATTACTAGTTTTAATGAAATACATTTAAAAAATCCAATTTTTAGGGAGCCATCCAACAATGGTACGAGTGTGCAATGGTGGTTGTATCGTCCTGTATATTAATAATAATCTTGTATAACGGCGGCCTTCAAGGATTATATGTAATTAGTTAATTCATTCAATTGTTTCAAAGCGATTCACTGCGTTAATTGAAATCGCTTGTAACATTTTCAATGACGAAACTGAATATCATCTAAAAATAAATTCCATGATCCATGGTAGATAACAACTGAGAATCGACGTCGTATGATGAAATCACACCATCATCCTTGACGTCCAATCCAACTTAAAAGTTTTAACACAGTTTAAAATTTTGAGGAAAGTATGAATCAACCTGTGCAGTGATGTCGATCTTCAATTGTTTCAAGATGCCTTCCTTCCCTTCTTTACATGACTTTTCTTTTATGAGACGGTGAGATTCCGTGTTTGTTAATCGAAAGTTTCTAAAAACAATCGACAAAATTGATGTCTTGTAACAAAACAAAACTGTCACTCTGATGAGATTTAATGTAACTCTGCTTAAGCGAGGATAAAGTGGGACTACGTATCACCCTGTATAATTATAGTAATAAATTTTATTGATTCACTGGATGTCGACTTTCACTTGTTTCAAGCAAGAAGCCCCGCCTTCTTGACTTAACCTCAAATGACACGGGAGTTTTTATGACGGATTTTAGTAGGCGTTGAAATCTAAATGTGTTATTTACTTTCTTCTGACGACTTCGTTATTGTTTAATTGACTTTTTTGAGAATCGGAACTAACCTAAAAATTTCACCAAGAATTTCTAGAAACATTTGACAAAATCGACGTCATAGGTTTAAACAAAATTTGTGCTGCTGACGTTTAATGCGATTATCCTTGAGTTTTTTTTTGTTTTGTCTTAAATAACGAGAGAAGTCTAAAATTTCGTATTACCCTGTATTTAATTTCAATATTTTTTCAAATAATTATAATGAATTTTTTCTATTGATTTACATATATTTTCATTCAGATAAAAAGAAAAAACATGGAAGTATTTTATGACTGATTTCAACAGAAAATGAGAATCTGTGTTAACCTCAAATTTCATCAAGAATTTTTAGAAACAATTGACAGGATCGACGTCATATACTTAATTAAACAAAAGTATTGTCGTTGGCGTTTAAAACAACTCTCCTCGATAGTTTTTTGTTTCATCTCAAATAACGAGAGAAGACTACGACCTTGTAAACCTCTGTATAATCAAAGTGTATTATTTCAATATTTAAAAAAAAAAGCTATACTGATTTTTTCTGTCAACTTCTTTATTATTTAATTGACTTTTTTTAATGACTTGATAATTTTGAGAATCTGTGCTAACCTAAAAGTTTTTAGAAACAATTGATAAGATCGACGTCATGTGTTTAAACAAAATTTGTGCTGCTGACGTTTCATGCGATTATCCTTGAGTTTTTTTTTTTGTCTCAAATAACGAGAGAAGTCTAAAATTTCGTATTACCCTGTATTTAATTTCAATATTTTTTCAAATAACTATAATGATTTGTTTCTATAGATTTTCATTTTATTTTCATTCAGTTAAAAAGAAAAAACATGGTAGTATTTTATGACCGACTTCAACAGACACTAAGAATTTGTGTTAACCTACAAATTTCATCAAAAATTTTTAGAAACAATTGATAAGATCGACGTCATATACTTAATTAAACAAACGTATTGTCGTTGGCGTTTAAAACAACTCTCCTCGATAGTTTTTTGTTTCATCTCAAATAACGAGAGAAGACTACGACCTTGTAAACCTCTGTATAATCAAAGTGTATTATTTCAATATTCTTTAAAAATCTTTATACTGATTTTTTTCTCTCGACTTGTTTATTATTTAATTGACTTTTTTTAATGACACGAAAATTTTTGGAATCTGTGCTAACCTAAAAGTTTTTAGAAACAATTGACAAGATCGACGTCATATGTTTAAACAAAATTTGTGCTGCTGACGTTTAATACAAGTCTTTCCGATAGTTTTTTTTGTTTCATCTGAAACAACGAGAGAAGACTCGACTACAGCCTTGTATGACCCTATATAATCAAAGTATATTATTTCAATATTTTTAAAAATCTAATGAATTTTTTCCGTTGGATTCTTTAAATGAGTAGAAGTTTTTTCTTACTGATTTTAATAGACATTGAGAACCTAATCTAAAAGACACCATAAGGTGTCTAGAAAAAAAAATTCGGAATGCTTTATTTTATGGAATTATTCTTTGTTTATAATCGTAAATAATTTCCTCATTATTTATATTGTTTCTTTTAATTAAAAAGCAAATAATTTTCGGTGACTTGAATTATTTCCTCGTCATTCACATTTTACAATTTTTTTTGTGTTTTTGGTTGAAGGTAATTTTATTATAAAAAAAGCGTCTGCATGCGAAATATCAGCTGGTAATTCTGGGTGTTTAAAGTCCCAGGTTATCGGCTGGTATTGCCACATTCGGATGTACATACAAGCCATGCAATATCACCATTATTTAGCAGGTCTCAAATATGTAGTCACCATTTAATGTCATTTTTGAATAAGTATAACTAATAAGCAACTTTTTTCCAGTGAAAGCCGACACAGTTATGTTTAAGCTTGCTTATGGTTTCGATTTGAAAACTTAAACATAGCAAGAGCTTGGCTTTTTTTTAATTTCATGAGTGTGTTCTTGTTTTGCGTTTATTTATTATTGGTTGTTCGTACTTTGTAGACGTCCTGCACGCTTGACTGTGTTTTTTTAATCTCATTTAGTAGCTGTGAGGTTGGCTTACTACACCTCAGATTACTAAATGGGATATAGAAAATGCAGTTTATGTACACAAGATCTTAATTTTTTTTTTGCACCTGCACCTAATTTAGTTACGTTTTGTTTTGCTTTTTAAACCTTGCATTTCCCTTTATTTTTATAATCTTGATTTCAAGCCGTTTTGTATACTGTTGTTTTTTTTTTTTAATTTGTATTCCGTAAATTGTAAGGCAAGGTTTGAGAATTCTCAAATCCTGCTATTTTATTTTTTGATTCGCATGTGGTTGCATTTATCTTAATTTGTTAATCTACTAATTAATCGACGATCATTGTTTTTTTTTTTTAGCCGGTTTCATTTTCAGTGGCATGGATTTGGCATGATTGCATGTAAACGTTAGGTTCTGAGTATTACATCAGGTACTGGTGTTTCTTCTGGATCAGTATCTGAGTAACACTTGCAACCTGACGCTTTATTGTCATCGCATTCAAGTTTGTATGAATTTTATTTAATATAAATCATTTTGTTTATTACATTTCGCACCAAACAAAACAAATATTGCCAATACAAATATGTTACGTTTTCAGTTTCCAAACTCCAACAGAAATTAACAAAATCCGAAGAGAAATACAATAGTTTGATAAGTCACACGGATGCAAAAGTCGATAAGCTTTTGATCAAGAACCTCGTAGTCGGTTTCATAAGCGCAAACCTCAACATCAGCAAGGACCAGCACCAGATACTCAAACTGATCGCAACCGTGCTGGATTTTAACCAGCAGGACAACGAAAAGGTCCACCTTAATAAACCGCAGGGGTCGTGGCTCAGTTCGATCTTGCAACCACAAGTCTCAGGTTCAGCAAACGAGGAATCCCTATCGCAGGCCTTCGTTCGCTTCTTAGAGAACGAGTCGAAACCCCGCCACCTTCCAAGCTTACTAGAATCAACCAGCACTCACGCAGTTACAAATAAGACCGGGGAAATCAGCGAAACAAGTTCCAGGCAATCCCCGATACTACTGAGTGAAGTCGTTCTGCCCACGTTCGCTGATTTTGGGCAGAACAGGAACTCGAGTTCAATCTTGAAGGACGTTTTGAAGAATAACAGCGGTTAGTTCGCTGCTCAGATATATCGCATTTAATTTATGTTGTACAGATATGATTGTATTTATTATTATTAATTAGTTAATGTTAAGCAAAGGGAAGTGTAAGATTTTTAAATGTATATATCTGAAAATATTTTTAATAAAAAAAAATGTATGCATATTAGTATCTCTTTGGAATTCATAAAAATTAAGTTCGGTGCAGAGAGAAGTGGTAAGATTGAAGCAACAATTACTTTAGTTAATCAAAAGTTAATAGTCAATGTGGCAATGAAATAAAAAGGGGAGGGGGTCCAGTTACACAATTTTATAACAAAGGAAACATAAGTTTTGTAAATAAAAACGAACATTTGATATTTCTTGGCTTCTGGGGCTGGAACCAAGTTGAGCTACTTTCTTCTAGCAACATCCATCCTTCATTTAGATTACACAACACATTTTCAGGCTTGTTGCTAATGATTGTTCTGAGGGTATTATCAATGTAGTTCTAAGTCGGTAGCAACTCTGAAAATGTCCTTTGGGATAGAGCATCAAGGATGAAATCCTTTGCCCTTGATCACACAAGATATTCCGCAGGGTTGTTGTTGCTGGTGATTGTTCTGATGGTACGATCATTGTAGTTCTAAGTCAGCAGCAGCTCTGAAGATGTCCTTGATGATTGAGCATCAAGGATGAAATCTTTCGCCCTTGATCACACAAGATATTGCGCAGGGTTGTTGTTGCTGGTGATTGTTCTGATGGTACGATCATTGTCGTTCTAAGTTGGCAGCAACTCTGAAGATGTCCTTTGGGATAGAGCATCAAGGATGAAATCCTTTGCCCTTGATCACACAAGATATTCCGCAGGGTTGTTGTTGCTGGTGATTGTTCTGATGGTACGATCATTGTAGTTCTAAGTCAGCAGCAGCTCTGAAGATGTCCTTGATGATTGAGCATCAAGGATGAAATCTTTCGCCCTTGATCACACAAGATATTGCGCAGGGTTGTTGTTGCTGGTGATTGTTCTGATGGTACGATCATTGTCGTTCTAAGTTGGCAGCAACTCTGAAGATGTCCTTTGGGATAGAGCATCAAGGATGAAATCCTTTGCCCTTGATCACACAAGATATTCCGCAGGGTTGTTGTTGCTGGTGATTGTTCTGATGGTACGATCATTGTAGTTCTACGTCAGCAGCAGCTCTGAAGATGTCCTTTATGATTGAACATCAAGGATGAAATCCTTCGCCTTTGATCACACAAGACATTCCCAGGGTTGTTGCTATTGTGATTGTTCTGAAGGTACGATCATTGTAGTTCTACGTCAGCAGCAGCTCTGAAGATGTCCTTTATGATTGAACATCAAGGATGAAATCCTTCGCCCTTGATCACACAAGACATTCCCAGGGTTCTTGTTGCTAGTGATTGTTCTGAAGGTACGATCATTGTCGTTCTAAGTTGGCAGCAACTCTGAAGATGTCCTTTGGGATAGAGCATCAAGGATGAAATCCTTTGCCCTTGATCACACAAGACATTCCCAGGGTTGTTGTTGCTAGTGATTGTTCTGAAGGTACGATCATTGTCGTTCTAAGTTGGCAGCAACTCTGAAGATGTCCTTTGGGATAGAGCATCAAGGATGAAATCTTTCGCCCTTGATCACACAAGATATTCCGCAGGGTTGTTGTTGCTGGTGATTGTTCTGATGGTACGATCATTGTCGTTCTAAGTTGGCAGCAACTCTGAAGATGTCCTTTGGGATAGAGCATCAAGGATGAAATCCTTTGCCCTTGATCACACAAGATATTCCGCAGGGTTGTTGTTGCTGGTGATTGTTCTGATGGTACGATCATTGTAGTTCTAAGTCAGCAGCAGCTCTGAAGATGTCCTTTATGATTGAACATCAAGGATGAAATCCTTCGCCTTTGATCACACAAGACATTCCCAGGGTTGTTGCTATTGTGATTGTTCTGAAGGTACGATCATTGTAGTTCTAAGTCAGCAGCAGCTCTGAAGATGTCCTTTATGATTGAACATCAAGGATGAAATCCTTCGCCTTTGATCACACAAGACATTCCCAGGGTTGTTGCTATTGTGATTGTTCTGAAGGTACGATCATTGTCGTTCTAAGTTGGCAGCAACTCTGAAGATGTCCTTTGGGATAGAGCATCAATGATGAAATCTTTCGCCCTTGATCACACAAGATATTCCGCAGGGTTGTTGTTGCTAGTGATTGTTTTGATGGTACGATCATTGTCGTTCTAAGTCAGCAGCAGCTCTGAAGATGTCCTTGATGATTGAGCATCAAGGATGAAATCCTTCGCTCTTGATCACACAAGATATTCCGCGGGGTTGTTGTTGCTGGTGATTGTTCTGATGGTACGATCATTGTAGTTCTAAGTCGGCAGCAACTCTGAAGATGTCCTTTGTGGTTGAATATAAAAGACGAAATGTTGGCAGAAGTAACAAGTAGCTCTACCTGGAAAACGCCAAGATGTATCAAAGAAGAATCAGATGCATTCGAGTGAAGCTAATGCACAAATTTTTTTTCACTTTCAAATTGTACAGGTTGACCCATTTTCTTTGGTGTTCTACTGGTATCTCTGTTAATAACTGAAATACAAGAAAACCGAGCACGGAATACTGGGTCAATTTTTTAGGCTAATTTCAAAAGTTTGCCATTTCCTTTTTCGTGAGACAGTTGAAAACCGAAAAATTCATGAAAACTAAGTGCAAATAACTTTTTTATTTTTAAAGATACCAAATGATTAATTAAAAATACTTTGATATGGTGCCCTCTTGTAAAAACAGTTCAATTAAGTGTTCTATTACGCTGGCGTCAAAAACATCTCAAAACATCGATGTTAATTCGTCGATATATCGGGGGCATCGATGGAAGGCATTCGATTCGTTATCTTGACTCATATTTGCCATTACTAACAGCAATTGCAAAAGAGAAAGACGGGTACAAGTTCCAAAAAAAATTTACTTTGGGGGGTGTCCCGACCTGGGACCAGCACCGTCATAGAGTTCAGTTAGACCACTGATTGTAGCCTAATAACTCTATTTTTATAGTAATGCGTGCTATAGTATCCCAGTCCATCTAAAGCTATAGGAAATTAACATGGGATGTCAAATATTGTTGATTTTTATATTGCAAGGCAAAAATTCACGTTGCTACTGCTGGATCTCTAACGAATGCAACTTAAGGTTAATTATGAAGAATTTATACCGAATGGAAAGTTTCAAAGCCGAGCATAGGAAACTTGTATTGAAAAGTACGTTTATGAAGATTGCTGCTCGCCATTTAAACGTACAGAAATGGTAATGGTCTTAAAGGAAAGAGAAAATTAGGACCAATATTACTGGGCTTAAATTATTGGTATTATTGTTAATAATTTCGTGAAAATTAAATTTTTAAAATTCATCAGAAAAATTTTGTTTCCACCACTATGGAAATAAAAGGGCATTTTTCAGAATTCACCGGTAACTACATCGGTAGACGTTTTAAAATTTTAAAATACGCTGAAAGCTATATTAAGTATACAATAATAATATATTGTTGTGCTAAGAATGAAAAAAAAATCTAATCAAGATGGAGCATAGGTTCTAATTTATTTCATTAATTCTAATTATTTTTTAATCGTTGTTTATTGACACATAAGTCACACTTTAAAATGAATGTAGTTACTTATAAAATTTGATGAATTCCGAATTTTCTGTTAGTGGAGGCCTAGTTGCAAGTTGAGTTTAACAATAAATTTATATTTACGTTTCTGTTGACTATAACAACTTATTAAAGCTAAAATAACTTATTATAGCTTTACAGTGGATTTTAAATTTTTAAAACGTCCACCGATGCAATTACCGTTGAATACTGAAAAATGCCCAAAGTTAACTGGCGATAAGGTATACCAGATTTGAAACCTTCAAATATTTGCTATTAATTGAAAATAATTCATTCAAAAAATATCATGGATAATTACACAGATCCAGAAAGGATTTTTATTTTCGGAACGTTTTCTAGCGGCGTTGGGCTTCGCACAGTACGGGATTTATTTTCCGTAAAATTCGATGACAAACCAATACCTTCTGCGTCGACAATACACGCCACAATAAAACGATTTAAAGAAACAGGTCGTGTCATTCCGAAGAAAAGAAGTGGTGCGTGATAATATTATTTTTGTTAATAATAATCATAAAATAAATCAATATTTGTCAGGCAACTGAAGAAGAAATGACGCGCAATTGGAAGAAATGATTAATGCCAATCCAACTTTCAGTATAGGTATATTGCTCAAAAATGCAATGTAACTCTCACCTCTACAAACAATATTTAAAAAAAAACATAAATATTCCTACAATTCAATGGTCTTCAAGAAATTTTTGAAATTGATGAGGAAAGTAGGAGAGTATTTTGCGAAGAAATACAAGAGCGAATAAATCGAGGCAGAAGTTTTTATCGTTAATATGTTTTGCGGATGAATTTTACATTTACTTTGAATAATGAACCTAATGTGCAAAATTCTCGTTACTGGGCACAAGAAAATTCTCGATTAAATTTAAATATTAGAACACAATATTCGCAGATAATTAATGTTTGGGCAGGAATTTACAATAACTGAATTATTGGGCCGTTCAAAATTTTAGGAAATTTAAACTTCGGATTGTATTTGGATCTTCTAATTGATGATGAAATTGATGGTCCTGCTTTAGAAGACATTACACGCGCTAATCAATCTGGTTTCAGCTTGATGGGTGTCCAGTACATTTCAGCATGGAAGTAAGAAAGTATCTGGATGCTGTTTTTGCTGATCATTGGATTGGACGCGGCGGAGTTATAAATTGGCCGGCCAGATCCCCTAATTTGGCACCGTGTGGTTTTTTCTTGTAGGGCCATATCAAAAGCCAAATTTATTATAAAAGACATGAAAATCTCGTTTCTCTGTGGGAATCAACTACTACCGAATGCTGTTTATTAACAGACAGACAATTGGCCAATGTTCGAAACTGTTTTTATAATCGCTTAGGATATTGCTTAGTACAAAATGGTGGTTTGTTTGAATACCTATTGTAAAATGTGTATTAAGAACGACTAATAAAGTTTCAATGTTAAGTTTTGAAACTCGTTCAAATGAATAATGTAATACTAATAATTTTTAAATAACGAAAGTATTCGTGAAAAGATTAACAAGAATTGGAAACCGAAAAATTGCAAATAGCTCAACATTTCACTATCGGTTGATAGCTTCATCAGGTGACAAATTTTCATGGACAAATGTCTATAGTATATTAATTTATAAGTTGAGAAAAGTGATAGTTTTCCAGTGAGTGTAAATGTTTGAATTCACGAGTGAGCGTAGCTCACGAGTGGATCAAATTTACACGAACATGGAAATTCACTTTTCTAACGTGTAGATCGCGCAATTTTTTCGTGTAGTTGACGAAAATAACGCTAACATTATGAGAGTGTCGAAGAATAATAAAATGTTATCAAAGTATGTCAAGCATTTGTTGACATAATAACAAAACATATGCGCAAGTAAATAATTTCTAAAAAAACTTTCATCTAAAATGAGTCAATCAAACGAGAATAATGAAGAAATTTTACAATTGGTATCAGAAGCAGAGTCAAGTTTATCACCTAAAAAGTTCAAAGCAAAGTACGAGAAACTTACCAACAGTTCTGTAGCTGGAGAAACGAAAAAAATGTGCAAGGGGCAAATGAAGATATTCTTTGTACTTTTTTGAAAAGGTTTGTTTTATTTATAAGATTTATTAGCAATAATTTTTCAAAATTCTTAGGTGAAAACTCTTAAAGCTTCAGCACCATGGTCAGTGTACTCGATGCTCAGAAGTACTTTACAAATAAATGAAAATGTGGATATTTCTGTAGATAAAAAATTGCTGAAACGTCAAAATGACGGTCATGTGGCAAAAAAATCGAGAATTCTATCGATGGATAATGTGAAGGAGTTTTTAGAAAAAGCTCTTGATGATGACAGTTTTCTGCTTATGACGGTAGTGTTGGTAATTGCTTTGCATGGAGCATGTCGGGCGAAAGAATTGCGTTTGTTAAAAGTGGATGATGTAGAAGATTGCGGCCATATTTTAGTCATAACATTACATGACACGAAAACAAAGAAAAAACGAGTCTTTACAGTTACATCGGAAGATGGAATAAACGGAATTGAGCTTTACAAAAAGTATTTGAATATGAGACCCAAAAATGTGGACCATCGCAGACTATTTATATTTTATAGTCAGGGCAACTGCACAAAGCAACCAATTGGTGTAACCACCTTCTACAATTTACCAAAGAAAATTGCTGCGTACTCAGGGCTACCGAACCCGAATAGCTTCACAGGCCATTGTTTCCGAAGGACACCAGCAACCTTTTTGGCCGACAGTGGAGCTGACATCCAAGATTTGTAGAGGCACGGAGGTTGGCGTAGTAGTGCCGTTGCAGAAGTCTCCATCGAAGATAGTATCGAAAATAAAGTAAAAATTTCAAAGAAAATTTTTTGTAATTCGGCTGAAAAGCAATCTTCGACCTCTGAAACGTCAACATCAACACTAGCAGCAAGTGAAGTAATAAACTCTAATTTGTCAGTGTCTGCGTTGCGGTCAATTTCCTCATCTTCTGGTGTGATATTTAATAATTTAACAAATTGTTCATTTACAATTTACGCTAATAAATAAAATGAATGAAAAAAAAGTGTTGCTAATCGTGAAGAAAAGTAACTTGAAAAGTCGCACTTTTCTTCACGATTTTTGATTAAACAGTGTGTCTGTTAACTACACGGAAAAATCATATTCAAATACATTTATGAAATAAGCTGCATTCGATTCGCCGATTTGAATTAATTAAAATCGATTCAAAAAGAATTTACGCGTTCGATTCGTGTGGGAATCACCAAAAGCGAAACGTGATCCAAATCACTTCTAAGGGAACAACTGATAAAAACGAATTGATTTCAATTGTGAACCGAAGGTAGCTACAGTTTTATTATTTTATTGTCAACGAAATTTTTGCGCATTTCATTCATTTATGCGTTATTTTTCGACTGTATGGCAAATAAAATTCTGAGCCATGATAATCTCCATAACATACTTTCAATGCAAGTTTTCTGTTCGGGTTTTGAAACTTTGTTGGGAGGTTTCAAAACTTAACATCGAAACTTTATTAATCGTTTTTGGTATTGTACATTTTACTACGACCATTCAGACAAGTCACTATTTTCCACTAAACAATCTCCTAATCGAAAGAAACTGAAAGATTTTCATGTCTTGAATTTCACTACTGAAAATAAATTTCGTACTGTCCGAAGCCCGACATCACTGTAAAAGATTTTAAAAATAAAAATCCTTTCTTGATCTGAAGAATTATTAATAATACACTTTGAGTGACGTATAAATTATTTTCAATTAACAGGAAATAATTGAAGGTTTCAAATCTGACATACTTGGTAAACTAAATTTTTCTGGTAAAATTTAATTTACACGAAATTATTAACAATAATAGTCCACTAATATCGGTCATAATTTTCTCTTTCCTTTAAGACCATTACCATTTCTGTACGTTTAAATGGCGAGCAGCAATCTCCATAAACGTATTTTTCAGTGCAAGTTTGCTATGTTCGGCTTTGAAACTTTCCACTCGGTATAATCCAATCACCATTTTTTTGATATTCCGAGTAGGCCATGTTAGGGTGACATTTCTATTGGTACCTCCAAGTGGATATGTTCCATTTTAATTTGATGGTTATATTTTTTTGAAAACTGACGCCGAAAAACATTGATAATTATTAGCATTTTGATTTAGTATTAAAAAGTCACAAGTAATTGTTTGTTTTAATCTTAGTATTTTATTTTCTTCGTGCTATCGTAGAGTGTAAGAAGCAGTACAGTCGATGGGACTGACGTTAAAGTGTCAGAAGTTTACATTTGTCACATTTTGAGTTCTATCAAAATGCTGCACGTAACTTAACTTAAAAAGCATGTTCCTCTAGAAATCAAAAGATCGTGAATGGATTATAAAGTACATTCACTTTTGTAATGAGTAACTAAAGTTACACGATTTGGTAACTTCTACCGTTGAAACCTGACTTCTTTTAGTTCCCGTATCTTGTAAACGGGACTTTTATTTCTAGGTTATGTTGGCTTCAATTTCGTGCTGTTATTTTGGATCGTTGGCCTCCTTTTCCATGCTTTCCCAACATTTTATTAAATGTATCATACCTAAACGTGACTCTTTGTTCGTTTCGTAATGAATTTCCGGGTCATTTTTGAAAATTGCAATTAACAGTTAAATTGTGACAAAGATAATTTGATTAACAAAACTTTAAAAACAATGCCAATCACTTTTGCAAGGTAACACAAGAACAAAAAAAATCACATCACAATTATTTACTCATTATGAAAGTGAATGGAGTTTATTTCGTAATTAACCACTTCACTTTTGTGAAACTCTACCATCGATGTTCCATACTTTTTATTCACCCTGTATTTAACATTACGAATTTGAATTTGGTGGATTGAGTTCAAATTCAAAATCGACAGAGTTGGCAGCACTGATTAAAGATCACTAAAGATAGTTCCAGTTAACGCTTGCCGATTACATCAGATTTAACTTATATTTCGCAATAAATGAAACGAGTGTTTTTAATTGCCTTAGCATAATCGCTCGAATTTAGCGATGAGTAAGCGCCGGAGAAATTCCTATCGGGGGGCTATTCGTATCTCATTCTCTCAACAGTTGGTATCCGTGCATTAACTAACCAATATGTCTGACTGATTGAATCAGGCTGTCAAATTCACGTAAACACTTCTTGCACGGTAACATGAAAGTTCATTAATAAAATGTAACGTTCCGAGCGAATCTGAAGACATGGCTCAAGGTGTTCTGAGCTCGGACATTTCCAGGAGGAATCCCCAGGATGAGTACGAGCTAATTCAGAGAATTGGGAGTGGAACTTATGGAGATGTTTATAAGGTAAGAATGGAAAACAGGTTTGGATTCGTTCGGTGGATTTTTAATTCGGACCTCTTCCTTCCAGGCGAAAAGGCTGTCCACTAATGACCTGGCGGCGATTAAGGTTATTAAATTAGAACCGGGTACGCAGTAATTACATTCATAACAATGACACTTAACGCATAAACGTATTTTCAGGCGACGATTTTGGAATAATTCAACAGGAAATACTGATGATGAGAGACTGTCGACATCCGAATATTATAGCGTACTACGGGAGTTACTTGCGACGGGATAAGCTATGGATTTGCATGGAATACTGCGGTGGGGGTTCCCTACAAGACATATATCACAGTAAGAACAGAAAAACAAAAAGAAACCCTAGAACCTGCTTTCAAATTTTAGTAACTGGTCCTTTGAGTGAACACCAAATCGCTTACATGTGTCGGGAGACTTTGCTGGGTTTATCATACTTGCACTCAATGGGAAAGATGCACAGGGATATTAAAGGGGCAAACATTTTACTAACCGAAGTGGGCGACGTAAAATTAGCAGATTTTGGCGTGTCTGCGCAAATCACCGCCACCATAAACAAAAGAAAATCGTTCATCGGTACTCCCTATTGGATGGCTCCCGAGGTACGTCAGCCTCCTAAGCTTTCATGAACTAAATTGTGTATTTCAGGTGGCCGCGGTGGAAAGGAAAGGCGGTTACAATCAACTATGTGATATTTGGGCGATCGGGATTACTGCTATAGAATTGGCGGAGCTCCAGCCCCCCATGTTCGACTTGCATCCGATGAGGGCGCTGTTTTTGATGTCGAAAAGTGGGTTTAAGCCGCCCACATTAAAGGATAAGGAGAAATGGTAATGTTATTTGTTTGTAAGCTGATCAGGTAGATAAAGGTGTAAATCAACAAGTGATTAATTGAACATTTGCTATCTAATCGAGATAACGCTAATCAGCTCTATAATCGTTTATTATAAATTAAAGCATTACATTTAGATTATTATCAAACATATTTTAAATCAATGGATTTTACTAGATGTTTTAATACCAGGCGGTTGAGAATTAAATTAAACCAGATCAGAGCAACAGATGTGAATAATGTACACATCTTTTTATAAACATTCTTTTTATCATAGTAGATTTAAATAGTTTTAAATGAGATTTTGCCTTTATTTTAATAATTAACTAATTAATTTATCTGTTTTTTTAATTTACTCACTGATGTTTTTGACTTGATTCTAATCTTTATAGTTTTTTTTTTACAATACGAAGTGTGATTGGAAAGTTTTAGGACTGAGCTTGTAATTTAAAAGTGCCATTACTTAGAGGCTATTCTCCTTCGAAGTAGTTCCCTTTTGAATGTATACACAGATTCTAATAGTGTTTCCATTTTTGGAAGCATTTCAATTTAGGAAATAGGTAAAAGTCGACAGGGGGCCATATCGGGGGAATAGGTGGGTTGTGGAAGCATAGGAATGTTGAATTTGGCCAAGAATTTTGTAATTGCCAAAGTGCAGGCCTTCCAGACACTTTTATAGTATTCCAGGTTGCCACCTGGAGGCAAACTCATGATTCACGATACCCCTAGAATCGAAAAATCAAAAATCTGCCAAGAACTTAAAACACGTCTTCACCCACCAGGATGTCATTCTCTACTGAATAAAAATATGGCGGTGATCTTTCTAGAATATTTCAAGGACAAAACGAGTCTTTCTTTCCACACCTGCTGGTAAACCTAGCCCCACCTATTGAGCAGTGTCTTGAAACTTTCCAATCACACCTCGTATGTAACTTCTATCAAGCGATTCAAATTTAAAATCATCCTCAGAAGGCCATGGAATTAAAAATCATGTCTTAAACCAGATTCAGGAAAAGTTTTTAATGTAAATGTCAGAAAATTGTGGGATTGTAAAATGTCCGGACGTTTTTTTTTAAATGTCAGATATTGTCCTGACACTTATGATATTTAAAATTTTGTAATGAAAAGAAAATTGGGATCTCAAATTTTTTGAATCCAACTAAGTCTAATTCTATTTCTTCTCTTCTTCAACAGATGGCGCTCGCGAAACCTCGAGAAAGTATTTAGCATTTTTCATAAAAAATTGTTGCCAGATGAATAATGGATTTGATTTTTTTTCTCAGAATCAATAATAGAATTGGTTTTAAATTATTTTAATGTGGTTGTGTGTGTGTCTTTTTTAATTAGAATGTAGTGAAGAAGCGTCGAATTATGACGTGAAACGTTTACGATGGAATTAATTTAATTAAAGGCTGTTGATTGACGAAAACAAGTTTTTTCTCTCATTATCTCCCAGCCAACAACTTTATCCAAACTTTTTTAACCAAAAATTCATTTATGTACAAGAACGCCATCTGTTGGAAGAAAATTGATATTAATATTAACTTTTTTTTATAAATAGAAATTAGAATAATCAGAAATGGAAAGTGAGACTCATATTCTGATTTAATTTCGATTCTAGCTTTAATTCTCTCACATTAACAAAAGACACAAAAGTAAAGCTTTACTTTTACTATTAAACAATCATAATTAATGAGGCAATTACAGGTGTGAGGACCAAATTAAAGTCACAGCCTTAATTAGTATTAAAGTTTAATTAACTTGCATTATGTAAGTTAAGCTTTTACATTATTGATTTTATCTTGATTGATTCAATTAATTATGATTCCAAATTGGTTATTATTAAATTTTGAAGGTTTACTAGTAATTAACAACCTAACATTAGTTCATGAGTGCCACTTCATTGTTATTTATCATTGAAGATAAAATTGATCGTATTTTTATGGTTAAACAAATTATTCTATGCTCATTGTGTGTTATTCATCGTTCTGAGTGAGAGTAATCAAAATAAAATAAAATTGCAAAAATAGTTGCAGGAATTAAAGCAAAAAGTAAAAAAAAAAAAACTTGAAACGTAAAAATAAGTATTAATTAGGTTTTATTTACACAAAATAAGTCACATAATCTATTTAGTATTAGGTGGAAATATTTTGTCTCGAATTTGTTTATTTTTGTTTATTCCACGTGAATTTAAAATTGACATGAAGTGGTTTTGGAAAGAGAGTATTCCATGGGCCACTGAAAATACAAGTTTGGTATTGAGATTACACAGGGGATGAGGAATGGTTCGTGAGTTTCACAGAATTCTTGCAGATTTTTTTATTGAATTCAGTTTAATAAAACTTTTATGACGATTTGTTGGTTGGAATAACAAGCGCAATGTAATTGGAGTTCAATACCGAACATTTTTCTTTTTTTTTCCTATCTGTATTATATTGCTTCCTTTATTGATAACATTTTTTTTTTATTTTTTCATTTGTTTGCATTTTATTATTTTTTGTTGTTTCTCTATAAACGAATAAAAACGACGACTTGCAACGAGAATTTAATTTTTCGTTTGTTTCTTTCATTCGTTTGTTTCTTTCGTTTGTAAGCAATAAATAACAAAATGAAAAATCGACGATATCGTGCGCGAAGCTTTTTAAAATCGAACTTTCATTTGTTTCATTTTGTAATTGAAAGCTTTTGTAAATCTTTCATTTGTTTGAATTTCTTTTTTTTTCCATTACTTTTTCATTTCTTTCTGCGAGAAATCTAAAATAAAACTAAAACTAAACTAACAGACTAAAATTAAATAAATTAAACTTTCATTTGCTTCTTTATTCTTTTGTTTTTTTTTGCAAAGCAAGAAAAATAAATAGACCATTTCCGGCACGATAGTTTTGAAAACCAATTTGTTTCTTTAAATTTAATTAGATTTTGTTGTTTTTCTATAAACAAAAAATCGACGATTTCTGACGAGAAGCTTTTGAAAATCAAACTTCATTTGTTTCTTTAAATTTAATTACTTTTTGTTGTTTTTTTATTGTTTGTATTTCTTTTTTTTTCGTTACTTTTTCATTTCTTTCTAAATTAAAAGGCTAAAATTAAATAAATCAAACTTTCATTTGTTTCTTTAATTTTTTGTTTCTTTTTGTTAACAAAAAAAAAATAATGACAAAGAGATGATTTCCGACACAATGTTTCTGAAAACCAAACTTTCATTTGTTTCTTTAAATTTAACGAATTTTCTTTAAACAAAAGGTCGAGGATTCTTGACGAGAAACTTTTTCATTTGTTTCTTGGTATTTCATTTTTTTGTGAGTAAAAAAAATTAAATAAATGAAAATTTAATTTGTTTCTTTGCATTCCATTATTTTTTGTCGTTGTTCTATAAACAAATAAAAAATGACGACTTCCAACGATAATCCAACTTTCGCTTGTTTCTTTGTTTTTTAAAACAAATCAAACTTTCAATTGTTTCTTTGTATTTCACTAAAATCGTAAAATCGACGGTATCAGCGCCAAGCTTTTTGAAAATCGAATTTTCATTTGTTTCTTTGCATTTAATTATTTTTTGTTGTCTTTCTGAACACAAAAAATCGACGTTTTCCAATGGAATGCTTTTGTAAATCGAGCTTTCATTTGTTTCTTTTTGTTAAAAAAAAATAATGATGAATCGATGATTTCCCTCACGTTGTTTATGAAAATCAAACTTTCATTTGTTTCTTTGCATTCCATTATTTGTTGTTGTTTTCCTATAAACAAATGAAAAAAGGTGGCTTCCAACGATAATCTAACTTTCGCTTGTTTCTTTGTTTTTTATTTTTTTTAATGAGTAAAAAATCAAATCAAGCTTTCAATTGTTTCTTTGTATTTCACTAAAATTGACGGTATCATGCGCCAAACTTTTTGAAAATCGAACTTTCATTTGTTTCTTTGTATTTAATTATTTTTTATTGTCAAAAAAATCAAAATCAAATAAATGAAGCTTTCATTTGTTTCTTTGGATTTCATTATTTTTTGTTGTCTTCTAATAAACAAAAAAATCGACTTTTTCCATTGGAAAGCTTTTGTAAATAGAACATTCATTTGTTTCTTTACTCTTTTATTTCTCTTTGATAAAAAAAACGATGAATCGACGATTTCTCTCACGTTGTTTTTGAAAACCAAACTTTCATTTGTTTCTTTAAATTTAAACAAATTCTTTGTAAATAAAAAATCGAGGATTCTTGACGAGAAGCTTTTTCATGTGTTTCTTGGTATTTCTTTTTTTTTGAGTAAAAAAAAATAAATCAAGATTTCATTTGTTTCTTTGCATTCCATTATTTTTTGTTGTTTTCCTATAAACAAACGATAATCTAACTTTTGTTTGTTTCTTTGTTTTTCATTTTTGTAATGAGTAGAAAAAACAAATCAAGCTTTCAATTGTTTTTTGTATTTCACTAAAATCGACGATATCGTGCGTCAAGTTTTTCAAAATCACACTTTCATTTGTTTGTATTTCATTTTTTTTGTGATTAAAAAAATCAAATAAATCAAGCTTTCATTTATTTCTTTGGATTTCATTATCGACGTTTTCCAATGGAAAGCTTTTCTAAATCGAACATTCATTTGTTTGTATTTCATTTTTTTTTGTGAGTAAAAAATCAAATAAATCAAGCTTTCGTTTGTTTCGTTGCTTTTTGTTTTTTTTTGTCTTTCAATATGTTATTTTTTGAAAGGTTTATTTTTGTAAACATAAATTTCATTCAAATTTTGTATTAACAAGTTTAAACAAATTTTATAAAATCATGATTTAAAAAGCAAGTCACTTGATTAAAATCAGTGATTTTAAAGGTGACTTTAAACAAATGATTCGAATGAAACTGCCCTATTGTTGCATTTTTTCTCAAGTTTAGTTCTTCTGTCTCTCGCTTTTGGAGTTCTCTTTTACTTTTTTTATCGTCATTCACTCTGTATATTCTCTCTATCAAATTTCTTAAATATTATTCATCTTTAGCCTTTTTCTCTAAATCGTCCATCCCGGTGTTCACCTTGCGTTTGCTTTGTCTTGTATTTCGTCTTGATTTTTGTTTGATTTATAGACCTGATTGCATCGTTTTATCTTTTTTTTTTCTGATCATCCAAGTTTTCGATTCTCAAGTTTATTTGTTCTATAGTCATTTAACCGTTTTATTTTATTCCTTCTTTGTGCTTGTCTTTAACTCCTCAGTACTTTCCATCATTATCCTTAACGTGGTTATCATTTTTTTTATTCGCTCTTCATTACCTTTTCACTCTTTTGTTAGTGATCATCCTTTTTTTTTGTTGCTCCTTTTTTTATTGCTCTTTCAAAAGAACTAGGTTCAGCTTTTCTCTTATTGTCCTCTGAAGCATTGCTTTATTTTTTATTTAGCAAGTTTTGGTGATTCCCTTAACTTGTTACTTAACTAGCTTTTTGATTATTTCCTTTTACACAAATAAACGAAGCAAGGTATAAATGTTGTTATTACTAACTTATGCGTGAAAACAAATATAAATAAGAAACAATTTAAAATATTACTTTCAAGATACTCTCGTATGGCATAAAAGCGAAGACAACTAAATTCTTAGTTTTTGTGAAAAACTTTATTATTAATTTATTTAATTTCAGGAGTCCTATATTTCATAGTTTCGTAAAAGTAGCTTTAACGAAGAACCCAAAGAAGAGGCCGACCGCTGAAAAGCTATTGCAGGTGCGGCCCTATAAATCGTTTAACTACCTTACAAAGAGAATGACTTTGTCTTTTGTCCTCAGCATGCGTTTTTTCAAGGCGACATGCACCGGAGGCTCGCAGTGGAACTCCTGCAGAAAGTCAACAATCCCTCGCACATGTTCACGGAGCTTGATGCGGATGAAGACGGGGTGAGTGCGAATTTTTAAGCAACGTGACTCATATCACATGATAACCTATCTATGGAAATTGTACTTCATTTGGTGATTACTTATCAACAAAGTTATTTAATGCTGCTAATTATAGTAGCTGTTTGTCAATTGGTTTCGTGAAAGGATTCATACAATGCAATTTGTGATTGTTTCGTAGTCAATACCGAATGTTCCTCAAAGAATCGCGTCCAGACTGACTTCACGCCCTAAATCTCGCGGTGTGCAACCATCCTCAGAGATTCAAAGTGTCGATGATGCAAACAATACTTTACAAAGGCCAGGTGGGTATAATCAATTCGCTTTTTACCGTTTTCAACATTAACGTGTGTCTTTGCGTGTAGGTCCTTCAAATAATGCCAGTGAAGATGTGACGAAAGCTTGGGATATCATGGATATCATGAACAATGTCACGACCGTACACAACTGCGTCGAACACCAAAACCAAAAGTACGGAATAGGAACCGCTTTCGATTCACTGAATCGCGAGAAGTAAGTCCATTTTTTTTCTCGTATCGCTTTCACACGTAGGGGTAGCAGTGACTTTAACAAAAGACTTTTTCAAGTTCGTCGCATCACTTAAGCGTTGTGTGAGGCTGTAGTGATGCGACCCTTGTGCGATCTCGATGCAAATGACGTTTGATTTGTTTCCGTGTTTCGAAAAAGTGAAGATAGACGAGCTATGACTGGCTCGCAGATTTTGAACATGTCGCTAAGGTTAGATGTAGTTTCTGTGTGGAGTGTGCGTGGTTTTCCGTTTTTTTTTTTTTTAATTTTGGTTTTGCTTGTTTTGTGTTTAATTAACGCGGTTTTGTTCTTAGTTGGATGATAAAAATTTCAAAGAATTTCTTTAATTTGATTATACCATGTCAATTTATTAAATGTCATGCAAGCAGTGTTGTTGATTGCTTTCAATTTTATGAAATCACAGTTGTTAAGTGAGTTGATATGGAACGATCCGATTTACTACTTCAAAATGTTTTAACAAAGTAATTTAATTCGATGTACTTACTTATTCGCAAGTAATTAATTTTTGCATTTTTTTTCCCGAAGTATTACAGTACAGGGTGGGTCAAATTCGACACTTTTAATAGGAAATTCCTATTTTTAGACGAGTTAGACAAAAACTGATCTCGGTCCCTGGAGCTCGATTTTTAAGTCAAAATTAATGGTGAAGACCGCGTTGCGATATCTTGTACCGTTTAGGAGCTACAGGGCGTTTTTCAAAATCCTACGATTTCTAAAAACCTTCATAACTTTTTTGTTTATGAAAATTTTTGATTTCTATAAAGACTTCTTTAAGGCACTTTTTCATACAGAATTCATTGCTCCAAATTATTTTTTTCTAAACTGCTCAATATTTGAGATATTAGCAAGAACTTTGATTTTTTATATGGAACACCCTATATATTTTTAAGTTTTTGAAAGGAGTATAAAATTTCATTCATATAAATATAAAACACTTGATATTTTATTCAAACAGTTTGTGAAATATAAAGTTTCAAAGTTTTAATCAAAAATTTAATTGTTTTTACAACATTGAAGTAGGCTATGGATGACGATAACTAAGCGATTTAAGTTTTTGTAACTTCCTGGTAGGCCGCTGTTATAATTTGACATAATTTCTTACAGTACTTGCATTTCTCTTGAATTTTACTATCTCTATAAAATAGACTTAGGGAGATAATTAAACTTGTACGAAAACTACGAGAAATACGACATGTTATAATATTTATACCAACTCAAGACTTCATGAAGTGCCTTTAACTTGTAAGTGTATGTGTGTACTGAAGATGACAGCGTAGCTGCTGAAATACGTATCTACGGATACAATCTATTTTGATTTGTATTTAAGGATATAAACTTTTTTGATTTATTTTTACTTTTTTGATTTGTTATTTCTAAACCACTGTCTTCTTTACTAATATTAAATGTTAAAGTGTTTTATAGAAATTGGCGAAAATTCAGAAGCAGCGATTAATCTTTACCAAGAGTGGTAACTTGAAAGATGACAATCCTTCAGGGATATATTCTTGAGATTTAAAAACAATTTAATAAATTTTTAGTCATTTAAACTAAAAATTATGAATCTCAAAACGGAAATAAAGAATTAGAGGAGATCATAGTTTTGCGAGAAATTGAAAATGACCGACGCCACTTGGAGCAAACATCTTAGCAAGAACTTCTGCAATACGAATTTTAAAGAAACAAAAATTCTGACCTTATTGAATAAGAAAAATGCATCACTACCAGTCCTTGAATGGTGATGTCAGCTCAAACCAAAACAAAACGGAATCGTTTATGTTTACTACAAAATGGTCGACAATTTGATACTTTATGTAATTTTTGCGCAATTTCGATTACATTAGTATTTATTCGTTATAACTTCGTTATATTTATTAAAAATAAAGTAATATTTTTATGGCTCATTGAATCTTCAAAAAATATTTAGCTATCATCATCCACAGCCTACTTGAATGCTGCAATAACCATCAAAATTTTAATTAAAACATGAAAGCTCTACAACTCAAAAATCTTTTGAATAAAATATCAAGTGTTTTATATTATTGTAAATATAATTTTATGCTCTTTTCAGAAATGTAAAAATATATAGGGTGTTCCTTATAAAAAATCAAAGTTCTAGCTAATATCTCAAATATTGAGCACTTTGGAATAAAATAACTTGGAGCAATGAATTCTGCATGAAAAAGTGCCTTAAAGAAGTCTTTACAGAAATCAAAAATTTTCATAAACAAAAAAGTTATGAAGGTTTTTAAAAATCGTAGAATTTTGAAAAACGCCCTGTAGCTCCTAAACGGTACAAGATATCGAAACGCGGTCTTCACCATTAACTTTGTCTAAAAAATCGAGTTCCAGGGACCGAGGTCAGATTTTGTCTAACTCTTCTAAAAATAGGAGTTTCCTATTAAAAGTATCGAATTTGGCCCACCCTGTACAATAATGTTTAGTTTACTTTTAGCACAGTGGCCGAACTTTTTTGCACCCCCCCCCCTTTCGCCCTCACAAATGATTCAGGTCCCTATCATAAGAAAACCACACATTATTATTATTATTATTATTACGAAGTCGTCATAGCCCGGATTACGATGCTTAATCGGGGTTCTTAAGTTCGATGATTCTCAAGCCTAAGACGACTTTTCCTTCCCTTTGCCTCTACGGTCTTTTTGGTAGATTTTGCGAAGTGATTTAAGCGATTTTGTGGTTTAGTAGCACCCTTGCCCCGAAGCGGACACTGTTGTATTTTCGGACCCCGCTGTCTTTTCACGCCATTTTAACAAATCCAATATTTTAAATTGATTTTTTGATCGGGTTGTGCTCTTTTTACGATAAAACGATGTTTATACAGGGAGGACCAAAAGTAATGGGACACAGAGCAATGGTAGGTTTTTGGACGACCCAAAATGTCTCTTTTTGGACGAAATGAACCGGTTTCTCCTAATCGGTCATAAAGACTTTTAAATAATTTGTGGTTTGGTTGGCGTCTGTTCGGAAACATTTCCTGATATCTGCGAAATGCACTTCGTCCATTAAAATTTTCTTGGGCATAAATGCACAACATATCTCGCATTTCTGCGCTGGAAAATAATGTATGTCGGGGCATAATTGCTCAGAAGATCTTACTAAGTAATTCACAAGAATCTACAGCTCTGACAAAGGGTTGTTTGCAAATGTCATCATTTTTGTTTTAAATCAAAGCCAACTATTGTAATACATTATGATATTGCGTCTAATGTTAAAATAGCAAATATCTCGAAAATGGTTAACTTTAGCGCTATCAAACAGGTATACCTTTTTGCTAAAAGAAAGACAGTGGAATACTATTTTCTTATTAAAAGTCTCATAAACCTACTCACAAAAAAGTTAGAGCATGTTAAAGAGCAGAATAACGGCATACGTGGCGCCCTCTATCCACTATATCAAAATTAATTGCATAATATTATTTCTCGTCCCAAGGAACACCCGTACCTAAATTTTTAAGTCGATATGTCAAAAATTTGAAGAATTATTACGAAAAATTGAAATTACAATTCTAACTTTAATAGTCTGTATCTTTTTTATTATCAACTTTTGGTATAAGTAAGTTCGGCTAAATCGTAATATTTTGACGTGGGGAATCTACCATTGCCCTGTGTCCCATTACTTTTGGTCCTCCCTGTATATGTGGGATCAATAAAAATTATTATTTTTTTATTTATTTTATTATCCACGGGAATCACAAATTGAGAAAATAAATAAAATATTTGCTTAATTAAAAAATAAAACTAAAATTATACCAACCGGACTGAAAATACGGACAATACAGGATTGGGGCCCCCTATATCTCTGCCTCCCCCGCCCCCCTGCGTGTTGTGGGGTTCGGTGCATTGTAGTTCCGCCACTGTTTTAGCAATTGAGTTTTGTTTTATTTTATTTAACGATTTTTTTACGACTAACAACCTTCCTCATTCTATTTATTATTTATTATTTATTTTAACTTTTCTATAGGAGTCTCTTGCAGTACATAGACGAAGAGTTAATGATGAGGTAATTTTTGGTTGATTTACGCAGCAGTACTAATAAGAACCGCTTTTTTTTCTTTCTCTCTCCTGTTTGATTTTTTCCCCAGCGCACACTTTTCTTTAACGCTTCTCTCTGCCTTGGGTGCTTGGTAAAAAAAGGGGTTGGTGTCGCCCAGTTGAGGTGTTTTTTTTTGACGTGTGTGTTTTTGATATTGTAGGGGCGGCTACAAATTTCAACCGGTGGATTACACGCAACAGTAAGTCAAAACAAATATCTACGTGCTACAATCTTCATTGTATCCATGTATTTAGAAATTTATTATCGAGTATTATAGACAATTTTTTTTTTCGTATGGTAGGAAATCGGTTCTTACAGGACACGTTTACAGCAAAAGTATAAAAATTCTGTAAAAGTAATTTGTTTGCATTTATTCAGTTTTTAAATTATGTTGCGATTATGTAAATCAAGTAGTAGATTATAATTTCAACGGCAGATTTTAATTTACTATCAGATTAAAACGTTTTAGGCAAAACAAAAAAATATTCTCTTTCACGACTCTAATTAAGCAACCGAAACATTTTGATCCGATAATAGTTAGTGCCCACCGCTTTTGTGCATTATGCAGACTTAATTTTCACATGTGTGTGTGTTGGCTTTTAAAAATGACATGTTTTTAAATTAATATACGATACCAACGATTTATTTTCATCAACAGTAGAAAAAGCATGAATTACAAAAAAAAAAAAACGAAAATCAGAGTATCATAGTACAGCTTAATTACTTCGAACATTTGTAGAGCAACACTCCCTGTGCAAGACATCGACACCCACTCGCATTCTAAGTGCGACATCCGCACCATATCTTCTAGTCCGACGAGTGATGGTGCTTTGAACGGCTCACCAAGAAGACACTCATCAGTCGATGAGATTTTCGGCTTGGTGAGTAACATGAGCATCAATGGACAACGCCAGAGGTCACTGAGTGACAGTGGCAGAACTGAACGAAATTTAAATGGTACTCTGCGCTAAGTTCTTCCTCAACAACACACTAATGGCGGCAATATTAAATTTCAGGTACTGAGACTGAACAAAGCAATCATGATAATAGCGCGCCTGATTTGGTGGCTTGTCCGCCCGTTCCTCCCAGAAAGCACAGGCGAAGACATACCCCGCCCAGGCCACCCAGCAACGGGCTGCCTCCTACGCCTAAAGTTCACATGGGAGCTTGCTTTTCTAAGGTGAAACAAGTCAATTTCGACCCTCTCTTTCTAACCGAGCTTATTTCGAGTAGGTTTTCAATGGTTGTCCTTTAAGAATACATTGCACCGCGTCTTGGATCCATCCAGACACGAGAGATCAACACATTTTGATTGGTGCTGAAGAGGGGATTTACAATCTCAATCTTAATGAGCTGCACGAAACCTGTATAGATCAGCTGTATAATAGGAGGACTGTTTGGATGTATGTGATCAAAGACGTGCTCATGACATTGTCGGGTACGTATGCCTAAATTCTAAAAAAAATAATAAAAAGAGCGATGAAAAAAGGAGGCAACTAATATGCGTATGTGTAACCTTGGTTGCCTATCTGTAAGGCGTATAAATCTGGCTTGGTAGAAGAAGTTGATAAATCAAGTTTTCGACTTTTTCAGATATTTATTCCACTTACTACGGAAATACGCACTTAAAGACTGCAAGAATATAATTAATATTAAAAACAGTCATCTAAAGTGCAAAATTTCAACTTAACAAATTTAGTTGAACTGAAAGCCAACAGGTTTTGACCTAAAAATAATTGTAATAAAAAAAACAGAAAAACTGCTTCAAAACTTTATAATTAACATGAAGCAACAAATATGCATGTACAGGCTGTGTCCAGATTTACTTAATGTTACTTGAAGTTTTTTTATTTTAGTTTAGAAGCGAGCAAAATCATTTTTTTCGAGAAAACGAGAATAAAAATGACTTCCATATGTTAAGTAAATCTTGGCACACACAGTATACAATTATGGTTGCCTATTTTATACACATTTGTAAATTGTAAAAGAACGAAAAACGGGAATTACTATAAAATCTCTTTAAAAAGTTTATAATTAAAAAGGAAAAAAGGAGAGAGCTTCAAAACTTTAAAGGACTTTAAAAGTTGACACTGCCTATCTATAAGGTTTTTAGACAAAAACGTATAAATTATAAGAAAAAAAAACAAGGGAGTTGCTCTAATAATCCTTGGAATACTTTATAATTTAAAATGGAAGAAATGGGAAAGAGCTTCAAAACTTTAAAAATTGACTGCCTTGGTTGCCTATCCCAAGGCGTTTAGGCAGAAATGTATAAACTATAAAACAGAAAAGAAGAAATATTCTTTGATAATTAAAAAAAAGTCCAAAATTCAAACAAATGACATTAGGCAACTAACATGGGCATCTACAATCTTGGTTGCCTACCTGTAAGGCGTTAGACAAAAACTGAAAAATTATAAATGAATAGTTCAGGTTGCGACCGACTTTTAGCCTAAATCATGGAAATACGAAAGGATGAGTTACCATAAATATTCATTACGAAATCTTATAAGTATTAGAAAAGAGTCCAAAATTGAGAAAATGACATTCGGCAACTATCATACACAAGTACAACTTTGGTTGCCTACCTATAAGACATTAAAGATGTTTGAAAAGTTTCAAAGTATTACTGTATTCTCCTTAACACATGAAGTGGCCGCTTTATTGATGCAAGCCCATCATTTCTTTTTTACAATATTTAACTAACATGGGGGTGGACATCCTTGTTTGTCTACCTATAATGCGTTTAGACAAAAACGTATAAATTGTAAAGGAATAGTTTAGGTTCTACATCCTGCGAACGATTTTTGACTTGAATTATTATTAAATTATAGAAGCAGACAAAAAGGAGTTACTATAAATATTCTTTAAAAATTTTATGATAATTAAAAAAGTCAAAAATTCCAAAAAATGACATTAGGCAACTAACATGGGAATCTATAACCTTGGTTACCTACCTGTAAGGCGTTGGACAAAAACGAAAATATAAATAAATGCGACATCTTACGACCGATTTTTGACCTAAACTATAGAAACAGAAACGGAGGAGTTACTCTAAATATTCTTTAAAACCTGATGATAATTAGAAAGAAGTCAAAATTGAAAAAAGAAGGTATTAGGCAAGTAACATGTGCATCTACAACATTGGTTGCCTACCGATAAGGCGTAACGAAGTAAATGACAAATGTCGACATATTTGACCTGCAAATAAAATAAAATATAAATGAACATTCTACGGTCGATTTTTGACCTAAATTATAGAAACAGAAAAGGAGGAGTGACTATAAATATTCTTTAAAACCTGATGATAATTAGAAAGAAGTCCAAATTTGAAAACAAGATATTAGGAAAATGACATGGGCATCTACAACATTGGTTGCCTACCAATAAGGCGTTAGACAAAAATTAAAATATTATAAATGAACGGTTTAGGTTCTGACATCCTGCCACCAATTTTTGGCCTAAATCATGGAAACACAAAAGGATGAGTTACTATAAACATTCTTTAAAAAAATTGCGTTAATTACGTTACGTTAAAAAAGTAAAAAATTCAAAAAAATGACTTTAGGCATTTAACATGGTTTAGGTTCCGACATTCTGCGACCGCTTTTTGGCCTAATCATGGAAACACAAAAGGATGAGTTACTATAAACATTCTTTAAAAAAATTACGTTAATTACGTTACGTTAAAAAAAGTAAAAAATTCAAAAAAATGACATTAGGCAACTAACATGGTTTAAGTTCCGACCTCCTGCGACCGCTTTTGGCCTAATCATGGAAACACAAAAGGATGAGTTACTATAAACATTCTTTAAAAAAATTATGTTAATTAGAAAAAGGTCCAAAATTGAAAAAATGACATTAGGCAACTATCATAGACATATACAACTTTGGTTGTCTATCTATACGGCGTTAAAGGCGGTTTAAGTGTTTCAAAGCGTTACTGTGCTCTCGTTATTACATAAAATGCTTCAATTTATTGATGCAGGCACATCATAATTTCTTTTTTACAATATTTTATTTAGCTAAAATGGGATGTGCATCTTTGGTTGCCTACCTATAAGGCGTTTAGATAAAAACGTATAAATTGTAAACGAATAGGTTAGGTTGTGACATCCTGCAACCGATTTTTGACTTAAACTATAGAAGCAGACAAAAAGGAGTTACTATAAATATTCCTTAAAAATTTTATAATTAAAAAATGTCAAAAATTCAAAAAATGACGTTAGGCAACTAACATGGGCATCTATAACTTTGGTTGCCTACCTGTCAGGCGTTAAATTAAAACGAAAATATAATTGAATGGTTAAGTTGCGACATTCTACGACCGATTTTTGACCTAAATTATAGAAACAGAAAAAGAGGAGTTACTATAAATATTCTTTAAAAATTACACAGAAGATAATTAGAGAGAAGTCCAAAATTGTAAAAGAAAAGATATTAGGCAACTAACGTGGGGATCTACAACATTGGTTGCCTATCCATAAGACGTTAAAGATGGTTTAAATGTTTCAAAGCGTTACTGTACTTTCGTTAATACATAAAATGCTTCGACTTGTTGATGCAGGCACATAGTTTCTCTTTTACAATATTTTATTTAGCTAAAATGGGGATGTACATCCTTGGTTGTCTACCTATAAGGCGTTTAGCTAAAAAGTATAAATTGTAACTGAATAGGTTAGGTTGTAACATTCTGCGACCAATTTTGGACCTAAATTATAGAAACAGAAAAAAGGAGTTGCTAAAATATTCTTTAAAAATTTTATGATAATTAAAAAAAAGTCCAAAATTCAAATAAATGACATTAGGCAACTAACATGGGCATCTGCCTACCAATAAGGCTTTAGACAAAAACGAAAATATAGATGAATAGTTTAGGTTGCGACATCCTACGGTCGATTTTTGACCTAAATTATAAAAACAGAAAAAGAGAAGTTCCTTTAAATATTCTTTAAACATTTTATGATAATTAAAAAAAAATCCAAAATTAAAAAAATGACATTAGGCAACTACATGAGCATCTACAATCTTGGTTGCCTACCCATAAGGCGTTAGTCAAAAACAGAAAATTATAAATGAATAGTTTAGGTTGCGACCGATTTTTAGCCTAAATCATGGAAACACAGAAGGATGAGTTACTATAAATATTCTTTAAAAAAAAATCTTACGATATTAGAAAATGGTCCAAAATTAAAAAAATGACATTAGGCAACTTTCATAGACAACTTTGGTTGCCTATCTATAAGACATAAAATGGTCCGCTTTATTTATGCACGTACATGGGGATATACTTCCTTGGTTGTCTACCTACAAGGCGTTTAGACAAAAATGTGTACAATGTAAATGAATAGTTTAGGTAGCGACATCCTGTGACCAATTTTAGACCTACATAATGGAAACAGAAAAAAAGGAGTTACTATAAATATTCTTTAAAAACCTGATGACAAATACAAAGAAGTTCAAAATTAAAAAAAAAAGATATTAGGCAACTAACATGGGCATCTACAACATTGGTTGCCTACCGATAAGGCGTAACAAAGTAATTGACAAATGTCAACTTATTAGACAAGCAAATAAATGCGTGGTTGAGTTTAAAGTAATGCACAAAGACTGACACAGAGATAGAAATCATAAACCATTCAAGTTATCACCGAACGCCCATAATGACAAATTGGCAAAGTAGTCAATTTTGACAGGTTAAGCTTGACATGCAAAACAAACGAAACAACATATAAGACAGAGCCTTCCAAATTTCGACCGAAAAAGACAATAACATCAACAACTTTGACAGGTAAAGGAACACAAGCAAATAACAAAGTCCGGCAAATATGACAAGAAATAAATGCATTAGAAAGTAATGCACAAACACTCTAAATTTTGACAAGTTAGTGAAACTGTCAATTTTGAAAGGTTAAGCTTGACACGCCAAACACGAAACGACAGATAAGACGGAGCTATCTAATTGTCGAACGAAATAGATAACAATGCCAACAACTTTGACAGGAAAAGGAAAACAAACGGCATTAACAAAGTAAATGACAAACGTCGACATATTTGACAAGTAAATAAATGCGTTGTTGGTTTAAAGTATGCACAAAGACTGACACAGAGATAGAAATCATAAACGCCCATAATTTTGACAAGTTCGCGAAACAGTCACTTTTGACAGGTTAAGCTTGACGCGCACAACAAACGAAATAACTAATGCAACGGGATGATCCAATTTGTTAACTAAACAGATAATAAATGTCAACAACTTTAACAGATAAAGAAAGACAAACGATACTACTAACGAGACAAGCCAACAATTTTAACATATCTAAAGAAAAAACCGAAATCTAACAAAATCTGACAAAATGTAAATGTAAATCCCGACACTGACAGATATTATAAAAAAAACAGAATATTTCTTATTTAATAACAATTTGAATTGATTGTATTACAACTTTAAAGATTAATCACAATTTTTCAAAAAGCCGTCCAGTATACGCATCTGAAATTTTGGTTGCCTACTCATAAGGCATTTAGAGAAAAAAAATCGCTTTATAAAATAATACTTTATTAATACATCGAAAATAGTTTTCTTTTTGTTATAGTTTTTATATCCATTTTATTTAATTTATGCATTTTTTAAGAAAAAAAACGCAAGTTACAGTTTTTCGAAGGCAACCAACATGCATAGGTAGGTACAATTTTGGTTGCCTACTTTCAAAACATTCGGTTCTAAGTTCTAAATGATACTACATTATTATTTTTATATAAGTGATCATATTCCTTATTTTTTTTTGTTTTCATTTTATTTATCATTGTTATGTGTATATTGTTTAAAATTTTGTTCATTTATTTTCTTTGCTTTATATGTCACCTTTTCTCCCAGAGAGTTTTTCTTTTTTTATTTAATAATCTACAGAATTGTGCTGTAAAATCGATCGTCTTTTGTTTTTATTATTATTTCGAATTCGTTAAAAGTTCTGTTATTTCTTTTGTTTTCTCATACATCTTTTCACTTAAAAAATATTAATTTAATTAATTTAGGTGTTTTGTTTTTTTATTATTTTGTTTCAAATTGTTTTGTTTTAAAATTTGTTATTAATTTACTGAATTGTGCTTTAAAATCGTCTTTTGTTTACATTAATGTTATTGTTACATATTTTTTTTTTTAAATTTTGTTCATTTGTTTTCATTGCTTTGTCTATCACCTTTCCTCCCAGTTTCTTTTTTTTTTTAATTTAGTCGACTGAATTGTGCTGTAAAATCAATTGTCTTTTGTTTTTATTATTATTTAAATTTTATTGTTTCGAATTCTATTATTTATTCAGTTTTCTCATGGTTCCTCTCACTTAAAGAAATTATTAATTTAATCAAATTAGGTCCTTTGTTTTTATAATTTTCTTTTGATTTGATTATTTTCGAATTTTTATTATTTTGTTTCAAAATTTATTATTAATTTACTGAATTGCACTGTAAAATCGATTATCTTTTGTTTCTTTTACTTTTTTTTTTTTAATATCGTTCCATTGCTTATGAAATGAAAAAATTAAATTCAATTTTTCGAAGAGTCATCCAACATACATGTGTGCAATTTTGATTGCCTAATTATAAGACGTATGGGGGGGGGGATTTTTTGTGCTTCGTCGTATTAATTTTTTGTTTATATTATAAATAAAATTATTATTCTTTGTTGATACGTTGTAAATACAGTGAAAGCTATCCATACGGCCATCTCACATAAACGGACGTCTCTCATGAACAAACAAAAAGTTGGAACCGTCAATGTCTGCTCGTGAGAGCTTTCACTGTAATCTGTTTATTACAATTACATTTACATCCATATTATAATTTTTAATTCATTACTTAAAAAATTAAAAAGCAAAAAAAGAAACTTGGAAGCATCCACCACATGCATATGCGCATCTTTGGTTGCCTACCTACAAGGCATTCACAGAAAAAGCTCCAGTATATTTTAATTCACTATTGTACTACTTTTTTTTATAAATATAAATAAAAAAAAAATTATTCACAGTAGAGAGTGCCATTATTTTTAATATAAATGATTACAGGTAAAACCCCTCAACTCTACAGGCACGATCTCCCAGCATTACAGAATAAACAGTCGCACAGATTTAGCTTGCACATGAACCGCATACCCGAGCGTTTGGTGCCGCGAAAATTTGCGTTGACAACTCGCGTGCCTGACACCAGGGGGACCCAACGATGCTGTGTGGCCCGCAATCCATACAACGGCTACAAATACTTGTGTGGATCGACCGCCTCGGGAATTTACCTGATGCAGTGGTACGATCCCCTCAACAAATTCATGTTACTCAAGGTAAACGCGCAAAGTTTAAATTATTTATTATTATTATTATTCTTTGATTGTTTAATTAGCATGTCGAGTGTACGTTGCCAAATCCGCTGAACGTTTTCGAGATGATCATCACTCCAGAACTGGAGTACCCTACGGTTTGCGTCTCTGTCAAGAAGGCTTACCAACCGAACAGGTTCAAGTTAGATCTCATTAATATGAATTCGGGTAAGTCACGGAAGCGCAATAGTAGATAGTAGAAGTAGTGATGGTAAAAATTTCAGGGGCGAGTTGGTTTCACTCGGATGAACTGCAAGACATGGACGGAACAGCGACTGTGATACCGAAGCGAGAGAATTTAAACTTAGTTAGTGTTACGCAGCTAGAAAAAGACTCTATCCTCGTTTGTTACGACAACGTCATCAAAATTATAACACCACAGGGAAAACTTAGGGTTAATAAGAAACAGGTTTCCGAATTAGAGTTCGATTTTAATATAGAAAGCGTATGTAAGTGTCGATCGAGATTTGTTTGTTATACATGAAGGCTGTAAATTTTCTTTTTCTCTTTATAGTGTGCCTGCCTGACAGTGTTCTGGCTTTTCATAAGCACGGTGTACAGGGCAGGTCTTTCAAAAACGGTGATATAACACAAGAAATTACTGACGTGTCTAGGACGTATAAGTTATTGGGATCAGATAAGTATGTCATTAATTATCAGACCTCGGAGATTTTGGAGCGTGTTGTCATGGCTACTCGAGCAATGGGCATCCTCGCATTTCGTAACCATGGCAATGCAATGAAGGGGCATTTTTAATTGGTCCTCATGTTGCGTAACCGTGGCAACGCTCCGAAGTGAGCACTTTTAATTGATCCTCGTACTGCGTAATCCTGGCAACGCTCCGAAATGTCCGAAGTCTGGCTATTATACATTTTAGAAACGTTTTGTGACTTTCTTAATTTTTAGGGTTGTAATGTTAGAAAGTAATTTATTGCGAAACGGAACACTGACGAACGAAGAGGGGCACGACTTATATATTCTTGCTGGGCATGAAGCTAGTTATTAGAATAGATAGGTAAAGAAACGGAGCTGTAATTTATTCAGTACTAGTAGAAGGGATAGGCCGATTCTGGAACCTCCTCAATGAGGAGAAATGATTCCATGTCAAGATCGGAGGAGGTTCTAGGGCTTTAGATCGATTCTAGAACCTCCTCCGACCTTGACCTGAAATTTTTCCGGTCATTTCTCCTCATTGAGGAGGTTCCAGAATCGGCCTATCCCTTCTACTAGTACTTCAACGTTAAGAAAGAAAATAAACTAATGACGTTTCCTTGCAGGTCTTGTCCGTACTTGCTGAATGCTCATTGCGTATAAAATAAAGAGACAAACAAACAAAACAAAAAATTCTCAGCTTCGTGTAGATGATTAGTATGACTTTTCTTAACTTATTTTCTAGTATTAATAAAAAAAAGAATAATAATAACGTCGTTAATACAGAAATCTGAGGTGCAGCGTGCGACGCAAAAAAAAAGAGAAATTTAAGCGAATTATGCGAAACAAGAGATTCGATATACCTCAACACAAAAAGAGTGTAAAGTAACGTGCATGAGATATTTTTAGATATTAATATTTAAAAGCCAGTTGATGAAAGCAAAGGCAAAAAAAAGTATTCTCGTTACTTCAAATAATAATAATAATATAAACAGAGATAGATTGTTTGAAATTATCGATTTTAGAAGAACAAAATAAAAAAAAAAGAAAAAGTATTTGTGTATGACAATTTTTTGTAATAGATGTTTTCACTTTTGGGCGCGCTTGATTTGATTGTTTGCCGCTGAATTCTCATAGATTTTTACTAGTGACGAAAAGTGACAATATCCATTATGAAAGGTTTCTGTATTTGAAATGTATAGTCAACAGCATTATCGGCTGTGTTTATTAATTATTAACTTTACGTATCAAATATTAATTCATTGTTTATGGTGTACATATTGTATATTGTTCAATAAATACCAAAAAGTTTAATTTAAATTAAAATAGGCGATCTAGGTTCAAGGAATTTACAATTACTATAATTTTAGACCCCGTGCGTGACCAAGAAAGTGTTGTTAGTCGTTCGCGTCACCGTTTACTGGCATCAGAAAGAATATTTTTGTAAAAGTATTATCATTTTAAAGATAGTGCGCTAAGTGTTAGCCGAATTTCAATTGTCTTTTATTTATTAATTTTTTTTATACTTGGTCATATTTTATTAAGTAATTATAATGTCAGTTTTTGTTATCCTTTTTTTTTGTGTATTTTATTACAAAATAAAGAAAAAAATTGAGACACCAACATTTTCATTATTCAATTCCCTCCTCAGACTCTACAAAACCAAAGACAAAACAAAAACTAACAAGTTGACTTCGAATTAAAAAAAAAATGGAAAGCAAAACTTCGTTACCTATTCCGTTTTCTGTTTACCAAAGTGTCTTATTTACATATCGATTTACATATTAATAATATCTGCTTTGGTCATTGTGACCCGACTTTTTTTCTTTTTTTTTGATCTCGAGAAATTTCTCTTACGTAATTCGGTCCTGTTTTTTTTTTTTCTCACCTCTCCTTTGGTCTCTAAAAACCGGATGCATTCGTGTATTCTTACGGCAAAAGCAGTCGACGTATTTCATAATAATGAATCACGGACCTTCGAATTTTAGTCATGTTTATAACCGGCCGCGCTCATTGTTCGCTTTGGCCTTGAACAAAAGTGCAAAATTTCTAATTTATCTGTGAAGACACGCTCGCGCGGACTTCTTTCATTCACTCGTCCATTCACTGAGGAGACGCGGACAGGAGAAAGAACTTCTTTAATTGCGTTTTTGGATCGCCTCAAAAAGTACAGTCATGGCCAACGTAAACGAAACGCACGGGCTGGTGGTGATTGTATCTGAGGCGAAGGAATGCTGGGACCTTCCGTTGGCCATGCGACTGAATACTAATTGAGCTGCAATTTATTACACTCGGATCTAAAGTCATTTCAATAAATAGAAACAGCGTGACGTGTTGCAAGATTTATTGCTTTTAAGTACAGCGGTAGTATTTTAAAATTCATTTAAATTTAATCGGTTTGCCCTAATTGCTGATGTGGAGTTTGTTTGCCAATTAAAACAAGGCACCTGCAATCAGTATCTATTTTATTAAAAGAAAATTCCTATTTGCTCATCGTTTTAAGTGGTCAGAAAAATTCAATTGCAAATTAAAAAAAAAAAACAATAATAAAAAGGAGGTTCTAGATTTTATTCGCTGGTGAGTTCGAGATTAACAAATAGCCAATGGAGTACGAGTAATTATGGTATTTTTACTCGTGCGCCCGTAAAACCGCGTACATGTGATGTAACATGAAATGCAACATGAAAAGCAACATGAAAATCAATGATTCGTCAGATGTGTATGCGCTCACGAGCTGTTCTTGAGCGGCGGGCGAACCATTCGCCGCGAACCAAAGAGAGACGGCTTCTCGACGAACACAAAGTAAAAAAAATATACATTTGCGTGAGAATTGTTGCAGTACATGTTCGACACGCTTCTGGATCACGATTAGTCATGTTCGTCGCGCAATGGTTTGCACACGGTCCTTAGAGATAAACAAAATCATGTCACGACAAGAAACGTCACGTTAACATCCACGTCACGATGACGACCGACAAATGAAACAAGATAAGGACGCCCCTTAATAAATTAGAACGCAACCGCATTCGTTTCTGATTGGCCAGCAATTTTACAGAACTACAAAATTAATCCCCTTACTCCCCACCCCCATTTCAGTCAAGTTTATGTCCTTGACCTCGAAACTGTTAGAACAAATGGAATGATCAAAACAAAAGATTGTTCTTCTTTTGTGATAAACAGCTTTTTTTTTTGTTTTTTTGTTAGTTTTGTTCTTTTCTTAATTTTTCTTTAAATAAGAATTATAAGAAAAAAACTTGCCTTACATTATTTTGATTGTCTTTTGTTTTGTTCTTCAAACTGTTATTAATGAGAACGAAACGTGCTGCCGTCGATCGTCCTTTGTTCCTCATTTCATTTTGTCTTTCGACGAAACAAGATTTGCTCTAGTATCGTTCGTCTTTTATTTTTCCTTTTGCTTTTTCACGCAAAGAAAAATCAAAAGATGTTTGTTCGTCCGTTTGTTTTTTCTATCGTTTCGAAAAAAAAAAGAAAATTGAAAATTCTCTTACATGCAGAGGGTCGATCGTTTTTTGTTTCCATCTTCTAAAGAAGCAAACGTTTATTGCACAACAGTTTACATCGCGACATCTTGCGGCAAATTTCTTAAGAAGAAAAAAGTGTTAAAGTAAAAAGACAATGAAATCAAAGTTTTTTTTTATTGCCATCGATGGTCTTTTGTTTCCAGATGGAAAGATTTCGAAGAAAAAAAAACCAATCGTTTTTTGTTTCTTCTTGTTCTAGTATCAATCGTCTTTTGTTTTTTCTATTGCTTTTCCATGAAAAAAAAAGATGCAAAGGATGTTTGACTTTGTTCGTTTGTTTTTATATCGTCTCGAAAAAGTGAAAATTGAAAATTCTCTTACACGTTCATGGTCGATCGCTTTTTGTTTCCATCTTCCGAAAAAGCGTACGTTTGTTACAGTTGATCTTCGTTTGTTTTCCGTTTTCTTTTTTTAAAGAAAAAAATACCAAAATAAAAAGTCAAAATCGCAATTTCTTTTAGTTACCGTCGATCGTCTTTTGTTTTCAACTTTCAATGGCAGAAAAAAATGTTATACAATCGATCTCTGTGTTTTTTTTTTGTTTTTTAAGGAGACAGAAATTCAAAAGGTGATCGATTTTTTTTTATTGACGAAAAGAGGATAAAAAAACCGAATTTTCTTTTGATTATTGTCGGTCGTCTTTTGTTTCCATCTTCCGAAAAAGCGAACGTTTAATAATAATAACTTTATTAACCTCGGTGATCTTCATTACAGTAGATATGGGACATGTCTTTTCAATTTAATTTAATGGTTTGATCTACATTCTATATTTGTTACATAATCATTGATCGTCGTTTGTTTTTCGCTTTAAAAAAAAGTACCAAAATGAAAAGACAATAAATTCGACATTTCTTTTCATTACCTTGGATCTTCTTTTGTTTCCGTCTTTCGATGGAATGCGAAGCGTTTATAACACAATGAAATAAAAAAATCAATTGTCTTTTGAATTATTTTCTTCCTAACAAAGAGATCAAAAGACGATCTTTTTTTTTCTTTTTTAAGAAGAGAAGAATTCAAAAGACAATTGATTTTTTTTCAGTTGATGGAAAGAAGAAAAAGTCGAAATTTTCTCTTCCTTACCGACACGTCAATTCTTTAATTTTCTTAAAAATTCAAAAAATAAGTTGAAAATCGAAATTTCTCTTGATTACCGTCGATCGCCTTTTGATTCCACGACAGTTGATCGTCGTTTGTTTTTCGTTTTTAAGATAGGAAAAAAAAATCTACCAAAAGTAACAAAGTCAAAGAAATCGCAATTTCTTTTCATCACCGACGATCGTCTTTTGTTTCCATTTTTCGATGGAGAAGCAAGCATTTGTTATACAATCGATCGTCTTTTGTTTTTTTTTTGTTTTCTCCTTTTTAAGAAGACCAAAATTCAAAATTCGATAGATTTTTTTTATCGATCAACGAAAAGAGAAAGAAATTGATTATCGTTGATTTTTTTTTTACTTTTTGAAGAAGAAAAACGTTCAATTAACTAACTAATTATAAGAATTATATCTTGTAATTTATGAATTCATTTTTGTGTCCTTTAAATGATACCTAATTGAAGAAAACTGTCGGGGTTCAACGGTCCTTAGAGATCAACGAAATCACGTCACGATGACAGACGGCGGAAACGTCACAATGACAAACGTCAAACAATGTCACAATGACAAATACAGGTGAAACGCACATGATCCACGTAACTGGGTCACGATGACGACCGTCAAATTAAACAAAATAAGGACGCCCCTTAATGAATTAGGGCGCAATCGCATTCCTTTCTGATTGGTCAACAAATAGGATCGCAAGCCTCAATTTTTACAGAACTGCAGAATTAATCCCCTTACTCCCCACCCCCATTTCAGTCAAGTTTATGTCGTTGACCTCGAAACTGTTTGAACAAATGGACTGATCAAAACAAAAGATTGTTCTTCTTTTGTGATAAACAGTTGTTTTTACGTGTGGCCGATCGGCTTTTATTTTTGTTTTTTTTTTTGAAAGTTTTGTTTATTTCTTAATTTTTCTTTAGAAAAAAATTGTAAGAAAAAAACTTGCCTTACGTAATTTTGATTATCTTTTGTTTTGTTTTTGCTTTGTTCTTCAAGCAGCTATTAGTGAGAACGAAACGTCGATCGTCTTTAGTTCCTCATTTTATTTTGCCTTTCGACGAAACAAGATTTGCCCTAGTATCGTTCGTCTTTTATTTTTCTTTTGCTTTTTCAGGCGAAAAAAAATCAAAAGATGTTTGACTTTGTTTCTCCGTTTGTTTTTTCTATCGTTTCGAAAAAACTTTTTTTGTTTCCATCTTTCGAAGAAAAAAATCAACGTCTTTTGTTTCTTATTTTATTTTCGTCTTTGGACGAAATAAAAATTTGTCCTAGTATCGATTGTCTTTTGTTTTTCCTATTGTTTTTCCACGAAAAAAAGATGCTTGACAAGTTTGTAGTTGTGCGTACTTTTTTTTTCTTTTGAAATCACTCGCGTAATAATCCACGAAGCCTGGAATAATCCATGAAATTTGACGTCTTTTTTAACTGAATTTTACGGAAAAATTCTATTACTTTTTAATAGATCTTGACGCAGGCGTTTAAAATAAAAATGAGGTTGCGGAATTATTGTGACCTTTTCTTTATTTATTTTAATTTTCCGTTTATAAAATGTTGGCTATACTTCTTTAATTGCTTTTGAAATAATCTCATTTTCCTTTTTTAATAAATTACAAACAATCGATCGGAATATGAAATTATTAAATAAAGCGTCAAACTTTCATCGTTGATGAAATTCAGGAAAACGTACACCATAATTGTTTCCTTTTCTTGTAAAAACATCCGGATTTGTTCCGTTTCAAGTTTTCGTTTTGCAAATGACGTGTCCCAGTGTGGAAAACCCGGTCATCGACGGCTTATTTATATTATCTCCGAATCGGAATAAATCACCTATACAGGAGATCCTGTACGGTTTAGGTAGCTCGTGACAGTTTTTTCTAAACAATTATAATTGTTCGTGGGCGCGACTTTATCTTGTCTGGCTGAGTTTGTTTCTCACCGTGTGGGCTTATTTTTTCCAAACTTTATTTTGAAATTCTAATAAATATACTCTAATATTAATCGTCTCAGAGACGGAATTATACCGGGTGAGCCAGATATATTAAGGCCTGTTTGAATTTGGCGCACGATGGTTTTGGAATTTTTTTTTATCAATAACAGTTGGTAACCGCGTAAGCGTTGGCACTCTATTAATATTTACTGAATTTTGATGCTTTTGTAGAAAACAGTGATATTCCTCTTTTTACAATAAATAAACATATTCACTTTCTACAGAGCGTTCATAAAAGATTGAAAGACGTTTGAATTTAGCGCCACTCGTGCTAATATAACGTTGGCATTTCTACTGCGCGTCCGTGAACCAGTGGCGTGCTGCCGCTTACGATGTGATTTCCATATTTTTGTTGATTTGATATAACTTTCATCGAATTATTTTTATTTCTCCTACGGTTATTCGCTTTACAAACTGTAGAAACGCAGAGAACCCAGTTGGGTATGACTCCGAAACACAATTCGACACATATTCTTTATTTCCCGCACAGAATCCATATGCACCAAGAGGGAACCGAACCCACACCTAATAGTTACCCGGCCCGTTGCCAGCGAATTCAACCAAATCGGCTATGCACCTATTATATTAAATTAACTACTAAGGCCATTTACATATTTATTTACATTAGTAGCGAATTCGTGTCGAAACTTGAACTTTAACAAATAAGAGGAGCTCAAAATCGAAACGCAATTTTCGACCAAACTGAGAAATTGGTCGATGACAACATAACTTTTGCAGGTATCGCCCTGAACATTTAATTTCAATATCATGTTATGCTTATAATTACATAGTCTCTGATTGTAAGAACTCTTAAAATCGAATAATTAGATTACAGCATAAAATATCATTTTTTGGCGAAACTAGTTGTTGTCAAAAACAACAAATATTTGAAATAAACAGATGAACAAGAAAAATAATATATTTAACATTGTGCTCTCCTTACTGGTTGTCGTCTAGGATCTTGCAGGGCGGTGTCACTGGTCACTGTCACTGATGCCGGCGTCGATGGGGTGCGTGCAAGCAGTATTGTGTGTGATTGCTCGACAAAATGCTGCGCAAGCACTGGTATGTATGATTGCTCGAAAAAATGCTGCGCATGCACTGGTGTGTGTGATTGCTCGACAAAATACTGCACAAGTAATGTTACGTATGCCGTTCGAAAGTCGGTCAATGCCGAGGCAGATGTGTAGCGCACGAGGGCTGGTCAGCGCCAAGGTGGTTGAGTGTTCTCGACAAAATGCTGCACAAGAAGACTCTAAGCTGGAGTGGCTTGCGATCTTGGTTTTACAACTGGCGGCAAATAACTCTGCTTCATTGGTCCGAAAGCATACTCGAATCAACGACGAACACGGCTGTATCTCATTCGTCAAGGGGCAGTCTTTTTGTGCTTACTTCGGAGATTGCTATAGAAACCAATTTTTGACTATGCGATCCTATTTGTTCATCAATCAGGAACGAATGTCGTTTATTTTTGACGATTCTCACCGTTGCTTTGCTACGTATACGGTGTCACTTGAAATTACGTTGTGTGATTGCTCGACAAAATGCTGCGCAAACACTGGTGTGTGTGTGTGTGATTGCTCGACAAAGTACTGCGCGAGCAGTGCTATGTATTCCGCTCGAACGTTGGTCAACGCCAAGGCAGATGTGTATCGCACGAGGGCTGGTCAGCGCCAAGGCGGTTGAGTGTTCTCGACAAAATGCTGCACAAGAAGACTCTAAGCTGGAGTGGCTTGCGATTTCGGTTTTATAGCTGGCGTCAAGTAACTCTGTTTCATTGGTCCGAACGCATACTCGAATCAACGACGAGCACGGCTGTATCTCATTCATCAAGGGGCAGTCTTTGTGTGTTTACTTCGGAGATTGCCATAGAAACCAATTTTTGACGATGCGATCCTATTTGTTCATCAATCAGGAACGAATGTCGTTTATTTTTGACGATTCTCACCGTTGCTTTGCTACGTATACGGTGTCACTTGAAATTACGTTGTGTGATTGCTCGACAAAATGCTGCGCAAACACTGGTGTGTGTGTGTGATTGCTCGACAAAGTACGGCGCAAAAGTATTCCGCTCGAAGGTCGGTGAACGCCAAGGTAGATGTGTATCGCACGAGGGCTGGTCAGCGCCAAGGCGGTTGAGTGTTCTCGACAAAATGCTGCACAAGAAGACTCTAAGCTGGAATGACTTGCGATCTTGGTTTTATAGCTGGCGGCAAATAACTCTGCTTCATTGGTCCTAAAGCATACTCGAATCAACGACGAGCACAGCTGTATCTCATTCGTCAAGGGGCAGTCTTTTTGTGTTTACTTCGGAGATTGCCATAGCAACCAATTTTTGAGGATGAGATCCTATTTGTTCATCAATCAGGAACGAATGTCGTTTATTTTTAACGATTCTCATCGTTGCTTGGCTATGTATTCAGTGTCACTTGAAATTACGTTGCTTAAAAACAACAAACAAAGCACGCCACAACGGCATTATCCAATTTACTTAAAATTGGATCCCAAGCAGGATTTGTATGTAACACTCGTACTATCCCTGTAAACTCCAAATCATAAGCAAAACCGCTTGGAATTTGCAGAAGAACATAGTGATTGGGCAATGCGATGGCGCCAAGTTATCTTTACGGACGAAAAGAAGTCTTGATGGTCCAGATGGAACTCGTTTTTATTTTCACGGTGCGATTGAGGCCACGCGAAAATACGTGATGTCAGAAGCGGACGCCGGTCGTGCGATCCAGGAACGCCAGGTAAATCAGGACCTTTATAAAATTGCTCTGAACCAGAGCTTGCCGAAAGGTCAGACTAAACGAAATCTGAGCTGAAAGGTCAGGGTAGTACCAGTCGCTCTAACATCGCCACCGGGAGACCAGCCAGGGAAGCCGTAGGCCCAGTTGTCTCTCCAGAAGCTCCACTACCGACACCACGGAGCCAAAACTACGAAAATCAAGTCGCCGTCGTCGGGCAATATACCGGGAGACACTCAACGAGATCAGGTCGGCGCACGAGAATTTAAGAGCTTTGTCACCATTGTCGCCGTCACCTCCGCGGGCATTTACGGTATTGAGATCAGCCCGCTGCAAAATCGGGAACGACGCCCGCCTACAGCGCCACGACGCCCAGGATGAAGCGACTCATCCTAGCCAAGTCATCTAATACCACGCCGGGAATGTCGCACCGACCAACTTACCGGTTGATTCCGACGGTCATTCCCACAACGGAACATCATGTTCCAAATATTAAAAATTGTTTATTGTTATTTGTTGCAACTCGGTTTGATCGCAATAGATTTCTCGAGTATCCTCTGGGCAGTTGTTTCGGCCATATTTGGGACCCAAGTGATTTTTAAATTTTTAATCAACTCTTGCTGTGGAATTTGGACGGCATGATATTTTAACGGCTACAGATAAAGGTAATGTAACTATACTTGTGTTGCTTGATTTTAGTAAAGCATTTGACACAGTCAATCACGGGCTTTTATTAACTATTCTAAAATATATTGGGTTGAATGATGGCGCTGTTATCCTTCTTAACAGCTATCTAAGTAATAGGTCACAAAGTGTTGCTGTGGATAAATCTCTGTCCGAACCTCTTCAAATATATCAATACTGTTTACAATCTACACCTCTCATATTTTAAAACATATTCAATTTTGTAACCATCACATATATGCTGACGACACTCAGCTATATTATTCTTTTACACCATCTAACTGGCGCAATGCGGAATCGGAAGTAAATTCCGATTTAGAATATGTTCATAGCAGCTCTTTGAAGCATTTTTTACACATTAATACTACGAAATCTAAAATCCTATTATTTGGCAGAAAAAAAACTTGTGAACAACTGTCTAGTTCATTTAATATTCATATTAATAATATAAAGATACCCATTGTTGAGAAAGCTAAAAGTCTTGGTTTGACACTAGACAATACGTTTCGTTACAGAAATCAGATTTCTCAATATATTAATAATGCTTACGTTTTTTTGAGAAAATTGTATCCCTTCAGGAGGATTTTTAATGTTCAAACTAAGCAAAGACTATGTGAAACATTTGTCTTATCTCAATTTACCTACTGTGTTCCAATATATCACTCTGCTCTAGATTCTTTTTGTATTCGCGCTATCCAAAAAGTTCAAAATTCGTGTCTAAGATTTATTTTTGGATTGCGGAAATTTGATCATATTTCTCACAAATTAGTTGAAGCCGGCTGGCTTAACATGGAAAATCGGAGATATTTACAAACGGTATACTGTTTTCATAAAATTTTAGTAACTAGAAAACCACCTTACTTATATTATAAGATAAGATTTAGATCAGATGTACATAACATCACCACGAGACACAGAGGAAGAATTTCTCCGCCATCTCACTCTACTTCATTATCAGAGAGATCCTTTTCTTTTCAAATCTATCGATTGTATAATCAATTGCCGAACAGCCTTAAAAGTCTCAGTATACATTCATTTAAGAAAGCATCGAGAGTTGCTTTGTTTGATAAACAAGTTGTCTTCAAAAACTTATAAATTGCTATCAATTCAATTCAATTTATTTCATTTCGTCCTTATTTGTTATCAAATGATGCATGTCTTATAATGTTTGGCGGTGTGCACATCACAGACTCACATAATCATTTTCTTTAAAAAAAAAATTTTTTTCTTTAGTTTTTAGTTTTTAGTTTTAGTTTTATAGTTTCCTATTTTGTTCTCTAGTTTTTTTTTTTCTCTAGTTGTAGGCATTAATATTTAATTTTTGCGTTATTTTATTCAAGGTTTAGATGGAAGAGCAGTATTCTACTGAATCTCGCCTTGTGATTGGGTTAATTTTTCTTTCTTTCATAGATGTATATGTATATCACTTAGTAATAACACAATAAAGTCTGTTATTATTATTATTATTATTATGTCTTAGCTTTACTGTAAAACAGCATCAAGGTGTGCAACGACGTACGTTTCATTTCAGGCTAACAAATGCCGTCCAATGACGTCCAGATTTCATGGCAAGAGTTGATGAAAACTTTTAAAAATCACTCGGTAGATCAAGTACTATTTTTTTTAATAAAAAAAAACAACCTTTAATAAGACTAATGGACTAAAATTTAAACGGAAAAATTAATTTTTATTAATTACACTTGCGCTTCGGTCACTTCATTGGTTGATAGAAGCGACCGACGTTTTAAACTAAATATGTCCTTTTGATTTCTACTCATTAAGACAAAACGCAATAATATTTAATTAATCAATTAATTATAGATTCCACTAATTACCTAGTTAACATATAATCCTAATTCAATCGTTCGAATAATGATAATTAATCAATTAATTATTCCAGCGTGGTTTGAATTACATCTTAATTTATTATTGCTGAATTAATTAAAGAGCATCGAAAATAAATCCGTCTTCAAAAGAAAAAAGTTAATTTTCTTACAGCAGGGCTAAAAATAGCCTCTCTTGAAACTAATGGGATTGATACTTATAACTAGTGTACGGAATAACATATTTTGACGTCAACACGTTAACGGTGTATGTTACCAGGTAATTATTCATAAGCAATAAATTTAATTTTTCTATCTCCAATGTGCCGAATTCGAAAGCACCGGCGCAGCTGGCCAATGCGAAGCATAAAATATAAAACTCCGATCTCTACTTGCACCCGTTTATGTAATCGACTAATAATAATCAAATTCGATTTCAACTTTGGTAATAGTAATAATTACTGGCCTCAATTTAATGACCAAACGAAGTCCAGTAGAAGGGGGGGAGGTCATTAAATGGCGAGATGTATAACATTATCCGGTTTGAAGTAATTAGTTTGCGCTACCTTCTATTCGCTAGCGGATCAGCACCTGCCGGGACTTGAGGCAGAAAGAGAAAAGCTGCTGGCGTGAATGTGAAGGGAAGAGGGAGTTTTGTGTGTGCTTATCTATTTGCAATTTGCGATGCAGCAATGGCAAACAAGACTGTTCTGTGCGTGATCTTCCTTACGATGGGTGTAATTAGTGTTAACAAAGCAGGTACTAATTTCTTAAATCTTAAATTTAAAAAAATGCCCGGAAGTTTGGTACTAATTAAAAAAAATATTGTTATAGCAATCCTACCCAAAAAAAAAAGTTTTGCGTTTCCTTGAGAAGCAAATTTGTGAAAGAAAATACCAACAATGATGAAAAAACTTTGCTTTGGTTGAAATGTACTATAGGCTTGTGTAATACAACTTCACGGTATTTAAAATTATTTTGTGCACCCCTGTATGTATTATACCGTATTATATCCTAACCAAACTTTATTAGCCAATAGTATCAAATAACTTACAAGGGAAGTAGCCCAACCCGAAAATTAAAAAAAATTTGAAACTTGTGGGTTAGTAGTTCACCTTAGGGTAAGCAAGGAGCCATTTTTTTATAGGTGATTTTCGGTTTTCTGCGAATAACTCGGTAACCAGCAAAGATAAAAATTAAAATTATATGGCAAAATATTTGCCTTTCAATGCTCTGTCACATATTGTAAAAATTGCCACCCCTTATAGTTCGAAAATCAAAACTTATGCCCTACCACCCCAATCTGAGAAGTCAAAAAAATAATTCATTGCTCTGGGTGAGTAGTCCACTTCGGGTGGTGTGCAGCAAAATTTTTTTAACACTCGAAAAGAATGTTTAGGGGATGAAAACACGTCTCATACTTTCTATGGTTTTGAGTATTTGGTGATCTTAATGCCAGAGCGCTTAAATATTAATATTACATATCAAAGTATTAATTTAGAAGTGGTTTATGGAAGTCATATTTAAATATTAACTTCGATTACAGTTCAGAAATCTAGACATCATATTACTAATCTAACCTACGTATAAGTGCATAATTGAAAAGGCAAAATATTTATTTGATTAACAATAAATACAAAAGGTAGTAATAAATCTAGTTACATGTGATGAAAATGACATTTTTGGGAAAAGTGTTTATACTGACGTGCATGACTGCTTGGAAAATTTACAACTTCAATTAATTCTTCCTAACCATAAATTGAGTATTATTGTGATGTATAGACCACCTTATACTGATATTTCTGAATTTATCTTAAATTTAAGCACTACTCTCTCATTTGGTCTGTACATTACACGAAATATTATGTTTAGGCGATTTAAATATAAATTTACTTGATCCTAGCAGCAGAGCAAGTGTTCTTTTTGTTGATCTTCTAGATTCCTTAGGTTTGAAGCAAATAGTCTCTGAGCCTACTAGAGTAAGTGTAACATTTTCTCTTCTAGATGTTATAATAACTGGAGATGATGTCACAGTAACAAACACCTCAGTCTTAGATCTGTATATTAGCGACCATTTCCTCGTTAATTCTTTACTATCGTTAGAACACAACAATAAGTCACCAACCGAGCGGATTTTTCGGAATTTCTATAATTTTAATCATGATTTATTTCTGTTAGACTTTCGACAAATTCCTTGGTTTGTTCTATTTGATATGAACGATGTTGATGCCATGATTGAATTTTTTAATCAAAATATTATCACGTTGTTTGATATACATGCACCCCTTCTTTTTTAGTAAACCTAAAACTCCTTGGATAACCGATAATATTCGAATTATGATGTCTATTACGGATAAGGCTTTTGCCAGAGCAAAGAGGTTGAAGACTGCTGGGGCAATGAGTTATTATAAAGAACTTAGAAATTTCACTACAGCTTCTATACGTAGGGAAAAAAAAGGCATACTTGGAGTTTTCTCGGAATAATAATAAGAATGATATTTGGAAAAGTCTACGGAGTCTGAATATATAGTAAAAATAAAAATAATGCCATTCCTACAAATCTCGCCGATGCCACCAAACTTAATAATTATTTCTTGAATCCTATTAACAGCCTACCACTTAATCTACCTCTATTAGACTTCTATACGAATGATAAATTTTATAATTTTGTTGAGCAGTTTTTTTTTTCTTCAGTTTCTGAAGGTGAAATTTCTCTTAAAACTAAATCTGTAGGCCATGATGGCATTAGTATCAAGATGCTTACTTTCCTCCTGCCGTATATAACTTTCATAGTAAATTTTTGTATATCGCATAACGCATTTCCTGACTCCTGGAAGAAAGCCCTGGATATACCATTGCCAAAAAATAAAAATCCCTCTGATTTCAAGGATTTACGCCCTATAAGTTTGCTTCCCATTTTTTCTAAAATATTAGAAAGGGTTATTGAGTCACAGCTGCGTAAACATTTGCTTCAATATAATATTCTCCCTGCAACACAATCTGGCTTTAGACCAGGCCATAGCTGTGAAACCGCTCTTGCTGCTCTTTTAGATGACATTTTTATTGCACGTGATCGTAACAATATCAGCGTCCTGGTACTACTTGATTTTACTAAGGCCTTCGATTGTATTAACCACAGTTTACTTCTAGCAATTCTAAATTTTATCGGGCTGGGCGACTCAGGTGTAAATTTTTTCTAATCGTACGCAACAAGTTAAACTATATGATAGCGTATCCAACGAACGGTCCTTAGATGTAGGAGTCCCTTAAGGTAGTGTCCTAGGACCTTTGCTTTCTGTCATTTATACCTGTCATCTTTTTAATACTCCACGTAAGAGCAAAATTCACTTATAGGCCCATGAGACGCAGCTGTACCATTCTTTGCCCAGTTGTAGCCTGGCTCAGGAAGTTGGTGATGTCATCAGTCTTAGTGTTCGGAAAAAATAAAGAATGGCCGCGTCTGAGAGATGAGGTAAAAGTAAGCATTAATGGCACAGTTATTCCTGTAGTCGAATGCAGTAAAAGTTTAGGCGTACACTTGGATAAAGACTTGCGCTTTAAATCTCATGTTACCAAAATGATTCAAAAAGCTTACTGTCATCTTCAAGTTTTATATGGGTGCAAAGATTCCTTAAATTCCAATTTAAAGAAAATGCTATGTGATACATTGGTTTTAAGTCATTTTAATTACTGTGATACTGTGTATGGGCCATGCTTAGACATACGGAGAATTCAACAAGTTTAAAACTCCTGCCTTTGGTTAATATGCGGAATCCGGCGTACTGATCATATCTCTCACATCCTAAAATGGATTAAATGGTTCAGCATGTACAATCGACGCCACTTACGTTCTAGTGTGTTATATTTTAAAATTTTGTCTGATCTGTCTACCTGTATAATAGATTGTTTTTCAAAACAGATGTGCACAATATCAATATCAGAAGGGATTACTCACCACCCCACTTCACCGCACTGCTCTTTTCCGAGGGTCCTTCTCCTTCAATATTGCACATATCTTTAATAATCTGCCTAATTTTTTAAAATCTTTATCATTGGCTAGTTTTAAATCCCGCATGAAAATCTATCTGATATCCTTACAAAATAATTGTGGTCCTTGATGCTGTCGAAACTCTCTTATCTTCTTTATTATAAATCTGCACTGATGCTACTGAAAAAACAGTTACCTACCTATCTTATAACTTTGCAAAACTATTTCTTCCGTCAGCTTCTCAGTTTTTCGTCTTAAAGAAATATGCAGTTCTTTTTTTGTTAAAATTTCAGAATCAGGAATGACAACAGATATCCATAGCTGATCCTGCGCCTTTTGACTGCAGCTTTTCCTTTCATTTTATTTTACTTTTCTTTATTTTTCTCTTGTCTACATATATATATGTATATAAATATATGTTATGACGTAGGTTTCCGCGGGTGTTATATGCTGTGTTGTTCTTCCGGGTGTTCCTCCGCGTAGGGTTCTCAAAAAAACCGTTGTTGTCTTAACGACGTTTCGACAGAATCACATCTGCCATCTTCAGGTCTTCTCGGCTGCTTTCTTCGTTCTACTTCTCGTTGTTAGTTCCACCCGCATAACAACGAGAAGCAGAACGAAGAAAGCAGCCGAGAAGATCTGAAGATGGCAAATGTGATTCTGCCGAAACATCGTCAAGACAACAACGGTTCTTTTAGAACCCTAGCGGAGGAACACCCGGAAGAACAACACAGCATATAAATACATGTATATATACGCACAATTATTGCTATTTCTCTATTTTCATTGCGAAATCATATACTAATTCTAGTTAAGTTGTCTTTTTTTCCTCTCTCTTTGAACATTAATCGCATGTATAATTATTTTTGCAGTCAATAAAACTTATTATTATTATCTACATAGGGTGATTGAAATTCGAGGGCCAGCATGGGGATCTCGCTTATTATAAGAAATAGAGAATCGGTTAATTGGAAGCAAAGTTGCCAAATTTCATGCTCATTAATAATACGTTAAGAAATTTCAAATATCTTTTTGGTTTCTTCACAATCGGAAAAAAACTAAAAAAACTAAATTTTTGATTAACACTTTGAAGCTCTATATTTCAAAGACTGTTTGAATAAAGCATCAAGTATTTCATATTTATTTGATTGAAATTTTATACTCCTTTCAAAAACTTAAAAATATATAAGGTGTTCCGTATAAGAAATCAAAGTACTTGCAGATATCTCAATTATTGAGCACTCTAGAAAAAAATAATTTGGAGCAATGAATTGTGCATGAAAAACTGCATTAAAGAAGTTTTTCGCAGAAATCAAAAATTTTCATAAACAAAAAAGTTATGAAGGCTTTTAGAAATCGTAGAATTTTGAAAAACACCCTGTAGCTCCCCTAAGCGGTACAAGATATCGAAATGTGGTCTTCACCATTAATTTTGTCTTAAAAATCGAGCTCAGTTTTTGTCTAAAAATAAGAGTAGTTTCTTATTAAAGTGTCAAATTTGGCCCACCCTGTACAACGACACAGGCAATAATTTTATGTAATTATAACTGTTGATTCTAACAAGAAATGACTGTACCTTCCAAATTTCTTGTTCAAATTAAATTAAATCTTTTGAAACTTGAGCAAGATTCGCCAAAAAAATAAAATGTGATACCGGTCGAGCAAGTTCCAATAAACGTGCGGAATAATAAAAATTCTTTGTCACTTTCGTTAACGTTGCGTTAAGTTCATTGTCGCTCGTACTTGTTCTCGCAATAATAATAATAACTGGTCAAACTTGCTGCTCAAGAAGAAGAAAAATCAGAAAGCATTGCACTGCTTCTTCTTCTTAGTCTCACGAAAAACATTCGCATTTATTGAAAATATTTAAAATTGTTACATTTTGAGATTTATTTACTTACTTGTTTTTCAATGTAAGATAATAAATAAATACAAATAAATTTTATGATTGATAATGAGATTTCAGCAGAAAAAATATGAAACTTAAAACGCTGCGTACAAGTGGTATGAAAAAAATAAGTAATTTACATCCATGTAAAAATCTACAAAAAGAAAAAAAATGAATAAATATATCTATTTATTCATTTGTCAAAATCAACTCCAACAGACACAATGATATTGTTAAAACACTTGTCGCGAATTAATTAACATGTCCTTACCTCACACGTGCGTAGGCCGCACACACACATGCAAGGCCATAAATATTTGGCGAAGCCACGCCGACGTATCAATTTCAAATTACAATAAAAAAAGTAACGACCTGTTTTATGCTTACAATCCATGGGCTACTGTATGGTATGGAAACGTTTAATTCCGCCCACAGGCGAGCGATAATCTGAAATATTTGGAATAATTTCGAGCGAAGGCGAACCTTGATTACGTCGAAGTATGTATTTCAATATTACATGCATGCAAATGTATTCGAAGACGCGGCACGCATTGCAAATCAATGCAGTAAATCGTTTGCAGATCGCAGAAGCATTCCGGTTTGGTTGACTTCTGGAGCGTTTCCTGCTTTCACCAAATCAGGATGTGGTCGAGTTGAAAATGCGACAAAAATCAATGTCATATGCATACATGTCCCATTGGGTCGCGTTAATTAATTTCCAATGCGTAACCCGGATACCTACTTGATTACTAAAAGTATGCATTGAATTTGTTTATAATGAATGAACTTAGTGAAAGGCGAAAAATAATTGTTCGCTTAAACCGGGGGTTCCCAATTTTTTCTTTATCAGTGCATACCTATACTTAAAAGAGTGTGACGTAGTGCGATATCGTCCCCAAATGTTTCGGTCATTTGTATATATTTTTTGTCTTTATGAAATACTTTATTTTATAGGAAATTTTATTAAAGATGCTTGTCGGCATTCCAAGTATCAGAAGTGCGAATGAGGTTGCCTACCAAATGGGGGATTTTATCGTTCACTTTATTATAGTGTGATTTTTTTAATAGCTGAGGATGATTTTTGAATTTGCCGCCGCGTGCAAAATTGCTATTACGTTGGCAACACCTGATTCTGTCAATCACCTTTGTCATTTTTCTTCCGGTGTAAGAATAATTGAAAAGAAAAAATTGAAACGTCGAAAATTCACTTGCGAAACAAACAAAATAACGTGATACTAAATAATCGATATTTGGTCATCGTAGCCACATTTAAAACGTGAAATGCACTCAAATCTATGGCGCCAAATTCAAAGTATTCTCAATCATCAAAAATCATACTAATTTGGCTCGCCTAGATTTCTTGAAATTCAAAGAATTTTTCGGTTTTTAATTTTAATGTTATTTTTATTGTTTTTGGTTCTGAGTTGGTGCTTTTCTTAATTTTCTTTTTGTTTGTTTTTGTTACACCACAGCAAGTGTGCGAAAAACATTAATTGTTGATCCTTCAGATAAAATTTAGTTTCTTTTCGAACGCACGGTATATTATTGGCTACGTAATTGTTTTAAACATTGCTGGTTTAAAAATAGGAAAATCCGAATCCTATCCTTATTTATTTCAGTTCTCTTCTTCTTTCTTATCGAGGCTCTTATTTTCACATTTCTTCAATTCTTATTTATATTGTTTCTTTCTCTTTTTTTATATTTTTCTCTTGTTTTTTCTCTTTTTTATATTTTTCTCTCTTTTTATATTAGGATAGATGGCATTAAAAAAAAAAAATAAATCCAAGTTTATTTGAGTTTCGATTCACTTATGAAAAATGCGATGAACAAAAAACAACAGAAGAATGACGGCGATCGATTGATTAAAATTAAAATAAGAAATTGAAAATAAAATTATATAAAACTATTTCTACGATAATAGTTGAAGTGCAAATAAAAAAAAAACAATAACAATGAAATACCATGACAAAGACAAACGAAAAACAAAATATTTCGGCAAGAAAGCAAAAAAAAAAAAAAAAACAGCGGGAAGAGTCAGTGAAATACGAAAATAATGATTCGAGAAAAAGACACAAAAGAAAAGCGAAACGTAGGAAATATAGAAATATGAAGATTAAGGTGAACCGAAAAACAAAAGAAGAATGACATTCTCCAACGATTACACAAGGAAAGTAAAAAAAAACAACAGAAAATAAAAGAAGAAATATGAAGATTGAAATGATCCGAAAAACAAAAGAAGATCGACACTTTTCCAACAAGTACGCAAGAAAATTAAAAAAAGACAGAAAGTAAAAGAAAAACTTGGGCCCAAAATGAAATTGCGATCCTATTTATTAGCCAATCAGAAACGAATGCGGTCGCGCTTTAATTCGTTAAGGCGTGCCCTTAATTTTGTTTATTTTGACGGTGGCCATCGCTACACCGTTACGCAAATGTCAATGTGACGTTTCGCCCGTTCTGTCAACTGACATTGCTTGACGTTTCTTGACGTATACTATTTTGACGTTTGTTGACATTTGTTGATGTCCATCATTTTGATGTTTTTCTTTGTTACTTTACCTGACGTCTGTCGTTGTGACTTTTCTTATCATTTGTTTTCGTAACATGAACTTTCTCTTTTTTTATTGTCTTAGGATAGATGGGATTAAAAAATTACGTTATGGAAATGTCAACGTGACGTTTCGCCCGTATCTGTCAGCGCGACATTGCTTGACGTTTGTTAATTTGTCGTTTCTTGACGTCTGTCATTGTGACGTTCCTTGTCGTCCGTCATCGTGATCGCTAAGTACCTAACGTGTGAATCGATGAAACACGAAAACAATTGACCTAAAAGAAACCAAAGAAAAGTGAAACAAACGATGTAGAAATATGAAGATTAAAGTGATACGAAAAACCGAAGAAGATTGACAATTCTCCAACGAATACGCAAGAAAATAAAAAAGAAAGACTGAAAGTAAAAGAAGAAATTGGGCCCAAAATGACTTGCGATCCTACTTATTGGCCAATCAGAAACGAATGCGGTCGCGCTTGAATTCGTTAAGGCGTGGCCTTAATTTTGTTTATTTTGACGGTCGCCATCGCTACACCGATACGCAAATGTCAATGTGACGTTTCGCCCGTGTCTGTCAACTGACATTGCTTGAGGTTTCTTGACATATGCTATTTTGACATTTGTCATTGAGACATTTGCTGATGTCCATTATTTTGATGTTTTTCTTTGTGACCTTACCTGACGTCTGTCATTGTGACTTTTATTGGCATTTGTTTTCGTGACATGAACTTTCTTTTTTTTTATTGTCTTAGGATAGATGGGATTAAAAAATTACGTTATGGAAATGTCAACGTGACGTTTTGCCCGTATCTGTCAACGTGACATTGCTTGACGTTTGTCAATTTGACGTTTCTTGGCGTCTGTCATTTTGACATTTGTCATTGAGACATTTCTTCAAGTCTGTCATTTTGACATTTATCAATGCGTCGTTTCCTGACGTCTGTCATCTTCAAGTTAATCATTGTGATGCTTCTTGATGTCTGTTGTCTTGACATTTATCATTGCGACGTTTCTTGACGTCTGTCATCTTCACGTTTATCAATGTGACGCTTCTTAATGTCTATTGTTTTGACATTTGTCATAGAGACATTTCTTGGTGTTTGTCATCTTGACGTTTGTCTTTATGACCATTTTTTATGTCTGTTATTGTGACATTTCTTGTCATCTGTCATCGTGTTGATCGCTAAGTGTGTGAGCCCTCACAGATAAATGAAAAAGTAATTCGAAAATAGTAATTCGTCACGAAGAAACGAAAGGAAAACGAAACAAACGACATGGAAATATGAAGATTAAGGTGATCCGAAAAACAAAAGAAGATCGACAATTCAATTAAAAAAAAACAACAGAAAGTAAAAGAAGAAATTGCGACCAAAATGAGGTTGCAATCCCATTTGTGGTTGCGATTTAATTCGTGAAGGGACGGTCTTAATTTCGTTTATTTTTACGGTCGTCATCGTTACACCGTTACGCAAATGTCAACGTGATGTTTCGCCTGTATCTGTCAACTGACATTGCTTGACGTTTGTCAATTTGACGTTTTTTGACGTTTGTCATCTTCACGTTTGTCATTGTGACGTTTCTTGACGTCTGGCATTTTGACATTTATCATTGAGACATTTCTTAATGTCTGTCATCTTGACGTTTGTCTTGGTGATTTTTCTTGTGACCTATCATCGTGATATGATTTGTTGGTCGCTATGTACTTAATGTGTAAGTCCTCACAGAGTCAACGGGAAAGTAATTTGAAAATAAATAAAGAAACGGGAAAAAGACGAAACAAATGACATGAAAGTATGAAGATTAAGGCGATATCAAAAACAAAAGAAGATCGACAATTCTCCTACGAGTTTATTTTCTTGGTCGTCATCGCTATACCGATACGCAAAGATCATCGTGATGTTTCGCCCATATCTGTCAACACGTTTGTCATTGTGACGTTTCTTGACAACTGTCATTTTGACATTTATCTTTGAGACATTTCTTGATGTCTGTCATCTTGACGTTTGTCTTTGTGATCTTTCTTGACGTCTGTCATTGTGACGTTTTTTGTCATCTGTCGTACTTAATGTGTGAGCCTTCAAAGAGTCAAAGAAAAAGTAATTCGAAAATAATCATTCGTCAGGAAGAAACGATAGAAAATAAACGAAACAGACGACATGGAAATATGAAGATTAAGGTGATGTCAAAAACAAAAGAAGATCGACAATTCTCCTACGAGTACGCAAGAAAATTAAAATAAACAACAACAGAAAGTAAAAGAAGAAATTTGTTGATTTTGACAGTCGTCATCGTTACACAGTTACGTAAATGTCAACGTGACCTTTCGCTCGTATCTGTCAACGAGACATTGCTTAACGATTGTCAATTTGATGTCAGTCATTTTGACATTTGTCGTTGCGACGTTTCTTGACGTCTGTCATCTTCACGTTTTTCACTCTGACGTTGGCGTCTGTCCTTGAGACATGTGTGAGCATGAATTTTTTTTTTTTAAAGAAAAATTAAAAAAGAGGCTTAAACACTTAAAAATATGAAAAGTTGGCAGGAAGGAAACTTGAAGACGTGTTAATAATAAAAACGAAGAGAAGAAACTAAATGAAATAGAATAATTGTTAGTCTTCTGAATTTGTGGTAATTGACATTCATTTGATTTCATTCATTCTATTCCGACTTCGTTTATTTCAATTTTCTTTTTTGTTTTTTTTTCCCTATCGACTTATCATTCCTGATAGGTTTTTTTTAAAATTCAATCATTAGTCGAATGAAAATGTCGATCTTTTATTTTCTGTTTATTTAACTCTGCATTTTGGTGTTATTTATTTCAGTTCTCCTTTATTTTATTTTTTCTATGGACTCAATTTTTCACGTGTTTTGTTTTGTTTGTCTTTGGTTTTCATTTATTTTTTAGCTACGAGAAAACAAAAACGTCGTTCTTCTTTTCGTCTAATTATGTGTTTAGTTGTTGTTGCTTCAATTCTTTTTTGTTTCTTCATATGGAATTAATTCTTAATTAATGTTTGTTTCTGTTATTCTTTATTTTTTTCTGAGTATTCGAAACTTCTTTTATTATACATATTTGTCAATTTTTTTTTTATTTACAGTTTTCTTTTATCCCTCATTAGGGTTTTAAAAGCAAATAAATTTGATCAGATCTTTTTACTAAAATGGCGAGTAATTTTTACTATCCTTCCAATCGTACGATTAATTTTTATTAATTTATTAATTACTATCATGCGTTCAGAAACTCCCACGTTTGGAGTTGTACATGACTTGAGACACGGCATGTCTTTGCTTATATGAAAACTTCAAATAAAGTAAATAAAATCAGGTTGGTTATAGCTATAGCATCGACTCACATTTTCCGAAACAACGCCAACTCCAAACGTGGGAGTTTTTTAAAAGAATTAATTTGTCATTCCTTTATTTTATTTTCGTTCTTGCAGAATTGTTCGTGTCCAACTTGGACATGCAGTGCATGAGATGTCTATGTGCGGCTGCCTCCGGCTGTAACTTGGCTACGGGGTGTTCCCAAGGTTTCTGTGGTCCTTTCCAAATAAGCAGAGCTTACTGGATAGACGCCGGCAATCAGACATTAGAAGGACAAAATCCTGAGCGTCCTGATGGTAAGATTTTCAAACAATTTAACCAATTTTTTCAGCAACCACGTTATTGTACACTTTATGTCAGATAAACCCAATTTCTCGAAAATACAGTGCGATCCAAAATTGTTTAGTTAAGGAGAGCCTATGGAAAATAAAATCAAGTCTTAGCTTAATCGATACAATTAGTCTACTGATCATCTGTCAAAACTGAAACGTCAAGATACTTTTGACGATAGTAGAAAAAAAGTTTCTAAATATTTCAATTGAATACATAAGGGTTTGTTAAACGTCATTTTGACGTTTCTTAATGCTTGTCATCGTGACATAATTTCTTGGTCGCTAAGCAACGTGTGAGCCCTCATAAAACGTAGTTTTTCTTCTATTTACGTATTCTTCCCATGTGTAAATAAATGATTTGGTTTCAGCTTATCCTAACTGTGCAACGAACTACCACTGTGCTCAAAACGTCGTGAAGCATTACATCGGCAAGTTTGCTAGAGTAAGTTCAGTTCGCTCAATGAATATTTGTTGTAAGTTTCTAGTTCTAATTGCGCTCGGAATTTGCAGGACTGTAACGATGATGGTGTGACGAACTGTGATGACTTCGCCATGATCAACTACAATGGCGGATACCGTTGTGGCATGGACCTGAACAGACAGCCCAGCGGTAGAATGTATGCGCTCAGATACAAGAACTGTACACTACTAAATCAATAAGTTATTTAAATATATTTTTTTTTACTATTATATTTAATTTAACCTGAGTTTCCTTATGATAGTGGATTTTATGAGTAATTGCTAAATATTATCCATCGAAACGATTTCGGAAATAATTCGAATCTTGAAATACAATTTTTTAAACAAACTACGACCTACTAGATTTCACGAGACAGTGTGTCGTCGTGAATCAAATAAAAACAGCCGAGTTTTTTTTTTGTTTTAATATAAACTGCGCTTCACCTAATTTTCTGTTTCTTTATTGAATGTAATTCAATTCTTTGCCTGCATAGCCAATTTTGAAATTTTATTTCTTTCTACCTGTGTAAAATTAGTGGCGCTATCTGGTAGCTAATAGCCGAAGCTTTAAAAAATTTACAGGTTTCTGTAAAGTTGCTGAGATGTAAATACATTCCTTATACAGTATGTCCATGGATTTTCTGTAATAGTCGGGTGACATACTACTACATATCAATTGTAACATAAATGCTAGGATATTTTGCTTTAAATTTATCAGTGGTCGTAAGTAGTATGTAGTTTCTTCGATTCCATAACATTTTACTAAAAAGAAATCCGCTGCTGTAATGTGTCTATAGCTTTGACTGAGAGTTTTAATTACCGACATGTATTTAGAGAATTTCTTTATTATTTTTGTACGTTTCAATGCAAGCCAAAGTTTTTATAAAGGATAACTTTTTTCCTAAAAAAAAAAAAATTCCTCTATTGTAGAAAATCCGCGAACACAGTGTATATTACTAGTTAGTTACTTAGTCGACTGATTTTAGTTCTGGAACAAGATTGATAGGGGGCGATGAACTGTAAGTGTCGCAGTCCATCAGCTATTAGTAGGTTTGCATCTCTACTTATCAACTATTTCCAGTTTGTTTGAATTCGTTGATGGTAATTGTGATATGTGAACTTCTTTTACATTCGAGAATGACAATTGTTATCAATGTAACTTGTAATTTTTTGTTTACTTCACGCATGTTCACTCTAGTGAACATATCACCTATAATACAGGGTCACTGACAATTAATGAATAATTAGTGTTTGAAATTTTACGCGTTAATTTCAGGTTTACTTCCAGTTCATTGCTAATTGTCTTAAAATAACCACACAGTTGAACATAAAATAATAGAAAAAAAAAACAAAGACACCACCAGTTAAGTGAATTAGTGATAAAATCATCTGAAACATAAGCTTGACATATCAGAAACTTCTGAAACAAAGAAAAATATAGAGAATACATTAAAAAAAAACAAGAAATCTTCCAATTCATCACAGGTATGTCCATGTGTTCTCGTCATTTTATTTTACTTTCTAACATCTATTTCGTTTTGTATCGCTTTCCATTTTCATTGACAACTCTGTGTTATTGACAAACTTTGCTAAACCCTAGAGGTTATTTTTCACGTTATTGACGGTGAGTCTGCGTAAGCAAGTGGCAATTTCGTTTTATCTTAACATCCTCCTACATTACTTCTTATTAATACTTCGAGGAACTTAGAGAAAAACCGCAAGGAATCACGAGGTTTGAACCCTGAACCTCAAGGTTGTCAGCCACATGTCTAACCACTCGACCATTTTCTACAGTTAACAACTTCTTTTAATTCTGCAATATATTTGATGTCTCTTGTGATTGTGTATTTATGACGTAGGTACTTTATTACAGTGAGTATTTTTTTTGTTATGTAGCGTGTCTGTAGTTAGTTTTATTAACACAACGTCAACTATGGCAAAGATAAAATACAAATTTCGTTAACAAAATATTTGAAATTAACAGACGAACAATAAAAATAATATATTTAACAACGTGCTTGGCGGTCTGCTCTCCTTGCTGGCTATCGTCTAGGATTTTGGAAGGTTAGTAGAGTAACTGCTGCCGGAAGATGAGTCTGAACTCCTTCAAGACGGCTCGATTTCTACGACGTTTCCAACTTCTTCTCTCCAACACTGGCATCGACGACGTTGAAGGAGTGTGTGAAGTATAGGTAGGTGACTGCTCGACAATATGCTGCGCTAGCAGTGCCGTGTGAGGAGCGGTTAGGACAAAATAACTCCGAATCGAGATTTTAATATTATTAATAACAACAATAAATAAAAATCTTTTAAGACGAGTAATTAAATATATTCTTGCTAAAATTTTTTAAGTTAAATATCGTTAATAACGTCAATTTGAAATTACTTCCCTAATACATTTTCTTTCTGTATGAAGATACTATCTCAGCGAGCCGTAGCGGCTTGCGATCTCTCTTTTATAAAAAAGTGAATGATTAATTTGTTGTACGCAATTTAGATAACTTTTTACTTTATTATTATTACTTTGAAACTCGGCAAAGGAGTCATCTTGTCCCAGGTTTGTGTGTGGTTGCTCGACAAAATGCTGCGCAAGGTAAGCGTCCACTGATCGGCAACGAACGCAACGCGCGGATCCCATTTCAGGATTCTTTATGTATTATCTGATTCGAACGTTGCAGGTAAGTGAACACAGTCTCATGGCAAATAATTAACAATCCCTCAATATACAACTTCTTTATTTACCAGATCTTTTGCTTATATTGCATCTACTCTTTATAACAACGTCTCAGAATATCTGAAGACCATGTCTCTGTCTGCATTTAAATTTAATTTGAAAAAATTAATCTTTACGGAGCAGGTAGCATAGCATAGTTATTATTACTATTATTATTATTAAATAATATAAAGAATCCTAAAACACGATCCATGGGTTGCGTCCGATGCATGCATTCGTTGCCGATCAGTGGACGCTTAGCTCGAGAAGGTACAGAGTCGGAGCGGCTTGCGATTTCGCTTTTATAAAAAAATAATTTGTTAAAAATTTTCAACGTACTTTAGATAACTTTTTACTTCATTATTATTACTTTAGAACTCCCTCCCAAGGATCGTGAATTATCGTAAACAAAAGGCAAAGGAGTTATCTTGTCTCTAAGCGCTCCTGTGTTGCTCGACAAAATGCTGCACAAGCTGAGTTGCGTGTCGTTGCTCGACAAGATGTTGCGCAAGCATTATTGCATATGGTTGCTCGACAAAATGGTGCGCAAGGTAAGCGTCCACTGCTCGGCAACGGACGCAATGCACAGATCGCATTTCAGGATTTTTTATGTACGAATCTGATTCGTACGTTGCGGATAGCTGAACACAGTCTTATGTCAAGTAATATAAAGAATTCTAAAATGCGATCCATACGTTGTGTATGATGCGTCCGGTGCTGATCAGAGAACGCTTAGCTCAAGAAGATGCAGAGCCGCAGCGGCTTGTGATTTTGCTTTTATAAAAAAAAATAAATAATTTGTTAAAAATATTCAACGCACTTTATATAACATTTTACTTCTATATTATTACTTTAGGACTCCCTCTCAATGATCGTGAATTATCGTAAACAAAAGGTAAAGAAATCGTCTTATCTCTAGCCGCTGCTTTGTTAGATGCTGCACAAGTTGTGTTGTGTGTGGTTGTTCGTTGCACAAGCATTGTTATTGTTGGTTGCTCGACAAAATGCTGCGCAAGGTAAGCGTCCACTGCTCGGCAACGGACACAACGCACGGATTCTTTATGTACGAATCTGATTTGTACTTTGCTGATAGCTGAACACAGTCTTATGTCAAGTAATATAAACAATCCTAAAACGCGATCCATGCGTTGCGTCTGATGCGTCCGTTGCCGATCAGTGGACGCTTAGCTCAAGAATAGGCAGAGTCGGAGCGGCTTGCGATCACTTTAGATAACTTTTTACTTCATTATTATTACTTTAGAACTCCCTCCCAAGGATCGTGAATTATCTTATGTCTCTTGAAGAAAATGGTCATAGACAATTAGACCATTTACAATTCTTTTTTCAGTTAACTTAGAAAGCCTCTTCTTGGGTTAGAGTTAAGAAAGCCAGTGAATTGCATCAGAAAGACTTTTCGTGAGCTAAAGTTGCAGTAAAAAGGTTATCTTGTCCTAAGCCAATGAATAACGGCTTTGAATGTCTTCGAGCGGGGTTAGAATTCCATGAAGCTTTGGATTTATTTCGAACCTTTCCGGTGATTTCAAAATAAACTTTCACGAGGGTGGGACGAAAGTATTTGGAGAAGGAAAACCCTTTCCAATTATTCTCAGTTGCCCCAAAAAGTCTCTTTGTGGGCGCTAAAGACAAAAGAAATTGCAGGAGAAAGGCCTCCCGAGGTTCACGCCACCCTATTTAGGCCAAATTTGCTTGGAAACTACTTCTTTTAATGCCTCGCGTTTGTTCAGGGTCGTTATCTGTGAATGAGACTTAGATCTTTTCCAATCACTTCAAGAAATTATCTTTAGTTACTTAAGAAGGAAGATATCCGAGATCGTTACAAATCAGTTCCACTTTAAAAACCACCATTGATGGGGGCTATCAAGAAATTGAAGAAGTTATAAAGAAAACTATTTAAAAAATTTAATGTTTCTTCAAGGTCATTCATCCAATTGTTTTTTTATCATTTATTGAAGGAGGATAATATGTGGTTGAGATTGTTGCTCGACAAAATGCTGCGCAAGCAGTGTTGTGTGTGGTTGCTCGACAAGATGTTGCGCAAGGAGTGTTGTACATGGTTGCTCGATAAAATGCTGCGCAAGGTGAGGTTCTTTTTATCTATAAAATCAAGTTTTCTTGCCAGATGAAAATTATGAAAATTAATTAAAATTGTGTAACTGGCAGTATAGAAAGTGATGAGGCCCAATAAGGCCGAAATACATGTATAAACTCTTTCCTAACACTTTCTATATTGCCAGTTACACAATTTTAATTAATTTTAATTTTTTTTATCATTTATTGAAGGAGGATAATATGTGGTTGACAGATTGTGGCTCGACAAAATGCTGCGCAAGCAGTGTTGTGTGTGGTTGCTCGACAAGATGTTGCGCAAGGAGTGTTGTACATGGTTGCTCAATAAAATGCTGCGCAAGGTGAGGTTTTTTTTATCTATAAAATCAAGTTTTCTTGCCAGATGAAAATTATGAAAATTAATTAAAATTGTGTAACTGGCAATATAGAAAGTGATGAGGCCCAATAAGGCCGAAATACATGTATAAACTCTTTCCTAACACTTTCTATATTGCCAGTTACACAATTTTAATTAATTTTCGTTTTTTTTATCATTTATTGAAGGAGGATAATATGTAGTTGACAGATTGTTGCTCGACAAAATGCTGCGCAAGCAGTGTTGTGCGTGGTTGCTCGACAAGATGTTGCGCAAGGAGTGTTGTACAGCTGCGGAATCATAAAGCGGGACAAGTCTTATAGCAACATTTTGTATTATTTCGATAGTGTTTAATTTTTTTCTTATTTATACCATAAGACTTTCACCATTTTATAATATTTAATTATATTATGAAACACAAAAGTTTCTAAGTTACCATATAGTTACCAGAATCAGGAAGTAATATTTAAACTGACATTATACTGTCCCGCTTTATGATTCCGCAGCTGTACATGGTTGCTCGATAAAATGCTGCGCAAGGTAAGGTTTTTTTTATCATTTATTGAAGGAGGATAACATGTGGTTGACAGATTGTTGCTCGACAAAATGCTGTACAAGCAGGTTGTTGTGGTTGCTCGATAAGATGTTGCACGAGGAGTGTTGTACATGGTTGCTTGTTAAAATGCTGCGCAAGGTGAGGTTATTTTTATCATTTATTGAAGGAGGATAATATGTGGTTGACAGAATGTTCCTCGACAAAATGCTGCGCAAGCAGTGTTGTGTGTGGTTGCTCGATAAGATCTTGCGCAAGGAGTGTTTTGTACATGGTTGCTCGACAAAATGCTGCGCAAGATAAGCGTCCACTGATCGGCAATGGACGGAAGGTTGTCTTATAGCGACCAATTTGAGGATGCGATGCTATTTGTTGGCCAATCAGAAACGAATGCAGTTTGACGATCATCATCGTTGTTTGTTACGTATATGTCAACGTGATGTAAAGTTACTCTCGTATCTGTTTATATGAAATTGCTTGACGTTTCTCTACGTCTGTCACTTGATGTCGTCATCTTGACGTTTGTGTCATCGTGACATGATTTGTTGTTCGCTAAGCAACGTGCGAGCCCCCACGTTTGGAATTTGAAATGAAACACAAGTAATAATCATAGAGATAGAATTTTATTGCGTTCAGGAAACTTTACATGTTTCGTAATTTCCATAATTCATATAACATAATTCTACTCTAGCCCAACTCTCGGTCAAATAGCATTCACTCGGTCGTTCCGCATACAATCAGATCACACGTACGTTAGTGTCGAGATTCACATCAAATAATCACAACGAATCAACAACTCAAGACGTTTCTTTTGCGATTTACAATGAGTTTTACAATAACGCGCCGTGTGTGTGTGAGTGTGTGTTTTTTTCTTTAAGTGTCTTTACGGGGAGAGGAACGTAATCCGTACTCTCGGTAAAATTTTGAATAACACAGTAATAAACGACTCTCGAAAGTAAATATCTACAAGTCCCAGACTCATCCTCTTAAATGAATAATCCTAGATTTATCAAAAAACGTTTTCGCACACGCATACATCACTCGAAAAACGTCGAGGAAAACAAACGCCAAAATCAAAAATATATTCAATTAATTATTAAACACCGCATCCAAGTTTAAATATTATATGATTATTATTTTTTTATTTATATGTAACAATATTTACATTTAGAATAATTATTTTGCTCCATAGTTTTTTTTTTCCTTGGGTAACGATGTTCTGTTAGCACTTGCGTTTATGCTTAGGCCTTGCGTTTTTTTTTTTTTTTTGGTTTATCGACGACACGAAATCGTGATTTGGAACTTCACGTCCGCGAGAAAAATTATTTCAAATCTAATTGACTAAATTGTGGACACGAGTGGGAACGATACAGAAGATTTCGTGTGTGCTGCTGTTTTTTTTTTTTTTTTGTATGCGAGTTCCACGTTTCGGCGCTGGGGACACGACAAACTCAGTACTAACAGGAACACGTCCAGTGGCGCTACCTACATCCTGCAATAGTTTCGATATACTGACGTAATTATATCGTATGTGTCAACGTATATATCTAGCTACGCAGTACTATTGAGTTTCGCTAAATCTATATGGTAATAATTAATTATTTCAATATCATAGCGACGACTATTAAAAAATAAAATCAATTACGATCCTTTTCGTCGTCAGAGGGAGCGTGGGGGTCGGTTCTGTTTTTAGGAGGGACGACCTCTTTTACACAGAGTTTGAAGGCACGTCGCGTTTGCTTTCAGAGCGTTAACGTAAAACCACAAATCAAACAAAATATTTAAACTTCGTTATTTAGAATAGAAAAACAAAATTACAAAATTGTTGTAATATCATGCGACTCCCACGTTTGGAACTGGCGTTGGTTTGGCAAACATAATTAAACGACCTCACTTACGTCTCAGTTCAGGCCAACTTCAAAAGTGGGAGTTTCCGAACACAATTTCTATTGCGTTTTCTCTACTTCACTTAAATCTGATGAGTATATTCAAACGAAGCTCGTCTATTATTTTATTTTGAGCAACTTTTCCACCCGTCCTCTTCCTCCCGAAAAGCAAAAGCGGCCCCAACGCCCCTCCCTCTCCTCAAAAAGGACCTCTTCGATATAAACGTCACTTCGCCTCCGCTGACAAAAACATACTAATGTAGAAAGTTTAACAATAAAAAGTTCGCACTATTATTACGCACGCGTGTGAATAATTCATAAGAATTGATAATGATGACGGTAGGTATATCAATCATCGTGACGCGCGAACAAAATGATGATGACAATCAACTCCGTCCTACGGTAATCAAGCGGTGGTGTTATTTACAAATCATTTGTTACAAAATATGTATGTGTTTCAACTATCTGCCGCACTATTATAATAATTAATGAATTAATTAATTAATTAATAACGTTAGGGGCTAACGAAAACTCTGCGCTTCGAAAACGTAAGCGACAATGTTGTACCCAAGTAGTTTAGAATGGATCGTTTCGCAGAAATAGTGAAGTTATCTTCGCGGGTTATATAATACATACTTATTTACATTATTTATAAAGTGCCTTGAAAAACGGATTTTCGCTGATGAGATGATGAGAAAGTCACCGGGATGAAACGCACGCTATTTTTCTTTTTTTTTTTTGGCAGTGACTTTATGTTATAAATGCGAACGAAGTTTTCGGAATCTCAATCGCGATTAATAAGAAAAAAAGTAGGTAATACTAAATTAACAAACTAGCAGTAGTTTCTTCAATACAACAAATATGTAGTTAACAAGAATGAGCTTCTTTTTTTGGTTTATAAAAAGGAAATGTGGCTTGCAACTGTGCTTGCAAAAACTGTTCACTTTTGGCAAGTTCCATTTCAAATTGAGATTAAGTTAATACTCGTCTAACTTTTTGCACACACCCTGTAATATAAAAAATATTTCCTGAAACCAACAAAAAATAAAATAAATTTGAGGAGACCCAGAGCAGTACTTTTGACGTACTGTTGCAGCCAAAAGAACGATCGGACGTCACGTTTATGAGATAAAGGCAAAAAAAAACTTATTTTAATTGAGCACCCAAATATTATTTTACCAATCGATGCAGAATGAAATTCTTAATTAAAATCGTCCTTTGTCATTTTTTCGTAAGTTCATAAATAAAGAAGATATTTAGATTTTTTGCAAATTCATCAAGACGCCTGTGCTTTAGAAACGAAACATTTGCAAACCGCCATAATCAAATTGTCCTGTTGGCGACAGTTGCAGTTGTTTGTGAAGTTTGTGGTTATTCCCATCCTTTCAATCCTCAGAGGTTTTCCGAAATTTTCAAGTTTCTATACAGGGTGACTGACAATTGTTTTACTCAAGAAGAAGTGATATCCAAAAGTCTGAGAAAAATTTTCTTTAATTTTTTGCACACTATCTAAAGGTTTTATTTCAAGAAATAGAACAAACGTTCTAACTATGCACATTATCTTCTAGAGCTATTACAAGAAACAAAAGCACATCGCAAAGTGGAGACCAGTTTCTTGCTTAAGTCATTCCACACGAGGCGTCCAAGCTTGCTGTCAAAGCATATTTGAAAGTATACATTTTTTCTAATTTCTTGCAAGTCGGTTTTGATTGACAGTCACTCTGTAGATCATGAGCAATTTAAATCAATGGGAAAACACATTTTTGTGTGGACTTATTTTTTTTAACTTCTCGAAACTTACATTTTTTTTCATCAAACGAGAGTGCCAAAATAATAATAATTTCTTATTTCAGATTATTTTGGAAATCAATGTTTTACAATCGATCCTAGATGCGATTTTTAGCCATTGCAGTCACGACCGATTTGTAACAAATTTCTAAACTATTCATATACAAGGTGACTGACAATTGTGCCACAAAGAAACTCACGAAAAGGAGCGATATCTGAGAGTATGAAAAAATGTTAAGTCAAGTTTTTGTAGTAGCAGTATAAATCGATCTCTGTCTGATTGACATAAACGCTGACAATTAAATCATTCGAAATGACACAATGCAAACTTCTACTGTCATTGTTGGGAGTCAAGAAGAAAACAATAAAATTCGAAACTTGTCTTAACGTCGGTTTGTCACTTTGACAATTATTAATTTCAAGTAAAACCAAGTTCACAGCGAGACATCTTAAGTGTGTGCCTTTTTAAATTCCGCAATTGCAGTTTAGTTTTCGAAAAATAATTAATCAAAAATTATACCCAAGATGACGATACGTTCCTGGTTAAAACAGAGCAGCAGTTGAACGAAATAAATAAACATTTTTCCCGTAACTTGTCGTTTTGTTACGCATCATTCTTTTTTGCTTTGGCGCAACAACTGTCAGTCACCCTGTAGATTAAGAGTAATTTAAATCAAGAGAAAAGAATATTTTCATTTAGATCTTGATCTCATTATTTTATAAACGCAATTTTATTATTTCCCGAAACTTTTCTGAATTTAATAAAATTCTTGAAACTCAAAACTCATTTTTTTTTTTATCAAACATGAGTATCAAAATTACTGATCTCGTTTATTGATGCCGTTCTTATCAACTGCAATCAAAATAGACTTGTAACAATTTTCTGAATTATTCATATATAGGGTGAGTGACAATTGTTTCGTAAAAAAAAACAAAAGCACGAAAAGATGCGATATTTGAGAGTATGGGAAAAATGTTAAAAAAATTTAAGAACTTTACTTTTCGAGAAATAATGAATCCAAAATTATATCCAAGGTGACAATACGTTCCTGGTTAAAAAAAAGAGCGTCAAATGAACGAAATAAGTAAATATTTTTCTCGTAATTTGTGATTTTGTTAGGTATCATTCTTTTGTGCTTTGGCTAGACAATTATCAGTCACTCTGTAGATTCTGAATAATTTAAATCACCAAAAAAACTCTCCTTTAACATTTTTATTTAGATCTTGATCTCATTATTTTATAAACGCATTTTATGATTTTCTGGAACTTTTCTGAATCTAATAAAATTCTCGAAACTCATTTTTTTTTCATCAAACAAGGGTATCAAGATAACTGACCTCATTTTTATGCCATTCTCATCAATTGCAATCAAAACAGATTCGTAACAATTTTCTGAAATATTCATACATAGGGTGACTGACAATTGTTCCGTCAAAAAAAAAAAAAAAATGAAAAGATGCGAGTATAGGAAAAAATTCTATGAACTTTTGTTTTCGAGAAATAATTCATCAAAAATTATACTCAAAACGACGATACGTCCCTGGTTCAAAAAGAGCAACAGATAAACGAAATAAATAAAAGGAAACGTCATATAAAAATATCTTTCCTGTAATCTGTCATTTTGTTACGCTTTTTTTTGCCCTGGCGATATAATTATCAGTCACCTTGTAGATTATGAATAAATCACCTGGAAAAATTTTCGTTTTACATTTTTATTCGGATCTTGGACACAATTTTTTTTTATTTTCTAGAATTCTTGTGAATTAATAAAATTATTGAAATTTAATTCTTTTACACCAAACAAGAGTATCAAAATAATAGATATGCAAATATAAAGTGACACACAACATGCAATGTTGCGTAGATGCCAATTTTATCCATTGCAATCAAAACCGACTTGTAACAAATTTCTAAACTACTCATATACAGGGTGACTGATAATTGTCCAGCCAAAAAATAAACATGAAAATAAGCGATATCTCAGTATATGAGGAAGAATTCCATGTACAGTTGCGGAATTAAAAAAAAAACATACATTCAAAACACCTCACTATGAACTTTTGGTTTTGATTGAAATTAATAATTGTCAAAGAGACAGACCAACATTATCATGCCGCATTTAAATGTTGCCCGAATCACGTTAATAAGAGGAGTAAGACAAGTTTAGATTTTTATTGTTTTTCTCGACTCCTAAAAATTATGCATTGTATCGTTTTGAATGATTTAAATGACAATCAGGCAGAAATCGATTCACACTACTCTATTATTGCACAGTATAGCCCAAAGTTTTGTGTATAACACAAAAACATAAAAACATTTTCCTCGTAATCTGTCACTTTGTTACGCGTTTTTCTTTTTTGCCCTGGCGAAACAATTGTCAGTCACCCTGTAGATTATGAGTAAATCACCAGGAAAATTTTCCTTTTGCATTTTTATTTGGACGTTGGACACATTTTTTTTTAATTTTCTTGTGAATTAATAAAATTATTGAAATTTAATTTTTTACATCAAACAAGAGCATCAAAATAATAGATGAGTAAATATAAAGTGACACCTTATTTTTTATTTCCGATGCAGTGTTTTATAGTTAAGCATGGATTCCATTTTTATCCGTTGCAATCAATTTCGACTTATAACAAATTTCTAAAGTATTCTTATACAGGGTGACTGATAATTGTTCCTAAAAAAAAAAAAAACACGAAAAGAAGTAATATTTCAGACTATAATGTACTGTTGCGGAATTAAAAAAAAAAACACATTCAAAATGCCTCACTATGAACTTGGTTTTGATTGAAATTAATAATTGTCAAAGTGATAGACCAACTAGCCGCATTTAAATGTCGCCCAAGAAAAGTTAATAAGAGAATTTAACTTGGACGCTTCCGCGGCCATTGTCCATAATTGAATTGGCATCCGATTGGAACAGCGTCACGACCACTTCTACTTCCTCAGGGCTGCTACTGTTGTTGGCGGTGTTGCTGTTACTTGTGTTGTTGCTGCTCCTTCTCGTTAGTCGAAGAAACTGAGTAAGAATATCCGGTGTCGTGGTCGATGGGGGCAGTGCATCAGAATGGTGAGCGGGGATTGGTCTTTTGGGGCGTGACGGAAACATCTCATGAGAGATCTGTCACGCCCCCACAGACCAATCACCGCTTACCGTTCCGATCTGTTGGCGCGTGACGGAAACATCTCATTAGCGATCCGTCATGCCTCAACAGACCAATCCTTGTTCACTGTTTCGATCCACTGCCCCCACCAACCACTATAAATACCACGACACCGGACATACCTACTCAGTCTCATCGACTAACGAGAAGTAGCAGCAGCAGCAGCAGCAGTAGCCCTGAGGAACTTGTTCTGCAATGGAGAACGAAACGTCGGCAGTAGAAGCAGTCGTGACGTGGTTCCAATCGGAAGCCAATTCAATTATGTTAATAAAAGCAGTTTAGATTTTTATTGTTTTCTTCTCGATACTTAAAAATTTGTCATTAATTGTCATGATTTAAATGTCATTTAGACAGAAATCGATTCACTCTATTACTACACAAAATAGCCCAAAGTCTACATATGACATAAAAACATTTTTTTCGTAATCTGTCACTTTGTTACGTGTTTTTTTTTTTTTTAGCAGCACAATTGTCAGTCACCCTATAGATTTTGAATAATTTTTCTTTGGATTTTGGACTTACTATTTTATAAACATTTTTTTGGGATTACTGGAATTTTTCTGAACTAATAAAATTCTTGAAACTTTCGTTTTCCTTATTTACGTTAAACATTTCCTGGAAGCAACATTTAAGCCAATACCAAAAATGGTTATGACTGGAAGGTCAAGGTTGAAATGGAAAGTATAAGATTATTAAATGAAGCAACAAACAAATTGATTTGTGAACAGTTTGAGCTTTCGACCTGCATGCCGGAAACGGGGGGGGGGGAAGCGAAAACAAATTAGCGACGTAGATTCCGCAAACTCCAAAGCTATATTTAACAAAGAGGTTCTCGTTCGAAATTCCTTACGTATTGGTACCACGAATGACCCTTCGAATAACTTCGATATTTCCTATGATATATTTTGCGCATTAAGTAACACAAACGACCAGCCAAACGACTGTCCGGTTTTAATGGCGCGCGTGTGTGTAAGGATGCGTGCAATAAAAATTCGACTAGAACAACACTCTCCGTTTGAGTCTTTCGTCCGGTCAAAAGAGTCCCACTGGGTCACGCGATGTCCGCCGTGCTGTCTCGAGGAGGAAACTTCCACTTTCCCCTGACATCACATCCGTTCGGACTAGTTCTACTGCCAAAAATCATCGTTAGTAAACACATTTTCGCAGTCGATTTTGTTGCTTTAGTCTTCAGTAGTTATTTTATTTTTTTTTTTATTTGGCAGGTTGATTTCTTGAGTGCGGAATTTGTTTGATATTTTATATTAAAGCCACCTTCTCTTTCGAGCTTTCGAATTCTATACATGTCTACGTATATTAAAAGGAAATAAAACGGTAAAGGCAGCGCCCCCTCTTGATTATTAGTAAAAGCTTCTGGCCACAATTTTTTCAACTTTTATGAGCTTCTGGTTTTCCCAGTGTTTTTTTCTTTTGTAAATTAATAATAAATGTTGAAGAAAGAGGAGGTGTTCCTGTTTTATTTCGAAACCAAATTCCGCACTTGGTTTTCGATTTGACTTAACCACTACTACTGATCGAGTCCTCGTAGCACAATAAATTTTTAAATTAATTAAGGTATGGTTGCCGCGCTATTTAAAAATTGAGCACCTGATCATCTCCAGTCACAAAATCTTTTAAAACGAATTTAATAATCAATTATCAATAATTATATCATCGAGCGCGAGGTCGTCGGAAAACGAGCCGTCGATTTAGTTTCGGGCGCCCATTTTCCCACGAAACCCGCCGCGTATAAACACTATGCTAAAGTTAATATTTATAATATGCTAAAGGTCCATCCATGTCTGTCCGTATGTAACACGAAGTGGCAGTGAATATATTAGAATTTACCTCATATAATGCATACTATACAGACATAGAGTACTTTATTTTTAATGTAATAAAGTTCCACGATTGATCCAACTTTCGAAAAAGAAATTATAATTTTTTATGTTATTCCCCCATTCGTTTCGTTTAATCAACGAAATGTATGGCGCGACGAAGCAGAATCAAAATGTGGGGATCACGTTTTGAAATTTGGACCAATCTATGTATTTCTTTTGTCGAAGGTGCAATGCGAGCAAGTGCCCCCTACTCAAAAAAAAAAGAAAAAACAAAAGAAGAACATCCTTGATATTGTTATGAAGATGAGTGAAACACTATTAGTATGGAATGTGTTAAAATTAATATGGAATGTGTTCATCGTTTCAAAACTTGAGTGATTTTCGTTTGAACGATGGTGAGCGAGTGAAACGAATGCCGTCGTTTTATTTTGCATTTTATAATCCAACCAATTTGCATCATCTACTTTTATTAAAAGTAAAGTAAATATTGTTAGATCTTAGGAAAAAAAATGGTAATAAAATTGCTACCTGTTTTTACTATGATTAAAAAATTGCGACCTGTTTTGATCTGTTTAATTGTTTTGTACCTGTTAGTTATAAACTGCTATCAAATGTCTTTTATCGCCACCGCCTAACAAAACACACGATAGGCAAGCAGACATGCGAGTTTGCTGAGTCCACGTAAAAACTCCATAAGAAAGTGAGTCAGAACCCCCATACCTAATAGCGTATGTTATTTTTCGACAGATAAATTGATTCCACTGTAAAAGCGACATCTGTCGACTTCTATTACATTTAAGAAACGCGTTTAGTACGATTTGACAAAATCGAAGGAAAAGTAAAGGTAAAAGCGACATCTGTTGACATTCCACCATGTGTTTCTTTAAAAATGCCAGGGGTGGCTATGAAAAATAAAATTCATGTCGCAGCTTGATTCAGCACTGCATCATTTTTGACGTTTAACGAATTTAACCTAAAAACTTAAAACTGCTACCTATTTTCATCGGTTATTTAAACATTGCTAGCTGTTTTTGCTGTGTTAATTGTTTTTTTACGTCTTAATTATAAATTGCTATCTGTTTTTTACAATTTCATATGTTTTTTCAACTTTTGGCTTCTAGCCCCCTTGCGGCTAAAACCCCCAGACGGCTGCAAACGATGCGCAGGCGCAACGGTTCTGTCATATTCAAATTTAGAAAAATAGAAGAAATTTCTATACATATAAAAGAATCATCAATTAACAACGACGAAGTACAGAATTGGATAAAGGCAATAAAACAAACGAAAACACGAAGTATGTATATATGAAAATCAAATCAAGCTGTCGTTTGTTTCAAATGACACTGAGAACAAATGAAGAACCGAGGATTTCCGGTGCGAAGGTTTTGAAAATCAAGTTCTCATATGTTTCTTTCCATTCCATTCTTTTTTTCGATGGAAAATCCTTGAAAATCAAATAAATCAAGCTTTCATTTGTTTCCTAGCATTTCTCTATAGTTTTGTTGTTTCTTTCTGTAAGCAAATAACAGTGGCTTTTGAAAATCGAACTTTCTTTTATTTCTTTGCATTTCATTGTTTTCTTTGTTTCTTTCTCTAAAAAGAAATCGACGAATTCTGTCCGGAATCTTTGAATATCAAATAAGTCGAGCTTTCTTTTGTCTCTTTTTGCATTTCATATTTTTTTGTTTCTTCTTGTAAGAGAAAGAGAAAACAAATGAAGAATTGACGATTTCCGGTGCGAAGCTTTTAAAAATCCAACTTTCGTTTGTTTTATTGCATGAACTACTGTCATTTGTTTGTTTGTTTTTATTTTTTCTTGTTATAAGCAAACATGACGCTGAGAACAAATGAAGAATCGACGATTTCCGGCACGAAGGTTTTGAAAATCAAGTTTTCATATGTTTCTTTAAATTCCATTCTTTTTTGTTTCTCTTTTCTGATGGAAAACTCTTGAAAGTCGAATAAATCAAGCTTTCATTTGTTTTCTAGCATTTTACTATATTCTGTTGTTTCTTTCTGTAAGTGGATTTTGAAAATCGAACTTTCTTTTATTTCTTTGCATTTCATTGTTTTTTTTTTGTTTCTTTCTCTAAAAAGAAATCGACGAATTCGGTCCGGAACCTTTGAATATCAAACAAGTCGAGCTTTCTTTTGTTTCACTTTGCGTTTCTTAATTTTTTTGTTTCTTCTTGTAAGCTAAAGAGAAAACAAATGAAGAATCGACGATTTCCGGTGCGAATCTTTTAAAAATCTAACTTTCGTTTGTTTTACTGTATGAACTATTTCAAAATAAAATCAAGCTGTCATTTGTTTCTATGTATTTCGTTATTTTTTGTTTCTTTCTGCAAAAAAATCGACGATTTTAGGCGAGAAGTCTTTGAGAAGTAAATAAATCGAGCTTTCATTTGTTTCTTTTCGTAATCAAAAAAGAAAACAAATGAAGAATTGGCGATTTCTTGCGCGAAGCTTTCAAAAATCCATCTTTTGTTTGTTTTACTGTATGAACTACTTGATAATAAAATCCACTTGTCATTTGTTTCTTTGCATTTCGTTGTGTTTTGTTTCTTCCTGCAAAAAATCGACGATTTCAGGCGAGAAGTCTTTAAAAAGCAAATAAATCGAGCTTGCATTTGTTTCTTTTTTGTAAGCACAACAGAAAACAAATGAAGAACCGATGATTTCTTGCGCGAAACTTTGAAAAATCCAACTTTCGTTTATTTAATTGTATGAAGTAGTTGAAAATAAAATCAAGCTGTCATTGTTTCTTTGCATTTCGTTGTTTTTTGTTTCTTCCTGCAACAAAAAATCGACGATTTCAGGCGGGAAGTCTTTGAAAAGCAAATAAATCGTGCTTTCATTCGTTTCTTTTCGTAATCAAAAAAGAAAACAAATGAAGAATTGGCGATTTCTTGCGCGAAGCTTTCAAAAATCCATCTTTTGTTTGTTTTACTGTATGAACTACTTGATAATAAAATCCACTTGTCATTTGTTTCTTTGCATTTCGTTGTGTTTTGTTTCTTCCTGCAAAAAATCGACGATTTCAGGCGAGAAGTCTTTAAAAAGCAAATAAATCGAGCTTGCATTTGTTTCTTTTTTGTAAGCACAACAGAAAACAAATGAAGAACCGATGATTTCTTGCGCGAAACTTTGAAAAATCCAACTTTCGTTTATTTAATTGTATGAAGTAGTTGAAAATAAAATCAAGCTGTCATTGTTTCTTTGCATTTCGTTGTTTTTTGTTTCTTCCTGCAACAAAAAATCGACGATTTCAGGCGGGAAGTCTTTGAAAAGCAAATAAATCGTGCTTTCATTCGTTTCATTTCGTAAGCAAGAAAGAAAACAAATGAAGAGTCGACGATTTCCGGTGCGAAGCTTTTAAAAATCCAACTTTCCTCTGTTTTACTGTATGAACTACTTGAAAATAAAATCAAGCTGTCATTTGTTTCTTTGCATTTCTTGTCTTTTGTTTCTTTCTGCAAAAAAATCGACAATTTCAGGCGGAAAGTCTTTGAAAAGCAAATAAATTGAGTTTTAATTGTTTCTTTTTCGTAAGCAAAAGATAACACAGATGAAGAATCGACGATTTCCTGCGCGAAGCTTTCAAAAATCCAACTTTCGTTTGTTTTATTGTATGAACTACTTGAAAATAAAATCGAGCTGTCATTTGTTTCTTTGCATTTCCTTGATTTTTTGTTTCTTTCTGCAAAAAAATCGACAATTTCAGACGGGAAGTCTTTCAAAAGCAAATAAATCGATTTGTTTCTTTTCGTAAGCAAAAAAGAAAACAACTCATTTATTTCTTTGCGTTTCATTATTTTTAATTCTTTCTGTAAAAAGAATCGACGATTTCGTGAAGCTTCAGAAAATCAAATTAAGCTTTCATTTGTTTCTATGAGTTCAATTATCTTTTTGTTTCTTTTTGTAAGCAAAAAAATAACAAATGAAAAATCACTGCGAAGGCTTTTTGAAAATCGAACATCATTTATTTCCTTGCATTTCATTATTTTTTGTTTCTTTTTGTAAGAGAAATCTACAATTTTCGAGCTTCAAGCTTTCATATGTTTCTTTTTGTTTCTTTATTTATTTTTGTTTTGTTTGAAGCTTGTTGAATATCAAATTTATCGTTTGTTTCATTTCTTGGGGCGGGAAGCCTCTGAAAATCAGACGAATCGAATTTTTATTTGTTTCTTTGCATTTGTTTTATTTTTCTTTCTTTTTGTAAGCAGTAAATAACAAAAGAAGGAGAATCGACGATTTCCGGTGAGAAGCTCGTTGAAAATCGAACTTGCCATTTGTTTCTTTAGACTTTGTCATTTATTGATACTTTTGCAAACAAAAAATAACAAAAGAAAAATCGGCGCACAGCGTTTGAAAATCAAATTTCTATTTAATTTCTTTTTGCCGCGTCAATTTTTTTACAATTAACGTGCAATTCCTTTTTTGTTTTCCGTTGACGACTTAATTTTCCTAAACTCTCTAGCTCTAGAATCTTCTTGTTTTCTTTGCTTTATTTTTTCGTATTTCCACGTTGTCCATTTCAGTTATTTTTTTGCCGAATCATTAATTAATTTTTGTTTTATTTTTCTTATTATTCTTTGGTTTCCTATAATTCAATTTTTTCTACGTACAGATCATTCTCTTTTGATTTGATTATCAAAGAATTGTCGGTCTTCTTTTGTTCTAGAAATTAAAACAACCGCAACGTCGATAAGTAACGTTTGCGCAGTGCTCGCATCCGACTGGAGGTTTTAGCTGCTGCTTTGCATCGCCTGAGACTTTATTCTAAAAGCGACACCTATTGATGTTCTGTTACTTTTAAGAGGGTCGTTAAAAAACTCCCACGCTTGGAGTTAGCGTTGGTTTGGTAAAACGTACGTCATAAACGACTGATCTCACTTACTTTACTTGACGTTTTAATAGAAGTAAAGACATACTGTAGTTCTTGCCACCTCGAATCATGGAAAACTCCAAACGTGGGAGTTTTTGAACACATGACACACTTTGATGACATCTAAGAAATCCCAACGCTGCTTGAAAAATAGATGCAAGCGTCTTTCTATCGCCTTTTGTTTACAAATAATTTGGTGTAGCCCCTCCCTCTTATTACAATTTCATATATTTTTTCAGCTTTTTGCTTTTAAGCGCCTTGTTTGAGTATAACGTATCTGAGGCTTTATTAAACTTGTTCTCAAATAAAATTTATTTCTTATATATTGTTAACTAATCAGCGATAAAATACCGAAAGTTACCCTCTCAAACTACCCCTTTTCATCCCTCTTTCAGAGCTTCTGACTCCCTTGTTATTCATTTTTGGAGAAAGAAAAAATATATAAAAAGGTGATTTATTTTTTGATATTCTATGCACCTTGAAAATATCGAGAGATAATTTTGAATCACCATGTAAGTACATATACAGGCTGTCCCATTTTCGATGGTATTCTACAAGGTATTTCCGTTAATGATGAAAATAGAAAAAGCTGGGACAATTTTTTAGGCTAATTTGAATTAAAAAAAAGTAGAGTGTCTTCGCGCTCAACCGAAGTGATAATAGTAATTTTACGTATACAGTGTGTAATTGAATAAGTTCCACTTACTGTATTTATACGACGTATGTATGAAGCAAAGGTCATCCTTTCGTCCTTGCCATTAAAATACTTAAAAGTTTCTTCAAAGAAACCCAACAAAGATAACAAATAACATAATCAATTTTTTTTCACAGTTGACAGTGAATCAACTTTTATTTTATTTTTTGAGCAAAACTTCAACGTTTTAATTTTTATTTTCCTTTAGGTCGTGTGCGCTTCCTATCAATTAAAACCTCTTAAGGTGATTAAAGTGCAAACACAGACGGAACTTGAATTAATTCATTAAAAAAAAAATACGAAACGAATATTTTCGATTTTTTTCTGTTCTTTGTTGTGGCTGGCGTATTTTACCCAATCATTAAAAAAAACCCTTTTTGGCAAAAAAAAACTGACGAAATTGAAAGCAAAAAAAAAAAAAATTGATAGCGAAGTATCTTTGGGAAATTCAACGCTTTCCCATTTCCTGAGATTTCGTTGAAACGACGGCATTCGTTTTGCAAATTTCTCCCGTAACTGTACCATCAAATTAAATCATAACCAGCACCTGCCTAACCCAGAAAAAAAAATTTACATACACAAACTACAATAAAATCTACATGTCGACAAAAAAACGTGGCCATGCTACTGTACAGGGTGTGTATAAAAAAAGAAAAAAACGAACGGGTTCGTTCATAAGCAAACGTTCATCGTAAACATAAAATAATGCAGGAAGAAACGAAACACGTGATGTTGGTGGTGGTGGTGGTGGAAGAGAAGAAGTAGAATAAGAGAGAAAAAACAGAGAGACACGTGAGCAATTCGCGGTTAGGTTAAGCGAATACATGATCGGAAACCTAACGGAATTTGAAATTCGAGTCGCTCGGGCATGCCGTATATAATCATGGAATTTAGTTGTTTTTTTTTTTTGTTATAGTCTTCAGACATTTTTGGAATGTCGCCTGATCAAAAGACATTTTGAAAAAAAACCTTCGGGCCGCCTTAGCGTTTGGGTCTCTCCGGTTCTGGTCTGTCCCTAATAGATCCGGCACTAACTCTATAAAAAACAAAAACACCGGTACGTGTCCATATCTTGTGGTTGTGTTTTTTTTTTGCGCACTGAGCATATTAAGGCCATTTGAAACCTTGGAAGAAGAGTACGTTAAAGTCCTAAGTAGCACAGAGTGAGTCACTAGGCAGTGTCAGTTCCGATGTGGGCGCTTGAAACTGTGACGAAGAAATGTGGCGCACGCTTTGCTCCTTTGTGAGATGATTTCGACGAGGTGATCTTCGAGCGCTAGCAAAGGGGCGGGTAGAGGCAGCAGGCTGAACGTGACGATGTTAAGACTTTCCCATTGTCAAACGGCGCTGTTCGGAAAACGTGGCGGCGGTAGAGGGGGAGGCGGACGACTTCCGGTTTCCCCTCCACGTGAAGAATGTTCCGAACCAGCTGCACATAACAAAACTCACATTAAACATGAAATTTACTTAAACTAATCGATCAGATCGATTTACCAAAACAAAAAGCCCCACGGACCTCATCTCGTTGAAAGTTGATTGATCATCGTCTTGAGTATTTCAACTTTCATACTAGACGTGCACAAATTTTTATGTGTATGGGGCTTTTAACTTTTTGTCTATGGGACCTTTTAATTAATTCATTAACTTTGATTTTATTTGTTTGAGATTTGAATCCCCCGTGTAAGCTTTTGTAAAATCACCTTCAAAATATTTTTTTTTAAACTAACATGCCCATGCAACAAAATAACAAAATAATTAACGGTCGTATTGTGCACAGTTCTTTCCAAATGGCATCGAAATTGCGGTATTTTGTAACACTTTTAATTAACAAATAATAATTGCAGTACTAGTGTCATTAAAACAAACAGAAAGTTGCTACGCATTTAATTTAAAAATAAGAAACAAATTTGCTAGACTTTCAAAAATGTACTAAATTTGAATTATGCGCAATGGAAACAGTTACAAAAAGTATTTATTTTCTTTATAACAAATAAACACAAAATTAAATATCGAGATAGGGAGCTTCAATTTTGTTTAAATAAATAGTATGATACTGGGTGGGCCAAAAATATTGTCGCCTGTTTGAAATTCCCGCGAATTCGATAAATTGGTAACACAAGGTCTTACATTCAGTTGTGGTTTAAATCAGTGGAAAATTTCGACTTTCAATTCCTAGTATTGTCAGCCCTTCTTGAATGAATTTTAAGCTCCCTTAGGAATAAAACTTTTTTGTAACTTATACTTGCGTTAAAGAAGAAAAAATATTTAAAGGTAAGAGTAGTACCTTGTAACTAATGGTCTCAAAAGACCACGAATAGTCAAAAGAAATCAATAACAGCGCCATCTATCAGATAAACTTAATACTATTATAAAAGATTGTTGTTGTAAGATCAGGTAAGTAAACAAAAGGATTTTCAAAACATTCTGAAGTAATCAAAAACTGCGGTAATGAAAAATTTGCAATAATGGAGATAGGCAATTTTGCACTTTGTTATCATCTTGTTATGCATCCTGAAACAGTAGCGCTTTTCTCTAAAGTTGTTTAAAAGCCTTACTCGTTTTATCGTTTTAGGTTTAAAAAATGTCGGGCGGAAAGCAAGTGGTACTAATGGCGATGGAAACATCCGTATCGAAGGAAGAAACTGATGATAATGCAAGTAATCTCTTAATAATGCTGCACCTAAAATATCTCGCGATACAAACGACAAACAAAAGGAAACAAAGGACGGTCGATAATTTATTTGTCAAAAAACATTAACAAAAAACGATCGATAAGTATCAGAAGTAAGGCGGAAAACAAAAAATGTCCGCCGATTTGGATGCTGCGCTGCTTTTTGTGAAAAACAGAACAAAAGACGATCGCTTGTACGAAAAAAAAAATGCGAAAAAACAAATAATAAGATCGATTGTGTAGGAAATGCGGGAAACATACATCGAGCCGAGCCACGAGCCGAGCCCCGATCCGAGCAACGAGCCGAAACATAATCCAACCCAAGTCACAAGCCGAGCGCGAGCCATTGTAACCCAATTCAAGTCACTTTATTGCGTTCCAACCCGAGCCCCGTGCCGAACCACGAGCCGAGCCACGAGCCGAGCCAGGAGCCGGGCCACTATAACCCAACCCAAGTCACTTTAATGCGTTCCAACCCAAGTCACGAGCCGAGCGCGAGCAATTGTAACCCAATTCAAGTCACTTTATTGCGTTCCAACCCGAGCTCCGTGCCGAACCACGAGCCGAGCCACGAGCCGAGCCAGGAGCCGGGCCACGAGCCGAGCCACGAGCCGAGCCACGAGCCGAGCCACGAGCCGAGCCACGAGCCGAGCCATGAGCCGAGCCACGAGCCGAGCCACGAGCCTAGCCACGAGCCGAGCCACGAGCCGAGCCACGAGCCGAGCCACGAGCCGAGCCACGAGCCGAGCCACGAGCCGAGCCACGAGCCGAGCCACGAGCCGAGCCACGAGCCGAGCCACGAGCCGAGCCACGAGCCGAGCCACGAGCCGAGCCACGAGCCGAGCCACGAGCCGAGCCACGAGCCGAGCCACGAGCCGAGCCACGAGCCGAGCCACGAGCCGAGCCACGAGCCGAGCCACGAGCCGAGCCACGAGCCGAGCCACGAGCCGAGCCACGAGCCGAGCCACGAGCCGAGCCACGAGCCGAGCCACGAGCGGAGCCACGAGCCGAGCCACGAGCCGAGCCACGAGCCGAGCCACGAGTCGAGCCACGAGCCGAGCCACGAGCCGAGCCACGAGCCGAGCCACGAGCCGAGCCACGAGCCGAGCCCCGATCCGAGCCATTATAACCCAACCCAAGTCACTTTATTGCGTTCCAACCTAAGCCACGATCCGAGTCCCGAGCCGAACCACGAGCCGAGCCCCGAGCCGAGCCCCGATACGAACCACGAGCCGAGCCCCGAGCCGAGCCCCGATACGAACCACGAGCCGAGCCACGAGCCGAGCCACGAGCCGAACCACGAGCCGAGCCTCGAGCCGAGCCACGAGCCGAGCCACGAGCCGAGCCACGAGCCGAACCACGAGCCGAGCCACGAGCCGAGCCACGAGCCGAGCCACGAGCCGAGCCACGAGCCGAGCCACGAGCCGAGCCACGAGCCGAGCCACGAGCCGAGCCACGAGCCGAGCCACGAGCCGAGCCACGAGCCGAGCCACGAGCCGAGCCACGAGCCGAGCCACGAGCCGAGCCACGAGCCGAGCCACGAGCCGAACCACGAGCCGATCCTCGAGCCGAGCCACGAGCCGAACCACCAGCCGAGCCACCAGCCGAGCCACGAGCCGAGCCACGAGCCGAGCCACGAGCCGAGCCACGAGCCGAGCCACGAGCCGAGCCACGAGCCGAGCCACGAGCCGAGCCACGAGCCGAGCCACGAGCCGAGCCACGAGCCGAGCCACGAGCCGAGCCACGAGCCGAGCCACGAGCCGAGCCACGAGCCGAGCCACGAGCCGAGCCACGAGCCGAGCCCCGATCCGAGCCATTATAACCCAACCCAAGTCACTTTATTGCGTTCCAACCTAAGCCACGATCCGAGCTCCGAGCCGAACCACGAGCCGAGCCCCGAGCCGAGCCACGAGCCGAGCCACGAGCCGAGCCACGAGCCGAGCCACGAGCCGAGCCACGAGCCGAGCCACGAGCCGAGCCACGAGCCGAGCCACGAGCCGAGCCACGAGCCGAGCCACGAGCCGAGCCACGAGCCGAGCCACGAGCCGAGCCACGAGCCGAGCCACGAGCCGAGCCACGAGCCGAGCCACGAGCCGAGCCACGAGCCGAGCCACGAGCCGAGCCACGAGCCGAGCCACGAGCCGAGCCACGAGCCGAGCCTCGAGCCGAGCCACGAGCCGAGTCACGAGCCGAGCCACGAGCCGAGCCACGAGCCGAGCCACGAGCCGAGCCACGAGCCGAGCCACGAGCCGAGCCACGAGCCGAGCCACGAGCCGAGCCACGAGCCGAGCCACGAGCCGAGCCACGAGCCGAGCCACGAGCCGAGCCACGAGCCGAGCCACGAGCCGAGCCACGAGCCGAACCACGAGCCGATCCTCGAGCCGAGCCACGAGCCGAGCCACGAGCCGAGCCACGAGCCGAGCCACGAGCCGAGCCACGAGCCGAGCCACGAGCCGAGCCACGAGCCGAGCCACGAGCCGAGCCACGAGCCGAGCCACGAGCCGAGCCCCGATCCGAGCCATTATAACCCAACCCAAGTCACTTTATTGCGTTCCAACCTAAGCCACGATCCGAGCTCCGAGCCGAACCACGAGCCGAGCCCCGAGCCGAGCCACGAGCCGAGCCACGAGCCGAGCCACGAGCCGAGCCACGAGCCGAGCCACGAGCCGAGCCACGAGCCGAGCCACGAGCCGAGCCACGAGCCGAGCCACGAGCCGAGCCACGAGCCGAGCCACGAGCCGAGCCACGAGCCGAGCCACGAGCCGAGCCACGAGCCGAGCCACGAGCCGAGCCACGAGCCGAGCCACGAGCCGAGCCACGAGCCGAGCCACGAGCCGAGCCACGAGCCGAGCCACGAGCCGAGCCCCGATCCGAGCCATTATAACCCAACCCAAGTCACAAGCCGAGCGCGAGTCATTGTAACCCAACCCAAGTCACTTTATTGCGTTCCAACCTAAGCCACGATCCGAGCCCCGAGCCGAACCACGAGCCAACCACGAACCGAGCCCCGAGCCGAAACACGAGCCGAGCCACGAGCCGAGCCACGAGCCGAGCCACGAGCCGAGGCACGAGCCGAGCCACGAGCCGAGCCACGAGCCGAGCCACGAGCCGAGCCACGAGCCGAGCCACGAGCCGAGCCACGAGCCGAGCCACGAGCCGAGCCACGAGCCGAGCCACGAGCCGAGCCACGAGCCGAGCCACGAGCCGAGCCACGAGCCGAGCCACGAGCCGAGCCACGAGCCGAGCCACGAGCCGAGCCACGAGCCGAGCCACGAGCCGAGCCACGAGCCGAGCCACGAGCCGAGCCACGAGCCGAGCCACGAGCCGAGCCACGAGCCGAGCCACGAGCCGAGCCACGAGCCGAGCCACGAGCCGAGCCACGAGCCGAGCCACGAGCCGAGCCACGAGCCGAGCCACGAGCCGAGCCACGAGCCGAGCCACGAGCGGAGCCACGAGCCGAGCCACGAGCCGAGCCACGAGCCGAGCCACGAGTCGAGCCACGAGCCGAGCCACGAGCCGAGCCACGAGCCGAGCCACGAGCCGAGCCACGAGCCGAGCCACGAGCCGAGCCCCGATCCGAGCCATTATAACCCAACCCAAGTCACTTTATTGCGTTCCAACCTAAGCCACGATCCGAGTCCCGAGCCGAACCACGAGCCGAGCCCCGAGCCGAGCCCCGATACGAACCACGAGCCGAGCCCCGAGCCGAGCCCCGATACGAACCACGAGCCGAGCCACGAGCCGAGCCACGAGCCGAACCACGAGCCGAGCCTCGAGCCGAGCCACGAGCCGAGCCACGAGCCGAGCCACGAGCCGAACCACGAGCCGAGCCACGAGCCGAGCCACGAGCCGAGCCACGAGCCGAGCCACGAGCCGAGCCACGAGCCGAACCACGAGCCGATCCTCGAGCCGAGCCACGAGCCGAACCACGAGCCGAGCCACGAGCCGAGCCACGAGCCGAGCCACGAGCCGAGCCACGAGCCGAGCCACGAGCCGAGCCACGAGCCGAGCCACGAGCCGAGCCACGAGCCGAGCCACGAGCCGAGCCACGAGCCGAGCCACGAGCCGAGCCACGAGCCGAGCCACGAGCCGAGCCACGAGCCGAGCCACGAGCCGAGCCACGAGCCGAACCACGAGCCGATCCTCGAGCCGAGCCACGAGCCGAACCACCAGCCGAGCCACCAGCCGAGCCACGAGCCGAGCCACGAGCCGAGCCACGAGCCGAGCCACGAGCCGAGCCACGAGCCGAGCCCCGATCCGAGCCATTATAACCCAACCCAAGTCACTTTATTGCGTTCCAACCTAAGCCACGATCCGAGTCCCGAGCCGAACCACGAGCCGAGCCCCGAGCCGAGCCCCGATACGAACCACGAGCCGAGCCCCGAGCCGAGCCCCGATACGAACCACGAGCCGAGCCACGAGCCGAGCCACGAGCCGAACCACGAGCCGAGCCTCGAGCCGAGCCACGAGCCGAGCCACGAGCCGAGCCACGAGCCGAACCACGAGCCGAGCCACGAGCCGAGCCACGAGCCGAGCCACGAGCCGAGCCACGAGCCGAGCCACGAGCCGAACCACGAGCCGATCCTCGAGCCGAGCCACGAGCCGAACCACGAGCCGAGCCACGAGCCGAGCCACGAGCCGAGCCACGAGCCGAGCCACGAGCCGAGCCACGAGCCGAGCCACGAGCCGAGCCACGAGCCGAGCCACGAGCCGAGCCACGAGCCGAGCCACGAGCCGAGCCACGAGCCGAGCCACGAGCCGAGCCACGAGCCGAGCCACGAGCCGAGCCACGAGCCGAGCCACGAGCCGAACCACGAGCCGATCCTCGAGCCGAGCCACGAGCCGAACCACCAGCCGAGCCACGAGCCGAGCCACGAGCCGAGCCACGAGCCGAGCCACGAGCCGAGCCACGAGCCGAGCCACGAGCCGAGCCACGAGCCGAGCCACGAGCCGAGCCACGAGCCGAGCCACGAGCCGAGCCACGAGCCGAGCCACGAGCCGAGCCACGAGCCGAGCCACGAGCCGAGCCACGAGCCGAGCCACGAGCCGAGCCACGAGCCGAGCCACGAGCCGAGCCACGAGCCGAGCCACGAGCCGAGCCACGAGCCGAGCCACGAGCCGAGCCACGAGCCGAGCCACGAGCCGAGCCACGAGCCGAGCCTCGAGCCGAGCCTCGAGCCGAACCACGAGCCGAGCCACGAGCCGAGCCACGAGCCGAGCCACAAACAAAAAAAAAGTTGACAATTTACGTTTTTTTTTGTCAAAAAATATAACGAACAAAAGACGATCGATTTTGTAAGAAATGCAGGAAACAAAAGATGGTCGATAATCGGTTATTTTCTTGTCAAAAAACAAACAAAAAACGATCGATAAGTAGGTAGTTATAAGAAATAATGCAGACGTTCGCATGCATGAAAAATATGATGATTTGGAAACAAACAGTGTTTTCCTTGTTAAAAAAATAATAACAAAACAAAAGACGATCGATTGTGTAGCAAATGCGGGAAGCAGGAAAGGTTGACAATTTCGATACATCATTTGTTTGTCAAAAACGATTTGATTATGTAACAAACGTAAGAAACATTTTCAACTATTTGTATGCAACATTTTTCTTTTGTCAGAAAATATAGAGAACAAAAGACGATGGATTTTATAACAAATGCAGGAAACAAAATATGGCCGATAATTTGTACACAGCAGTTATTTTTTTTGTCAAAAAACATAACCAACAAAAAACACTTTTCTTCATTTGTTTGTCAAAATTTAAACAAATAACGATTGATGACGTGATAAAAGTAAGAAACAAAAAAAAATGTTGACGATTTGTATAAGTTTTTTTTTGTCAAAAAATATAACGAACAAAAGGCGATCGATTGTATAACAAATGCGTTACCTGCTAGAGTTTTCACGAGAAACAAAATCAATCGAATTGAACCACCATTTAGGTTTTCCAAAAAAACAAAAGCGAATCGCAAAGTTGACAAGAACGCACTCCATATATTGTTCACTAAAATTACGGATAATTTTTTCCTGATTTCAAAAATATACAGGGTGTTTTTGAAAATATAACTGAAAAATAAATACAGACATAATATATAAAAATAGCAGATTTATTTGTCTTTTTTCTGTGTTCATTTTGAAATGAGAAATAGTTACTTTAGTTAAATTACTGAAAACTGGTACACGTTACTGATTTTGAAAACACTCTTTACATTTTGTCGATATTTAGATGAGCCGTTTATGACAGATTAAACCTAACCTATTTCATTTGTCATAATAAATAAATAAGTAATAAATAAATAAACTGAAAGTTCCATTTTTTTTCGAGGCCCTTTTTAAAAAGATATTTTTTCAATTTCATCGTTTCTCTCCCTTTCGTAGTTTTTGAGTGATTCTTTAATTAGCTGTGACCCTGTATATACAACAAATTTTAAAATATACAAGCTCAGTCAAAAAAAAATATATATTTCTTTAGCTTTTGTTGTTTCGCATCGTATTTTTCCGACTTTTTACTTGCGTTTGTTAAGTTTGTAAGAAACAGGAAATTATTTAATTGGTTGTGACCCTATATACAGGGTGAATTACACTAAGCGCGCTTTCGATAGGTCATTTGTAGAACGAGATAGAAATTTTTTCTTTTACAAAGAGCTATTATTGTCTGTGCCTATTGACCACTATAACCTAAAATTAATTTGACATGTACAGGTTGTTCCGTAAAATATCACGCAGCAGGATTTCGTTTAATAAAACAGCCCGTGTATTTCTTTTTGTAGACAGTTGTGTATAGTTTGTAAATAGTTTGAGGAATTTTTTAAAAATATTTTTGAAAATTCTCCACTTCTCTATCTCGCGCAGGTTTCGAGTGTTTCTTTAATTGGCTGTCATCCTGTATAAACGTGCAATAAATTTTGTAATATGTTAATTAATGTACTGGATAAATTCTATCTCGTCTCTGGACATTAAGGCACGTAATGCCATTCTTCCTCCCCATCCCCCAATTTCAATTCACCTCATGCAACAAATGCGTCCGCAATTACCGGAACGTGCAATTAAAACGAAGAATGCGTTTCGAATAGAGTGAAAACATCGCTAACGCATGCATCTCGTGAACGGACATGCAAAAGGAAAGAAAAAAAAACTTACGACCCGCTTATACTACATATAAATGTATGTATATACAAGAGCTGATTTGTTTAGGATTCTGTACGGGTTCGAATCGTGGAGTTGTGGTGAAAGTGACATGGTGGTTCGAAGGTCGCCCGTTTTAATCGATCTGCTGCGTTTAATTGCAAGTATTTTCTGCACGTGATACTTTCAATGCAAGGGTCTGCAAAAATCGACTTTAAACCAAAATTTAAAAAAAAAATGTGTACGATTTTTCAGAAATAAATTCCTGCACCAAAAATAAGAAAAAAAATCACTAAAATATGCTCGGATTTGTTTTTACTTAAAACATGAGGGACAACAATGATTTCCTTTTTTCCTAAAGTCTATGGAAGAGGGAGGGTAATAAGATGACGTCTGAGGAGTATGGTAGAGGGGATGTAATTTGTTTAAAAAAAAGAGGATCTTTGGTTTCGGGCATTGTCCTTTAAGAGATTCTTCAGTTTTTGCAAAGTACGGGCGTTGTTTGTGTAGGTTCATTTAAATACATCCGAAGTGGATGATGTCATTGTCGCTATAACATCACCAAATGCAAGGAAAAACGCTTCAGGAAATATTAGGGCTTTCTTTAGGATGTTGAATTAGGCCAGGTGATACTCGCATGAATTTGGTGTTCAAATGAATGGGTAATGGGGGCAAAATACACTGTACATTGATTGACACCTTACGTACCATTAAGGGGTAAGTTTAAATTTGTCGTAAAGTTATGTTTCCTTTGCGAGTTTGATTTGGATAAATTTCTTTCTCAATGCATTGCCATAATTTTCAAAAATTTAATTTAATTGTTACTTTTTTTTCTCCTAGTAGGCCGTGAATTGTTAGTTGTGGATCAGCCTCAATCGATCTGACATAATCCCATTTTTAAACTAACAAAACGTTTGTCTTATGACATTTGTCGAGTTTGGCAATCGCGGAGTGAAAAGTAGAATTTCCGCGTTCAGCAATTCCCTTTAGTAAGAAAAGTGAGGTTATGATATACGTCAATCTGTTAAATTTCAAACAAAGTTGGTTCACAACTAGCAATTCACGCCCAACAATGGGAAGAAATTAAAAAAAAAAGGCACGTTATGCACATCATAGATTTCATTATTAAAGCAAATATATTTGTGTTCTTTAAATACTTAAAAGAAAAACTGAAGGAGGTGTAGCCGTTTAGAAACAATTGAAGGTCGAGGCCATAGAAATTCTAAGAAATACAGCCCCTTAAAAGCTTCAAGAAATGAGACCCCTCCTGCCTACCAGATTATTTGCTTTTCCAAAGTGAATAACATTCTTAACATAACTCCAGTACTTACTGCAAGAGTTAGGGAAATCCTGGTGAAACCTAAGGAGATTTCCCTAACTCTTGCAGTAAATACTGGAATAATTATAATTTAAATAATTCCAACAATTCTAACAATAAAAATTATAAAAACACAACAAAAATTAATTGATAAATTAAATGTAAACTAATTATTTGTAAACAATTATGTTTCCCATTATTGTATTTCATTTAACGAGTTTAGAAAACTGCAAAAAGTTTCGTTTAAATTTGCAAAGTCTGTTCGTTTATTAATTGCATTATTAGGCGTTTATTAGATAAATTTATGTTTAAAAGTGTTAGATTTACGAAAAAGAAAATCAAAAATATGATTATTTAAAAGAGATTGTTTAAAATAGTGTTTAATGATTTAAGGAAAATTAAGTGCATGAAGAGTCGTATTTTTTTTGAGATGTAAACACGAAGGTTATTTGACTAATCTCAATATGAATCCTTGAAATTGATGAAATTGAGTAATTTTGTTAATATGAATACATTAAATAATTTTTTTTAATTTTGAAAAAACCAAAAATTAACGATTGTTTAACACACAATTTAAAAGCTAAATAATTTAATTACATGTAGAGACAATAGGTTTTATATAAAAATTAATAACTATATTATAAATAAGTTCACAAAGAAAGTTTTAAATTTTTTTGTTGCAAATCTGTTTTAATTGCAGTGGATTCCTCGAGCATCCACTGTACAGCTGTTTCGGCCCTATTTGGGGCCTCGTCAGCAGAAGCACAGCTCGAGAATGCAATACTAGGGTAATCGCGATCTAAACTTTTTTTTTACTATTACATCGAATTTGCGAATAACTAGGACAGGTCGGTTTGGTTTGCAGTAGAATTCTCGAGCTACACTTCTGCTGACGAGGCCCCAAATAATAATAATAATAATAATAGTTGTTTATTCCAGAATAACTGATACAACAAAAGAAAATGTGTAGTGTATACATGGAAACGTCAAAATCAAAAATACAAAAAGAAATACAGAATAACATTACAAGTTTATTCGTTAAAATATTCAGTTAGGGAGCATGGATTCCGGTTCACTAAAAGATTGAAAACCTTTTTTTTGAATTTTAGAAAGTCTTGCTCAGCTCGAATTTCATTTGGTAATTTGTTAAAAATAATTTCATTGAGGCATAATAACGTATGTACAGGTTGAAAAAAAAACTCGCAGCAATCCATGGAAAATTAACGTGTGTCTTAACTTGATTGTTAGATAAATGTAATGAAATAAATGCAAACCCAGTCATGTTACAGAACGTCATGAATGGTTTAAAACGTCGAGTTTTAAAATGTATTGAACAGGGTGGAGGGCATTTTCAACCCTTTTTATAAATTAAAAATAAAATTTTAATTAATAACATTGCATTTTTTCAATGATATAAAATTGAGGTTATTTTCTGACAGTTGTAAATAAAATGAGAGTACTAAGACATACCTTCATTGTCATTTCAAAGCATGCTAGAGTTTTTTTTTGTAACTGTACATACGTTATGAGCCCTTCTCGAATTTTCTTAACTGGTGCACGGGATACTGATACAGGTTTTGCTGCCACGTAGTATGTTTATTCAGAGCACTAGATTGACAGTTAGTGAAAATATGATTGTGCTTCTTAAGGAAAACTAAGCATTTATAGATGTATATACCCGTAACAGCTAGTAGGTTAGTTTTTCTGAAAAGACCACGACAGGATTCCCCTGTTCTTTTCTTTAGCATAATACGTAATATTTTCTTTTGAATTACAAAAATTTGTTGCACTTCTGTTGAGTTCCTCCAAGCGATTATATTATATTGCACCGGTGAATAGAAGTTTGCTTAGTAGGCTGATTTAACCGCTGAAGCGTTAACATATTGACTTAAAACTCGAATGGCGAAGCAAATTGAGCTGAGTTTAGTTCGCAAATGATTTACATGGATGTCCCAGGAAACAGTATCATCTATAAATAGTCCCAAACATTTGACACTGTCCATTAGCTTCATTTTGGTTTGAGTTAGTTGGATGAACTCCGGGTTATCATATGTATTAGTTATTTTGAAGAGTAGGCTGTTCGTTTTCGTCTCGTTTAATTTTAACTTGTTAGATAGAATCCACTCGCTCGCATTGTCCATGCATTTCTTAGATTCACTGATTACGTCTGGATAGACCGACTCCTTTACCAACAGCGCCGTATCATCTGCATAGTTGAATATTTGATTGGTATCACTCATGTGGTCGCGTAAGTCGTTGATGAATAACACAAACAAGAGAGGTCCAAGGATATCTACTTCCCTGCGGGACTCCAATTTCAACATTTTGTAGACTTGATTCTTCAACTGTTCCGTTTCGTGTCAAAACAACTTTTTGCTTCCGGTTTTGCAGGTAAGACTTTATCCATGCTAGGGAAGTACCTCGTATGCCGTAATGATCCAATTTTATCAATAGTATGTCATGGTTCAGCGAGTCAAAGGCCTTAGTTAAGTCTAGGAAAAAACCGCAAGTTATAAATTATTTATCCAGGTTCTCTAAAATTGACGTGATGAAATGAAACATGGCCGTTTTGGTGCTTTTTTTTCACAAATCCATGCTGTTGTGGACTCCATATATTACATGATGTTATAAATGGATAGATTCCGTTGTAGACCATCATTTCAAATATTTTGGATAAAGATGTAAGCAGGCTAATGGGACGGTAATTAGGTTCACAGGCAGTTTCTCCTTGCTTGAAAATTGGCTTCACAATTGCAACTTTTAACTGTTCCGAGAACACGCTGTTCACCAATGACGAATTGATTGTATCACATAATGGGTCCGCAATAAGGCAAGCAACTTCTTTTAAGATGAACGGTGGAATTTTGTCCTCTCCTGCACTTTTTTTTGATTTTAAGCAATTCACTACCAATAGGATTTGTTCTATATCTACAGGGTAAAAGTATAATGTTTTAGTATATATGTGAATCTTACACGTGTAATTTGATGCCAATGAAACATCTGGTACGCAAGAAGTGAAGTAGGCAATGAAGCTTTCAGTCTCTTTATTTGTTTTACCAATACATTCATGTATTAATTGCCACATGGTCTTTGATTTATTGTCGGATGTTTCCATTTGATTACTGTATTGCTTCTTTCTCTTCTCTTTCTTGGAAAAAATTTTTTAGTACAAACAAAACTGCTGCTTTGCAGCTAGTAATTTCTGCTGTAACGGTAGGTTTTCTTTTAGCAGCTTCTGTAATTATTTTTAATTATTTTCTTGCGCAGAGGGAATCCTATATCGAAGTGATACTTCAGGATGGAAATAAATGAGTTCCATTTTGCACTCGTATTGTCCATGTCTCTGTCGCTAAACTTTTGGTAAAATTGTTTATGTTGTCGGTGTTAAAAGATCGAACGTAAACAGTTTTTTTTTTCATTTTTTTATGCTTCAGGTTGCATGATAGTTGCTGAATGGTGTGATCAGGGCCGAAGCAGCTGTACAGAGCATGCTCGAGGAATCCACTCCAATTAAGACCTAATTTTATTGTTACAATAGCAGAGAAAAGTAATGTCACTGTTTTATTGAGTAAAGAAACTTACTTTCCCAAACTTACTAACATGTTAACTTAATCACGACCCTACTCAAAATTATCAAAGAAAAACCTTTTCCACTATTAACAAATTACATAAATCCTTAGAAATTAGTTATAATGTTACAATTACACTAAAAAACAACTCTAGTTTTTTTTTTAATTTAAGTTGTCAACTCCAAAAGCAAATATTTTTGTATTCGTTAATTCCTAAAACATCCCGCATAAAAGAATTATACAAATAAATAAATAATATAAAAAGAGAAACCGATAAATAGTCTTTTTAATTCCCACTGACGTTTAGAAAACAGCTTATTTGCTTTTTCAAAGTGAGTAACATTCATAACATAACTCCAGTACTTACTGCAAGAGTTAGGGAAATCCTGGTATCACCTAACTAGATTTCCCTAACTCTTGCAGTAAATACTGAAGTAATTATAATTTAAATAATTACAACAATTCTAACAATAAAAATTATTAAAACATAACAAAAATTAATTAATGAAAACAATTATGTTATAATTTATAATGTTATAATTTCTATAAAATTATTTAAAAATTTTGTTGCTGTCGGTTTTGATTGCAGTGGGTTCCTCGAGCGTCCTCTTTATAGCTATTTCGGCCCTACTTGGGGCCTTGTCAGTAGACGCATAGCTCGAGAATTCCACTGCAAGCCAATTATTCGCAAGTACGATGTAATAGTAATGAAAAGTCAAAGGTGCGACATCTTGCAATCACTTTTTGGCCCAGTATTGCATGAGGATTCACTAATTGCAGCCAGTTTGCTACTTAATAAGTCATCCCATACAAGGCGACCAAGCTTGCAATTTGTTAATCCTCATACAATGTTAAGTCAAAAAGCGATTGCCAGGTGTCGCGCCTTTATTATTGTACGAAATATCGGTGTATCTATTGTTTAATTTCTAACCATCTATACTTCGCGACATCCTGCGATCGCTTCCCGCCCTAGGATTGTATTCTCGAGCTATGCTTCTTCCACAGATTTGCAACAAACTTTCTTTATGCATTTATTTATAATATTGTTATTATTTTTTATATAAAACCTAATGTCTCTACATGCAATTAAATTATTAAATTTAAATTAAATCTAACACTTTTAAATGTCAATTTATCTAATAAACGTCTAATAATGCAATTAATAAACGAACAGGCTTTGCAAATTTAAACGAAACTTTTTGCAGTTTTCTAAACTCGTTAAATGAAATACAATTATCGGAAACATAATTGTTTATATTACAAATAATTAGTTTACATTTAATTTATCAATTAATTTTTGTTGTGTTTTTATAATTTTTATTGTTAGAATTGTTGGAATGATTTAAATTATAATTACTCCAGTATTTACTGCAAGAGTTAGGAAAATCTACTTAGGTTTCACCAGGATTTCCCTAACTCTTGCAGTAAGTACTGGAGTTATGTTAAGAATGTTATTCACTTTGAAAAAGCAAACAGTCTGGTAGGCAGGAGGGGTCTCATTTCTTGAAGCTTTTAAGGGGCTGTATTTCTTAGAATTTCTATGGCCTCGACCTTCAATTGTTTCTAAGCGGCTACACCTCCTTCAGTTTTTCTTTTAAGTATTTAAAGAACACAAATATATTTGCTTTAATAATGAAATCTATGATGTACATAACGTGCCTTTTTTTTAAATTTCTTCCCATTGTTGAAAGTCTGGAGCGTGTGGACGCCTGCTTACGTGCCGGTGGAAGACATTTCGAACACTTGTTATAAATAAATGCCTTGATGAGGAAGCGTTCATATTATTTATTCCTTTTTCATCCAATAAATGCTAATTAGTTCGCACAAATACGACATCTTTATGGTACATATCGCAAATGCTTTTCTAGCAACTTTTATGGTTGTAGTGGGCCGCTTAAGTATTAAAATGTATTTGATAGTGTGACAGTCTTGTTTACACAATTGGTCCGTTTTTTAAGGCATCCCAGTTGTACGAGATGATCGTTACCTTTTCAGAAGCACAGATCCGTACTCAGTGCAGGATTTTTTATAAAATTTTCATAAAAATTATATCGGCAGAAATCGTTTTGCAACACTTTTTTCGGACTGTACACGTAACCCACAGTTACGCCTATCACTATGGCTCGTTTAATACGATACATCCTGTATAGATATTACTTTTAATTCTAACTGTACACAAGTGGTCATTTAAATCTAATTTATATAACACATTTAAAGTGAAAACACTAATAATTGCGTGAGCCTCGTAAAAAAGCAAACAAAGGAAATTCGTCTTTGTTTCACACAACGCAACATTTAAATTAATTTACTTCTTTAAAAAAGTCATAACTGCTTCGTGTTGCGACATTTACAATTATTCTGGGAACATTCTCTTGTACTATTAAACTTCCAATTGTTCTGACCTTGCTTGCAAAAAAACCGTCGTCATTTTATCGCAGAAAATCCACGTGCAGAAAATACGTGACGCGTGAAGGAAAAGCTCGTGCGTAAGTGTACAACAGTATTTCGAGTGAAATACTTGTGCTTTTATTTTTATTTTTTGATTTTGTGTTCGTAACAGTACCTGACACACTGGCATAGGCAGAATGTCTTCTATAGTTGTAAGCAGCTTTGTAAACACGCCTCTCGAATGGATTCGGAACTAATCGAAACAATCTGTTAAAAATCTCACGGAATTGGGAAGGAGTAAAGGAGCGAAATCCTTTACAAATTACATAACTGTAGGAGGAGGTATATACATAATGTTGATCATGGGGGCATGACAATAATGTTGTTGTAGCTAATGCATTCATACACACGCCGCACACATGCGTTAAGTAATGCTGAAATAATGAGTTTAACAAGCCAGGAATAATTAGGCAAATATTTGTTGCGTGTTATTCTGTAATTAACATTGTTTTGTAAACGTCTGTCTGAGTTATTACAGTATGTCGACGTTATACGATCGGTTAATTTAATTTGTTTTAGTATTGTTTATTTTTTAATTTTATTTATTTTTTCCAATTTTAATATCTGCAAATTATTTACCGGGCGTTAATAAGTTTACGAATTTGATTGAAATCGCAATTCCTTAATTAACTGGAGAATGACATCTGAAGAAGCTGTCGAAGCGGTTGCATTACGTCGAGATGGATATCTAGTTATATAGCCCAAACATTAAATGTGGCTCGAAGCACTGTTGCCGATGATATAAATTGGTATAATCAAACTGGACGCTATACTATACAAGCTGGATCAGGTCGAAGACGAGCGACGACCAGACGGGATGATCGTTTTATAGTATGAAATCGGCGTTTTACTGCAAGGAATCGGCGAAATCGGCGTTTTACTGCAAGGAACGTTGCTGGTCAAGTTAGAGGAGTGATGGTTTCTACAAGTACAATCAGTAGAAGACTCCATTAAAGTAATTTACACTCCAAAAGACACGCTACTGGACCTGAATTAACTGCAGCCCATCGAAGAGCAAGGTTACAATTTGTTTAAGAACATGTCAACTGGACGGTGGACCACTGGAGCACACGAGTTCCGTTTTAGCTTAAACTCACCAGATGGGCGTGAGCTTGCGTGGCGTAGACAAGGAGAGAAAAATGCTGAGTGTGTCATATCCCCAAGGACCCCATTTGGCGGACGATCATTGATGATTTGGGGGATGGGCATTTCATTAAACGATCGTACGGCACTAGTGGCTATGGAAAATGGAACTATTAACGCTGATAGGTACATATCGGATTGTCTTGAAGGCCACGTTATCCCTTTGGCTCAAGTTGTCGGCAATCAATTCATATTAATGCATGATAACGCGAGGCCTCTTGTATCAGTTAGAGTCAGGGAGTATCTAGAAAATGTTGCAATTGTTATAATAGACTGGCCTGCTCGAAGCCCAGACCTTAACCCAGTAAAGCATCTCTGGGATATTCTAGGCCGTAGCCTTTCGATATCACTTTGTGGTTGTGTATTGTTTAATTACTACCAGACTTCGGCCTATCCGGAGCGTGCGTTGCCATGGTTACGCTCCGACATGTCCCAAGTCTGATTATTATTTAACATCTGAACATTTCGAAGAAATAACAGAAAAAAGGCATCTCAGTAAATAAATAAAAAAATTGAAAAGTTGTACAAAATAAAAACACTTCTATACAAGGTGTTTCCTAAATGCGTTTCAAAATTTGACGAATCCTTCAAAATATAACTTGGAGGCTTCCGCGGCCGTTGTCTATAATTGAATTGACTTCCGGTTGGAAGCGCGTCACGACTGTTTCTACTTCCGACGTTTCGTTTTCCATTGCAGAACTTCCTCAGGACTGCTGCTGCTGGTGGTGTTGTTGCTACTTCTTGTTAGTCGATGAGACAGATTCAGTTCAGTAGATAATGGTTCTGATAGGTCAAAGACGCGGCTAACTAGTGAGTCAATGACTGATTGTTTTTGAGAAGGATGAAGGTGCGAGTGCGCATTAAGATACCGATCAGTATGTGGGTCGGTTTACGATACACAGAGTGTCATAATCTACCGTTCGGAAGACGGATTACCAAGATATCGAGGATAGGTAAGTGACCGTCAGTTTCGTATTCCAAAGTGAAACGAATGTCAGGATGTTTGGAAAGAAGTTGTTCAGGGATTCCTTACCGTGTGACCAAATTGCAAAAATATCATCAACATATCTGAACCGACACTTGGATTTAAGGGAGAAAGAGGTAAGAGCTTGTTGTTCGAATGCCTCCATAAAAATGTTCGCTACTATTGGGGAGAGAGGAGAACCGATGGCTGTGCCTGATTCCTGACCAGAATGTCCTGGATATCTCGTGTGAATTTTTTGGACGAAATGCCGGGAATTGAGGATGAAAGTTTCACTTTTCCCTGCAAAATGTTTGAGGGTGTGTGCTAGATATTTGGAGACTTTGTAGGATGGTGAGTTGATTGCGCTGACTATGGGATCTAAAGATGTATCAGGTTTGTGGATTCTAAGGAGACCATAAAGTCTGGATATTCTGGACGCACGGGGATCAAAATTTTGTGTTTCTGGAAGGAGAGAAGAAGATTTTATTAAGTCGTTATGATACGTTCTATACGTGAAGTCGAATTGCGTTGCAAGGGTTGGTAGGCAGGATCCTCTAATAGCGCATTGATTTTCTGGTCGTATTGTACGCGGTCCAAAACTACAGTGGCATTCTCTTTGCCTGCGGAGGGTATGACTATGCCTGGGTTGGTTTTCAGGGTTTTGAGGGCTTGAAATTCAGTTATTGTACAGTTTGGTTTAGGGGGTTAGGCTGTTTTTAGAATTTTGGAAGTTTCGTGACGAATAGGGTCAGCATTGTGAGAAGGAAGAGCAGATTCAACTCCAGTTATGATGTCATCAATGGATGGTGGCCAAATTTGGACCTTTGGAGAATAAGTTCTAGATGAAGGCCACTAATGAGAAGTAGCAGCAACACCGTCAGTAGCAGCAGCAGCCCTGAGCAAGTTCTTCTGCAATGGAGGAAGAAACGTCGGCAGTAGAAGCAGTCGTGACTCGATTCAAATCGGAAGCCAATTCAATTATGAATCCTTCAAAAAGTGTAGGAAATAAGAATTGCAATAAGTTTGCTACAATATTAATCAATCAAGGAAAAAAATAAAGAACTTATAATATATAATAAATCATGTTTAATTAGCGAAATTGTGTGTATTTTCAAGTTCTTGAGCTAGAACTATTGCATAGGGTTTTTCCTTCTGCTGCTATTGCAACTGGACGTGTTGAGCTGGTGTTCCTGAATTTATATTTGATGGCGTGGGCTGTTACTCTGCGCTCTGATTGGTCTGAAGCGGAGTGGGCGTTGGCCAATCAAGTGTCCACAGCAGGTGCTTCGCAGTTTTGGAATATTTGTCAAAACCAATCAAAAGCCACGCAGAAGATGTAACCCACACTGTCTGGTATAAATACAGGAGCAGCAACAGAACATATTCAGTTTTCTTTGTTAATCATCAGCAATTAGAAGTCTTCATGTTAAAAACAAAATTCAGCACTGACAATCAATCTTTGTGTTATAAAGCACTGCGCCCAATTAAAGCGGAACTTTATTTAAAAAGAATTTTTCTTGACAAGTTTGAACAACAACAGGCAAAAAGTAGCCTTACAAGAAAAAAAAGTTGTTTTGCTTTCAAAGGATTTAAATTAATTCTATTTCTGTTCTTTTTATAAATTTTTTATTTATTTACATTTTCGCTTTTATTGTCAATCTGTATCAATTGTATTATTTAGATAGTTTGTTTGCGTATGCACGCAGTGTTTTGTGCTTTATAATTAAAACAAAATAACTTGAACAATAATAAACGTTTTGTTTCAGTGTACTGAACAAACTTAACGTTTCGCAACTTATTTGGCTGCTTCATTAAAAGTCTTTAATTTTTTTGCTCGCATTTAAAAGTTTTATTTTTTTTTTCTAATTTCCATTTAAATTAAAGATTTGACGAGGAAGGTATTTTTTTTTTAATTTTCATTTCGGTTTAATTGAAATAATTAATAAAATTTCACGGCCTTCTCTCTCTTTTGCTATGCGGGCGATATATTTACAAATTAGAAAAGAAAACAATTAAATTAATCTTAGCGTTCGATTGTGTTTTTAATATTTTCCGAAGCATCGATATTATTTGTTTTATTTTTTTTTAATCGATCGATAACTTTTAAGATACGACAAAGAACATATTTTTATACGTACAAGAAAAATTTTCATAAAAAAATTCCTGGATTGTAAACAAATTATATAATATACGTATTTCAATGCACAAGTTTCCAACACAAAAAGAAAACAGTAATTACAATACAAAACGTTCATCAATCATCCCACACATATTAACAAATAATAATAACAATAAGTACATAAATAAAAATTCTGCATGACACCATAATTGCCAACAAAGAAAATTCCACGTGCCTCTGAATATACCGTTTGTTTAATTGAAACTTGAAAAGAGGCGGAGGTAAGGTGGAAATAGCTATATTGTAAGACAAAGACCTATTCATTTGCTCTGGACTTTTCTACATTTTTTGCAACTGAGAGAGCCAGATGTATATAACATAATGTAAGTAGGAGTGAGAGAAATAGAATAAAGGAGTGCAAAACAAACGAACAAACTTTTTGCTACCCTTGCTGGGCACGCAGTCCAATTTAAAATGAAACACGCAGTATAACTTTGAATTGCATTATTCTTGACCGTTATAAATTATAACAAAATTTGTAGTGACTAATCAGTCCGACAGATTGTGAAAACAATTTAAATTAAAAACGGACGTTTCGTTGTATTTTGACAGCTTTTGCAGGATGCATAACCTATCGCTGTAACAGCTCGACATCTTCGTGTTAAGTAATAAAATAATGGTATTAATCACAATCTTGGTTTCCGGGTTGGGAACCGCGTCAATTCTTCGTTTTGCCGACGTTTCGTCCATCTCGCCGTGGACTTCTTCAGGGCTTCGTTGGAGGCTGTAGCTGCTGATGTAGTCGCTGCTGCTGCTGTGAAGACTCTAGAGTCGTCGGCAAGACGAAGAATCGACGCGGTTCCCAACCCGGAAACCAAGATTGTGATGGGCAACGGCCGCGGAAGCCTTCAAACCAAGCAATGGTATTAATTTTAAATAAATATTATATATTTGTTAATAATAATTATTTATCCTAAAAAGCCGTCAATATATAGAGAAATGTCTACGTCAATAACAATTATTAATTCTGAAGATGCTGTCAATGGATGATTATTAGTGACTTCGACGTTTCGCTATACTTTGATGGCTTCTTCCGAATAAGCAATAAAATAATAATGTTAATATTAAATAAGTAATAAAAATTTTAAATCCTGAAGAAGTTGTCGAAGTACAGCGAAACGTCGGTGTCAAAAATGTCAAAAATAATTGTCTATTGACAGCCCCTTCTGGATGAATGATTATTATAGACGTCGACGTTTCGCTGTATGTGCATTGAGCGCTTCGTCAGGATTAATTATAAAATAATAATTGAAAAAAATTATTTATAATTACTTATCTTGAAAAGGCAGTCTATTTTAACGATGCATCTACGTCAATAATAATTAACGTATTTATTCTGAAGATGCCGTTAATACTTAACAATTTATTATTGACGTCGATGTTTTGCTATACTTTTACAGCTTCCTCAGAATTAATATTATTATTGCTTATTTAATATTAACATTATCATTTTATTATTTACCCTGAAGAAGCCTTCAAAGTATAGCGACGTCGACGTCTATAACAACTATTTGTTGACAGCTTCTTTTGGATGAATAATTATTATTGACGTCGACGTTTCGCTACACTTTGATGGCTTCTCCAGGATAAATAATAAAATAAGTTTTAATTATCACTATTATTTATCCTGGAGAAGCTCTCAAAGTATAGCGAAACGTCGACGTCAATAATAATTACTCGTTGACAGCTCGTTAGTTGTTTTAAATTGGTTGCTTCTTCAGGATAAGTAATTACTTATAAATAATATTTGTTCAATTATTATTTTATTATAAATCCTATAGAAGCCATCAATATATAGTGAAACGTCTATGGCAATAATAATTACTTATTCTGAAGATGTTGTCCATAGTCGACGTTTCGCGATACTTTGATGGCTTCTTCGGGATAAATAATTAAATAATGACTTATATTAAATAAGTAATGATAAGTGTTAATCCTGAAGAAGTTGTCAAAGTGCAATGAAACGTCGACGCCAAAAATAATTATCCATTGACAACTTCTTCTACATGAATCATCATCATCATCATTCACGTTGACGCTTTGCTATACATAGACAAGTTCTATAGGATTAATAATAAAATAATAATTGAATAAATATGATTTATAATTATTTATCCTGAAGGAGCAGCCAATTTATAACGATACATCTACATCAATAATAATAATTTATTATGAAGAAGCTGTCAATAGTTAACAATTTATTATTGACGTCGACGTTTCGCTCTACAGCTTCATCATCATTTAATATTATTAATTTAATATTATTATTTTATTATTTAACCTGAAGAAGTCACCAAAGTATAGCGAAACGTCGACGTCAATAATAATTATCCAATGACAGCTCCCTCTGGATGAATAATTATTATTGACGTCGACGTTTCGCTACACTTTGATGGCTTCTCCAAGATAAAAAATAAAATAGTAATGTTAATATTAAATAAGTAATAATTATCACTATTATTTATCCTGAAGAAACTGTCAAAGTATAGCGAAACGTCGCCGTCAATAATAATTATTCACTGAGAGCTTCTTCGGGATAAATAATTATAGTTGACGTCGACGTTTCGCTTTACTTTGCCGGCTTCTTCAGGTTAAATATCAACAATAATTATTTATCTTAAAGAAATTGTTCTCAACTAAACACCCTGTATTAGTGTATGTAGACCCCATTGACAAATAGCCAACATGTGAATTATTTATCTTCAACAAGCTGTCAACGTAATAGTTCTTTTTTATCCTGAAGAAGCTGTCAAAGTATAGCGAAACGTCGACGTCAATAATAATTATCCATTGACAGCTTCTTCGGGATAAATAATTATAGTTGACGTCGACGTTTCGCTTTACTTTGCCGGCTTCTTCAGGTTAAATATCAACAATAATTATTTATCTTAAAGAAATTGTTCTCAACTAAACACCCTGTATTAGTGTATGTAGACCCCATTGACAAATAGCCAACATGTGAATTATTTATCTTCAACAAGCTGTCAACGTAATAGTTCTTTTTTATCCTGAAGAAGCTGTCAAAGTATAGCGAAACGTCGACGTCAATAATAATTATCCATTGACAGCTTCTTCGGGATAAATAATTATTGTTGACGTCGACGTTTCGCTATACATTTTCGGCTTCTTCGGGTTAAATATCAACAACAATAATTATTTATCTTAAAGAAACTGCTCTCAACTAAACACCCTGTATTAGTGTATGTAGAATCCAGTGACAAATAGCCAACATGTTATTTATTTATTTTCAAGAAGTTCTCAATGTAATAATTTTTTTTTGGTCCTGAAGAAGCTGCAACTGTGCAGCGAAACGTCGTTTAAATCAATTTTACAATCTGCCCGACCGATTATATTACAAATTTTATTTTAATTAAAATATTCGTTGTATCATTTACCGACACTCGCAGATACAAAAAAAAAATTGAATGTCTTCAGCTAATATTATACCGGGTGATTCAGTTTGGTAAGCGTACCTCTGCAACTTTTTTGTTTTTACTTTTAGGAAAATGACATTTGGTGTAAATAATATAGACTTTCTATCTGACAATATGGAACCATACATACCACTTCCGGTTTAAGCGGAAGTGTTTTAAGTTGAAATATTTAAATGGACCATCTGTATATTTGTGCAATTTTGGATTGTAGAGGTAATTCTGGCTCTAGATTCCCATACTCAGGGAAAGTGAAATTCGAGGATCCATAAGAAAAAAACGAAATTATCTCTAGAAAAACCAAAAGAAAAAAAAAACGAATCGCTTCAGAAGTAAAATACGTACGGCAATCAAACGTTTTTATAAATTTTGAATAAAGAAGTTATATTCGATTTTCGAAAATTGCAGTTTCTAGTTTTGCTCGGATTGCGAAGACCCCGTTCGAAATATTTCAAATTTCTTCATCAGCATGAAATTTGACAACTCGGCCTCCATTTAACCAATTCTCTATCTCTTATAATAAGTGAGATCCCCACGTTGCCCATGTTGAATTCCAATCACACTTATATGGAATATTTTACATCATTTCAATCTAGAATTACCTCTACAACCAAAATTGTTGTCCTACTTAGAGTTTTTAACTTAAAACTACTTCCGGTTAAACCGGAAGTGATACATATTGTTTCACGGTGTCAAACAAACTATATTATTTACACCAATTTAATTTTCCTAAAAATAGAAATAAAAAAAGTTAGAGGGGTGTGAATACCAACCTAAATTACCCGGGATAAATAAAATAATAATAATGATACAGAGAGAACAAAAAATAATCGACACGGAAGATTTTAATGAAGGTTTAGGCTACAAGCTCGTAGTTGTAACCAACAAGAAAATAATTTGAAGCTTCTTTCCTCTGGAAGAAAACGATTTATTTATTAACAATAATATCTTCCCTAAGCTTTGAGGAAAGCCTGTCCAAGGCTAGTATTATCCAAAGCGGCTGCGACCGACTTACAGCTCTTTTGAATAGTTGTCAATTTAGGTGTCATGTATTTCTAATCGAAAAGAGTAACACAAACGCATCCCAAACAACATCAAAACAACTAATCTCTAGTTTCTTTGGTTTCTTACATGAATCGTGTGGCACTTTTTCCTCGGCAACCACGAGTCCTGCCTGCTCTGTTACTGGAAGGTGCTGTTCGAGCGCATTAACACAGTTTAGCATACTCCTGTAACATAACCCTTCTCTCAACGCTAGTTTTTAACACATACTTCCAACGTATTGCACATAATCAATTAATTAATTAATTTTTTGCTTGTCTAATGAAAGTATCAACAGGTGTATTAGAGGGAAGGTGTGTACTGTACAAAAAAAAAAACAATTAATTAACAACGAAAAAGAAATGCGGCGTGAGTGTGAGTCAGACAGAGAAGAAAAACATGCAGGGGATTTGTGAGAATTTTATTAAAAAAAAATTAAAGAAAAATAACAGTTGACTTACAATTTAATGCAATGCCAAGACGTCACGATATGTCTTCCTTTTTTTTAAAATTTTTTTTTGCTATACAAGACAGGTAATTAATACATTCAAATATAATTAAGAAGTTTTTTTTTTAAATCGATTTTCACTGCACGACGAATCTTTCAAAAAAAAGGGTAAAGAATTTAGAAAATATAATTTAAAAAATTTTTAGCTACGACTATTATAAAGGGCGTTTGCTTCTGTTGCTATTACAACTGGATGTGTTGAGCTGGTGCTCCTGAATTTATATCTGATGGCGTGGGCTGCTGCTCTGCGCTCTGATTGGTCTGAAGCGGGTGGGCGTTGGCCAATCAAGTGTCCACAGCAGGTGCTTCGCAGTGTTGGGGTATTTGTCGAAGCCAATCAGAAAGCACGCGGAAGAAGCAACCCCCACTGTCTGGTATAAATACAGGAGCAGCAACAGAACGTATTCAGTTTTCTTTTGAATCATCAGCAATTAAAATTCTTCAAGATAATACCAAATATTCGTCGTACAGCACAAATACATTTTTTTTTGTATTCTTTAAGTATTAATTATGTTTTTTTTATTACGAGTAAAAACTACTGACTTCTTTTTTAATTGGAGAACGTGTGAATAAAGATAAATAATAAAAAAAAAGAATAATAATAAAATTATTTATTGTGTAACAGTATCGAACAGAATACAGAGTGTAAAAAAAATAATAATAATAAGTAAGTAACACTTGATACAACGCGTAACAAATTTGAGCGCAGAACCCGAAAAGCGTTTTTTTTTTTATTTTACGTCGCCTCCCTTCCGTCCTTCTTCACCTCTAGCGGCGTATCGATATTTTGGCTTTGATCCCTGAAATAAACAATGCACACAACCAATTAAAACAAAAAAAAAAAGAGTAATTCGTATTGGTTTCCGGTTTCGTCCGACCATTGACATTGTATTAAATTTCGTGCGCGCGTCAACGAAAAAACAGAGAAGAATGAGAATGAGAAGTCCAAAGCGGGATGTGGTATGTAAGTAAAAGCAATAAGAGGAGGATTCTGTAAGGATTGAGACCCACCGTCGTTAGGGCTGCGAATCCGGCCAGGTCCAGGAGAGCGCGGTGAGCGGCTGGGCCGGGACCGGAGTGCGCTCCGGAGCTTCGTCACGACCTCTGCGGCACGGCACGGCCAGTATAAGCAGCTGATAGCGCAACGCGTAAGGCTGGCCCGAAGACTGTCTTGGAGCAACGGTCAGCAAACGCACGGTCACAACATACGAGGCAACCTCAATGAGTTTTCAACAATAATGCTATTTTTAATCGACTTTTTGCTGTGCGTTAGGAAGAGAACAGCAAAACTTCGATCGAGAAGAAATCTACACCGGAGCAAACCCGGAAGAAAAAGTTCTACAAGTGTTATTGCAACATTTATCTTTTACAAGAACCATTCACTTCTTTGAGCCGATTAAAGTAAATACTCTTAAATTTACTTCGTTTCAAATATAAAACTAAATGGAAAATATACAGAGATATCATCGAAGATCTACTTTCCGTGGATTCAACATCAATATTTTCAATGTATGATCTTAACATAAAAATCAATAAATAAAAAATAACTTAGTTGTAGTGTAGTTGGTAACACTGACATGTATGTACTCTTATTTTGACAACAATGTAGCGGTAACTTAGTGTTTTGTTTTCTGGACAACAGTTAATGATCTCCCGGTGTATCAGCGCCTGCGATACTTCTACTTTAATTATAGAATCGTCGCAGATTTGCACGATTGTTAAAATTTGTGTTCGAAAATAATTTGTTCAAAAAAATGTTTGCCCGAAATTAATTTGTTCAAACAATTCATTTCTTCAAATAAAGTATTTGTTCGAAACAACGCCGATTTGAAGTGTATTTTTTTTGAAAATCGTTTGTTGTTCAAAAAGTATTTGTCTAAGTTCATTTGTTCAAATGAAGTATTTGCTCGAAAATCAGTTATCCAAAAATGTAGGTATTTGTCCGAAATTCATTTGTTTAACAAATTAGTTTGTTTAAATGCAATATTTGTTCAAAATACAAAGGTTTATATGTTCGGAAATCTTTCGTTGTTCAGAAGTAGTTCATTTGTTCAAATAAAGTATTTATTCGAAAGTGATCTGTTCAAAAAAGTATTTGTTCGAAAGTAATTTCTTCAAAAAAGTATTTGTTCGAAAGTTATCTGTTCAAAAAAGTATTTGTTCAAGAAATTAATTTGCTTAATTACAGTATTTGTTCAAAAAGTTTGAGATTTATTTGTTCGGAAATTATTCGTTGTTCAAAATGTAGTTCATTTGTTTAAATAAAGTATTTGCTCGAAAGTAATCTGTTCTCAAAAGTATTTCTGCGAAATTAATTTGTTCAAGAAATTAATCTTTGAAATACCGTATTTGTTCAAAATATAACAGTTCAAAATTTATTTGTTCTAAACTAATATTTTGCTCAAAAAGTATTTGTTCACAATTCATTTGTTCAAATAAAGTACTTGCTTAAATATAGTATTTGTTCAAAATACAATGGGAGAAGATTTATTTTATCGAAAATCATTAGTTGTTCAAAAAGTGCTTGTTCGCAGTTCACTTGTTCAAATAAAGTATTTGCTTAAATGCACTATTTGTCCAAAATACAATGGGACAAGATTTATTTGATCGAAAAGCATTAGTTGTTCAAAAAGTGTTTGTTCGCAGTTCACTTGTTCAAATAAAGAACTTGCTCGAAAGTATTCTGTTCAAAAATGTATTTGTGCGAAATCCATTTGTTCAAGAAATTAATTTCTGAAATACAGTATTTGTTCAAAATACAACAGTTCAAAATCTACTTGTTCGAAAATCATTTTTTTAAATATTTGTTCGCAGTTAATTTGTTCAAATAGAGTATTTGCTTAAATGCAGTATTTGTTCGAAATCCAGTTGTTCAAAAAAATAATTTGTTTAAATACAGTATTTGTTCAAGCGGTTCAAGATTTATATGTTCATTGTTTAAAAAGTAGTTCATTTGTTCAACTGAATTACCTATTTGTCCGAAATCCATTTGTTCAAGAAGAATATTGATATAACAGTTCAAAATCTGTTTGTTCGAAAATCATTTTTTTGTCAAAAAATATTTGTTCGTAGTTCATTTGTTCAAATAAAATATTTACTTAAATGCAGTTCAAAAGTGTTTATTCGCAGTTCCTTTGTTCAAATAAAGTATTTGTTCGATAGTAATCTGTTCAAAAAAGTATTTGTCCATTTGTTAAAAAAACTGATTTCAGAAATATAGTTTGTTCAAAATACAACAGTTCAAAATTGTTATTTGTTCGAAAATCATTTTTTGTTCAAAATCAATTTGTCCGCAGTTCATTTGTTCAAATAAAGTATTTGCTTAAGTGTAATATTTGTTCAAAATACAATGGCACAAGATTTATTTGATCGGAAATTATTCATTCTTCAAAAAGTATTTGCTCGCAGTTCATTTGTCCAAATAAAGTATTTGTTCCAAAGTAATCTGTTCAAAAAGTATTTGTTCGAAATCCATTTGTTCAAGAAATTAATTTTTGAAATAGAATATTTGTTCAAAATCTATTTGTCCGAAAAACATTTTTTGTTCAAAAAGTATTTGTTCGCAGTTCATTTGTTCAAATAAATTAATTGCTTGTGTGCACAATTGTTTGATCGAAAATCATTCGTTGTTGATAAAGTGTTTGTTCGCAGTTCATTTATTCAACTAAAGTATTTGTCGAAAGTTATCTGTTCAAAAAAATATTCGAAAGTTATCTGTTCAAAAAAGTGTTTGTTCGAAAATTTTTTCAAGAAATTGATTTCTGAAATACAACATTTGTTCAAAATAATAATAGTTCAAAATCTATTTGTTCGAAAATGATTTTTTTTTTTAAATATTTGTTCGCAGTTATTTGTTCAAAGAGAGTATTTGCTTAAATGCAGTATTTGTTCAAAATACAATGGAATAAAAAAGTTTAATTTGTTTAAGTACAGTACTTGTTCAAACGGTTCAAGATTTGTTTGTTCGTTGTTTAAAAAGTAGTCCATTTGTTCAACTGAAGTATTTGTCCGAAATATTTATATTTAAAATATAACGGTTCAAAATCTGTTTGTTCTAAAATCTTTTTTTTGTTAAAAAGTATTTGTTCGCAGTTCATTTGTTCAAATAAAATATTTACTTAAATGCAGTATTTGTTCAAAATACAACGGGTCAAGATTTATTTGTTCGAAAATCAGTTGTTCAAAAAGTGTTTGTTCGCAGTTCATTTGTTCAAATAAAGTATTTTTTAGAAAGTAATCTATTCAAAAAGTATTTGTTCGGAAATCAGTCGTTGTTCAAAAAGTAGTTCATTTATTCAAATAAAGTATTTGCTCGAAAGTAATCTGTTAATATTAAGTATTTGTCTGAAATCCATTTGTTCAAGAAATTAAAATACAGTATTTGTTAAAAATCTATTTGTCTGAAAATAATTTTTTGTTCAAAGAGTATTTGCGTAGAGTTCATTTGTTCAAATAAAGTATTTTCTTAAATACAGTATTGTTCAAAATACAATGGGACAATATTTACTTGTGCAATGTGTTTGTTCGCAGTTCATTTGTTCAAATAAAGTATTTGTTCGAAAGTAATCTATTCAAAAAAGTATTTGTTCGAAATCCATTTGTTCAAGAAATTAATTTTTGAAATACAGTATTTCTTCAAAATACAACAGTTCAAAATCTATTTGTTCGAAAATCATTTTTTGTTCAAAAACTATTTGTCCGCAGTTCATTTATTGAAATAAAATATTTTCTTAAGTGCAGTATTTGTTTGATCGAAAATCATACGTTGTTCAGAAAGTGTTTGTTCGTAGTTCATTTGTTCAAATAAAGAAATTGTTCGAAATCCATTTGTTCAAGAAATTAATTTGCTTAAATACAGTGTTTGTTCAAATTGTTCAAGATTCACTTGTTTGTTGTTTAAAAACTAGTTCATTTGTTCCAGTAAAGTATTTGTTCGAAATCCATTTATTAAAGAAATTAATTTGCTTAAATACAGTATTTATTCAAAGGGTTCAAGATTTATTTGTTCGGAAATTATTCGTTGTTCAAAAAGTAGTTCATTTGTTCAAATAAAGTACTTGCTCGAAAGTAATCTGTTCAAAATTAATTTGCCTAATTACAATATTCCAAAGGGTTCAAGATTTATATGTTTGGAAATCATTTGTTGTTCAGAAAGTAGTTCATTTATTCAAATAGAGTATTTGCTCGAAAGCAATCCATTTGTTCAAGAAATTAATTTTTAAAATAGAGTATTTGTTCAAAATACAATAATTCAAAATCTATTTGTTTGAAAATCATTTTTTGTTCAAAAAGTATTTGTCCGCAATTCATTTGTTCAAATAAAGTTTTTGCTTAAATGCAGTATTTGTTCAAAACACAATGGAACAAGATTATTTGATCGAAAATCATTCGTGTGTTTGTTCGCAGTTTATTTGTTCAATTAAAAATTTATTCTAAGGTAATCTGTTCAAAAAAGTATTTGCTCGAAAGGAATCTGTTCAAGAAAGTATTTGTTCGAAATTAATTTGTTCAAGAAATACAATCGTTTAGGTAAAGTATTTGTATAGAAAATATTTATTCGAAAGACGACAGTTCGAACTTTATTTATTCGAAAATTGTTCAGAATAATATTTGTCCGAAATACTTTTTTCCTCTTTTTTACCAACGAGCCTACAAGAATAATTGAAGGTCACGTGATTTCTCAATCACCTTTTTTTTTTGTAGAAGAATCACAAACCATGTGACTTTCAATCATTGTTGCTCGCGTGTTGGAGTAAAATTTGAAGAAAATGGTTCGGGGGGATGGATGACATCGAGAGTGATCCTTCGACCCCCCCAGCTGTCTCTTTAACAGCGATCGATTTGAACGTATCACTTTTGTTTGGGTTGTTGCCTCGTATTTTGAAAGACCGTGCACCCATACATGCACTACACCCGTAGGGCTCGCGAAGTAAAAACCCGGGATCCGGACCCGGCCCGGCAAACGCGAGCTGAGAGCCTTTCCGACCTCAATTCAGGCTCAGGACCTTCTGTGCTCGCACGGAGAGGAACGTGAATTGAAATCGAAATCGAGAAAGGTAGCACGAGACTAAAATAAACTTTCTATTGTGCACACCGAGACCGAACATTTTGAAAACCGCTGGCATTTTGGAGAAAAAAAAATATTTTAACGTAAAACATTGCTGTTCATATTACTATAGAAACTAGTTCCAATTTTTTTTAAATATTGTTGCCTGATCAAATGAAATTTGTCAATTTTAATTTGGTACATCTGTCAGGTGAAGAAAGTTAGTGAAAATGTATACAACAGAAGAGAAACGCTGGTATAACAGTAGCTTTTGTTTAAGGCAAGCGTGTGACTTTTTTGTACTAATATTGCCAGATCGTCCGAAACCAAACCCTTCGATGGTACTCCGGGTTGTTAATAATTTAAATGCTTTCAAACTAATGATAAAAAGAGAGCAAGTAGGAGTACCTATATGGTAGAAAATGATGACAGATTATCTTTAAGTTATGGTCCTATTATACTGCCGCATTTATAAAACGTAGCGGCGTATTTCGTACGTAATTCCGGGGCTTGATTTTGGAGAATTCTTTTAATTAATTATAAACAGTTTTCCCGCACTCTTGGGCATCGTTTCTTTCAGTGGTTCCATTTTGTCGGGTTAATTAACAGTCACCCTGTATTATTGGCCCTTTTTCATCAACGGCAACATTTTGTCTAGAAAGTTACCTTTACTAACTACATTAGTGTCTGAATTCCTTCAATGAGGGACCCCTTAGAATGGGACTGTAAAGGTAGTTGCATTAAAACAATACCCATTCTAAGGGGTCTCTTATGAAGCAAGCCTCAAGGAAGTTCTATGAATATGGGGCATAGAGCTAATAGATGTATGGTTTCAGCATGATGGTGCACCTGCACATAATACCAGACGAGACATTTCCAAATTGCTTGAGGTGAAATTAATTGGCCCGACAAGTCGCTCGATCTTTCGGCGATAGATTATTTTTATGGGGGTTTCCTTAAAACAAAAGTGCATGATGGTGCTTGCTTAACTGCAGAGGAATTGTCCGTAGGCATTAACTGTAGAGAAATTCAAGAAGAACTGCCCATGGGCATTAACTGTAGAGAAATTGAGGAGGAATTGCCCAACTATAGAGGAATTGAAGAGGAATTGCGCACGGGCATTAACTGTAGAGGAACAGAAGAGGAATAGCTCACAGCCACTAACTGTAGAGGAATTGAAGAGGAACTGCCCAACTGTAGAGGAATTGCTCATGGGCATTAGCTGAGGAATTGAAGAGGAATTGCCCAACTATAGAGGAATTGAAGAGGAATTGCTCATAGGCATTAACTGTAGAGGAATCGAAGAGGAATTGCTTATACGCATTAACTGTAGAGGAATTGCCCAACTGTAGAGGAATTGAAGAGGAGTTGCTCATGGGCATTAACTGTAGAGGAATTGTTCATAGGCATTAACTGTAGAGGAATTGAAGAGGAACTGCTCAACTGTAGAGGAATTGAAGAAGAATTGCTCATGGACATTAACTGTAGAGGAACTGAAGAGGAATTGCTCATAGGCATTAACTGTAGAGGAATTGAAGAAGAATTGCCCAACTGTAGAGGAATTGAAGCTCATAGCCACTAATTTTAGAGGAATTGAAGAGGAACTGCCCAACTGTAGAGGAATTGCTCATGGGCATTAGCTGAGGAATTGAAGAGGAATTGCTCATAGGCATTAACTCTAGAGGAATTGAAGAGGAATTGCTCAACTATAGAGGAATGAAGATGAATTGCTCATGGCCATTAACTGTAGAGGAATTGCTCATAGACATTAACTGTAGAGGAATTGAAGAGCAATTGTTCATAGGCATTAACTGTAGAGGAATTGCCCAACTGTAAAGGAATTGAAAAGGAGTTGCTCATGGGCATTAACCGTAGAGGAATTGAAGAGGAACTGCCCAACTGTAGAGAAATTGAAGAGGAATTGCTCATGGGCATTAACTGTAGAGGAACTGAAGAGGAATTGCTCATAGGCATTAACTGTAGAGGAATTGCCCAACTGTAGAGGAATTGAAGAGGAATTGCTCATGTGCATTAACTGTAGAGGAACTGAAGAGGAATTTCTCATAGGCATTAACTGTAAAGGAATTGAAGAGGAACTGCCCAACTGTAGAGGAATTGAAGAGGAATTGCTCGTGATAGAACAATTATCATTTTTTCATGACCACACTCTTATAATTCTTCGTATAATTACTGTCCTAGTAGGGGACGGAGGAATTGCCCATGGGCATTAACTGTAGGGGAATTGAAAGACAGAATTCAAATATACTGACTGCCATAAGTAAAAGAACACCAAGAATAAATTATTATTTTTCAACCAAATTTTGCATATGAGTTGTGGGAGACCAAAGTAAAGATTGATTAAAGTTTTATCTCTATTTCTTCAGTAGTTCCAGCAATTCTTTTAAAATTTTTTATGCTGAGGAATAAGTTGACGCAATATGTGGGGGTCAGTTGATGATTTATGTCACTTTGACGTGTTTGACGTATTGTTTCAAAAGCCCAGAATTCGTCAGCGTCCTAATTTTAGGCAATTAAGTGATTTTGAGCGCGGGCCTTCCAGAAGGAGGTTTATCTTTGCAGCCCGTTGGAACAGAACGGTGTCATCTGTGACGAACTGTTATCATGTTTGGTCTGAGGAAGGACGAGAACAACGAGCCAGATGTTCAGGGCAGCCCTGACAAACAACAGCACGTCAAGACCGTCGCATAAGACTGCTGGTTGTGAGGCACCGTTTTTCGACCACCCGTTCGATTGCAGACCAATGGTTTGGAGAAGAAGGCAGAAGGGTAACCATTAGAACCATCTACAGGCGAATAAGATCTTTTGGGCTCAGGTCTTACCGGCCGCACTTTGTGTTACCATTCACCGCTGATCATAAAAGGCAACGGTTAGTGTGGTGCCGAGAAAAGTTAAAATGGGCTGAAGAATGGGCATCAGGTGATGAATCCCGATTTTGCTTGGGTATTAGCGATGGTCGGATAAGGATTAGGAAACGACGTGGAGAATGGAGACATCAACAGTTTCTTGTGGAACGCCATGTAAACCAAATTGTTGGAGTTATGGTGTGGAGGGCAATTGGGTATGGCAGTAGATAACCCTTGGTGTTCGTTAGGGGTACCATGAATGCTCAACGATACGTTACGGTTATTATAGAGCCTCATCTTCTTCCGTATCTTCACACCTTACCAAACTCTGTTTTTTAGCAAGATAATGCTCGTCCGCTTGTTGCCAGGGTTACTATGGGTTGTTTTGAAGAAGCTGAAGTCATTCTTCTTCCTTGGCCTCTATGTTCTCCTGACCTATTCTATACAGAACATGTTTGGGATAATATCGGCAGACGACTGGGCCAGTTACTTCGTCCTCCATAGACTCTGGAAGAGCTCCGATACCAAATACAGGTGGCATGGAATGACATACCCCATGAGATAACCTCATCAACTCAATGTCTCGACGTGTTAGGGCATGCATAGTGCACCACGGCGGGGCGACGCATTATTAATGGTAACTTCTGTATTGTTCTTTTGTTTTGTTTCAAATGTTGATCGTTCGTTTATTTTGACCATTTAAATATAATATATTAAAAAATGTTCTTTTACTTTTGTCAGTCAGCATACATTAATGAAACCATAAAGGTAACGTCTACTTGGATATGTTGGACGATCCTCTAATAACTGAGGAAGTTGAAAACCAGCTTGGTGAAGAAGGTAATCCAAAGCTCGACGAACATCAACTTTTTTCCAAGAGGATGATGCTCCACCTCATTATGCTGGTGTAACCAAAGATTTGCAAATCACTGAATAGGTAGACGTGGATCCCGATCGAATGGCCTTCATGATCACCGGATTTAACAAGTTTTGACTTCTTCCTTTGGGGCCACTTAAAGTCAGTGGTTACAAGACTCGATCCACAAATGTGAATGACTTGCGTCAACAAGTGTAAAAACATTCCAAGAGAAACTTGGCACGGTTTGAAAACTATTGCATGGAGACCAACCAACCATTTTGAGAAGTTCTTGTGAATGTTATTTCTCTCAGTTTTGGTTGTTTATTCTGTAATAAAATGACAATAAAATACTGTTGTTTAATCTTGAAAAGGTGTTCACTTAAGCTTTTTATTTCAGGCCCTCTGGTTAATCGTGTATGAGAAGTCATCAGATGGCCTTGATATCTTGTATTTCGTGCATGTACTTTATTCAACTCTACCATTTCTTTTGGTGTACATTAAACAATGTTGGGCAAAAAGGCAGGGTAATGTCAACAGTTTTAGTTTGATAAAATATCTTCTACTATCATCTCTGTAACCGGTACCTACTACTATACGCACAGAGTTGCTTCTGCATTGCAAAAATGCTACTCAACCCAGGAGACTGACCCCAAACCGGAACACCATAGGATACAGACACTTGAGTAGAGAGTTGTCTTTGTTTTAGTTCAGTCTAGGGTCAACACGAACTTCTAGAAGTTTTACACTCTCTGGGTTATTTTCAAAATCCTTAAGGTTTTTTTAAAGAGGAAACCATTGTAATAGTTTTTTTTGGTGTTTAAAACTAGCCCCTTTGTTGTCAGCCAAGTCGTCGCTTGCATAACCGCATCGTTAGATTTATTTGTTTTAATCTAGGTAGCCATTATCTATAAGTGTCGTGTCGTTTGCATAAAAAATGTACTTCCTAGTGTCTGAAAAGCTTGAGAAATCATTAAGATAAATGATGAACAACAAGGGTCCTAATGTGATTCCTTGTGGGACACCCGTCATGATAGGCAACATAGTTGTTTACTTATTTTGACCACTTAAATATAATATATTAAAATTTATTTAATTGAATGACTATTTCTTGGTGTTTTTTTACTTTTGTCATTGAATCAGGAAGAATTCCCTTGAACACTGACAACTTGTGATGTTTGTTTTGAATTAAAAAAATTCTGTTTTCCTCATGTTTGAAGTTTGCTCATTTCAAACAAGAATATACTTAGCTAACATAATCGAGAGAGTCACTATTACTTTGTAGTACAAGTACCTACATCGAAATCACTAGTGACAGAACAGATTCATGACAGCTATCATCTCATATTCTATTTTAAAAAAAAGGACAGTTTAATTTACAAACTGTAAATAATGTTGCGATGGATTCTCATACGTTTCGTACGTAACAGCAATGTTTTACGTTAAAATAAATTCACGGTAGAAGAATAGAACGAAAGTGTTTTATGTTGGTAGAGAGAAACAAAAACGAGAAAATAAAATGAACTGATTTGGAATAAAGAAAAAAAAAGAAGAAAAATTGAACTGGCTGATATTGTGTATTGATCTCGAAAGCTCGATGTTCTTCTTTATGTTTATTTAAAAGAAAAAAAAAAGAATGGAGGGGGCCGACGTTTAAATGCCATGGATACTTCCGAACGAAAAGAAAAGTTATTTCAGTCTCGTCGAATTTTCTAAATTAAAACAGCTTACATAAGAATTAACTGTTATTATTATTATTACTCATGCACACACTACACTTACGTACGCTAGAAATCACACTTCGCTTTTAATAAATTAGCATTAGTAACGAACGTATGCGTCCTTTTTTTGCGCGCGCGATGGGAAAAATATGATTTCCACAATGAAAGTGTGTTATGTAACAACGACTACCAGCGTCACACGCACGACAGACAGACGCACGCACACTACCAAGGTGTAAAGAAATTAAAGAAAAAAAAACTGACACTGGGCTTTGGTTACCATATCAATCGCAACTATGCAATCAATCAATCAATCACCAATCTATCAGTCAGTGCGAAATAGCATTTTCATGTATGTAGAGATCTCGCAACTTGAGAACAACCTGCGCTACAGAAGCATTTATAAACACATAAGCTCCGCCCACAGGTTCTTCTTAAGTTGCGAGACCTCTATCTATCTATTTTATGTTTTTGCTGAGATGTAAAAGAGAAAACGTGCACGTGCAAAAATGATGGCTGTCACAAACGTGCAAGGACTCACCCGTACAGCCGGCTATCCCGAAAACTAGCCCTAACATCACACAGCAAATTAAAAAAAAATGTTTTCACGCGTGACAGTACTTACTGATTGTTTTTGATTGGTAAACAAACTTCTTGTAGTTCTTGTATCTGTTTATTTTCAATACGTCAAAAAAATAGAAAAATTCTACCATTTATTAAAAAGAAAAAAATCGCTTTCATCGCCCCAGGTACCAAAAATCCCTCTAAACAGGGCGAATTTCTTCCATCTGGCAGCACTGCTTGCGCGATCGACGTAGTATAACTAATGAACGGAAATTTGTATTTTGTTCGATTAAAAACGTGTGCACTTAGAGCGATTGCGCGATTGACGTAGTATAACTACGTAGTGCACTCAGAGTATCTTCATCTCGTATTATTACATAAGGTTAAAAGAAGATGCAAATACACTGAATGCAACCGGTGCAGGTGAATCGAAAACGCTATAAAGTGATGGGTTAAGCCGAACAAAATATACAATTTACGTTCCCTGATTATAACCAATCAGCAATACGCAGTTTAGGTTAAGAATCGGCCACGAGATGGCCCCACTATACTAATAGTTTCGAAAACGAGCGGCTAAAACCTCCAGATGGCTGCGAGCACCGCGCAGACGCTGAATATCTACACAAAGGTTAAAACCAAAGAAAATTTGAATAATGAACGACGAAGTGCCACGAACAAGAAACAAAAGAAGGTCTGCTCGGAAATTAAGAACAAGAAACAAACCATCAGGAAAACAAAAGATGTATGAATCCGGAGAACAATAAAAAAAACAAAAAGATTGACGTTTCTGGAGGGGAGTATAAGGAAATCAAATCGCTAACGGACAATAAAAAAATAACTTGCATGAAGTGAAAAAGAAATAAAAAAAAATTAAACAAAAGCTTGATTTGATTTCAAAAGCTTCACGCCGGATTTTTCACTTGTTGATTTCATTTATTTGACTTTCTTGTTTACAAAAAATAAAGTAATGAAATACGAGGAAGCAAATGAAAACTTGATTTGCTTTTCAAAACCTTCCTGTTGGAATTTTTCGATCTTTTATGCTTACAGAAAGAAACGAAAAAAAAAAGAATGAGGAAGAAACAAATGAAAGCTGAAAAGTGTAGGAAAGAGTCGATTTTTTTGCTTAAGAAACAAAAAGTAACGAAAAGCAAGAAACAAATGAAAGTTTGATTCTAAAAAGTTGCGCTTCGTCGATTTTTCATTTGTTATTTTTTTGCTTATGAAAAAAAAAAACAAAAAATTAAAGGGCAAAAAAACAAATGAAAGCTTCCGTTGGAAAGCGGCGACTTTTTTGCTTACAAAAAAAAATAATGAAATACAAGGAAACAAATGAAAACTTGATTTGATTTTCACATGTTCCCTTTTAGAATTCGTCAATTTCTTTGCTTACAGAAAGAAACAAAAAAAAATGAATACGAAGGAACAGACGAAAACTAGACTGATTTTGAAAAGCTTCGCGTCGGAAATCGTTGATTTTTTTTACAGGAAGAAACAAATGGTGGCGCGTAGTCGATTTTCTTATTTGTTTTTCTTTTGTTTACGAAGAGAAATAAAAAATAATGAAAAGCAGAAAAAAATGAAAGCTGAATTTATATCAGAAACTTTTTTTTGCTGACAAAAAAATGAATTACGAGGAAACAATCGAAAGCTTGAATTGATTTTCAAAAGTTTCTCGTTGGAATTCGTCGATTCTTTTTTGCTTACAGAAAGAAACAATAAAAAAACCAATAAAATCTAGATTTATTTCATTTTTCAAAAGCGATTTCTTTTTGCTTACAAGATATAAAAAAAATTAAATGCAAAGAAACAAATGAAAGCTAAACTTCGCGTCGGAAATCGACGACGCGCAACTTTTTCAAATCAAATTTTCATTTGTTTCCTACATGCCGTTATTTTTTATTTCTTAAGCAATGAAAAATCGACGACTTCCGACACGAAGCTTTCCAAAATCAAATCCAGCCTTCATTTGTTTCTTCGTCATTTTCTTTTGTTACTTTCTGCAAGCAAAAAAAAATCGAAAAATTTCAACAGGAAGCTTTTGAAAATCAAATCAAGTTTTCGTTTGTTTCCTCGTATTTTCTTATTTTAATTTTACAGGAAGTAAAAAAATTAACGAAATGCAAAAAATAAATGAAAATTTGATTTGAAAAAGTTGAACGTCGTCGGTTTTTCATTTGTTATTTTTTTTGCTTCCAAAAAGAAAAAAAAATGAATAAAAAGCTGAAAAAACTGAATTTTTCAAAGGCTTTCTTGGAAAACGGAGATTTTTTTACTTACAAAAAAAACAAAAAAAATATTGAAGTACAAGGAAACAAATGAGAACTTGATTTGATTTTCAAAAGCTTGTCGTTTGAATTCGTCAAGCTTTTTTACTTACAGAAAGAAACAAAAAAGAAATAAATACAAAGAAACAAATGAAAGCTAGACTTGACTTTGAAAAGCTTCGCGGCGGAAATCGTCGATTTTTTTACCTACAGGAAGTAACAAAAAATAACGAAATGCAGGAAACAAATAAAAATTTGATTTGAAAAAGTTGCGCGTTTTCAATTTTTCGTTTGTTACCTTCTTGCTTACAAAAAGAAAAACAAAAATAAAAAAATGAATAAAAAGTTAAGAAACAAATGAAAGCTAAGAAGCAAACGAAAGCTGGATTTAAATCATTTTTCAAAGACTTCCGTTGGAAAGCGGCGATTTCTTTTTGCTTATAAGAAAACAAAAGAAAAATTGAAGTACAAGGAAACGAACTTGATTTGATTTTCAAATGCTTCAAAGAAACAAATGAAAGTTTTAGAAAGTGTCGCGTCGGAAATCGTTGTCCATTTTCATTCGTTATTTCTTTGCTTGCCTTGTAACAAGAAACAATGAAACATAAAGAAACAAATGAAAACTTGATTTATTTGATTTTTCAATGTCTTTCGCTGGAAAGGGGCGATTTTTTTTGTTTGGAAAATCAAACGAAGAAAATGAAATACAATGAAACAAAGGAAAGATCAAATCGATTTTGCATTTCTTACTTTCTTGATTACGAAAAAAAGAAACAATGAAAAGCAAAGAAACAGAAAATGAAAATGAAAGCAGAATTTACATAATTTTTCAGAGGTTCCCCCCATCGGAAAGCGGTGACTTTTTCAGCTTATTAAGAAATTAAAAAAAAAAAAATGAAATTCTAGAAAACAAACGAAAGCTTACCGTTGGAATTCGTTGGTTTTTTTGCTTATAGAAAGAAATAAAAAAATGAAAAGCAAAGAAATAAATGAAAGCTAGATTTGATAGCACGAGAAAACAAATGAAAGTTTTAGAAAGTTTCGCGTCTGAATTCGTCGATTTTTCATTTGTTATTTCTTTACTTGCCTTGTAACAAGAAACAATGAAACACAAAAAAACAAATGAAAACTTGATTTATTTGATTTTTCTCTGGCTTTCGCTGGTAAGGAGCGATTTTTTTGTTTAGAAAAACGAACAAAAAAATGAAATACAACGAAACAAATGAGAGATGAAATCCATTTCTTACTTTCTTGATTACGAAAAAAAAAAACAATGAAAAGCAAAGAAACAAATGAAAGCAGAATTTACATAATTTTTGAGAGGTTTCCCCCATCGGAAAGCGGTGACTTTTTCAGCTTATTAAAAAATTTAAAAAATGAATTCTCAAAAAACAAATGAAAGCTTACCGTTGGAATTCGTTGTTTTTTTTTGCTTACAGAGAGAATTAAAAAAATGAAAAGCAAAGAAACAAATGAAAGCTAGATTTGATAGTACAAGGAAAAAAATGATAACTTGATTTGATTTTCAAACAAATGAAAGTTTTAGAAAGTTTCGCGACTGAATTCGCCAATGAAACACAAAGAAACAAATGAAAACTCGATTTATTTGATTTGTCAATGGCTTTCGCTGGAAAGGGGCGATTTTTTTGTTTAGAAAAACGACAAAAAAAAATGAAATACAACGAAACAAATGAAAGAGGAAATCAATTTTTCATTTCTTACTTGATTCTTGATTATGAAAAAAAAAAAAATGAAAAGCAAAGAAACAAATGAAAGCTGAATTTATATAAGTTCCCTCCATCGGAAAACGGAGACGTTTTAGCTTATTAAAAAATTTAAAAAAAAAATGAAATTTCAGAAAACAAATGAAAGCTTACCGTTGGAAGTCGTTGGTTTTTTGTTTACAGAAGGAAACAAATGAAAGCTAGATTTGATTTTCAAAAGCTTTCGTCGGACTCTTTCTGTTTATAGGAAGAAAGAAAAAACAATGAAATACAAAGAAACAAAGGAAAGTTTTATTTTATTTTTTGCTTACGAAAAAAAAATGAAAAGCAAAGAAACAAATGAAAGCTTGATTTAATTTTCAAATGCTTTCTCATTCGAATTCGTCGATTTTCTTGCTCACAGGAAGAAACAAAAAAAAATTAAATGCACAGAAACAAATGAAAGATATGTTTGATTTTCGAAATGAAACGAAATGAAATAATGAAACGTAAAGAAACAAATGAAAATTTATTTCTCAAAGGCGGCGATTTTTTTTGTTTACAACTAGAAACTAGAAACAAATGAAAGCTGAATTTGATTTTCGAAACCTTTGCATCGATCATCGTCGATTTCTATTTGCTTATAGGATATCCAACGAAAGAAACAAATGAAAGTTTAAATTAAAAAAATAGGCTTCGCGTCGAAAAGCTTCGGTTTTTCATTTCTGATTTGTTTATTTGTTTACCAAAAGAAACAAAAAAAAAATGAAACGTAAAGAAACAAATGAAAATTCATTTCTCAAAGGCGGCGATTTTTTTTTCAAAGGCTTCCGTTTTTATTTATAAGAAAAAAAATTGAAGTACAAGGAGGCAAATGAGAACTTGATTTGATTTTCAAATGCTTCAAAGAAACAAATGAAAGTTTTAGAGAGTTTCGCGTCGAAAATCGTCCATTTTTCACTTGTTATTTCTTTGCTTGCCTTGTAACAAGAAACAATGAAACACAAAGAAACAAATGAAAGTTTAAATTAAAAAAATAGGCTTCGCGTCGGAAAGCTTCGATTTTTCTTATTTGTTTATTTGTTTACAAAAAAAAAAAAAAAAAAAAAAAAAAAAATAATGAAACGTAAAGAAACAAATGAAAATTCATTTTTGAAAGGCGGCGAATTTCTTTTGTTTACAACAAAAAAAAAACAAATGAAAGCTGAATTTAATTTTCGGAAAGCTTCGGTTTTTCATTTCTGATTTGTTTATTTGCTTACCAAAAGAAACAAAAAAAAATAATGAAACGTAAAGAAACAAACAAATGAAAATTCATTTTTGAAAGGCGGCGAATTTCTTTTGTTTATAACAAAAAAAAACAAATGAAAGCTGAATTTAATTTTCGGAAAGCTTCGGTTTTTCATTTCTGATTTGTTTATTTGCTTACCAAAAAAAAAAAAACAAAAAAAAGAATGAAACGTAAAGAAACAAATGAAAATTCATTTTTGAAAGGCAGCGATTTTCTTTTGTTTACAACAAGAAACAAAAAACAAATGAATTTGATTTTCGGAAAGCTTTGGTTTTTCATTTCTGATTTGTTTATTTGCTTACCAAAAAAAAACAAGAAAAAATAATGAAACGTAAAGAAACAAATGAAAATTCATTCAAAGGCGGCGAATTTTTGTTTTACAACAAGAAACAAAAAACAAATGAAAGCTGAATTTGATTTTCAAAAGATTCGAGTCGGAAAACGTCGGCTTTATTTGCTTACAAGAAGAAATAAAAAATAATGAAATGTAAAGAAACAAATCAAGGCTTGATGTTCAAAAGCTTCGAGCCGAAAATCATTTATGTACTATTTTTTTATTCTCATTTTTTTTTTAATTACAAGAAAGAAACAAAAATGAAATACAAAGAAACAATTTCGATTCTTCAAACTATATAAGTCTAAGGGTCAAATTCAGCAACATCACTCAACTCATACTCAAATTGACTGTTTGTTGTTAATTTAAAATTCAGAAAAGCTTTAATTTTCATTTTAATGATTTTTTAACTATTAATCGTAAATCACTGATGTTCATAGTATCTATACTGACCATAAAGTTGACTGCACGAGTAAATATAAAAGCAAATTTCAATTTCAAATAACGTCAAACGTCAAGTTTGAGTGTGAGTGGTATTTCTGAATTTGGCCCTTAATCATTCCCTTACTACTTCTTCAACCATCCGGTTTTTTCTTTTGGTATTTTTTTGTTTGATTAACGATGAAAATAACTGGTGATAAAATAATAAAATAATTTAATCAGTGTGGAGAAAAAAGAGTAAAACACACTTCACCAAATCGAAGCTCATAAAGTGAGACACGCACTCGGAAAATGTAATAAAAATCAGCCTATATTATTTTTGGGGTTTCCGCATCCCTTCTTATCCACTAAAAAAGCCCTTATCATGCAAAAAGTCGATCAATTCCACTCGGTTTGCTCACACCAACTCACAATTAAAACTGCCAGCGTTTAATTTAGAAATGGCCTCCTGGGTTCAACCAAAATCGTTTTTCTTGCTTTCCTTTCCCGAGGGAAAAGCGGACCGACAACGTTGTCTCTGAGAATATAACAACAATAAGTAATTCACCCAATTGGGTGTAACAAAAGAAAAACAAACGTGTCCAAAAAATTCGATATAGTTGGTCGGTCAAGTCTCAAGCGAAGCGGTGGCAAGAAAAAACCAATCAGTAAGTACTGTCTATGCTAACAATAAAACAATGACCGGAGGGGGTGGGTGCAGATGTGTCTTTAAAGTCATCAAAATTTACCTTCCGTTGCCATGTCGGAAAAGCGCAGTGATCTCCTCGAACGTTTTGTTCTTCGTTTCGGGCACCTTCTTGTACGTGAATATCCAGAAGATGGCGAGGAACACGCTGAACGGAAGGAATGTGTAGTTCTCTAAGGCGTTCTGCAACAATAGAGAAACACTTTTGGTGATTATCCAACAACATTTACTCGCTTGTGGGTGTGTAAACTATCACTTTATATCCGACAATGATATATGTTTATCAGGCTGCAAATATGTACGTTTACGTCGAAGCAATCGAAGTCACTCAGCGGAACATTAAATATCATAGTTAAGTTAATGTGCGTGGATGCAGTAAAACGTCGACAGGAAACTGTCTCAGTTTATATAATTAATTTTGCTTGGGTCGTGTTTATAATTATTTTATTATTTCTTGCCGTGCTCAGTTCACATAACGTGTTACGCAATTGAAATAAAGCAAACTTGAATTGGGTTTAGTGGGCAATTACATTTGTTTTAAATTTTTTATTTGTTTGTACGGATGTTTGCGAAATTTCGGAGAGACGTTATTTATCGAAATAGTCATAGTTTTACGTAATGATTTTCACGTGTCCACCCTGTATAATATGGGTGATCCAAAAAAAAAAAATGGAATAAATTATTTATGCGTTTAGTATGCAATCCTCGCCGCGTATTTTCTCAAAGCATGCATTATTTCTAGTTAACAAAATGGTTTCATGATTCTTACAGAATCTTAGAAATACCATGCGATCGTAGTAGGCAGCTTTAGTGATGACGACACAAACATCAGAATGACGTTAGTGACAAAACAAGAATTAGGTTACGTTAGAGTGTGATTTGACAGTGAATGACAAAGAAAATACCGAGTGATTTTTTAAATTTTTTAACAACTCTTGACATGAAATCTGGAAAGCATGTCTTGGCTTAGATGAAAAGTAAGTAATAGCAGTCTTTGATACTGTTTTTTAGTAAAGCTAAGGCATGGAAATAAATGGAATAAATTATTTATGTGCTGTGTATGCAATCCTCACTGCGTATTTTCTCAAAGAATGCATCATTTTTAATTAACAAAATGGTTTCATGATTCTTACAGAATGTTAGAAATACGATGCGATCGTAGTAGGCCTTGGACGCAGCTTTAGTGATGACGAACAAACATCAGAATGACGTTAGTGACAAAACAAGAATTAGGTTATGTTAGAGTGTAGCTTGAGGTTCGAAATAATAATAATAATAATAAACTTTTGACATGACATCTGGAAGGCATGTCTTAGCTTAGATGAAAAGTAAGTCATGGCACTCTTTGATGCTGTTTTACCGTAGAGCTAAGACCAGCTGTCTAAATTCCATGGAAAGAGTGAATAAAAAAACTAAAAAATCACTCGGTATATTAAGTAAATCAAGAAAAATCATTTTTATCATTATAACAAACTTCTATCGGACACGAAACTAGTTTAATTCTTAAAGAAATGAATATCGTAAAACCAAGGGCAATTTTTTTACTCAGAAAAAGAAGAAAAGACAAAAAAAAAAACAACACAAAAGAATATCAAAAACAAAAGACGATTCCAAGAAAACAAAGAATAATTGATCGATGTAAAGCCAAGAGCAATTTCTTCTTCTTTCTTTTTTTTACCAAAACGGACACAAAAAATAAAAAACAAAAGAGCATCGACCTTTGTGGATAATGAAGAAGAATTGGACGACGTAAAGTCAATAGGACGAGAAAAACAAAAGCGGAGACCAAAAGTTAGAAACAAAAGACCGTAAATCTTTGTGCAATTGATCGACGTAACGCCAAGCGTAACTTCTTTTTCTTCTTCTTTAACTCACAATCAGTAAGATGAGAAAAAACTAAGAAACAAAAGATCGAATAACGTAGAATTGATCGACGAAAAACTAAGCGCAACTTCTTCTTTTTCTTCTTCAGTTTCTTATACGAGGAAAACAAAAACGCAAACAAAAGAAAAAGAAACAAGAGACTCTCGATCTTTGCGGATAATGAAGAAACATTATTGAACTACGAAAAGTCAAAGCAGCTTCCTCTTCTTCTTCTTACAATCTGTAAGAAAAGACAAACAAAAATGAAAAGAAAAACAAAAGACCATCAACCTTTGCGTATAATAAGGAAAAATTAACCGCCAAAAAATCAAGCGCAATTTCTTATTACTCGGCAAGACGAAAAAAATAATGAATAAAAAAAAAAAAGGACGGTTGATCTTTTCAATCGGGAAAGCAGGTTGACGAAAATTGAAACACAAGTTCTTTTTTCTTCGCGGTGTTCTCAAGTAGTCACCTTCAGCGAAAAGTTAAAAAAATAAAATCCGAAGAAGACGGAAAAACGTTTGCGAACAAATAACAAATAAAAGATTGTCGTAATTTGTGGATAATGAAGAAAAATCAGTCGCCCAAAAAATCAGGCATAATTTTAATTACTCAGCAAGACGAAAAAAAAAACAAAAATAGTGACAAACGACGATTGAAAGAGAAAAAAAATAACGAGACAATGAACTAAAAAAAGAAAAACAAAAGACCAGATCATCTTTTCAATCAAAGGAGAACAAATGACGACAAGAAAATAAAAAACGTAACTGAAACAAAAGAAGCATACGAAAGTTAATATCGAGAACAAAAATAAATAAAAAAAAACAAGGTGATCGGTCTTTGTGAATGATAAAGAGGAAAACTGAAGAAACGAAAAAAAGAAGCACAACTTCTTCCATCTTCATGATTTTCGCAAGTAGACGTCTTCAGTAAAACGAGAAAAACAAAACAAAATTAAAAAAGCGACAAAAGAGGACCGAAGGTAATGGAAAAACGTGCGCAAACAAATAAGAAACAAAAGACTGTCGACATGAAAGAAACCAAAGACTGTAGATCATGAAGAAGAATTAAATGCTAAAAAATCAAGCGAAACTTCTTTTCCTCAGCAAGACGCAAAAAAAAAACCAAAAATAATAAAAAATAGTGACAAAGGGCGATTGAAGTGAACGAAAAATGGAGAAAATAACGAGTAGAGAATAAGTAAAGATAAGGCAAATCTGCCTTTCACTTGCACCTCTTCTATTTTCCTTACATTTTGACACTATTCTCGCCAGTCTAGCTTCGTTTATTCTTTCGTAAGTCAAAATATCCTGATGCACTTCATCCATGTCCTTGTGATGTTTTCTTTTGCTCAGCAAGACGCAAAAAAAAACAAAAATAATAAAAAATAGTGACAAAGGGCGATTGAAGTGAACGAAAAATGGAGAAAATAACGAGGAGAGAATAAGTAAAGATAAGGCAAATCTGCCTTTCACTTGCACCTCTTCTATTTTCCTTACATTTTGACACTATTCTCGCCAGTCTAGCTTCGTTTATTCTTTCGTAAGTCAAAATATCCTGATACACTCCATCCATGTCCTTGTGATGTTTTGCCATAATTCAAGTACTCAGTTCCATAAACCATAGTCCAATTGCTACTTGCTCTTTGGTCGCACTGAATTATAGTTTCAAGACTTTACATAATTTGACCTTTACATGGAAATATAAACTTTCGGTGATTGTGTTCTTGCTTGGCATTTGTTTCCAATATTCTGGCAAATTCAGCTCATGAACGAAAGTTTTCTTGAAACGTTGACAGTTCCCCAGGTTACTCTTTCATTCTGTCTGTCACTTCGTTGGAAAAATGAAGATGTTTTGTAGTTATCGTTTGTTTACTGTAGATGGCGGAGCCATCGCAAATACATGATGTCCTGCAGTAACTATCCACAATATTATATTGCGGAATAGTCATGGCTTTTATGGCATCTGTTAGGCATAGGAAATCTTGTTGTTCCATTTTGTTCCAGCATTTAAAGATCAATTAATTTGTTGGTAATACCATGCACGTACTTTTTAAAGAGCAACCCCCTTTTTAATTTCTTTTAACTTTAGTGCCATATTAAATGGGACCTTAACTGCACCTCCAATTATTTTTCAATTTGTTGGATTTCTCATGGTGCGCAGGTATCCGGGAAACATTGTTACGCAAACGTCACCGATTGTGAGTAAATTTACGGTAACACAAACATCGCTTGCACTATTACTCCTGGCATAATACTTAAACGTATAATTTTTCTACAGCAACCAGAGCAGAACGTCGTCGTAACAAGAAATGCGATAGATTATTTAGGTGGATACGTTCGAAGTTTCGTCGTGGCACGCAAAGAGAAAAAACGACAATGCCCCGGCTTCATGTAAGACAAAACGCTTAACGAAATCGTCGAGCTGATTGAGTTACTCCTATTAATTATTAACGAAAAGCTCAGCGCGTTAGTAAAAGTGGATCGTTAAAATACTTGTGTGTCATTGTTGCGCAATTCGGACGAAGGCTTTCGAGCGAAGCCAACTTACTTACAACTTACGAGCATGCGAACAAATTTAATGGGGCCCCCGTAATTATCAATTTTATTAATGCAAATGGTGTGTGTGAAATCAGGCGCGTATTTCAGCGGTTCTCGCGAAGGTTGTCTTTGGTAACTGCACCGCTTGCTTGAATTTATTAATTCGTCGCTGAAAATATTTTTTTGTGAAAGAGAAGCCGTTCTCATGGACGCCTGCAATCAGAAATTCCACCGTCTCCCATTCTAGCGTTTTTTTTATCAAAAAAATTAAATGGAAACAAACAAAAGACGACCGATTGTGTAACAAGTGCAAACACAAACAAATGACGATCGATTATGTAACAAACGTAAGAAACAAAAAATTGTCAACGAATTGTATGCAACGTTTTTTTCTTTTGTCAAAAAATATACAGAACAAAAGACGATCGATTGTATAACAAATGAGGGAAGAAAAGATGGTCGATAACCTGGATGCGGCGGATATTTTTTTCTCAAGAAACATAACAAACAAAAAACGATCGATAAGTAGAAGAAATGCAGAAATAAACAAATGGCCGACGATTTGGACGCAGCGCTTTTGTTGTCAAAAACAATAACAAACAAAAGACGAACAATTGCGTGGCAAATACGGGAAACAAAACGATTTTGATACATCCTTTTTTTGTCAAAAAAAAAATAAATAACAAACAAATGACGATTGAGATAGAAACAAAAAAAAATGTTGACGGTTTGTATATGTTTTTTTTTTGTTAAATGATCGACGATTTGGACATAGCGTTTTTCTTCTCAGAAACAATAACAAACAAAAGACGATCAATTATGTGGCAAACAAAACGATTTTGATACATCCTTTTTTTGTCAAAAAAAAAAAAATAACAAACAAATGACGTTTGAGATAGAAACAAAAAAAATGTTGACGATTTGTATGTTTTTTTTTTGTTAAATGACTGACGATTTGAACATAGCGCTTTTCTTCTCAGAAACAATAACAAACAAAAGACGATCAATTAAGTGGCAAACAAAACGATTTTGATACATCCTTTTTTTGTCAAAAAAAAAATAAATAACAAACAAATGACGATTGAGATAGAAACAAAAAAAAATGTTGACGGTTTGTATATGTTTTTTTTTTGTTAAATGATCGACGATTTGGACATAGCGTTTTTCTTCTCAGAAACAATAACAAACAAAAGACGATCAATTATGTGGCAAACAAAACCATTTTGATACATTTTTTTTTTGTCCAAAAAAAAAATAAATAACAAACAAATGACGATTCAGATAGAAACAAAAAAAAATGTTGACGGTTTGTATATGTTTTTTTTTTTGTTAAACGACCGACGATTTGGACATAGCGCTTTTCTTCTCAGAAACAATAACAAACAAAAGACGATCAATTATGTGGCAAACAAAACGATTTTGATACATCTTTTTTTGTCCAAAAACAAAAATAAATAAATAACAAAAAATGACGTTTGTGTAGCAAACGCAGGAAACAAAAAAATAGTGGACCAATTGGATATATCGTTTTTCTCTTGTCGAAAACAACAAGTCAATCACGGCCTATTATCTAACAAAGGCAGGAAATAAAAAAAATATATCGGCGAATTGTATACCCCGTTTCTTGTTTTTGTCAAAAACAACGAAAAAAGACGATCGATGACAAGTACAAGAAACAAAAAATAGTCGACGACTTGGATATAACGATCTCATTTTTGCACCAAACGACAAACAGAGCAGAAATAAAGTAGAATTTCGTTTTTTTTCTTCCTTAAAAAATAACAAATCACAATCAACTGTGAAACAAATTTGCGCGTGTTTAAAGAATAATCGCGTTTACTTCGTCGAAAAACACAAAAAGAAATAAAGAAACAAAATACGATCGATGCTAGCAAAACAAAGCACGTGCAATTTTTGTGTGTTTTTTTTAGTGGAGCAGAGAAAATGGAAAATATCGTTTGTCAATTGTTTTCAATTTATATATAATATTGACCATCATTGAACTTTTTTTTAATTAAATAAGTTGTCGATTATCAATTGTTTTAATTTGAACACTGTTTCATAATTTGTCAAAAGTATTTAACAATTGGAACAACTGAATTGTAGTCAATTGTTTTCAATTATCGAATGCTAACGCTTGTTTTTGATTATTCAAATGTTTTCAACTGTTCGATCGACTTTTTTAACTTCGATTTTATAAGTAATACTTGAAAACCTCGTCCTTGCCAGGATAAATTGTTTTCTATCGAAACAATTGAATATTTATCCTCAATTGATTGACAGACTTTTAAACTCCCGAATTTATGAGTAATGCTTGAAAACCATAATGACCGTCAGTTGTTAACTAAATTAATAATCATTTGTTAATTGATCTCGATCTAAGTACTCTTCAAAAGTATTTAAAAATTAGGACAACTGAATTCTAGTCAATTGTTTTCAACTGCTCGAATGCTAACGCTTGTTTTTGAATATTCAGTTGTTATCAACTGTTTGATCGACTTTTTTTTAACTTCGATTTTACAAGAAATACGTCCTAGGGTCAATTGTTTCTTGTCAAAACAATTGAATAGCTGTCCTCAGTTGTTTGATTGACTTTTAACTGCCGACTTTATGAGAAATACTGCAAAAATTTAAAAAAATTGCGATAGCCGAATTTTAGTCAATTGTTTTCAATTATTCGAATGTCAACGCTTACTTCTGATTCAAGTGTTCAATCGACACTTTTAATTTTGTTTTTACAAGAAATACTTGCAAACCATGTCCTGACGTCAACTGTTTTCCGTCAAAACAATTGAATAATTGTCCTCAGTTGTTTTATTGATTTTAATTCCCGATTTTATGAGAAAAACTTGAAAAACCATATCCGACCGTCAACTGTCAATTTCTACACTATTTCATCTTTTGTCAATTGTTTGCCGTGAAATCAACTACGCATCACATTATTCACTTATTCCATCGATATTCCATTACTGTTGCTGATTGAATAAAAAAATCCTAGTAGATTTACATGTTTGATTAGTATTTTCGGAAATAATTTAAATCTTTTTTGCATCGATATGTGCATGATACGCAAACGCCAATTTCATCCGTCCCCCTAAATTTTGAATTTTTCTAAAGAATATAAAATTCTATATTTCATTAATTGCACCCTGCAATTTTTTTTTTAATCGATGTAAGAGCTTTCCTTACGCAGAACGAACGAAAACAATTTCCCTTGGAATTTAATTTCTCTCTCTGTTATAATCTACTGATTACATAAAACTTTCTTCTAATGAGAAAAGGAAATGTATGTAAATTCGCATGTACTACAAAGGTTGAAATAAATACGAGTTTCAACGTTATTATGCATTTTTGGTCTTACTTCTTGTTTGTCGGGATTGTCTTACGTCATATTAAGTGCGTATTACAATACTTTATAACTGTATTTTCATTGCAGGAAACGTATTATACCAGAACATAAAGTAAAATATAATGAAATCTTTGCTTTATATAATAATAATAATTTATTTACCTAGAACGAAAACTTAAGCTTTAAATTATGAGCAAGTTAAGGCTGAAACTACTTGCGAATACCTTCGAGAAAAATACAACATTTTATGTCATACTGGACTCTTACCGTGTGAAATTACTATGAAAATAAACTCTGAAATTTATTTTACATGAATAATCCGTAATAATTAAAGTGTGCGATGAGCTACTTCTATAGTAATGGAATTGTTTACGAACGTTACGTCACGAAATTGTTTATGAATGCGAAATTAATTATCAAGTTGGGGTCAGCCGTTACTATTGTTTTGCCTGGCTGTTATCACATTCCAGACTTTGGTAGGTCCCAAATTCGTCTGGCGGTATTTTAAAGATTCCGACAAAGTTGTAGATGAGTTCTAGCAAAAACTGGACACAGCACCGCCGCAGATGAACGAATTATGACGCGCTTCCCACAAAACCAAGTGGAAAGACGGTTGACGCTTAGGAACCTCAGCCCCATCCAATAAACGTAAAGGTCATCGATTATGCGATGATTTTTCGTCGATCGATAATTTCAAGTCTACGCTGGGGTTTTGAGGGCGTTCGACGATGAACTCTGAAATAGCTAAAATTCTCCAGTAATGCCATATTTTCATGGCGAAGTTTCAAAACGTAACTTACTGTGAAAGACTTCATTTTTCACTCCCACGACGACTCTTTCTACACAACCATACAATTGGTACGAGGGCAGTCCGATTTTAAAGGTACATGCTGTGAAACAAACACCGCAAGCGAAATATTGCCCTCATATGCATGTCTAGACAGGTTGAAACGTGGTAGTAGAGTCTGGAGCGTTGTTGTGTGTAAGATTCAATTTACTAGCTTACGAGAAGCAAACAAACATGGCGTGTGTAGTCGCAGAGTATTCCAAGTATGAAGTGCGTGCAGTTATCCGATTTTTGCAAGCTGAAGGAGTTAACCGGAGCGAAATTCATCGCAGGTTAGAGGGCGTTTATGGCCCGAAGATCCTAAGCCGAAAAGAAGTCAGCGTTTGGTGCAAAAAATTTAAAGATGGACGAACGGACTTGATTGATGATCCGGAGAAGAACAGAGGCAGACCAAGGACCTCAAACACAGATAAACACTGCTCAATTGTTGAAGGTTTGATTGGGGAAGATCGTCGCATTAAAGTTCGTGAAATTGCGGACTGGCATTCCTAAGAGTTGTGTCCATGAAATCATATGCGGCCTAAACTTTCGCAAAGTTCCTCTCGCTGGGTGCCGAAAATGCTCTCCGAAAACCACAAAACCAATCGAATGAGTGCGTCACTTCAACATCTGACCCGATACCAACAGGAAGGGGATTCTTTCATTGAAAGCATCATTACCGGAGATGATCACCCCAGAGTCGAAACAACAGTCCATGATGTGGAAGCATCCAGATTCCCCAGTTCACAAAAAATTCAAAACTCAACCATCTGCCCGCAAAACCATGGCTACCGTGTTCTGAGATAGTGAAAGTCTATTGCTCTGTGAATTCCTTGAACCGCGCACAACTATTAACAGCGCCAGATACTGTGAAACTCTCCAGAAATTGCATACAGCCATTAGAAGGAAAAGGCCAGGACGATTACGACGAGGAGTTAAACTTTTGCACGATGGCGCAACACCGCACACGTCAAATCAAACTAAGGAGTGGTTGACACAGCGGAAGTGGGAGGTCCTCCAACATCCGCCACATAGTCCCGATTTGGCTCCCTCCGATTTTTATTTATTCGGACCCCTGAAGAAATTTTTGGCGGGGAAACGCTTTGCGAATCAATAGGAATTGCAAGACACAGTTGTCCACTACTTTAATCGACTTGACAGGCAACACTATCGCGAAGGGATGTTCAAATTACTGTCACGCTGGGATAAATGTCTCAATCTTTATGGAGAATATGTCGAGAAATAAGCAAAAGTAGGTAGTTTTTTGTAGAATGTATTAAATATTTTCTTTAAATATATATGTTAGTGAAATTTTGGCTTGTACCTTTAATATCGGACAGCACTCGTATATAATGTTATTTCTCCATAAGAAAGTGGCTTAGAAGCCCCATAGATATACTACTGCAGATTTATTGGAAGCTCAGGCATTTTTTCTTTAGAGGAGTAGTAGGTAAAGGAAAGATGGGAGCAGGCAGCTGAGCCCTTTAGTGTGTCTTGTTGATGACTCTACCTTGCCTCTTCTATCCACTAATGATCTGGCGCCGACGAAGTAGATGTATTGGTTGTAAAGTATATGCCGGACTATAACAGTGCCAGCGGGTGTGATTTGCCAGACTATGCAGCACTAACAGGTGAGTAATGTCAAAGCATGCAGCGCTAGCAATACTGGCTTGCACTGACATGCGTTCTGCGTTTTATTGCTTGCTCGAATCAGCGATGAGCAGAGTTGCGTCCTACTTGTTGGAGGGCAGTCCTTTTGTGTTTGGTACGGTGGGTGTCTTAACGACCATAAGGAGGTTTGCGATCGTATTTGTTCACCAACCAGGAATGAATGTGGTTGCGCATTAATTCGTTGTTTATTTTGACGTTCGTCATCGTGATTCTGTTACGTAGATGTCTACGCGACGTTTCGCCTGTTTTTGTCAGCTTCACATTGCTTGACTTTGTCATTGTGGCGTTTCTTGTCGTCTGTTATCGTGATCTGATTCTGCTGGTCGTTAAGCAGTGTGTAGATAGTCAAGCCATAAAGAGCGGATAATCAAGCAAATATCCGGGGTTGTTTATGATTAGCGGATAGTTGTTTATGAAAGCGGATAGTCAGGCTTTCCTCTTTTGCTAAGTGTTATATTACATTTCAAAATCATCGCATGGAATAAGTTGGCAACACATTTTTTTAGCCAATTTCAGCTTTAACGTGGTAACCCTGACAGTATCGGTTTCCTTTTATGGGGATGTAAACATCTACAGTTTCTGATTGGTGGTCGTCACGCGATTTCTTTTCAGCCGCATCATCTCTCCCCGTTTAGTTCCACGGCGTCACTTTTCGTTTCCCCGTGCCGGTGCGTATATCGTGTTTGTGATCGAAAGTTGTATAACAGCACCGAAATCTTTTACCTTGCTCAAGGCTTGGCTTTTCATTAAAATCAGCGTACAAGTGAGTAAAAGGTAAAATCTCTTGATTGTTGCGAATGTTGCGAACGTAAAGCAGCTTTAGGAACCGTTAGCTTCACATTATTATTCTCAGCTGGAATAAGTTTTATTTCAAAATTCGTGCACGCAAAACCGTACGTGTAGAGCGCCCCTAATTTCGAATTTGATCGCTAAGACAACCCTCGGAGCAAACACCTGACGTATTAAGATGCAGCTCTGATTAATGGTGATTTGAGCGCTGACTGTTTTAGCTTCAGTACGTGCCGTGTAACCTATTGTCGGGAACCCCTACCAAAGCCTTGCGTGCAGCTAATTGTCAGGAGCCACCATGTACGGTATTTTCGGACATAACAATACATTTTTGTTCTTTGACGTTTCTTTCGTCCTTTGTTTCGTTTCATTAATTGATTGTCTTTTATTTTTCTTAATCTTACTCAATTTTGTTCTTTGACGTTTCTTTCGTCATTTGTTTCGTTTCATTAATTGATTGTCATTTGTTTTCTTTAATCTTACTCATATTTGTTTTTTTCACGTTTCTTTCCGCAAACGTCAATCGCTTGTTTTAGCCGCATTAATTGCTCGTCTTTTGTTTTGACATTCTACACTAGAGACCGTTATGCGTCGAACTCTAACATCCAGGTTGGATGCTGATCACTCGTTTTTCTTCTTTGGCATTTCTTTCCTCAATCGATTATCTTTGCTACTTTAATTGATCGCCTTTTGTTTTTCAGAATTTTCCACATTTTTGTTCTTTCGCGTTTTTTTCATCACCTCTCATTGCCATTTGGTTTTGTTACTACAATTGATCGTCTTTTGTTTTTCTTATTCAGTTTTGTTCTTTCGCATTTCGTTCGTCAATTGTCTATTGTTGCATTAATTGATCGTCTTTTGTTTTTCTTAATCTTAGTCATTTTTGTTCTTTGGCGTTTCTTTCGTCAGTCGTTCGTCACTTGTTTCGTTTCATTAATCGATTGCCTTTTGTTCATATTCATTTTCGTTCTTACGCGTATCTTTTATCAATTGTCTTTTGTTGATCGTCTTTTGTTTTTCTCAATCTTACTCATTTTTGTTTGTTCTCGTTTCTTTCCTAAAACATCCGTTAATTGTTTTTTGTTGCATTAATTGATCGTCTTCTGTTTTTCTTAACCTTACTCGTTTTTGATCTTTGACATTTCTTTCGTCAATCGTTCGTCACTTGTCTTTGCTGCGTTAATTGATCGCCTTTTGTTTTTCTCTGTCTAACTCATTTTTATTTTTTCTCGTTTATTTCCTTAGACATTCGTGTTTGCCGCATTAATTGATTGTCTTTTGTTTTTCTTAACCTTATTCAAATTTGTTTTTCCGCATTTCTTCCCGCAAACGTCCGTCACTTGTTGCAGCTGCTTTAATTGACCGTCTTTTGTTTTTCTTAATCTTACTCATTTTTGTTCTTTGGCGCTTCTTTCGTCAGTCGTTCGTCACTTGTTTCGTTTCATTAATCGATTGCCTTTTGTTTTTCTTAATCTTATTCATTTTCTTTCTTACGCGTTTCTTTTATCAATTGTCTTTTGTTGATCGTCTTTTGTTTTTCTCTGTTTAACTCATTTTTATTTTTTCTCGTTTATTTCCTTAGACATTCGTGTTTGCCGCATTAATTGATTGTCTTTTGTTTTTCTTAACCTTATTCAAATTTGTTTTTCCGCATTTCTTCCCGCAAACGTCCGTCACTTGTTGCAGCTGCTTTAATTGACCGTCTTTTGTTTTTCTTAATCTTACTCATTTTTGTTCTTTGGCGCTTCTTTCGTCAGTTGTTCGTCACTTGTTTCGTTTCATTAATCGATTGCCTTTTGTTTCTCTTAATCTTATTCATTTTCTTTCTTACGCGTTTCTTTTATCAATTGTCTTTTGTTGATCGTCTTTTGTTTTTCTCTGTTTAACTCATTTTTATTTTTTCTCGTTTATTTCCTTAGACATTCGTGTTTGCCGCATTAATTGATTGTCTTTTGTTTTTCTTAACCTTATTCAAATTTGTTTTTCCGCATTTCTTCCCGCAAACGTCCGTCACTTGTTGCAGCTGCTTTAATTGACCGTCTTTTGTTTCTCTTAAGCTTACTCATTTTTGTTCTTTGGCGCTTCTTTCGTCAGTCGTTCGTCAGTTGTTTCGTTTCATTAATCGATTGCCTTTTGTTTCTCTTAATCTTATTCATTTTCGTTCTTACGCGTTTCTTTTATCGATTGTCTTTTGTTGTATATTAATTGAACATCTTTTGTTTTTCTCAATTTACTCATTTTTGTTTTTTCTCGTTTCTTTCCTTAGATATTCGTCATTTGTTTTTGCAGTATTAATTGATCGTCTTTTGTTTTTCTCTGTCTAACTCATTTTTATTTTTTCTCGTTTATTTCTTTAAACATTCGTCAATTGTCTTTTGCTGTATTAACTGATCGTCTTTTGTTTTTCTTAATCTTACTCGTTTTTGTTCTTTGGCATTTCTTTTGTCAATCGTTCGTCTTTGCTGCATTAATTGATTGTCTTTTGTTTTTTTTTAATCTTACTCATATTTGTTTTAGCTGTTTTAGTATTTTGTTTTTCTTAATCTTACTCATTTTTGTTTTTTCTCGTTTCTTTCCTTAAACATTCGTCGTTTATCTTCGCTGTATTAATTGATCGTCTTTTGTTTTTCTTAGTCTTATTCGTTTTTGTTCTTTGGCATTTCTTTCGTCCATCGTTCGCCACTTGTCTTTGCTACATTACTTGTTTTTTTTAATCTTACTCTTTTTTTTTCCCATTTCTTTCTTTAGACATTCGTCTTTGCTGCATTAATTGATTGTCTTTTGTTTTTCTTAATCTTGCTCATATATGTTTTTTCGCATTTCTTTCTGTAAACGTCCGTCACTTGTTTCAGCTACATTAATTGATCGTCTTTTGTTTTTCTTAATCTCATTCAATTTTCTTTCGTCAATTGTCTTTTGTTGCATTAATTGATCGTCTTTTGTTTTTCTTAATCTTAATCCTTTTTTTGTCCTTTCGAATTTCTTTCGTACTTGTTTTTTCGAGTTTGTTTCCTCAAACGTTCGTCACTTGTCTCTGCTGCATGAATAGACCGTCTTTTGTTTTTCTTAATTTTACACTTTTCTAGTCTTTGGCACTTCTTTTGTCAGTCGTTCGTCACTTATCTTGTCACTTGCGTTAATTGATTGTGGCTTGCTTTTTCTTACTCATTTTTGTTCTTTCGCGTTTCTTTCGTCAATTTTTTTTGTGTTGCATTGATTTGTTTTTCTTAACCTTACTTACGTTTCTTTCGTCAGTCGTTCGTCACTTGTTTCGTTTCAAAAAAAAAAATGAAATGGCTTACACTTAGGAGCTTGCACATTTAGAAAATTATTCAGCTGCATAATTAACAACGTTACTTCGGTGAAACTCATTTTATCATTGTTTGTTTTGACTGTTAAGGACAAATGTGGCAATCATAGTTGGCAGATCTCAAGAATCGCCGACTTTTGCTGCGCAAGCCGTCCTTCGCTATAGGTAGGTGTACACGAAACTGAAGTTAAATTTCGCAATATCCTGGATTTGATACACATATGAAAGCAAATTTCATAACTTCATTGTTCATGGATGGCCGTGGAGAAACGAATTAACAACACAGATCACATCGCACAAGCTTTTTTTAAAATAAATCTAAACCGTTCCGCAAGGTCCTGCGATGGGACCTTCATTATTTATTCTAGTTTTCAAAAAGCAGCCACGCTTAAGTGCTTCTTTTTAATTTTTTTTTTTAATTTGCGAGCCATTGTCTTATTAACGAATTTCTGCCGTTGTGCAAGCAATTAGCAGAATATATGTGAACCACTTCTGTCAAAATAAGAGGCAGCAGGCGTGCTGGCTGCTACACAATTAACAACAGAAAGTGCCATTCCTGATTCTCATTGCGATTAAATTCCCCAATTGTGTAACGCTAACGAGATGGAAATGGCGTGCGCATTTTCTTAATGCCGGAAATTTTTATTGGAGCGTTCTTGTGCTCTCGTACGTGGCACGCAAATGTAATGTTAACGATGTTAAATAGACCGGTCGCGTTTGCATGTTTGCAAGCTCGGGCTTTTTGTTTGTTTCCTATTCATTTTGTACCGCACGTGCTTTTTTAAAATGTGGAATGAGCCGAGGCGAAAATTGAATGTCAATTAAAACCGAGCGTTTCATTTATTTAAAACTACGTTTGTGTAGGTACAGTGGGGGAGGGAGGGCAATTAAAATCGTTTCCCTTCGCCCTTATTGCAATGGAAACATCGTCCGTTCACTCAACGAATCGTAACGATTTATTTGGCCATCAATGGTGGTGTGCCTGGGGTTTTGAAATTGAAGCAAGAAAAGAAAAATTTGCTGGCTTCAGGTGAAATGGATCTTTGGAGGTCATCCGTGCATGACCTGTTTGCTCGCACTTTCCAAAGAATTACCATAAATCTAAACGAACTGGTCGCCACAGATTACCAAACAGACGGCCACCGGAAAACGCGGCACGGCGCGGCGCCGTCGTCTTCACCAAGATCAAGGGAAAGTGCCCGCGTCCGGACGCACGCATGCACACGCACGTTGGCGCGATGCGGTAAAAGTGGGAACCCCCCGAAGAACGAACGCTCCTTTCACACAATGGGGCGGCTATATAATTGGATTTTGGTGGTCGGTTGGATCAGTCCAGCCAAATCCTTCCGACGTCCGATAATCACAGTGCTCGCTCGTTTATCATGCAGCTAAACATCGTAAGTAAAGTTGTGTTTGAAAAAAAAAAAAGAAAAACTTGTGACAGTGTGACGTTGTGTGCGGGGAATTGACGTGGCCCACGAAAATTATTTTCAATTCAAAACTTAAGTGAACAAGTAATGAAATTAATATGTGGAGAGCGAATTTTTTTTTCTAAAATAGGTGTTCCACCTGTACTCGTTTTTTTTTCTAAATTAAATTTCATATCATATCTTATTTCCGGCTGCTTTGCTATTATAGTTTGCTTTATTAAATATGGCGCAGTTTGAATTTCCTTTGGGTACTTAATTTTTACTTTTATTATTATTTTTTTGTTTTGGATAATTTTAGCAGCAATGAAAACAATTTGAGATAAAGTAAATTCCGCTCGTGATGTTTTGGAAAATTCGACGAATTTACTTACTTATTTTTTGGTCATGAATTTCTAAGAATCTATGTACAGGGTGGGCCAAATTCGACACTTATAATAGGAAACTCCTATTTTTAGACGAGTTAGACAAAAACTGATCTCGGTCCCTGGAGCTCGATTTTGAAGACAAACTTAATGGTGAAGGCCGCGTTTCGATATGTTGTACCGTTTAGGAGCTACAGGGCGTTTTTAAAAATTCGATGATTTTTAAAAACCTTCATAACTTTTTTGTTTATGAAAATTTTTGATTTCTGTAAAAACTTTTTTAAGGCGCTTTTTCATGCAGAATTCATTGCTCCAAGTTATTTTCTTCCAAAGTGCTCAATATTTGAGATATTAGCTAGAACTTTGATTTTTTATATGGAACACCCTATATATTTTTACATTTCTGAAAAGAGCATAAAATTCTATTTACAAAAATATAAAACACTTGATATTTTATTCAAAAGGTTTTTGAGTTGTAGAGCTTTCATGTTTTAATTAAAATTTTGATGGTTATTGCAGCATTCAAGTAGGCTGTGGATGATGATAGGTAAATATTTTTTGAAGATTCAATGAGCCATAAAAGTATTACTTTATTTTTAATAAATATAACGAAGTGATAACGAATAAATACTAATGTAATCGAAATTGCGTAAAAATTACATAAAGTATCAAATTGTCGGCCATTTTGTACTAAACATAAACGATTCCGTTTTGTTATGATTTGAGCTGACATCACCAATTCAAGGACTGGTAGTGATGCATTTTTCTTATTCGATAAGTTCAGAATCTTTGTTTCTTTAAAATTCGTATTGCAGAAGTTCTTGCTAAGATGTTTGCTCCAACTGGCGTCGGTCATTTTCGATTTCTTCCAAAACTATGATCTCCTCTAATTCTTTATTTTCGTTTTGAGATTCATAATTTTTAGTTTTCAGTTTAAATGACTAAAAATTTATTAAATTGTTTTTAAATCTCAAGAATATATCTCTGAAGGATTGTCATCTTTCAGGATACCATTCATGGTAAATATTAATCGCTGCTTTTGAATTTTCGCTAATTTCTATAAAACACTTTAACATTTAATATTAGTAAAGAAGACAGTGGTTTAGAAATAACAAATCAAAAAAGTAAATATAAATCAAAAAAGTTTGTATCCTTAAATATAAATCAAAATAGATTGTATTCGTAGATACGTATTTCGGCAGCTACGCTGTCATCTTCAGTACACACATACACTTATAAGTTAAAGGCACTTCATGAAGTCTTGAGTTGGTATAAATATTATAACATGTCGTATTTCTCGTAGTTTTCGTACAAGTTTAATTATCTCCCTAAATCTACTTTATAGAGATAGTAAAATTCAAGAGAAATGCAAATACTGTAAGAGATTGTGTCGAATTTTGACAGCGGCCTACCAGGAAGTTACAAAAACTTAAATCGCTTAGTTATCGTCATCCATAGCCTACTTGAATGCCGTAAAAACAATTAAATTTTTGATTAAAACTTTGAAACTCTATATTTCACAAACTGTTTGAATAAAATATCAAGTGTTTAATATTTATATGAATGAAATTTTATACTCCTTTCAAAAACTTAAAAATATATAGGGTGTTCCATATAAAAAATCAAAGTTCTTACTAATATCTCCAATATTGAGCGGTTTAGAAAAAAATAATTTGGAGCAATGAATTCTGTATCAAAAAGTGCCTTAAAGAAGTATTTACAGAAATCAAAAATTTTCATAAACAAAAAAGTTATGAAGGTTTTTAAAAATCGTAGAATTTTAAAAAACGCCCTCTAGCTCCTAAACGGTACAAGATATCGAAACGTGGTCTTCACCATTAATTTTGTCTTAAAAATCGAGCTCCAGGGACCGAGGTCAGTTTTTGTCTAACTCGTCTAAAAATAGGAGTTTCCTATTAAAAGTGTCGAATTTGGTCCACCCTGTACACACATATATATGTACCGAGTCATGAGTGATTTTTTAAATTTTGTATCAACTCTTGCCATCAGCATGAAGGAGTGCAATGACGTACTTTTCACTTAAGCATGTCTGCCGCCCAAATTTCATGGCAGGCCCTGATAAAAAATTTAAAAATCACTCGATATATATAGGTTGTTCCGTTTAAAAAAACAAAAATTGCATTTTTTCTCCACTTTGCGATGCGCTTTTGTTTTTTGTGAGAGCTCTAAAAGTTGTTGCGTACAAAACCCTACTGCTATTGCGTGTAAATTTTTTTTTCTTACAATGGAAACTCTAGGTAAGTATTAAGACAAAGGACAATCAAGTTGTACAGGGTGGGCCAAATTCGATTATGCGGGCTAAGGTAAAGGATCCAATTCAGCGTTTTTCCTTTTAAAGATAGTACTTTTCCTCTGCCTGCACGATTCCGAGTTATGATTCCAAATAATTTTTGCAATTAGGGTCAACACAAAAGATGCCGTTCTTGATCGTCCTCTCATATTTCGAAGAATTCGTCGAATACTTCGTCACAACTTATGCATCAAAAATGGCGGCCTTAATTTAGAACATTTCTTATAATTTTTTTAAGTTTTCTCATTAAATTGAAATTAATTCAAATTGTGTAGCTACTATTTTAACTTGACGCAGGAACATTTCCGACCAGAACTCTAAATAATAAAAGTTGCATAATTGTATGACCTCTACTAATTCTGAAAGTTAGAAACAGTTTTTCTGAGACACCCTGTATAAAGTGTAATATAAGGGGAGGATTTTTAGGCCGTTAAAAGCAAGAAAAAAAAACAAAAATAGGCATTTCACTGGTCTGTTTTACAGGCGTAAAATTGCAATTGTTCAAAATAAGATTTCGATGTGAATTTGTAGAGCCATCTATGGACAAAGCCAGAAACTCAATTAACACGTACACCTCTCTACAAGTCAATTATGCTTTTATTACTTCTTAAAAAAAACACAGTTTTATTATCAATTTTTTTTCAAAATTCAGATGATCAAAATGTCCGTCAATTTTATTAAAACAGGCTTGGATTCTACGCAAACGTCAGGTCGATTGAGGCTGGTTCACAACTAACAATTACGAGAAGTAACTTTTAAAAAGGCTTGTAATAATTGATTGCGTAATTTCTAATTTACGTAGTAAAGTGCGAATAAAAAAATTGCTATGAAATAGACTTTCAAAAAAATTGTGTTGGTAGCACAATTATTGATTATCTTTTTTATCGACGTTTTGTGTTTTACAATTGAGGTTATGTTTTTTTTTTTTCTAAAGAACATAATCACAGTTAACTTGTCGTTATAATCAATTTTATTTAAATTATCAAGTTGTGAAAAATGTTTAACACCGAACATAAAATACAAATCTTCAAATGTATTAAATACAATAAATTATATTATTAAATGTCAAATTCTGATGGAAGCGATCAAATGCTGCCAACTCAATTTTTATAAAATTTAATAAACTTTTCTCGATTATATTGTATTTCGTTTTTTATATTTCTTTCTAAAGTATTTGCGTAAGTAACTCAGGCGCACGTAAAAACTGTTTGCAAATTGAAAATATAAACTGTTTTTTGTTGAACTCTGAAACGTAAAAATCGCCATTTGGCCACTAAATTATTAATGCATGTGTATAATGGAATTAAGAAATAATTATTAAAATATTTTATTCTTCTTTTCATTTTGAATTTTTTATATCAAATTACTTTGAATTTTTTCTTTGTTACTTAACTATTTTTTTAATAATTTGGTTGTTTTTTTAATAATTTTGTTGTTAGTCGGTTTTGATTGCAGTGGATTCCTCGAGCATCCTCTGTACAGCTGTTTCGGCCCTAGTTGGGGGCCTCGTCAGCAGAAGCGTAGCTCGAGAATTCCACTGCAAACCAAACCGACCTGTCCTAGTTAGCAACAAAATTTTTTATTTAATTTTTAATTTTTAATCTATTAACAATGCAATGTTGTGTTAGGTCAAAAAGCAATTGCAGGATGTCGCGCCTTAGACTTTTGATTTCTTCGGCGGATAACTTTTAAAATCCAGGATAACTAATCCTGATTAGACTGAAATATAAATATTTTAAACGATTTTAAAAACGAACAAGACCATCATTGTCAATATTTACGTAAAATCATAACATTCCTTGCTTACTTTTTTTTACAAAATTATTTGTTTGAACGCTTAATACTTTAAACAAAGAATTCATTTCTGTTCTAAATGCTATTTTTATTTGTTTCTATTTTCATATTTATCGCTTTATTTTTTGATTATTTTTGAACCTGCTTCCTACAATTCTGTAACATTAAAGTAATACGTTCTATCCTTGCTTAAGGAAGAGAAAAAGACTTAGGAGTACATACTTAATCATTTCCCATAATCTTTCATAATCTCCTATTATTTCTCGACAATGTACAACATACAGGATTTACTTTCTATTAATGACTCCAATCGTTAGGGAAAATTGTGCGGCAGCGGGGAAAACTATCGAAAGGGGCGATTTTTTCGTCGGTCGACGAGAAAACGCCGGAATTCCTCATTCATGCCATTGCGTTACATATTCATTAATAATGCACGTGTGTTTCAGTTCTCATTCGAAAACAATTATTTAAATTACCCTAACACCGTTTCATAACTCGAATTAATTGAGAGCTATTATGCTGCCGATTTCAATCAAGAAATAATAATGCGATTTTCACTCGTGAGAATTCCCATTTAGGATTAATATTTACTGTATTTGTCGTATGCATGATAAAATATATACAGGGTCTCCCGTCTCCATTGCACACTCCATTTTGACTCTATAATATGCTTGTAAAATATTATGCAATCGAGACTGGACACCTGTATAACCACAATTAAAAAAAAAAATTTGCTTTACTTTTTTTTTTTTTTTGATGACGTCTTTGTATGTTAGGTATGTGTCGTCGCAATCCTTGCGATCATCCGAAACGTCCAAGGAGGCATTTACGGACACTACGATGGCGCAATCGAAGGGGGCTACTTGGAATATGCTGGTTTAGGACTGGGGGCGTACGCCGGGGCCAACGAAATCGCGGGCGCGGATGACCACGGGGCACACGAGGCCATAGAAGAATACCACCACGTGAGTCAATCAAAAATTAATTTAGATGAGTTTTCGAACTCTGTATAATACACTTACATTTAAAGAAATCGACCATTTTAACTTGATTGTCTTTATTCCTATTCGCTTCAGAAGATGAAAGAAACTTGGCTTCATGTTAATGATTATAAAATGCTCTTTTATTTAAATCTACTGTCTTGTTTGAATAAAAAAAAAATTACAATCAAAGTTAACAATATGAAATGGGTCGATTTCTTTGCGCGTAAGTGTATTTTTTATACGTAGGCTGACCATACGTCCCGTTTTCACCAGGACAGGACAGGGCAGTTGGTATTAATCGTTCCGTTTTTTCCACGAATATTCCAGATTTGTCCCGCGTTGATGAAACCCCTCGATGATTTTTTTATTATCCATCAGGATTAAAGTAAATTTTCATAATACACAGGACCCACCCCCTTCATAACGTTCTTAATTTTGGAATTTATATTAATTTTAATTAATGTATTAATTCAAAGGATCGGTGACGCCTTGTAATTCGGTAAGCAATTTACCTCATTTTCTTTCTCGTAAAGTGCTCTGAGAAAATGCAGAAACAAAACACTATCGTAGAAAAAAAAACATTTCTCGAAAATGAAAGTTAAAGTTAAAACGCGCAAAGACAAAAGACGATCGTTTCGCCGAGACTTTAAATGAAATTAAAAAGTTCTGCAAGGTTTTAAAAGTAAACGTTTAAAAACGCACAGACAAAAATCACTTAACTATGAAAGATTCTCGAAAAATAAGAGACGAGAAAACGAAGTTATAAAAACAAAAGACGCGGTTCATAAAGAAATGAAAAAGAAATATTAGTAAAAATTTGCAATCAGTGTGACGTCGAAATCATGAAACAAAGCAAAAAAAAAAGGAGAAGCAAAAATATCGATTGAAGATTCAACACGTAGAAACAAAGAAAAGTCAGAAAAAAGTACTGTTAGAAAGTGCAGAAACAAAACACTATCGATTAATTAAACTAAGACAAGAAAAACAACTAATATTTCTAGAAAACGAAAGATAAAGTCAAAACGCAAAGACAAAAGACGATCGCTTCGCCGATTCCTTACAGAAACGAAATTAATGGAAAATTCTGATTTTTTTTTTTTTCGAAAAGTGGTGTGAGAAAGTGCAGAAACAAAATAGTATCGATTAAAAATGCAGCAAATATTTTTTTCGAAAACGAAAGATAAAGTCAAAACGCAAGACAAAAGACGATCGTTTCGCAGAATCCTTACAGCAATGAGATTAAAAAAAAGAAAGCAAAACATATTGGAAAATTCTGGTTTTTTTTCGAAAAGTGCTATACGAAGATGCAGAAACAAAACAATAACGATTAAAAATTTTAAAAACAAAATAACAAATATTTTTAGAAAACGCAAGATAAAGTCAAAACGCAAAGACAAAAGACGATCGTTCCACCGAATCCTTGCAGAAACGAAATTAATGGAAAATTGTGATTTTTTTTCAAAAAGTGTGGTGAGAAAAAGCAGAAACAAAACCATATCGATTAAAAATTTTAAAAGAAACAACAAAAATTGTTTTCGAAAACGAAAGATAAAGTCGAAACGCAAAGACAAAAGACGATCGTTTCGCCGAATCCTTACAGAAATGAGATTTAAAAAAAAAAAACAAAATAAAACAATGGAAAATTCTGATTTTTTTTCAAAAAGTATGGTGAGAAAATGCAGAAACAAAGCAATATCGATTCAAATATTTAAAAAAAACAACAAATATTTCTCGAAAAAAATGCAGAAACAAAACAATATCGTAGAAAAATTAAATTAAAAAAAACAACAAAAATTTTTTTCGAAAACGAAAGATAAAGTCAAAACGCAAAGACAAAAGACGATCGTTTCTCCGAATCCTTACAGAAATGAGATTTTAAAAAAAAAACAAAATAAAATGGAAAATTCTGATTTTTTTCGAAAAGTGCTGTGAGAAAATGCAAAAACAAAACAATATCGAATAAAAATTTAAAAAAAACTAATATTTCTCAAAAATTAAAGATAAAGTCGAAACGCAAAGACAAAAGACGATCGTTTCGCCGAATCCTTACAGAAATGACATTAAAAAAAATAAAACGTATTGAAAAATTCTGATTTTTTTTCGAAAATTACTGAGAGAAAATGCAGAAACAAAACACTATCGTAGAAAAAAAAACATTTCTCGAAAATTAAAGATAAAGTCAAAACGCAAAGACAAAAGACGATCGTTTCGCCGAATCCTTACAGAAATGAAATAAAAAGAATAAATAAAGTAAAACATATTGGAAAATTTTTTTTTTCGAAAAGTACCTTGACAAAACGCAGAACAAAACAATATCGATTAAAAATAAAAAAAAAAAAACAACAAATATTTCTCGAACACGAAAGATAAAGTCAAAACGCGAAGACAAAAGACGATCGTTTCGCCGAATCCCTATGAGATTAAAAAAAAAACAAAGTAAAATACATTGGAAAATTCTGATTTTTTTTTCGAAAACTACTGTGAGAAAGTGTAGAAACAAAACAATATCGATTAAAAATTGAAAAACAAATATTTCTCGAAAACGAATGATAGAGTCAAAACGCAAAAACAAAAGACGAACGTTTCGCTGATCCTTACAAAAATGAGATTAAAAAAAAAACAAAGTAAACATATTGGAAAATTCTTCTAGGTTTTAAAAGAAAATATTTTAAAATGAACGATGAAAACAAAATATACAAACAAACAAAATCACTAAACTATTAAAGATTAAAAAAAAAAAAAAACAAAGAGACGAGAAAATGAAGTATCAAAGTCTATCGATTCACATGATTAATAAAGAGATGAAAAAGAAACATTGGCAAAAGTTAACTGAAATTAAAACGATTGCGAATTTGTTTTAGGAAATTATGAGGAAAATAAAAAAAAAGTGTTTAAATGAAAATGAAACTGTCTTATTTTAAATAAATGCCGATATACCTGACGATAACATCGATAATATAAATAAATACATTCTCGTAACCCCGGAGGTGACATGTGGAATTATTTGTTCGTCTTCACTAAAGTTGCTTTTATTTCTCGACACGGCATGACAAGAATTGCTTTTCATTGTTGTTCATTCGCATTTGTCTCACCTTTTCCATAATTCTGTTGCCTTCATCGGCAACCTCGATCATACATATAATTATTTGTTTTGTTTATTTGACAGATGAGAAGTTTTTTTTTTGTTTTTTTAATCATCCCCAAGAAAAAGAAAGAAATAGAAAAGGATTTATAAATTTTCATTCTATTATAAATAGAATACCATCGAAAATGGGACACCCTATACAATCATGTCCAACTAAATCGGTACCCACCCGAATCGCGTTCTTAAAGATGCTAAACAAAATTCTCGTATTGCATCGATTTGTTTGGACGCGGAAGATTCTTTTCAGAAAATCAAGTCCTCGACTTCCTCGACTTCCTCGTTTTTCCTTTTTTTTACTTACGCCGATGATATTAACGCACGGCGACTTTCTCAGAGCGAGTTTCCACGCGCATGTTCCAATTTGTACAATTAGTTATCGACGCCGTGCGACCCCGAAAAGTGAAAACTATGTTCACCTGCCCGTAAAGACTTCATCACTCCTGACATGTCACATATGGACAGCGGAAAGACGTACGTACGCGTTTTAGAAATCTGCATGCGTGCGATCGAGAATGCCACGCGCTTTCCGCTCGATTTTTTTTTTCTTGAGCATATATCACGATCCTGGATGGCATTTTAAGTGCTCGCGTTAACGGACTTGTTTGGCAAAGAAGTGGCTCGTAACTTTCAGGGAAATCACCCGTGTTGTCAGTATCGCAATGATTAAGTGCGATATGTAATAATAAAGTGCGGTGTACTTGGGGCACGCTTTCTACGGTTAATTTTACATTGGAATTTACATAATTGTTCTGGTTTTTATAAGCACGTTTTAAAAAAAAAAAGCTTCGAAGCAAAGTTCTCTTCGGTCAAGCAGTATGCGAGGATTTAGTTGGACTCGACTCTATACGTCCGGTGAAAATTGATTAATAAAAGGGGACTTGATCAGCGAAAAAATAAGACATTCGATATTCTCAAAAAAAAAAAACTTAAATTTCCACAGTATGTAAATACAGGTGTCCCAAGCCTCTGAATAGTCCATAAATACCTTTTTTCCAAAAAAAATTCGATTGAGAATTGAGTAGGTTTATATTCTCCTTAATTAAAAAAAAGTTTTATTGTTTTTGAAAATTTTGCAAGCTTCAATTCTCAATTATTTCGATTTTCAGTTGTTTTCCTGTTTTTCTGCATCTTCCAATTGCGATTTTCAAACGAATCACCAATCAATCTTTTTATTGGAAGATCAGACTTTATACTTTTATTAAACTGCATCGATTTTCAATTGTTTCTGTTTCATTCTGTTGTTTCTCGATATTTTGAAAGAGTGGAACAAGTCATCAATATCGCATGACCACTTCAATTCTCAATTGTTTAGATTTTCAACTGTTTTTGTCTTTCAATTGTCTTGCCATTTTCCATTTTCAAATATGAGTGTGAGAAAAATTTCGAAAAAATAAAATAAATGGACGAAAGGAATCACGTGATGTCAGCTTTCAATTGTTTCGTCTTTTATTATTTCGCCATTATGTTGTTTCGATTTTCGACTATTTTTCTGTATTAATTTTTTTTTCGTTTTCAGTTATTTTCGATTGATTTTCGACTAGTTTTCTGTTTGCGTCTTTTAACTGTTTTCTCAATTTTCGATTTTCAATTGCTTTCGAACGAATCATTAACGCGACTAGTTCAATTTTCAATTGTTTCGATCTTCAACTTCTTTCGATTTTCAACTGTTTTCGTCTCTTTGCAATTTTTGATATTCAACCGCCTTCGAACGAATCATTCAATTTCAATTGTTTCGATTTTCAACTGTTTTCGTCTCTTAACTGCTTTTCCACTTTCGAATATGACAGAAGTGTGAGAAAACGTTCGAGAAAAAATAAATAGACGAAGCGAATCACGTCATATGAACTTTTAATTGTTTCGCCTTTTTGTTGTTTCGATTTTCGACTATTTTTCTATATTCGTTTTTTTTTATTTTCAATTATTTTCGACTGAGGAAGGTAAGGGGTCAAAATTAAATGGCGAAACAAATCACGTCACGCCAACTTTCAATTGTTCAATTTTCGAGTAGTTTTCTGTTTACGTCTTTTAACTGTTTTCTCAATTTTCGATATTCAATTGTCTTCGAACGAATCATTAACGCGATTAGTTCAATTCTCAATTGTTTCGATTTTCAACTGTTTTCGTCTCTGAACTGCTTTTCCACTTTCGAATATGACAGAAGTATGAGAAAAAATGCCAAAAAAAAGTAAATAGACGACGAAACGAATCACGTCATGTGAACAATCACTTGTTCGCCTTTTCGTTGTTTCGATCTTCGACTATTTTTCTGTATTCGTTTTTTTTTATTTTCAATTATTTTGGACTGAGAAAGGTTAAAATATTAAAATTGAATGGCGAAGAAACCAATTACGTCACGCCAACTTTCAACTGTTTCGATTTTCGATTAGTTTTCCGTTTACGCATTTTAACTGTTTTCTCAATTTTCGATATTCAATTGTCTTCGAACGAATCATTAACGCGATTAGTTCAATTCTCAATTGTTTTCGTCTCACAACTATCTTTCCACTTTGAAAAAAATTTCGAGAATAAATAAAAAGACGAAACGAATCACGCATGTGAACTTTCAATTGTTCGCCTTTTTGTTGTTTCGATTTTGGACTATTTTTCTGTATTCGTTTTTTTTTTTTTATTTTCAATTATTTGGGACTGAGAAAGGTTGAGATTAAAATTGAATGGCGAAGAAACAAATATGTCACGCCAACTTTCAATTGTTTCGATTTTCGACTAGTTTTCTGTTTACGTCTTTTAACTGTTTTCTCAATTTTCGATATTCAACTGTTTTCGAACGAATCTATTTCAATTCAATTCTCAATTGTTTCAATTTTCAACTGTGTTCATCTCTTAACTGCTTTCAATTCACTTCTCAATTGTTATCGTCTTTTGATTGTTTTTTTTTTTTTTAATTTTCGGTATCCATCTATGAGAAAAGTTAAATTAAATTAAATGGCGAAAAATTGTTTCGCCATTTAATTTAATTTAATCGATTTTCGATTAGTTTTCTGTTTACGTTTTTAACTGCTTTTATTTTCGATATAACTGTTTTCGACTGAAAAAAATTATGTAAATGGAGGAACAAATCAACGATTTACACCACAGGTTCCCAAAGTGCGCGATACCGCCTGCAAAGCCTTCTCGGAGGAGGGTTGGGGAGGGCGTCAGCGGCTTCAGAGGTGATTGGGGGGCGCTAAGGCGATCTAAGGGTCGGGAATTGATAACTTGTGAGTTATTATCATCAACCATAAACCCACAAAATTTGGTATCAATGGAAAGTTTATAGAAAGGGCTATCCATACATGGTATAATATACAGGCTGTCCCAATTGAAAAAATCGACTAATTTTGCAAAACGCCAACTGAACCTCCGTACTGCAGTTGATAGTCGCTCGATTTTCAAAAATGTTGAATATTTTCATAGTACAGACACACAGAAACAGTTTGGTCCAAATTTGAGGGTTGTAAAAATGACAACTTAGCAACCGATCGAATATGATTTAATTTAGCATAAAACTAAAAATAACTCGGTAAATACTCCAAATAAATTAATATAATGTTATATTATCAACATTGGCTCTTCAAGGGCTATCCAAAACTGCAATAAAATATATAGTGTTCCATTAAAAAAATCATAACTCAGGTCTGTAACTTTTAAGTGAACCAGTCTGTATAGTTGGAAATCATTTAAAATTATGTGGAATGGAAATCTACACAACTTTCATTAAGAAAGTTTTTGATGAAATGTGTAGAAAAGGGTATCTTTGGATTATTTCAGGGACTTGGGACATTTGGGACGCTCTGTACTTACAAATAATACAACTCCATAAAATATGCTTTTCTATTTCAACATTTGCACTCGTACACTCAAATTTACAATTAAAAGCAAGCCATAATTATGTCTTCACCTTTAATAAAAACAAGTTATGTGAAATGTATAAAACTACGCATCACCCTGTACATGCATCTGTCTTTTTCGGATGGTAATTCTCTCTTATTATTTTTTTGTTTTTAGATGACAACCCTAAGTCAGTTAACAGCTTCGTCTTTCATTCACAAAAATCGTTTCTTAATTATTTAAAATTCAGTTATCAGGGAGTTTTAAAGGTAACCAAATTCAAAAAAAAAAAAACAGTTTAAAATATCCCATTTGTTGAGAGAGAGAGAGAGAGAGAGAGAGTACATAACGTGCCTTTTTAAAATTTCATCCCGTAGTTGGCTGTGAACTGGCCTTGCTTGAAACTTCTAAAGTGCGTTTGGCATTACGCTCGGAGCGTTCTTTTTTCTCGCTCTTACACGCACTGAAACGCATTCGCTCTCTCTCACACTTCTGCTCAAAGCGTGCACCGAGCATAATGCCGAACCCCTTGATAGTGTTCTCGATTGGGTTGCACTAAATGCACTAAGTATGCACTCAGAGTATTCTCTTCTTTTTTTAACTTCATGTAATAAAACAGGATGAAGACATTGTCTCTCTCGCACTTCTGCTCAGAGCATGCACCGAGTGTAATGCCGAAGCACTTGATAGTGTTTTCGATTGAGTTGCACTATATGCACTAAGTGTGCACTCAGAGTATTCTCATCTTCTTTTAACTTCATTTCATAAAACATGACGAAGACATTCTCTCTCTCACACTTCTGTTCAGAACGTGCACCGAGCGTAATGCCGAACTCATAGACAGCGTTTTCGATTGGATCGCACTATATGCACTAAGTGTGCACTCAGAGTATTCTCATCTTCTTTTAACTTCATGCAATAAAACAGGATGAAGACATTCTCTCTCTCACACTTCTGCTCAGAGCGTGCACCGAGTGTAATGCCGAAGCACTTGATAGTGTTTCCGATTGAGTTGCACTATATGCACTAAGTGTGCACTCAGAGTATTCTCATCTTCTTTTAACTTCATTTCATAAAACATGACGAAGACATTCTCTCTCTCACACTTCTGTTCAGAACGTGCACCGAGCGTAATGCCGAACTCATAGACAGTGTTTTCGATTGGATCGCACTATATGCACTAAGTGTGCACTCAGAGTATTCTCATCTTCTTTTAACTTCATGCAATAAAACAGGATGAAGACATTCTCTCTCTCACACTTCTGCTCAGAGCGTGCACCGAGTGTAATGCCGAAGCACTTGATAGTGTTTTCGATTGAGTTGCACTATATACACTAAGTGTGCGTTCAGAGTATTCTTATCTTCTTTTAACTTCATGTAATAAAACAGGATGCGTGCGCAATTAGTAGCCCAATCGAAAACGAAATTAATAAATTAACGTATATCATAACCTCACTTTTCTTATTGAAGGAAATGTCATAAAGTTCAAAAAACTGTTTTATTAACAAATTTTATTCAAAATTCAAAGTAAAATCATTAGAGATGGTCAAATTGTCCACCATTATCATCAAGGCAGGCTTATATTCTACATGAAAATCATATTTCATACGTTAGGTGGGTCGATTGTGGCTAGTTCACAACAACAACTAACAATTCACGGCCAACCACGTTATTTCGTTATTTGCATTCGCTAACCGGAAGTTCCTATTCAAAACAAAAAAATACAAACAATTGATTTCGTCCTGTAATTTCTCACACGTTTTGAAACTTGCCTTTCCTAATAAAATTCCTGCCCGTGTTATTACCTAGGTACCTGTTTGGCAATAAAGTCGTTGCTTGTGAGAAGCGGAACAATTTTATTGCGACTTTTAACGATAATTAAAGAGACATTCTTTCTTTTGTTCCGCAAACTAATTGAAGCACTGTAATTAAGTTGGAATCGGTGTTAGTTGCATTACGAAAGCAGCAGGCAAATCGTTAAAAATGACAGTTTCCACTAATTTGCAGACACTTTACGTAACTCGAGAGTTTTTCGCGCGAGGTTTTAATTAAAACGTTGCCTGCCTGCCTTTAATGTTGGACGTAGAAAAAAAGTAATAAGTGAAAATAATTACTCGTAACGAATCAATTTGATAAATAATTTGAGACCGCGTTTTCTTAATTAATTCCCAACAGCCCATTTTTTCTTTAATTAAAAAAAAACAGTTCTGAATGATTGCAATAATATTAATTTTGTAGCAACAATTTAATAGGTTTTTAGAAACATTTCAGAAGTACTTGTGCTAGTTATGGGAAATGCAATAAATTCAGTAACGGGTTCCATTTTATTCCTTTTATTTTTAATTCAGATTGATTTATTTGTTCAAAGTGGGATCGCTATGATCTTTTGTATGGAATAATTTTTTTCAGGTGACTTGCATGCATTTGTCAAGTAAATATTCATATTTCGTTGGCCTAAATACGGAGTTGACGTAAAATTCTACTTAAAGGTCAAGTTCACGATGCAACGCCGCCGTATCATAAAACCATAAAAAAATTTATGAGGGTTCATTTGCTCCTCTATTTTTAACCAGGGGCGCATCGTCGTTTTGGGCCTAATTTTTGATTAATTATTTGTCGAAAACTTTTTAAAAATATTTTCTTCATACTCTCGGACATCATTCCTTTTAGTGGTTTCATTTCGTCGGTTAATTAACAATCACCCTATATAGTACCTTGCGATTCAGAAAGTTTTGAAATAAGTACGGTTTTGGTAAAGGCTTTCCTTTGCAATAATTAACTTTCATTTCGCGGAAATCAAGCGTCGTATTAGGTAGGCGCCCCAAATTAAGCGTCATGCCGTTAATTAAAACCGCATCCTTGTATTTTTCCCGGGTATGGGGAAAGCGGCGCGTGTTGCTGTTTTGCCTAAAAAGAGAAGACGTTCAGGTTTTCAGCGCAGTTTCCGCGTGCTTTTCATTTTTAGACCGATCACGAGATTCCATAAAGGAAAAACTTAAAAAAAGTGGTAATCTTAAATGTTTAAACTACGCTTGCGTGTAAAGAAATCGACCCACTTCACACTTTTGACTTAATTGTTTTTTTTTCTATTCGCATCAGAAGACGAAAGAAATCTTAAGCTTCGTTAAATAACACAAGTTTTTTTTTTTAATCTGATATCTACTTCCAATCTTTTTTTTTTTAATTTTTAGGCACATCCAAACTATCACTACGACTACGCCGTTCACGACCTCCACACCCACGACATCAAAACCCAATGGGAGACGAGAGACGGCGATAAAGTCAAGGGAGAATACACGTTGGTGGAACCCGATGGTTCAAAGCGTGTGGTATCCTACACCGCAGACAAACACAACGGTTTCAACGCGGTCGTGAAAAACGTAAAACCAGGCTATTAGATTAAGCACACCCCGTAGATCATGTTACCTTAAATAACAACAATCACCAGTACTACTACTATTATTATTTGAGCGTACGTATTTAGTAAGTACTTTATAATTAATGTTTATTTATTTCTTATTCAAAAAACTACTATTTGTTCCTGTTTCGCTTAACTAATTTAAATTTACGTACAACAAAAATCAAAAGTTTTACATTTGAAACAGATCTCAGAGTTAGTCCTTTAAAAAAAAAAGAAAAACAATTGTAAGTACGAAATCTGTAGAAAATAAAAAAAAAACTTGTAGATACTACGAGATGTGTTCACTGGCAGCAAAACTTTGACAGTTCATCGGCGCACGCGTAGATTAGGAAACCACTTGTAATTTAATTAATGTCTCGTTCGTATGTTTATGTATCTGTGTTATTTTATTGCGTATTCTACATAAATGTTGATATATTTATAACAGATTCGTTTTTTATTATTCTACGGATTTATTTTCGATTTTAAATACTACTTCTTCCCATTCGACTGTCCGCTTGTCCGCTTACTCGGTATAGCAGTCAGAAGTAATTAGGTTAGAATTAAAATTTTTATTGGGGAGTCTTAACTTTTAAATTCAACCGCACATAGGTGCACATAAATACTTGTGCCATAAAGACTTTAAAAACCCTAGATTTTCTCAAATAATAAAAGCATTCTTTTTCTCTTTCTGATTGTGAGTCTATTGTATATCACCTGCACATTTTTTGTTGTCTTGTTTTTCTTGCTTTGTGGCTGGAAGAGGAGGGGGCCATTTGTTGTTTAGATTTCTTTTACACAAGGTTATCCTGAAATATTTAACTGCAGAAACAAAAGAACATCGTCGATTTTTGGCAAAAATCGAAGAATGCAAAGAAGAAAGCAACAAAAGAAAATCGACGATTCTTCTCCGGCCCAGCCATTGAAAATAAAAAAAAAATAACCGAAGGATAAAGAAAATTGTAAATACAAAGAAAAATCGACAAAATGAGTCGACGAAATACGAAAAAATAACTCGATGAACAAAAAAGAAAGAGAACTGAAACAAATGAGAAAGGAGTACAGAGAAGAAACTTAACCCGACATTAAGTAACCAAATTTAATCGAGGAACAATAACAAAAGAGAAATGGAACAAACGACAATAGAAGATAATATATAAAAAAACAAAAGAAGAATGACGATTTTCCGATGGATTGTTTGATAAACAAAAAAAAAGTAAATAATGCAAAAACAAATATTAACTGCAAAAACAAAAGAACATCGTCGATTTTCAGCAAAAATCGAAGAATGCAACAAAAGAAAAGCGACGATTCTCCTCCGGCCTAGTCATTGAAAATTAAAAAAAAAAATAACAAAGATAAAGAAAATTATAAATACAAAGAAAAATCGACAAAATGCGTCGACGCAATGCAAAAATGCAAAAAAAATCGACGAACAATAACAAAAGAGAACTGAAACAAACGACAATAGAATATAGTATAAAAAAAAACAAGAGAAGAGTGACGATTCTCCGTTGGACTGTTTGATAAACAAAAAACAGTAAATAATGCAAAAACAAATATTAACCGCAGAAACAAAAGAACATCGTCGATTTTCATCAAAAATCGAAGAACGCAAGAAAAGAAAATCGACGAATCTCCTCCGGCCTGGTCATTGAAAATTAAGAAAAAATAACAGATGGATAAAGAAAATTAAAATTAAAAACAAAGAAAAATCGACAAAATGCGTCGACGCAATGCAAAAAATGCAAAAAGAAATTCGACGATCAATAACAAAAGAGAACTGAAACAAACGACGATAATACATAATATAAAAAAAAAACAAAAGAATGACGATTCTCCGAAGGACTGTTTGATAATCAAAAAGCAGAAAATAATGTCAAACAAATATTAACTGCAGAAACAAAAGAAGATCGTCGACTTTCAGCAAAACAAAAGAAAATCGACGATTCTCCCTTAGACTGTTTGACAATCAAACAAAAAAAAAATAATGCAAAGTATAAACTGTTGAAACAAAATAAGATCGATTCTCTAATAAAGATCGAAGGATTAACGAAAAACAAAGGAAGACTCTAAGAATCTTAAATGAATTCCGACGGACTATTTCATAATATAGAACAAATAAAGAAAAAACTGTAAAAACAAAAAAAAAATCTCCTAGGGCCTAGTCAATGAAAATAAAAAAAAGACTTAACACAAGGATAAAGAAAATTAAAATTAAACACAAAGAAAAATCGACAAAATTCGTCGACGCAATGCAAAAATGCAAAAAAATACGGACGAACAATAACAAAAGAGAACTGAAACAAACGACGATAGAATGTAATATTAAAAAGAAAAACAAAAGAAGAATGAAAATAATGCAAAACAAATATTAACTGCAGAAACAAAAGAACGTCGTCGAGTTTCAGCAAAAATCGAAGAATGCAACAAAAGAAAATCGACGATTCTCCTCTGGCCTAGTCAAAAACAATAACAAAAAAGAACTGAAACAAACGACAATTGAGTATAATATAAATAATAAATATATATAAATAAAAATTTTGAAAAAGACGATAGAGAAAAAAATGCTGAACAAAAAAAAACAAAAGAAAATCGACGATTCTCCCTTGAACTGTTTGACAATAAAGAAACAAAAGAATAATACAAAGAATAAACTGTTAAAACAAAGAAGAACATCGATTCTCTAGTAAAGATCGAAGGACTAACGGAAAACAAACGAATACTCTAAGAATCTTAAATGAATTCCGGAGGCCTATTTCATAAGATAAAGAAAATGAAAATTAAACACAAAGAGAAATCAACAAAATGCGTCGACGCAATGCAAAAATGCAAAAAAAATTCGACGAACAAAAATGCAAAATAAAAGAGAACTGAAACAAACGACAATTGAGTATAATATAAAAAATAAAATTGTAAGTAACCAAATATAATTCAAATTAAAAAAAGAGATAGAGAAAGAAAGCGCCGAACAAAAAAAACAAAAGAACACTGACGATTCTCCCGTGGAGTGTTTGATAATCAGAAAACACAAGAATGCAAGAAGAAACAAAAGAAAAACAAAAAAACATTGCAAAGAATAAACTGCCGAAACAAAAGAACATCGTCGATTCTCCAGTAAAAATCAAAAGACTTACAGAAAACAAAAGAAGACTGCAAGACTATTTGATAATCAAGAAACTAAAAAGAATGCAAAAAAAAAACTGTAAAAACAAGAGAGAATTTGCGATTAACAGAAGGATAAAGAATAAAATGCGAAAACATAATTCGACGAACAAAAACAAAATAAAACTAAAGCGAAGGACAAAAAAACACAAAGAATATAGTTACTAAGTAAGCAAATATAATTTAAAAAAAAGATAGAGGAAACAAGATTGAACAGAAAGAAAAAACAAAAGAAAGCTGACGATTTTCCCACAGACTGTTTGACAATCAAGAAAAAAAAGTAATCCAAACAATAAACTGCAGAAATAAAAGAGCATCGTTGATTTTCTAGTAAAAAACGAAAGACTAACGGAAAAGAAAACTATAGGGGAAAAAAGGGCTGAATAGAAAAAACAAAAGAAAACTGACTCATGGACTATTTGACAATTAAAGACAAAAAAAATAATGCAAAGAATAAACTGCTGAAACAAAAGAACATCGTCGATTCTCTAGCAAAATTCGATGAACTAACGGAAAACAAAAGAAGGCTGCAAGAATCTTGAATTTCGGGGGACTATTTAATAATCAAGAATGCAAAGAAGAAGCTATAAAAACAAAAGAAAATCGGCGATTCACCTCCGGCCTAGTCATTGAAATTAAAAAAAAAGCAAAACAATAGGATTAATTAATTAAGGATAAAGAAAATTGTAAATACAAAAAAAAATCGACGAAAACCGAAAAAATAAACAAACAAAAAATAAAAGAGAACTGAAACAAAGGAGACAGAATTAGGTACAAAGTAACTAAATATAATCCAAATTACAAAAAAAAACGAAAGAGGAAAAATACTGAATTGAAAAAAAAAAACAAAAAAAAAACAAAAAAAAACTGACTATTCTTCTATGAACTCTTTGACGCACAAGAAACAAAAAAATCATGCAAAGAATAACCTGCCGAAACAAAAGAATATTATCGATTCTCCAGCAAAATTCGATTGACTAATGGAAAACAAAAGAGAGTTGCAAAAATTTCTAATTTCGGCGGACCATTTGACAATCAAGAAATTAAAACGAATGCAAAGAAGATATTATAAAAACAAAAGAAAATCGGCGATTCACCTCCGGCCTAGTCATCGAAATAAAAAAATAACTGAATTAATTAATTAAGGATAAAGAAAATTGAAAATACAAAAAAAAATCGACGAAAAGTGGAAAAAAAACTGACGATTCTTCCATGGACTGTTTGACAAACAAGAAACAAAAAAAAATCACGCAAACAATAACCTGCCGAAACAAAAGAACATCGTCGATTCTCTAGTAAAAATCAAAAGTCTAGGGGAAAACAAAAGAAAATTGCACGAAACTCAATTATTTAATAACAAAGAAAACACATAAGAGAGCAAAGAAGAAAGTGTAAAAACAAAAGAAGATCGACGGTACTCCCCGGGGGCCTAGTGGTTGAAAATAAAAATAGAAGAATAGAGAAGAATGCCACACGGTCGCGATTACTTTCGCAAAAATATCGTTGCCTCTTAAACTACCATGCACGAGATGACCAGTGCGACCAGTTAGCGTGTGATCGTAAAGTCCCGAGCATCCTCTATATAGCTATTTCGGCCCTAACTGGCGTCTCATCAGTAGAAGAGTAGCTCGACAATTTCATCGCAATCCCAACGACCAACAAGACTTACGTAAAGATAACGCGTAAATACAAACATGCGACAAGTCTTGGTCGTAGGGATTGCGATGGTGTTCTCGAGTTACTCTTCTGCTGATGACGCCCCAATTAGGGTCGAAATAGCTGCACAGGGGATGCTCGGGGGTCCCATTGCAATTCGGCCGACTTGCAGTCAAAATAGAGAAAAGTGTTAAAAATCGACGAAATACGTCAGTGAAATAAACATAAACAAAAGAGAACTGACACAAACGATAAGAATAATATGAATGGAAAACAAAACAAGGTCGAATAGCTGAAACTTATTGTAACAATATAAAAAGATGCTATGAACATTTGGTCGGAAATAAATTCCTCGGGAGTTACAATTTATTGTTATTATTTTAGTAATATTATACAGGGTGACTGTGATAGTTGTGCAAAGTTTGAAACCTGTTTTATATATATATATATATATATATAACTTTAAAAAGGTAACAATTGTAATCGCAGTTGAAAATTTTTCCGAAATTGTTTGAGAATCACTAACCTAGCGCTCAACGTTAAGAAAGGGGGGGGGGTTCTTTTCTTTTATCGTATGATAGCAAGGCCAGTAGTTCTCAAACAGTTTCGAAACAATTTTTAACTGCAATTTTCTCGAAAGCTATTAACTTTTTGTTAATGGCATACGAGTTCAATCTTTACCCTTTATAGTGATATTTCAAGCTTTGCGCCAACTATTACAGTCACCCTGTATAAAAGCAAGTATACAGGGTGAATAAAAATAGGGAACATCGACGGTCTTTCAAAACAATGGCTAATTATTCGCCATAAATTAACAAGCCGATAAATGTTTGATAAATATTTTGCTAGACTATTTCGGGACAGCCTGTGTTTTGAAAAAACAATAAATTGGAAAATATTTATTCCAGAGAAAAAACTGCTTTACAGGGAAAAGCGAATCCAAACGAAACTATAAATTCGATGGCGGTGTGTATAAATAGAATCATTGCAAGATTAACTGCGGGCGCAGCACGTTTGTTACGGTTAATTGGCCCTCGAGATTACGTAACGCAACGCAACGGATAAATTCGCTTAATGCCTGCGAATCTTGTTTAAGCTTGATTTGTGCGCGCTCCAGTAATTACATCCCTCCGAAGGTACAGCGATAGGCATAAGTCACGCGGCAAATTTGATTTTGTGGTTGCTTAACTTAAAACATCAAAAAGTAAATACTATATTGGATGGACTTACCTTCATGCTGGGAAATCCGATGCCCACCAGGAAGTTGGCCATCCAGTTGACGAGTACGGCGATGGACATGGCGGCCGGCCTCGGCCCTTGCGAGAACAATTCGGCAGTGATCATCCACGGGATGGATCCAGGACCGACGGCGAAAAACACGACAAAGCTCAACGTTGACACCACGGATAGGTACGACATCCAGTCTATCATCTCCTGCACGTATCCAAAAAACTCCTATCAGGCGGTAGCATTGGTGTTCTTTCCCGACAGGGAGGAGTGACCCCGTTTACCAAATAAGTGTTTTACTCAAGGAAATGCACACATGATTGCAGACATACTTTTGGATTTATTTAATCACATTTCAAATCAAACCATATTTCAATCCTCCTTCGTGTTAACTAAAATATATCGGTCTGCCCATTTTAAATCGTGATCCTGAACACTTTGGAATGGGCAACCCAACAATCAATTCGGAAATAACTTCTTGTTTTTCTGACGCGGTAAAAGCATGGAAGTAGTATGGGTTGCCTATTTTCAATTTTTAAGGCGCCACGATTTAAAATAATATACCCCCATAATCATGACTTATAAGACCTAGACTTACAGGAATTCGCCAAAGTATGGAACTCCAAATCTTTCTTAAATTCGAAAGATAGATGAAGATATAATAATATAAATTTGACGACAGTTCTTCCAAGGACTTTACAATATCTGGTTTATCACGATTTGAGTTTAACGGTAACTCTATATATCACCCTAAACATTTTTGCTCTCGTACGATACTAATTTCAAGCATTTTGAGTTGTGAGTGCCGAGTGGCTGAAAAATTGCTATGAATATTCGAGAGGCAGTCAAGAGGATCGAACCCACTCTTTCGTAGTCGAGGAACCTACCCGTTAGACCCTTTTGCTCCATATAATTTTAATTTTTACTGCAGAACATACGAGATACTAACTACATTGATATTGAAAATATTGACATTCACTTATCAAAGTTCACGTCTATGAATACATAGACGACAGTCTTAAAAGTCTAAGGCGAACTTAGTAAAGACGGTCTTAAGCACTTGCTTAAGTCGCGACTATGAATTCCGTCCTAGTTGTAATAATGCAAAAGTGACAGTAATGTTAGAAAATGGAAAAATCTTTTATTTGAGATGAAATACAATAATTTTTAGGCATATATTTCACTTCGAGCTTATGGTTCAAAGTAAATACTTAAAGCTTGCTCTTCATAAACCTAACGAAATACATAAGTTCCTTTGACAGGAGTCCAAACGCAGCCAAAGTCTTCAAGTTGCAACAAATAGAAGGAAAAATTAGAAATACAGCATTAACAGAAGAGAAAGCTGCCGTTTTTCTCTTGTTTTTTTTTTCAATTCTACCTGGGCCATCAGCTTAGGAAACTGCTCGATTGTAGCAAAGGGCCACTCTTGCTTTTTCCCTGAATTTTACGTAGCCCTATTTGGCTAACTCGTTTTAGACGTGAGTAGCATAGTTAGTCCAGTTTTTCTTTTTTCTTTTCATGTCACTTGAAGGCCCTGTACGTGGGGCAAGCTTTAGATTACCTGAATTCGTTTTTCTCTTGTTTTCCAAATTCTGATTTACTTATGAGTTCCATTTGATTGAAGCAGATGGTTATTCCAACTCTTTATGGCGGTTATGAGCTTTCTTTGGCAACGTGTGCTTTTCTCTTGCCACCAATATCATGTCACATGAAGGCCCTGTACGCGGGGCGAGCTTTAGATTACCGCTTTTCTCTTCTCGCCATATTTTGGATAACTTATGAGTTTTACTTGATTCAAGCAGAAGGTTATTCCAGCTCTTTTTGGCAGCTTCTATTTTTTTTTTGTTTTTTTGGGAAGTTATGTTAAATGATGGCGCCTATGTTCACTGCCTGAACAAGAGACCACCCCAACTCGTTTGTAACAGATGAGAAGGTTAGTCGCTCTTCCTTTCTCGTTTTCGTATTTTGCCCGAATTTTGTGTCACTGTATGGCGTTCATGAGCTTTATTCGGCAACGTGTGCTTTTTTTCTCACAACAAATATCTTGTCATATGAAGGCAGTGTACGTGGGGCGAGCTTTGGATTACCTTAACTCTCTTTTCTCTTTTTTCTCAAATTTTGGATAACTTATGAGTTCTATTTGGTTCCAACTGTTTTGGCAGTTTTTATTTTATTTTTTACTTCTTTTTCGGAAGTTATGTTAAATGATGGCGCCTATGAGCTCTATTTATGTTCACTGCCTAAACAAGAGACTATCTCAACTCGTTTGTAACAGATGAGAAAGTACCCGAAGGTGCCCGAATTTTATGTCACTTTATGGCGGTTATGAGCTTTATTTGGCAACGTGTGCTTTTTTTTCTCACCACAAATATCTTGTCACATGAAGGCAGTGTATGTGGGCCAGCTTTAGATTACCTTAATTCGCTTTTCTCTTTTTTCCCAAATTCTGGATAACTTATGAGTTCTATTTGGTTCAAGCAGAAGGTTATTCCAACTCCTTTGGCAGTTTTTACTTTATTTTTTGTTTCTTTTCCGGAAGTTATGTTAAATGATGGCGCCTATGAGCCCTATTTATGTTCACTGCCTGAACAAGAGACTCCCCCAACTCGTTTGTAACAGATGAGAAGGTTAGTCGCTCTTCCTTTCTCGTTTTCGTATTTTGCCCAAATTTTGTGTCACTTGATGACGGTTTTGAGTTTTATTTGGCAACGTGGACTTCTTCCTCATCACAAATTTCATGTCACATGGAGCGAGCTCTAGATTCCAGGTTACCTTAATTCGTTTTCTTCTTTTTTTCCTAATTCTAGATTAATTGAGGTTCATGATGTCAAGTGCAAGCATAAAGTAATCCTAACTTCTTCTGGTAATGGGTAAGGAAATTTACATTTTCCCTTTTTCTTCTTTTCTAGTAGTTTTGTAAATAATGATGTCCTTGAGCTCTATTTATGTTTATTGGCCGGGCAGGAGACTATCCCAACTTGCTTTTAACAGAAGAAAAGGCCGTTTTTCCTTTTTTTTTATTCTTCCAAATTTTGAGTGAAACGATAGGGGTTATAAGCTACATGAACCCACCAGAAAACTATCCTAAATCATATGCAGCATTTAGCAAAAAAGAAGGGTAGACATGAAATTGTCTACGTGACACACCATCCAATGCGTGCAGAGGCAAATGACGTACACGTTGAGGACAACGGCGTAGAAATTATTCTTATTCTTTTCCATATGTTATTAGAAGAGATTAAGCGGATGCTGGAAAAAACTGAGATGATGTTGGAAGAGACTGAGAGGATGTTACAAGAAACTGAGAGGGTATTAGTAGAGGCTGGCAGGACGGTAGAAGATATTGCGAGGATATTAGAAGAGATTGGCAGACAGTTACAAGACATTGAACGATTTGGAAGAGACCGAGAGGATATTGGAAGAGACTGTTAGGACATTAGAAGATATTGAGAGGAAATTAGAAAAGATTGGAAGACAGTTACAAGGGATTGGATGATATGGAAGAGACTGAGAGGATTTTAGTAGAGGCTGACGGGAGGTTAGAACATATTGAGAGAATATTGAAATAGGTTGAGAGACAGTTGGAAGAGACTGAACGATATGGAAGGGACTGAGGGGATGTTAGAAGCGATAGAGTCGATGTTAGAATAGACTGACAGGATGCTATAAGAAATTGAAACTATTTTAAAAGAGACTGAGAGGAATTAGAAGAGACTGAGAGTATATTAGAAGAGACGGAGAGGATATTAGAAGAAACTGACAGGACATTAGAAGATATTGAGAGGAAATTAGAAGAGATTGGAAGACGGTCACAAGGGATTGAACGATATGGAAGAGACTGAGAGGATATTAGTAGAGGCTGACGGGAGGTTAGAACATATTGAGAGAATATTGAAAGAGATTGAGAGACAGTTGGAAGAGACTGAACGATATGGAAGGGACTGAGGGGATGTTAGAAGCGATAGAGTCGATGTTAGAATAGACTGACAGGCTGCTATAAGAAAGTGAAACTATTTTAAAAGAGATTGAGAGGAATTAGAAGAGACTGAGAGTATATTAGAAGAGTCGGAGAGGATATTAGAAGAGACTGACAGGACATTAGAAGATATTGAGAGGAAATTAGAGAGATTGGAAGACAGTTACAAGGGATTGAATGATATTGAAGAGACTGAGAGGATATTAGTAGATGCTGACGGGAGGTTAGAAGGTATTGAGAGAATATTAAAAGAGATTGAGAGACAGTTGGAAGAGACTGAACGACATGGAAGGGACTGAGAGGATGTTAGAAGCGATAGAGTCGATGTTAAAATAGACTGGCAGGATGCTATAAGAGATTGTAACGATTTTAGAAGAGATTGAGAGGATGTTAGAAGAAATTGAGAGGATGTTAGAAGGGACTGACAGGACGTTATAAGATATTAAGAGGATATTAGAAGAGATCGAGAGACATAGAAAAGACTCAGACGATGTCAGAAGCCACTGACAGGATGTTAGAAGAGATGAGACAATTTTAGACGAAATTGAGGAGATATTAGAAGAGACTGAGAGGATGTTAGAAAGGACTGAGCGGATATTAGACGAGACTGACAGGACGTTGGAAGGTATTGAGAGGATATTTGGAATATTCTCCATGCTGTTGCAGATTGATATAATTTGATTGAAAAAGAGCCAAGTCAAACTGCATGAAAACGATTTATTAGCACGACCGGTTTCGTCAATGTGACATTATCAAGTGTAATTAAAATAGTTGGACGAACACGTGCATGACGGCGCCATTTTATACACGAGAGGAGGGATATTAGAAGAGATAGAGAGCTAGAAGAGATAGAACGATGTTAGGAAGAGTCTGAGAGGATGTTGGAAGAGAGTGACATGTTAGAAGAGATTGAGAGCATGTTAGAAGAGATTGAGAGGATATTACAAGAGGTTGAGAGGATATTAGTTGAAGCTGACAGGGCGTTAGAAGATATTGAGAAGATATTAGAAGAGATTGGGAGACAGTTACAAGAGATTGAACGATATGGAAGAGACTGAGAGGATGTTGGAAGAGATTGAGTGGATATTAGTAGAGACTGACGGGAGGTTAGAAGATATTGAGAGAATATTAGAAGATTGAAAGACAGACAAAGTTAGAAGAGACTGAACGATATGGAAGGAACTAAGAGGATGTTAGAGGAGACTGACACGATTTAGACGATTTTAGAAGAGAGAGAGAGTATATTAGAGGAGACTGAGAGGATTTTAGAAGAGACTGGGAGGACGCTAGAAGGTAATAATAATAATAATAATTTATTTTAACAGTTTGCTGCCATAGTACATAGACAGTTAGAAGAGATTGAACGATATTAGGAAGAGACTGAAAGAATGTTAGATGAGACTGAAAACATATTAGAAGAGAACGAAATGATTAAAAGAGACTGACAGGACACGTTAGAAGATATTGAGAGGATATTAGAAGAGATTGAGAGAAAGTTAGGAGAGATTGAAAAGATATTAGAAAGAAATTGAGAGGACGTTAGAAGAAATAGAAAGACTGTCAGAACAGAGCATTAAAAGAGACTGAAAGGATGGGTCGAAAATTCGATCAGACCTGTATATTAATCAGAATTTTCTTTTGTTTTAAGAAAACAATCGCGAATGTAATTGCAAAATGTCGTGGTTTCTATTTGATTAGCTTTTTGTTTATAAGCAGAAATCTCTGCTGATGGAATTCGGTATCCCTTTTACTTTAATCTACAGACTAAGGGATGCTCAATGTGACGCTAAAGTTAACATGTACTGGGCCCAGGTACGCTTTTAGGTTGATCAGAGTTTATTTGCATAAGAATTGGTAGACTTCAACCCCCTCAACATCTTGTCGACGTCATACAGCGGTCGGCACTCAGAAACACGTCACGAACTACGGCCAATGAAATGAGATGATGCCAGTCCACTGATTGGCCAGCCAAAGAAATGAGGTGACGCCAAGCCGCTGATTGGCTACTCAAAATGAGATGACGCTAAGCCGCAGATTGGCTATCCAATGAAAAGTGATGACGCTAAGTCGGTAATTGGCTGGGCCAATTTGTTTTGAGGGAAATATAGCTTATGTCGAAATTGACATTTTCTTTGGTCTTCTAGCTTTTTTCGTCGTATTCACTGTCTCTCTTTTTTTTTTAATTTCAAACCAAAGCACAACTCAAGCGCAAAAAACTCAGTTTACATGAGAATTTTGGATTTGCAAGATATATGCCTTTATTCGTAATTGTAATCGACGATTTCATATTCCAATGTTAACAAATGAAATTCCAAAAAAAAAAGATAAAGAAAAGTGTTTCCTACGGTACTAAACTCCCCTCCCCATATGTTCATATGCAAACAGATACTATTTGTGAGAAGCCAATTCGGGGGGTGCTTATTATAGCTCTATTATCATTTTGGTCCATTTTCCCATTATTTTTTCTTTTGTAGAAGAAGATGAAAATGTTTTTAATAAAATATGTCTGCAATCAGTGGTAACTACACTATGAATGTGTGGCATGCAATGTGACGGTCCCGGTTGTACACGGCGTGCAGTGTGGCTGTGAGACTCAGCTAAAAAAAAACTATGTACAGCGTCCCTCCTCCACCTTGTCAGGAAAGTCTTCGCGCACACCGAGGGATGGGTTAAACAAAGCGAGAGGCAGGCAGGCGGAAGCGCACCAAAAAGTGAAGCTAAACGTGAGGTGTACCAAAATTTTGGAATCGCGAGCGAGCTTGCGCAAAAGCTCTCTGATTATGGAAGAGATGATCCTTGGTTATTATGTGAAAACTAGTACTACACGTTTTTTATTGTTAAGTTCATTCCAAAATAATAATTCGCTTGCAAGGTGTTCGCAAAATAATATTAGAAAACATGCAAGGGGATAGAAATATACAGTTGTTACTGGGGTTATGAAAACTGGAGTTTTATAATAATTTACAAAGTTTGGTAGTATTTTAGAGAATTACCAAAGGATCGACAACTAGATTTGGGGGGCGTTTTTTATGCTCGCCACTGTACACGAGAGATCTGTTAAAAAAAAGAAATAAAGTTGGGATGCCTTTTCGGAGGTACTAAACCATTCTTTCATTCATATACTCCAGTTTTCATACTTTTAGAGATACATCTGCCGAAGGGCTGTTAGCTAATAGCTAAAGCACTCAGAAGTTGTTTCTAAAAGCGTTTCTTTTTCGTAAATGGGTACTACTAATGTACAATATCACGAATATTTACATGTATTGTTCAGTTGAGAGTAACCCTGGGTTATGTTCAAATGAGAGTAACCCTATATACCGTTCAATTGAGAGAAACCCTGTATATCATATGTTGTTGCAAACGGAAAGGCAATAAAGAAAAGAAGAGTCCTCCTTATTTTTTTTCTTTTAGCAAGATACCATTCCGTTCACAAACTAATTTTCCCCAACGTCACTCCAAAACCATCACCTCCTACCTAAGTTTCGCGTAAAAAAAATACTGAGGATAATAAATAATGTTGACCCCTTACCCCTTTCTACCGGCGTCATCAACAAACCTTTATTAAGAAAGAAATGGTGATGAAAATGGAGAATATGAACATTCCTCCAAGGCCGTAGAGGTGTAGCGTCCGTCGTCCCGTCCGGTCCATTAGAGGGATGGAAATGAGCGTCATGCATACCATGATAGCACCGATACCGATTGTTGCGAACTTGGCACTTTCGTCTGATAAGCCCGAACTGGTGAACAAGCTCGTCGAGTAGTAAAATACCTGCAAGGGAAACTCTTGGGTTTTCTGGTTGCCTTCGAAACGGGGACTTACCGCATTAATACCCGACAATTGTTGCGAGAGTTGCATCACAACGCCGATGATCAGGGGCGCCCTGAGCGTGGGTGAGCATATGAGTTCCATCATGCTGATGGAAGACTCGGATTGCTGTGCCCTTTCTTCGGCGCGCATTTCCTCGATGTCTTCCTCGACCTGGTTGCTGGCGCGTAATCTCCTCAACGCCTTCCTCGCTTCTTCTTCCCATTGCTTGGTGATGAGCAGGTACCTCGGGCTTTCGGGACAGATCGGTAACAGCAGCAGTTGCAGTACGGCGGGACAGACGGCGAGTCCTAAAAGGAAAGGCCAGCCGTCGTTCGTCCCGAGGATCTGCTTGATGCCAAGCACTTGGGACAACAATAGACCTATAGTTACAGCTAGTTGATTCACCGTGCCCAAACCACCACGTAGGTTCAGGGGCGCGATTTCCGATATATACATAGGTACTAAAGAAGTATTTAGTCCTGGAAAGAAGACAAGCTTTAACAAGCGCAAGAAATCAAAGAGGGAGAGGGTGACTCACCGCAATTGACGCCAATTATAAACCTTCCGACGAACAGCATTTCGTAAGCGTTCGCCATTTTCGTAAACCACATTAAACACGCCCCACATATTCCCAGTATATTGTTCAGTAAGAGACCACCTTTCCTGAAAAAGATGATCACTGTGGAAAATCGACTTTACAATCGAAACGCGTATCCGCCCTGTATACAAGGGGTGTTTGGTATAAATTATCGATTTGATGGTGTGGTAGTAGTGTACGTGCATACCTTCCGAATCTGTTCGCCACAATTCCGCCGCTGATTCCACCCACCATACCGCCGATGGCAAAAATCGAAACCGCCAGCGAGTAGAGCCTCTCGACAGCTTCGTCCTGCAGGTCCTCCCCGTACCTCGATTTGTACACGTCCTTCATAAAATATTCTATGTTTCCCTGGGGCGCGTTGATCACCCCCGTGTTGTAGCCGAACTGTAACATCCCGAGGACCGCCGCAAGAATCGCATACGTCAAAAAGAACGTCAGCCCCTGCAAAAAAAAAAATCCACGTCCTGGATCACCAAAAGAAAATAAAATTTTCCTCTCCGAAAATAAAATAAAGTGCTTTAATACAGTCGCTGCAGTTTTTCAAAGGAGTTCGGCGCGGATTAAGAACGTCACTAATTACTGGCGGTACTGGAAAACTCCTCGTCCTTTGAATTAACTGCGGATTTCGGGCTTTATGAATTGCGGGAATTAATGTGCGCGCTTCTTCAGTTTTTATTTTTGTCTTTCCGCTTTCCGGCTTGAGGGAATCGCTTCGCCGGCTGTTTTAAAATAAAAACAAAAGACCGAAGAAGTATTATTGTGTTTCACTTTTTCAGCCCGTTCGGTTCAAGTTAAAACCAACAAATGCGAGAAACAAAAAAAAATGGTCGACAATTTGGACTTAAAAACATTTTTTTTCGTTTTCACTTTTGCATTAAAACAAAATAAAATAAACAAACAGGCGTTCCAATTCCTTTATTAAAAGCATAAGCAAAAGACGTTCAAATTCCTTTGTTAAAAACATAAACAAAAGACGATCTTTTGTAACAAATACGATAAACAAAACAATGATTGACAATTTGGACATGAGAAAAGCTTTCAGTATCACTTTCGCGTCAAAAAAAAAATAATTAAAAGCGATAACAAAAGATTTTTTAACAAAAACATTGATAAAAGATGTTCGAATTTCATTGTCGAAAACAGAAACAAAAGATGTTAACATAGACACAAACAAAACACGATCGATCGTTTAACAAAAGAATTGTTTACGATTTTGACATAAGAAAATCTTTCCTTTTCACTATTGCACAAAAAAATTAAAAGCAATAACAAAAGACATTCGAATTCTATTCTAAAAAAATATAAACAAAAAACGTTCGGATTCCATTGTCAAAGACAAACAAAAGACGATCGATCGCTTAATAAATGCGAGAAACAAAAAAAATTATCGACGACTTGGACATAAGAAAAGCTTTCGTTTTCGTTATTGCATACAAAAATAATTAAAAGCGACAACAAAAAGGGTTTTATTAACAAAAACATAAACAAAAGACGTTCGAATTCCTTTGTCGAAAACAGAAACAAAATCGATCGCTTAACAAATGCGAGAAACGAAAAAACGATCGACGACTTGGACATAAGAAAAGCTTTTGTTTTCACTTTCGCGTCAAAAAAAAAAATTAAAAACGATAACAAAAGAATTTTATTGCCGAAAACAGAAACAAAACACGATCGATCACTTAACAAATGCGAGAAACAAAAAAATTATTGACGACTTGGATATAAGAAAAGCTTTCGTTTCCACTTTCGCGTCAAACCAAAAAAATAATAAAAGCGATAACAAAAGAATTTTATTAAAAAAAATATGAACAAAAGATGTTCGAATTCCATTGTTAAAAACATAAACAAAAGATGTTCGAATTCCATTGTTAAAAACATAAACAAAAGACGATCGATCCTTAACAAAACAAGAAACAAAAAAATTATCGACGACTTGGACATAAGAAAAGCTCTCGTTTTCACTTTTGCATGAAAATATTATATTAGAAGCGGTAATAAAGGACGTTCAAATTCCATTGTCAAAAACATAAACAAAAGACGTTTGAATTCCACTATCAAAAATATGAACAAAAGAGGATCGATCTTTAATAAATGCGAGAAATAAAAGAATGGTTGATGATTTGGATACAAAATCTTTAGTTTTCACTTAGGCATAACAAAAGATGTTCGAATTCCATTGTCGAAAACAAAAACAAAAGACGATCGATCGAAATGCGAGAAACAAAAAAAATGATCGACGTCTTGGATGTAAGAAAATCTTTCGTTTTCACTGTAGTATCAAAAAAAAATTAAAGCGATAATAAAAGACGTTAGAATTCTATTGTCGAAAACAAAAACAAAAGGCGATCGATCGTTTCAGAAATGCGAGAAGCAAACAAAATGGCCGACAATTTGGACATAAAAAATCTTTCGTTTTCACTGTAGCATCAACACATTTTTTTTAAAGCAATAACAAAAGACGTTCGAATTCCATTGTCGAAAACAAAAACAAAAGACGATCGATCGTTCAACAAATGCGAGAAACAAAAAATTATCGACGACTTGGACATAAGAAAATCTTTCGTTTTCACTGTGGTATAAAAAAGAAATTTAAAGCGATAACAAAAGACGTTCGAATTCCATTGTCGAAAACAAAAACAAAACACAATCGACGTGTAACAAACGCGAAAAACAAAAAACGGTTGACAATAAAGCAATAACAAAAAACTTTCGAATTCCAATCGAATTTCGATATTTTTCTTCCTAAAAACAAAACAAAACAAATACACAAAAAACCAAAAAAGAAAAAAACACGATCGATGGTAAAAAAAGGAAACTTATTATTAAACTAATTATTGTTTTTTCTTTGTTTTCTTCTTTCGCAAAATTGCTCAAAGCGACGTCTTCAGTTTGCATGTATTGTTGGTGAAGAGGAACTCGATTTTGATGAAGAAAGTCATCAGATCTAACGTCAAAGTCAGTAAATTGGCAACACTGCTCTCTGTTCGTTTTAACCTCCTTGATTGACAAAGTACCGCAATAGGTGCTAACTACGTTGGAGCCAAAATGGCGTACAAATTAAACCGCTTTTATATTAAACCACATGGGGATGGATAAGGAGTAAAATAAATTAAAAAAAAAACAAAAAATTGGGTTTGATAAAAATAAAAATTTTATTAAAAAATAAATAAAACAAAACGTAACGATAAAATTTAAAAAAACAAAACACAGGATGTCTCTAAACTGCATGAATGTGGCTTAACCATAGAACCGTGGGCTCAAAATAAGACAATTTAACCGAACTTATCTATAATGAAAAGTGCGTCGTTTTAAGCCACTTAACCTCAAAAAAAGTTATTGCATCGTATTTTCACACTAGCTATCAACTGCAACATCTTTCGGTGGATCCAATTTGATTCGAGCGTTATTTTATTATAAGAAAAATTACCTCTTTTCAGTTTGAAGCACTTTTGATAATAGATAAGCTATCTTATTAAGGCCATTGTTGGTTGAGCCACATCCACGAAATTTAGAGACGGCCTGTATGTACGTATTGCCAACCTGTTCGAGCAGACGCAATTTCCTGCGGTGCGTGTGTTCTTCGAGGCGGTCCACGTACTCCCTCAGCTCCTCGATCTCCTCCTTCACCTGCTGAACGGTGTCAAGCTCGTGCTTGATGGCCACCATATCGCGCTTCACCTCCGACACCTCCGACTGGCACGATTCCACGGACTTGGTCAACTCCTGCAGCTGGGTGCGGATCTCGCACAGAGCTACGGTGGTCTCTAGGTGTCTGTCACCGCGTTGCAGCTCATCCAGTTTCGCACTTAGATTCATGCTCATCACGCTCACCTGTTTCTGTAGACTGTGGGCGTGACAGGAAAAAAAAACGAGGCTTTCAGTTTTTCGGGTAAACCAAAAGAACACCTGCTAAATACAAGAGCTAAATACAAGAAACACATGCCGTCGTGCAGAAGACAATGCCCACCGACAGACATACTGTCTGTATCGTCCACTATTTCCGAACACAGGACGACGGTATCAATGTTTATTGACTCATCCTGTATACGTTTAAGCTATTTAAATTAGTATTTTTTAATTTCAGTTGTTAATCGTTTCGGAAAATTTTAAAAATGGAACTATACGATATTGAGAATAAATAATAGTAATAATAAAAATAAATTCATGAAGTCTTGGTCCAAGAGGAGGAATAGTTTTTGTTAAGCTTCGAGCTCGAGCGTCTTCTGGGCAGCTGTTTCGGTTATATTTGGGGCCTCGTCAGCAGAAGAGTAGCTCGAGAACTCCGTGCAATCTCATCGACCTCTCCTAGTCATCTGTATTTGCAACCAACAGTTTAGGTCGTGACATCCTGAGGCCGATTTGGATTTGCTTCTCGTACCATTTTAGGTCAAAAATTGGCCGAAAGATATCGCGATCTAAACTGTTGGTTAAATATTTATTTAAATTAGCGGTTTCTAACTTTTTCATACACATGTATTACTGCCAAAATTTAAGTACGTATTAAATAAATATTTTGAGTGATTATTTCCGTTTCGATTATAAATTACTTATGCAAACGAAACACCCAGTATATCTTTTTTTAAATATTTTTCAATTCCGAGGGCTTTTCACACAGTACTCAGACGTTAGAGTCGACCGTCAAATGTTCTTCATATTAAAAAAAAATTAACTCTAAGGTCAGTTGTTATTTAATCCAAATATAATTTGCAAGTAAAAACCTTCTCTTATTAAAGTAATATCGGAAAAATATTAAGCGTAAGTGGAACGTATGTATAACAAATGGATATACAGGGTGAGTAGAAGAGGGCGAAATCAATGGTAGACCCATTATTACAAGTTTTACAAAAAAAAGTTTTGAACAAAAGTCATGGCTAATATAATTCGCTATAAATTGACGTTTTTCATTTTTTTTAAATGATGTATCAATGTTGGACTGTGACGTCATCGATGATTGTTTTTAATTTATAGTTTATATTTTGTTTAACTAAATTAATGGTGCATTTCCTTCTCTTCACGGTCATGTAATGATGAAATAGGTTTACATATGAAACGCTTCAAGGTTTATTGACTTGAGTCTGTTATTTGAAGAGATCTAAAGGCTTTTTATCATAAAAGAAATGAACAAAAGTGCTCCAAAAGGCAACCTCAGAAAAGGAAGGTGATTTTTCTTGAAATTTTGCTTAAATACACTTCTGGATAAAATTAACGGACCACCAAATAAACTTGAAATAAATTTTCCAATTTACAAGTTATTTTCAATAGATTTTTCACATGTCATAAATTGACTTTATTAAACACAATTCAAATAGTGTGCCATGAAACAATTAACAAGAGCAAGGCATTCTCTGCTAGGAAACGAAAAGTCAACAAAAAGGCCTAATTGTTGACAAAAAATTGATCGATTCCGCACTTACTTGATGAAAATTCATGATTAATGTTAAACAGAAACAATAATAATTTCCACTAGATTGTATTTCTAAGAGTGTTACAATTGTTTCGGCAACACAGTGCCTTCGTCAGACTAATACTAAACTAAACAGAAATTGAAATAATTATATACACAAAATAAGATATTTCAGAAATGATGTTCTTAACCTTCTTACTAAGAAGTGACCTCACAGTTACGGATTTCAGAAGTTTAACAAAGGAGAATTGTTTAAATCTATTTGGTCATTTAGCAAATTACTTGTATTTTTTAATTTATTTATTTCCAGACATTCAAGAAGATTTAATTTTTTACTTTTATTTTGTACACGTAATATTTTGAAATTGTCATCAAATTGATGGTTTTCTGAGATTAGATGATTAGCGTAATTGGAATCGTTGGATTTTTTGTTAAAACTTCTTTTATGTTCACTTATTCTTTTTGCAAATGTTCTACCTGTTTGACCAATATAGGTTTTCGGACAATCTTTGCAGTTTAATTGATAAACACCTGATTTGTTATTTTTATCGCTTTTAGATTTATTGTTTTTAATTAAATGACCTAACGTGTTATTTGTTCTAAACGCTACGTTTAAGTGTAATTTACGGAGGTGTTTAGCTACTGTATTTGTTAATTGACCAGTGTAAGTTAGTGTTTTCCAAGATATTTTAGTTTCTTTCTCTGTTGGGCAGATTAATTTTAAGGCATTTCGGTATTGTTTTTTATTGATTAATTGATCTATTAGCGGTTCGTTGTATCCATTACTTAAAGCTATCCGTTTGATTATATTGACTTCTTTTTTGTAGTTTTCTTGTGACATGGGTACACTGATTAATCTGTGCATGAAACTATTATAAGCGGATATTTTTTGAGTATAAGGGTGTGTGGAAGAATTGTGTATAGTGTTATCTGTGTGTGTAGGTTTATGGTAGATTGAGAATTCGTGTTTATTATTTTTCTTGGTGATTGTCAAATCTAAAAAGTTAATGCTGTCATTTTGTTCCATTTCTTGAGTAAATTTTATATTCTTATGTAAGTTATTAATATGGTTTAAAAAATTCTGTAATTGTCTCTCAGAACCTACAAAACATGCTAAAATGTCGTGTACGTATCTGTACCAATATATGAAATTATTACTTAAAGGATTTTTGTGTATAATTTCTTCTAAATTGTCCATAAAGATTTCAGCCAATAAAGGGCTTAAAGGGGTTACCCATTATTAGTCCTTCTCCTCAAATATAAATATTATTGTTAAATTCAAAGTAATTTTGATTTAAACAGGTAGATAAGGAGATTAGAATATCTTCTTTTAATTTTTGTTTTGTGTTATTCTTAGTAAGTAATATATCAACTAAATTTATAACATCCTTGGGGGAATGCTAGGAAATAAGTTTTGCACATCGAATAAAACAATTTTTACATTATTGGGTATGTATATTTCTGAAATTTGGAAAAGGAAATACTTTGATAAGCCATAAAACAAGAAGATTATGTGACTAAAACTTTTTAATTTCTAGATAACCCTAAATTTAAAATAATCAAACATGATCCTACCGAAGAGTTTCAAAAACAAGTTAAAAATATAACTCAAAACACAAACTTATTTAAAGACACACAAATCGAAATTATTTATCATGAACCCTCAAACTCCTAAATTATATTCTTTAATCAAATTACATAAACCGATCAGACCAGCAGTCTCATTTGTAACGGCTCCTGCAATAAAAGTATCAAAACATTTAATAGAAATAATACAAAATTATAGTAACTTTACACCCAAATTTGCTATTAAAAATTCTTATCAACTAATAAATAAAATAATAACGAACAAAATAAAAAAAAAAACAAGATGATCAGTTGATTGAAAACCAAAACAAAAAACAGAAAAATCAACAAGTCCTAAAACAAACGACTACGAATCAAAGTTCAAAATCAATTTTAAAAAAATCGAAAGGAAGATTAATCAGTGTGATACAAAAGTGAATCATTTTTTAATTGAATGTTTGAAGTAAAAATCGAAAACAAAAATCGATCTGTTGATTGAAAAACAAAAAAAAAATAGGAAAAAATCAACTAGAGACAAAGGCTTTGAATTAAAGGTTCAAAATCAAATCAGAAAAAGGCGAGAGAAAAACAAAAGCCAATCGCTTTTTTAATTGAATGTCGAAAATCGAAAAAAAAAAAAACCGGGACGATCGATTGATAGTAAAACAAAAGACTTTCCCAAAAACATAATCGTTTTTTAACTGAATGATAAAAATTGAAAAAGAAGAGACGATCAAATGATTGAAAAATAAACTATTTCAGACGAAAAAAAAAAACAAAAATTTAAAAGTACAAGACAAATATCTACCAAGTGTGAAACAAAAGTCGATCAACTTGGAATAAAATGTTCAATGTTGGAAAACAAAAAAAAAACAATAATGGAAAAAATCAAGCAACCCTAAAAACCGGGTAATACAGAGGGGTAATTGTTCCGTCAAAAAGAAACGTGTATGAGAATGAATGTCCAGATTACGTAAAATATTTAAAAAATTCTTGTAAACTGCTTATAATTAATTAAAAATTACCCTAAAATTAAGCAACGCCGCGTTTTATGAATGTAACAGTAAAGTTTTATGATTATTATTTTATTAACTTCTTGCTTGCACACAATGCGACCTTGACACACATGTCAATTTCGTTTTATTACAGGTTTAACAATTGCTGAGTTGTTTTGAGTAATTCGCAAATAATTGTGTAAATAATTCCAATCCATTTATTGATGTAATTAATATTTAAACAATCTGTAACAGACAGCATTGGCATCGATCGATGCCGCACGGAGACAAGAAACTTTATTAATTACAACTATTTTAAACATGCGTACAATTTTTTATCAAATCGCGTATGCGAATGATTATGAAAAAACAGCTTGTAATTAATTAATTTTAAATTTCCCCAAAAAAAAGATAGATTTGTTTAGGTTAAAACGTCAAATTCACAGCGTACGTCTGTCATAAATGTTTCATGATATTTACTTAGAGAAGCTCGTAAAACTTGACCTTGTATTATAGACGTGTTGAGCTGCGTGCAGACAGCAAGCATACCTTGGGATTTAGAGCCTCAACTCGATCCGAATACTCTCGATACTCAGGTGGACGTAATATTTATCTACATTTATTTACTGACGATTTTGAACAACGGCGAATACTTTCTCATGAGGAATTTTTACGAAAGTCTGACGAGGAGATTCGCGTTTTTGCTCAAGTCTGTACGCAGCTTTAACCAGCGGTGCGTTTTTAATTTTGTTGCCCAATTGATTCCAGAGATGCTCAATAGGATTGAGATCAGGGCTTTTGGCAGGCCACTCTAAACTTTGGATATTTGCATCTCTCAATGCAGCTGTGACAATGTTAGCTGTATGAGGTTTGGCATCGTCTTGCATAAAAATGAATCTGTTGCCGAAATTTTCGGCAAATGGTTGAACATGGGGTACAATAATCTCGTCTCTATATCTTCTTGCTGTTGGCGACCCATTTCGTGTCAAAACTAACTCTGCACGACCATTAAATTGCATACCACCCCAAACCATTACAGACCTCCCACCAAATTTGTCAAATTCTCGAATGGTACATGGTGCAAATCGCTTGCCTGGTCTTCTTATGACAAGAACACGGCAATCATTCCTGCTTAGAAGGAATCTGGACCCGTCCGAAAACAAAACGGAGTTCCACTGCCCCTCGTCCCAACCTTGATGATTTTGACAAAAGTTTAGGCGATTTCTTTTGTACGTAGTTGTGAGAGTTGGACGGGTTGTTGGTTTTCTAGCAGAGAAATTGACTTCTTTTAGTTTTCTTCTTACTATTTTGGTAGAAATTTCTTTTCTAGTGGCTAATCGAAGATCGTTTTTTAATTCACGAGATATTACAAACCGCCTGACTGGAAACACTTTTGATGTTGTGGTATTACAATCCGGAGAATCCAAGTCTTCCTGGCTAGAAATATCTTTGATTTTGTGGATTTTCTGCTTCGCATCCTCAGAGTCCGGAGGAACCCAAGTCCTCTTGCTAGAAATTTCTTCGACTTTGTGGATGTTCTGCTGCACAATCCATTGTTTCAGGGTCCGTAGACACCCAAGTCCTCCTAGCTAGCAACATCTGATGTTGTGGATTCAGAATCTGGAAGAAACCAAGTCCTCCTGGCCAGAAATATGTTAGGTTTTAGGGATTTTCTGCTTCAAACTCACAGTTTCAGTGTGCGGAGGAATCCAACTCCTCTTAGCTAGAAATATCTTTGATTTTGTGGATTTTCTGCTTCTCGATCCACAGTTTTAGAGTCCGGAGGAACCCAAATCCGCCTGGTTGGAAATATCTTTGATGTTGTGGAATTTTCTTTGGTTTCACAATCCACAGTCTCAAGAATTCAGAGGAATCCAAGTCCTTCTGGTTTGAAATATCTTTGATTTTGTGAATTTTCTGCTTCACAATCCACAGTTTCAGAGTCCGAAGTAACCCAAAACCTCCTGGCTGCATCTTGTGGTATTAGAATCCGGAGGATCCAAGTCTTCCAGGCTAGAAATTTCTTTGATTTTGTGGATTTTCTGCATCGCATCCTCAGAGTCCGGACGACCCCAAGTCCTCCTGGCTAGAAATATCTTCGACTTTGTGGATTTTCTGCTGCGCAATCCATTGTTTCAGCGTCCGTAGAAGTCCTTCTAGCCTAGCAATATCTTTGATTCATGTTGTGGATTCAGAGTGTGGAGGAAAGCAAATCCTCCTGGCTAGAAATATCTTTGATTTTATGAATTTTCTTTTGACGCCTTGTCCGTGTCTTCTTTTGAAACTACCAGTGTTTCTGAACCGTGGTGCGGCCCCCTGTACCACAGATTTGTCGGTGTTTGGAATTCCAGCAACTTTTCTCTGTGAATATCCTTCACGAAGGAGAATAATCATTTGGGATACTTCTTCTGGTTTACAATGGCGTCTAGACATATTTAATTAACTTAATGCAAACAGATTCACTAATTTTCGAAACAAAAAGCACGCTTTATTAATTAGATGACTTAAAAAGTTGTCAACAAATAGGTCTTTTTGTTGACGTTTCGTTTCCTAGCAGAGAATGCCTTGCTACAGTTAATTGTTTCATGGCACACTATTTGAATTGTGTTTAATAAACGTCAGTTTATGACATGTGAAAAGTCTATTGAAAATAACTTGTAAATTGGAAAAGTTATTTCAAGTTTATTGGTCCCTTAATTTTATCCAGAAGTGTATTTAAGCAAAATTTCCAAAAAAAAACACCTTTCTTTTCTGAGGTTGCCTTTTGGAGCACTTTTGTTGATTTCTTTTATTATAAAAAGTCTTTAGATCCCTTCAAATAACAGACTCAAGTCAATAAAGCTTGAAGCGTTTCATATACAAACCTATTTCATCATTACATGACCGTAAAGAGAAGGAAATGAACCATTAATTTAGTTAAACAAAATATAAACTATAAATTAAAAAAATCATCGATGACGTCATGGTCCGACATATATACATCATAAACAAAAATGAAAAACGTCAATTTATAGCGAATTATATTACTCATGGCTTTTGTTTGAAACTTTTTTTGCAAAACTTGTAATAATGGCTCTACCATTGATTTTTGCCCTTTTCTACTCACCCTGTATATCCATTTGTTATACGTACGTTCCACTTACGCTTAATATTTTTCCGATATTACTTCAATAAGAGAAGGTTTTTACTTGCAAATTATATTTGGATTAAATAACAACTGACCTTAGAGTTAATTTTTTTTTAATTTGAAGAACATTTGACAGTTGACTGTAACGTCTGAGTACTGTGTGAAAAGCCCTCGGAATTGAAAAATATTTAAAAAAAGATGTACTGGGTGTTTCGTTTACATAAGTAATTTATAGTTAAAACGGAAATAATCACTCAGAATATTCATTTAATACGTACTTAAATTTTGGCGGTAATACATGAGTATGAAAAAGTTAGAAACCGCAGATTTAAATAAACAATTAACAGACAGTTTAGGTCGTGACATCTGGCGGCCGATTTTTGACCTAAAATTGTATGAGAAACACATCCAAATCGGTCTCAAGATATCACGACCTAAACTGTTGGTTACAAATACAAATTGAAGTTATTTCAAGTTTATTTGGTGGTCCAGAAGTGTATTACAACATATGCAAAAACACAATCTTACATTATTTTATTTTTTTTATTTTATGCCGTCCAGTGGTTGCTTGTTTAAGGAGCGAATTGCAGAAATAGACTTTGTAGAATTAACTTTAATTCTAACTGTAGCAATTTCTAATTCCAATTTCCAATTTCCATTCTGGAAATACGTTATCGTTGGCTCACAAGAGATATTCTAAAACAAATTCCGTTATTTACCTATAGGGTGTTTAAAATAGATTGACAAGGACGTGTGACATCATCTAAGGATCATCACAAGCCCTGTTTCTGGCACGTTGCCAAATTTATTTAAACAAATCTAACCGCATCTTAGAATTTCTTAAATTCTCATATAATAGTTAAGTTAATTTTTTTGGTAAAACAAAATGTACTCGATTATTGCAGCCACAGAAGAAGCTATGCATGTTTTTTAAGTTATTTTTTTCTGGAAAAGAGGCGTATCATTCTTTTTTCGCACGTTGCGAAATTTATTTAAACAAAACCATCTCTGAAACCACTCAAGGTAGGCGATTTAAATCTTATTGAATTCTTGTTTTATTAATTGTACATTAAAGAGTTACACCTAGACGTTTAAATACTACTTCGTATAGTGAATCAAAATTGTAAACATTAATCAATTCTCATGCATGATCTGAATCGTGCTTCATTTATTTACGAGATAGTTCCATAACACTAGTAATACAAAATAAATCACCACCACCATCATCATTACGTATGTATATGTACACAGGCTCCGTTCGTTTATTATTATTTACGCCGGAAATAATACAAGTACGGAATAGAATATCGCGTTATTATATCATTTTTACAATTTACATTTATTTATGTAACATATTATTATGTTTATCGCATTTCCGGTGCGGTTTGTTCGGAATGCACGTGCGAGCCCCGAACGCCGAACCCATGCATCATCATCATCTACTACGAACCCATCTAAGCATGCATTAAAAAAAATATTGTATTTGAAATGATTGATGTCTTCTACATGAAACGTGCACATCCGACGACATGCATTCTACTGTACGATAAAGACAACAACGACACACAAGCACCTACTGCGAAAGCTTCAATACCTGGGAGGTAAGGATACCATGGCTGTGTTCCAAACTACAGTGGACACCTCCCCAGGTATCCTGTAACCCTCCGATTTCCCCTTTCACTTCTTCTCGAAACTACAATTCTAAGCGCAGCACTTGACAGCAGCGCGGCATCTCCACGGCCATTGAGAATCTTCCACCTATAGTTTGGAAACACAGCCCATCAGGGTGCGTGCTCTTTAATTTTTTTTTGTTTTTTTTTTGTTTGTCAATTAAGTGCACTAATACATTGCTGCGGGGCGTAGAGGATCTGAGTTTTAATTTTGAAGGCAAGGCAAACCAATAAAAGTACTTTGCATTTTGGATTTTGGTGTACGCCATTTTTGAATCTGTTAAAAAATGGAAAGGAAATCGAAATATCTATCCGGGCAACTTAGGAAATCGTTTGGTATGCAGTTATAATACACCCTGTATATAAAAAAATTTAATATACAGCTGGTGCAGTTCGGTGTAAAGTTGAAAATAAATTAATTCAATGACACGATAAGAAATAGTTATTGTTCTGAACGTGTTTTGTTTCAGATCCTCTATGCTCAGCCAAATAGATAAATAAAGTAAGGCCTGACACGTCATAAGAGTATTGGCCAAATCCGAATTAGGAACATCAAACAATGGCAGATGATTGTATAAATGATTGTATGAAATGAGATTGTTGGCCTTAAATACTATGAAGTATGTATAAGGTCGAACGAAAACAAAACTGCAAAACAATAAGTTAATTGCGGCGATGAGTCGAAGTTATGTGTAGCTCACGCCCAGGGCTTTCAAAATGCACAAGTTAACTTTCACCTTCAATTTATTGCCATAAGGACAATTGTTTTCGTAATTAATTTCGCACGGGAATAAATCGAAAGTTAAAGTTAACTTGTGATTGGAAAGACCGGGTCTTTAAAAAAAAACGAATAACGCAATTCATGGTGAGTAGTTCTTGTACGGTTTCTATTTTTAAAATTTTATTTGATTGTCATTTTACTGAGGTTCTTATCAATTATTGCAGACATTGAATTTGTTGTAATTTACTCAGCACATAAAAAGAGGCGAGGAAAAAGTTCAGGGGGTGGTGAAAAAGAGATTTTGGAGTACCGCAGGGATCACTTTTGGGGTCTGTCTATTACGTTAATTTTCAAATTACATAATTGACCAACAAAACTAACTGTAAGTGTGAAGTAAAAATAGGTACCTCTTTAGATGTATAGCAGAGGTAAGTTAAAGAGAGTCATTGATGACGTCACGCGTGTCAACGGTTCTGCAATCTAATGAAAATATGAATGTGAATGACTAGCAATGCATTGGCGTTACAAAATAAAAGAAGAACATTTAAAATTTTGAGCACCAAATATAGTAAAGTGTGTTTAAAAAAAAACCGTTATCAAGTCGGCTTTTGTCAAACACAAATTTTGCAAAGTCACGTCGTAACTTGACGTCGTTAAAAGCTCGCAGTTATTCAAGGTTGCAAGCTACGTCGTGTCGTCATAAAATAAAACCTTCAAAGTTCAGAACCTTCTCGATAACGGACTTTATTGAACGCACATTATATAATCAATTGTTGTTTAATTCTAGTATTTGCCTTTCAAGAGTTAACGTACAGTAGAAACTAATTCGTTGTTCTTTAATGTCAAGGACATATTTCTTGATGGTTTTCGCTGTATTTATTTATGAGTTACTCTTTCGATGTATGTACAGTAGAAGTAAGTTAAAGAGCGGCGCACGTCATTACTGACGTCACACGTGTCGACAGTTCTGCCATTTAATAAAATAAAATACGAAAGAAGTTAGTCGTCAGGTGTTTGATTGATCGCTCCGAAATGTCAAAACTTTATATTTTACTTTTGTTTAAACTGAAAACTTAACCTCATATCGTTTGAAGTACGACACAACCTAAACCTTACATCAGTTAAATGCCTTAAAGTGCAATCGCTTGTTTCTTTCAAATTATTAAAAATGCTGCATCGTCAAGATGATATAAGTACAGTAAAACCTCGTTTATCAGCAGTAACGTAATACAGAAGGATGGCAGCGCTGGTCTCTAGATTAAACTAAAAAGGTAAACGCGAGTTGATGACCTTCGGCGTTCCGGTGTTTTCTTTTCAATCAAAAACGTAAATAAAAGGCGGTCGATCGTATAACAGAAGACAAAAGACGGCTGATAATTATTTTCTTGTCAAAAATATGTCAAACAAAAGATGATCGATCGTTTAGCAAATGCAAGAAACAAAAAATAGTGGACGATTTGAACGCAGTTAAAAACATAACAAACAAAAGACGATCGCCTGTACCAGAAGTGTAGGAAAGAAGTAGTTTGATGATTTGGATGCGGGCAAGCGTTTCTCCAGTCGAAAGAATGACAAACAAAAGATGATCGATTGTTAAGAACGTAAACAAATGACAAAAGAAATTGTTGACGGTCGATCTTATAACAAATGCAGAAAACAAAAGACGGCCCATAATTATTTTCTTGTGTCAAAAATATAACAAACAAAAGACGATCGATCGTTCGACAAGTGCAGGAAACAAAAAATAGTCGACGATTTGAACGCAGTTAAAAACATAACAAACAAAAGACGAACGCTTGTACGAAAAATGTAAGAAAGAAGTACTTTAATGATTTGGATGTAGGCAGTCAAAAGAATGACAAACAAAAGATGATCGATTGTCAAGAACATAAACAAGTAACAAAAAAAAATTGTGACGATTTGTACGCGTTATTTTCTCGAAAAAATTAACGAATAAAAGACGATCGATTTTATGCAGGAAACAAAAGGTGGTCGATAATTTGGATGCAGCGGTTATTTCGTCAAAAAAACAACAAACAAAAAACAATCGATAAGTAGAAGAAATGCCGACGATTGGGAAGTAAACAAAAGACAATCGCTTGTATGGCAAATATAGGCAAAAATTGGTTTGATGATTTGGATACAGACGGCGTTCTTCTTGTCAAAGAAAAAAAATAACAAACAAAAGATGATCGATGGTGTAGCAAATGCAGGAAACAAAAAACTGTCGACGATTTGGATACGTCATTTCTTTTGTCAAAAACATAAACAAATGTCGATGGATGACGCGACAAATGCAAGAAACAAAAAAAATCGACGTTTCTGTGAAAAACATAAGAAACAAAAGAAGACTAAAAATGTGATGATTTGGATATAGGTAGCGTTTTTCTTATAAAAAAAAAATAAATAAAAACAAACAAAAGACGATCAATTGTGTAGCGAATGCAGGAAGCAGAAAACGGTTGACGATTTGTTTGTTTGTCAAAAACGTAAACAAATGACGATTGATTATGTAGCAAACGTAAGAAACAAAAAAATTGTCGACGATTTGTATGCAACGTTTTTCTTTTGTCAAAAAATATACAGAACAAAAGACAATCGATTGTATAACAAATGCAGGAAACAAAAAATGGTCGATAATTTGGATACGGCGGTTAGTTTTTTCTCAAGAAACATAACAAACAAAAAACGATCGATAAGTAGAAGAAATGCAGATATAAACAAATGGCCGACGATTTGGACGCAGCGCTTTTGTTGTCAAAAACAATAACAAACAAAAGAGGATCAAATTGCGTGGCAAATACGGGACACAAAACGATTTTGATACATCCTTTTTTTTGTCAAAAAAAAAATAAATAACAAACAAATGACGATTGAGATAGAAACAAAAAAAATTGTTGACGGTTTGTATATGTTTCTTTTGTTAAAAAAATCTAATAAAAAAAAACGATCGACTGTGTAGCAAACGCAGGAAACAAAAAATAGTCGACTACTTGGATATATTGTTTTTCTTTTATCGAAAACAACAAATCAATCACGGCCTATTATCTAACAAACGCAGGAAACAAAAAAAAATCGGTAATTTGTATACACCGGTTTTTGTTTTTATCAAAAACAACAAATAAAAGACGATCGAATTTCGTTTTTTTTTCTTCATAAAAAATAACAAAACACAATCAACTGTGAAACAAAATTACGAGTGTTTAAAAATCGCGTTTACTTTGTCGAAAAACACAAAAATAAATAAAGAAACAAAATACGATCGATGCTAGAAAAACAAAACACTGTTTTTTCTTAGTGGAGCAGAGAATATCGTTTGTCAATTGTTTTCAATTTATATATAATGTTGGCCATCATTTAATTTTTTTAATTAAATACGTTGTCGATTGTCAATTGTTTTAATTTAGGCACTGTTTCATAATTTGTCAAATATTTTCGATTCAAAAGTATTTAAAAATTGAGACAACTGAATTGTAGTCAATTGTTTTCAATTATCGAATGCTAACGCTAGTTTTTGTTTATTCAAAATGTTTTCAATTGTTTGCTCGACTTTTTTAACTTCGAGTAATATCCGAAAACCACGTCCTTTCTAGGATAAATTGTTCTCTGTCGAAACAATTGAATATTTACCAAGAAATACTTGAAAACCATATCCTAAGGTCAAAACAATTGAACAATTGTCCTTAGTTGTTCGATTTTATGAGAAATGCTTGAAAACCATAGCGTCCGTCAACTGCTACAGAACAATTGAATGATTGTCCCACTGATTTTTTTCTTGCTCACTCAATTGTTTGCAATTTATTGATTGGCTTCTTTTGTAATTGACGTAAGAAAATAGAGAAATTTTTTTGTTAATTGTTTTCAATATAAATGTCATTTTGTTCCGTTAAAATTTTTTTTGACTGTTCAAAGTGCTAAAAAAACTTGAACAATTGTTTTCGATTGCGCGATTCACTTGCCATTTTCAGTTTGCTCGATTTTGTTTCAATCTTATATCCAGCTGATTTTTTTAAACTAAACAATTGTTGATTCTCAATTGTCTCAATTTATACGCTTGTATCGCCATCGGTGAACTGTCGATGAAAATAATCAATTTTGAACAATTGTTTTCAATTACTTGATTTAGTTTCGATTGTTTTGACCGATCTTATAGCCAGTTGATTTTTTCTTTAATTAGAAATAAATTGTCGATTGTCAATTGTTTCAATTCAAACGCTATTTTAATATTTGTCAATTGTTTTCGATTCAAGAGCTCAAGAGTCAATTCTGAATTATTGTTTTCGATTACTTGATTCACTTGCGATTTTCAATTTGCTTGATTTTGTTTCGATCTTATAATAAGCTGATTTTTTTTTAAACTAAACAATTGTTGATTCTCAATTGTTTCAATTTATACGCCTATATCGCCATCAGTGAACTGTTGATGGCAATAATCAATTTTGAACAATTGCTTTCAATTACTTGATTTAGTTTCGTTTGTTTTGACCGACCTTATAGCCAGTTGATTTTTTTTAATTAGAAATAAATTGTCGATTGTCAATTGTTTCAATTCATACGCTATTTTAACATTCGTCAAACTATTTCGATTCAAGTGCTCTTGCAAAAGTATTTAAAAATTTGGACAACTGAATTGTAGTCAGTACAATTGTTTTCAATTGTTTGTTTGATACTTCTGACTTTGGTTTTTTAAGAGATATTTAAAAACATATCGATTCATCAATTACTTTCAGAAAACAATTGAATAACTGTCCTTAGTTGTTTGATTGACTTTTAACTCCCGATTTTATGAAGCATACTTGAAGATCAAATCGACCATCAACTGTTTTCTGTCACAACGAATTGTTGTCGGTTATCTCCTTTCAATCTTTTTTTTTAATTTCTCAATTCTTATCAATTTAAATATCATTTTGTTTATATTTGACTGTTTAAAAAAAAGGCGACCTTGGGGTTAAGGAATGTCAAAACAAAGGACAATTTTAATTCATAGCGTTTTCGATTGACTGTTCTAGAGCACTCTCAGAGTATTCTAGAGCAGTCAATAAGAGTGTTCTAGAACAGTCAATCGAAAACGCTATGAGTAAATAAATCCGTAAAGTTGCAAATTCTGAAGGAAAAAAATTGACAATTTGTTATTAAATCTGTCAATAATAGTTCATGGTAGATTAAAACTGTTTTGAAAACGTTTCAACGCGTGCGCACAAGAACTACGTCAGAATCAAAAGAGAACTAAGGAAAACTGAGTGGAAAATCAAAATGTTATGATGACATCTGCCGCAGCAAAAGTGTAGAGGAAAAAAATAGTGTGTGGTGATGGTGTACCTAATAAGCAGCTCTCTGAGAGTGGCTTCATCATCCGCTTGTATTTCTTTCTTCGTCTCATCACGCGACCGTCGTCGCGATCCAGAGGGGCTGTGCGCGTGGCGGCCGCGGGAGGTCAGCTTGAGTGTGGCCGCTGCTTCCGGCTCGACATCGGAGCCCAATTCATATTCCTCCACCTCGACTACCTCCGCGTAGACTGCAAATCACCACGTTCATTATTAAACCGGGGGGCCTTCTGGACGGGCTACCCTAATGGTACTTAAATCTACCAAAGAGGACTTGCCATCATTTAACAATTCATTACTCGCGCAATGTATGTCCACCCACCCCCCCTTCGGTGTTTTTAATAAATAAACTAGATTTACGATAATAGTAGTTTAGTTATGGGGGTTCTAAGCCACGTTCTTATGTACAAAAAAATGTGTATGTGTGGTTGCCTATCATAGTTCTGGTAGGCACTATTAATAACTATACTGTAACTATAAAGTGATAAAGAAAAACTAAAAAGAAAACAATATTTCTTCGTCTTGTTCCGAGAATTTAATGTTATTAGAATGTTTACAAAGAGCTCGTACACTGGCTTCCAAAAGTATTAAAGCACCAATGGTAAACACTCCAGAAAAATATATCTGATACCTACACACGTCAAATTACAAATTGAAATTCTAGAACTTCCGCTTCGTTAGCCCCAAAATGAACTTTCCAAATCAGTGACACGCCACACTGAAGGGGGAAAAGTGCGTCGAACTTTTTTCTCCCTTAGCTCGTTACCGGCGCGTTTCGCTGCGGCATCAGATTTCGGCGGAACCAACGTTTACCACAAGAAACTTATTGGCTCCGATTGCGCCCTTTCGAACTTTCTGTATTAATTATCGATATTGACTTGCCGTGCGAAAGTTGCCAACATTAATCAGGCGTCGCAGATCTCCGCCGGGAATCGAACCCAGGTGCATAACGTTATCTGCTCACCGATAAACATTAACTTGCGTGGCAAGGGAACACGGGTAGAAGCTGAATTATACACGAATTACAACCGAAAAAAAAAATTACCCCCGCCCCCTCACCAAAATAAAGAAAGAAATCGGAGTTCTGCACAAGAATGTATTAGTTCAAAATTAGAAAATTAATTGAAAAATATTCTAAATCAACGTAAACAGAAAGACCTGTTCAAGTTAAAACGAAACATATCACATTGCGCAATAATTTTCCATAATACGTTACTATGCAAAACCTTGACAAAAATTGCTGAGACTGAAACTGGACACAAGTGCGATAAACACCGGTGCCGAAATTTGCTGAGACTGCTACTGGACACAAACGCCATAAAAAGAAAAAAGTGTCATGGACGGTGATGTCACTTTATCACTCTTGATTTAAATAATTCCAAAAGCAAAGCCACTTCCCATTTTACTTTTGTCAGAGTTCCGTCGGGTGGTTCTTTGTTGTGGGGACTGGGTGTGCTGATAGAAATAAATATCACCCCCGAGAAACTGTAAACGTTTTATTCAAGCATCAGCGGTTCTACACATGACACTTTTCGGACGATAACATGAAAAACTAAACAACAGCCGTTTGAATTGTTTAACAAATGTCAAAAATGTTACAAACAGAAGACGATTCATTTTGTGGCAAATGCAGGAAACAAAAAAACGATCTACGATTTTTTTATCAAAAATATAACAAACAATAGATGATCGCTTACATGAAAAACGTAGGTAACATTTGGTGCATATAGCGGTTTTCTTGTCAAAAATATAACAAACAAAAGACGACCAATTGTATGCCAAATGCAGGGAAACAAAAAACGATCGACGATTTGGACGTAGCGTTTCTTTTTGTTAAAAACATAACAAACATAAGACGATCGCCTGGATGAAAAATGTAGGCAAACATTAGTTTGATAATTTGGATACAGACAACGCTTTTCTTGTCGGAAGTATAACAAACAAAAGACGATCGATTGTGTGGCAATTGCAGGAAACAAAAAATTATCGACAATTTGGATACATCGTTTCTTTGTCCAAAAAAAATAATAAATAACAAACAAAAGAAGGTCGATTTTGAAGCAAATGCAGGAAACACTGACCGTTAATTAAAGTTGACGAAGAAAACGTGAATCGAAATTTTAGTTAAAAACAACAAAAGACGATTGAACCGTTTAACAAATGCAAGAGACAAAAAGAAATGGTCAACGATTTTTTTCTCCCGTCAAAAAAATTGATTAAAAGTAATAGGAAAACAAATAAACAAAAGGCCTTCGAATTTCAGTCGAAAACACAATCACAGTCAACTGTCAATAATGATTTTTTTTGTCAAAAAACATAACAAACAAAAGATATAAATAAATATAAGAAATACAGGAAACAAAAAATAGTCGACGAAACAAAAAACGATCGAACGCAGCATTTGTCTTTGACAAAAACATAACAAACAAAAGACGATAGAATTTGGTATGAAAATTATAGGAAAACATTAGTTTGATGATTTGGATGCAGATAGTGCTTTTCTTGTCGGAAGTATAACAAACAAAAGACGATCGATTGCAGGAAACAAAAAACGATCGACGATTTGGACGCAGCGTTTCTTTTTATCAAAAACATAACAAACAAAAGACGATCATTGCTTGTATGAAAAATGTAGCCAAACATTAGTTTGATGATTTGGATACAGGCAGCGCTTTTCTTGTCAAAAATATAACAAACAAAAGACGATTGTGTGACAAATTTATAACACAGACCGTTAATTAAAATTAACAAAGAAAACCTGAATTGATGATTTTAGTTAAAAACAACAAAAGACGATCGAACTGTTTAACAAATGCAAGAGACAAAGGGAAATGGTCGACGATTTTTCCTCCAGCCAAAAAATATATTAAAAGCGATAGAAAAACAAACAAACAAACAAAAGACGTTCGAATTTCAGTCGAAAACACAATCATAGCCTACTGTGAAAGATGGTTGACAGTTAGTTCTTTGCCGAAAAACATAACAAACAAAAGACGATCGATTGTAAAGATGAAAAGTGCGGGAAACAAAAAATTGGTCGACAATTTTTGAACGCAGCGTTTCTTTTTCTCAAAAACATATAACAATCGACGATCGCTTGTATGAAAAATGGAGCGAAACAATAATCTGATGATTTAGGTACAGACAGCGCTTTTCTTGTCAAAAACATAATAAACAAAAGACGATCGCTTATATGAAAAATGTTGGAAAAAAATAATTTAATGATTTGATTGTGTGGCAAATGCAGGAAACAAAAAACAATCGACGATTTGGACGCAGCGTTTATTTTTGTCAAAACATAAACAAAAGACGATCGCTTGTATGAAAATTATACGAAAACATTTTCTTGTCAAAAATATAACAAACAAAAGACGATCGATTGTTTGGCAATGAGGGAAACAAAAAACGATCGACGATTTGAACGTAGCGTTTATTTTTATCAAAAATATAACAAACAAAAGACGATCGCTTGTATGAAAATTGTAGGCAAACATTAGTTTGATGATTTCGATGCAGACAGCGCCTTTCTTGTCGAAAATATTACAAACAAAAGACGATCGATTGCGTGGCAAATGTAGGAAACAAAAAGCGGTTGACGATTTGGATATATCGATTCTTTGTCACAAACAAAAGACGAACGATTGTGTAGCTACGATTGTGTAGATTGTGTGGAAGCAAGAAATTGTCGACTATTTAGATACATCATCTTTCTTTTGTCAAAAATAATAAATCAATCGCGATCGATTGTGTAAAAAGCGCATGAAACAAAAGAAAAGTCGGCGATTTGTATGCAGTCCTTTTTTTTTCGTTTTCATCAAAAACAACAAACAAAAGAAGATCGATTGTCTGACGAATATAAAAAAAACAAAGAGTGGTCGACGACTTGGATAAAACGTTTTCACATTATTGCATCGGTCAATAAATTACCTCCTGTAGTATAAAAACATTTCGATTGTTTTTTCTTCATAAAAAAAAATAACAAAACACAATCAACTGTGAAACAAATGTACAAGTGTTTATGTGTAAGAATAATCACGTTTTATTCCTCGAAAAACATTTAAAAAAATTAAAAGAAACAAAATCGACAGTAGAAAGAAAACTTTCGAATTTTACTTTTTTTATTCAAAGAAAAAGAGCGGGAATCAATCGCAATTCGTTGCTCTATTTGACGTTGACGTTTCGGCTGTATCTGTCTGTATGATATATGCTTGATGTCGGTCATCTTGACATTTGTTGTCATCTGTCATCGTGACGTGATTTGTTGATCGCTAAGTAACGTGTTAGCCCCCACAAGCTCATACAATTGACTTTTACTTAATTTTAGAAGTTATTGTTTGAACGTAAAAACCAAAAACAAAAACTGAATGTTGTCTCAGTAATAAGTTAAGTCAAGTTGACAAGTTGTAATCTCATGCAAAAATGTTTTGTTTTCTGCGGCCATTAAAAATTAATTTCGATTAAATGGTACGAATTGGTTCAGCTTTCCTTATTTCTGCCATAATCGATGTGACTTCTGGAGTTTTGTTGATCCGAGTGGTTTCGGCTTGCGTTATCTGTCTGGAAACTGATTAAATTCTGTGATCGTCATTTGTATAATAATACTTCCCTATCGTTCAAACTTCTTTAAGCCCAATTGTCTTAGCAGGGAGAAGATAGCGACGTGAACAAGCCTTTCCCTGCATAAGTGGCGGGAATTCTATATGCGAGGGCAGCATTTAAATGCGCACAATAATTTTGAAATGCATTTTCTAATATTTCAAAGCAATTAGTATAATTGATTAACTGATAATCAATAATAATTATTAACGCTGGAGATTCAATAACGTTCTAATCAATTGAAAATCTGAACAGCAATTAATCAACTATTGTGTTGTGAAAATAAATTGATATCGATATAAAATATTATAAATGGTGTTGGTCCCAAGATAGATCCCTGCGGTACAAATGCCAGCAAGCTTTTTTTGATTTACTATTACGTGTCACTAGGAAGTGAGAGATAAGAAGAACAAGCTTTATGGCGCTTCTTCTAACGCCATACCGATGTATTTTTCTTTAGTAAAAGCAGAAGAAGTTGGAAAGGGATGGGAGGGGGGGGGGTTGATGTGCTTTTAATTTAACAATTTTCTTTATAAATTTCGATGTTTATAAGAGATAAAAATAGTTTTTAATTTAAACAACTCGGTACTATGATCTGTGTAAGTCGTCCGCTAAAAACAAAAAAAAAAAATAGTGCATAATTTATTTATCCGTTTTAATAATGGCAAGTTCCTCATGTGATAAATTTCGATTCCACACACACACACACAAAAAGTAACAGACTTGTTCGTTTTAAATTCAGATTATGATACTGTACGCATTGTGACATCTATGATACGAGGGTTGGTACGTAATTAATTTACCTGTATGCTGGGAGCCGGTAGTGGTGGTGGTGGTGAGGGTGTCGACGGACTCGCTAGTTGCGGGATAGTCCTGTCGTTGCGGGCCGGCCGCCTGTCTCATAGATCCTCCGCACCCTGCAGGAGTTCCGCCCGTGATCTACGGAGCTGCACCGCTACCGGTTAGTAAGCAGGCAATGTCATGCAACCACGCGTTTACACCAATAACCCACATACATTCTATGAATACTAGATCGTGGACGTACGAAACGTCGCCGCGTCCGAAAATTATTAAGGTCAATAGCGCAGGGCATTCTCCGAGGGTGGAACGCGCCCCGGACGTGAGATTCGTGCGAGCAACAGAAAAACAAAATTCCCACTCTAAACTCATTTTAATTATTAAGTGCGTCGTTGCATATTCATGTAGGTCAGGGAAACCTAATATTTACAGCTCTTGTTCGTAAAATAATGCCAAGGTCTGTATTTTTTAGACAGCGCCGCCGCGTTGCACATAAGTAGAAAATTTGTATGTAAATCGAATTTTTTAAATTTATTTACGTGTCAACTGTAGTGCAGAAGTACTCAGAGACACCAAACTTAGTAATCCTCTCCTATATCTAATATCTAGAGATTTCTTTATACAGATTGAAGACCTTGAATTTGGCCAATGATGGTTTCATGGAGAGCAACAAAAAGCATGCGACTCGTAATAAAAGAGATTAAAAAGAAAAAGTACTGCCCTTGCATTCTTAACTAAACGTGAGTAATGGGCACAATGTAGGGAGAGGGGGGAGGTTAGTGTTACACCAGTCACTGTAGATGGGCCAATAACATTCCGAGGATTTTGTAATATTTTCGAAAGCGGCAACAAATAAATTAATTCTTGGTTGTTGTTCTTTTTTAAATTCAATTAATAGTCTTCATCTGTGGCGACTGTATCAATGTATGTATTGTGCAGTGTTGCCAGATCCAATCAAACAGTTGAATGAATAAATCCGTATACTGCCTGGCAAATGTATTAAAGTACTAAAATAAAGCCGTATTTTTAAGAAGTATTTATTGCTTCTCGTCGACGACTTTGGGCAAGCAATATACATTTACAATATATTTACAAATTAGTGTAAAAATATATCTAGTAGTGCCACCTCTCAACCATAATCGTAACCTGTTCGCATTGTGACATCTAGGACAGGCCTTTGTTTCATTCATACTGCAATTCGTGTCGTTACGTCACGTAACGTCCATTGTTTCGTAAATAGTGTAGTTCTTTTCGAATCATGACGTCACCCACTGTCATTTGTTTCGTAATGTGATCGAACTGTCACGTTCTGGCCCTGCAACCAGAGTTGCCAGATTTTTTTATACACAATGTCGCCAACATGTAGCTAAAAGGTACTAATAGAGATAATCGTGTAACAAGTAGTACGCTTTTTTCGAAATTAATTCGTTCCTAGAAATAAAGCGTAAAAATCCAATGAAACACTAAAGGGAAATGAAAAACTAAAACTAAAGGAAAAAAAGAGAAAAAAACATGAAAAACAAAAAGCAAATATTAAATAAATACGGAGACAAGTGAAAAATAGAGAGAAAGGTAAATGAAAAATACAACCGAAAGGAAAAAAGAACAAAACAAAAACAAAAACCAAAAATATGATGCAAAAATGAAAAACAAAAGACTTACAAAATTTACAGTAGAACATAAAACAAATGAAAAGTGAAAGTAAATATTGAGTAGAAATCCTTTTCAACTCAATGAAACACATGAAAAACAAAAGGTAAATATTAAATAAATACAGAGACAAGTGAAAAACAGGGAGAACATTAAAATAAATAATAAAATGAAAGACCAAAGGCAAATGAAAAACGCAACGGAAAGGAAAAAAGAACAAAACAAAAACCAAAAGTGAAAGGCAAAAATAAAAACAAAAGACAAACAAAATTTAAAATGGAACATAAAACAAACAAAAAATTAAAGTAAATATAAATATTGATTTCTACTCGATGAAAAATAAAAAGCAAATATTAAGCACAAACAGAAACAAGTTAAAAAGAGACAGATGACAGACTAAAGGCAAATGAAAACAACGGAAAATAAAACAAAAATGAAAAATGAAATGCAAAAATAAAAAACAAAAGACAAAATTTAAATTGGAACAGGAAACAGACGAAAATGAAAGTAAATATTCAGTAGAAATCCTTTTCTACTCAATGAAAAACATGAAAGACAAAAAGCAAATATTAAATAAATACAGAGACAAGTAAAAAACAGAGAGAAAGGCAAATGAAAAATTCAACGGAAAGGAAAAAAAAACAAAACAAAAACAAAAACCAAAAATGAAATGCAAAAATGAAAAACAAAATTTAGAATAGAACATAAAACAAACGAAAAAACAGGGAGAACATTAAAATGAAAAACTCAAAGGAAAGACTAAAGGCAAATGAAAAATTCAACGCAAAACAAAACAAAAACAAAAACAAAAACCAAAAATGAAATGCAAAAATGAAAAACAAAAGACAAACAAATTTAAATTCGATCATAAAACAAACGAAAAATGAAAGTAAACATTGAGTAGAAATCCTTTTCAACTCAATGAAAAACATAAAAAACAAAAGAAAATATTAAATAAACACAGAGACAAGTGAAAAGCAGGGAAGAACATTAAAATGAAAAACTCAAATGAAAGACTAAAGGCAAATGAAAAACTCGACGGAAAACAAAACGAAAACAAAAACCAAAAATGAATTGCAAAATGAAAAACAAAAGACAAACAAAATTTAAAGTGGAACATGAAACAAACGAAAAGTGAAAGTAAATACTGAGTAGAAATCCTTTTCTATTCAATAAAAAACATGAAAAACAAAAAGCAAATATTAAATAAATACAGAGACAAGGACAAGGGAGAATATTAAAATGAAAAAATCAAACGAAAAACTAAAGGCAAATTAAAAATTCTACGAAAAACAAAACAAAAACAAAAACCAAAAATGAAATGCAAAAATAAAAAAAAAAAACAAGACTTACAAAATTTAAGTTGGAACATGAAACAAACGAAAATGAAAGTAAATATATATTGAGTAGAAATCTTTTTCTATTCACTAAAAAAACTTGAAAAACAAAAAGCAAATATTGAATAAATCCAGAGACAAGTGAAAAACAGGGAGAACGTTAAAATGAAAAAATCAAATGACAGACTAAATGCAAATGAAACACTCAACGAAAAGGAAAAAACAAAAACCAAAAAATGTTATGCACCTGGGTGTAGACTTTTTTTTAATAAAATAGTACAAATTTAAATACTATATAGGGCGATTGACAATTGTTCCGCAAAAATAGTGACAATGAACCTTACAGATTACGGGAAAATGTTTAAAAAATTCTACATTATGCTTTTTTTCAATAGTTGTAATTGTAATTTGGCTGTTCATTTTTGGAACATCCTATACAGTTGGCTACTTAATGTCATTTATACATCTGAGCGTGGATAATTTTTTTTTAATAAAGTAGTACAAATCTAATTACTACATCAATCATTTTTTTCGAAAAAACGAAAATTAAAAAACTTCCATATGTTAAGTAGATCTGGACACATACTGTACAGGGTGACTGACAATTGTTTCGCAAAAAAAGCGTGTAAGGAAGTTAACATTATACAAAGTGGACAAGAATAACTGTTTGAGTCGGGAACACAATAACATCATCTTTTTATTCTGCTATTTGCAACACCGCAACCGGATATATGTTTTGTTGGCTTATTTGACGTAACTTGAAAAGCGATAAGGTTGTAGGTTATGTCAATATAAAATATTAATTAATTTGAATTTGAAATGTCTAATAACACTGTCGAAGTCAAGCCGTTGACAACCGGAAGTTGTATCACTTAAAAATAAAAATCAGCACTGCCAACTCAAAGAGCGATGTTAGAAAACGGGAAAATGGGAATTTTTAATAAAGTAGGAGAACCTAAATATTACACAGGGTGACTGACAATTGTTTCGTCAATAAAAAGGGCAAAAGAATGAACTTTATAAATTACGCCAAAATGGCCTTGAGGTGACCTTGAAGTAACTCAAGATGACTTTGAAACGACTTTGACGTGACCTTGAAATGATCTTGAAGTGTATTAAAGCAATAAAACTTTATTAGATATAGCTGTAGAATGCAGTTAGTGACATGTCCTTAATGTGTTTACCGATTATAATGTTTTAAATCTTCGTTGTCATCACCATAGAATAATTAAAAACTAAACACTTTCGTGATTGTATTTATTTCCTTCATCAGTTGCTCTTTCTTAACCAGAGACGTATCGTCATTTTAGGGATAATTTTTTTGATATTTCTCTAAAATTAAAAACATAGAATTTAAAAACAAATTCCCATGCTCTCTGACATCGTTTCTTTTGGTGTTGTCAGTCACTCTGTATATGAAAGTTTCGAATTTGTTACTCGAAAGATTGCATTTGAGAAAAAATAAGCGCCACTTCCACATTTTGACGCTCGTGTTTGGTGAAAAAAGAAATTGAGTTCCGACAATTTTATTAATTCCGAAAAATTCCGGAAAATCAAAAAAGAAAGTCCAAGATCTAATTAAAAACGTAAAAGGAAAGTTTTCCCGGTGATTTAAATTATTCATAATCTACAAGAAGACCGGCAATTGTTCCGCCAAAACAAAAAAACGCTTTACAAAATGGACGTCACGTATTCCGGAAACAATTGTCAGTCACCCTGTATAGAAAAGCATGTTTTCTGCGTATTATTCTTGAAATTGTTAAATCTATTAAAAAAGTTCTAAATAAGAAACAATTGCGATTTTCTATTTTTACTTAAATATCCTTAGGTTATGGCATTTCTTTTTTTTTACGATTTTTCCTAGTTTTCGAAAATTTTCCGAGAACTGGCGTGGTCTGATTAGGGCTTCCCCCCATGCATCGAAACAAATACGCTACGCACGCTATCCCCGTCTCTTTCTACCAATTACATACACATGTTCCTTATTGCTCTTCATGAAACCATTATTGGCTAAAGCGAACATCTTCAATCTGTATATTTATTTATACAAAAGAGTGGGGGTGGCGTATATTTCCTTGCACACCTCTTACGCAACCTGTAGGTTTCTAGGTATATGTTTTTATTCGCAAACAAAATTACGTGAATTTTTACGAATAGGAAAATGTTTGTTTTTCAGTCGCACGAAGTCGAGCAAATAAATACAAAGCGTCCGTTAAATAGGTCCCGTGAAAAATTGCGAGCCCTCAGCCGGGCATAAATCTGGCTTGGAAACGTCACCCGCGTTGTAAAATTTCCTAAGTAATGGCCGCGCATTAATATTCATATTAAGCCACTTCAATATATCCTCGGGCGAAATAATAGGATACGTCCAGAATTTGAATGCCTCCATCATTTACGAAGAAATGCCGCGCGACGGATACCTCCAGATAAATAGGAAATTTATCAATTTGTTATAAGATGCACAACCCTCCCACCCCCGCCGCCGTTCCATCTCCGTATTTACGAGGCGCAATAAATCATCCACATTCCAAAAAGAGAAACAGTTTGTTAATTAATTAATTAAGACATTATTTGTGTAGGTATCCTTTTAAAAGAGTGATTGAGATGTCGCTCCAGAAAATTAAATCTAATGGCAAGCGTTGAAAAAATCTTTCCAGAGAGAGCGTTGCTATCCGACCTACTTTGAAGAGGAAGAAGAAGAAGAAGAAGCAGATGCAAATTACGAAAGCGGTGCGTAAAAAAACGTTTCAATATAAAGGAGAGGTTCGGATGTAAATAAAGGCATAAAGTTATTTTAATACCGTGCGACACTAAAAGCGACATTAAAATTTTACACCGATACCACCCTCCCCTCCCCCCCTAATGCATATACGTATGGCAAAATGGCGGAGCGGTGGCGGATTCAAATATTAAGCCGCCCAAACAAAGTGCGAACGACACAGTAAAAGCGACGCTGTTTTATGGTTAGAGGGCCAAAAAAAAAAAAAGATTGAACTCGCCCCCTCCCCCTCACCCTTCCAAGAAGATAGATGCGGAAATTAATAAGTGCGAATCGATATTTAAAATTTTAATGTCTGCGATAAAAGGAGGAGTTGAAGGGTGATTTTAGAGGCAAGTAAAAATTGAATAATTAAATGAGAGCGATAAAACTAACAATAAAAAAAACAATACCTGAAACAAAGCGATTAATAAAACCAGTGCAAAAGTTAGAATTTGTTTTAAGAAAAAAGGATTAAAATAAATCTTAATAGTAAATCGAAGTATAAAAAAAAAAATTACTTACGTACCTTGCCAATCAAAATATTAACTTTTTGGCATAAAAAGAATAACTGGCGCAAAGTTTCAACAAAACAAAAATACTTATACGAATTTATTTATCAGTAAATTAGTTTAACAAAGGGAAATAGCAATAGAATGAAACGGCTGCTACGCAAAAAAAAATAAATAAATAAAATCAAATAAAATGTAATTTCAACGCCAAAATACAGTGGCGGAACTACAATGCGTCGGACTTAACACGCATGGATTATTTATTTTATCCATAGCTCACAGGACACCTGTAGATAATGAAACTATGGCAGCATATTCAAGATGCAACAAATAATCTTAAAGGTGATGAAGAAGTTATGAATGTCCAATTTAATTTTTTTCGTCGTATAAATCATTGTTTGCATGCAAACGGTGGACCTTTTTGAACAGTTTTTATGACGTCTTGATTATTTGTGTTCGTGTTTCAGTAACTTAATTTCTTTAAATTCACGTTTTAGTAAGTTTTTTTGTTTAAATTAAACAACTAAAACATTAATACAAATAATAAAGATGACGTTCAAACTGTTGTATTTTAATAAACTTACTGCGAATTATTAAAATTGAAATTTCGCAAAATCGCACAAGTCGTTCTAAAATTTTAATAAAAAATGATTTCGAAATTTTAACTTGAGGGCTGTACAGTGCCCAAACTATGCACCTTTGTACTTTGTACAATCGGCTTATTTTGGTCTAAGGAATTTGTGGTAGGTGTTTGTAAAGGCCTTTTACAGACACCCGGTATATAAGGAAGGTTAGAGACAGTTAAACGCATTTACACTGGATATATGATAAGGAGAAGATTCTCCGAGATGAATTTCCTGAAGTGCTCTTAACTTGTGGTGGTGTGTAGGTGTGATCTGCTCTCATCTGTAGGTTGGTTTTTGGCGATTTATATACAGGTTGACTGGTAAGTCGACGTATTCCTTTGAGGGCGTTTGGAGAGCTCATTTGCAATTGATTAGACCATAATATGCATTACTCAAAATGTATTCGTATTAATTTTTGTTTTTTTCTTAGAATTACGCTCCCTACTACCAATTACAATGTAGAATTACTATATAAGTTTTTTTTTTAATATTTATGTTTTCCTGGTTAGACTAAATAATAGGCAACAAACATTAAGTTAAAAACTTCAATAAGTTTGAAAAACAAAGTTAACGTTACTTAAATAACAAATACATTAAAATTTACATTAAAAACTTACGAATTAATTAAAACGCAGCAACGTATTTCAACGTGGTTAACGCCATTTTGTCCAAGGCATAGTTGCCAACTACGATTAAATAAAATTGATTGGGCAGAGGGGGTCATCTAAAGTAAATTCTAATTGACAATACGAAAAAATTGGTCATTATTACCATTAATTTGATCATTATAAAATCAGGTACAGAGTTCTCTTGAGGCGCAATAAGGCCGAAATGCGTGTATAAACTCTTTCTTAACACTTTCTACATTGCCAGTTACACAATTTTAGTTAATTTTCATTAATTTGATCGTTTAATAGAGGGTCCATTTGCTAAAGGAACATCGTCCAGTTACTCGAACAAGTTGTTTCTCAAAAAGTCTTCATAAGATGCGTTGTTATAATAATAACAAGCGATCAATATGAAAATGAATTAGGGTAGGCGTTGAAATTGAAATGCATGTCTTGGATAACGTCGTATTAATACTAATTGTCATACAATTGTGTAATAAATAACACGCCGGAAATATTTCATGTTACTCACGCAGTTATTCATAGAGTTCAAAAGTATCTTGATGCGGCAGGTAGTGGTCATTTACGCATCTACCTTAATTTTTTAAAAATAAAATGATTTTCTTGCTTTGTAGAAACCTCAAAGTGACTGAACGAACGTTCGATGAACTAAATGCACACATGCGTGTTTAGTTGCATTGCCAACTCTAATTCATTTTTCATTTGATCACTTCCTAATAATATTTATTTTCAAAACAACTGGACACATATTACACAGGTTTGAAAAGCGTCAAAAAAAAAAGGAAATAGAGCACGGAATACCTTAAGAGTACAATATGTTTCTAAAATTAATCTAATTTATATTATCAGAAAGATTGTACGGTTCAAGTTCAACTAAAAACCTTTTGTTTGAAACTAATTTCTTTATCCAATGTTTTTCTGCTCACAGGCAATTTATTGAAAAGTTTCATACACGTGTAAATTTCTTAAGTTCATGAATTGGGTACAAGTAATAATTATTTTCCCTAGTATCGTAACTATTGACAAGTTTTTTTTCAAAATTGGAGAAATTTTTTTTATTTTGAATTACAAATAATAAATATTTGTATACAGCGTGTTTCATTGAAGATGTATCAAACTTGAAGGACACGTTTCTGACATTATTTCAAACAAAATATCTTAATCGCAGCAAGTTGAAATTTGCATAATTTGGAGTCGATGTTTTTTGAAATACTGTAGCGCGCCGAATCGTGAAACAAAACCGGCGATCTAAATTGCATTTATGAATGGCACACAGCTACAGGGGAATAATAAATCCATAAACAGCGAAGAAATTTATGACTAGATCTTATTTTGCCCTTGACTTGTTCAAGTGCATTAAACTTTGCCACACGTCGAATGCAGCAGCGATGTGAAATCGCGTGGATATTTAAACTTATTTGATTTAATCAT